>CM075650.1:162813554-165213554 GCA_037953625.1 Crotalaria pallida
TTGGTGATGCCTGGCACACAAAGTTGCCATACACCTGCATCACATTAAGGAAACTAACAATAAGGCCAAAATCAACTTTCATTTAGAGAGAATAAATAAATGCTTATGATATTAATGCAGCTAAAAAATAGATTATTTCAATAATCAATCAACAGTATCAATCATATGACAGAATTAGTCTTATGTTGTTATGAAAGTCGATTTTGAAATAATCTGTTTTCTTTGAATCGTGTAAAAAAATTACTCTTGTGCATAAAATAAACATGATGTAATTGAAATAGTTATTTGGTTGATGGCAAAATGATATTTATTCCTTATGGTTCCAAAATAATCAGTCTCTTTTTCTTTTTCATAATGCTCATACAAACAACTTTTATGAGTTTATCTATAAGAAAAATTGTCATATACTTTTAATCAGGTTTCTCAAACATCTCGGATTAAACCTAAAACAACTTTTATCTCTAGAAAAGCAATTATTTCAAGGGAAAAAAATTCCACTCTATTAGTCAAATCAAATGTCTCAAAGAAAACTAGAATCTCAGACATTCACATATTTAGAGTATACAAGTAATGTTTTCAGGTTTTATGAAGGTTTAATGAATCTACCTGAGTTGCATTGCTTAGGCCTACTTCGCCGGTGTCACATTGTCTATCAGTCATGTCAGGATGGAAAGGATTGCAGAGGAGTGGCATCACGGGACCGGATTGATTATAGTACAGTGGTGTGAAATTAGGGGCGAAATTTATGTTGGAGACATTGGTAATGATCTGGTTGACTAAATTGACTAGTTCAGAAGTTACTTCTTTGCTACGTAACAATGTTTCTTGTGCTGTGGCATTGTCTAGGCAGGGCAAAATATCATCCAGAGCTGTATTTGCAGTAGGATATTGGACCCACTCGTTCATAGCTACACAAGTGTCTTCTGTCACACTAGCAATGCAAAACAAGGAAGTAATAGCCCCACCCTTAAATGGCAAGTTCCTTATATGAAAAATAAGATAAGTAGCATGCACGTTATGAACATAATCTGGTAAAATTTTAGAGGGTAGAAATGAGGATTCGACCCTAAACCTCAAATTTATCCAAGAGAACTCTGAAGAGATAATTATGATTTAAAGATGTAGGACACGATAGACATTCTCTGGTTTGACAGGAAAATATTAATGATGTGATCATTTTAACATGAAGAACATTAATCCTTGCTACCACCACATTGATGTCTATCACCAAGACATGTACAAATATATGGTAAAGTAAAATTATTTAGTTTATTTTGAATATTTTTGGGAGGTAGAGTTGAACTTACTTATGGAGAAGAAGGAACAAGCCGCATAATATGAAGGTACCAGTAACAAGAACCCATCCTGCTATTACCAAGCTGCAATTATTTATGTTAAAGCATTTCATTAGGAAATATTATGATAAGTGGGGTTGCATTTGCTAGGAAAGAATCACAAAACAGATGTAACAGTATGTGATATACAGTATTTCTCACTTACATGTACACTAGTAGCTGTATGCCAAAAATTGAGAACACTGAAATAGCGAGTCAGAATATAAATTAATACCACACGAAGTAAAAGATTCTGGATCTAAATTGGGACACAAGATGGACTTACAAAATCCAAGAAATGTCAAGACTAGCATAACAGCAGCTATTATGATAAGCGCCAGCCTCCTGTATCAATGTCACCATCTTCAATTCATAGACCAAAAAATGAACCAAAAAACCAATTATCTAAAGAGTGGAACATAATAAGCAATCATTACACAGAATCTAAGAGATCCTGTATGTTGTCCGAGTTCTCCTTTGTTTGATCAGCAAGTGTGCTGGCTGAGTTATTGATCTTTGTTTCTGCCTCATCAATATCACTTTGAACATTAGCAGGGAGAAAAACTCGATCAATTCCAACCTGCTTAGCTTGAGCAAGATAATCTGACACATTCCTGAGTTTGTCCACAGTAGAATCAGCTTGATGTACAACATACTGCAATGTTGTTGTTGTGCTATGATGAAAATTTCCTTGCCCAATATATAGAACTGCACAACCGATCCTGCAGACACAGAAAAACATGTAATGCAGATCCAACTAAACCTGAAACCAGCTAAAGAGAAGAAGAGAGAGATGTGTGTACATTGCGGTAAATGTGAATGATATCAGGAGAATAAGGGAAACAGCATAGCATGCTTGAGAATAACCGTAAGCCTGTCTATCACCACAGAAGTAACAAATAGTGATGAGCAATAAGAACAAGCCAAATCCCACAAACCAGACAGCTGCAACACTGAACAACGGAACTGCAGTATATGCCACAGACTGCATTGAACAAAAAACAAAGAGGGCTTCATTTTTTGACATTATATTCATTACTGCAGAGATAATACAAAAGGTTATTAAGGTTACAGATTGCAGTAAAATACTTAGAGCAGAAAGAAAAGATAAAAAGTTAAGACAAAATAATCACCTAATTTGGCCAACTCTAATTCAAACAATAAAATTTGCATCATAGTGCAGGACACCTAATTAAAAAAGTGTGAATCCAGACTTACTAAGTGACTTGTGTTTTCCTTTCCTACGGTCATCTTACTTTTTTATGTACAAGATGTTGAAGCATATGCATAACACCCACACCCCAAGAAATGGGGGAAACGTGAACAGACGAATATATACACACAATTATTTGTCACACACGCAAAATTTAAAATCATGTTTTAGCTCTATATGAATGAGTTCTTTCTGCATTTCCAACTTTTTTTCATGAAACATTCTATCATTATTGTTGCAGGAACAGCCAAGAGCATGTAACAATGTGGGGTAGTGCATGTAGCACCTCTTATCACTTCAGCTTCATGCGCTCACAGAGAAACAGATCATGAGATCAGAACTAGAAACCTATTATGCTATCATACAAAATCAGCTTGGTTATCCAAACACGGCACCTCAATTTTTATTTTTTTTAATGAATAACACAAAATGCTAGGTTCATGCCTCATACTGTAAACAGAAAGATAAATCATAAAATAAACATCTAGTCACATGTCAATGTAACTCAACATTACATGTAGAACAGTAGTAACTAGTAAGTAACAAAAAGCAGTTATCTAGCTACTTATCTACTATACAGGATTTATTATACTAAGATAAAACTATTACTGCTACTATGTAACAAAAATGGTTACATGATTTAATGAACTTACAGTCCAATAATGGTGGTCACTGATATTCCACCCACCAGTGTACTTATTGAAGCCATCAAGAGGGTCTTTCCTTCTTGTTCTCTCTGCAGCCAAGGGAAATGGAGCTGGTGAGTTGACCGAGTTCTCAAATGGTAGGGGTGAGTTGACCGAGTTCTCAAATGGTGCTGGTTCTGCAGCTATTTCATCCACAGGAGCCCTCACAGTCACACGCCTAAAGCCCGCACCATTACCCTCATTTTCACTTGGTCCTACAAAAAAAAAAGTTTCATGCTTTGTAGTACTGAGACATGTTCACAAAGTATTATAGTGAAATACAGTGGTAATGTAATATAATACCTGAAGCTTGGTGTGAGGATGAAAAGGAAGTGGAAGAGTGGAATAAGAGAAATGTTAAGAGAACACAAAAGTGATGAAGAGGCCGGTAACATGACATTATGAGTTTGGTGTACCACTACACTGGAAAATGGTAGTCTCTGCCTCACTGTCACTGAGTGAGTGAATGAGTGAGTGAGTGAGAGACAGAGAGAGAGAGAAGAGAAAGGTTAAAAAAGTGTAAACGGTTGTAAAATATCGAGGTTGGGACACCACCTGGGGGGTGTGTTTGGTTCTGCTGGAATTATAAAGCAATTTTAACCACTTTTATATTTTTTTTTAGGTAAAACCACTTTTATATTTGTTAAGGATGTTAGTTGATTATAATTAATTTTTTAAATTGATAAAAAATAGAAGTATTTTATGAAAGCAGTATTGAGAATGAAACAAGAATTAATTAAGATTACAATTGTTTAGAAATGTTTTAAGAAAGTAACATCGAAAATGAAACAAAATTTAATAAAGTTAGTTAATTTTGTTTACTCTTTGTTGCTTATTATTCGAATCGGAGAAATAACTTAGCTAATGTTTACAACCTACCCCACCATTATCGAATGCCGAGAACTTAATCAAAACTTAATAATAGTAGTTGTAATGTAGTATCCGCGTGACATTAACAGCTAACACTAACATAAAAGAGGAATACCAGGGCAAGGAGAACTGAGAATGAGCCAATGAGGCAATGGATTGAGAATATTTTTTGGTTCATGGAAATCTAGTAAAAGTTTTATTTTGATTCTGTTAAGGTTTGTATAACAAAATTACTTACTTAATTGGTAACAAAAATGAGTAATCCAACAATTAGTATTATCTTACATTTGTTATTTGAAGATAAGGGTTATCAAGTGGTACAAATACATTGTTTAAAGAATTAAAAGTGGATAATAAGTTGTTATAAGAAAATCTGAGATATCTAGTAAAATTTGAAAAATCTAATGGGAGTGGGCAACCAAATAGAAGAAAACTAGTATAAAAGTAAGAAAATGGAGGATGCACCGATCATGTAAAGGTTTTATACATCATCAGTTTATCATCCACTCTTCATTCGTATATGGTCGTTGACTTTTAGATTAAAACAATACAAATGAATGGTAGATGATGGACTGATTATATAAAAAACTTTATATCTTTAAAAGTAATTCTAGTTTTGTCCATTGAATTATTTTCATGTTACAAATCACTTTCTTAATTATTTTCAATTAATTATTGTAAGTTGTTGTCGTTTAACAAATTTATCATTTTCATTAAGTAACACATGTCGCTTAATTAATGGTATCACATGTTAAAAAATGATTTTATAATTTTAATTTTTTTTCATGATGTCACTTATCTTATCACTGTAAGAACAAATAAATAAGAATGGATAAAGTATTTTTTAAAATTTGTTTATCTCAACTCTTATGAATATCAGAAAAATCTGTAAAATTTTAGCTTATGCACTCGGAATCAGGGTTTGAGTGTACAGCCTTTGGTTATTGATTACTACTCTCTCATGTCATATTTATAAGTCACATTCTAAAAGAATTTTTTGGTCCTATTTATAAATCACTTTGTATTTTTTAGGAGGCATTTATTGATATTTTCTCTTATTTGCCCTTTGCCCATTAATGTGAAGTAATACATTGTTAAATTCTCAATGCAAGTTAAGAGGGTAAGACTGTAATGTTGAAGTATTTTTTTAAAGTTTCAAGAAATTTAACTATCTTTCTTGGTTCGTATGATATGATTAAGTATACCTTATAAATAGGACCAGAGAAAATATTGACAGGAGATCACCAAATTAAATCCAAAACCTTTGCATATTGGGCTCGTTTCCCATTTGCAGGGTGACAATAGTCAAAAGTGGAAGATGGGAGCAGAATGAGGTGTAAACCAAAACAAGGATTGGGAGAGGGGTAGGGCCAAGAGAAAGCGTGTTAGTAAAAAAAAATAAAAATTGATCAATCGATTAGGCTCGTTGCCCAACGTAGTTTTTGTACTCTCTAGCTACTGTGCCACTTTTGACTTCAATGCAATTGTGGACCACCATCTCGGCCGATTTTTTTGGCCTTCCTTTTTACGCTTAAAAAACAAAGGCTTTTTATGATTAAAAAAAAAGTATGTTTAACCTCAACCTTAGTGCTAAGGATAAGAAATCAAAAATGGTTAAATTTCATACAAAATGATACAATTAGCATAGATAAATTTTATATTTTTATTTTTTCAAGAAAACTTATCTAATTAAAGATGTTTATCCTCAACCCTTAAAAAAAGTTTTGCTAACAAGTGCATTCCTAAGTGCGCTTGTTAAATTGGCTTGTTATGGAAAAAAAAAAATCTTAATTTCATATTCATTATTTTTTCGAAAATATAAAAAATTACACTTTCCAACAATTTCTATCTATTATTAGTTCCTTAGGACACTTGTTAGCATTTTTAAAAAAAAAACAAAATACTCTACCCTTATATATAGGACCTTTTGTGAGATTTTATGTCCATAAAGAAAGTTGACTAATTTAGTTAATCGTATTAAAAAAGTGAACTTTTTTCTGTATTTTCAAAATTATCTCTATCAATATTATTGAGAATCTAAAAAGTGTTATATAAATAGGAGTATTTGTGAAAAAAATAATTAATGATCATCAAAAATTGATATAAAATTTTATAAATAAGGACAAAACAAAAATGTTAAAAAGATATTGTACACAGAGACAAAGGGTAGAAAACAAAAAATTTTCCTTTTTTGTTTTCAAAAGTGTTCTTTCATAGGAACTAATCTCCCGCCCCGGTTGTTTAATGCGTCATTTTAACCCTGTCATCAACGAATTATAAAATACGAAAAGTTGAGGACATTTTTGTCATTTTCATTTTTCCTCCTTCATCCTTGCTTTTCTCTTCAAATTTGTTTGTCCGTGCATCTCACGGGAATAAATATTTATCTTAAGTTATTTTTAGTAAATTTTTATTAGTACAATTTGGATTACACATAAATATAAAAGTTGCCCGCAAACATACAATTTGCATTTCGACATTATTACAATTTGCACAGGTTATTAATGATCTTTTCAAAAGGAAATAATTTGAATCAAATATTGACATAAAAAATATATAATGCCTAAACTTTCCGTCATATATATGATAATTAACCAGAAAAAAACGAATATAATGTTGTAATTTCAGAAATTTTAATACAAACAAGTCATAATATAGGCAAATTGGTATTAAACATTTAAACAGAGCATCATTATGAATAATAAATTTTGGGTACAATGAAAAAACGGATATATAAGTATTAAAGATGAGCTATAATTTGGTATAATGATTTAGCTTAATACAATCAAATATTTACTCAGTCATGAATTCAAATTTTAAAAAAATCCAAAAATTTATACAATATGTTGCAATTTAAATTGTGAAAAATAATTATGCGTTATTTTATACTTTAGAAAATATACTTATTTACAATTATGAAGTTCTAATACAAACAAGTAATTTGAAAGTTCGAATCTTATAAACACGAATTAATTAAAAGTGTGAAAACATGTCTTATATTTCGGGACAGATGTAATAATAATGATGATGATGATGTGATATACTCCCTCCTAATTATAAGGTTTTCTTAACACTTTTATTTTGTCCCTATTTATAAGGCCCATTACCAATTTTCAATGAGCATTAATTATTTTTTTCCACAAACACCCCTATTTATTTAACACTTTTTAGATTCCCAATAATATTAATAGGGGTAATTTTGAAAATACATATCAAAAGTTCACATTTCCAATACAATTAACTAAATTATTCCACTTTCTTAATGGACGTGAAATCTTCCAAGAGGGCCTTATAATTAGGGACGGAGGTAGTATATGGTAAAAAAATAGCTGCATTTGGACTTGCAAAACGAATTACTAACAAAATGTATTTGAAATGATGAATTAAATAAAACAAAAATCAAAATGAGTTGGATTTTTTTTAATATAAGAAATTATGTTGTTAATTAAAATTAGAAAACGCATAGTTGATACATTATTAGTTAATTTTTATTAATGAAAAAGTTGGTAGCTGAAACTAGATTCAAAGGTTAATGTTTATGACTATTCATTTCTAAATACATGTAAATCATTTTTATAAAAAGTTCATATTAACTTATTATTTGAAAAGACATATTTCCAAAATCTATAATCAATTTTTTTTTTAAAAATAAAATAAAATTTAAACCCATGCGATGCACGGGTAAAATTACTAGTTCCTAAAAATTGGAGTTCAAGACCGTCAGATCTTTTTGCATCTAGTTATTTAAAGATGAGTCTTGTTAAGGAGTGCCTTTTAAACACTTGTTAAGGTTATTGAGTATAAAAAAAATCATAAATTTACATTCATTACTCTCTCGAAAATATAAAAAATCACATTTTGCAATAACTTTTAACTATAATTAGTTTATTAACAAATGCTCTAAGATATTACTCCCTACGTTTCACAATGTTTGGCCTTTTAGTCTTTTTTTCTTGTTTCACAATGTTTGGCCTTTTACATTTTCAATACACAAACATTTTTTTTTTCCAATATTAACCTTTCATTCAATCATTTCTCTTACTCCTCATTAATTCTACTTTTATCGTCTCTCTCATCTCTAAACCACTATACATTAATTAATGGACACACTTACTAATAAAAATTAAATACTATTACAATTTTCAATAAGAATTAAATAGGGGCATTTTAGACAAACTATACATAATACTTACAATAATTAACACTTTCTTAATCTGTGTGTCCATACCTAAAAGTCCAAACATTGTGAAACGGATGAAGTACTCGTTAGCATTTTCCTTTAAAGATTTTATTAACATTTTTTTTTTCCGATGTATAATCAACATACATATTAAAAAAATTGATTTAATTAACATACACTTAAGCTATTATTTTAAAAAAATTAATTTTATCTTGCAAAAATATATGTTTCGGAAATTTGCAAAATATTAAACTTAAATTTTCAATACAATTTTTTTATTGTATGTTTTAATTAATAGACAAATGCTAATAAATATCTTTGATGTATTTTTTAAATAATCAAATATAGTAAAAAAATATTAAAATTTTTTTTTAAAATTTTTGAAACTCGAAATAATGTGCACTTATGATTTATTTTCTTATTCCAAAAACCTTAACAAGTACCCTAGCAAGACCCTAATCAATATCCTTAGAGTAAAGCCGGCAAAAAGGCTCGACAAGACCTAGCGGCCCCAAATAAGCATGGGAAAATGTCGATATTAGACAACAATTTTGGAGCACGAATTATATTAATGCCTTTTTAGCACGACATGCAAAAGCACGGAACGTGTTTGGGCTTTTACCGGGCTAACCCGGCACGACATGCCAATCCGATTTATTTTATTTTATTTATTTTTATTTTTAATTTGCTAAAACTTTTTTCTGAAATTGGAAGAAAAAGAAATGAGTCACTGATCCACTACAGTATACAATGCTTATTTACTTGTATCTACTGATATATTTATATATACGTTATTTAATACATGTAACTAGTTTTATTACCAATTATTATGTATTATCGGACATTTATATATTTTTTTTTGAATGGTTGTTAAACTAGCACACAAAAACACGAAACACGCACGTTGTGGGTCTAAAGAGCATTTTTATAGCACGCTTTTAAGCCGTGCTTTTTTGACACGGCTCGATCAAAGCCCAAGCATGACCAGTTAGCACAAATTACCACCTCTACCTTAGAGTACCGGTTATTAAGACTTTAATACAAAACTCTTTTAACCGTTTTAGGAAAATTCACATTAATTTAAAAAATTAATTAATATTGTTAGTAATATTAGAAATGATAACGTTTGAAATATTTTTTCATAATTATCCATATAGTTATTATTGATACTTAAAAAATTTGATTAAATTGGGATGCTTGTGAAAAATAATACTACATAAATACTTTTAACAACTTAAAAACTAGCTTATAAATAAATAGGGAAAAAAACTTATCAACATATCATAAAATATGAGAAGTTGAGGGTATTTTTGTCATTTTCATTTTTCCTCCTTCATCCTTGCTTTTCCCTCCAATTGATACTAAATCTTGACCATTCATTTATTCATCCAGAGATTAAATCTTGACCATCCATTTACTACCTCTCAAGCTTCCCAAGAAGCACTCTCATTCTTCTTTCTAATTTTCTTTTTTCCGTTTTCATTCTCGCCTCTTCCTCTTCCTCTTTCCCTCTTTCTTTTCTCTCTTCCTTATTTCTGATTTTCATTCTTCATTCTCTCCTTCCCTGTTTCTCTTTCATTATTCTTTCTAATCCGGTCTCTCTCTTTCTTGCTCTCTTTCCTATTATAGAGTCATGTTGTGAGAAGTGCCCATTCTTTAACATGGAAGAAGATCATGAGCGTGTTGTTCATTGCACTACTCCCAATTTTAATGGGTTTGTCTATGTTAATTCCTTTGAATTTTTTCCATGGTCATTTTTCCTTTTTCTTATTCCAAACGATTTTGGCACAGGATCATCTCTGTTATGAATCCTACTGGGAGTTGGGCAGCCCTTTGGTTGTGAATTGGTATGTGTTCATTTATTTCTTTTAAATTGATTTTATTGATCCCTTTGGTTACACAAAACTTTCTGTATACTTTCTTGTGGTTTCTTTTCATTTTTATTGTTATTGGGTTATTACTCTATGTATATTTTCTACTTTCTTTTTCAAACACAGTCTAACAGCTAAGGACTAAGGTTTATTAAATTTTTTGTTTAATTTTTTTGTTGAAGGTGACAGTATTCTCGCTCCAAGTGGTCAAAGTTTGGGTCTGGCAATATTAATGATTCTAATCAAATACACAAATCATTATATTTAACAAATCATTTCATAGACAAACATTTTGATATGCAAGTGACACAATGAGTCAAATTTTAATAACCATTGCATGATATCTTATATGCAGGTTTTTATTGTGGAGACAAGGCTATGCTGTAGTGGATAAAAGTATGGAAACCATAACACTTTTGTTCAACTATGATAAGGAAATTGGAAAGTGTACTTTTTTGTTTTTTTAACTGTTTTTTATTCAATTTTTGAAATATGTTGCGGTGGTTTTTGTGTTAGTAATAAGATTTCTTTTACCATAGGTTATTGAATGTGAAACTGATCGATTTGTTAAATGGTTTTTTTTTGGCTCATTATGCTGACAAAAGGTAGAAAGGAATTGGGAAAAAAAATCACCTGCTTGCTGTTATACTTATGGTGTTATAGCCATATATCATATTTCTTTGCAGGCATGATTACTTTTGGTCACAGCTCAGGTGTTTTGAACATTCTAATTCTGATCCAAGAACCTTATATTTTTTTTTCATTTTTTTAAATTGTATTTGCTTGGGCTTTCTAAGGCATCTTTTATGTTTGTTTTCTAAATATCTTACTATGTAGTTACTGATACATGTTCCTAAGAGTCATACTTTCAGTTTTTACATTCTGTAACAATTTCATTTTATAATAAATTTGAATCTTATTCATATAAAAGAGGCTATCTAATTCAGGGTGGGAAGATCCTTTAAAAGAAATGTTTTAGGAAAAAAGAGTGAGATTGGTTAAGTAATGTGCATATGCCATATATGCTCCCACTTGGAGGGATATGGAGATGGTAAATGTACATAGCCTTATCCCTGCAATTGGAGAGGTTGTTTCTTGGATCTGAAACTATGACCTATAGCATTATTGTTGCATCAAGGCTCACCCTCCTTTACACTCAGCTATTGTCACTATAGATGTTAATATTTTTGTTTGGAAACATAGGTTCTTTTTTCTCTAATTCACTTTAAACTGTCTCTGTACACAGCACTAGATATTTGTATTTTGGTTTGAAGTCCTGTGTTTTTTACCCTTTAACTTCACACACAATATGAATGATGTTCATGAATCATGACTCTCCAAATAGGTTTTTGATAAAAACATTGGATAAGACAAGAAATTTGGATTACTAAAATTATCCCTTATTGATCTGGAAGCAGAAATTGAAAAGTAGCTGGAATTGAGGCTGCTGCCATCACTTGATATGATGAAGGTGAAAGATAAGAAAGATTGAGGAACCTTAACAGTCAAGGTATTAATAGATATGCATTGATCTACTTGCATTTGAGGGTGACATTATCTTGCAGATTTGCATGTTAATCTTTGAACCATTAGCAATATAAATGTCCTATGGTCTGTCTTCTTTAGAAATTCTTTTTGTAACCGTAAATTTATGTGGAAACTTCAGGACACATTGGCCTCTTTGGTAATCACCCTTCCTCGCAAGTTGTCAACTTCATGTTATTGTACCTATAATTTTAGTGTTTTTGTGGTTCATTTATCAGCCTTAGAATTATCAGCATCAGCGACTCAGCGTATCACTGCTTTATTTTGGAATTTTTGCTTTATTGATGTTTGTGGATGGATTTGGTATTGCACTTGGCCTTTTCTGAAAATGAAAAAAATGCATGCTTTGAAGGTGTAATATACATTGGAACTATGGCTTAATTCCGCAAACATGGGAAGACCCATCTCTTTCCAACTCTGAAGTTGAAGTTGAAGGAGCATTCGGAGATAATGATCCAGGTATTCCATTACTTACTGCTATAGACTCCAATATTTTCCCAATTTTTTCATTAGTAGGATTGGACAAAACATGTCTAATTAAAATTATTCTTAATTTGTAGTTGATGTTGTTGAGATTGGTGAAAGACAGGAAAATAGGTGAGGTTCTTAGGGTTATTTTTAATCAAGGCTATGGTTGGAAAATTTCTTTTCATTTATCTCTTTGCGTTATTTCATTTGCTTTCTTTATCTAACTCTGCTAAATTGTAGTTACCAGAAATAAAGGTTACTTAGTTGTTGTAGTTAAGGTCTCCCTCTTTCCATTTTGTACACCATTTTTCTTCTCTGTTTTTAATTTGTCACCTTTTCAGAGTATGGTGATTAGCAATATAAAGCTTTCATTAATTCAAGTAGCATTATATTCAGGAGTAAAGTTCATGCATTTCCGGGTATTGTACTCCTCCTTTTCCCATTTCTAACTAGATTTCATAGATGTATTCAACTTTTTAATTTTGTAAGTACCAACTGTTTGTGAAAAGTCTTTTGAGAATAATAAGAATGCAAAACAAATGGATAGATTGTGGTTGTGTTCAGCTTTAGTCAACACATGTAGTTTGGATAAGATGAAATAATTAAGATTAACCTTATTTCATAAGTAATTCTAGCATGTTTTATACGAATTGTGCATGTAATTAAGTTTAAGCTTATGTTTTGCTACATCTTTATATTTCGATATGACTTAACTTGAAATTTTAATTCTCTTAGTCTTTAATTGATTGGATGTGAAAGATTTCTCATTTTACCTAATCGTTGCTACTCTTTTCAATATTACTCTGTAAAGTCTTTGACACTTTCTTTTCTATTTTCCCTTCTTGGCTTGCTGCTAATCTCCACGTGTCCTTTCTATTCATTATTAACCATTCATCGTATTTTTTTTGTTATGCACATAAGGTAGTGTTTGAGAAATGTCTAAAATAGATAATTTCCCTTCCATTGATTCTTTCCCTTCCATCATGGAAATAAGGCGTTTGTGATATTATAGTGAGATATTGAGCATGTATGCATTATCAAGGCATATCAAATTACTCATGCTCTTTTCCTTGATGTTGGTGTGATACAAGCATTCTTCTATATTTTGTGCTCAAGCCGACAGTAAGAGAGCCACCTCTTCCTTGATGTTACTTTCTTTGTTGTTATACATTTTTTCCTGTTGGATTCATATTTTCTTTCTAATTAGTATTTTATGTTTTCTTTGTAATTTTCATCCTTTTTGTTTGAAATAGGTTGGATATGAAAAAGTATAGCAAGGGAAAAAGAAATAGTCAAGACTTTGGATGTAAAAGGAGATCTACTAAATATGTTGAAGAGTGTTTGTGTTTTAAACTTCTGCTTTGCATATTTCTTGCCAATAAGTTTTGAATTTTTGTTACTTACCCATAAGTTTTTGCCTTGGAGCAATCACACGTGGTGATCCAAACTCATCCCATATGGAAAAAAATGAATGACACAGAAGTCAGTAAATTAATCTTTCACCTATTAAAAATTATAGCAAATTAAGATTATAGCAATTATGATGTCATTGTACGTAACATTGTCTTACTTAATTCCAACTTATTCATTTTCAGATTGCATAACACTTTGTTTCAATCATAGCATACGGAGTTTGCGTTTTCTCCGGGAAGACTTGGCAGTTGGCTCAATTTTCATTCTTGCTTGAATTTGTGTTTAGTTACTACATGTTCATTTTCTGACTGATACAATAGTGAGATTGGTTTTGGCAAAATTTAGAGTCCTAATTTTTGTGCTTGATTTCTATTACTCTAATTGATTATGAAATTGTAGTTCATTGTTAGTTATTTGAATGATCGGTTTTGATTGTTATATTTTATTTTAGTAAATCAATATCTTATTTAGTACCTATTGATAATTGCATAATTCTTATTGTCTAATTATAAATCAATATCTTATTTTATTACCTATGGATAATTTCTTCTAATTATTCTTGGTTGTTTCATGTTATATTTTTGGGGTACATCATTTTAAATCACAATTCTAATTAACCTTTTGACTATAAATAGTTGTATTTAGATTTGATTAATTTATTCTATTTATAAATCTTTCAATTTCAATATAGTGCTTTCAAATGACTAAACTACCAAATACAAAAATTTCCGGTATGTTAATATATTATCCTCTCAAATTAAATTCACAACAAAAAATAATTACATTTCAAATTAAAAATAACATAAACAAATTTAAGATCTGTGCAAAGCACGGGCAAAGTTACTAGTCAACATATATTAAAATAGGTGAAGTTGATGGGTATTTTTTACTTTCCTCCATGATAGTTTTTCCCTCCAAATTTTTTTCTAATCCTAGCCATCCATTACAAATAAATCACATTCGTTCATATCCCTCCTAAATTTCATTCTAATCCTAGCCACCCATTGCAAGTAAATCACATTCGTTCATATATTTTTAATCTTTTCATTTTCCTTTCATTTTATGACTGCTTACAATTGAAACAGTTAGTATTTTTCATTATTTCCTTTCAATGTGCGATGCAACAAATGCTATTTTGACCGCTTACAATTGATAGTCATGGAAAGCTTGAAAAGTGACAAGGTTACATTAAGCATATGAACAGTTAGTAATTTTTTTTAACTGGTAGAAAGCCTTCCTTTCAATTAGTATTTTTTCCATTTTTTTTGGTATTTTTAAGTGTTTGAATTTTGCTCAAACATTTCTTAATACAGAGAGTTGAGACTTGATGATGCACAAAAGAAGATCAAAGAATGTGAAGAAGTAAGTGAAATTCTTTTCAATATTGCGTTGATCTTTAACACAATATTTCTTTTTTTATAATATGTTGATCATGAAAGCCTTCCTTTCAATTTATCATTTAAATTTTTGTTTAAACATATTACCTTGATGATTTCAATGAAATTCACTTCTTTGGTGACCAAATTTACAAGGTAGTACATCAGATTATTATGCAAATTTTTTATTTTATCAAAGCTACTATGTGCACCATCGTACATTTTCTGCCCCTCTAGGCCTCTACAATCTGCATATATATATATATATAAATGTTTGGTCATTTTTTTTTCTATTTAAAGCTTATTTGTTACCGGCCTTTCGTCTTTCAATGAAAATTTTTTTTATTTATTTTTGGTATCAAAATGCCACTTGCAAAAAAAAACGTATAAAGAAGGAAACCTTGGTTGTTTGAGCATATGAACAGTTAGTATTTTTTTTATTTTTTATTTTTTAAATTGGTGGAAAGCCTTCATTTCAACTGAAATTATTTCCTTATTAAGTATATTTTATTTCCTTATTTGTCATAAACATTAAGCATATGAATAGTTAGTATTATTTTTTTTTAATTGGTAGCTAGCTAGAAAGCTTTTTCATTTTCTTTTTTGGTATTTTTAAGTGTTTGGATTTTGCTCAAATATTTCTTAATACAGGGACTTAAAGAAGATCAAAGAATGTGAAGAAGTAAGTTAAATTCTTTTCAATATTGCGTTGATCTTTAACACAATATTTCTTCTCAATATTTATTTTTTTATAATATGTTGATCATGAAAGTCTTCCTTCCAATTTATCATTTAAATTTTTGATTAAACATATTACCTACTTGATGATTTCAATTATTATTATTATTTTTTTTGGGGTATCAAAATGCTTCATAAAAGTTGTTGTAAGTTGTAACATGCAAGCTGTTGGCATTTTTATCCAATTCTGGATGCTGACACGAATTCTCTTTCTTGCTTTAAATTATTCCTTTAATGCCCAAATAACTGTAAACAATATTGTGTTGATCTTTAACACAATATTTCTTCTCAATATTTCTTTTTTTATAATATGTTGATCATGAAAGTTTTCCTTTCAATTTATCATTTCAATTTATTCAATCACATTTAAATAAAATTAATGTTTAATGTTTGAACAAATGAAAAGTCCTTCAAAACAAAATTTAAGACCCGTGCATCGCACGGGCAATTTTCCTAGTATCAAGAATCGAGAGGGATATTAAAAGTGAATTTGTTCCTCACATTATGTTCTTGCACCTCACAACAAATTTGAAATTCCTTAAATATCCCCTAATTATAAAATAACCCTTCAACTCCCTCCCTTTCCAAAACCATACCCAACCCCTTCTACTGTGACACACAATCCAAACTTTCACTCTTAATTGAGCCCTTTCCTCTTATTCCACCACACAACACACCCATCTTCCTATTATCATTCTTACACATACATTATTCCTACATATTATTACCATAATCACAAATAACATACAACTAAATTTTTTTCTCATTAAGGCGAGTGTTGCGAGAATGATCACGAGTGCAGTCCTCAACATGATTTTTTTAAAAATACAGAAAATCAGTCACAACTATATTCATTTTATTGATACTATAATGTCATGTGTTATTCCCATTTTCTTGAATTTTGAGTTGCTCTGCTTCTGGCTCTGCATTTCAGTGTCATTTTTCGTCATTTGGAATACTCTTAATCGTGGCTTACAATTGGCATGTGCTATGTGCAATAAAGAAATGGTTTGCTTAAACTCAACACGGAAAGCTAATCATAATAAGATAAAATTAAGTACATATTAGAAAATGAAATATACTGTTTTTTATGTTATAAATGTGGATAACTTTTTTAATCTCTTATCCCTTGGAATTGAAGTAAAGAAAAAATCAATAAAGATATACCATGACTATAACAACTTCACACAATGTTTAATTTAAGTATATTTTTTCTAACACCCTTTGTCACTTTGAAATTTTGCGAGGCAATGTTATGGTGATGATTGTGTCGTGAGTACAATTATGACCGTGAAAAAAATTGCTATGATCGTGAACACGATTTCTATCAATATAATATTTTTTTTCTTGATCGTAATTATGACCATTATCCCATATTTTTGTTTAGGATAATCACAACCAAAAATATTTTTGAAAAAAAAAAATTGCGGCCTACAATAATACAATATGGAGCTGCAAAAAAATATTTGAAAACTCATTTTACCACCCCACAATTTTTTTATTTACCAAAAATACCCATTTCAGCAACCCCACACCTCATCTCCAACTTCCCTCACCAGGAGCTTTCTTATTATCCCTAACCATCGCATAACAATAACTTCCCTTTCCATACCCCGATCGCGTATTCTTTGAGATCCATAACCAATTGTGCTGCTTCGTTCTTCATTGCCACAAATCCGTGCCTCCTTTCTCTTGTTTCGCTTGTTGGCTTCGACTTTTTCGAGTAGAGGGTGGAGTATGGTCGTGATTGAGTTCATGACCTTAGTGGGTGCGACTAAGTTCACGACCTTGGTGGTGGTAACTCAATTCACAATCTTAACTTTGCCTATAAAAAAAAAAAAAACAGGTTCACAATCCTGGCTAGGTGCCTAATCATTGTCTTAATTTTGTGACAGTGTTATGATTATTTATGTAAATTGCGGAAGCTATGTATTTTGCATGCTTTGTTTTTCATATGACTAATTGTGATTCTTGTTAACTCTTCAAAATACATGATCATGAGTACAATCACGATCTTATGAATTTTTTTAAGGTTGTGACTTGTGACTGTACTAGCGACCCGAAATTTTTTTTAAGTCGCGACTCAGGGTATTTTAGAAAAAATATATCGGAGGGATTGCAAAATTATCTATCAAATATTTCTTCAGCTACATTGTGCATTTGTGCATGCAAATGCAATTGGGTTCGGGCATACGAGACCGCCTTTTTAAAAGTATGGGCTCAGTAATTAAATTAAAACGGGCCTGCCCCCAGCCCTTGAAAAAAAAAAAAAAAAACAGAGAGAAATGGGTAAATTAGTCATTACGAACACTAACGCTGCCTGAATAAAACGTCTTCTTTGTTCCTCTGTTGCTACTGGCTAGTTGTAGGGTTTTGGTGTGCTGCTGCTGCTTCTTCTTCTGCTGGTACCGTTGTCTCATCGATCTAACAGCAACAATGGCGGAACAGGTTCGAGGGTTTTTCCCTTTCGGACATTTACACGCTGAATTGTTTTGCTATTTTCTTGATTTATTAATTAATAACGTTGCTTGTTTTATGCTTACAGACTGAGAAGGCCTTCTTGAAGCAACCTAAGGTTTTTTTGAGGTAAGCTAATTTTTTTTTTTTTTTTAAAAAAAAAAAACTGTGATTCATTCGTTATGTTTTGTTGTTGTTGTTTGTTACTGTTACTGATGGCGGTGAATTTGGTTTCAGCTCGAAGAAATCTGGGAAAGGGAAGAGGCCTGGGAAGGGTGGGAACAGATTCTGGAAAAGCATTGGATTGGGCTTCAAGACCCCCAGAGATGCCATTGAAGGTAACCCTTTTTCTTTTTCTTTTTTTTTTTAAAAAAAATCAATTTGTATATTGTTCAATACGTGGTTGTATATGCTTACTGTCTTAGCATATGCATATATTAATGAATTTCATTTGGGATCTAAAATTCGTGTTTCGAAAAAACTGATTTGGACAACTTTGCGTAACATTATGAGCATAGTACGCACACTTTGTGAATATTATCACAATAAATTGTTTTTGTTTTGAAGCATGTATTTATGTTTTGGACAAAACTTAGGTAAAGTTTCCATATGTAATGCTGGTGCTGTTATCCTATTATTAACCGACACATGGAAGTTTCCACATCATTAAAATCATGTCTCCTCACTCCGTTAACTCTAGTTTTTTTTTTTTCCCCATCTCTGCCGTTTCTCCTTCATCAAACCTCATCTTTAATGCATTTGACCGTTTCATTCATCTTGTTGCAGCGGCTTCGCATTGAAGGCCATAAATTACTTTCATCTACAAATAATAATCAATCTTCATGTTTATGACAAAATAATAATAATAATCAATTTTCATCGAGGCAGAATTATGAGTTGACGACGTGAGAGATTAAATGTTAATGATGTGGACAAAAAGTCCACATGTATGTTAATAACTTTTGTCCTTATGTTTTAACCTGCAATTAAATATCGGCATCAGGTGGCTGTTTATAGGGTCCTCTTACATTTTATGTATGCTGTAATATCTAGTTGCGTCGGTCCTGACTTAAGCATGATCCTGAATGTCCTAGACTCGAGTGCTTTACTGTCAATGATACTGTTTTATCAAGCAATTTTCCAGACTGAATTTGTTGCAACTTGAAATGAAAATGATATTAATTCTTTGATAAAATTGATTAAATGAGGATTGGAATGTCAACAGTATTATAAAGAAGGGAAAAGTTTAGGATTGCGACTAACCTCATATTGATGCTTTTATGGTTGTATCAGCATTGATTAGATACAACAACTATAGCTCATTTGGTAGATCAGCTGCACATTAAGTGTTATCACAGCTGGGTTTAAACCTCGGGGAGTGCGCTTTCTTCCCCCTCCCCCCCCCCCAAAAAAAAAACTATTTGATTATCAAACAAAGATACAACATGCTGAGATGTGCTACACATTTGTATGATTGTATTCTGATGATACTGACAAGCATGGATTGTCTGCATGTTCAGGAACCTACATTGATAAGAAATGCCCATTTACTGGCAATGTTTCTATCCGAGGTCGCATTCTTGCTGGTACATGTCATAGTGCCAAGATGAACAGGACCATTATTGTTCGGCGCAACTACCTTCATTTTATCAAGAAATACCAAAGGCAAGGCTCATTCTTCCTATAAAACTAAACTGTCATTTTAGTCCTTCACTTTGTAAGGAGCTTTCATTTTAGTTCCTGACTTTTCAATAATTCCTATTTAGTTCCTCACTTTGAAAAAAGCTACTCACATTAGTCCCTGACAACCTTGTCCGTTCATAGATGTTAACGTCTTACATACGTGGCCGTTAAATAACATATACGACGTTTGGTTGTTGTGTTGTTGCCACATATTCAGCTATTGTATTTTCTGCGGATGTCATAGCTTTAGCAGCTGCCTTATATGCAGTTGCCTTAGCCTCTGCAATTGCTTTAACTGTCTCTTTGGCGGTCTTAGCCCTTTTTTTCTTCCAATTTATGTGTTTTTGAATTCAGCATCATGTGTAAGACGTTAACGACCACATGTGTATAAGTTATTTAATGATCACGTGTGTAAAACGTTAATATCTATGAACGGAGAAAGTTGTCAGGGACTAATGTGAGTAGCTTTTTTCAAAGTGAGGGACTACAGAGGAATTATTGGAAAGTAAGGGACTAAAGTGAAAGCTCCTTACAAAGTGAGGGATTAAAGTGACAGCTTAGTCTAATAAATTTAGTTGTCTTTTTTTTTTTTTTATCTTTTTCTGTTTTTCCTGACAGGTCACTGATTATTTGATTCTCACATAGGTATGAAAAGAGACACTCAAACATTGCAGCACATATATCTCCATGTTTCCGTGTGAAGGAAGGAGACCATGTTATCATCGGGCAATGCAGGTTTGTACCTGGCTCTTAAACATGTTAGAACACAACTGCTACTACTAGAGTAGCCAATAATACTCCTAACAGAATAGAAATCCTTATCTCTATTTTCTTTCTAGCTAGAAATACAATATTCACCAATTCTATAGGTTTTTAATATTTTTTGTCCATTTAACAGGCCATTGTCAAAAACCGTAAGGTTTAATGTGCTCAAAGTGATTCCAGCTGGGTCTTCTGGAGGTGCCAAGAAGGCTTTTACAGGACTGTGAGCTGTGTCTTCATTATCTGTTAACAGATGGTGTTAGATTTAGCAACTTTTGTAATGCATGATACTCTGGATTTGCTTTCATAGGAGAAAAAATGTACTATTTTTGCTTTGTATTGTTCCTGGTTTTTTATTCCCCTTGCCAATATAATCGTATGTGGACCGCTATTTGTTTTCAAGTGATCATGCACTGGTTATTTTTCCTTGCTCTTACCCTATTATCTTTTGGATCTATTGTCTCCTTGTCTATTCTTTTTTTGGTGCTATTAGGCAATGATGTGAAAATAGCATTGTGGATGTCTTTGTTTAGCATTCCCTAGGGCTATGCTAGTGGTTATCTAGATTAGGGTATGTCCAATTGCATTTTAATTTTTTATCTCTTCATTTTATACCTACTCAGTCGAGTATGGCCTAGGCTTTTAAAGTAGTTAGCGTTGATTAAACTAAGTAGGCGGATCGATGATAATTATATTATGAATATATATTTCACTGGCCTGAATGGCCTAGATTCTTAGGGAAGCAAGGCAGTACTTGGTAACCCTGACGGAAAAGATTTCACTAATTATAGTTCTATTCAAGATAGTCCTGCTGTGTTTGATATGGTGAACGTACCGTGGCTAAAATTTGAGTTTGGGTTAGTGCTTTGGACTAGAGATAGAGCTACTCATCCCTATATGGTAAACTGGTATGCTCGGTATGCCATAGTCCACTGCCGGGGGTGTACCTGCAAAGACACCTTTGGCTTAGGGATATGTGGCTAGCCTGGTCCTGTTCATATAGGTGTCAGCAGGTGAAGAAGTCAGGATAACCGTGTGAAGAGGGAAACCTGGTGGTAATGGATGAGTGAATATGGGAACAGCTCCTTTGGTAACCGTCCCAGCTCCTTTGGTCAAATTTCCATTTCGTTTCATACTAGGGGCATAGTTCATGAATATTGAAAAGATAGGGAAAGATCCTAAAGTAAGATTATAATATCTTGCAAAATAAGAAAGTCTCCAATTGGCTACACCGTGGAAGCTACTCTCAAAATAAGAAGGAAATAACCACACAGGAAGTATTACCAAAGGATTTTGAAATTTTCAACATTTTTGCTTCATCCGTGAATAGAATATCCCAAACTGACGGATAATTTAAGGAAATGTTTTTATTTTCTATTGTTTTCTCAAATCAATTGATTGCGAAGTTCGAACGGCATTTCTCATTTTCATCACGACAATGTCTCAATCATGCATGCTGTTATCCATACTTTGCCTCATTCTCCAATAATTTTTGATTTAGTCTGGTCATACTTAACTTCAACTTCTATACAATTACGTTTTGTTCTACTACATATCCTAATGGTCAAATGTTAATTTTTAAACTTGTTCAATATAATTGATAATTGACATCTTAATCAACCTGTGCTGGCACTTTGGCATTTTGGAATGTTGATAAACAAAAAGAGCTCAGTTAATCCTCTGCATTGGAATAATAATATGAGTTTGCCTTTTATTTATTTCCTTTACGCGTAAAGAATCTATTCTACAGTATACGGTATATATAATGATAACTTGCTCTCAAGCTTCTACTCCAAGTGTTAACCATTTATTCGTTTCCAGTCTTCCCTAGCTTTTATCTCAATAGCTAAACCACTGTCTAGTAAAACCAAAAAAAAAAACATGTACAAAGTAGCAAGCGCATCTGAGTACCTGGTTATCACTGGTGTTGGAATCCAAGACATAAAGCTTGCAAAGAAAGCATGGGTTCTCCCAGGCCAATCCTACAGTGTCTTCGACCTCTCGCCGGTGAATTACACCTTCGAAGTCCAAGCTATGAGCGCTGAGAAGCTCCCTTTCGTGCTCCCTGCGGTCTTCACTGTTGGTCCCAGAGTGGACGACGAGCATAGCCTTCTCAAGTATGCTAAGCTCCTCTCCTCTCATGATAAGCTTTCAAACCATGTCAAGGAGCTTGTCCAGGGTATCATCGAGGGAGAGACCCGTGTCCTTGCAGCCTCCATGACCATGGAAGAGATTTTCAGAGGCACCAAAGAGTTTAAACAGGAAGTGTTTGAGAAGGTGCAACTGGAGCTCAATCAGTTTGGTCTTTTGATTTATAATGCAAACGTTAAACAACTCGTGGATGTGCCTGGTCATGAGTATTTCTCTTACTTGGGTCAGAAGACACAGATGGAAGCTGCAAACCAAGCAAAGGTGGATGTGGCAGAGGCTAAGAAGAAAGGAGAGATAGGAGCCAAGCTGAGACAAGGGCAAACCCTTCAGAATGCCGCGACGATTGATGCCGAAACTAAGATCATATCGACACAAAGGCAAGGTCAAGGCCAGAAGGAGGAGATAAAGGTGAGGGCTGAAGTGAAGGTGTTTGAGAATGAGAGAGAAGCTGAGGTGGCAGAGGCTAATTCTGAGCTAGCCAAGAAAAAAGCCGCATGGGCAAAGGCGGCGCAGGTGGCGGAGGTGGAGGCTGCCAAGGCTGTAGCTCTGAGGGAAGCGGAGTTGCAAGGAGAAGTTGAGAGGATGAATGCTATGACTATAACACAGAAACTTAAAGCCGAGTTCCTCAGCAAAGCAAGCGTTGAGTATGAAACAAAGGTTAATCATCTCTTTTTTCATTATACTTTGAATCCCTTAAATAATCTGTTCCGAGCTTGTTTTAATTTCCCTGTCAATATTTGTTACCATTTTCAACCTTGTTGATTAAAACCAGGCACGGTACGTGCTCTTTGCATGTCTCCATCTTAGCTAAGTTAGCTTAAACTATCTCCAAGGACAAGGACTTACTAAAGCGCATAGTAAAATCTTTATTGAGGTATCCATGGAAACATCATTGGTTTTGAAAAATGCTAACAAGTGTCATAAATATATATATTTGGAAAAAATTGGAATAATTATAAGGATAATTTTAAATAATTATACTAAATATTTATATTTCCAATGGTATTAATTATTTATTTCAATTTTCAATGGTATTAATTATTTCTTTTTCACAAACATTCTTATTTACTCAACACTTTTTATAATATCAATAATAATTATAAGGATAATTTTAAATAATTATACTAAATATTTATATTTCCAATACTGCTAATAATACTAACTAATTTTTTTGAAAGATATGTTTTATAGTCAAAGAAACTTACATATAAAACCATGAAATAATTGACTAATTGAAATAAACTTATAAATAAAACCAAAATAAAATTTTCAAGTAAAGTTACATTGAGGATCAGAGTATATGAATGTATCTAGCAAATTTAAGGAAATTGTTACGTTGATACCTAAACTTGGATATTAATGTTTTTTTTTCCTGTGATGTTAACATTGGGTTGACAGAGTCAGAGGCATTCAGATATTAGCAGGTCATTGGCACCCTGATTAGAAAAGTGCGGAATAGATTATTTTTATTCAATAAAAAACAGTTGACAAGATCATTTTCAATATTTAAATACATACAAGTATAAATCAATGTTATACTATATAGTATATCATTTTCAGCTGTATGCTCTACGAGTCATTTTCATGTGAAAAAAAAAAAAAAAGAAACCTAAGGGGAAACCGTGAGAGACGATGTTTTATTCCTTTGGAACAAACTCATTAAAATTATGTGATAGGTACAAGAGGCCAACTGGGAGCTGTACAAGAAACAAAAAGCAGCGGAAGCAATTCTGTTCGAAAAGGAAAAGGAGGCTGAAGCACAAAAGACATTAGCGGAGGCAGCATTTTTCAGTCGCCAACAAGCAGCGGAAGCAGAGTTATATGCAAAGAAGAAGGAGGCAGAGGGACTTGTGGCAATTGGACAAGCACAAGGGGCATATTTAAGGACACTTCTTGATGCACTAGGAGGTAACTATGCTGCTCTAAGGGACTACTTGATGATAAACGGTGGCATGTTTCAACAGATTGCTAAGATTAATGCAGAGGCAATACGTGGACTTGAGCCTAAGATTAGTATTTGGAATAATAATGGTAACAATGGTGGGGATGTGAGTGATGCTATGAAGGAGGTTGGTGGTGTGTATAAGATGTTGCCACCATTGTTTAAGACTGTCCATGAACAAACTGGTATGCTGCCTCCTGCTTGGATGGGAACCTTGGACAAAAAAAATACTACTTAAACTTTTATCTTACTACCAAATCAAATAATGGAGCAAGTGTGTGAAGTTGTTGGGACTGTGTATAAAAAAGCATCAATCTTTCAAATTATGTTGTATATTGTGAATTTGTAATTTGAATAGTACCAAATAGTGATTTGATGTTTGTGTAGATAATCTTTTACATTGTCACTTTGTAAAATAATTTTTGATAAATAAAGAGGAGTTTTATTTGACACGAATTCCTCAAGGACAAAATGAAGATAGTCATTAACATTGAAAATATTTTTTCAATTTTCAATAACATTAATTATTTATTTTTATAGACACTTTCATTTACTTAATATTTTTAAAATTTTAATAATAATTTTAAAAATAAATTTAAAATTCCAATATTACTGACAATATTAATTAACATTTTTGTCCGTTAAATAATGAGAGACATTTCATTAAAAGAAAATGGCTGAACAGGTACGACGGTTTTTCGGTTTTTCCCATTCTGGCCATTGGCCTGGTCCTGATGTCTGATTGAACGGATAGTAACAATGGCGAAACAGGTTCTAGGTTGCTTGATTTGTGTTTACAGACTGAGAAGGCTTTCTTGAAGCAACCTTAGGTATTTCTTTGGTAAGCTTATCTTTTAACTACAATTCATGTTTTAGTAGTTTATGTTGGTTAATTATGTATGTGATTACTACTATTACTGATGGTGGTGAATTTGGTTTCAGTTCTTTCTTTAGGATTTAGCTTCTGTAAAGTGAGGGGTGGATAAAATGTGGAATTATCAAAATAAACAAATAAATAAATAATAAATGACTGAGATTCAAACAACTTAATTAGTTATACACTTATACATGTGCTATTTTATCATAATCTCAACGGTTGATTTTACAACAACGTTCATCCACACTAACGAGCCATATCCGTTTGTTTAAACCTGCCTCTATCTTCTCTTTCATTTCATTTCTTGTAACTGTATCAGCGCAACTGTCTTGAAAGTGGATTCAATTCTGGACTGTTGCTTGACTTAGGCATGGCTTGGATGTTCTAGTGATTTCTGCCATCGTGATCATGTTTGAATAAAGAAATTTTCAGATTTCAAGACGTATTGAACTATAGAAGTACTCATTTTCTAGGCTGAATTTTTTGCCACTAAATGAAAATGGTAGTACATGTTATAAGCACTCTTCACAAAAAAGGGTGCTTATAACATGGATAGAAGGGAGTATGAAATATAATGAGAAAATAGTTTGAATGAAGATCAGAATGTTGGATTGAATAATACTTTCTCAGTCTCTAAATATAAGACACTTTTGACATTTTTATTTTGTCCCTATTTGTAAGACTCTTTACTAATTTTCAATGAGTATTAATTACTTTTTTCTACAAACATCCCTATTTATTTAACACTTTTTACATTTCCAATAATATTAATAGGATAATTTTGAAAATATATATCAAAAGTTTACATTTCCAATACAATTAACTAAATTACTCTCTCCGTTTCAGAAAGTTTGGTCTTTTAGGATTGGGTACACATATTAAGAAAATGTTAATTATTGTAGGTATTATGTATAATATGTCCAAAATACCCCTATTTAATCTTTTTTGAAAATTGTAGTAGTATTTAATTTTTATTAGTATGTGTGTCCATTAATTAATGTACAGTGATTTAGATATGAGAGAGATGATAAAAGTAAAATTAACGAGGAGTAAGAGAAATAATTGAATGAAAAAGTAAAATTAATGAGGAGTAAGAGAAATAATTGAATGAAATGTTAAAATTGAAAAAGAAAATATATTTGTGTATTGAAAACGTAAAATGTCAAACTTTGTGAAATAAGAAGAAAAAAAAGCCTAAAAGGCCAAACTTTCTGAAACGGAAAAAGTATTTCACTTTTTTAACGAACATGAAATTTCCCAAAATGATCCTATATTTAGCAACGAAGGCAGTAAAACAAAGGAAATTGATAGTACTAGGACAAACCATTAGGTAATGGACACTGGAGAGGGAACTCTCCACTTCTAGGCCACACCTCACCTCACATGTTTAGTTATAGGGTATATCAGTATTTATTAGATAATTACAAGCTGAGAGATGTGTTGCACATTTTTATGATTGTACTCTTATTCATATGATACTGACAAGCATGGATATTCTGCCTGTTCAGGAACTTACTACATTGATAAGAAATTCCCATTTACTAGCAATGTTTCGATCCGATGTGACGTTCTTGGCTGGTACTAGTCATAGTGCCAAGATCAACAGCACAATCATTGTTCGGCCCAACTAACTTCATTTTATTAAGATATGCCAAAGGCAAGACTCATTCTTCCTCCAATAAATTGAGTTGCTTTAGCTTATTCTTTTGGTGACAAGACAAACTCAATATTTTACTATCATAAAGAGTATAATGGGTTCTGGGGTAGGTGATTTGTGCATTCAAGTTGTTCCCATGCATTCAAAATACTCAACTTTTGATCAGTTGACAAATTTTGTAGTTATTGTCCCTTGCAATTTTTTATTTATTTTTTGGTCAAATTTCTATTTTATTTCGTCATGAAGGCCATAACCAAGCACATCGCAAAGAGAGGGAAAGATTGGGAAAATTTCTGATGCGTTGGTCAATAATATCCAAAGAAAGGCTTTGCAATTCTGATTGGCAATAGTGTGGAAGCTACTCTCTAATAAGAAGGAAATAACAATAAAGGAAGCTAATATCCAAGGATTTTGAAACTTTCAATATTTTTATGCTTCCTCCATCTCCTTCAACACCAAATAGAATAAACCCAAACTGAATAATGAGGCGTATTATTTACCTTTGTTGTTTTGTCGAATCAAATTACATCTCTAACTAATACAGTATGCGGTTAATGTAAGTGGTATATGCTTTTACTTTTCCTTGAATATCACTATATATTGAGAGTGTTAGCTCACTTTATTATAAAAGTTCCACTGTATTATATACTCCCTCCATCTCCACGATAATGGTAGCAAGTTGAAACATTAAAAAAATTAAGGAGACATATATTTAATAGTTTATTTAAACATCAACCAATTATCAAGCATTAAAATTAATACATCAACCAATTACAATTTAAAATTAAGAATTTCTAAATTTTTCATTAATTACTTTAGCTTTAGTTTGAGATAAAAAAATTTGCTAATTTTTACCAATCCATGTGAGATGAACAAAGTGGATAAGATACACGTGATTAAACAAAAAATAATTATGAATTATAAATGTTACTATCTATTTATTGGGTCCTTTTACTGTACGCATTGTTTTCAAATGAATTTAGATACTCATTGTGATTCTTGGTACACGATACACCATAAAATTTGCTCTTTTTAAAACACTAGTTTATTTCTGGGGAAGGCTCCGCTGCATGTTAATAGATAACATGCGCGTCGGTGCATGTGAAAATTTTATTTTTGATTTTTATTTTTTTTAATACAGATTTATTTAGAATATTTTTTAACACAAGTTCGTATACAGATTTATTAGAATATGTAAATTTTGAATACAGTTTTACTCAGTACAGTTTTTTAAGAACACAGTAAAAAAAAAATAAATCCAAATTATAAAAATCACTTCATATCGATAAAAAAGAAAACGCATGGAATATTTTTTAATTAATTAAATTTTCAAAAAATAAATAAAAAAACAAAAAAAAAAAGACATACACCGATAGATATTACCGAGCCTCTCCCTTTATTTCTCTATTTTTTCTCCCTCGGTTTTAGTTCATTGCAGTTGATTTGTTAAATTGACCTGAGCTGGCACATTGGTCTTTCAGCATGTAGATAAATATAAAGATCCCAATTCACCCATAGTTTTGCAATAATTATAGTAAAATATTGAGTTTGTCTTGTCACCAAAGAAGAATGAGTTCGTCTTTTTATTTATTTATTTTCCTATACACGCATAGCTTCTATTCTACTATATAAACTTCCTCTCTAGCCACATAACAGGAACTCACTACAGCTACCAGCAATTAAGCATTATCCATTTGTTCATTTCAATTTTCAAGTCTTCCCTAGCTTTTATATATCTCAACAGCTAAAATCACTGTCTAGCAAAACCAAACCAAAAACCATGTACAAGGTAGCAAGCGCATCTGAGTACCTTGTAATCACTGGTGCTGGAATCAAAGACATAAAGCTAGCAAAGAAAGGATGGGTTCTCCCTGGCCAATCATGCAGTGTCTTTGACCTCTCTCCGGTGAACTACACCTTCGAAGTCCAAGCTATGAGCGCAGAGAAGCTCCCTTTCATTCTCCCTGCGGTCTTCACCATTGGCCCCAGAGTGGATGACGAGCATAGCCTTCACAAGTATGCTAAGCTCCTCTCATCCCATGACAAGCTTTCAAACCATGTGAAGGAGCTTGTCCAGGGTATCATCGAGGGAGAGACACGTGTCCTTGCGGCTTCCATGACTATGGAAGAGGTTTTCAAAGGCACAAAAGAGTTTAAACAGGAAGTGTTTGAGAAGGTGCAGCTGGAGCTTAATCAATTTGGTCTTTTGATTTATAATGCAAATGTTAAACAACTTGTGGATGTGCGCGGTCATGAGTATTTCTCTTACTTGGGTCAGAAGACACAGATGGAAGCTGCAAACCAAGCAAAGGTGGATGTGGCAGAGGCTAAGAAGAAAGGAGAGATAGGAGCCAAGCTGAGACAAGGGCAAACCCTTCAGAATGCCGCGACGATTGATGCCGAAACTAAGATCATATCGACACAAAGGCAAGGACAGGGTCAGAAGGAGGAAATAAAGGTAAGGGCTGAAGTGAAGGTGTTTGAGAATGAGAGAGAGGCTGAGGTGGCAGAGGCTAATTCTGAGCTAGCCAAGAAAAAGGCCGCATGGGCAAAGGCGGCACAAGTGGCGGAGGTGGAGGCTGCCAAGGCTGTGGCTCTGAGGGAAGCAGAGTTGCAAGGAGAAGTTGAGAGGATGAATGCTTTGACTATAACACAGAAACTTAAAGCTGAGTTCCTCAGCAAAGCAAGCGTTGAGTATGAAACAAAGGTGAAACATCTATTTATTTATTTATTATTATTATTATACATTTATATTAGTTACTTTGAATCCATCAAATAATCTGCTTCTCCTGTTTTTATTTTCATCACAATTTGCTAAGATAAGAACCCCAAAATTTTCAACATTTTTGATTAAAACCAGGCACGGTGCATGGTGCTTGATCAAACTTTTTTCACAACTCATTATACTATCGAAACATTTGTATGTCTCCATCTTATTCAAGTTAGCTTGAACAATCAGCAAGGACCTACCAAGTGCATTATATGTTTGTAACATTGATGGAAACTGTAGAACAAGTATGATTCTTCTACAAAACATCTTTACTGAGATGCACAAAGTAACTAGTACAAGACATGTTATATGTGAGTGTGTTTTTTTTTAATCCCAACGATTACATCAAATTTGAACAACTTCCACTTTTTGAGAAAACAGAAACAAAAACAAGACCGGAAAATTAAGAACCTCTTCTCATTTCCAAAGATTTAGATGCAAGTTACATAAAATTGATATATAAGAACATAGGAGTAGAAATGGGATTGATGTAAAAATTAAGGATGGACATAAAGTCATAAACATTGTATTGTAAGTCAATGTATAATGCTGTCAACGACAGAACTTGAGGGTTGGCTTTTGCCTACATTCCCCCAAAGTCGTATCCTCTTAGAGCATGTATGATACAGCTGAACTTATAGATTTTTTTTTTTAAAAAAAATAAAAGTTGTTTCTTGAAACAAAAATAAAAAATTGACAAGTTATGGTTAACATTGGCACACTAATTGAAAAATGTGGAATAGTTTATGGACTTTTAATTTTTTGAACAAAAAAGAGTTGACAAGCGAGTTATATGTTCAATTAATCATTTTCAGTAAGTAAATATCTGTAAGTAGTCATGTAAAAAATGATGAAACCTAAAGGAAAACCGAGAGAACATGTTTTATTCCCTTGAAACAAACTCATTAAAATTATGTGATAGGTACAAGAGGCCAACTGGGAGCTGTACAAGAAACAAAAAGCAGCCGAAGCAATTCTGTTCGAGAAGGAAAAAGAGGCAGAAGCACAAAAGACATTAGCGGAGGCAGCATTTTTCAGTCGCCAACAAGCAGCGGAAGCAGAGTTATATGCAAAGAAGAAGGAGGCAGAGGGACTTGTGGCAATTGGACAAGCACAAGGGGCATATTTAAGGACACTTCTTGATGCACTAGGAGGTAACTATGCTGCTCTAAGGGACTACTTGATGATAAACAGTGGCATGTTTCAACAGATTGCTAAGATTAATGCAGAGGCAATTCGTGGACTTGAGCCTAAGATTAGTATTTGGAACAATGGTAATAATGGTGGGGATGGAAGTGATGCTATGAAGGAGGTTGGTGGTGTGTATAAGATGTTGCCACCTTTGTTTAAGACTGTCCATGAGCAAACTGGTATGCTGCCTCCTGCTTGGATGGGAACCTTGGACAAAAATACTACCTAACTTTTATCATACTATCAAATCAAATAATGGAGCAAGTGTGTGAACTAGTGTTGGGACTATGTATAAAAAAGCACCAATATTTAAAATTATGTCAATTTGTGGCTTTGATGTTCTAGTGATTTCTGTCAATGTGATCCTCTTTGAATAAAGAAATTTTCAGATTTCAAGACGTATTGAATTATAGTAGTATGCATTTTCTAGGCTGATTTTTTTGTCATTAAATGAAAATAGTATGAAATAAATGACAAAATAGTTTGAATGAGGTTTGGAATGTTGGATTGAATAAAAAAAAAAAAAAGAAAGGAAATTTTTAGTATGGGGACAAACCATTAGGTAATAGACACCGGAGAGGGAACTCTCCACTTCTAGGCCACTCTCACCTCACATGTTTACTTATAGGGTTTATCAGCATTGATTAGATAATTACAAGCTGAGAGGTGTGTTGCACATTTTTATGATTGTACTCTTATTCTTATGATACTGACAAGCATGGATGTTCTGCCTGTTCAGGAACTTACATTGATTGATAGGAAATTCCCATTTACTAGGAATAATGTTTCTACCGAGGTCACATTCTTGCTGGTACTTGTCATAGTGCCAAGATTAACAGCACAATTAATCATTGTTCGGCGCAACTAACTTCATTTTATTAAGATATACCAAAGACAAGACTCATTCTTCCTCTAATTGAGTTGCCTTATTCTTTTGTTCTTTATTTCCTGACAGGGTCACCGTCTATTTGATTCTCTCTTAGGTATGAAAAGCATCATTCAAACATTCTAGCACATATATATCTCCATGCTTCCTTGTGAAGAAAGGGAAACTATGTTATCAATGGTCAATGCTGGTTTGTACCTGGCTCTTAAAAATGTTAAAATACATCTAGTATAAGATTAGCCTTATGACTCTCCTGACAGAATAGGAATCCTGATAACTAATAATTTCTAGCTTCAAATACAGCATTGACTAATTCCACAGATTTTAAGATATTGTTTTCCCTCCAACAGGCTGTTGTCAAAAACTGTAAGGTTTAATGTGCTGAAATGATTCCAGCGGTCCAGCCGGGATCCTCTGGAGGTGCCAAGAAGGTTTTTACAGGAATGTGAGTCATATCTTGATTATCTTTTGACATATATGGTGCAAGAATTAGCAACTTTTACAATGCATGAAAGTCTTGATTTGCTTTCAAAGGAAAAATAAAATTGTATGATTTTTTTGCTGTGTTGTTCCTGTTTTTTTTATTCCTGTTTCATATGTGGATCACTTTTGTGTTCCAATGATGATTTACTGGTTATTTTCCCTTGCCTTATCATATTCTTTGTTAGATCTATTGTTTTGTCCCTATATGTGGTACTACTATTTAGCACAAATGTGATAAAATAAAATTGTGGAATTTCTTGTTCAACTTTCACTAAATCATTGCTGGTGGTGATTAAATTTTGGAATGTAAAAAAACATTTAATTTTGGCTTAATTATGTCACGGGTCCCTAAAGTTTGGGGTACTTTTATTAGATACTCTTATACCTTTTTTTTAATGTCTGACTCTCCGAAGTTACTTCTGGATTTGTCATATATTCCTACTATCGATTCTGGGCAATTTTGATGACATGTAACATCAGAATTTTTTAGTCAGACGTAAGAGGTTGATCATGTAGTGTCGTGTGATGTCACACGTTCAAAGACGACCTCTCTCTTCAATTCTTTTTTTCTTTTTTTATTTAACTAAAAATATAAAAATATTAAGTTTTTTAGTTTTTTAAATTTAAAAAAAAAAATCTTCGCCCACATGGCATCACGTGCATAACCTCCTGCGTCTGATCAAGATTCCGATGTTACATGTTAGCGGGATATATGACAAACCCAGAAGTAACTTCGGGGAGTCAAACATTGAAAAAGAAAGTATAAGAGTATTTGAAAAAAGTACCCTAAACTTCAGGGACTTGTGACATAATTAAGCCTTTAATTTTTTATTCCCTCATCTTATTTTGCACCTACCAAACTAAGTGTGTCTAGTTTATACTTGGCTTAATTATGTCAAAGTCCTTGAAGTTTGGAGTACTTTTGTCAGATACTTTTTTTTTTCAATGTTTGACTCCTTGAAGTTACTTTTGGGTTTATCATATACCCCTAATACCAATTTTGACCAATTTTGCTGACATGTAACATAGGAACCCTGGTCAAACGCGGGAGGTTGACCACATGTAGTATTGCATGATGTCACACGGGCGAAAACGACCAATCTCTTCAATCCTTTAATTTTTATTTTTTCTTTAACTAAAAATATAAAAATATTAAATTTTTTAGTGTTTTATTTATTTTTTTTAAAAAATGATCTTCGCTCATGTGTTGTGACATCACGTGCCTAACACTCTGCGTCTGATTAGAATTATGATGTTACATGTTAGCAAAATTGGTCGGAATTAATAGTTGGGGTATATGACAAACTTAGAAATAACTTCGGGGAGCCAAGCACGGGAAAAAAAAAATAAGAGTATCTGACAAAAGTATCCAAAACTTTAGGAGACTTGTGACATAACTAAGCTTTTATATTTTATAGTGCTGATTAAAACTAAGTAGGCTTGGTTGATTATAATTATAAGGGGAAATTGCATTCACCTCCCCTAAGGTTTGTACCAATGGCATAGACACCCCCTCTAGTTTGGAAAATGACACTCACCTGCCCTCTTTAGTAATCAGCATTGCATTTACACTCCCTTCTTATAATAAATGATTAGTTTATTAATGAAAATGTTGTGCTTAGGATTGAAAAATATATTTATACCCTCAAAGGACTCAGGGGTGCCTCATACAAATTTCAAGTGTATTTGATGCATTTTTTTTATAACAATAATACGATAAAATTAATTTTTTTTACAAAAAAAAATAATTTTTACATAAAAAGATAATAATTTTTTATGATATATTTTTTTTTTACCAAAACACATATTCTTGTATACAAATTTTATTCAAATGATTTTGAAATAATGTAAAAGACCTAACATCATTATTGAAATACAAATTCTATAAAAATATTAAATCTGTTATATTCATATCCATATATCATAAGAACAATAACAAAATTAAAACATATTATATCATATTATATTCATAATGAACTTATATCCACTATAGCCTATGATTAACCATGAAAGTGTTAAAAAATAATTTTGACTATAATAAGCATGTTAGCCCCATAAATCCCTAGTGTATATGCACTATAAATCTCACTACTTGACACAAATTTTGGTTGCCTCAATTGGCTTGCAGAAGTGACTTGGTTGGTCATTACATTTAAAAAAAAATTTAATTTTATCATATTATTTTAAAAAATGCATCAAATACATTTGAAATTTGTATGAAATACCTATTGAGGCTATAAATTTTTTGTTGATAACCTAACCATTTATTACAAGGAGGGGGTGTAAGTGCAATGCTGATTGCTAAGGAGAGAAGGTGAATTTCATTTTCCAAACTAGAGGGAGTGTCAGTGTCGTTAGTGCAAACCTTTGGGAGGTGAGTGCAATTTGCCCTAATTATAAATGTATATTTTAATGGGTTAAGTGGTAAGATGCTTAGGCAACAGGGAGGCAAGGCAGTATGATCGAACCATGGCTAAATTTGAGTTCGGGCAGTGAAACATCAATTTGGTCACGAGATTCTCACTATCGTTTAATTTGGTCCTTAATACTCCCTGCGGTCCTATTCTCACTATCGTTTTATTTTATATTGTTCTTTTCTCAAATCAATTGATTTCGAAGTTCGAATGGCATTTCTCATTTTCCTCACAACAATGTCTCAATCATGCATGCTGTTATCCACACTTCACCTCATTCTCCAATAGTTTTTGATTTAAAGACCGGTTATAATTAACTTCAACTTCTATGCAATTAGTACATTTTTGTCCTTCTACATATCCTAACGGTCAAATGTTAATTTTTAAACTTGTTCAATATAATTGATAGTTGATATCTTAATCAACCCGTGCTGGCACTTTGGCCTTTTGGAATGTAGATAAACATAAAGAGCTCAGTTAACCCTTCGCATTGGAATTATAATGAGTTTGCCTTTTATATTATTTCCTTTATGCGTAAAGAATCTATTCTACACGATATATATAATAATAACATGCTCTCAAGCTTCTACTCTTAGTATTAACCATTCATTCATTTCGAGTCTTCCCTGGCTTTTATCTCAATAGCTAAATCACTGTCTTGTAAAACCAAAAAAGAAAAAGAAAAAACACCATGTACAAGGTAGCAAAAGCAACTGAGTACCTTGTAATCACTGGTGCTGGAATCAAAGACATAAAGCTAGCAAAGAAAGGATGGATTCTCCCTGGCCAATCATGCAGTGTCTTTGACCTCTCCCCAGTGAATTACACCTTCGAAGTCCAAGCCATGAGTGCAGAGAAGCTCCCTTTCGTGCTTCCTGCAGTCTTCACCATTGGCCCCAGAGTGGATGATGAGCATAGCCTTCACATGTATGCTAAGCTCCTCTCATCCCATGACAAGCTTTCAAACCATGTGAAGGAGCTTGTCCAGGGTATCATCGAGGGAGAGACACGTGTCCTTGCGGCCTCCATGACCATGGAAGAGGTTTTCAAAGGCACAAAAGAGTTTAAACAGGAAGTGTTTCACAAGGTGCAGCTGGAGCTGAACCAGTTTGGTCTTCTGATTTATAATGCAAACGTTAAACAACTCGTGGATGTGCCTGGTCATGAGTATTTCTCTTACTTGGGTCAGAAGACACAGATGGAAGCTGCAAACCAAGCTAAGGTGGATGTGGCAGAGGCTAAGAAAAAAGGAGAGATAGGAGCCAAGCTGAGACAAGGGAAAACCCTTCAGAATGCTGCGAAGATTGATGCCGAAACTAAGATCATAGCAACACAAACGCAAGGAGAGGGTAAGAAGGAGGAAATAAAGGTAAGGGCTGAAGTGAAGGTGTTTGAGAATGAGAGAGAAGCTGAGGTGGCAGAGGCTAATTCTGAGCTAGCCAAGAAAAAGGCTGCATGGGCAAAGGTTGCGCAGGTGGCGGAGGTGGAGGCCGCCAAGGCTGTGGCTCTGAGGGAAGCGGAGTTGCAAGGAGAAGTTGAGAGGATGAATGCTATGACTACGACACAGAAACTTAAAGCTGAGTTCCTCAGCAAAGCAAGTGTTGAGTATGAAGCAAAGGTTAATCATCTTTACTTTCATTATACTTTGAATCACTTGAATAATCTGCTTGTTTTAATTTCCATATCAATTTATTAAGATTTGAACCCCAACCTTGTTGACTAGAACCAGGCACGGTTCGTGCTCTTTGCATCTCTCCATCTTAGCTAAGTCAGCTTAAACTATCTCCAAGGACAAGGACCTATTAAAGTGCCTAGTAATATCGATGGAAACTCTAAAATAATTACCCCCCTTAAACGAAATATCTTTATTGAGGTACACACAGAAACATCATTATTTTTTACTAAGCATTAATAAATATATGTAATTTTAAAAAGGATTAATTAATGTATTCTCTCTAGTCCTATATGTATGCTCTTTTTGAAAACTTTTTTTTGGGTTTTATGTAAATCTTATTTCCAATTAATGGTATTAATTACTTCTTTTTCAAAAACATCTCTATTTACTCCAAAAAAATTTAAAATACCAATAATAATTATAGGAGTAGTTTTGAAGAAGTATACTAAATATTTACGTTTCTAATGCCACTAATAATAATAACTACTACTTCTGTCCCTAAATATAAAAGCCTATTGGCACTTTTATTTTGTCCCTATTTATAAGATCATATACCAATTTTTAGTGATCATTAATTACCTTTTTCTACAAACACCCCTGTTTATTTAACACTTTTAAGATTTCTAATAATATTAATAGGGATAATTTTGAAAAAACACATCAAAAGTTCACATTTCCAATACAATTAGCTAAATTAATTGACTTTCTTAATAGATGTAAAATCTCCCAAAGGGGTCCCATATACAGGGACGGAGGGAATAACTTTTTTTTTTTTTTTTTTAAAGGGGAAACCGTGAGGTGATGTTTTATTCCTTTGGAACAATCTCATTATAATTATGTGATAGGTACAAGAGGCCAATTGGGAGCTGTACAAGAAACAAAAAGCGGCGGAAGCAATTCTGTTCGAGAAGGAAAAGGAGGCTGAAGGACAAAAAACATTGGCGGAGGCAGCATTTTTCAGTCGCCAACAAGCAGCGGAAGCAGAGTTATATGCAAAGAAGAAGGAGGCAGAGGGACTTGTGGCAATTGGACAAGCACAAGGGGCATATTTAAGGACACTTCTTGATGCACTAGGAGGTAACTATGCTGCTCTAAGGGACTACTTGATGATAAACGGTGGCATGTTTCAACAGATTGCTAAGATTAATGCAGAGGCAATACGTGGACTTGAGCCTAAGATTAGTATTTGGAATAATAATGGTAACAATGGTGGGGATGTGAGTGATGCTATGAAGGAGGTTGGTGGTGTGTATAAGATGTTGCCACCATTGTTTAAGACTGTCCATGAACAAACTGGTATGCTGCCTCCTGCTTGGATGGGAACCTTGGACAAAAAAAATACTACTACTTAAACTTTTATCCTACTACCAAATTAAATAATGGAGAAAGTATGTGAACTAGTGTTGGGACTATGTATAAAAAAGCATCAATATTTAAAATTATGTCAATTTAAAGATTAAGAACGAAGAGCATAACATAATATCTATCTTATTCTATAATGTTCTATTATTACGACAAATGCTACCTTAAGATGAGAATGCATTTGCTTTTTTTTTTTTTATGAGTCTGTTTTAATTGATACATAATAATACTTTAAAAACATTTTTTTTTTGGAAAAGTGTACAGAAACTTCCTAAATTATACCTTTTTTTCTGTAAATAGGCACTATTTTTCTTTCTAATTAACCCTTAAATTATACATTAAGTGAAATTGGTCCGTAACTCAATTTACCGTTCATTTTATATGAATCTTCATGGTTAGATTTTATTTTATTTTAACGAAATTAAAAACTATTCTAACGAAAAATTGCATTAAACTATCATGTTGATGATTAATTAATTTATTAGACAAATCATTAAAAATATTTTCTTTTATTTATATCGACCTTTTAGAATTTTATCATATTTATGAAACAAAGAAAGTAATAGTTTAGCACAACACTTTTTTTTTAATAGCTAATATGCCCAAGATTTTCTTAGTCAATTTATCAAATAGAATGATTTCAGTGCAAAGTTTTCCTGAGCTTAAATTTTAACAGCGTCAGTTCGATTACGGGATACAAAAAAGCAGGGTGCATCAAATTAAGACAATTGAGTTCATACAAAATTATACTGCAATTGACTAAAAGCATTATGGAATGAAAGACCAGCTATTAAGTAAGAAAATAACACAAGCAATCCATAGACAAAAGAAAAATATCACCTAGATATTTTTTCGAATACTTGATTTGCTTTAAGATGCACAAATCTTCCTAAAAAAAAAAAAGGATGCACACATTCATAATTTTGGATAACATTGTTTAGAGGTAGCAGGGCTTGGAGTCACCATTATGGCATTATTTGTACCTTAGTGATAGTAGGATTTTTCCACCAAGGACTATATTTTTACAATCCCCACTCTTAGAGTTTTGGCATTAATGTGTTAAATATTAGAGTTTTATTAGTATCTTAGCATGACTGAAAGATGTCCCCAGTATGTTTTCACCTTTAACCACCAAATGGAAAAATCCAAAACTAAGGGATAATTGAATAACGAGGTGTTTTTTCTTTTGCTCTTTTCTCAACTCAACCAATTGCATAGTCCAGCGGCCTTTTAAATTTTTTTACAAAAAATAGAGTCGATAAGATACATTTATTCACACATCACCTCATATTTTTGAACAGTGGAGGCTGACACAAGTGGAAGGGGCTTGTGTCCCTTAAGCATGTGGTCGCGGGTTCGAGTCGTACCCGAGGCGCATGTGAATGGAGCAAGCCTTACTGGGAGCATCGCCCCCGAAAGGGCCCGACCGTGGTGCGAGAGATTAGTCACCCAGTTGCGCGGGTGGATACCCTGGTTCATAAAAAAAAAACCTCATATTTTTGAGTGAGACTCTTCTAAAATATATAAATGTAGACGTAATAGTAATGTAACCATTCATAATATTTAATAGTATAGATGCACTTTAAACATTTAAATTGCAAAATTTACTTTAGAGGAGTCTCAGACCCCACTTTTTATAGTTTTCAAAGTCTAGTCAACGTTAGTTCATTTCACTTTGTTACCGTCTTACATATCTTCATTGTGATTTGTGAGTAGCCGCGCATGTGATCTGTACTTGATATTTTTCTTAATATTAATATGGTAGTGGAGACTCCTTGACTTAAAGTTCAAATGTCATTTTCTAATTTGCTAAACATAGTTATTTTTGGGATAAGATTTGCTCAATATAGTTTATTTGCTTTATTAACCTGTGCCGGCATTTTGGCACTTACGAACATGGAGAAACATAGAGAGCACAATTCACTCACAGCATTGTGAACAAAAAAAGAAAATTGAATTGCCCCTTCACACATGCTTTTATTCATCCTCTCTAGCCACATGACTCTCACAACAACTCAGTGAATATCATTGGTTCACTCACATTAAGTCTTCCCTGCAATCCAACAATTTCCATCACTCTAGTGTCTAGCAAAACCAAACCAAAAACCATGTACAAGGTAGCAAATGCATCTGAATACCTGGTTATCACTGGGGTTGGAATCCAAGACTTAAAGCTCGCAAAGAAAGCATGGGTTTTCCCTCGCCAAGTATGCACTGTCTTTGACCTCACTCCAGTGAACTACACTTTTGAAGTGCAAGCCATGAGCGCAGAAAAGCTCCCTTTCATTCTCCCTGCAGTCTTCACCATTGGCCCCAGAGTGGATGACGAGCATAGCCTTCACAAGTATGCTAAGCTCCTCTCATCCCATGACAAGCTTTCAAACCATGTGAAGGAGCTAGTCCAAGGTATCATTGAGGGAGAGACACGAGTCCTTGCGGCCTCCATGACCATGGAAGAGGTTTTCAAAGGCACAAAAGAGTTTAAACAGGAAGTGTTTCACAAGGTGCAGCTGGAGCTGAACCAGTTTGGTCTTCTGATTTATAATGCAAATGTTAAACAACTTGTGGATGTGCGCGGTCATCAGTATTTCTCTTACTTGGGTCAGAAGACACAGATGGAAGCCGCAAACCAAGCAAAGGTGGATGTGGCAGAGGCTAAGAAGAAAGGAGAGATAGGAGCCAAGCTGAGACAAGGGCAAACCCTTCAGAATGCTGCGATGATTGATGCCGAAACTAAGATCATAGCAACACAGAGGCAAGGACAGGGTCAGAAGGAGGAAATAAAGGTGAGGGCTGAAGTGAAGGTGTTTGAGAATGAAAGAGAGGCTGAGGTGGCGGAGGCTAATTCTGAGCTTGCTAAGAAAAAGGCTGCATGGACAAAGGCGGGGCAGGTGGCGGAGGTGGAGGCTGTCAAGGCTGTAGCTCTGAGGGAAGCAGAGTTGCAACGAGAGGTTGAAAGGATGAATGCCTTGACTTCAACACAGAAGCTTAAAGCTGAGTTCCTCAGCAGAGCAAGCGTGGAGTATGAAACCAAGGTTAGTTGATCTCTTCTTTATTTTTATACAATCATATTAGTCACTTTACATCCATTGATTACATTAATTAATATGTTCGCTGGTTTTCTTTTTCATTGTAAATTGCTTAGACAACATTTTTCAACCTAGTCATTATAATTTTTCAACATACTCACTGTGCATCCATTAGTTACACTAATTAATCTGTTTGCTCATATTCATTTTCATTATAATTTGCAAAGATATGAACCCACAACATTTTTCAACCTGGTTAATTAAAATCTATATATGCTTAATAGGCTGCTAATAATTACGTTTTATTGTTGATTAAAACTAAGGAGGATGGGTTCACAATAATGATAAATATATGAATGGGCTTAATGTAGTCAAGAATGTTACGGAGGCAAAGCAGTACTCGAGAACTTGGTAACCCTGGGAGAAAAGATTTCATTAATTGAATCTATGGAAGATAGTCCTACTGTGTTTGATATGTGTCACCATGTTTAGTATGATGAACGAACCATGGTTAAAATTCGAGCTTGGGTTAGTGCAAAAAAGGTTGAATGACAAGGATAGCTTTTATGATAGCATTTACGAGGCTCTAGGAAAAAAAAAAAAAAGGAGCATCAGTGACAGTGAGCACTGGGCGGGGTGATTTGTACGAAACCACATTCCATGGTTTCATATTCATAGCAACTTTTTGAACAATTAACAGTTAACATGCATTGCAGGAATCATTTTATATGTTTACTTTAAATATATGTAAGTATACATCAAGTGTACACTATTTAATATTTATGATTTTCAATTGAATAAAAATCGTCGGATAGGTGCAAGAGGCCAACTGGGAGCTGTACAAAAAACAAAAAGCTGCCGAAGCTATTCTGTTTGAGAAGGCAAAAGAAGCAGAAGCACAAAAGACATTAGCCGAGGCAGCATTTTTCAGTCGCCAACAAGCAGCGGAAGCAGAGTTATATGCAAGGAAGAAGGAGGCAGAAGGACTTGTGGCTGTTGGGCAAGCACAAGGGGCATACTTAAGGACACTACTTGATGCACTGGGAGGTAACTATGCTTCTCTAAGGGACTATTTGATGATAAATGGTGGCATGTTTCAAGAGATTGCCAAGATTAATGCCGAGGCAATACGTGGGCTTGAGCCTACGATAAGTATTTGGAGTAATGGTAATGGTGGAGAAATCACTAATGGTGGTGGTGCCACTGCTAATGGTATGAAGGAGGTTGCTGGTGTGTATAAGATGCTGCCACCACTATTCAAGACAGTCCATGAGCAGACAGGTATGCTGCCTCCAGCTTGGATGGGAACCTTGCCCGCAAAAAAAATTATTGCTAACATGTCATACTACCATGGAGTTTATGAACCAAAGTACCAAACAGTAAGGTAAATGTAATGACTATAGTCTATAGAAGGCTGAAGGTAGTATTATTAAAGTTATCTATGGTTATAATTGTTCACAGTTTTCATAGAGTAATGGCTGCCACTAGTATTATCAAATTACAGTTAAGTACATTTAGTAGTGTTTACCAAAGGGAAATTGTGTGAAGTTGTTGGGACCAGTATTTTCCATTAATTGCGTGAAGTTGTTGGGACTATGTTAAAAAAAGCATCAATATTTGAATTCTGTATTTTATGATTTAAATGCATTTTTCATAACTTTGTACCTGCAAAGAACTTCTCCAAATAATGCGTACTTAATTTTTGTTTATGGTTAATTGCATGCTTGGTTCACTTATTAGTTTTATCAACCCTATATACTAAGTTTGAGAGCTTCTACCGAATTTCTCTTTACCTCAGTTTGGTTTTGAAGCCTTCTCTATAATTTTCATCATTGCTTTAATTTTAGGAAAAAGAATCATATATATCAAATTAAACACATAAAAATCTTAAGAGTTTTTATATTAAATTAAATCAACCTTGTATATTAAGCTGAATTATAGTAAGTTCTAACTTTAGTTTGTTACGCAATAAAACTGCTTTTTTTTAACGCTTGAAGATGAAAGATTTTAATAAAGATTTAAATATGAAAGATGCTAAAAAAGACTTGTATATGTCCATTTAGTGCATGGTTACCTCATGCTTTGATTTTATATATATTTATTCTAAATGGAACAACCAACTTAAATTGGGGTTTTATATCTACTATCTATATATAAAAGGATCCCTTTTCGAGGCACCACGTTTGACGGAAAAATTTTCGAGATACCACGTTTGTCCCGTGAAACTTTCCTCGCACCAGAGAATTTGTAGTTAGATAATCATTATCTCTAATCAAAATTACAATTTAAAATTAAATAAATTATTTAAATTTATTTAATCATTATATGTTTGTAGGTAAATAACATTATCTCTAACCAAAATTATAATTTGAAATTAAATTAATTATTTAAATTTATATAATCATTATCTGTATGTGAAATCATTATTCTCAATTTGTTGAACAAATCATTATCCTCAACAAAAGTATTTAAAAAATATTAAAAAAATCAATATATATATATATATATATATAATAGGCTCTCCCATTCAATTTTTAAAGTTCTATCTAATTCTAAGAATTCTCTTCTCCAAACTCTTTCTTTTATTTTTATTTTTTCCCTCATTCCTCTACTTAAAGCTCTTAATTTTGATTTTTGAGTGTTTGATGAATTACTTATTAGATTATGCATATTTTGTTATACTTTTAATTGACTTTTGCTTAATGCTAATTTCAGGAAGAATGACATCAATGAGTTACTTCAAACAAGAGCATGACCTTGGTAAGTTGTTTTTTTTTTTTGAAATTTCGGTGATAAATAATTTTGTTGAGTCTTTTGCCTATTTGAAGAAACAATGTTTTTCGATTTATTTATGATTTTTTTTTTCGGTTTTTGTCGTGAGATAAAATAAACGATGAAAAAGATCAAAATATTTAAATATGAATAATAATAATAATAAATGTGATAATTATATTAAAAAAATAATAATGGTAAAAAAATATTAATTTATCCATCAAATAAATATAAGAAATATCTTATAATATTATCCAATAAAAAAATCAGAATGTATAATTTTGGTTTAATTATATATAATTTTTCATATTAGATGTGATAATTATATTTAAAATATGCTAAATTATCATGTCTTATGCAATAAAAAATATTTTGATTTATCTTTAAATCTACTCATAATACCATCAAACAAAAAAAATATAAAAAAATTTAATTTTCATTTCACTCTAATAATTAATCATTAATCATAATATTAATTCATCGATCAACTAAATAAGGAATACATTAATTTAATACTCATCTATACATAGACAAATATAATATTAAATATATAAAAGAAAAGAGTCAACATTATATTCATAATAAAGTGCAATGTGTTAATCAAGATAGTAAAAAATAACAATTTCAATGTCGTCTTAATGTTCTATGAAATAATGGATATTCCAATTTATCCTTGAATTTTCTCATAATACCATTAAACAAAAAAGATCAAAATATTTAATTTTGATTTGTTTTTAATTATCATAATAAAGTTGATAATCATATAAAAATATTAATTTATCTATTATTAAATCTTTTCTATGTTATGTTGTTGTTGTTTTTAATATAAATATTTATATTATTAAATCTTTTCTATGTTATGTTGTTGTTGATTTTTATATTAATTTTTTTATATTGTTGAGTTCCAAAAAAATAGTCTTCCTCATGCGTCTATTCATCTATTTCTAAGCTTCAATGACAAATATACAATTGCTCGCTAATAGATGACATCATCTTTGCAAAAGAAATTTAAATCAAAATGATTAGAACAATAAGAATAAAGATTTTTAGGATTCAATCTCATTATTAACTTGAGATAAAATAATCGATGAAAAGATAAAATATTTAATTATGATTAATAAGAATAAATGTGATAATCATATTTAAAAAAAAACTAATTGTAAAAAAAACTACATTCATCACTTAAATATAAGATTTATCTCATAATATCATCAAACAAAAAAGATCATAATGTTTAATTCTGATTTAATTTTGATTTATCATAATAAAGTCGATAATCATATATAAAAATGTCAAAGTATGCATAAGATAAATAAGAAATATATGAGATAAAAAGTGTTACATTTTAATTCATATGAGGAAATACAAAATTTATCAACAAGATCATTTACATTGAATTTTTTAAGCGTAAGGTTTGGTTTGAACTCCTACCCTTTTATATAATTATTTTTTATTATTGTTTGATAATAATCTTCACTTTATAATAAAAATAATAATAATATTTAATTTAAAATATTTAAATAAAAAAAAATATAAATATCAATAACCCGTGCATTGCACGGGGTAAGAGCTAGTTTTCTTATAAATTGAACCCACACTGCATCATATACATTTCATCAAGAAGTGAATTTCACGCTTATCACTTTTTCTCTCTTCTCTCAATATTCTCCTCTATTCTTGTTTATTCTATAGCACATTTTCAACACGAATGCTATGTTCCATTAAAGTAAATCTATTTTATCACATCGTTATATGAACATTAGCCTAATTAACACAGCTAATTCCCAAAGAACTAAATATTTTGTAAATATACATATGTTCAATAGCAAATCTAGTACACGTGTACCTTCTGCATGTGATATATATATATATATATATATATATATATATATATATATATATATATATATATATATATATATATATATATATATATATATATATATATATATATATATATATAGACACCGAAGGTATAGTTCATCGAGAACAAGCCGTGCCAATGAACCTTTTGTAGTATCTATAAAAGGTCTAGTATTTCCGGAACTAGCAAGGCCAATTAACATGCTCATGTTCATAAAATGATGTGATGCTTCAAACTAGCAATGCCAATTAACATGCTCATGTTCATAAAATGATGTGATGCTTCAGCATCAACAGCATCTATAAATAAATAAATTATAGAGGAAGGAAGGACTTTACCTTATTATCATTTTACCTCTATAAAATAAAGCTTTTGTGTTGGTAAAAGAATATTGAGAGAAGAGAGAAAAAGAGAAATAGCCTTTCACTTTTTATGCAATGTTTGCAATGCAATGAGTCATAGTTATAGGGAAAGGTAAAACCCTATATGAAGTAGAATAAACAATAAACATAAAATAGGAAAAGATCAAAGTATGAGATAGTTATCCTCTAAACAGATAAAATACAAAATCTTTTAATACAAGACATGTTTTTGCACTTGTTTTTTGTGATTTCTTTCGCTTTGATAGAGGATAATATTTTTAAAACATTTCTTTTATCAAGGGAAGTTCTTGAATTTTAGGGTCATTTTGTCATAGACCCTTGTTCTTTTTATTTCAATGTCTAACTCCTCGAAGTTACTTATAGGTTTGTCACATATCCCTACTACCATTTTCGGGCAAATTTTGCTGACATGTCACATCGGAATTCTAGTCCGACGCAAAAGATTAGTCATATGGTGACACTTGGGCGAAGATCTTTTTTTTTTAAATTAAAAAAATAAAAAAATTAATATTTTTAGTTTTTTAGTTTTTTTAATTAAAAAAAAAGGAGGATTGGAGTTAAACGTTGTCTTCGCCCATGTGGCACTTTATGACTAACCTCTCACGTCTAACTAGGATTACAGTGAGACATGTTAGCAAAATTTGGCCGCAATCAGAAGTAAGGGTATATGACAAACGAAAACAACTTCAGAGAGTAAGTCATTGGAAAATAAAAAGCGAGGATTTGTGACAAAATGGCCCCAAAGCTCAAGGGCTTAAGACATATTTAAGCCTTTATCAAGTCGCGGCAACACATAGGGCAACAATACTCATAAATCATAATAGGATAAAATTTAAAATGATTTTACTTAATATCATCAGGCTATTATAAACTACAATCTAACAGATGATTAATGTAAAGAATTTAGTAAGCTACCTCAAAAGTATAAAGAACCCACAAACAAACTAATCACATTAAAATGATCAAAATCATTTGTTCACTGCCTCTCTGATGTGGGGGTACCGATGAGCCCATCGAGAGAAACCTGTAACAACAATAAGTTAGACAGAATGTAAAAACTTTTGGAACTCTAGTTAGTAATTACTGCAACATACATAAATTACTCACCAGCAGACACAATTTCCCAAAGATCCATATCTTTAGAATCCTGCAATAAAGTATAACAAACAACCAAATGCTTAAGTAATTATGAAATCAAAATGCAAAGTTAACTTGCTGTAATATGCTAATATTTACAATTCTGCAACGACAGGAAGTTAAATTTCTTACCTAGCAAACTTGCTAAAGTAATTATAAAGGCCTGATTTGCATGGGAGGAAGCATAAAATTTCTAAACTACATGTTGTTGAAATGGAAAGCGTAAATTTAATTGGACAAAATATATGCAGGACAGAAGGAAATCGTTTCAAAGCGACTTCAAAACAAGGAAAAATTCCTAACAAAGACATCTTGCAGTGCATAGCTCCTTTTCCTTTCCTCGACGAGAAAATAAATGAGTCCATTAAAACCAGGCTAATACGTACACATATATGCATTTCACATGTAACTTTTAATTATCCAACATTTTACAGATAATATAGCTTTACCAGATGAGATGCAAGACAGAGAGTATAAATTAAATTTATCCAAAGTAAGAGGGGACAACAATTCAATTAAGATTATCGATCAGAAGTAACGACAAGATACTGACATTTTTGCAACCTTTAATTAGCGACTGCAAATAATTTGATTTATGTGTCAAAAAGAAAAGTACTTAAGAATCCTTTACTAGTTATAAAGAATCATTCTTCATTGTGATGCAAAAACTAATGATGCAACTGTATCCCAGTTTGGAAGGAAAAAGTTTAAATGGTGCCAGTTAAACATAGAAGACACATTGGCAATTTGCAGAATTCTTTTTAAGGTTAGTCATACAATGTGCATGTGACATGATAAAACAAGAGAGAAGGAATGATTTTCAGAGTTAAAGGAAAATATCACCCAAGTATGCCCATACAACCCGCTGTGTGCTATATTTTGCGAAAAATCGCACTATTTAATTTATCAGACATGCACAAAAAATATAGTGAAGCTATTGATGCTGGGATGAACTTGTGATAACACTGGAGAAAATGGCATACATAAAGAATAGAAGAGAAGAATACTACTGAAGCAAGAATAAATCATTTAATGCTAATTCCTAACAATGTTATGTAACAAAATCTTCAGAATGAATGGTACAAATTTTGACCAATTTTATTTTACCAATAACGCAAGGGAAATCATAATGCACCTGTCCTGATGAAGCCAGGCATCTTGCAATGAGCTGATAAAGACTGCTAAGAGTGCTATAGTCGAAATCAGGATGGTTTAGAAGAGTCTCTTCTGATGTATAATCAAATATCAGTGCGCAAATGCTTGAAGCCATCATCATATTTGACATGTCATCAGTATTTTCTGCAAACCATTTTTCAGTAACTAAAATTATGATAAATACTTTATTCCATTCTTTCAATTTAAAATAAACAGTGTACTATGAAAACACTCAATTTAAATGCTGCTACTAAGTATGGTACCTGACCAATAAGCCAACGCTTTTAGAAGATCAACAAAATCAGACTCATCTAGCATCAACGGCACTTTGTCTTTCTATAGTAAAAAAGGTGCAACTTTTGTCAAAACTTTGCATAATCAATATAGTATTAGTATTGTAAGGCTAGTTATTACTCCCCAGTCCTAAATGTTAGCCCCTTTGACCAAAAAACACGCCATTAAGAAAGTTAGTTAGTATTATTAGTAATATTGGAAATATAAAACTTTGATATACTTTTTCAAAACTACCCCCATAATTATTATTGGGACTCCAAAAAGTGATGAGTATATAGGGGTGTTTGTGGAAAAAAAAAGTAATTAATGCCATTGGAAATTGGAAAGGGGGCTTACATCGAGGATAAAAAAAGTCTTCAAAGGGGTCTTACATTTAGGACCAGAGGGAGTATGGTTAGAAAATCACCTTTAGTAGAAGGTTCATCATTGTATCACATGCCAAGAAGATGCAACCTTTGTCCTCAACCATATAACCATATGACCTAATTAATTTACTGAGGCAATCTAAAATCTGCAAGTAGTACAGTTATATTTAACCAAGCAAAGAATGTTTTCTTAGTAATATTTTCAGATGATGCCAATGCAACAAAAGGGGAATCATGTTAGAGCATAACATTATAATATAAGTAGAACTATGCTATGAATAGGATGAAGCAATCATGAGAATTCTGTTGGTTTTATGCCATTGAATGTAAGGTTCTACCTTTAAGTCAAATGCAGACATAAACCAACAAACGGAAAAGAGGAAGGGGAAAAAAAGAATGTAGAAGTTAAAAATACAAGTATCGGAACCAGAGAATGACTTACAGCCTTATGTCCTCCACATGAAGCCACAGCTTTGCATCCTTCAATTTTCATTGTAATTTGACACAACATTGGTAGCAGAAAGCATACAGAGTAGAAGGGGCTGCAATATAAAGTAATTTAAGCAAAGGCTATTCATCCTCCAAAATATACACAATCCCCTGACATATGCCCTATTTGTCATTGTATCAATATTTCTTACATAACTGTGTGAAGCAAACAGATAACCAGATAAAAGGTATACCAAATAGTTGCCTATTTAGACATACCTCTGTTCGTCTTCACCTTCAACAGACATCAAATACGCTAAAAGATCCTGAACCTTCTCCTTGCATGCAAGGGGAGCTTCTGCAAGATAGCTGAAACAAATACGTGAACAAAAGTCAACCTCCTTTCAGTTTAGACTTGAAGATTTGGAAGTTGGAAGAAAAACTCAACCAAGTACCAACCCTCATACCATATCCTTTGAACAAAATATAATGTAAGAGGATTTTGTTACAAAAACAACAGCGGCACAAAACAAAAATGATAGGGATAGCATAACAATATGACGTGAACCTAAAACATATTAAAATGCTATATCGTCATTTCAACTTCCATGCAACATCAAGCGTCACATTAATATATTCAATGAAAGATGTCTTCCACATATGATTAGAATCAAATCATTCAAGAAATAGGTGAAATATCTATACATCACACACAAAAATCCATCTAGAGCCAAAAAAAAAAACAAGCAAAGGTAAAGGATATACCTCCCAATAAGCCGCACTGAAGCAAGTAAATCATCCCCCTTCTTTTGCCCATGTTCCTGCACAATTTCATCATTATACTTTGCTGCAGCATATTAAATGTTAAAATTACATCAAATAACTAATCGTCAGCATTACCCTTGCATCTTCTAAATACTCTAGTACAACAACAATGGTCTCATTAAGCTGGCAACTCAGCTTTGTTAATGTGCCTTCATCTAGGAGGTTCCCTACAAAAAAAATAAGAGTGTAATAATAGAAAATGCATTATACCCAATTAACAATAACTTAACCACAAATACAAGTTTTCAACAATGTCAACATCAATATAAAATGTGACATGAAATCACATTCTCAAGCAATCGAGATTGCATTAAAAGAAAAATCACATAGTTGATGCTACTATAACTATAATGGAGAATAGGCAACTAAACCATTATAGCCAGAAGTTGCATTATTTCAAATGGAAATCTCATACCATCACTTGAAAGGTAATACTAGACAATGTGAAAGTAATACTCCCTCCGGTCCTATATATAGGACATACTTAACCATATTCCTCGGACCAAGAAAAGTAGTTAGTTTTATGAATTCTATGAGAATATATTGTAACATTACAATTTTACCCTCTCAACTTTTCTTGAAAAATTCATACTCATTAATGAACAACAAAAAACACATGCATTTAATAAGGGCAAAAAAGAGAAAAGGCAATAAATCATGCATAGAAAATACAAAATGTCTTATAAATAGGACCAAAGATTGCTTCTAGAATATGTCCTATATATAGGACCGGAGGGAGTAACATTTACCATCACCACAGATAACGGATGAAAGAACTAAGCACTAGTGCACTCCCATTCCTACTCAATTGTTTTTCTTTTTGGAAAAAAAAAAAGACAAAATCAAATGTGATTTTGTGGCCCAAAATGTGAAACAGAATTCATGGTATAATCGTAATTTAAGGCTAAGTGGACTGGATTTGAGCAGAGGTAAGGTAGAATTCAAATGCTGTTACTTATTTTCATCCTAAAATGGGAAAATAAATTAAAGATCAAGAGAATTAAATTTCTTTTAACATACCATCATTTTCGCCAACATTTGATATTAATTTTATTATCTTCTCAACCAACGAGTAGGCAACAGCCACGTTTCGTAGCTTCAAAAAAATTGCCTCAGCAGTAGTTGAAGTATCTTGAGGTGCTTCATATTTTAAATAGGCCAACTCATTAAGAAGAACAGCAATCTCAACCCTTGACTGCCCCAATACAAGCAATAGACACCTAAAAAAAGGAAGAAGTGTGAAAAATGAAACAATAAGCAGATGGCTTAAAAGTTAGCATTCAACAAGCACAGCTTACATGTCAGCAGGAGTTGGATCTCGTGCATCATTTGTGCTAACTTGGCTAATCAACCAGTCTTCTCCATATATGGAAACCATTGAGTTGGCTAAAATAAGAGCCTGAAGCCTTTCAGCATCAGCTGCATATGAATTTTAAATTATGATTCAGAATTGAATAATCAATTCATCTAGATTGGTGTTCTCTCTTTTTTTTAAAAAAAAACTCAAACTCAAAATGAAGTAGATTAAAATAAAAACATCTGTTAGCACTATAAAAGGTCAGAATATCCATGTAAACTTTCATAAACGCATAGAGGAAGTGCCTTTTAATCTACCACCTTCAAGAACAGGGGTTATAGTCCATAAACTGTGTAAACAGTGTCATAGTCGGAGAAGAATAAAATGAGCACTTATTACAAGTGATATCACAGCAATATTACACAACTTATTTCTTAGAGCTACTCCATCCAATACCTCCGAAAAGCTATGATGCCCATATTACAATGATTGTCTTTTTCCTTAAACAAGCGAGAACCATGTTAAACTTGACTTTAAAAGTTTCCTCTCTTGCTTCATTAAATTCTAGAATGCAAAACGCATGGTCACTCTCACGTCATATTCAGGATCAACTTTCAGCTTTATCCCAAACCACCTCATCTATACTCAGCTTTTTCCTCAAAACAATACTCTATGTTTGCATATGGAACATTCGAATTTATCTCAATAACATCAACCACCTTTCTCTAGACACCAGTTTACCACTTTATTCTCTTTAAATGCATGAGCATTTCTTTAATCCTTCTTAGAGTAATACCCACCTTCTCTTTTCTATGCTAAGAAGACAGAATATGGTATCATTACCATAATCTTCCTTATATAACAAAGCTTGCAGACTACACCTTTTTAGTATGCAAGATCACACAACTAGTATATACCTTTATCAGCTGAGAGACACTGGTGGTACTATTACAACTTTAAAGAACCTAACGAGGGAACAAAGAAAGAGAAACTGAGAATGAAAGGTAAAATAGCATAGTACACATGATTAAGCAAATTTTCTCAGCGTACCAACACGATTCTGCAAAATGGCCACAATACCAATGTGAATATTATGTGACCAGCTATCTTTCGGAAGTAACTGGAGAGCATTAAAAAGTTGTGCCTGAAAATGTCAATAACTTGAAGTCAATTACAATGAATAAATGAATCAAAGTGTATGTACATGGAAATAGATATGTTAAAAGAACATGATGTTGAACCGATGATAGTTATGAATAAAACCAAACTAAATCCGTTTAATTTATGCAACGTTATTAGTTTTCGATGGTGCAGGCTATATACTGCAATCTCACAAGGAATACGAATAGTGAAAAAAATTAGGCAATCTTTTTAGAGCAGAATTTCAGCTTAGTTTATTTAAAAGAGCTTTTCTTTATCTAACTTTTTAATATTACATGTCATCAAAGAGGTCATATCTAAAAGCAACAGAATAAGAATAAGACAAGAATACGTACTGAATCTTTTGAAGAAATAATGGCATTAAGTAGGTGTAGAGAATCGAATTTCAAGGAACTGTGAAGGACAGCAAACAGCCTCGCTATTTCTGCCACCTGTAGAGAGACATGCCAAAAATATTGCCTAACGTGAGACATGGTATTGAATTTTATCTAGCATGAAGCAAGACTACAAAAAATAAAATGAAAATAAATTAACTCCTAAATACAAAATGTTCAAAAATACACTCACAATAACTAAGAGCTCAGATGAGTAATCATTCAGGATTATCTCCAAGGACATCCTACAAAGAATCAACTGCAAAAGCTTAATAGATATTTCCATCAAATGCGAACCTGCATAATGTTTGATTACTGTGAATTATGATGTGTAGATGAAAATAGAGTATCAGAAGTTCAAAAAATTTACATGTTTGCTGATGTGTATGCAACAGGAAGGTGGCTGCTTAAAAGAAGAATGAAAATACTAATCTAATTGAAGGTTACACAAAGAAAATGCTAAAGAAACGACTTCTTTGAGACACAAAAGACAAGTCCAAGGTGCAGAAAAGTGTTGATTGGCCTTACATAGATAGAGTTAATTAATGGTTCAGAAAGGAGGTATGGGTCTTTCATTCCTTCCACAATAAAAGGCATTAAAATTCACCAACAACAGTTTCAGTAAGGCCCATGCTGTCTAGTGTATGCAGTAAGCAAGTCATCCAAGCAAACAATAAGAACTTACCATCTTCCATAGAAGACATCTGAGAAGCTAGTATCTTCATGCCTCCAGATTCATAGAATCGCATGATTCCATTTCCCGAAGCAGTTGATACCAAGTACAAAAACTCATAGCATTCTTCAAGAACAGATGATCCAGATCTGAACAAGAGATTCAAGAAAAATAATAAAATCACTTCCTCAAAAACAAGTAAAATTATAGACTGGTCCATATGAGACAGCGCACCATGTGGTCTTCACATGGGACTAAGAAAGAGCACACTAATAACAAATTTCAAAGTACCATGTTAATTTCATTGTAGTATTTTTTTTTGTTAATACCAAATCAAAATTTTATTATTGCGAACGCAACTTTTGAAAAGACTTGATGCAGCAAACTAGACTTTTTCAATATATTAACTTTGGAGGAACATATAAACAACCCTTGTTACTTTTTAATCATCGGTGCCCCATAATATAACCTATTCAACCTTTTATTTCAACTGCTTCCCCTGTAACCAGCTCCCTTACTCCGTTGTTGGATTTTTATTTTGGTATAAATGCAACCCTTGATTTTAATCCTTTGCATAGTAGTATAATAATCATTGCTAATCTGTGTATGAGGCATAAATGATGCACAGATGCACGGTCAACAAAATAATTGCATATAAAAAAAGGAAATTGAAATACTCGGAAATTGCTTGTAATATAAGTGGGAACTAAAAAATAAAAGGATGTGTTTGGGTAAACAGCTTAATTAAGTGATCATTCGATAAGCTAGTTTGAAATAAGCAAAAAGCGTGGTCAATGCACGAGGCTCCCAACTGGTGGGGTGTGAGGATGGTAAGCGTGCCCAATCTTACTTCTGCGAGTGGAGAGGCTGTTTACCGGATTTGAAGCTGTGACCTCAAGATCACAAGGAGGCAACCGGCAACCCTCATTTTGAAATAAGCTAAAAGTAGCTTATTTTCGTAAGCTTCTCCGACAAGCTTATTGAAACTAACTAAAAAGAACTTATAAGGAGTTCATATTCTATTTTCATAAACTTTATTTCATAAGTTATTCTCATAAGTCTAAATAAACTCTATCAAATCTCTTCCAAACAACCTTTAAATTCAAAAGCTAGCACAATCAAGCAATGCAAGAGGAAATAAAAAGAAGAAAGGGAAAAACACCATACTGTGTGGACATTACTTCCAAAATCAATGGAACCTTCAAGACCATATCTTCCAATGAAGCAATCTCCGGAACACGGCAGAATGCAGCAAGAACCGTAACCGATAGTCGTAAATACGCATCGCGATTATTATCGCCGCCACTCGATACAGTTCCTTTTCCCATGCCTAATTCACACAATATAGAATCAGTTAAAATACTGCAAATTAAGTTCTGAGATTGTATAATGAAGGAAAGGGAAGAAGAAGCAAAGTGCGATTACCAGTTCTTAGTAAGCGGTCGAGAAAGCGAGGGCCAACGGCATCGTATACCCTACGGAGCGAGGTGTGATCCTCTGCTTTGCAGAATTTGGTCACAAGAAGAAGGCCAGCGAGGCGTTGTTCGTCTCGCTCTCCTTTCAGCAGCTTCAAGCATTCCGCTAGGTTCGGATTCTGCTCTTGCAGTGTTTTTGTTTCCTTCGCAAAAAAATAATTATCATTCATTCTATGAGAAATGAGAAATTATATATTCTGATGCAAATTCAAAAAATAAATAAAAATGGCAATGAATTGAAAGGTGTGATAGCAGAGGGAGGGAGAGGAATGAGAATTGAAGAAGAGAAATAGAGATTGTTTACCATTGAAGAGTGGGGTTATGCAGAGTACTCGTGACTCGTGAAGTTTCAGAATTCACTAGAAGCTCTGGGGGTATGTATGAAGGAACGAAGCTCTTCACAACCTTCTCGAAATTCTTCTTAGAATTGAGTGAGTAACTGCGTGTAACGTAGGTGACTGGTGGCGGTAACTGATAATTGAGCCCTTCAGTTTGGGTCCATCTTGGTCATGGACCTCCTCTTAAGTAAATATAAATAAATATTGGCATATTTTAATCTTTTAAGTCTTTATATTTAAGAGTAATATATCGTATTGATCCCTGACTTTGTGAGTATCGATCGATTTAGTTCATAAAATTTTAAATTAGACATTGATCCTTGAAATAGGAAATTGTGAGTCACATTATTACCTAATGCTAATCCACGTCAAGAATCATTGACGTTCATTAATGTCGAGAATTAATGTGTTTTACGTTTTGGTATTTTGAAAACTAATTTAAAATTTCAATAATTTCAAAGTTTAATCAGATCGATCCATTTCAAAAAAAAAAAAGTTTAATTAGATCAATACTCACGAAATCAAAAACTAATCTAATATATTACTCTTGTATACTCCCTCCGTTTCATAGGTAATGTTGTTTTAGCATTTGTACTATGTTTCATAAGTCTTGTTATTTTATAAACCCAATACATAATTAATGCTATTTTTCCAAAAACAGTCATATTTATTAACTCTTTTTCACTTCCAATACATTTCTCTCTCTTCAATAACGATTGTATAGGGGCATTATAGTCAAAATACAACAAATTCATACATCATTTAACCATTTCTTAAAACTTGTGCATAACTTTAAAACACACAACATATGAAACGGATGGAGTATCTAATATCTTGTTTTCTTTAGGGTCAACAATGATGTATAGTTTTTTTAGTTAATCTATTAAATAAATACAAAAAATTATTTGTTTTGGATTTCTCATTAAAAAATTCTTTATACCCTCTTAGTCTCCCTTTAATAGTGATGATATTGACACGTAGGATGAATAGTGATTCAGAGACTAATTTGACATCAAAAAGAAACATAAGGGACTAATTTGAAACCAAAAAAACGTAAGGGACTAATTTGAAATTAAAAATAAGATAAAGGACCAAATGAGTAATTTAGCTTATTATTTACCAATTGATATTATTCATTAAAAAAAATACTACTCCTATTTGATATTATAAGTTGCTTGCAAGCATTAATGTCTCTTTGTAGATTGTTTGCTAGTTACTCATTTAAGCTCAATCCTCATTGGGTCTTTCCTTGAGTTACACGAGTCATGCTTATCAATTTTTAATTTTACAATTATTCAGTTGCTTAATCATCACCAATGTTGCGTGGGTACTCTATTTTTGGGCTCGTACCCGTACTGGGTACTCTCTGGGTGCAAGTACGCGCCAGGTACGCTTGGGTACGTACCCAAATATTAAAAAAATTTAAAAAATGGTGTGGGTACGTACGGGTACTTCTGGGGTACGTTTTGGGCCTAATGGGTTACGTATTGGGTGCGGCCCAACAGGGTTTTGGGTCCAAAAACCGGTTTTCACTCTATAATTTCCCAAAAAACCCTAATTTTCGAATCCCCTTACCTTCTCCCGACCGGCCAATCTTCTCCAACCATTCGTCATCGCTATGGCCAACCATTCGCCACCGCCATCGCCAACCATTCGCCACCAGAAGTCGCGAACTAGGAGCCAACTTGAAGCCACCAAGAGTCGCGAACCAGAAGCCACCAGGAGTCGCGAACCAGAAGCCAACCACTTCGCCAAGCATCAGCCACCAGGAGCGTCGCCAGCCAGCAGCCACCAACCCGCAGCCACCACCATGGTTTGTTCGCCTGTTTCCCTGCACGCTGCTTCAGTGCTTCTCCTTCCTTTGATTTTGACTTTTGATTTTGATTCTAATTCTAATTTTGTTATATTTTGTCATATAATTTTTTAAATAAATAAATATATAAATATATATATATATATTTATTATATATATTAACGTATCCGTACTCTAATTTTTACGAAAATACCGTACCTTCGTACCAGGTACGTACCCGAACCTGTGCAACATAGATCATCACCCAATCACCCATATATTTACCTACCAATTTAGGGCATGATACTTTTGTATTCACATGTAACGTAATTCAATTATGACTGATTCTATTTCCAGCTTTTGCGACCATTTATTTTGCTAATCTTTAATAACCGGGAACAAAAATTTTCAGGCTACTGCTACAAGTGGATACACTGGTAATTCTGCCTCCACTAAGAAGTGCAAAAGAAAAAAGGTAAAGCTGCATTGTTTTTAGTACTGGCTGCCTTCTTTCTTTCTTTCTTCCCTTTTTTGAAAGTAATACATGCCTCTTTTTTTTTTTTTTTACTTTTAAAAATTTGAAAGTCTAACTGTGTTGTATATCTTGATAAATGGCGCTCTCTTTCCCTGTTTGATATGTTAATCATGATTCTGTTTTGCCATTTCTTAGACCTTTGCACAACTAAAGGAAGAGGAAAGCTCTCTGCTAAAGAAAAGGACATATTTGGAAAAGGTATCTATCTATCTCTCTTTGCTCTTTTGGATTTATACAATGACATATTATTTTTAGGCTACACTCTTTTGTATGATCACTAATGTCACTCTCATTTTACAGGAGATAGCAAATGTTAAGGCAAATGTTGAGGCAGAGAGAGCTAAAAATGAGAGAATGAAGAGGATCAAGATCAAGGTAAATTCAAATGTTCTTTGAGTTCTTTTTTACTATTATGTATATTGTGAATCATATTCCATATCCTGTTTCCTTGCTGACCTCAATTTTATTTATTTGTTTAAATTCTCAGCTTGAACTGCATTATTCTCCTGTTGGTCAACCCCACCAGAGAATAGTACCTTCAGAGATCCCCAAAGTCAGACATGCAACTCAAGATGATACTCGAAACAACTTACCAGCTGGATTGACGGAAGTTGGGCGCCTAATTCCAAGACAACAACTACCAATTCTTCTGAAGGGAAAAGGTAGTGGTAGTCATAAGTGAGAAACGTGTCTTGGTTAATTCTAGCCATCAGGCTCAATAGAGTAGAGATGCTACAGTCACAGGTTCATCAGATTCCGAAATTTCTCAAGGTGTAAAAAGCCTTGGTACTTCCGATTTTCGGAATTCTTTAATCATGAGTAAATTGTATCATTCTTACAGGTTAAAGTTCTCTGATTCCTTCAGGAGGTATTTTCAATTAAAAGTTTAAAACATCAGCTTTAACTTTTATGCATCCATTTAACATTTTAATGGGGTTGCACCTTCATTTCATTTATATACAAAGTTCATATGGCTTCTCTTTGATACAGTATATTGGATGTTTCCTGGTTTAAGAATGTTTTTATTTTTGAAATTCATGCCTCTCCTAATAGCTGAAGGGACATAACTTATATGGTTCTCAGATGGATCTGTCCTTGTTCCTGTTGGTGTAGTCAGGATCCTAGGACCAAGATTGGCTGAAGAATTGAGCAATTTGATATTTACTGTACTTTGTTAGTAGTCTTATTCTACTTGATCATAAAACACTCACCCTTCATGTCACTACACAACTAAAACAACTTTAGGACAGTAAAGTAAAACATGGAACAGGAGTGTTGGCGTTTGATTTGGTGCCAAAAAATTTGGCACCACCGGTGGTTCCATGTCTTTGAACCATTGATGTGGGGAGAATACGAAATGGATGGCTGAGATGGGTGACTTGGTAACTCCTATACAGGTTTTTATACAGTGTACCTGTATTTGCTGGAAAAAAAAATAGGAAATTCGGCAATGGGCTGGAGCACCCGGTTTTGGTTTGGGCCAAAAAGGCACAATTTTTTTTTTGTCTTTAACAAATCTATGGACCAAGTTTGTTATATGGCAATAAATTATAAAATAGTTACAAATATGAAAGTTTGAGCACTTGTGAATGAGCTAAAAAAAAGTTAAGGTAGAATTAGTGATTAAGTATGTTCCTGGTTTATATGCATGTCCAGTCCATTGATTTTGTAGTGTGGTGGTAATAATACGTCTTCCTTTCTATTTTGTCCCAATGTTTTATACTTCCTCCGTCCCTAAATAAAAGATCATTTTGTCTATTTTATTTTGTCTCTATTTATAAGACCATTTACCAATTTTCAATCAGTATTAATTATTTTTTTCCACAAATACCGTTATTTATTTAACTTTTTTTGGATTCCCAATAACATTAATAGAGATAATTTTGAAAATACATATAAAAAATTCACATTTCCAATATAATTAACTACTAACTTATTACAGTTTCTTAATGGATGTGAATTCTTCCAAATGGGTCCTATAATTAGGGATGGAGAGAGCATGTATTATTTTTTTACAAAATCTAATACATAATTAATGTTATTTTTCCTAACACACCCCTATTTATTATACTCTCTTTTTCACTTCCAATATATTTGTCTCTCTCCAATAATGATTATATAGTGACATTATAGTCTAAATATACAAAATTCTAACATCATTTAAACTTTCATTCGATCATTTCGTTCACTCCTCGTTAATTATACTTTTATCATCTGTTTTATCTCTAAACCACTTTACATTAATTAACAGACACACTTACTAGTAATTAAAATTAAATACTACTGTACTACAATTTTCAGTAAGGATTAAATAGGAGCATTTTGGACAAACTAAACATAATACTTATAATAATTAACACTTTCTTAATTTGTGTGCCAAAACCTACTAAAAGGCCAAACATATTAAAACAAAGGGAGTAACATATTTGTAGGGATAATGAATTCATTATCCATTATTCATGTGCATTACATTTATTTATAAGTCAATCATTATTCATTCGTGTATAATAAATAATGTGTTGATAATTTAAAAAACATTACACTTTAAATGTATACACTATTTTGTCATAAAGAAACAGGTTTTATGAATAATAATAGTGGTGTAAGGTCCGGTCCGGTCCGGTCTTTGACGGACATTGGAGACCGGATCAATCAAATTAACACAGTTCGGTCCGGTCCGGTCTTGATGTATTTTATGTATAAAGACCGGACCAGACCGCATCGGTCCAGACCATATCGGTCTGATCCGGTCCGATCTATTTACACCATTAAATTAAATTTAAAATGCTGGAAATAAAAAGCCAGCAAAACCTAATTGAAAAAAAACCTAATTGATACAAAGGGCAAAATCAGACGGCGGCGGCGGCGAACCAGTGGCGGTGGCGGAGAGGAACGAGCAGAGAGAGAGAGCAGAGGGAGAGCGAATCGAACGGATCGGAGGAGAGAGGGAGAGCGAATCGAACAGGGAGAGCGAATCGAACAGGGAGAGCGAATCGAATGGATAGGAGGAGAGAGGGAGAGCGAATCGAATGCAGGAGGAGGGAGAACCAGAAGTCGCGAGTGAACGGAGGGAGAACTGGAGGCGCGAGGCGCAGTGAACGGAGGAGGAAGAACTGGAGGCGCAGTGAACGGAGGAACCGGAGGTCGCGAGTGAAGCAGGTGTCCAGAACGAAGCAGAAGTCCAGAACGGAGGGAAGAGAGAGAGAAGAGAAGAAGTCCAGAACGGAGGTCTGAGGGAGGAGGAGGGGAGAGAGGGAAGAGAGAGGGTTGTGTAACTTAAGATAAGATTAGGGAGAGAAGGAAAGAAAGAGGCTGCCTTCATTGAAAGAAAAAAAAAATTACCGGTAATTCCTTGCAAAATGATCCAGATATTACCTACAACAACAGGTAAATAGTATGTCTCCACCGGTGGTGCCGTATTCTTTACAAGTTACAGCAGTCTATGGTTTTGTGATGGGGTTTGATATTTTACATGTTGATTCTTCATTCCCCTTAAATTTTTCCTTCTACCGTTTTCAACAAAATTTCTCTGGTTGTTACTTGTTAGCTGGCAATTTCCCTTAAACTAAATACGACTCTTCCTGTGTTTTCTGCTCAGCCTATGGGCCTATCTGCAAACTCTAGCTTGTGGCCAAGAACGAAACGGGCGTTCAACTTCCCTTTGTAAGAACTAAGAAATTTAAGAAAAGAGAAAGTAGCCTTTTCCTTGTTCAAAGATATATGGAATAAAAACTACAACATAAGCATGGATCTAATCTTGGTTTTGTTGGGATAGATATTCAATAAACGCTTATTTATGTCAGGTGTCCCTGTAGTTTGCATCTATTTTGTCAGACGCCCTTTAACTTTATTTTTCAACAAATATACCCCTACAGTTTCCTCCGGTGAGCCATATACCCCTGCATGTCATTTCCGACCACCGGTGCTGACGTAGACCGCCGGAGTCAGCAAGTGGTAAAAATAGGAGCCCTTGTAGTTTGGGTCTTTTTTGTTAGATACCCCTATATATAACTTCAAAAATTCATATCTTTTAAATAGTAAGTCCAAAAATTACAAATTTTATGTCAAAACGATCGTATTGAAATATAAAATTTTAATATGTAATTATTTGACTTTTATGGATAGTTTTATAAAAAATTGTTTTTTGGGCAATTTTCTATACGAATTTTGAATTTATGAATTATTAAAAATAATTTATGAATTGGATTGAACTAGTTTTTATTGTAGTTTGAGGAACATAAAAATCATGAGTCTTCAATAAATAAGCCTTCAATAAACATGAGTCTCACTCGCTTAATATTATCCTTTCTCATGAGAATTGCTACCTTGGTGAGAGTTCTATTCTTCTCTGTCACAAAGTGGCTAATACATGAGTTATGTATTCCCACAAAATAAACAAATGTAGTTGAATATGAATGGAAGGAAGAAAATCCAACTAAATCTTCTACATTGAAGTGCATATGCAACTACTGAAATTATCATCCTTGAGATTAAGTATTGACTTCCCCCAAAATGGCAACAACTTCTCAAAACGGAGAACTTGTGTTTGACTGCTTCAGCTTCTCTTCCGCAAGCTCAATATATAGTGGTACACACCATGAACTAAGTTGTACATGCACTCATACAGTGATAGTATGAACTGCATGCTGATCATAATCATTGTGTTCTCTGATATCAAACATTCAAACCTGCCGTCACTGAAGTATGCAAAAGAAGCCATTCATTGTGGGCCTTCACTAACATGCTATCCTCCTAGCCTATAATAAAAAAAATAAAAAAATGCTATCCTCCTAGACAGGATTCTTGTGCACTTTGCCTTTGATGTTACAAGTGTAATTGGCAGCAAACAAGGCAACATGAGACTCCACCAATATCTGTGGACTGTGGTACCTCTGCTGTATATATGCTCGTGCAAAATGAATGCCATATCAGATACTATATGTATATACCATCAAATACGGGCTAGCCTATTTGAAAAGAAAAAAAAATACTGATTGGCCTTTTTATTGTGTCTATAGTAATGATCACTGTTTGAAAATAAAAATATTTCATCGTGGTCTCATTTTTGTTGCAGCCATTCATTTTCTAATTTTGGGGAGAAGAAAATGTAATCACCAGAATTTCGACTAATACTTTATTTTATCTCTCACATAATTGTTAATTAACGGACTTACTTTAGCACTTAACATATGTTCATGTTCAGGAGGAGATCATCATATTGTAATTAATATACCTCCACTACAAAAAAACGGGCGAGTTGCGACGGTTTTTGGAGGTGTTTTGCGGCGGTTATAACCGTCGCAAAATATATTTGCGGCGGTTAAATAACTCACGTAGAACCAACCGTCGAGAATCATATTTTGCGGCGGTTATAACAACGGCTGTAGAATTTTGACCTAAAATTTGCGACGGTTAACAACCCCCGCAAATTGCAAATATGAAATTTCATTGAAAACAATTGCGTCAGTTATAACCGTCGCAAGATGCCAATATATTAAAAAATAATTGCGACGGTTTAAAACCGCCACAAGATGCCTATTTATTTATATGATGAAAAATTTTGCGACAGTTTTTATGACCGCCGCGATATGCCTATTTCTATTTATAAAATCAATTGCGATAGTTTTTGACAGCCACAAGATGCCTATTTATATATTGGCGACAGTTATAACCATCGGTAAAGCTGCACACGAAATTAAAATAAAAAGATTTGCTGGGAAATATCCTTCCACCCCTAATATGCTTCAATCTACAACTCATTTTAAACCAATTACATCTAAATTATAGCCAAAAGAATACAATATTCCCAAGTAAAACATCACCAAATCTAAATTATAGTTAAAAAACCAAATACACATTATCACACAAATACTTCATTCTGTTACGAGAAGATGGCAACATGCCAACTAATGGTCCTTGAAAAGAAACGTGTTGCTTACTTAGTCCCAGCAGGATTAAAAGCAACACAAAAAGCAACAGTAATTTCATCCATAGCATCATATGCCCGATATGTGCACCGTAACTGCAAGTTTCATTTAAAGCAATGATCAGAAATTACAATAGCAGTACAGAAGCCACAATATGAGTTCAAAGCTGCTAATGACATCAGTACATGGGAATAAATTAAAGTGTCACGAGTAGCAAAACTAAAACCCATATTTCGAAACAATTTATCAATAATAACTAGCTAATACTCCCTCTGTCCCTTAATATAAGTCACTTTTACGGTTTTACCTAATGCACGCAGATTAAGAAAAGTAATTATTACTTTCAAACTTATCAAAAAATATGTTGTCACTCTTACATAAACATAGACGGACATAAAACATTATCGAAGTACATGAAATTGAAGAACAGGAGAAAATATTTAGTCTCTCTTACATGAAAAATAAATTTTTTAAAGAAAACAATTTGATATAAAAGAAAGGTGTAGATGTAGCAATGAGCACCTGAGGCAGACATGTAAGGATACCAACAGAAATCATGTATAGATTCTCCTTCATTCATGACCAGATTAGCAGGAAAGGAATCTGCAGCTGCACACAACTGAAAACAATGAAATTCCAACTGTGAATTTGCATTAGCAAGGAAACACATCCACTTGCTGATTCATCATGCTCAATACACGAATAAAATCTTTGAATTATAGTGGCTTCAAAATCTTGTTTCCATAAAATAAAATGAGAATAGCAAAGGATAAATGGAGAAAATTCATAATTTTAAGATGTACCTGATCCATGGTCAATGAGATACCTGTAAAAAAACTTTAGAATGTTAACAAAGCTCAAATTTAAAGGTCGTCAATTAGAATCACCATCACCAAGCAACTTCCCATTAGGTGAAGGTAAATAGATCACAGCAAAATCTATCTCCTTGTACATGATCATAACTAAGGGATAGGCAATGAAATTTTAAAACATTATCACAACCACAATACATGGCCTAGAACACCATAGGATTACATAAGGCATGGGCAATGAAACTTTAAAAATAACCCAGTAAAAGGCAATGCAACAAAACAATATTCCAAGGAAAATGCAGAGCAAGCACATTTAGCTTCTAAAAAATAAGCACAGTTAATAAAGTCACCATATCCCAAGCTTTCCTAAAACAAATTGTCATAGAGGCTATTCAACTTCATCTATTTGATCCAACAAATAATGTGTTGCTTGATACTTCCATTACATCATTCAATTTTTTCATGATCCATTAAAAAAATTGAAAGTGATCCAAAAACAAATTAGGTTCAGAGTCAAACATCTTTCTCAAATATATTCTTTTGTTCATAAACTAACATTAAATATCTCACATCATGAAATCACAGTTCACAAATCACAACCTCCAAATGAGGCTTATTCCTTTCTTACACAAAGGTTAAAATAAGTCATGAACTCAACAATTATCAGGAGGGTTTTTTAAATTATCTTCCAACCCAAAAATGTGGAGGAGGCTTTTTCTATAAGCCCATAACTTCTAAATTATTGAACAACTAATACTGCCACTAAATAGAAACTCTAGGAATCTTTTCTAGACAGTGGTTTTTTCTTAAACTAAAGAAATAAGCTCTTATAGCTAGTGCACAGAAACTGCTAATCAAACTTGGATGACTTATCATAGAATATGAAACTGCTTGCTCAAGAGCATGTAATTATCCTATATTCTATACAAGCACCAAATGATTTGATATTATGAAGAAACTGCACCAAATAGTTCTGAATAAAAGTATGAAATTTAAGAAAAAATAGTAGCAATACTAACAGCTTCATCTCGGCAAGTGCCTCACTCAACCTAATAATTATATAGAACATTACTTATATTTTTTGTTACATTCCGTTTTGGTATGTCAATCAAATGCTAGTTGAGTATCGAATGAAAGGTTATGAAACGATTTCAGCAAACATATATGCATGTCGATTGTCGAACAACACCAGCACCTTTATTACATGAATTTTGTAAGGATGAGGATATGAATAAGTCATTATCTATTTGAGGATATGAACAAGGGCTATACCAATTGCTGCCAGCATTTCAAGACTTACAAATACTAAAGGGATGTCAATTCTTCCAAAAACTGTGGCACTGAACCAGTTAAGCTATTGTTAGATAAATCCCTGAGTCAAAATAATGTAGTTTCAGTGACATTAAATATATGATGACAAAAATGGTATTATTTAGCATGGCAAAATTTCAGATTAAGCAACCATTAAATATCAGATTAAAACCATTGCTAACCAAACATAATTCACAAATAAAAAATCTTAACATTACTATCATAATCCTAATAATCAGAGAAACTAAACCAATTCTCAGTGAGGGTTTAGGTTATAGCGCAATAAAAAACTATAGAGTTTTATATTCAAAATTTGAGAAAATTGAACTAAGAAGAAGTATTACATTTGAGTTTGAGCTGAATTGGCGGTGACGATTGACAACAGCGATTACGATCAACAAGGATGGGTGAACGGATTTGTCTCTAACGAGTTCTGAGCGAGAAGCATTGGTGCCAATCGATGTTCTGTTTTCTAAATAGACATACAGAACTCCAAACATTCCTTTCAAAAATTTCAACACAATGACAAAATCAAGTATGAGAATTCAACAACACAATCCAACACATGCAAAGTTTACCGTAATCAAGTGAGAATGTAGAAAGTAAATTTCAAGTCAAAAACCTAATGCATGAGTATCCATAATCAAAGTTTACCATTTGAACCAAAAATATTCAAATCCCTAATTCATAAGTGTACCTTGAACTAACGGGATCCTCAATGCTTACGAGTGATTTGAACGGTGTCGAAGTTGTGCGAACAAGTCAGAAATTCAATACTCCAATTGGAACTGAACGCTGTTGAACAATTAGAAACTCAACGAGAATGTACGAGTGATTGAGAACTCATCGATTGGACCTAAGCTCTGTTGCGTTGAACGATTGAGAACGAGTTTATGAATTGAACGGGTTTTTGAGCCCTTTTGTGAAGAGAGGTTCTGAATTTATGAATTGGGAACAAGTGATTTGAGAAAGAAGGAAGAGTTTCTGAAATGAATTGGGAACAGGTGATTGGGATTTGGGAGCAGAAGAGTGAGAGTGATGGAGAAAGAGGGAAGAGTGAATCGTGCCAAGGTTCACCAACACGAGGCTAATGACTTGCGTCACTTGTACAAACCGACGCAAGTTTCATTTAAAAAATTATACACCGACGGCGGTTGAAGTAACTGCCGCAAGTAATCCGACCCAAAAAGCAACTTTTCTCGTGGTGCTCCATCTGTCGAGAAATTATTAGTTTTAGACCACCACATTATTCCTTATCTAGGTTAATAATAAATTGACACCTAACAAAATTTAATTAAAAAAATAAGAGAATTAAAGGAAAAAAATAATTATTCTTGTTATATGTCATTTTCTCATTGGTATGGAGGACGTGGAATTTCTCCCATATGTGATGTATATCATGTTGTTCCTATAACTCCCATGAAAGTTTTACAAAGGAGACTTATGCTTTAACTTTTTTTTTCCTAATTTGTGTTGTTAAATGGCTTTGTTCGGTAGGCAAGATAAAAAAACAAGGCTTAATTATGTTACGAGTCCCTGAAGTTTGGGGTATTTTTGCCAGATACCCTTATTCTTTTTTTTCAATGTTTGACTCCCCGAAGTTACTTCTGGGTTTGTTATATACCCCTACTATCAATTCTGATTTTTGCTGATATGTAACGTCAGAATCCTGGTCAGACGCATGAGGTAAGACACGTGGTGCCCGGTGGGCAAAGATCCTGCTTTTCTTTAAATTAAAAAAACTAAAAAACTTAATATTTTTATATTTTTAGTTAAATAAAAAAAAAGAAAAAAATGATGGAAGAGAGAGGTCGTTTTCACCCCTGTGACATTACGCGACATCACATAACCAACCTCATGCCTCTGACCAGGATTCTGATGTTACATGTCAACCAAATTGGTCACAATTGATAGTAGGGGTATATGACAAACCCATAAATAACTTCGAAGAGTCAAACATTGAAAAAAAAAAGAATAAGGGTATCTGACAAAAGTACCTCAAACTTCAAGGACTTGTGACATAATTAAGCCAAAAAACAATATAGAATAGTTTGTCATATCCTATTATTATGTTCGGTTTAGTGAGAAAGTAGCATAAGCTAGTACATTTTTTCTTCCCCTCATAGTGGCACACATGAACATTACCCTTGTCATTATCATCTCACTCTCAACCACCAAGTTATTTGGTGTGAACTAAACACTAAATATGTTAAGAGTGACTAAACTTCTTATTTGGTCTCTTACCTTATTTTTCAATTTCAAATTGGTCCCTTAAGTTTTTTTGGTTTCATATTGGTTTGTTATGTTTCTTTTCACTGTCAATTTGGTCACAGAATCACTGTTCATCCTATGTGGACCAATATGTTATGGACACATGTCACTTTCTCTCTCCAACAATATATATGCGGACCAATACGATATTGACACGTAGGATGAACAGTGATTCTGGGACTAAATTGACAGTGAAAAAAAAAAACATAAGCTACTGATATGAAACTAAAATAAGGTAAGAAACCAATTTGAAATTAAAAAATAAGGTAAGCGACCAAATGAATAATTTAGCCTGTTAAGAGTTATCCGGCTCATATTTTATCTTACACTATCTTATTATGAACACTAAATGAGCCCTTGATGTACCTAATGCTAGCCACCTTTTGGATTTCGGTCTTTTGTTTTTCTTTTCAATTCCCCTCATCAACTTTGGTTTTGGGCTTTTGTTATTTTAGGCTCACCGAAGGGCAAACGAGGAGCTGGCCCAGATAGCTGGGTTATGAACATACCAAATGGGTCTCTGCTTTCTCATGATCCGTTGGGTTAGCTCCAACTCAATTCAGATCAGAGTTTTTATTTTGCCACCCCAAGGTCTATGGATGTCATCCCATATTTATAAAATATACCTATTATGTTCTTTTTAAAAAAAACAACTTTTAATACGTGTCGTAAGAGGTACTTACGACCTGAAGGTCGTAGCACTTCCATACGACATTTTAAAAAACTAAGTTTTAACACGGGTCATAAACAGGTGTTACGACCTAAGTTTTTTCACAAATCGTAAATAAGTGTTACGACTATAAAGTCGTAATAGTCACATACGATGACCCCAGATCTGAAAATAAACACATAAAACAATCTAAACACCCTTGGGAAGTTTCTCAGGGTAACATATTACGGATAGAAAAACTTTAATCAAAATGAGTTCTCTGTCAAAGTTGGCAATACAGTTAGAGTCACCTTGCGACTAAAATAAATGGTGGAACTAAAACACAGCATATTACAAAATTCTTTTCTCTTTTAAGATTTATGATTGAGAAATTCGAACTTGATTAAATTTAGATACTTCAAAACAAATTATCCAAAAACTTTCTCAGCGAACTACCAAACCTTGGGCTGCCTGGGACCCATCTTCAGTTATTTTGCTTGCCTAAATAGTACCGATAACATTTTTAATATTTTCCTGTAAAAGAGGAAACGAGCAATCAAACATAGGGAAAAAAAAAACTTAATTAGCATTAAACAATGGCCATCATCTAATTTATCAAAATTAGAATGTTATGAAGTTCACTACCACCATCTAGATTCTAGAACAGGTTATATCATCAAACTTGGACAAGGATGAGCAAACATTATCCACATTAATGACAAAGGTTCAGAACACGATATTATTCAAATTTACATAGTGTTGATGTCTTAAAATCAAATGGAGGTCAAACAGTATGGCCCCAGAGGTAGAAGCCTCGTAGGACCCAAGTTCCCCAAAAGTCTTGTTTGCGTTGCCGGTTTGGACCTTGTCCAAGATTGGCAGTTGGAGTATGTTGAAGGTCTCAAGAATTCTGGTCATGAGGTCAAGCTCCTTAACCAAAAGGAGGCCACTATCGATTTCTACTTCTTGCCGAATAATGAACATTTCTATGTCCTTATGGAGGAGATGAAGAACTTCGTGAATTCTATGGTGGTAAAAAGTTGAGTGTTCTGTAACCGGTGGACTACTGCTTCCTGTTCTCTGCCCATTATATCTTTGAAGGGTAGCACCAGTTTCTTCAGCAGTTTGAAGTACCTGAGTTCAGTCTTATGATGATAAAGTCGTATGTGATTGTTACGACTTTATAGTCGTAACACTCATTTACGACTTGTTAAAAAACTTAGGTCGTAACACCTGTTTACGACCCGTGTTAAAACTTAGTTTTTAAAATGTCGTAAGGGGATGCTACGACCTTCAGGTCATAAGTTGTTTTTTTAAAAAGGACATAATAGGTATATTTTATACATATGGGGTGGCATCCGTAGATCTTGGGGTGGCAAAATAAAAACCCTGAACGAAAACTATATATAAGGTCTCTCATTTGCTTCCATTCCTTTGCCCCGAAACCCTCACGCAAAAACACAAAAAGTGTGAATCTTAACTTAAAGCCATGGTTATCAAACCCTGATCGGACCGACTGGTCGAACCGCCACCCGATAATATTTCCGATTTTTAATTCTTCCTGAATCGTTTCCACATTGGAACCGCAAAAAATCGCTAGGCAAGACCGCAAGATCTTCGGAACAGGTTAAACCACTAAAATCCGACTCGATTCAACCGGCGCATATATTAAAAAACAATCAACTATTTAAAGAAAAAACCTATGATCAGTCCATCAACTGCTTTACCACCGAGATACTAAAGAACAACAGACTTAAGTCAAGAAAGCCAACTATTATTCTTTGAACACCAACCTATGACTTAAAGAAAAAAATTCACATGAAAAGTGTTATTTGTATATCAAGAATTGAAATATGTATATATATTTGTTTTGTCTTATACACTTAAATATTTTCACCTACATTTACACGAGTAGAAAAAGTTACGATAGCAAGTCTTTTTTTTTTTTTTTTTTTTCCTTTTAGCTGCACCAAAGGTTGGTTCTACATTATGCCTGATGCTAGGGAGAAAAAGTTTCAAATTTATATTATTTGTGATACAGTACTAGCTGGGAAGAAAAAATAAAAAAGCCTCAGCCGGTAATAATAATACTCCTTCAGTCTCACAATAACGATGATGACAAATTGAAAAAAATCAAAAAATTAAATATATTATATTTAATAGTCAATTTATTTAACATATCAATCAATCAATTATGAAATACATAATTTAATGCATTTTATATTGATCAATTAATTACAGTTTAAAGTTTACAATTTTTCAATTTTTCAACTTTTCATTAATTATTTTAAATTTAATTTGATATAAAAAATTTTACTAATATTTTCCATCCTTGTGTGACAGAGTCAAAGATGGTACTAGTATATAAGATTTAATTATATAAAAAACAAATTAGATTGAATTGAATTAGTTTTATATTTTAATTCAAACTATTTTTTTTTTTATTTTTTATGGGGTAGTCACTCTAGCACATATATCTCATGAGAAATTAGTCCCGAACTAGGGGTGGTAATCAGTAATCTACAATTAACTTTTTTTTTTTATAAGTGTTATCTACAATTAACTATTTGTACAATAATTTGAAATTATTAATTTAATTAGGTCGATCATCTTTTTCTCCTAACAACTTCTAGTCCTTTTTTTTTTTTTGGTAAATAGAAGGGCTAAAGCCCAAACAAAACCAGAAACAACCTAGCTACCAATAACAAAGCTAGTGCATATGATTACAAAAAAAAAAAAAAAAAAGCTAGTGCATATGCCATCCACAAAAAGAGGCAAACTAAGAAAGTCGAGAATTATATCGAAAATCTTGTAGTTATAGACCATCATGTGAGCATATTTGGTTAAAGCATCTGCGACAATATTAGCTTCACGAAACACATGCATACAAATAAAATCCCCTTGTAGTAACATAGCTCGTATTGCACTAACAATCGGGTAGCAAGGATGGGTTGTGATGCATCCATCTTGGATAAACTTGACCACATATTGAGAATCTACTTCAACAACAACTCGTCGAAAACCTCGATGGAGAGCTAGTTTAACACAATGAAAAACTCCTCAAAGCTCAGTTTGAGTAATGGTAACATTACCCAATTTGCAAGAACGCACAAAGGAAATTACCATTTTCATCTCTCAAAACACCACCACAAGTAGCCTCGCTCCTCCGTCTCATCAATGTATGAGCCATCAGTATTAACTTTTATCCAATGCTGCGGAGGATGATGCCATTGAATTGTAGGTCCTGATGAGGTCGATTTTGCTGTAAGCCCGCCACATTCTGGTGCATTGTTTGGTTGATCTCGCGGAACTTAGCCCAAATCATGGCAACAATGGCTTGTATTTATAGCTGCTCCCCTTGAAAGATAAATCTGTTGCGCCAAAGAGAACAGCTAATATCTATTCATAAGTTATTTAAAAAAAATAAAATAAAATTACAAATCATCAATATATACAAACTACCAAATAGGAGTACAAACTTATCCATTTAAGATAATAAAATAAATTAAATTCTGTACAAATGACCAAAAAAAAAAAAAAAAAACTTATTACTTTATCATGAAAAAACAAAACTGGAAGCTACTAGAAAAGGATAAAGAATAGGAGGATCTGTTTGGCCCCTAACTGTCGATTAACAGACGCCACATGAGCCTCGGCTAGCTTCTATAATACTATGTGGTGCGCCGTCAAACGCAGTCTTCATATTCCTAATCCTATATGCCAAATAACAACCTTATATATTTTTATTTTTTATAAGTACTAACAAACCTTATCAATATTCCCTTAAAAAAAAAAACAAACCTTATCAATATTTAACACTAACATAAAAATCTTATTAATAATATTCGTTTCACTGTTATTCTTATTTATTAAATAATTCATTTGATTGGGTCAGAAAAAATTAAAATATCTTATTCGACTAAATGTGAATAACAAGAAAATAATAATAATAATAATAATAAATAAATAAATAGAGATATTAATAGTTGAATTTCTTAATCCTGATACCAAGTATTTGACTCTAATATCATAATAAGTAAAAATACACGCTTGAATTTGTTTTTTTTTTAACCTTTAAGGCTATAATAAAAATCCTCACCCACGTTCTCACAAATACTTGAACCCTACCTTATCACTTCACTACGTAAAGAGGGTTTAACCTAAAATATCTAGGAAATTAAAACTTGGGATATTTCTATGTGATCATATATATCTCTCTCTTTGCGCGTGCATAACATTTGTAACTAGCTACTACAAATACTACATCACTATATCAACAAGCGGCTGCTACAATCATCATCCGAGAAAATTAATCATTAGGGCTCCAAGAAGGAGGAGATCGAACGTGACTGCATACATGGGCGATTGTGATTGTGATTGCGATTGCGATTGCGGTTGCAATTGCGGATACACGCTCGAATCTTGCTATGAACTCGGCTATCCGTGGGGCCCGCTGCATCGAAACAAGGCAATCAAGAAAGAACAAGAAGCGGTGGACGAAGATTTTCATGCCTGGTTGTTGTTATTGAAGGAACTGAAGAAGAAGGTGAAGACGTGGAAGAGTTGTTTTACGAAAAGGTTGAAGGAATGTTGGTGTGGATGGAAGGAGAAGAAGAAGAGGAGGAGAGAGAAACGGAGAAAGCAATTCCAGTATGATGCAAAGAGTTATGCGCTTAATTTTGATGATGGAAAAGAGAAGGAGGGTGATGATGGTGGTGTTCATCATCATCCTGATTTCACAGCTAGATATGCATGTCCAGTGATAAAGAGGATAAACAAGGTGCATTATTCGGAATAAGATTGATATATACTGTAAATATATATTTTAGGTTACGTTGATTTAATTTTTGGGATTAATTAAGAGCTTATTCTTCTTAATTGTTAATTAATTGTTTTAATTGCATTAACAATTAATCTCAGTGATGATTAAGAAGTTTGATACCAGGAGACACATTGATAGATAATTGATTATATTCCTTAGTCAAATGAATTTCCACCACATGTTTTGTTTTAGGAGAAGTAAGAGTGTTATCTTGGTTTGTTTTCTACCTGGCAAACCCTAGCGGGGAAATATGCAATTTTCTTACGATTTACAAATTGTAAATATTTTAAAGCCTAAAACGGAGAGGGACAAAATCTGAAGTGTAACTGCTTGTGTGAATTTTTAATTACCAATCCTTACTTTCTTATACCATAATCCCTCCGTCCTATTATCTTGGTAAAAAAATGCTAAAAAATTTGTCTCATATTAAAGTAAAAAAAATAAATGAAAAATCTTAAAGATTGTATATTGTATCGATGATTGATAAGTAAGTAAGGAAAACATATTTAAAGATTTTTTTGGAGACAATATTGCAATATGTATTAATTGTAATGATATGAAAATTTGTATAATATCAATTTGTAATTAATGAATGAATCATGCATTATGTTAAATAGATACTCTCTTATTTTCATTGATTTGTTTGACTTTTACCAAGATAAAGGGATGGAGGGATTACTTGATTTGTTTGATTGATATTTTTTTTCCTTTAAGGCACAATTAAGGTAACACGAGTTTGTGTCTTTTGTCGACTCTTATTAATATTGAGTTTTTCTTTTTGGATCCCACTATTTACTCACCGGCCTCTATTTTCTTCCGCCTTATACAAGGTGGTAGTGCATTTTTTCGCCTTATAGAAGGCGATAGTGTAAAATTTACCATATTTTTCAGCCTTATACAAGGCGGAAGTGCAAAATTACCATTTTTCCACCTAAAAAGAGGCGGAAAAAACTGATAATATACACTACCGCCTTGTATAAGGCGAAAAAATACACTACCGCTTTGTGTAAGGCGGAAAAAGTGGAGGCCGATGAGTAATCAATGGGTTCAAAAAAAAAACTCTTAATATTTTAGTTGAGTTATTTAGTAAACAAAAATTGATTGAAGCTTTTATCTTTTAAAAGAAAAGGAGTTTGTAGTATTCTAAAATATTTATTAAGAGCCTCGAATAAATAGTCGTTTTTTACTTTCAATTTTTTATTAAATTACATTAAATAGCAACAAATAAATGTTATATATTCTTTTATGTTATTGAGACAAATTTTAGTTAGTTTTGCCAAATAATTCTAATTCAATAAACTAGTTCCACATGTTTAAATTTTCAACATTCTCACAATTATAAATCACAAACATACTGGCATGCAGCTATAAGTCACATCCTTCCAGTCAAGTAAAAAAAAAACAGAGATTTCTAACATGCAATCCAAAATTGGAGTGTTGTCATGCAACCTTTTTCTTAAACCAATAGAAAGTTGTCATTTAATATATATGTGTCATATTATCATTTGAAGTAGTCAAATTTGATTTTTTGCAATTTGGTCCAACTTAAATAGTAAATTAAAATTTTAGTCCTTTGAGAAGTGAAGATGAGTTCTGGGTTTAAGATTTTTTTTTTTATAAAAAAAATTAAAATTTATAATTTGTCTAAAAGTACAAAAAGACTAAATTACAATAATCAAGTTTTTATGTTGGACTAAATTGCAAAACTTAATTTTGATTAATTTAAGTAATGATGTGGCATACATGTCTTAGGTGGCAAAGTTTTATTAGTTTAATAGTAGGTTGCATAACAACCATTCAATTTTTGATTGCATGATAGTAACACCCAAAAAACCCCATTGTGCAAATTCCCTGCCAAATGGGGTTTTCATCGCAAAATAACACTTCCCTATGACACTTCACGAAAGGTTTATACTTTGGTTTAGAAGATCAAAGGACGATTTTATTACACTTTTGTATGCTTCTATACGAAAGATGAAGCGCAAGTGTGCAACCATAAAAATGATCTGATTGTGTTGATTCAAGAGGAGAGATTTGGCTCACTTAAACCCAGATATGAGACTTCGCTTAGGATACTAATTTTTGGGTGGGATGCTTACTTAGATGTCTAATCGTAGCTAGTTAATCTCTGACCAATCTATAGTAGTTAGTGTATCTTAATCATGGAAAATCCTTTAAGAACAAAAGAGAAATCAATAATCAATTTATTTTGACTCACGGAATATCCTTCGTTCGTTTATCACTAGTCCACACACCTTAAATGAGGAAACATGCTTCTTAATTTCATAATCCGAATCTCCATTTTCGTTAAACATATAACTTTTTTCTTTTGAAACCATGCACACCTTTTCCTCTCTTGTAATTAGATTTGGTAATTCGTAAGCCATTCCTTCAAAGACATTAGCACCACCATTTAGCCCAAAAATGTTATATGTGTACCCAATTTCAACATTTACATCCAACACATGCCTTTTTTTTATTAAAAAATAAATAAGAATCACCCAAATTTTCATATTTTTTATTTCTTTTTTATTTTCTAAAAAAAGCAGATGTTAGATGAATGGACGTTGATGTTGAAATTGGATGTAAATATTACATCGTTGAAACCCCTATTTATCCTCCAATCACATCACACACAGTAAAAAAATATTATGAATCCTGCTTTCACCCTCATCCTCCTAATTTTTCACCTAAGGAAGAATTTCATTGTCATTGTCATGATTATAACTATACGATTACTTGAAGAATCAGCATCTCATCACCATTCCAACGAGACAACTGATATTAAAACACAAAATAGGACATGTCACCCTCTGTATTCATTTTCAGTTAAAACACAATATAGAAGAAAAAAACATGCTTCGAATATATCATTTTCATTTTTAAAATCGAAAAATGTTATCACAATGACAGTGATTATTTGAAGAGCTTTTCCACCTTGAGAGTTGTTTCAGGTGAAATATCTGAAAAACATGATTTCTAGAAATGCAAGCCATGAAAAGGAAAATTATCCTTGAAACAAACATTTTCGAATACTAAAGAAATAGAAGCAGAAAATGTTTACTAAAAGTCTATAGCCATACTCACCCTTACCATATATCATTTCTACAACAAAATACCAAATTTAAGAACAAGAACAAAATTATAATGATTGTCGAACAAATGCACAGATTATTACTGTACACCCACAACCCCTTCCTATCACATATATATTTCCCAAACATTAAAATATGAATAAAGATAATACCCCATGGACTTTTAATTGTTTCGGTATATAATTCCTAATTTAACTGCCTAATTTTGTTGCACCACAGATACTATAGGAATTCAAGCATAGGTAACACATGCATCTAACTTGTATTAACCCTGTATCTCGAGCAGAAGCAAAATGAGATTTGTTATCATTGCCTTTTCTTGAACCACTTGCCATGCAGCATGATTGACCTCAGAGAAAGAACTAACATAGTACTAACTGGTTCTTGAGTTCTCCTCCAGTTACATGTAACGATCAGCATTATTATCACCTGCATTACTTCTTTTTTTAAATTTAAGATTGGTGAAAAGCTCATGCATAAACTTAAATTAAAATAAGAGGAATTCTTTTGATAGGAATACCTTTTGCGCTTGCTCTTCAAGACAGTAGAAGTTGAAGGATTGCTGTGCCAGTTCCTCTTCCTCTGATTGATGAACCAATTATTAATCTGCTTTAGCTGCAAACCTGTTTCCTGCACCAACCTTGCCTTATCTTCCTCCTGAAAAACACATCATCGATTAAGCTGAGCAGAAATATTGACGAGTGAGTTGCGAGACAGCAATATTAAATTTTAGAATGTCATTTGTAAAAAAATCTTCAGAATAGCTTCAACTTATAATTTATAAACAAGGAACAGCGTATACTGAGATTATTGTGCCAACATGCAGGCTAAGTGCACAAGCCTTAATCTTATACTAACGCGTAAATTCTTATTCCTGTGTTATGAACTTATGAGTTCTAGGACAAATGTGTAGAAAGGGCAACTTTTGAAAATATCAAGATTTAGGGAAACTCAATTTGCATTCTTGAAAAAGTGCTCTAAAAAATTTTAATAATGGGAATTTGAGTTCTTACTGTAGGGTAAGGCCACTTGGAATGTGATTGCCACCAAGCTTTAAGGACAGAGGTCGTGTCACCAGGAAGTTTCCCAGCTCGTCTCTTGCGTAAAATCTCCTCTCTTATGTCTACAATTTTCTCCTTATAACCCTACATAAAGAAAAGAACTTCAGGTTGATCACGTGGGATGAGACTTAAAATGAAGAGACTCGGGAGAAGACTTTGAAAGGTATCAGCTTTCAGTCCTTTACCTGTTTCAACTCATGCTTTAACTCATGTCTTACTCTTTCCATAAGGGACCTCTCATTCTCTGTTGGAATAAGAGGGCCAAATCCCATACTATCATGACCATCCAAGCCACCATCAAACAGATTGGCGTCACTATCAACTTGGTCATCTTCGTCGTCAGACATTGTCGCTCCTGTTCCTTCCCCAGGCGAAACTCCTGTTAATCATGCGCACAATAAGTTAGCTAATCTAACCACAAGGCTTATGACTACATTCAAAGTACACAACAGTTTGGAGTAATATGCTAAAAACAAAGACAACTGGGCAATGCACTCACTATAAAGCCTTGTACTACTGTACTAGTACTTACTATTAAGACAAACATTATCATCATTGTATCTGAGAAAATGTGTGATTTTGGTAATTTATTCACTACTTTTTTTGGTACAGCATTTATTCACTAATTGTTTCTATATATTTTGTGTTTAATGAAGTTCACCAAGATTTAAAGTTTTCCAAACCCAGCCTTTGTATGAAGAAGAGGGGGAAAAAGGTTTTTATAGCCATGTTCATCTTAGTCTATCAACCATCGATGAATATCATTTATGGTTGCAATGAACTTTGCAATATTAGCTGACATTTGGCCTTGTCAGAAAAGATACTTAAACATGTGGTTGAAGTTACAAATCACTCCAGGTACAATCCCTGATTTCGAGAACTTAAGTGCTCTAAATATGAATTAATTGATAGCAACAACTCTTTCCCAAGTTCCCAACCTGAAACCCTATGGCCTTTACAGTGAGCCATAAATAAACATAGTCATGCAGCATCTGAGTAAATTACAGGTTGCTTTCATAGATAGCAGGAACAAAAATGAGAAAAAATAAAATAAAATGTTAGTAAAAAATAACATTGGAGCAGGTTATATTCAATTTTATTTTATCATTCAATTCAACCAACCATAATTTATAGGATAAGATGAAAACATGAGCAGAAGAAAACAAGTATTGTACTACCTGTTAGACTTTGTAAGGATTGTTCTATCTCCCAACAAGCCATCACTGCTTCCATTGCATGGACCCGGACATGTTGTTGAAGTTGTTCTTTGAAGGAACAGAGCAACAGAACATAGTGTGACTGCAGCATAAAAAAAAAAGGTAATTAAATTATCAAAATTGTAACTGCATCATAGCAAATAATCTCTCTAGCACGGGACACAAAGTGACAAAATAAAGAACATGATTCTAGTTTATAAAGGCCACGGAATATGCTATGCAAAAAAATAGCTCATCATTGCAAGAAAATTCTTCACAATATTATCGCAGACAAACATAATTACAATCATGTTGCCAGAACAGAACCTTGCAAGATGAATTATGAAAAAGCTTGTGGAAGAAAATTGAAAACTGGAGTCAAAAGTCAAAACATAGAAAGATACTACTCCAGAATAAGCCATGAATGAAAAATTTAATGTAACCATGTAAGGATGTAATCGGAAGAAGAAATTGAAGACACCATAAAACTCAATGACATAAAAGTCAATCTCTGAAAATGTCAAATCCAGCATAAAATTGAGCTCAAATTCGAACCATACGCCACCTATAGATTTGTAATTTTTTAATTTAATTACTACTAATTAATAACCATCACTTCATTTATAAGTTATTTTCATTGTTAGTGAAAGATAACCATGTCCTTCACATTCCGTCGACAAACAGAAACTGAAAATATCAGACATGCTTATCCGAGTCCAGATTTTTAATTTGTGGTTGTGGTTACAATTATGGTCATGCCATTTCTATTGCAGATGCGGTCGCCACAATTGTTATCGTTCTAAGATTGTGAAAACTCTGTAATATTGCGGCCACAATTGGAATAATGAAGCCGCAATATTGTAATGTTAAGAGTCTTCACAATCATACAGCGATAACAATCTGCGTCGCATACGCCATAGCAACATAATCCAAATTGAATTGAGGAATGAATCAATTAAGAAATTAAAGAATTAAAAATATAAAAATAAAAATAAAAAATAAGGAAAGAAAAGAATACCAAAAACTGATCGAGTTCCTTGTTATCATCACCAAGCATGGAATGAGGGCCATGTCCAAAAGCAGAGTACTTAGCGACGACATTCTGAGACTGAGCAAGCTGAGCATCAATCCTCGGCAACTGATCAACCGGCGTGGCGATCCGCAAGCACGACACGTGTGCCGACAGAAGCTGTTCATACAGCGGATGAGCCAGAATCTCCGCCTTGAACCTTCCATTCTGCCAGCTCACCAATCCCTCCCCTCCGCCACCACCACCGTCCTCCACCGCCTCGCTCTTCTCCCCGCCGGCGCCGGCGACCTTCAATTCACCGGGGTCGTGGGAAAGACTGGCGCCGGCGATGATGGAGTCGCCGGCGACGGAGCCGTCGCCGGCAGCCATGGTGTCGATGACTTCGCTGTGGTTGCGGTGGAGGATTGGGCGGGAGAGCCATTGGGAGGAGGAGTCAGAGGCAGGGGCAGTGTGGAGGTTGAGGAAATCGTTGCCGGCGTTATTATTATTAACACCGTTAACGTTGTTGTTGCTGCTGTTGCTGCTGTTGTTGTTGTTGTTGCTGTCGTATTGAGTACGAAGAAGAGCGTTGTTGAGCCAATTAGGTGCGGTTTGGAGAGAGTGGTTAGGATCGGAGCCAGGTTTGGTGGTGAGGTCTGGAGCCAAACCAAGCTGTTGTTGTTGGTCTGTGAAATGGTGAAGAGGAAGGTTTTGGTTGAGGTGGTGGTTATGGTACGCCATAAAAAATAATAACAAATAAAATTTAAAAAAAAAAAAGAACAAGAGAAAGCTAGCTGCCTAGCTCTTTTAGTTTTAGTTCATGGAGAAGAGAGACAGAGTATAAGGGAAGGAAGAAAAATAAATAGAAAAAAAAAAAGGATTCTATGTGTTTGTGTTTGGTATTTGTGTGTGTGAGTTTGGTGTAGCAGTTATGGGACTAAGAAAACGAGGAGGATAAAGGGATTGTAGTTTATTGAGGGAAGAAAGGAAAAAGAGAAGGGAAGGGGTAGAATAGAAGAGAGACTAGGTAAGAGAGAGTGTGGAGAGGGTGGGGAAAAGGGAGGGAACAGAGGAGGGTGTTGTGTTGTGTTGTGTTGAGACTTGAGAGTTACAACTATGAACGTAGGTAGGTGCTCTCTATATGTATAGCAGGGGTTGGTTACAACTTAAAAAACTACTATAAAAGGTGTTTCTGTATTGGTAAATACTGGTTTTCCGGTGACTGCTTATTTGGTCGGGAAACTGCTCTATGCTATCAAGCTTGCTTATTAAGTTTTTGTTTTCCTTTTAATCTTTTTTACCCTCATGTTTTTTATTGCAAGACATTTTTTAACAAATTTAATTTCATCAAGAAAAATGATTAATTTTAGGGAATTACTAATATCCAATCTAAATTTGGATGATTACTATGCAATCCTTTGTTAAACTAATAAGAATTTGTCACATAATACATGTATGTCATGTCATTGCTTAAAGTGGTCAAAATTGATTTTTGCAATTTAGTCCAACATAAAAAATAATCTAGTTTTTAATGTTGGACTAAATTGCAAAAAATCAATTTTGACTACTTTAAGCAATGGCATGACATACATGTATTAGGTGACAAATTCTTATTAGTTTAACAAAAGGTTGCATAGCAGCCATCCAAATTTAGATTGCATGATAGAAATATTCTTATTGATCGTGTTGCGATGATGAACATAGAACTGTAATATTTTTTTTTTAATTCAACCATGCTCCTAGGTGGATTAGGTTTTGGATGCATAATTAATTTTCACAATTATAATGTTACAAAATTATATACACAAATTTTATTGATGCTGAAAATTGTGATCATCAACAATTTTATCATAAAATCTCTATTCATTCGTTTTAGTATATTTCTATCATGCAATCTAAAATTGGATAGTTGCTATGCAACCTTTTCTTAAATCAATAAGAAGTTGTCACCTATGCCATGTCACTATTTGAAGCAGTTAAAATTAGTCTTTTGCAATTTAGTCCAACATAAAAAGTAAATTAAAAATTTAGTCCTATGTATCTACTGACAAATAATAATTTTTAATTTAAAAAAAATTAAAGTTGTTTGTATAATTTGTCTATAGGTACAAAGGAGTAAATTTTTAATTTACATTTTATGTTGGACTAATTTGCAAAAAACTAATTTTAACTTCTTCAAATAATGACATAACATAAGTGACAACTTCTTATAGGTTTAAGAAAAGGTTGGATAGCAACCATCCAATTTTGGATTCCACGTTAGTAACTCCCTTCGTTTTATTGACATCGCTATCCTTCAATTTCTTTTATCGTTATTTCACCGGTAACTTTAACTGTCATCTACTCATTGCAGTTCACGCGTTGCACCACCCACAGTCTATCAAATTTGGCCTTTTATCATCTGTTTAAGGCGAAAGTTGAGGACAGGCGGCAGAACGTGAAGGAGCATGTCTCAAGATCACTGGCTTAGCAAGATTATGAAGGTTTTGGCCATCATGATAGATTTTTACACATTGTGTACCCATCCTTCAATTTTCTAACGTTTCATCTTACCATCAGAAATTCTTTGTTGTTACTCCGCCACACGTTTTTAATTGTCATCTTCTTTTATCACAAATCATGAGTTGCATTATTCCGAGCCCATCGATTTTGAACCTTTTTCTTGTGTTTAAGGCGAAGGTTGTGATGTGCAATTGAACGTGAAGGAACACATTTTGAGGTTATGTGCTTGATAATATTGTGAGGGTTTGGTCCAGTATGATGGTTTAATGATATGCATGCATTATGCCTCTATGCACCCACCTATTTTGGTATATAAGAAAAAAATGACTACAATATATTCAAGTTACGATAATTAATTGTAGGAGAATTTGTTTTCAATAGCCTTAGCATTTGTCATGTTGATATGGACATCCCTCAAGATTAAAAATTGATATTGACCTCTCATATTTTATGCATTTGTGTTGCACAAAGTTATTTATGTTCTTCAATTGCGTCCTTCCACTTTTTTTTTTTCTTTCAATTTCACCCTCTAAATTATTTGATTAGCTACATATAATATGTCCGAAATATATATATGTGTATATGTATTTATTTATATCCAAATTTAAAGTTACATAGATTAAATGATAGAAATATTTTACAATTGTGTTCGCGTAAGACAGCCCAGTTGGTGGCTGCAGGGACACTTAGGATTTCCCCCTCCCCAGGTCATGGGTTCTAGTCCCAGTCTCTCAGACCTCCCATGTAAAACAAAAGAAATATTTTACAATTGTAATTATACTCCTATATGTTAAATAATGACTAAATGAAACAACTAAACTGTGTGTACATACATACACACGTCGTAGCATATAAAACACAAATTCCTAGTATTTTTAAAGGCAAAATCTTTGATTTGGTCTTTTAAATTATTTCTGTTTTTCTATTCATTTTTTAACTCTCTTTTTTCTTTTTAAATTTCATCTAACACTAGTCCTTTCCATCCAATTTTGGCCTAACGACATTAAAAATTTTCAACTTGGCACTAATAGCTAAACTGATCCCACGTGACACACAAACCACCCCACTATGTGGCACACTCCCACCCCGCCCCCTTTGTCATCCGCTTCATCTCTCCTGCCTTTCCTCTCTATTTGCAACAAATTTGTTGATCAATTTTCCAGCCATGGTGAATCTGATTTGTTATTTGGATTTGATTTCAAAATCAAGGAATTGAAATACCCCAACCTGTTCATCATCATCAATTTCCTGTACAAAGATTTGCTGTCCAAAGCTTATTCCAAAGTCTGTATCCACTACACAAATTTTAAAAAACTGAAAAATAATTTTTCCATTGCAATGACATTTTTTAATATTTGATTCAATTGATTAAAGACAGAGGATCCCCATCCCAATTTCCCTTAAGATTCTACCCTGTGTTCTTTCTCGAACGGCAATAGTTGATGTTGTAATTTCCATTGTTGTTATCTTTGAAATAGGGTTCTTGTTTTTTTTTCCCATCAATTGGGTTCTTTGCAATGGTTGATCACATGGTTCTTCCTCTCTCTCGGTGTTTCCCACACAACCTCACCCTTGTCCATTCTTCCTCGCATCAACCACCAATCACTATGAACTAGAAGTCGTGGTCACCATTCACCAAAAGACGATCGTCGCAATATTGTTCTACCCCTAATGTGGATTAACGATTATTTGTTCATTTTAAAATAATACTCTATAATTTGTATAGAAAAAGGTGTTGGAATCATTGGTGTGCATATATGTCTACTGCTCTCTAACCCTATCAATGTATGTTAAAGTCAAATTTTTCTTTGCAATGTTTAGATTCAAACTTGAACCAAAAGGGAACAGAGAAGGTCATAGGCCCACAATGGTTATTAAACAACTGACTTCGCAATGAAGGCAGAGATGAGAGACCATATCGTGGGTGGTGAGGTCGTTGGACCTGTTTTGGCAACGTGGGAACATAGCTGAGGTCCAGATTGAGAGAGGGGAAGGGAGAAAAAAGAGGGTGGTATGCCATGCGACGAGTGGTTCGTGTGCCATGTAGGGGTAGGCGGAGTCAGTTTAACTGTTAATGTCACGTTGGAAATTTTAACGATTTTAGGCCAAGAATTGGACAGAAAGGATTAATGTGACGAATGCTAAAAATTGGACAGAAATGATCGAACGCAAGTACTTATGCTCTGTTTGGCGTGCTTGTCTAGGAGTTTTTTTAAGCAAATTAGGTGTTTTTGGATTCGGTCAATAAACTACTAGTTCCGGTATGTGGAAACAAATTAGAAAGAGCTTATAACTTTTAAAAAAAGAACTTGTAGCTTTTGAAAACTATTTTTAAAAAGCTACTAGCTTTCAATAATTCATATATCAATTATACCCACGAAAAATTTTCAAAATTATTTACATACCAAGGTGACAATGTAATTTTTAATTAATTGTAGTTAAATAAATTTTTCATAATTAGTAATTGATTAACTACGTATATAATAAATAGGAAAAAGAAATGAATTTAATTAATTATAATTTAATAATTTTATACTTTATTAATTAATTAATCAACTATTTATTTAATAAATAAAGAATAAATATAAATAATATAATGTTACATGTCTTTTTCGATCATTTAATAATTTTCATCAGCTACTTTAAAAGGTAATTTTGTCAAACAACACTATTTCAAATAGTCAGTTAAAAAGGCTACGAGCTCGTAGCTACAAGCTCACAGCTATCAGCTAACTTCACAGCTACAAACTAAAAATTACAAACTCACAACTACAACTTTACAACTAGTATAAGTTAGTTTTACCAAATAAATCCTTAAAAAACGACATTGAAAAAAAAAATATGAAATTTAAAAAATAAATTGTTTCATTTTTTATTTGTTGTCATTTAACATATATTTACCATCGCTGCATCGCATAATATGTTCGATCATTTAGTCTACATGGCATATTCAAATATTGGTTAACCAAACAAGAACATGTATGGTCTATACTCTATAACAAAAGATATATTAATTATTTCAATTCACACGATCTTTTAATATTTTAATCTCGAATTAAATCAATTTAATTTAATTTTTATGAATATTAATTTAAATTTTTTAACTTGTGAATGCAGAAAATTCATGTTGGAAGACTCACCTACCATAGCCAGTCACACGACCCGGGTCGGATCCGGATGTACCTAGGTAGTACTTAGGGAACCGGGTGGACAACAAAAAAAAATGTTTTAATAAATTATTCAAACAAAATAAAGAAAAAAAATATGCAACCAATTAAAGCAACTACTTCTGCTATTATTTAATTTTTTGCTCTTGCAATATTTATTGTTTTAATTTGATGGATCCCTATTGATAATGCATGCATGCTTCATAGAGAATATAGATTCTTTTAAACTAGAAAAATAGAATATGATTATACAAAATGAAAAGGGTATTGCTAATAAGTGCCCTAAGGACATTTGCTAAGGTTCATTTGGTGGAAAAAAAAAATATCACAAATCGGAAACATCAAAAACTACATTTTTTAAGAGTTTTTTTTACCACTTTTAACTCTTTAACAAATGTGCATTTTCCTTTTATTTTTGTTTCAAAACTATTGTTGTTTCAAGATTTCAAAGTTTTGTCAAATCATTTTTTTCTTCAATTCTATCACCAATAGCTGATCATAGTATCAATTCTTCTTCTTGAGTTTTTCTCTTGACATTTTCATCTATAGAGATATTTTAGTCAAAATACAATTTTATTTTATTTTGATAAATTATTTTTACAATAGTCTTTGAAAATTTAGCTTGTAAGACAACTTGATCTTCGAAAAAAAATAAGTCACCAAATAGTCTCTAATGTTTTTTTCTATTAGACAAATTGATCCCTGAAAATTTTGACTTCGAGCATGACCGTCGTCGATTATGTCGGTCTGAACGTACTCGACAAATAAGCGAGTTTATTTTTTTTTAAATACAGCTCAAAAAGTTTCTGGACATTTTTGGTCGGTATTATCAATGCAAAATGTGTTGGGTTTGAGCAAGCCAACTCTTATCACATAAAAACCCGACCCAATCTTGTTTAAAAAAATGGTTCGTTGCACGTTTAAGTAAAATAACCTGAATTATATCCAGGATTTTTTTAGCCATCCCCATCATGGTCAAAGCTCGAAGCTAGCTTATCCGAATATGATCGAGAAACCCAAATCAATACCTTTAACTCCATCCGATTATTCCAAAGTTTTGGTGATTAAATTGTTCCACGAAATTATTTTAAGGGATCAAGATGTCTTATATATGGGGAAAAAAATACAGGGACTATTTGATGACTTTATTTTTTTAAGGATGAAATTATATTGTCCACTAAACAAATTTTTTAAAGACTACTTTAGGTTTTTATTTTTTTCAAGGACTAAATATGATCACTTAAAAAAAATTTAAGGGCCAGTTTGAACATTTAGTATTAAAAAAATCATATTTACTTTAGGATATTTATCCTTAATCCTTAGATGTGAAATAAAAAAAAAATTATGATTCATAACATTACAATTGTACAGGAAACTTACGTAAGTACATTTTAATTATGGATTTTTTAAAAAATAAAAATTATACAATATATGATTAAAAGAATTTGAAAAAGTCTATTTTACGAGAAAGTAACATATTTAATGAATAAAAAATTATTTAATGCTTTAGTGCATAGTTCAGAAAAATGTTATAACTATTCAATTAATTTATTAAAAACTTGATAAAAAGGGACATAAAAATATTGGATGAAGTATCAATTTAATTTATGATGTTCTTTTTATTGTATCAACTTATTCCTTGAAAACTTATAAATATATATTTGGTCTTTTAAGATTTTTGAATGTATCAATTTGATCCCTCAAGATTTTCTTACATACCAATTTAATTAAAGACTTAATTGATACATCTAAAATTTTGAGGGATCAAATTGGTACAACAAAAAATTTTGAGGAACTAAATATATATTTATAAATTTGTATGAGTAAATTGGTACAGTGAAAAATCATCATGAATTAAATTGGTATTCCTGCAAAAATATTTTCAAAAATGTTAAACTGAATTGTTGAAAACAAAATTATAATCCAAATATTCGGAAAATCTTGAATGAATACTGAAGAATAGTGTTTCGAAGTATTCCAGTGGTGGTGGGTTTGGGGTAGGACCGCGAGGAAAAAAAACAAGGGTTAGGGGAGGGGGGGACCAGGTAGAGAATAAGCACGCGCTTGGGTTAGTCGATGAGGTGCGTCCAAGCAGAGAGAGAGAGCAGGGACCACTCATAATTTTGACTTCACTAACTACCGCCGCCTTAATCAATGAAGAGTGCCTCTGAAACAGGAAATTGAGGGAACCACTCTAGTGTACTCCCTCAAATCCCTGTACTCCCTCGGTTATATTTAAAAGAATTTTTTGGGTTTTTATTTTGGTCCTATATATAAGATCTCCTATATATAAGATCTCATTTTAATTTTTAATAGCATTTAATTACTTCTTTCCACAAACACTTCTATTAAGTCAACACCTTTTAGAGTTCCAATAATAATTATAGGGGTAGTTTTGAAAAAGTATATCAAATTTTCACATTTCCAATGTCACTAACAACTTTAATCATTTTCTTTGGTGGGAGTGAAAACCCCCAAAAGGGTCTTATAAATAAGACCGGAGGGAGTAACTATTTTAGTATATTTTGTGTCTCTTTTTATAAGTCGTTTTACAATATTTAAGTAACATTAAAGAGTTTATTCCAAATATATCATTCATGATTACATAGGGTTGATAGAGTAATAATTATAATAGATAGAGAAATGAATAGAGTTGTAAATTTTTAAATAAGGATAACTTTGGAATGACAATATACTCAATCTGAGTGTAATAATTATTTTTCTCAATCTGCGTGAATTAGGTAAAAATGACTTACTCCCTCCGTCCCACAAGATGGTTAAAAAAGGCTAAATTTTTTGTTTCAAACTATAGTTAAAATAATGAATGAACAGTTAAGAAATTGGTTGATTCATGCACAATACATTAAGTTAGTTGTTTGATAATTGGTTAATATGTTAGACAAACCATTAAATACATATCTCCTTAATTTTTTGACTTTTGAATTTTTTAACCATCCTCATGGGACGGAAGGGGCATAATAAGGGATAGAGGAAGTAATAATTTTATTACTCCTTTCGTCCATAAATATGATAATCCATACTACTCTTTTTGATAATTTTATTTCGATACTATTTATAATATAATATATTATTTTTTATTGATAATTAATTGTTTCTTTCTATAAATATTCATATTTACTTGACACTTTTCACATTTCAAATAATACTAAAAAGATAAGGATAATTATGAAAATATATATTAAATGTTCACATTTTTAATATTATTAATTAAATTAATCAAATTTTTTCAATGAACGTAAAAATTACCAAAAAAAATTTTTATATAGGAACGAAGAAAGTATAAGGTATTTTCTTAATCTCAAACACACTAGCGTCCCTCTCATAAATCAGGCACATTTCTGCCACTGGCACGATTCGAACCCCGAACCTCCTTGCCAAACTCACCCAAACGCGTAGTTAGATTAGAATAACTCCTTAAGGAGCTCAATCTTGACCAGTTGGGCTACATGCCTTTCGTCTATAATTTAATTTTAATTTTCTTTTATGACTTTTCAGTAAAAAAAATCTATTTATAAATTTTTAATCTTCAATCCTAAAAGCTGAATTAAAAAAAAATTAATTTAACTAAACCATGTATTTCATTCTGTTTAGTGTGTACAATATAAAAAAAATAATATTAAAGTTACTCTTATTTAGGAGGTTAACTAATTGTATTTAATTTTATCAAATTTATAAAAAATAGATATATTTAAAGAAAATAGGATTGGAAATGAAATAAAAACTAAATGAGATAATCACTTTCCATGACTATTTTAGAAAAATAGTGTTGAAAATAAAATAAAAATTAAAGAAATTAGTTAACTTCTTAATACATTTTTTTAAAAAATATTACTTTTTTTATTTTTTTTATACTACCTCTGTTTCTAAATATAATACTTTTTTGACATTTTTGTTTTGTTTTTATTAATAAGATACTATATCAATTTTTAATGACAATTAATTACTTTTTTTTCTTCATAAACACCCTTATTTATTTAATACTTTTTTGATTCACAATATTATTAATATGAATAGTTTTGAAAATACATATCAAATGTTAATATTTCTCATACCATTAATTAAATTGACAACTTTCTTAATAGACATACAATTTATTAAAAGGGTCTTATATATAGGAATTGAGGTAATATTATAAGTCACTTTTAATTAATTTTAAAAAACCAATAAAATTAGTTAATGTTATTTGACTTTCTTGATTTCTTAAAAAATAATAGACCAAATGTCCAAACTAGTTCCTTATTTTTTTTACGTGATTACATGTAGTCCCTGAAAAAATAAAGTTACCAAATTATTCTTGAAGTTTTTTCCTAGAGGCAATTTGGTCCTTTAAAATAATTTTACAGGAAAATTTAATTCCCAGTGGTTTGGACTAAATCGGGTGAAATTAAATGTATTAATTTAGGTTTCTCGATCAGGTTTGGGTATGCCCGCTTCGAGTTTTGGCCATGATCGGGATGGCTTAAAAATCTTGAATATAATTCAGGTAAAAAATCATCTCCCTAAACCTGCACCGATCCACTTTTTAAATAAGATTGGGTATTTTTTTTTATATAAAAGTTGGCTTGACCAGACCAAAAAGATTTTGCCTTGATAATGCGGATCGAAACTGCTTAGAATATTTTTAACCCACTTTTAAAAACAAAATAAACCTGTTTATTTATTGAGCATGCTCAGTAGCTCAAACCGATTTCCGCGATCCTATGTGAAGTTAAAAATTTTAGGGACCAATTTGTCTTATGAAAAAAATATTAGAGACTATTTGATGACTTAATTTTTCAAAGACCATACTATCTTATAAAAAAAATAATTTTTTTAATAACTTTCTATTATATTTGACTTATTAGCAAATACACTAAGGATAGTTATTAAATTTAAAATACTTCTTGCGTAGTATATTAACTTTGCGATTAATATATTTATTTTTAATTCAATAACACCATTTTTAATAAATAAATTAATATGTGATCGGTGATTATAAAAAAAATATAGATTATTTTCAACTAAATTTAGAAAAATGATGTATCAAAATGTAAATTTAATTCACATCACAAAGAAAATAATATCATAAAGAATTACTTTGTTTGGATTTCATGTTTTAATAATCGACTTGAGTCTAATATTGGTCTCATGGACACTATGCAAGACCTCTTCATGTATCTAAGATTTCTTTTTATCTTATCAAGCCTTAAGGATGTTGGCTTGATGCTTTAGTTGGTAATTTTTTTTATCCTTATGGCTTCATCGGAACAACATTGTTCTCTGTGACATTTCTTGTGATCATGCAGCTATTGTAGATCTTATCAAATTTCGTTCTAGGATTGGTTTTGTAATCTTTTGTGTAGAAAAGTTTCTTATGTGGATTGGTGTATGAGACCTAAATCTTGTATCAATTCCTGTTTTTGCACTATGTAATTTTTCTTGTGATGTGTTTGCTTGGATTTGCTACACATTTTTTTTCCTTTGTTTAGAATTTTTTATGGAGTTTTTTCTATGAAGGTTTTTAAGGAGATAGAGATCCCAATAATGTCTCGGTGGGTAGTGTTGGGACATTGTGTCATTAGTTTTTGTTGTCTTAGAGTTGTATTCATTGCTTCACATTTTCGTGAAGTAGATTAATGTGTAATGCACTTGGTTGGTTTTGGTCTATTTTGAGCGCATAATTGTGTACTCACTCAAACCTTTTATAAAAAGTAGGGTTCATGTGTATTATGATGCTTAAATAAAGCTTTTTTTTTGGTACATCAACCGGTACACGGATCTGGTTTACCCAGAATCTGACTTATCTGATCCGATCCAACTGAGCTCGCACTAAGTGGTAGGGGTCTTCCCAACGGGAGTTGCTCCATACCCAAGGCTTGAACTTGAGACCAGTTGGTCAAGAGACCAAGTGAGCTACTACTTGACCAACCCGATGTTGGTAAAGCTTTTGTTTTACTCCCTCTGGTCCTATTTATAAGACCCTTTTGACGTTTTTATTTTGGTCCTATTTATAAGACTTCATTTCAATTTTCAATAGCGTTTAATTACTTCTTTTCACAAACACTCATATTAAGTCAACACTTTTTAGATTTCTAATAATAATTACGTGGGTAGTTTTGAAAAAGTGTATCAAATTTTCACATTTCCAATGCCACTAACAACTTTAATCATTTTCCTTGGTAAAAGTAAAAAACTTTAAAAGGATCTTATAGATAAAACTAGAAGGAGTAATAAAATTTGTTTACTTATAAAAAAAATATCCGATAAACAAACGATACATATATATTAATTTTTTAACTAGTGTAAATCGATTTATAAATTAATATTTTTAAGATTAATTTTTAAAGTTTAGTTGAATGTTCCCATAATAAAAAGAATTTTCTTAGGTAAGGTCTATTTATCGCTTTAAGGTCCACTTTAAGGGAAAACTGTTCGGTGTTCACGCCGAATTGTCCTCCTATACTAACCACTCCAGTGGTCCCCCCGTTTCATTCACTTTCGGTTTTTTGTTTTTTGTTTTTTTTTTTTGGTTTTTACAATGTTTTTTCATTTCAATTCCGCTTAATTACATTTTTATCATTTACCTTGTTTTCAAGATTTTTATCCTTCACCTTGTTTTCAAGATTTACTTTAGTCCTTAATTTTTTTACTTATTTTGGTCCTTTATTTTTTACAAAAAATTCAATTTGGTCCTTTAATCACAACAGTATTAATTTTAGCCTTAATTATGTCACAAGTCCCTGAAGTTTGGGGTACTTTTGCTAGATACCCTTATACTTTTTTTTAATGTCTGACTCCCCGAAGTTACTTCTGGGTTTGTCACATACCTCTACTACCAATTCTGGTCAATTTTGATAACATGTAATATCAAAATCCTAGTCAGTTGCAGGAGGTTGGTCATGTGGTGCCGCGTGATGTCATACGAGTGAAGACGACCTCTCTCTTCAATTCTTTTATTTATTTTTTATTTAACTAAAAATATAAAAATATTAAGTTTTTTTTAAGTGAAAATATTAAGTTTTTAAGTTTTTTAAATTAAAAAAAAAATCTTCGCCCACAAAGCACCAAATGCTTAATCTCCTGTGTCTGATAAGGATTCCGATGTTACATGTCAGTAAAATGGGCCGCAATTGGTAGTAGGGGTATATGATAAACACATAAGTAACTTCGGGAAGCCAGACATTGGAAAAAAAGAATAAGAGTATCCGATAAAAGTACCCCAAACTTCAGGGATTTGTGACATAATTAAGTCTTAATTTTATCGAAATATTCACACCCATATTTGAAAAATGAAAAATATTGCTTAATTTTGGAAATATTCCAGGCCACCACCCAATAAGGATAGGAACAGTGGTACTGTTTGGCAAATGATGGAGCAATTTGACTCGCGATATGGTTGATTGATATGGATGAAATGAAAATGTGATAAAGATTTGAACATATATATATATGACATTAGGAGTTCTATCGAGATTGAGCGTAGAAATATTTGTTAAGCTTTATCAATGAAATGTAATTAGTGTGAATATTATGATTAAAACTAGCATTATTATTACAAAAGGATCATATTCAATTTTTTGAAAAAAGAAAATGACCAAAATAAGTTAAAATAAAAATTAAAGACCAAATCTTGAAAATAAGATAAAGGACCAAAAATATAATTAAGCCTTTCAATTTTATAACGTTTTTTTAAAAAAAAAAAAAATAGTCAATTAAAACAGATCAATCCATTTAAAAATGTTCGATAATCAGAATTCAGAATTACCATAAAACTTTTACTCATTATCAGAGTACGTATGTGTTCTTTATTTTTGAGTGGTGCTGCTCTTCAAAGTTACTGTCAAGTAAACCATAAAGCATCATGATCAGAAAGTGCTTAGGCAATTTAGCTGGTGATCTTTATTAGCAGACTCTAGATGCATAAACACTCAAGATTCAGTTTTGACGATAAAGTTGTACAACAAAAAATTGCATGGCTCAAAATGGTTGGAATTATTTTTGTAATTTTCAACCTTTAAACAATGTTGTGTTTAAATGAACCAGAGAAGTGAGAAGCAACTTTTTCCCGAAGGAGGGACAAAAATGTATGAATTTCGTTATTATATATTATTATATATGAAATTCTGAATAGAGATTAATGGGTATGTACTGAGGGTGTAGAGTTTTTTTACACTATGAGTCTATCATTCACTATTCATTTTGTATTACTTTAATCTAAAAATCAACGATCATTTGGATGATGCACTGATGATGTAAAAAATCTTTACATTGTTGTTGCATTCTCCGTTTTCTCTTCATTTTTAGTATATGTCTAGGAAATACCTTTATTTTATTCACACGGGATCGAATTTTTTAAAATATCAAGAGACAAATGGAAATTAAAGTAAATTCTGTATTATTAAAAGTCCTGGGCCAGATATGTTTTTGGATAATGACAATAGAGGAATTTGACAATGAATTTAGTATGTCTCTTCCAAATAATTTCTCTTCTCCTGTCAAATAGCGTGATTCATAGAAACACTACTGCGTCCGCGTAAGACAGCCTAGTTGGTGGTTGCAGGGATACTTAGGATTTCCCCTTTCTCAGGTCATGGGTTCTAGTCCCAGACCTCCCATGTAAACAAAAAAAAATAGAAACACTACTGCCACGGGTTTGGTACTCTCTAGTCTGTATGGTTTTCTATGCTCCCATGTGGCTTCACTTATTAACTTTTTGATAGATTTTCCAACAGTTCAATTGATGTTGATTTTCTTTTCAATCGTCCTACTATTTAAATTAAGTCTTCTATAACACTAGTAGCCACTAGTCCGAAGCATGAGTGAAATTTTTTTGTTAAGGTGTTGCTTTGAATTTAAGTAATTATCAAATCGAGACCACTCTAAAGTTTCATTTTAGATATTTATATTATTTAATGATATCAATTTTCTTTAAAAAAAATAAGTTATTTTTTTAAAGAGTAATTTATTACTAACGTGCAAAATTCAAGAACAAAAATAAATGGTTAACCTTGCCCCCTTCTAGGAAAGGTTCAAAGTCAAAGACTATGTCAATCCTTAGAAAAGTTTGTCATCTTCTATGTAGGGTTCAAACATAACCTAAGGACCAAAAGCTAAAGTTTCTGTCTAATCCTATTTACAAAAGAATAATTAGACCAATTTACATAATTTGGAAAACAAAAACTAATTCTATGAGCAACCTCTCTTCTAATTCTACTAAAAACAAATTGCATACTCATCGTGCGATCCATAAAAGTTCTACCATTCCTCTCCTCCTAGAAGTGATAAATTAATGCTGTAAACATAGCAGACACACATTTGCGCCTGGTCCTGTCACTTATATATATGATTATTTTTAAAAACAGTTTTTAAAAACAGTTATATATGATTAATTATTTTTACTTATCTATTGTACTTATATAAAAAATCCATTTTCGAAGCACTGCGTTTGTCCGCTTAATTAAGAAATACTCGCACCAGAGCGTTTGTAGGTAAATAACATTATCTCTAATCAAAATTATAATTTGAAATTAAATAAATTATGTATATGTGAAATCATTATCCTCAGTTTGTTAAAAAAAAAAAAGTAATCATTATTCCAAAAAGATAAACCCAAAGAGACGAGGTTTTTATTCAAATTTATTTAATCTTATCTGCATGTGAAATCATTATCCTTAATTTTATAAGTTTTCCAAATCATTATATACAGTACGCAATATGCATTGGATGATTCGTCAACAATATTTTAACATTTATTGCAAATTGGAATTGGCTCACAAACTTATGGATATTCGGGTAAACAACAATTTTACAATTATATTTGCCTTCAATTTTTGAAATTTTTCGTTGTTAAGTTTTTTTAATTCTAATAATTCACCCTCATTTTAATTTATATTATTTGATTCTTAAGTTTATCTCTAAATACTTACTTTAATTTAGCAATTTGTGTGCACCATTGATCAAAATGTAGTTTGTTCAAAATTTTGATCTAGGTGTAACCAATTGTGCGGTTAGGGAGTAGAGAAAGGGTCTGTTTGACAAAACTAACTTATAGCTGTGAGCTTATAGCTGATAGCTGTGAACCTAGCTTATAGCTGCGGGATTATAGCTGTGAGCTTATAGCTGTATAGCTAGCTTATTGAACTAGAGCTGTTTGGCAAAACTAGCTGTGCAACTAATTTAAACATGTTAAATGACTCAAAAGTACATAACATGTAGAATAATAATTAACATTGACATTCATGTTTCAATGACGATAATACTACACTAGTAGCTTATAGAGAAAGACATATACTTCATTTATATAGATATAAATGATAAAAAAATTATAACATTCATAATAATTAATACTAAGTATTACAACACTTTAAACATTTTTATTATTTTTATAAAAATGCCATGATATTTTTATTAACAATGATACGAAAGAAGGACAAAACTTTTAGCCTATTGATTGGACACACCACCATCACAAAATCACACAAATCCAATCTGAACCAAATTCACAAAATCAAAAAAAAATAAAATAAAATTGAGGATAACAAAAAAGTGAAAGAAAAATTTGATGATCAATATGGAAATAAATATCACATACCTTTATGTCTCCTGAATCAATAGTTAAATATAAGATTTCTTTATGAGTGGTTTTGGTGTAGTGCGTACAGAGGTTGAATATATAGAAGGATTCTAGGTTTTTCGGTTTGAGGGAAAAAAATAAAAAAATTTGGCAGATAATATTAATCTGGGCCAGAATAAATAATAATATAATTTAATAATAAAAAGGGGTAAAATTGAGATATGATTTACTGAAAGCTCTTATTTTTTTCTCAAAGCTACCTGATGTAGCTTTCTAAAAGTTAGCTTTTGAAAGTTATAAGCTTCCTTTTTGAAAGCTATAAGCTTCTTTTATTTTTTGTTCACCAAACAGCTCTAGTAGCTTATTGACCAAATTAATAAGCTAAAAGCTACTAGATAAGCTATAAGCTTGTCATACCAAATACACTCAAAGACAAGTGGAGGAGTCCATCCCGACAAAGTAAATAATACTCATTCAGTTTATTTTGTAGTGATTGATTCTTCAATTGCAGGTGACAATAAAGTGCATCAAAATCTAATATTGCATTAATTGTTTCAGATTGATTATCATAAACAAATAAAGAAGATGATTATTTATTGATATCTGCACCAATGGCCTATTTAATCACGCAGACGCAGACGGTGGAAGATGGCGTCTGACGGTGACCGATATACCCAATCCTACCGTTTCATTTTCTTGAGAGATTCAAGTTTTAATTTAAGAAGACTTCATTTATAATAATAGGATTTGATTTATTATATTGGGCAATATAATAATAGGAGTTGATTTTTTCTATAATATATTTTGTCTATTGTAATAGATAAAAATCACCTATATAAAAATAGGATTTGATTTTATGTTTGATATAATTTTTTTTGTTTTTCGTTTTTTATTGTGACAAGAGAATTAAAACTATTAATAACAAACCAAATGTAATCATCCTATATAATAATATATGATTTTATTTTCCTTCTATAATATATTTTGTCTATTGTAATAGATAAAAATCATCCTATATAAAAATAGGATTTGATTTTATGCTTAATGTAAATATTTTTTGTTTTTTGTTTTTTATTGTGACAAGAAAGTTAAAATTATCAATAACAAATCAAATTTTTTAACAATATTATCTTTCTATTTTTTTCTCATATGATATGGACTATTAGTCCGAGACCAATTAATAATTTTAAAAATCAATTGCAAAAAAAAAAACTAAAAATTATGTTGATAAACTAAATTTATGTTTAATCACTCACACAACTACTAAAATTTATATTCTCCATATTTATAAAGGTAAAATAGGTATTATTACTTATTATGTAGAAATGTAAGTATATATATAAATTTCAATAAAACTTTATTTTTCTACCATATTCTTACATTATCCCACTACTGTTTAGGTATATAAAGATTACGGTTTATTTAAAAAAAATGAAACTAAGAGCTCATATTCTTTATTATTGGCATATGTCTCCATTTTTTAATATTAAGATATGAGAAGTGTTAAAAGAAAAAAGAAAAAAAATAAAATAATAATTCAGATCCAATAAGATAAAGATAATCATCAAAAATATTAAAAATATTTAGCTCAAGATAAGATAAAGATTTGTAGGATTCAATCTTATTATTAACTTGAGATAAGATAATTGATTAAAAAGTAAAAATATTTAATCATATTTAAAAATATTAATTGTACAAAAAAAAAACTACTCCATCAATCACATAAATATAAAAAAGATCGATCATGTTCAATTCTGATTTAATATTTATTTATCATAATAAATTTGATAATCATATACAAAAATGTCAATTTATCCATAAAATAAATAAGGTATATCTCATATAAAAAGTGTTACATTTTTTTATTCATATGAGGAAGTACAAAATTTATCAACAAAATCATTTAGATTAATTTTTTAAAGTATAGAGTTTGGTTTGAACTCCTATCTTTTTATATAATTATTTTTTGTCGTTGTTTAATAATAATTTTTACTTTATAATAAAAATAATAATAATCTTTAATTTAAAATATCTAATATAAAAAATATCTTAGTTAGTTATATATATAGCTATACTTAAAGCTATTCATGATTTGGTTTTTAGAAAAAATTTAACCGAACTAAAACGAACCATATAATATGATGATTTGGTTTTTTGAACTAAACTATTTAAAATGGTTAAAAAACCAATAAATTAAACTTTTTTTTTTTTTTTTTATACTTACTGTATCTTTTATATTACATTCTCCTGCAATTTTACCCGCAAATTCTTCCAATTAATTTAAGAAAGTATTCCGTCCCAAAAAAAAAAAATGTAAAGAAAAATGTTCCAAAACGAAGACCCAATAATAAATGAAAATTTCAACCTTATTAAAAAAAACCATTCCTAAAAAATAAAAATAAAAATCTTGAATATATATAAAAAACTTATTAATAGAATATAAAATAAAAGCATATAATATATTTTCTTTGGGTTAAGATTATGTATATATGTCGAGAAATTTGAAAATATTTAGTATTTTAATCCTGTGTAATCATGGTGAAGAAAAATTCCTGTTGAGTGTTTTAATAAGCATGCTTCCTAAGTGATGCACTCATGTTTTCGGAATTTATGAAGAGTGGTTTATTTCAACAAAAAATATTTAAAAAATATCATTTAAATATTGTACAATTATTTATTTTCGATCTGCATGTACATTCAAGTGTTTCTATGGCTTGTGAAAATTTAGAGTTCACAGTTGCGAAATATTAAGCGTGAGTGTCAGGATGTACTTTCTATTAAAAAAAGGGGGAAAAAAAAAGAATTTTGCCTACGAAAAAGTTAGACTTCACGACATAAAACATAGAAGTACTTGCAGTTTTTCTCGCTTGTTTTGTTTTTTCATTTATTGATCCTTTGTTCTTTAATTTTAAGGGATTTATCCTTTGTTAATATCCCTCTCTTGGTAACTAATTTTCTCCCTAATATTAACGAGGAAAGATTCATGACTAAATTTGAGCGTTTTTATTTAAGTTTTTATCCCTGAAAGTTTACCGAGTTTTGGTTTTAGTTTCTATCTTTTTATTTGATCGGTATTGATCCTTATTAAAAGTTTAATTATTTTGGTTTTGGTTCCTGCCGTTAAGGATCCATCGTTAATTGATGACGTGGCTAACGGAGTGTCACGTCAACATGTCATGTGTCTTTTTGTTTAATGTAAAATGTCCCCGAAAGTTGATCGAATTTTAGGTTTCAGTCCCTATCTTCTTTTTTACATGTCAAGGTCCTTAAAAGTTTAAAATTTTTTGTTTTGGTCATGTCATTAATAAAATACTGTTAATTACTGACATGACTAAAAGATTGTCCATCAGTATGCCATGGGTCATGGGTCTGCGCATAATAATGAGTTGCTGTCACGTTAGCAGATGACATGTAAGAACATTATGCATGTAAGAACAATATAGGATAAGACATAAATTCCATTATGTATTTGGTTTATTGTATAAATAGAAAGAGCGAAAGACTAAACATTATAATATTTTATTTCATATGATGTCCCACATCGAAATATTTATGTGCAAGCATTGAATGTTATTATATACTCCAATGATAACTATGAGTTTGTTTAAATTATTGGACTCATGTAAGTTGGGCAATTTTGGGCCAACTGTGACTATAGTTTTGCTTGCCTTATTGTGTTATCCATGTCATCTGCCAACGTGGCAGGTTTGCAGCAACTCATTATTTTGTAGACAAGTGGCATACTATGTGGCAATCCATTACTCATGTCATCAATTAGCGGTATTTTACTAACGATGGTAGGGACCAAAACAAAATTTTTTAAAACTTTTTAAGGACCTTGGCTAGTAAAAAAAAGATGGGGACTAAAATCAAAATTCGATCAACTTTCAGGGACCTTTTACTTTAAACAAAAAGACATGTGGCATGCTGACGTGACACTCCGTTAGCCACGTCACCAATTAAAGGTGGCCTAACGGCAGAGATCAAAACCAAAAATTTAAAGTTTTAAGGATTAAGACCGGTCAAATAAAAAGATAGAGACTAAAGCCAAAACTCGGTCAACTATCAGAGACCAAAAACTTAAATAAGCCCGAAAAACTAAATATATTATAGGCTTAATTATGGTTTTGGTCCCTATAAGTTGACCTCGTTTTGAATTTAGTCCTTAAATCTTTTTTTGACCTTGAACAGTCCTTAAATCTTTTTAAATTTTGTTTTTAGTCCTTAAATCTTTTTTGACCTTGAATGGTCCTTAAATCTTTTTAAATTTTGTTTTTAGTCCTTATGTTTGTCTTCTTCCGTCATCTGCTGACATGGCAAACGGTGTGCCATGTCAGCCCTTACATTGACTGCCAACGATGCATCTAATGTGGACCTCCTACTCATGTGAGCAGGAACTGAGCAGGAACCAAGCATTAACCGATCATGAACCGAGCATGACTTGCCAAACCGAGGGGAGATATCGACCGAGCACGAACCGAGCACAATGAACTGAGCACGAACCAAGCTATGCCGTTACCAATTGCATCGTACTCGGTCGATATCTCATGCACGGTTAATGCTCGGCTCATGCTCGGTTCATGCTCGGTTCCTGCTCACATGAGTGGGAGGTCCACATCAGATGCATCGTTGGCAGTCAATATAAGGGCTGACATGACACACCGTTTGCCATGTCAGCAGATGACGGAAGAAGACAAACATAAGGACTAAAAACAAAATTTAAAAAGATTTAAGAACCATTCAAGGTCAAAAAAAGATTTAAGGACTAAAAACAAAATTTAAAAAGATTTAAGGACCGTTCAAGGTCAAAAAAAGATTTAAGGACTAAATTCAAAACGAGGTCAACTTATAGGGACCAAAACCATAATTAAGCCTATAATATATTACTACTTCATCAATGTATTAGATACTACTTATTTTATAAAATGCTAGTATATATACTTAAATATTGGCAAATATTAATTAATACATTTGTACCACTTATTAAGAAGCTACAAATAATTAAATATTATTAGAACATACAGTTTTTATTCCCTAGAGGCAATTTAGTATATATACCGATTATTGTTTTTCAAAATGTAGCAATAACTTTAACAAATGATAATTTTTAACCATATCCTTAAATAATGTTTAACTTACTTAATTCATAACGTTGATTGTTTTTATAGCTTTTAAAATTTATAAATGTTTTTACTGTAATCAAATTCAAATATAAGATAGTTTAATTTTAATTGAGAATGATATAATTTAAAAATAGACAGAATAAATTATGAATTTCTTTAATCTCAATCATTATACGAAAATAAAAAATAGAATATATAAAGGTATTAAAAAGGTAAGTTCAATCTTTAGGTTAAAAAAATCCATATATATACATTAATTAGTAGGCATCGTTTTTATTAAGAATTCAAGATATTATATTAATTAAGTAACCATCGTTTGAATTAAGGTCAAGTACAAATAAGCTAAATATTTATACAATCGTCATCACTCTCCATACACTGTGCAGCCAATGGCTTCGGACCCTTTTCCCCCACACCTCCCTTTCGCTTGATAGAGACCATCTTCCACATTCCTCAGCAGCATAAAAAGTAACATATATACGAAACGTAACAAAAAGCAAGTACAGGTAATCCCCACATAATTATGATAGAGTGATGAGTTAATCTTACTACGGGTTAGCTTGCTTATGCCCATTTTTAGTCCAGTGATAGTTATCTTTTGTTTTATTCCACCTAATTTGTTCTAGTTCAGTATTTTGAAACTTTAAATTAATAAGTAATATATACAGTACTATACTATATAGGATCATTGTATTAGCTATTCTTGTGACGATAATGCCATTAACTAATGGCTGCGGGGTAATTAAAGTCCGTCAGGACTGGACTAATGATGAAAAATTTAAGTTTAAGATGATATAACTTTAAGGAAAAAGTCCCTTAAAAAAAAGACCTTTAAGGAAAAATTGCATTAATCTTCCACCAGGTTTGAGTAGTGTAACGCTCTGTTCGGCAACACGAGCTATGAGCTTTTCAGCTAGTTAGGAGCTTTTAGATTCAGTCAATAAGTTACTAGCCCCGTTCGGTGAACACAATTAAAAGGAGCTTATAACTTTTAAAAAAGGAGATTGTAGCTTTTGAAAGCTAGCTTTTAGAAAGCTACTTCAAGTAGCTTTCTAGAAACTAAACTAGCTTTCAATAATTCATATACCAATCATATCCTCAAACAAAATTTAAAATTATTTTACTACTCTTTAATTAATTATTAATTATAATTTAATAATTTTGTTATAATTAATTAATTAACTACTTAATTAATAAATAAAGAAAAAATGAATTTAATTAAGGCTTAATTAATTATAATTTAATAGTTTTTATATTTTATTTATTAATTAATTAATTAACTATCTATTTAATAAATAAAGAAAAATAATTGAAAAAATTAAAATAATAAAATATTGCATGTCCTTTTTGGTCATTTAATAACTTTTAGCTACTTCAAAAACTAGTTTTGCCGAACAACACTATTTTAAATAGTCAGCTAAACAACTATAAGCTCTCAGCTACAAGCTCACAGCTCCTAGCTAGCTTAACAACTACAAGCTAGTTTTCCCGTACAAACCCTAAATCTTCGCTTTCTTAATATGTTTTCTGAACTTATAAAACAAACGTGTCAAGGTTAAAAAAAACAAACAAACAAACAAACGTGTCAAGAGTACTAATTAATAAACTTCAGAGTAATATCTTCACCTTAAAAACACATACTACTTCCCTTCATACAATTCTCTTAATAATGAGTGTTATTTTAGAAGATTAATAGAGGTAAAAATTAAAATATTATTGAGAACTATTGTATTTAATACTAAATTGATAAGTTTTATAAGTATATTTTTAATAAAATATTGTTTTTTATTAATTACTTAAAAAATAATTTTAGAAATTAAAACACTTGTTAGCAAGACCAATTTTTTTTTTTTTTGGTTTACATGGGAGGTCTGAGACTAGAACCTATGACCTGGGAGATGGGGAAATCCTAAATGTTCCTGCAGCCACCAACTGGGCTGTCTTACACGGACAATCTTTTATTTAAAATAGTCAAAAGACAGCTTCATGTACTCCAAATTATTTTTGCCCTTTCTTAAATATTTAGGTTTAATAAGCCCTAACCGATACTATACTTGGGCAGATACTAGTAATATATGGCGAATGCTAACCAATAGTATTAAGGGAATTATTTTCATGTAAATAAAATTTAGATTGTTGTACAATATTTAAGGAATTGATTAATAAAAATGTTACATGTCATTCAATACGTTCATATCCGATTGCATGAGTCAAAATAGGTCAAATTGTTTTACATAACACTAAATGCATATGTATTATTTTTATTGATCAATCTTTTAATTGCTGTATAACAATTTAAATTTTAATTGCATAATAGATATATTCTAATATTAAAACATCGATTAAAAAAAAATGACCATTTTATATTGAGACGAAGAATTTAACGCATCGAAAATATTTAATTTAGTTACGTTATTCCACCATTATTATTTATTCACTTTGTATTTTGAATTTTTTTAACAAGTATCCGAACTTTTGTTAGGAAAACTCATGTAAATATATGTTTCAAGGCGATGGTTAAGATATATACTCATTATGAGTTACTGTATTGTTTTTAATTTGGCATTCAATTGTCTTGTCTTTGAGAAAAAGAGAGTCAATGATTTATTATAAAAAATTGTTATTTGACAATCTAACCCTTTATTTTTTGGGTTTTATTTTGGTACCCTTTCAAATTAAAATAAAGGGTTTTGGTACTCTCTTATATTTTTCCAATCAAATCATGACAAGTACAATATACTACCATGCCAAAAAACATCGAGATATTCTTGACACTTAATAAAACCTGAAATTATATGTTAAGATGTTCTCCACTTTATATATATTTTTGGTGCTCAAAAATCTATGCTAAAAACTTGATATTAAGGTTAATGATTTGGGAGTGGTTGTGAATTGATTTAGTTAAAAAATCTTGCAAATAAGATCACACAGATTTGATTGCAAAATTTTATTAAACTTATACTCTTTTTTCACATGATAGTATATTGCAGTTGTCATGATTTGATTGGATAAATATGAGAGGATCCCAAAACCCTTTATTTTGAAAGGGTACAGAAGTAAAACCCTTATTTTTTATGTTTTCTATTTGTTATCGTTGACTCGCTCCACTCCAATCCACTCCGCATCTCACTAACCTCTACCCCTTAACTCAACCAACCTTTTATCTTCACTGTTGTCAGTCTCACTGCAACCAATAATTTTTTTCCATCCTCACTGTTTTGGCAAAATTAAAGAAAAAATATCAGTATTGTTATGGTGATTTTCAAGAACAAGTAGTTCAATGCAAGCCAAAACTAAATTATGGTACATAGGGATCCACTTCCCATGTCGAATGGAGAGAAAAAGGATATGGTGGGGAGGGGAGTAGACAGACCCGTCACTAGGTCCAGGATAAGATCGAGGGGCGACTGCCTAGGGTCCCCAATTTTTTGGGGCCCCAAAATTTTTTTTAATGCGTATAGCTGAAATTTTAAAAAAAAAAGGAAATAAATAAAACAAAGCACGTATAGCGATATAAACATAGCAAAACAAGGAGGATTACCGTATTTTTCTATCATGTTTATTATTTTGGTGATTTTTTTGGGATCATGTTATTATAATTCATGGTTATTAATTTTGTAATAAAGATTATCGACAGGTATATTGATGATTGAGGCTTAATCATAATGTAAGGGTGGTTTGACATGCTTTAAAAATTGGAAGTTTACATTGTATAGAGATGACTCAATAGTTGATGTATTTTTTTAATCAGCTTAAAGCAAATGATAGAGTGAGTTTCTTCAACTCGCCTTACTAGAAGGTGGGGAGAATATCTACTATGATGCTTACTTAAGCTTGATATTATTAATAAAACTTCTTAATTATAAAGAAAATAAAATTATTATGTTATCGTGTTGTAATCTATATTATAAAAGTTTTATGTAGTTAATTTTACGTAATTAATTATTTTATAAGCCCTATTTTTAATTTTGTCTGGGGTCTCGAAAATGTTAAGAACAACTCTGGGAGTAGAAAGGTGATGGGTCAATGGGATGTTGAAATGAGGATTAAGGATGGAGGAAGGAATTTGTGATGATTGGTTGTGATAGTAGTGTTGGCTCTGGACTTGAGACATGAGATAAAGTTAACGGGAAATTTTAAAAATAATATAAAATATAATAGAAATGCTAAAAATAAAATTATGAAATGAGTATAAACTCATTGATTCAAAAGGAGTACCTTAGTTCCCCTTTTGTTAAAAAAAAAAAAAAATTAAAATTAGTACCTTAGTTGTCGCCATGTTTGAATTCAGTTTTTTTTTTTTTTTTTTACTTGATTATATATCGTTAGTGGGAATTGCATTTAATACTAACTGGAACAGTTTCAAAGCTTTATTTGAATTTTAGAATCACGTTTTACTTATTTTCCAAACACGATACACAATAATTGAAACAAGTAGTTGGGATTTTGACATTTCCTATCGCAGGTGCAAATACATATTAGGGTTGTATTTTTTTAAAAACTATTTTTATAATCAACTGGCTTAAACCTAAAGAAATCGCCAATGTATATGTGCCTCCATGATAGGGTTGTATTTGGTCTAAAGGGATGTGATGCAGGTATTTTTTTTAGGCTCAAATACTACTTTTTTAGTTTTTTTTTTATTTTTAGGTTTTAATTTGGTCTTTTATCTTTAAAAAGAGTTAATTTAGTCCTCTATATTCCTAATGTCGATCAATTTCATCCTTATGTGATAATAATGTTAGATTTTCATTGGAATATGTTGATTTTGTCAACAATTCTTTATTTTAATCACCGAAACTGGATTTTCTTGCTCAAATCTGCATTTTCCATTGTGTTTGATACTTAATTGATAAAATATCAATGTTGTTCCACTTTTTTTTGCTAAAATTTCACCCATATTTTTTTTTAATTTTTGTTTTAAATTTGCAAATTCCAACGATAAAATGCAAATTTTGTTGATCAGAAAAGAAAATTTCGTTAAAATCAAAATATTCTGATGAAATTCTAAAGTTGTTGTGACATAATGATGAAATTAACACACCTTAGGAATATAGTACTGGACTAAATTGACTTTTTTAAAAAATAAAAAATCAATTAAAACTTAAAAATAAGATAAAGAACTAAAATAGTATTTAATTTTTTTTAATAAGTGGAATGTGATGTACGTATAATATTCATTCTTATTTTTGCTTGTCTTATATTTGGTTGATATAAAACATTTTTAACTAGGTAATTGATTGTTCCAAAGTATCCTGAGATAAAAACAAGAGAATAGAATGAAAATAATACAAAGTTTTTTTTTTTTTTAAACTTAAAAGTAATTCAAAGTTATTTCAACCAAAAATTAACATTTAGATAAGATGATAAGAATCTAACATTCTATCTAAAAAGATGGAAATATCTCATTATTCCAACCTTCTTCACATTTTAAAATTTACGAGGATGTCAAATTGCATAGCATTTATACAAACAATAATATTATTTAAATATCCAAGACTTATTTATATATCCAAGACTTACTCCTACAATTTGTAATATTTTTTTTATGAAAAATAAAGCAAAGTTAAAAAATATAGAAAATTCTAAAAATAAACTTGTACAACTCAACTTTCTTTTCCGTAAAAAGAAGTTATGAGTTGTAAGAATATATCTAAGATGCACAACTAACATTATTACTGTTATACTACTAGTCTACCAAACAGTTGTTTATTTTTATTGCAACTATGTATCTCTGTCCTCTATGGAGTATGTCTTATACTCTCTTGTTGAATAAAATTTGTCTTCTAAAAAATTTATTCTACCAAACACCACCTATAAAGTATCCAATTTTATTATTGGGTTTTATTAATAGGACTGAGGATAAGTATCTCATAATAGTTGAAATTTCTTGAAAATGTTGCATCTAATAAATCAAATGACTTATATTTTTATTTTTTTCAAAAAATTTCAACCACTTTGTGATGCTTATCCTCGACCCTAAGGGTTAAGATTAAGAAAACTCTTTATTATTATAATATGTTATTTTGGCTGGAGTTGTTTTTCTTTCAAAATATTGAAATTATAAATGGATTATGGAAGGTTAGAAAATTCGTCATCCTGATTTGATTCTCGTTGACAGTTGGTGTGATTGATACTTATTAGGTTATGATCCAAAGCTTAGGTTTCGTGGAGCATCGGCTACCTTTGGGTCACGTTGAGAAATTACTCCATCACTTTTATTATTATTATTTTTTTTTGGGTAAACTACACCCTCCTTTTTACTTTATTTGTTTACTTGTCTTTTGAAAGCTCTAATAATGAGTATTGATAACTTTTTCTATTTATGTTTTTATTGAGAAAAAAATAGTTAATAAAATAATATTTAAAATTAAAAAATAGTTAATCAGAATTGATGATGTTTGATAAAAAAAATAAAACTTAAATAAAAAAACAAAATAAATAGTTTATTTTTTTTTGGTTTACATGGGAGATCTGGGACTAGAACCCATGACCTGGGGAGGGGGAAATCCTAAGTGTCCCTGCAGCCACCAATTGGGCTGTCTTACGCGGACACAAAATAAATAGTTTACAAGATTAAGTTTTATAGCTTTATCAGTTTTATGTCCGAAACAGACTGATTGAAATGGAGAAGGAACTTAAAATAAATATTTGTTTCTATTTATTTGTTCAATTTTTTTTTAAAAATTCCTATTTATCTGTTCTGTTTATAAATTCAAAAGCACAACCTCTGCAACAACGTTGGGAGAGGAATAAAACCTTAACCAGGGACTCCTTCGAATTGGATTAGTCTGGGCCGGATACCAGGGTGAAAAAAAAAATCAAAAGCACAATATATTTTTTTAATTTGTTTATCCTCATTTAATAAAGCTTTTATTTACTTAAGTACTGAAGATGTTTATAAAAGAGCAATTGTATATTCTGTCCTGTTTGCAATATAAAAATAATATATATATATATATATATATATTTAGTTTAAAATATAAGAAAATATTAACTAACCAAAATTTTTTTTATTTCAATTTCTAAATGCTATTTGTCTAAAATATTCTTAAAAAGTGATTATCAAATATAATTTTTGTTACATTCTCGATGTTATTTTTCTAAAGTATCTTTATTTTTTTTTTATAAATTTGAAAAAATTAAATACTTCCTCCATACATTATCTTGGTAAAAAAATGCAAAAAATTTATGTCCCAAATTAAACTAAAATAATAAATGAAAAATCTTAAAGATTATATATTATATTCATGATTGAGTAAATAAGGAAAGATACATTTAATTATATAAAAGATATGATGATATTTAATTTTTAATGTCTTATTGTTACCTTCAATTATTTCAACGTTTATGGAATATCATGTAACATGTATTAATAATCATAATGTTATGAAAATTTATTTAATAGCAATTTGTGATTAATGAGTGAATCATGCATTATATTAAAAAGAGAGTATTCTTTTATTTTCATTGAATTTTTTGTTTTTTTTCTATAATCAACAGGGCTAACGCCTATAATTTTTTTTATTTTTACCAAAATAATGAGATGTAAAAAATACAATTAATGAATCTCTTTAAAAAGTTTGGTTTTAGTTTTTCTTAATATTACTGAAGGAGTATTAGTGAAGAACTCAATTACTTCATTGAAAATTAATATGATCATTATATTTTTCAAATAATGTATATTTTTTTTTAAATGAGAGAGATAGATAAGAAGAAAGAGCAAAAGTAAGATAGTAGTATTAATTTTCAGCAAATCATAGACAGTCACGATTCTTTTTCTTTCTGGGTTTGGACTTTGGAAGGTAATGATGGGCCCACACGTTTTACACGACCAGCCGACCAGACTCAAGAAGTAGAAGGCAACCTTCACGCTTGCCCCGCTTCGCACCCTATCTATGACTTCCAGTTAGCTATGGAGTTTTTTAAAAAGAAAAAAAAAGTTAAAACAGTCACTCCCTTCGGTTATAAGGTGAGTTCTATTTGAAAACTTTTTTTAAAAAAATAAATATTTGTAAGACTATATTCTAATTTTTTATTAATATTTAAAATTTAAAATTCTTTTATTAAATCAATATTTTTTAGAATCTCAATAATACTTATTGAAATAATTTTGTAAAAAATATATTAAATTTTTTTAAATATTTACATTTTCAATACCACTAACAAAATTAACTCATTTTTTTAGTAAACATAATTTTTTTCAAAGAAATCTTATATTTAGAATCGGGAAAAGTTGTTAATTATGAAAATTTTTGATTTTGATCATCTGATATATATATATATATATATATATATATATATATATATATATATATATATATATATATATTGTTTAAGGATGAATATTTTCATGCAGTTTTGTTCTTCGTCCAAAATTATTTGGTCGAGAGTAATGTGACATGGCAATCCATAAGTCGCCCTATAAATTAAATTACATATATATGTTATTGTTAATTAATCATTTATTTGTAAAATATCACTTTGTAACTAGCATTATGGCCCGTCCGCGCTCGCATTTGGCCCGCAAAAAATGTGGGCGGGTATAATATTTAGGGCAAAAATGGCCCTGTTTGCCCTAAGTACGGGCAGGGCGGGCATGCGGGCGGCCCGTTTTATCAGCAACAACACATAATAGTTTCAACTATCACACATAGAAAAACACAAAATAACTACTGCTAATTGCCAATGTGCAACATTATCAGCAACAACACACAAGCAGAAAAGCACAAATTCACAATTTCTTCTTCCTTTTAATTTTTTCAATTTTCAGCAACATTCAACATCAACACACAATGACACAAGCACACAAGCACACAAGCACAAAACGAATACCATAATTTCACGATTTCTTCTTCGTTTTCAATTTTTAGCAACAGCACAAAAGCACAAAAAGAATACCAATATTCAATATTCAATTTTCAATTTTCAATTTCAAAAGCACAAAAAAACCCTAAATACCAATACCCAAATATCTTGGCTAAATGAAGAAGTAGTGGGGCCTTTTGTTTGTCGACTTAGCTTGCTCCTCGCTGCTGCTGTCGATGTGTTCGTCGCTGCCATCGCCATGTTCGTCGCCGTGCTCAAATCGGGAAAGAGAAATCGAGAGAGGGACGAGAGGGAGAACGTGCGCGACGGAGGAAGAGGTCGAGAGAGAAAACGCAGCGATGGAGGAGGCGCGACGATGGTTTCCGATGATGGGGCGGCGACCAAGGGACTACTCTGGTGTGTGTGAAGCAAGTTGTGAGTCTTGTGACTTGTGAGTGTCACAACTCACGTGTGTGAATATGATTAGGTGTGAGTGAGTGTGTGTTAGTTTAGTTTTTTTTTTTAAAGGGACCCGCGGACCGCCTGCAGCCCACCTGCAAATGCCCGCAAAAAAAATAGGCGGGGCGAGTGGGCATGAATTGAAACTTTTTCCTAAAATTTATGCCTTGCCCGCAAAAAAATGCAGACGGGACCCGCGCCAAAGCCCTAGTTGCCATTGCTATTTGTAACGTATATCATTTTCTTAGTGATGTAAGCTATTATCGTGCGGGATGAATCCTTTTTTTATATATAGGTTGAACACCCATTGTGTTTCTATTAATTTATTTATTTCACTTTATAAAATAAATAAAATTATATATGGAAGATAACCCCATATAACTAAATGATTCTACTGGTCATAATTAGGCATGACAGTTACACCCACATCTAGCATACTCACCCGAATCCGTTCCAATTTTGATTGGAAAAATCCGTTTTGATTGAGTTTTATGAAACCCGAAATCGAAACCTACATTTAAAAAGATGGGATGGGGTGAGGATGAGATTATAAGTACCCGCCCAGCCCTTGCTCCAAAATCCGCTATGATATACTCCCTCCGGTCCTATATATAGATCACATTCTAGAAAGTTTTCTTGGTCCTAATTATAAGTCACTTTATATTTTCTATGCATCATTTATTGATTTTTCTCTTTTTTACCCTTATTAAATGCTTTGACTATCTATGTGTTTTTTGTTGTTCATTAATGAGTGTGAATTTTCCAAGAAAAGTTAAGGGGGTAAAATTGTAATGTTACAATATATTCTCAAGAATTTATAAAACCAACCACTTTCCTTGGTATGTGTAATTCGGTTAAGTATGCCCTATAATAAGGACCGGAGGGAGTATAAATTAAATAATTTACATTATAATAATAATTAAATGATGAAGTTAAACTAATATATTTAGTTAACATCATAGTTTAATTCTTAAGTTTTTAGATATTATGGAAATTCAAGATATTTATTTTTATATATTATTTGAGTTATAATGTATTTCATACATGATTTATGTTTATAATAATAATGAAGATATTTTAAAAAATAATTGAAAATAATGGGACGGGGTACCCACGACTTTTCTCGAAACTCAACAGGTATGTGTTGGGATTTCACTTTTCATCCCCTTTCTCCTTAAACTCTCATCCGAATTCGTCCCAATTTTCATGAATATGAAATTGGGATTGGCAAAACCCATTTTAGACCCGACTCGTTGCCATGCCAAATCATAATCAACGAATTAGGAATAAGATATCTTAGAGTATGATCTAATTGATTATAATAAGAAGAGAAGATCACAATTTAAACTTGAAAAAATAGCTATAAGGAGCTAAGTATACATGTAGATAACTTAGAAAAATAACACTACAATATAATCATCTTAAATTATTAACTTAATTACATTTTTGGTATTTTATCTTACTTTCAAGATTCAGTTTGGTTTTTAATATTTTTTGACTTATTTTTGTCTTTTATTTTTTATTTTAAAAAAATTCAAGTTGATCATTCCTTCATCGCAGTGTTGAATTTTTTGAAATATTTACGCCCATTACCAAAAATTAAAATAGGTTGCCAGAATTAGGAAAAATTCCAGACCACCATCCGACGAAGGCTAGGAATATAATAAAGTTAGTGTTTCTTCGCTAATGGTGGAGCAAGTTGGTTTGCGATGGTGGTTCATTGATATAGACAGGGATGACAATGTGATCTATGTACATGTATGTCAGTCGTCGTAGCTCTATCGATGAAGCCATAGGAATATATGTTAGGTTCTATCGATGAAAGGATAATGGATGAAAATATTCTGGGTAAAACTAACATATTTATGACGAAATGACCTAATTAAAATTTTTGAAAAAAAATTAAACAAATTTAAAAAGATTAAAAACTAGAATAAATCTTGAAAATAAGATAAAGAAAAAAAATATAATTAAGCTTAAATTATTGTAACATTCATTTTGATAGTGAACATAAAACACAATCATATAATAATACATCTGAAGTCTTAGAGCTTGTATGACAGGATGTTTTTGAGAAGATTTTAGTTTCCACACCATAAAATTTGGTACCATGCATTCCTAAAGTAGGGACCCAGATTCTCTGCAGTCAGCTAAGTGGTGCAGTCACTGCAGTCGGAAATCCAAAGGTCCAGATTTTTTTAGTTTTATTTTTTATTTTAACTTTACCCCAAGTTTTATTTTTTGTATGGCTAAGATCTCATGCAGTCACACAATGTGACTGCAGAGAATCCAGACCCCTAAAGTAGTTGTCTAATTTTGTGGATGTGGAACATGCATATGCCAAGTTCCTTCGGGAGAAAAGAGAGAGAATTTAAGTTTGCGAATTGAAAATGGTCCAAGGAAGGAGTTAGCAGAGAAAAGGATCATCTTATTCAAAATATATTCTCATTCATGATACCAGACCCAATCCACTTTGCACAAGTCTGTACTCTTTTCATTATTAAAGACTTCTGACCAATCCCTAGTTAACACATAAATGTTCAAGTTATGAAACCAATAATTCTCCATATATGGAAGTCCCAAAAATAATTTGTAGAAAATATACCTACCATTAACAGATGACCCCATGTGTGTCTTTCATATGACCTTAGACATACACTACTCAAGCATGGGCTAACAAATTATAAAGGAGCCCCGCAATTTTAGATCCTCATTTAGAATTCCCGGCCTTACCAATTTTTCAAATAGAAAAGATAAATGTTATCTGAACATCTGGATTTAATAAAAGTACTTCTTTTTGTGTTTCTTACTCAAAATGACAAGTGTCACTCTTGGATAAATCCAGATGTTCAAATAACATTCCTGGATATAAAAAGCAAGCATTGAGCGTAATAGTTTAGAGAAGTTTGTTAATGTGAAAGGTAAGAGGGGTAAATTATATATGTAATAGTTTAGAGAAGTTTGTTAATGTGAAAGGTAAAAGGGGTAAATTTTATATATATATAAAAGACTAATTCAGCGTACAAATAAAAACACGTGCCATTTTACTACCAAGGCTTTATGCCCTTATCCAAGGGTACAGCCAAAAAAATGCCCTTATCGAAGGGCGGGCTAGAGAAAAACAAATTGTTCTATCACGAACTTTATGTTGCATCGTCTAAAGGAACCTGATTTTCCAAAATGCGTGTATCTTTCTTTGCTGGAATTGGACAATATAATAGACATTGGAATTGCCTTAACTCATCAAGTTCATGCGTGAGAATGGCGAAGCCGTCACTTGAGGATGTGGTCGCCTCATCCAGATTATGACCAGTCACTCTATCTTGATCTATCCATATTTTTTGCCTTCAAAAGTTTATTAAATATATACCCCTTGTTTTATACCCATTTCCATTAGTGTATGCTTTCTAACGTGCACTTAGTCCCGGAAAATGATTGTTCAGATCAAAGCAAATAAAATGGTATATATATCATCATTATTATCTCTATGGAACAATTATGGAGGAGGGAATTTGGGTAAAAAAGTGATATATTATCCAAATAATGCTCTTTGCCTAACTACTTTGTTCGTAGTTTTGATGACCAAGGATTGAAGTTACAATAGTCACAAGTTCGATATGCCCCTATTTATGGAATGAAAATATACTTATTATAAGGAAAAAAAATCATTAGAATAATGTATCTTCATCATTGAATCTTATATGAATAATTAAGATTAAAAAAGATATATATAGATACACGAATTTTTTAAGTGGTTGATCTATTGTGAATTTTTTTTTTCCGATTACATTGGGGATATCAAACCCACGACCTACAGCTAAATGTCCGAGGTGCTTAACCAAACGAGCTACCTATCAAGGACTCGATCTATTGTGATTTGTGACTACTAAATGCCTTATAATTTTGATTATGTATATGATTATGTTGTGATCGAGGTTTATTGTTCTAGCTGCAATCACTCTCACTAAATATGACCCAATATAATTTTCCTTCCAAACCTAGGGTTTGAAAAGATATCAAAGGAAAATTACTTTTTCATGACCTTCATTTTTTTTTTATTTTTTTTTTTAAGAGTAGCAAATAATGTTGTCAAATGTATGTCCTATCGGTATACAGTATTCTCTATTTGAGGTTTGATAAACTTAAAGGATCGGATAAGGTAACGTGTGAAACTTAGATAATTAGCATAGTCCCATGGTTGTGGTGTGGCTTACATAACCAAGGCCCCCCCTCTATCCCACCACATCATGTTCCTTTGCCCCACTTCAGTAGCCTCCAAATTAGGCTTTCCTCAACTCCAGGACCACATAAGCACTTAGGGGCACTGTTTCCTTTCCTGGACCACCACTTAATCACTCACCTCATCAATTTCCACTTTTTCTTCTATTGGGTTTCCTCACATAAGATGCTGCATGGATAAAACCAGTAACCTATTGGTGTATTTAAAAAGAATCTTGATCATGAGAAAGTGAAAAACATGTATATGTGTCTACAGTTGCCCATAGTCCTACACAACAGTAACAAAATAGAATCACAAGCTCCAACTCATTACACGCTATGTAGCAATTCTCTCAGATTAATCTAGATCAAATTTTTCATTTGAAGTCATTTATTAATTTAGAATGAAGATATCTATAAAATCCGGCTATTATTTTTCTTAAGTTATAGGATAAGAAAATGAATTGAAGATACAAAAGCTTCATTGGCAGAAAAGTAATAACGGGTTCTTCAATCTACAAAATTAAACTAACAAAAAATAATTTATAAAACCATGATGAAAGTAATAATAACTTAAGGGTGTGTTTGCATGGGTTATTTTAGAATTTCGAGCTCAAAACAGAAACAAGGTTCGAGGGAGAAGCCACGAAGAATTTGAATAATTCCCACCTAATTGGTGTCAATTGTAATCCTCTTATTATACTTTTAAAAAGTATTGTATTCAGTTAAAAATCCCATTATTTCCAAAATCCTCTTGTTTATCCCAATAACAAAATTTAGTGCATATTTGATTATGCCATGAAAAATTAAGTCGGGTTCCAAAATTACATTTTAAGTGAAGCACCTATATATATAAGCAGCTCCTGTTTTCCAAAATCAATCATAGGAAAACAAAACATGCATTCAAACTTGCACTTTATTTGATGATTTTAACTCCTTTATTAAAATTGACTATCCTCTTAAAATGCCATATCCAAACACACTAAAGGATATATTTGAGAGAAAAAAATTTACTCTACATAATAAACTTTAAAGCATAAAATAAGTTTAAAGGAAATGATCACAGTGAAGCTATATATGTATGGAACTGTAAACAGTGACACAAACCGGAATAAGTAAGGGGGGGCCAAGTGTCCCCACCAAGGCAATGTAGGTGATATGATAGATGAAGAAGGACAAAGCATCAAAAGGACGCATAAATTTGATATAATATGAGCAAGCATGCATTCAGACTTCACAGATATGTCATACATGGTCGATGGTTCTCTGTTTTATTTTCTTACTTCCAATTCAAATTTATTTCCGTTTTTGTTTTGTTAGGAAACATGGCTGATGCTCGTGTTAGACGAGTTCTTTCTTGTCTTGTCATAGCAATATGTTCATTTATTATGGTTAACATTGTTATTATTCTTGGATTTGTTATTGGCTTGCTTGATTGATGAGGAAACTCTAAATACGTCCGAATCAAATGCAATAAACGTTAGAAGAGTATGCTTTCGGTGACTAGTACTACACAAAGAAACGAGTAGAGAAAGGGGGGAGAGAGTGAGAGGATGTGCTAGGAGATTATGATGTTGCTCTAGATCTCTGAGTAGGGCAAGTGTACTTAGAGCATGTAGATTTAGTTAATAAGCAACTAGCTTCGTTTGGTGAACACAAATTAGAAGTAATTTGTAGCTTTTGAAAGCTAGTTTTTAGAAAGTAGCTTTCAAGAAACTAAACTAGCTTTCAATAATTCATATACCAATTATACTCTCAAACAAAATTTAAAATTATTTTACTACCCTTTAATTCATTATTAATTATAATTTAATAATTGTTATAATAAATTAACTAATTAACTGCATAATTAATAAATTAAGAAAAAAATGAATTTAATTAATTATAATTTAATAATATTATATTTTATTATTTAATTAATTAATTAACTATCTATTTAATAAATAAAGAAAAAAATTTAAAAATTTAAAATAATAAAATGTTGCATGTCCTTTTTTGTCGTTTAATAACTTTTAACTACTTCAAAAGCTAGTTTTGCCGAACAACACTATTTCAAATAGTGAGCTAAATAGCTACAAGCTCTTAGCTACAAGCTCACAGCTCCTAACTAGCTTAACAGTTAGAAGCTAGAAGCTCACAGTTACAAGTTACTAGCTCACAACTACAAGTTAGTTTTGCCGAACAGACCTAGTCTTTTGAAGTTATGGACATGTGCTCTGTTCGGCGACACAAGTTAGGAGTTTTTTAGCCAATTAGGAACTTTTAAATTTAGTCAATAAGCTATTAGTCCTGTTTAGTGAACATAAATTAGAAGGAGCTTATAGCTTTCAAAAAAAGGAGTTTATAGCTTTTGAAAGTTAGCTTTTAGAAAGCTACTGAAACTAAACTAACTTTCAATAATTCATATACCAATTACACCCTCAAACAAATTTTAAAATTATTTATTTTTCTGGTTGATTTTATTAGTATTATTTATATTGCATACGTATGTACTGTATGTACTTTAATAATGAAACGAGTAATATTGCATATGAAATCAATTAATCAAGTAATATTGCATATGTCTTCTATTACTATGTTGCACGATTATTAAATTATCAAGTAATTTTTATTATTTAGAGTTTTGTGAGCACGCAAATTGAAATAACCTAATGATAATTTTATTTTTAATTAATTGTGTATTTAATTAATTATTAATTATAATTTAAAATTTTTGTTATAATAAATTAATTAGCTACATAATTAATAAATAAATAAAATAAAATAATTTAATTAATTATAATTTAATCATTTCTATACTCCCTCCGGTCCCTGTTATAAGAAAAAATAAACGAAATCACACATACTAAGAAAGTTAGTTTAATGTACTATTTAATTTTCTCAAAATCATAAAAAATATTGCTATCTATTTTAGGAAAGTTGTATTGGGAATGAAACAAAAATTAAATGAGATCACTATTTTCCAGAAACATTTTATGAATGATTGTAGCTAGGAACAATAAAAAGTTAGTTAACTTTTTTTTATATTAGAGAAAAAGAAAAATATGTATGCCTTTCTTACATTAGAGACCAGAGGGAGTACTTTATTAATGAATTAATTAATTAACTATCTATTTAATAAATAAAGAAAAAATAAAAATATAAGATATAAATAATATGATGTAGTATGTCCTTTTTGATCATTTAATAATTTTTAGCTACACCAAAAGCTAGTTTTGCCGAACAACATTATTTCAAATAATCAGCTAAACAACTATAAGCTCACAGCTCCTAGCTAACTTAACAGTTACAAGCTACAAGTTCACAACTACAAGCTACAAGCTCATCATAGCTACAAGCTAATTTTTCCGAACCAACCCCAATCTAATTTAGATTTTAGAGGTGGTTCTCATAAAAAATAGTTAATATTGATTACTGGATTTGCAAATACAATTAAACTTTTCATAAAACGGAGTGTGAAAATAAGAACCTAATTTAATATTCACCTTTTTTGTTCTTGCCCACATTTTTATGTTTATTTTAATTGTTGTAATTTTCAATAATAGAATTCGTTTTGTACTATTTATCATTTATCTTTTATGATGTATTTTTATATATGTTAACCTTCGGGTATGTAAGAAATTTTAAGACTTGACCAATGCCTTGAGTGCTTGACCTCATCTAAACCACTAGCCTATATCGTTGACAATGCATTAATGAATTAAAATAAAATAGCTTTATTCAAAAGAGCGATGTTAAATAGTACGGCACGAAAGCCACGAATCTTTTGTTAACAAGGAGAACTTAAAAAAAAATATTAGAAATTTGGAGAGAGAACAATGAAAACAATTGAGGACAGTTAAAAAAACATGTTCATGAAATTATACGAATTACTAATTAGTAATTAGTAATTTGCAGTATCAAGCATTACTATATTCAAAATAGATGTATGATGTTTATATGTGTGTATGTATGATTTGGACGTTATAGAGAAAAAAAAAAAGTAATAATATATAAACCTACAAATCATAATAAATAAGTGATATATGTCATTATCTTTGTGGTGTAGGTTAATTTGTAGGCTAATTTTATAGGTGTATAAATCATTTTTGAAAAAAAAATATATCTTACTATGCATAATTATTTAATGTACATAGCCTCACCTACATAGATTTTGTTTTTATATAGTTATAATTTTTTTATTTATGCATCATTTTATATTCAACTTGTTTCTCCGATCCTTAGTACTAACCCGTAAGAATTTCTAAATGGATGATAAAATATTGGTTTTTTTTTTTTCCTTTCAATAATTGGAATGAAGGGCTTCAAGGAGAAGGTGTTGGATCCGAAATTTGACAATTCGAGGCCGTGAAAGAACACTGGCATGTCAGTTTCCATAGTTTTGTATATCTATTCGCTGTTGTTGATATAACCCGAGAGCATTCTTTGTTCACTAAGACAGTGAAAGAATATTGCCATACTGGCCATTGGCTTTAATTTGTATATCTTTTTAGGGGAAAAATAACAAAATATGATTCTTCATGACTATTCAACCATTCTTGGACATGCTTGTGGACAATAAATACAAAGTGTACCGGTTTTAACCATTTTGATTTATGACCTTTCGATCTTTCCTATGGCAAATTAATTTAGTTTTTTTTTTTTAGGGAAAATTAATTTAGTTATATATGCTTTAATATGAATAATGAAAGTATCTTTCAAAAAATGAAAGTAAATATAAAACATGCAATGACATGGAGACACGTGACAAAAGCATATTATAATTTACTAAAGAAAAAAAATGCAATGTAGGTTAAAAACATGAAAAAGGTCAATGTGAATTTGTGTTGTTTCCCCATTTGTATACGCAGCTAGAATAGGACAAAAAATTGATGGTTGAGGAAACCGTTTAAATCCTATCTAGACATGAGACTTCCTGCTATACTAATTTCTAACCATGCATAACTAATATAGGTTACTAGGATCAATTGGAAGTTCCAATCATTTTCAAGTGTAAGCCAGAGTATGTACCGTATTTCATATATTCTTTTTCTAGTGTGCACAACATTTTCCATTCTTTTGGGTCACTTTCCTTTGATCCATTTTAGTTACTATGCCTTGTTTCCGGGGAAACAACACAAATTCACATTGACCTTTCTCGTGTTTTTAACCTACATTGCATTTTTTTTCTTTAGTAAATTATAATATGCTTTTGTCACGTGTCTCCATGTCATTGCATGTTTTATATTTACTTTTTTTTTTTTTTTTGAAAGATACTTTCATTATTCATATTAAAGCATATATAACTAAATTAATTTTCCCTCAAAAAAAAAAAAAAACAACTAAATTAATTTGCCATAGGAAAGATCGAAAGGTCTTAAATCAAAATGGTTAAAACCGGTAATACGAGTATCACCCGTTCCCATAGCCATATGCCCAAACCATCAAGGTCTCTCCTCTCGTTGTAACCAAATCATCACCAATTATTTTAACCTCACATGGGCACATGCAGAGTAATGTATATATATAAATAAAAGATAATAAAAAAATGTTTAAATATTTATTTTTCCTTAAAACAAAAAAATTTATTTTTCCTTGAAAATTTGATGTTGGTTTTGATCCCTATGTTCTAAAATTTTGATTTTAATACCTATTGACAACGTGATTCACTCTTGCAGTAATAATTATCGATGTGATCAATTGTAGTGGGACTACAATCAAAATTTAAATTTTTGGAATATTTATGTACCAAAACTAGTAACAAAAAAGAAATTCTAAAAACCAAATGCAAAATTCGTTAAATTTTCAATGACCAAAAACATATTTAAGCTTAATTAACATGAAGAAACATTGTCATACAATCAACCAAGGCCCAGATCCGTTTTTCCAGCCCATAAAAAAAAAATAGAAGAATTAAGCATAGAAATTAAATAAAATCAGGACTGTTGCTCCTATTCTTACTCAAATAAAAACCTCACTCAAATCTTTATTTCCTTTTATTGATATTTTGAGATCAAGTGGCAAAAAAGAATGCAAGTTATAATGTGGGTGGTCACACTCGGAAGGTGTTAGTTGTGCGTATCCATTATAACATCAGAAAATGAAAGAGAAAAAATAAATTGTCATAACTATTAGTAACTAGAAATGGTTTAGCTACATTTCCAGTGAGTTGTGGTATGGTTTCAGATGAGTGGTGGTGGAGAGTCTGGAATTCAGTACGTATGTAATTGCAAAGTCACGAAGAACAGAAACTTTTGTCACATGATACACATTGAAAGGTCCGTTCCTTAAGCTCATAATAATGTTGCTTGGCTATTAATGTTTCCACCAACAGAGCCCTGTACCGCCTAAAAAAAATTTCCAAAATGTCAAATCATAATGATAATTATATTTCATCACGATTCACAGCGATATCTTAACAAATTATAAATAAATAAATAAATTACTGAAACTTCACGGTAATGATTTACTACAAAATTTCATCTCACCTTTTAATTAAAATTCTGAATCTTGCACTTTCAAGATGAAGTATACAATTTCAGTACCCATTCATGGAGAAATTACAATTTAACTAATCATGGTCAGCACCTTAATTATAAATGTTCTCTATCGTCTTTACCATTAATAAAAAATAACATTATTTCTAGTTTCCACTGAGTTAAAACAAAAACTGAATATTAAAGGCTTCTGCATTTATAAATATTTACAAGGCCTTGTTGAATCTACAATTACAATTACAAAACTTCACATATCAAGAAAGGAAGGATATTCTTGACTTTTAGAGTGCTGTAATGAGGGAAATGTCGTTATCTAATGAAACCTCCCAGCCCTTAGCTTGATCTGAATTGAGTTGGAGCTAACCCAACGGATCATGAGAAAGCAGAGACCCATTTGGTATGTTCATAACCCAGCTATCTGGGCCAGCTCCTCGTTTGCCCTTCGGTGAGCCTAAAATAACAAAAGCCCAAAACCAAAGTTGATGAGGGGAATTGAAAAGAAAAACAAAAGACCGAAATCCAAAAGGTGGCTAGCATTAGGTACATTAAGGGCTCATTTAGTGTTCATAATAAGATAGAGAGTAAGATAAAATATGAGCGAGATAACTCTTAACAGGCTAAATTATTTATTTGGTCTCTTACTTTATTTTTCAATTTCAAATTGGTCTCATACTTTTATTTTAGTTTCATATCGGTCCCTTATGTTTCTTTTCACTGTCAATTTAATTGGTCTCAAAATCACTGTTCATCCTACATGCCAACATCGTATTGATCCGCATATATATTATTGGAGAGAGAAAGTGACATGTGTCCATAACATATTGATCCACATAGGATGAACAGTGATTCTATGACCAAATTGACAGCAAAAAGAAACATAAGGGACTAATATGATACCAAAAAAACTTAAGGGACCAATTTGAAATTGAAAAATAAAGTAAGGGACCAAATAAGTAATTTAGCCACTCTTAACATATTTAGAGCATCAGCATTGGGGGTTCTTCTTCATGTGCTTGCCTCCCCAAGCACACATGCACATGAGTTCACTGTTGGAGAGCTGTGCTTCTACAAGTTTTGTGCTTCCACAAGCTAGAGAGAAAGGAGAGAAGATGCACGTGGGTGGGACCATATTTGGATGAGTTTCAATATAGCTGAGGAGAGAGAGTCAAAAAAGTAGTATATTTATGTATTTTATGTTAGGAGTGTGGGGTAGGTTGTGGGATCCATTTAAAAATAAAAGTTAAGTTTAGGAATGAAGTGAAAAATAAGGTACGGTGCTTAATCATTGGATAAATATAAAAAATAATAAAATAGTACTAGGACCCACATTAAGAACTCAAAAATGGGTTCACTAATGTGGATGCTCTTAGTGTTTAGTTCACACCAAGTAACTTGGTGGTTGAGAGTGAGATGACAATGACAAGGGTAATGTTAATTTGTGCCATCACGAGGGGAAGAAAAAATGTACTATCTTAAGCTACTTTCTCACTAAACCCAATATGACAAACTATTCTATATTGTTTTTTCCAGAGTCTTAGATTCCAAACCCCACAAAGTACTCCCAAACCCCAATTTAATGTCTCAAATGACAATAATATCCTTTATTAAAAAACGTTATATTTTGAACCCCATAAACTATCCCCGCACCCCATAAACTATTTTCACACTTCATCTCTTCGCTTCAAAGCAACCCTATCCTTTCATTTTCCTCCCCATGTTGAATCTATACACTAACCTCATTATATACTTTTATTTGACAAAGGCACAAAAAATATATACATACCCATAACTTTTGATCCTTCTATAATTCAGTTTGGTATTTTCGTTTTTTTCCTTTGCTATTTGTAACGTTTTTGACGAATCAATGTAGCAAAAAAAAAATTTCAACACGGGATTCTCGATTTTTTTTTATTTTTTCACTAAAATATAAATTATTTAAAATTCCTACCTCTCAAAAAGTTATTTAAAATTCCGAATTCTTCCAATTGGAGGGAAAAGAATATAATGGCCCTGCTAAATCAATCATTAACCCGAGTCCATTTATTTTTCACCACACACACCAAGACTGTTTCCTATGCATTAATGGCTGCTTGTAATTATTCCAAGCTTTTTCCCTTAGTTTTTGGCACCACTACTACTATAAATAATATGCCTACTGCATTGATTCACGCATAAAGAATGAAAGTACCTGAAAATAGTTTACACAAGTGAGTTTACATTATTGCATTCCTAATTGCTAAACTGATTATGCTCATCATAACTCCTCTAAGTTAAGTACTCCCTTCGGCTCGAATTATAACCAACAAAAAACCTATTTTTTTTTGGTTTAAAATATAAGCAAAATTAACTAATTTTATTAAATTTTGTTTCATTCCTAATGCCACTTTCCTAAAATATCTCTAGAAAATTGTAATCTTAATTAATTTTTGTTTCATTCTCAGTACTACTTTCTTAAAATACCTCTATTTTTTTTTATAAATTTGAGAAAATTAAATACAATCAACTAACCTCCTTAATAAGCATAAAAGTGATTGTAATTGCTTATAATTCAAGTCGGAGTGAGTTAACCGAAAAATACAACTAGTGTTTATCGTAGGAGCTCCAGCTCATTAGAAAGTTGAAGGGAAAAGAATTTTAAATAATTTTTCGAGAGGTATCTCTCGGAAAAAATTTTCAATGAAAAAAATTTCCGAGAATCCCGTGTTGGAAATTTTTTTCGACAATGGTTCGTCGAAAACGTTACGGACATTGAAAAATAAAACAAAAGCACCAAACTGATTTGTAGGAAGATGAAAAGTTATGTGTGTGGATATATTTTTAGTGTCTTTGTGAAATAAAGACATAGAATGGGGTTAGTGTATAGGTTTAGTATTGGGAGGAAGATGAAAGGGTTATGATTGCCTTGAAGGAAAGAAATGGGGTGTGAGGATAATTTCTAGGGTGTGGAAATAGTTTTTGGGGTTCAAAATATAACATTTTTTTAATAAAGGATATTATTGTCATTTCACACATTAATTTGGGATTTGGGGATACTTTGTGGGGTTTGGAATCTAAGACTCTTTTTTTTATCTTGCCTACCGAACGGAGCCATTTAACAACACAAATTAGAGAAAAAAAAAAGGTTAAAGCATAAGTCTCCTTTGTAAAACTTCCATGGGAGTTATAGGAACAACTTGATATACATCACATATGGGAGAAATTCCACCTCCTCCATACCAATGAGAAAATGACATATAACAAGAATAATTATTTTTTTATTTTAATTCTCTTATTTTTTTAATTAAATTTTGTTAGGTGTCAATTCATTATTAACCTAGATAAGGAATAATGTGGTGGTCTAAAACTAATAATTTCTCGACAGATGGAGGTATATTAATTAAAATATGATGATCTCCTCCTGAACATGAACATATGTTAGGTGCTAAAGTAAGTCCGTTAATTAACAATTATGTGAGAGATGAAATAAAGTATTAGTCGAAATTCTGGTGATTACATTTTCTTGTCCCCAAAATTAGAAAATGAATGGCTGCAACAAAAATGAGACCACGATGAAATATTTTTATTTTCAAACAGTGATCATTACTATAGACACAATAAAAAGGCCAATCAGTATTTTTTTTTCTTTTCAAATAGGCTAGCCCGTATTTGATGGTATATACATATAGTATCTGATATGGCATTCATTTTGCACGAGCATATATACAGCAGAGGTACCACAGTCCACAGATATTGGTGGAGTCTCATGTTGCCTTGTTTGCTGCCAATTACACTTGTAACATCAAAGGCAAAGTGCACAAGAATCCTGTCTAGGAGGATAGCATTTTTTTATTTTTTTATTTTTTTTATTATAGGCTAGGAGGATAGCATGTTAGTGAAGGCCCACAATGAATGGCTTCTTTTGCATACTTCAGTGACGGCAGGTTTGAATGTTTGATATCAGAGAACACAATGATTATGATCAGCATGCAGTTCATACTATCACTGTATGAGTGCATGTACAACTTAGTTCATGGTGTGTACCACTATATATTGAGCTTGCAGAAGAGAAGCTGAAGCAGTCAGACACAAGTTCTCCGTTTTGAGAAGTTGTTGCCATTTTGGGGGAAGTCAATACTTAATCTCAAGGATGATAATTTCAGTAGTTGCATATGCACTTCAATGTAGAAGATTTAGTTGGATTTTCTTCCTTCGATTCATATTCAACTACATTTGTTTATTTTGTGGGAATACATAACTCATGTATTAGCCACTTTGTGACAGAGAAGAATAGAACTCTCACCAAGGTAGCAATTCTCATGAGAAAGGATAATATTAAGCGAGTGAGACTCATGTTTATTGAATATCTATCCCAACAAAACCAAGATTAGATCCATGCTTATGTTGTAGTTTTTATTCCATATATCTTTGAACAAGGAAAAGGCTACTTTCTCTTTTCTTAAATTTCTTAGTTCTTACAAAGGGAAGTTGAACGCCGTTTCGTTCTTGGCCGCAAGCTTGAGTTTGCAGATAGGCCCATAGGCTGAGCAGAAAACACAGGAAGAGTCGTATTTAGTTCAAGGGAAATTGCCAGCTAACAAGTAACAACCAGAGAAATTTTGTTGAAAACGGTAGAAGGAAAAATTTAAGGGGAATGAAGAATCAACATGTAAAATATCAAACCCCATCACAAAACCATAGACTGCGGTAACTTGTAAAGAATGGGGGACCACTTGAGCTATATACTCACTCCTGTTCCATGTTTTACTTTACTGTCCTAAAGTTGTTTTAGTTGTGTAGTGACATGAAGGGTGAGTGTTTTATGATCAAGTAGAATAAGACTACTAACAAGGTACAGTAAATATCAAATTGCTCAATTCTTCAGCCAATTTTGGTCCTAGGATCCTGACTACACCAACAGGAACAAGGACAGATCCATCTGAGAACCATATAAGTTATGTCCCTTCAGCTACTAGGAGAGGCATGAATTTCAAAAATAAAAACATTCTTAAACCAGGAAACATCCAATACACTGTATCAAGGTCTGTTCGGTAAAACTAGCTTGTAGCTGTGAGCTTGTAACTTGTAGCTGTGAGCTTGTAGCTGTTAAGCTAACTAATAACTGTGAGCTTGTGGCTGTGAGTTTGTAGCTGTTTAGCTGACTATTTGAAATAGTGCTGTTCGGCAAAACTAGCTTTTGACGTAGCTTAAAGTTATTAAATGACCAAAAAGGACATACTATATTATATTATTTATATTATTTTTTCATTTTTTCTTTATTTATTAAATACATAGTTAATTAATTAATTAGTTAATTAAGTATATAATGATGCGATTTTAAAAAAATAATAAAAAATTAACGTATAAGTTCAACTCACAAGCGCTTATACTTTAATGAGTATAAGAAGGTATAAGAACAATACAGCGGCTCTAAATTTGATCGCTGTTTATGATGCGATTTTTTTTTTTTAAATCAAGCCTATAAATAATAGAATAATAGGGTACTTGAAATGATAAGCCAATGAAAATCATAAAATAAAAAAAAAATAATATGAAAAATAAAGAGGACAAACCTTGGAGGAGAAAAATGTTACAGCAGCATAGCAGAGGAGGAAGAAAGAGGTTGAGTATTGCACTTGGTAGGGTTTGTGAAAAGGAAGAGTACAATTTGTTTTTTCTATTAATATCTCTTGTGTTTTATTTAAGGGTATATAAATAATTATTAAATTTGTTTGAGGGTATATTTGGTATCTGAATTATTGAAAGTTAGTTTGATTTCTTGAAAGCTACTTCAAGTAGCTTTCTAAAAGCTAGCTTTCAAAAACTACAAGTTCCTTTTTTAAAAGCTATAAGCTCCTTCTAATTTGTGTTCACCGAACGGAGCTAGTAGCTTATTGACTGAATCTAAAAGCTCCTAGCTAACTAAAAAGCTCCTAGCTGGTATTGCCGAACAGAGCCTTTGTATATAAATGAAATGAAGGTGCAACCCCATTAAAATATTAAAGCTGATGTTTTAAACTTTTAATTGAAAATACCTCCTGGATGCATAAAAGTTAAAGCTGATGTTTTAAACTTTTAATTGAAAATACCTCCTGAAGGAATCCGAGAACTTTAACCTACAAAGAATGATACAATTTACTCATGATTAAAGAATTCCGAAAATCGGAAGTACCAAGGCTTTTTACACCTTGAGAAATTTCGGAATCTGATGAACCTGTGACTGTAGCATCTCTACTCTATTGAGCCTGATGGCTAGAATTAACCAAGACACTTTTCTCACTTATGACTACCACTTCCTTTTCCCTTCAGAAGAATTGGTAGTTGCATCAAGAAACATTTCTCATTAAAGTTTTCAAAATGTAATCTTGGTGCCTGTACATTGTTCCCCGGTTGCTCAAGATTCAACCACATTGTTCAACTGTTGAATGCTGGAGGATGAAACCAAGTAGGAGTCACCTCATTCCACATAGATCCTCTGTGTAAGAATCATCATCGGGTGGCGCCATATTTAGATCTGGTATCAAGGAAAAGCTTCCCCTAGATTCTGATGCATGTGACCGAGTATCATCTTGAGTTGCATGTCTGACTTTGGGGATCTCTGAAGGTACTATTCTCTGGTGGGGTTGACCAACAGGAGAATAATGCAGTTCAACATTTGTTGAACTGGGATTGTTATGAGATTTTGTTGTACCTATATCAAGCTGAGAATTTAAACAAATAAATAAAATTGAGGTCAGCAAGGGAACAGGATATGGAATATGATTCACAATATACATAATAGTAAAAAGGAACTCAAAGAACGTTTGAATTTACCTTGATCCTCTTCATTCTCTCATTTTTAGCTCTCGCTGCCTCAAAATTTGCATTAACATTTGCTATCTCCTGTAAAATGAGAGTGACATTAGTGATCATACAAAAGAGTGTAGCCTAAAAATAATATGTCATTGTATAAATCCAAAAGAGCAAAGAGAGATAGATAGATACCTTTTCCAAATATGTCCTTTCCTTTAGCAGAGAGCTTTCCTCTTCCTTTAGTTGTGCAAAGGTCTAAGAAATGGCAAAACAGAATCATGATTAACATATCAAACAGGGAAAGAGAGCGCCATTTATCAAGATATACAACACAGTTAGACTTTCAAATTTTTAAAAGTAAAAAAAAAAAAATGAGGCATCTATTACTTTCAAAAAAGGGAAGAAAGAAAGAAAGAAGGCAGCCAGTACTAAAATCAATGCAGCTTTACCTTTTTTCTTTTGCACTTCTTAGTGGAGGCAGAATTACCAGTGTATCCACTTGTAGCAGTAGCCTGAAAATTTTTGTTCCCGGTTATTAAAGATTAGCAAAATAAATGGTCGCAGAAGCTGGAAATAGAATCAGTCATAATTGAATTACGTTAGATGTGAATACAAAAGTATCATGCCCTAAATTGGTAGCTAAATATATGGGTGAGTGGGTGATGATCTATGTTGCACAGGTTCGGGTACGTACCGGGTACGTGGTACTTACCGGGTACGGAGGTATGGTATTTTCGTAAAAACTAGAGTACGGGTACGTTAATATATATAATAAATAAATATATATACATATATATAAATATATATTTATATATTTATTTAAAAAAATATGACAAAATATAACAAATTAGAATTAGAATCAAAATCAAAAATCAAAGGAAGGAAGGAGAAGCACTGAAGCAGCAGTGCAGGGAAACAGGCGAACAAACCATGGTGGTGGCTGCTGGTTGGCGAAGGCGATGGCTGCTGGTTGGCGACGGCGGTGGCTGCTGGCTGGCGACACTCCTGGTGGCTTCTGATTCGGGACTCCTGGTGGCTTCTGGTTCGCGACTCATAGTGACTTCGGCAACAGCGGTGGCGAATGGTTGGAGAAGATTGGCCGGTCGGGAGAAGCTAGCAGATGAGAAGGTAGGGGGATTTGAAAATTAGGATTTTTTGGGAAATTATGGGGTGAAAACCGGTTTTTGGACCCAAAACCCTGTTGGGCCGTACCCAATACGTAACCCATCAGGCCCAAAACGTACCCCAGAAGTACCCGTACATACCCACACCATTTTTTTAATTTTTTAATATTTGGGTACGTACCCATGCGTAACTGGCGCGTACCCGCACCCAGAGAGTACCCAGTACGGGTACGAGCCCAAAAATAGAGTACCCACGCAACATTGGTGATGATTAAGCAACTGAATAATTGTAAAATTAAAAATTGATAAGCATGACTTGCGTAACTCAAGGAAAGACACAATGAGGATTCAGCTTAAATGAGTAACTAGCAAACAATCTACAAAGAGACATTAACGCTTGCAAGCAACTTATAATATCAAATAGGAGTAGTATTTTTTTTAATGAATAATATCAATTGGTAAATAATATGCTAAATTACTCATTTGGTCCTTTACCTTATTTTTAATTTCAAATTAGTCCCTTACGTTTTTTTGGTTTCAAATTGGTCTCTTATGTTGCTTTTTGATGTCAAATTAGTCTCTGAGTCACTATTCATCCTACGTGTCAATATCATATTGATCCACATAGTGACACGTGTGCAATCATAGTGATCCACATAGGATGAATAGTGACTCAAGGATCAATTTGACATAAAAAAGAAACATAAAAGACCAATTTGAAACTAAAAAAAACGTAACGGAACAATTTGAAATTGAAAAATAAAGTAAGAGACCGAATAAATAGTTTAGCCTAAATAATATTAGCAATAAATAAATTGAATAAAGCAAGAATATCCACTGTGGACTAATACATCTGCAGATCGGCTTATATTTTGGGACACGTAGCAGGTCAATGACAATTGACAACGACGTAGTAGCCCATGGATTTTTCTTCCGGTTTCGGAGGCCAGCTCAGCTTCCGTAAATGCTCACGATTCAAGCCACGTCATCGCAGACACGCTCTCTCAAATATGCTCACGTGACCTCATCGTATCACATGATATGAGTTACTACTACTGTATTAAGTTACCTTCATCCATTCCTCTTTTTTTTTTTTAATTTTAAACACCTTGATCCATTTCACAATTCAATTTAAATCAAGATTTTATTATAAGTTAAATTGCTAACCAAACCCATAAACCTAAAGTGGGCCAAGTGGGGCGACAGATACTGCGTGGTGTTTGCTTTTGCTATTTACACATTCAACCAAATCCTTATGTTTAGGAGTTCAATTGAAAGGCACCAACTTCAACTACCCCTTCACTATCACTCCCGTGATACTCACACACACCTCATCCATCTCATAACAATAATAATAGTGGCGTGGCATCGGCGTGTTATTGTTACTGTTATCGGTGTGTATCAAGTCTCATACGGCGCAGAGACAGAGATTAGAGAAAGTAGAGAGGGATCCATATTAATAGACGGCACCACGTCACACGGGAACGAATTCACCGGGCCCCACCCAATAAAACTAAAAACAAAGGACGCTAACTTCAACGAAACAAACACGCACCCCACCCCTCTAATCCATGACCAACTAAACCACCTTCCTCCACAATCGTTCCTTTCTATTCTGCTGCACTGCACTGCACTTGCACCCATCTACGAGAAATTATGGAGTGGGACCCACTACTTACCCCTCATTCCACTTTTTTTCATTGACCAAAACCCCCCTACACCGTTCGGACGAAGAAAGGGTGTTTTTTGTCAAATCAATCGAAGAATATATAGAATGGCAGAGGGGTTGGTTGGTTACCCCAGAAGAAGAAAACGTCAACCTCTTCTTCCACCCTTCCTGTGCTGACCTCACGCGTGCCACAACAAAAATAAATAAATAAATAAATGAGGGCATTACCGTCACATTAAATCCACACAAATTAAAACACAAACGCCCGAAAATAAAAGGAAACAACTCTCACAAAACGGAACGGAAACCGTCGCAAAAAAATCCGAATCGGTTAAATAAAAATAAAAAAAGGAAATTAAAAAATAAAGTGGAGAGATGGATAGATAGATAGATAGATTCGCTCATCAGCATCTGATGTCAGCGGCAAATCGAAAACGAAAACAGTAGCCCTTAAAGGAAAGAGAAGAAGGGCAAAAAGGTAAAAGAGAAAGGAAACGTCATTCCGAAGACAAGAATGCCTCGTCACCACCGCCAGGAGCCTCAGCGCTCCGAGGGTGGAGCTACGTGCATTCAGAAGAAGGGTATTTGCGTAAAACAACACGAGGCTGACACGCAAACATGAGAGATCAGCAGAGAAAGAGAAAGAAAGAGAAGAGATAAAGTGTGAAAAGCGAACCTTGGATCTGGAGGCGTGGTGACGGTTGGAGTCTTCGTTACCATCAGCGGTGTCAGAAGGAGAAGCGCCGCCGCTCCAGGAGAGAGGAGTGGTGGGGCTGCATCTGGTTGTTGAAACGCCGCCGCCGTCGCAACGAGAGGCGGAAGGAACAGCAGTAGCAGCTGGAGGAGGAGGAGGAGGAGGAAGCCTTGGCCTTGAGGTTGAGGACGAGCGTGGCTGCTTGAATCCCCATTTGAGTGGGAGCTGGGCCTGAAGAGATTTGGAAGATGAAACGGGGTTCTTCTTGAGATGAAGGAGAAGGTGGACGACGAGGGTGTCGTCGTTGAAAGCGGCTCTGACCCACTCGTCGTTCAGCGTCGTCATCTATCTATCACCGTTGGTGGATGGGATAACAATCATGTAACTGAAAGAGAAGAAAGAGAAGAGTGTTGTGTGTATGAGAGATAGAGAGGAGAGGGTGGCGCAGGCAGGTAGGCAGGACCTTATGGAAAGAAATATGAAGAGGAAGTGGAGGATAGGTTTTTGTGTATATATATAACACTTCATCCGGTCTTATACATAAGTAATATCTAACCGTATTCCCCGATCAATCAAGGAAAGTGGTTAAAAAATATAATTAGTCAAAGCATTTAATAAAAGTAAAAAAGATAAAAAATAATTAATGATGCATAGAAAATATAAAATGCCTTATATATAGGATCACAAATTTCTTCTAGAATGTATGTTATATATAGGATATGAGGGAATAATAATAATAATAATAATAATAATAATAATAATAATAATAATAATAATAATAACAATAATATACTGTGCTCCTAGTCTCCTACTACAACATACTAGTAATATATACTCTCTCCCGTTCCAATTATAAAAACAAAACTAAGGTTAGTTTATAATATTTAATTTTTAAAATTTTTTAAAAAAATTAAAAGTATTTTAGCAATATACTCATTCCGATTTTATTTATAGTATTTTTTTGAGTTTTTATTTTGGTTCTAATTATAATATCATATTTCAATCTTCAATAGTATTTAATTAATACTTCTTTCTATGAATACTCTTGTTAAGTCAATAGTTTTTAGAATTTCAATAATAATTATAGTGATGATTTGAAAAAAGTATATCAAATTTTCACATTTTCAATGCTACTAACAAATTTAATATTTTTTTGGTAAAAGCAAAAAATCCAAAAAAATTCTTCTAATAGGATCAGGAGAGTATAATTAGAAATAAAACAAAAATAAATAAGATAACAATTTTTCATAAATACTTTGAGAAAATAGTATTAGAAACGAAACAAATCTTTTTTTTTTATATACATTTATATCGGGAAAAAATATATGTACAAAAAAATATAATATAAAAAAGAAAATAGGGAAAGGATGAGAGTAGGGAGGTGGGGATGGAGTGTTGTGCTCTGTGGCGGTGAAGATGGTAGAAAAAAACGAAGAGTGAGTTATTATTGGTGTTTGTTGTTGCTTTTCCTTTGATGTCGTTGTTATTGTAATTGTTGTTGTTGGTAATGGTAAATTGGTAATGGTAAAAGGAAGGAAGGAGTTAGAGTGATGGGATGGAATGGAATGGGATGGGGGGTCGGTCATTCTCTCTTTTCCACACCTGGACCTACCAACTCACATCTGCCACTACCACGCTCCATTCTCTCACTCTTTAATTTCTTTTTAAGTTTTGCTTGGTCATAGGAAAAAAAATGAAAAGAAAAAAAATAGAGAAATGGTAAGAAAATGGTAGATTTTATAGTTGTTTGGTATGAGAGAAAATGTGAAGAAATTAGAATGAGAGAAAAGTTGAGTTTTATTTCCTTTTGTTTCGTTGAAGAAAGTGGAAAGAGAGAAAACAATATTTTTTTTTTGTCTGTATTCCTTGCGGAACCACCGGTATCCCCAAGAGCACTCTTAATACCAGGGAGCACTTGAGACTAATCCGGAGCGAGCTGCGTGGCTGGTTCTCCCAGCGAGATGTTTTAGTGGGAATCGAACACAGGGTTACTAGCACCCGTGTCTCATTCCCAAGATTTCAGTTGGAGCCTTACACCAACTGAACCAAACCCCGTTGACAGGGACGGACCCAGAAATTTTTAAATGTGAGGGCAACAAACTAAAAATATTGAACTTTTTTTTTCATTGATACCGTTTATTTTTTCATCTTGAAGTTTCTTTGGTCTTGGCCTACAATTTTAAGAGACGATTCATCACGGTCATCAGTCACCAACTTATGGACTTCAAGACTTAGACTTTAAAAAAATTAAAAATTCAAAGCCATTAAACTTTTATTTTAAACCTGGAAACATGTACCAACGAGCTGTTGGTGCAGTGGTGCCAGGGGCTGCACTTGGTAGGGCGAACCACGGTTCGATCCCCCGCAACAACGTTGGGAGAGGAATAAAACCTTAACCCCGGGACCCCCCTCGAACTGGATTAGTCGGCCCAGTGGGCCGGGTACCAGGGTGCAAACCAAAAAAAAACCTGGAAACATGTATATGCTCCCTTTAGTCCTAAGTGTAAGTTTCCTTTGGAAATTTTTAGGTCTTTAATGTAAGTTTTTTACCAATTTTCAATGGCATAAATATCCCTATTTACTCAACACTTTTTAGAGTTCTAATAATAATTATAAGGATAATTTTTAAAAAATATATAAACATTTAAATTTTTAACTTCACTAATAATATAACTGATTTGTCAAAAGATTATTGTTTTAATAAAAATAAATAACATTTAGAATAGAAGAATGTAATATTTATATATACGTATATTAAAAAAAAATAGTGAGGGCAATTGCCCACACTACCTACCATGTAGGTCCGTCACTGCCCGTTGATATATATTTATCAGAAGCCAACTATACACTTATTTTATAAAATAAAATAATTTATTTTTTTCTTTTTCACATGTATATATATTTTATATAATAAATTTTTTTCTCTATTTCAATTATTTATTACATAATAAAAATTTCTAGTCCAAAATGTTAAGAAAACAGTTTTTTTATTGAAATAAAAATGCTTTATTTTTTTTCAAATTAAAAAAAATAAAATAAAAAAAGGGTAAAACAAAATGAATAAATAAGGACAGATAAGTAATTTTATATTCCAATTCTAATTTTCTTTCGATTCTCTCTTCTATCGGGGAGAGAGAGAAAACAAAGTTTTCTTCTTGTTTTCTCTCTTCCCAAAATCTCTTCCCCCATAATAAGCCAAAACAAACAAAGGGTTAAAGTGTTTTTCCCATCCTTGTATATTTTTAGTAATTTTTTTTCAAAACTAAGTATTATATTGATATTTTAAATTAGGCTTATTTAAGTTTTTGGTCCCTGAAAATTGACCGGATTTTGGTTTTAGTACATATCTTTTTATTTGACCAGTCTTGATCCTTAAAAGTTTAATTTTTTTGGTTTTGGTATCTTCCATTAAGAATCCACCATTAATTGATGTCGTGACTTACGGAGTGTCACTTCAGCATGTCATGTGTCTTTTTCTTTAAAGTAAAAGATCCTTGAAAAGTTGACCAAATTTTGAGTTTAGTCTCTATCTTTTCTTTTGACCCGTCAATATCCTTAAGAGTTTAAATTTTTTTGTTTTGGTCTCTGTCATTAGTAAAATACTATTAATTGCTGACATGACTAACGGATTGCCACATCATCATGTCATGAGTCTACATAATAATGAGTTGTTGTCAGGTTGACAGATAATATATAAGAATAGTAGGCACATAAGAACAATATACAATAAGAGATGAGTTCTATTATGTATTTTGTTTATTATATAAACAGAAAGGCCGAAAGGCTAGAAATTATATAGTAATATTTTAATTCATATGAAGTCCAACCTCGAAATATTTGTTTCTTTTTTCCCTTTTTTAATTAACAAACATCATGTTTGCTTTTATTTTTTCTCCGTGGTATTTATCCGCACAACTGGTTATCAACCCTTTCGACATCCCATGATTTCTTACTCTTCTTATTTGTTATTATTGATTTATTAATTAAAAAATTGTACAACTAAGATTAAAAGATGATAGCGAATACCAACGAACTGTTGGTGCAGTGGTGTCAGGGACTGCACTTGGTAGGGCGAACCACGGTTCGATCCCCCGCCAACAACGTTGGGAGAGGAATAAAACCTTAACCCCGGGACTCCCCTCGAACTGGATTAGTCGGCCTACTGGACCAGATACCAGGGTGCAAACCAAAAAAAAAAGATGATTGCGAATATATAATTATTTTAGCTTTAATGTTTTTGATATTTATTAGAATTTAAAGGTCGAGATTGGGTGTATGATTTTCTCAATAATGATACGATTGTCAATTGTGACTATTAACATAAGTGACAAAGCAAGGAGTAATCGAATGTGATATTGTGATTGTTTGCATGATACTAGTAGTAAACTATGTCGTGACTGCATCGTGTGTGGATGAAAGTTAGGAAGTGGCAAAAAAAGTTTTCCTGGATTAAAATAGAATTATGTATTATTTTCACTCAAAAATGAAAGCATATAAATGTAATTTAGGTTTATTTAAGTTATTAGTAACTGAATTTAAGTGTTTTTTTGGAATTGGTCATTAAACTTTTTTTCGATGCTTTAAGTTCGTAAACTTTGTTCAAATTTTGGAAATGGTCATTTTAAGTGGTGATATGATCAAGGACATGCCATGTCACATTCGCCAAATCGATAGGTAATGTTTCAGATGAAGCCACGTAAATTTTTTAAATTTTAAAAAATTCAAATTTATTAAAAATAATTAAAAATTGTTTAAAAAAATCAAATCTTTTAATAATTTTTAAAAGAAATGAATTTTTTAATAAAAAAAATAATGTCGTGTCACGTGACGCTACATAACACATCGCTCGTCGATATTGTGACAGTGACGTAACATGTCATAGGCTATATCATCATTTAAGTAACAAAATGATCATTTCCAAAAATTGAACAAAATTCAGGGACCCAAAGCATTAAAAAAAAAAGTTTAAGGACCAATTCAAAAAGAGCACATAAATTCAAGTATGAAAAGTTCAATAAGCCTGTAATTTAATACAATGTCCTCTTGACTTAAGACAGGTGATCCTATTTCTCCTTACCTTTTCATCTTATGTACTGAAGTTCTCTCGTGTATGCTACAAAAAGGTGTAACTGAAAATAGGATTCATGGTATAAAGATTACCCGCAATGCCCCGGTTATCTCGCATTTATTGTTCGCAAATGATAGTCTTCTTTTTTCCAGAGCCACTTTGGAGGAAGCTTCTTTCCTTATGTCTATTCTGGAACAATACCAATTAGCTTCTGGTCAAAAGATTAACTTGGACAAATCAGAGGTCTCTTTTAATCAAAATGTACTTGATGATACTCAGCAAATGATCCGAGATCGGATGAGTGTAAAGACTGTGGACTCTCACTCCAAGTATCTTCTAGGACTACCAACAGTAATTGAAAAATCAAAGAAGATTATTTTACAGGGATGCAAGAGCATGTGTGGAAGAAGCTTAATGGATGGAAGGAGAAAGTTTTATCTAGAGCAGACAAGGAGGTGCTCATCAAATCTATTGCCGAGGCCATTCCTACCTATATAATGTCCTGTTTTAAATTGTCAATGAATACTTGCAATGAAATTGAAGATATGATCAGAAATTTCTGGTGGGGTCATACAGAAAATGAAAGGCGGGTGCATTGGATTGCTTGGGACAAAATGTGCAAGCCAAAGCATAGTGGAGGCTTGGGATTCAGGAATTTGTCTTTATTTAATCAAGCAATCTTAGCAAAGAATGTGTGGAAAATTAATTCAAACCCGAATCTCCTTCTCACACGTGTTCTTAAAGGAAAGTATTTTCCAAGAACTTCAATCCTTGATGCTCCTCTCGGATTTTCACCTAGCTATACATGGAGGAGTTTATGGAAATGTAGATTTGTTGTCAAAGAGGGAAGTTTTTGGTATATTGGCAATTGAACAAATGTGAGGATCTAGTCGGACAATTGGCTACCTCCACCTGGCTGCTCTAAGATTCTGTCTTCTGCTCCTAGCCAGTATGCAAATGCTACAATGAATTCACTCATGGTGCAACATACATGTTCCTGGGATGGTAATCTAATTGACAGCTTATTCATGGCGGAGGAGCCAAACAGAATTAAAAACATTCCCTTGAGTTGGTCCTCATGTCTTGATCGTTTGATTTGGCCACATACCATAGATGGACAGATTACCGTGAAGAGTGCATATTGTTGGCTTGACCAAATGAAATCAGCATCATCTCCTGGACCTTCATGCACCAGTGATTCAAAGTTGTGGCGGAAGCTTTGGAAGATTAATGTCCAAATGAAGATTAAAAACTTCATATGGCAGGTGCTAAATGATGGACTCCCTTTACGTAACAAGCTCGCACGTAGAGGAATTGAGAGTCCAAGAGAATGTCCTCTATGTGAAAAGAAGGAAGAGACCTCTGATCGTCTATTCTTGTTATGTGAAGCAGTCCAACCGCTTTGGTTTGCCTCGCCACTAACAGTGATGAAGTTGTGCAGATAATTTGTGCAATTTGTTGGAGTATATGGAAGAGTCGCAATGATCTCTTATACAATCAAAAGCATTTTCAACAAATTCTTGTTATGATGATGGCACCTTCCATGGTGAAGGACTACAGTGATGCAAACTTGAAGCATGACGAACACGTTATGGGAGGACCTGCACCTGCAAGCTCAAATGTAACATATTGGGAACCACAAAAGGAAGGATGGATAGCTAGGAATAATGGTGCAGCATGTCCTGCTAATGGTGGTACGGGTCTTGGTGTTCTCGTGCGGGACAGTGACGGAATTGTGAATATTGCTGCGTGCCAACTTTTGGACTCGACGCATGAACCGCTTGTGGCTGAAGAGCTGGCTATGAGAATGGGACTAAAGCTGGCAATTGATAATGGTTATAAGAAGATTGCTTGTCAGAGAGACTCCTTGGTGCTTCATAGAGCTTTAGTTGTGGAAGGGGCTCACATCCCTCACTGCTTGACACAATTTTACATGACTGCAACACTCTGCTGAGGCTTTTTGATATGTTTACTATAGCACATGTTAAGAGAAATTTAAACAATCCAGCACATTTACTTGTTGTTAGTGCTGTTCAATTTCCTCATGGTTTTTGGAGTATGAATGCTCCGATAAAAAAATAATAATACAAAGTCCTCTTGTTCTTGTCCTGAGAATAAGTAATTAAGCATAACCGTTTTTTTTTTTGGGAAGTTGATATATTAAAAAATAAAATATTTATATATTTAGTTTTTGAGTAAAAAAAACTAATTCATTTTAAATTTCTTACAAAGCTAAGAAAATCTTTTAATAAGTAATTTTTTTAGAAATGTAAAAAATGTATGCATGCACTGTGTTATTAGGGTAGATCACTAATTTCCTCATCAAATGATTGATTGTTTTTATTAAATATTATATAAATCAATTTGATATTTAAAAAATTAATATTTATATGAACTAGTTAGATATATAAAAAAATAAATTTAAAAAAAAAAAAAAAAGGAAAGGGAGAGAGGTGTGGTGGACGATGATTAAACTTTGGAGAGGAAGAGTACATGATAAGGTTCCTTTCGGCTACTCCACGCTTCCTCTCTAATGGATTTGTACTAAACTAGGACACCGCAAAATTTTGAAGGCACAATGGCTACATTTCCCTGATCTTGCACGTGAGTACAACTAGTAAATAAGGAAGAAGTTTTTTTTCTTTTTTTTTATTTCTATCATGCAATCCAAAATTGGATGGTTGCTATTCAACCTTTTCTTAAACCAATAAGAACTTGACACCTATGCCATGTCATTATTTGAAGTAGTTAAAATTAGTTTTTTGCAATTTAGTCCAACATAAAAAGTAAATTAAAAATTTTGTCCTTTGTACCTATAGACAAATTATAACTTTTAATTTTAAATTTAGTCACTTGCATTAAGCCTTTTTACATAAGTGACTAATTTTAACTACTTTTAATTTTTTTTTTAAATTAAAAGTTATAATTTGTCTATAGGTACAAAGGACTAAATTTTTAATTTACTTTTTATGTTGGACTAAATTGCAAAAACCTAATTTTAACTAGATTTAAGAAAAGGTTGCATAGCAACCATCCAATTTTGGATTGCATGATAGTAACTCCTTTTTTTTATATATTTTTTATGAATAATTAGGAAGAAGTTTTGTTTGTTTGTTTTTTTTTTTTAATGTGTGCGGCATACGGCATATCTTAATCCTATCTTGTAAAAGTAATTCAAAATATTATATCTAAAATCTTAAAATATCAAACAAACTGATTTTTCATACAAGTTAATTTTTTAAAAATATATTAAACTAATTTTAATATTTTAGTTGAGGATAATAACTGCAGATAATATCTTGTTGGAGATAATGATTTGAAAATTTTTAATAATCTATTTAATTTAAAATTGTAATATTGATTTGTGGATAATAATTTCACGTATAGATGATACATTGGTTGTGGACAATGATTTTATATACAAATAATATCTTAGGTGGAGATAATGATTTGGAAAACTTAAATAATTTACTTAATCTCAAATTTGAATATATTGATTAGGATAATGATTTCACATGCCAATAATATCTTAATTGGGGATAAATGATTTGGAAGACTTGAATAATCTTTTTAATTTCAAATTATAATATCTTGGTTGCGGATAATGATTTGGAAGATTTGAATAATCTATTTAACTTAATTTTTCCGGAGACCAAATTGCCACGGAACCAAAATTTTCAAGAATAACTTTAGGATTAATGAATTATGTTTTAAGAACGATAATATTTAATCATGTAAAAAAGTTAGTTTTTTCTTATATCTAACATTATAATTACCCTAATTGAAATTAATTTTGAGTCTAATGTGACTTTTTGTGCGAGCATGCATGTCTTATCACAATCATGTGAATAATATATACACTACCTAATTTTATATTGTTAGACAAATGTGGGTTCTCATCTTTTGTTTGTTTTTCTCTAATGTTTTATTGGTTGTTCATCTCATAATCAGAGTTAAACAATAAAAACACTCACATCAAGTATAAAATCAAATTCTATTATATATAATAATTTGGAAAACTTAAATAATCTATTTAATTTCAAATTTTAATATTTTTATTAGGGATATTGATTTCACGTGCAGGTGATACCCATGTTGGGAATAATGATTTGAAAAACTTGATTAATCTCTTTAATTTTAAATTGTAATATTAATTATCTATTTAAATTCAAATTGCATTATTTTGTTTGGAGATAATAATTATTTATCTCAATCACTCTGGTGCAAGAAAAACTTCAACAACAAACGTGATGACTCAAAAACTTCTGCGACAAGCATGATGACTCGAAGATACGCCTTTTTATATAAGATAATAGATTTATTAGAAAAACTCGATCACGAACTTTGCTTACATGTGTAGTAAATATACTCCATTCAATCTTTATTACAGATATTCTTAACTGAATTACACATATTAAGGAAATTATTAGTTTTATGAATTTTATGAGAATATATTGTAACATTATAATTTTAGCTTCTCAACTTTTATTGAAAAATTCATACTCATTAATGAACAAAAAAATCAAAACATTTAATAAGGATAAAAAAAAGAAAAAACAACATATGATGCAGAAAAAATATAAAGTGATTTATAATTAGGGTCAGTAAAATTTTCTAGAATGTGAGTTATGATAAAAACCGAAAAAAATATTATTAAAGAAATGTAGAATGAGTAAGGGTTCATGACTTCTCGATCTATTTCAAAATCATCATTTTTTTTTTTTTAAACTTAAAGTCATTTTACTATTTGCTTATTTATCTAATAACTTTTATATTTTTACAATTCTTACATTTTTAATTACATTTCATCTCCTCTTTTTATCTTTTTTTTTCTTATAGCTTCTACACCTCAAAATGAATTGTAAAAATATAACTTCCTTTTATCTAATATACTCTTCAGATATTGAATAACATTCCACTTTAAGGGTTTTCTTGACCTCAGCCCTTAGGGCTGAGGATAAGAGACTAAAAGTGGATATTGTGTTTTGAAAAACTAAATATAAAGTGTTTTTATTCTTTCAATGTACCATTTTCCAACACAGGATGTCCACTTTTAGCCTCTTATCCTCAGCCCTTAAGAAAACCCTTTAATAAATTGCGTTTGAGTATAGTTAAATTAAATAATTGGTAAAAAAGGCTTTACTTCTCTTGGAATTTGTATCGTTGTATGGCATATGAAATTAAATTTTGGAATTGAACATTGACATTTCAATTCTGATATTTAGTAATACACTTGAAATTGAAATCACAATTTCATGAAGGAAATAAATTACATTATGATTAAATTTATCCAAATTAATTCTTACACTTTTTTTTATCTATCAGGTATTCACCAACGATGCAAGCACGGTGATTAATCATTCGGATAGAGTTGACTTTTTCGAGAGTGACCCTCCCACCTGAAATTCTGTACATTCGTAAAAGTTATGATCTTACCTCCAATCACTTACTTAAATAATATAGCCTCACACCGGCTGTGCCAATGCCAATCCATCTTTTCGCTTCTCTATTCTCATTTGTTAGCTTCGATGGCATACCATAACCAGTGTCTCAGTCAAGTCAACACTCTTCTGTTGTTCAAGTACCGAATGGTTTTTTAATTTTATTTTGCATTAATCACATGTATTATTGTTTATTAGTAAAGAATTAATCATTTTTAGACGCATGTTTGTCCTTAAAAAAAAGTGGTGTTCATATTGAACGAATCCTAACCAATGACCTTATAAGATACATGAAATTTAGCATGATCTTACCCTATTGCACCAACATTTTGTTGCTTACCAATTAATTTATATCAAAAGTATATAGGTTTGTTTAATCCGAGTCTTGATTAAGAATAAGAAGTAAAAATTATATATTAAAAAATGAAATTCAACCAACAAAGCCCCAACACAGTTGGTAGATAGCTGAGTTCCTTAAGCATGATGTCAGAGGTTCGATCCCTGCCGTAGGCATGGAAAATGCTTTGTTGGTAGAGGCAAAACCCACTTCGGTGATCTCTACGCCTTGGTGGGGATTAGTCTTCGGCTGGGGGATAGATACCCTTGGTGTACACAAAAAAAAAAGAAATTCATTACTTTTTTATGTTATAAATGCATTGTTTTCAAATATATAATATTTGTTTTAGCCTCTCATATTTGACTTCAAGGTTGAAATTAAGAAAATCAGAAAAATATTACTATACGTAATTTTTTTTAATTAACTAGTGTATCAATCAAATATTGTTAACAGTGCAATAATATATAATTAAATGATAGAACAAAATTATTAGGCGTCTTTTTTTCGCTTCGGGATCAATTTTCTCAATCACATCCACATCATTGATTTTAGAAAATATATTTTGTTTTAACTAATTAATAGATAATCAAGGGTTGAGATCTACTTGGGATCATTCATCTTAGACTCAAGAATTTCTTTTCTGCTTATAGTACTATTTTATACCTTTTAAACAAACAAAAATATAAAGTTTGCTTGAGATTGAGAAAGTTATGAAGGGAAAAAATGCATTAGGACCAAATTAAAAAAATAAAACTTGTCAGACAAAACTAAACCCGAAAATAAGTTAGAAGACGAAATTATTAGTTTTGCCTTTTTAATATGACGGTTCAAGGAATCATGTTATGGCCATATGTTTTCGCCCACCAACTCGTGCCATTTTTAGACTTGGCTAGCTTAAAACTACTTAAGTCAAATTATACTCTACCTTGTATCGAAGACAAATTTTCCTTCTATCAATTCTTTCAAGAATATTTCTAACATGCAATCTAAATTTGAATGGTTATTATGCAATTTTTTGTTAGATTAATAAAAATTTGCCACATAATGCATGTATGTCATGTCATTGTTTAAAGTAGTCAAAACTGATTTTTGCAATCTAGTCCAACATAAAAACTAAATTATTTTAATTTAATCCTTTCTATCTTTACACCAATTATAACTTTAAATTTTCAAAAACATTATTAAAAAAAATTAAAGTTGTTTCAATTTTGCTAGAACCGTTCCTTCTTCTTCTTCACATTCTCAACATTCTACTTTAAGCAATGACATCACATACATGTATTAGATAAATCTAAATTTAGTCTAACAAAGTGTTGCATAGCAACCATCCAAATTTAGATTATATGTTAGTAACTTCTTCTTTCAAATAGTGACACTTATTAGCAAGACTATCAACCAAAAGAAAATATGTTAAAGAAATTCCTTATAAACATTCTTGACAAAATCAAACAGAGATAATGTGTATGGGAAAGACAGAAAGTTGTGTATTATATATCGACAAGTTTTACACGTAGCTTCTCAAAACAAATTTTCCTCTTATTTTCGATTCCCTCTTGGTAAGACCCTTAACCTCCTTTAAGCCTAACTTACCATTCATATTCAGAATTTGACACCTTACACCTATTGCTAGGTTGTCCAAACGAATTAGGAACACACGAAGAACAACCTTGAGCTCCATAATGCAACATAGCAACTGTTCTAAGTTGGAAATTGGAATTACAACAACGAAATACATAAGAGCTGCTAGGGTGGGCCAGGAAAGATTGAAAACTGCTAAATCAATTGTAGATTTGTCGTAATTAGTGCGTGTTTGGTTATGCAATGAGTTAGTCCAGAATCAATTTTGAAATGCTAACGCTGCTAACAGTTGCTTCTGCTCCAATGTGATTTTGGGGTAAAAATTGATTTTATAGAAAGAAACCAAACATGTTATTAGTAAGCTTCATCTCAACCTCAGAACATATTAATTGAGTTTTTTCAAACAACTCTATTACATAAACTGATAAACATCTGTATTTGAGTTTTTTTTTTTTTTTTTGCAAAAACGAGTGGATCCTGCAGTTTCTCTTTCTTACAAGATCCACCACATTTTACCCAAAAAGACAAGTGTCACCTACTTAGGTCAAATACAGATGTTTTTCTAACATCATATTTGTAGAACTTCATAAAAGATAGGGGAAGGCAAATGCAGAGGGCAGACTAGATTAGATTGGATGATAGGAAAAGGGGATAGCACGTGTCCCATTATTATTCAATACTTCCTCCGTTTCACAATGTTTGGCCTTTTAGCCTTTTTTTTTGTTTCGCAATGTTTGGCCTTTTACATTTTCAATACACAAACATATTTTTTTTTCCAATATTAACCTTTCATTCAATCATTTTTCTTACTCCTCGTTAATTCTACTTTTATCATCTCTAAACCACTATACATTAATTAATGGACACACTTACTAATAAAAATTAAATACTATTACAATTTTCAATAAAGATTGAATAGGGGCATTTTAGACAAACTATACATAATACTTACAACAATTAACACTTTCTTAATCTGTGTGTCCAGACCTAAAAGGTCAAACATTGTGAAACGGAGGGAGTACTATAGTCTAGCGCATTAGTTTATGTAGTTGACATATTTAAAGAGAGGTCCATGCACACTGCATAATGCAGCAAATGTTGTTTCCAATACATGCATACATACATATAAATTATTGAGTAATAAAATAAAATAAATAAATATTATTAGAAGAGAGGAGGATAAGACATCCTCACAAAACAAAAGAAAAAAACTTCAACCTAGGTAGTACATGTAAACCTTGTTGAAAATTATTTAGGTTTTGTTAAACTTGTTATATGCTGTCTGGCTTTAGTTTAATTCAATTTTCTACATGTGTTTGTAGGGATGAATAAAATGCATTTAAGGCCATGACAACATTTTGTTCAATTTATCACAAGTGGTTGTAGGGATAAATATAACGCAAAAGGGTGTTAACTGATAACACAGGCAAAGTCACAACTATCCGAGTGTCACAGAACAAAATCAAGCAACTTCTTTAACATGAATGAGAACTTTTCTTTATATATATACAAGAGAAGAATAAACTGTGTATGACATGTTTTTTTCCGTGTAAACTGAATTGCAACTTACAATGCGTTATGCACATTTTTTAAATCCCAAATAATTTAATTTGGCAATGACAAACAATGTTTGCCATATATCTCAGTGAGCATAGACAAAACCTCCTTCATATTAGGCCTAACCTGTGGTAAATCATTTGTGCACTTCAGACCAATTTGTAGTAGCTCTGCCATCTCCTCTGCGCCCTCCTCAACTAGAAAAGAACTGGTGACACGCCTTGCCAATTCCACCAGACATTCTTCCCCTCCATCCACTGCTCTCCTTGCTGTTGCTAGCTCCATAACCAACACCCCGAAACTGTACACATCCCCTTTGGTGGTGGCTTGCCATGTCTGTCCATATTCCGGTGCAACATATCCCACCGTGCCAGCCACCATTGTGCTCACATGGCTATCTCCAGCATCAACAACTCTAGCAAGTCCGAAGTCGGTGACTTTGGCCTTCCCATCTTTATCTAGCAACACATTACTAGCCTTCACATCTCTGTGCACAATACAAGGGTAGCACTCGTGGTGCAAATAGACTAGCGCACAAGCAACATCAATCGCCACTTCTAAGCGCCTCTTCGCTATCAACATTGCTCTATCTGTGACAAGATCCTCCAAGCTTCCACCTCCCATGTACTCATAAACCAGTATCTTATGCGAACCGTATAGGCACCAACCGTAAAGTGTGACAAGGTTTGGATGAGGCCAGCCAAAACCATGACCACTCAGAACCTCCATTTCAGCTCTGAATTCTTTTTCACCCTCACTTCCTTCCCTTCGGAGTTTCTTCACTGCCACTTCCTTCCCATCCGGAAAGACACCTTTGTACACTGTTCCATAGCCACCTTTTCCAATGACTCTGTCATCTGTGAAGTTGTTTGTTGCATCCAAGATGTCAGCAATTGTGAAAACTATCTTGTTCAAGTGGAATACCTCAACAGTATCAGTCAACCATGGTGAGGTGTCATCCTTCAAGAGGTATCTTGGTTTTACAGATGATGGACTTTTCACTAAGAAAAATACTATAAGGAAAAGAAACCCAAAGACCAAGATTGACAGTGTTAGAGCCAAAATCACTAAAAACAAGGACAATTTTGTGTGTTTTTCCAAGCCTATGAGTATGGTCTTATTTTTATCATCTGTGATGTTATCAATGAAGTTTGGGAGGTTTAACAAGGGATCACCATAGTATGAATCTCGGTCGAAAGTTGCAAATTGTCCGGTTGATGGGACTTCACCAGATAATAAGGGATTATATGAAATATTAAATCTGCTAAGCTCATCCAATTTGACCAGATTTGAAGGAAACATCCCAGAGAAATTGTTCCAGGACAAATCCAGATCCTGAAGACATATCAAGTTGCCAATTTCCCTTGGAATTTCACCTGAAAACTTGTTATGGGTCATGTTCAAGACTACAAGTGGTGAACTTCCCATCTCTGGAGGGAATTTCCCAGAGAAATTGTTATCCCCCAAATGCAATATACTAATGTTCTTCATGTTCCCGATTTCCGGAGGAATTTCACCAGTGAGCTGGTTCCCACTTAGCTGAACATATCCAGAGGTGTTGGGTCTAAATGAGGAGTCCCTTGCGCAAACTTGGAAAATGCCATATCCTTGGAGCAACCTACCCCAAAGGCTTCTACAATTCTTCCTTGTGAGGATGGTATACACAAAGCTGAATGGAGGGTAATCAGCAGGTATCCATCTCTTCATTGATAAGCATTCACTATTGCCGTGAACTGGATCAAGACGTATTTTATTTGATTCAAACGTGGCCGTAGCATTCCTTCCAATTTTTGTCAATTCTGAAGGAAAAGTTCCAGAGAGCTTGTTGTTTGCAAGGTTTAACCATAACAAGCTTGCGCAGTTTCCCAACTCTGGTGGGATTTCTCCAGTTAAGGAATTATCTGCAAGCATTAACCATAAGAGAGATCTCAAGTTTCCAAGGCTCGGTGGGATTGGCCCACTGAACCTGTTGAAGGCAAGGTCAAGTGCTAGCAAGCCACTCAATTTTCCCAATTCAGATGGAATAGGTCCACTGAACTGGTTGTAGGTTAATGTTAAGAAAATAAGACCTGACATTTGAGAGATTTCAGCTGGTAATGGACCTGATAAGTTATTGAAGCTTAGGTCTAAACGGCAAAGGTTTATCAATGTAAGAATGCCTGATGTGTTTAATCCTCCAGTATAAGAATTTGAGTGCAGTAGAAGAAACTTCAATTGATTGAACTTCCCAAAAATCTCCTGTATGTCCCCACCAAATTGATTTCTGCTCACATCCAAGATAAACAATTTGGTCAAGTTCAAAAGGGACTCTGGAATATATCTTGAAAAACTGTTATTCCCCAAGAACAATGACTGAAGACCCGAAATAGATCCTATTTCATCGGGAATCTCTCCCGTAAAGTTGTTATTAGAAAGATCCAGGATCACTAAATTCTTGCAGCTAGCAATCTCCTTGGGGGCTTTACCAACAAACCCATTTACCGAAAGATCAAGTTTTTCAAGGCTACAATTTTTTGAAAAGGCTTGGGAAGGAACAATACCATAGAGATGGTTCTCTGAAACTGAAAACTGTTTCAATCTAGCAAAACCAGCCCATAAGCCCCCACTCAACTTGTTAGTGCTCAAATCCAAGTACTGCAATCTGTGGCATTGATCAAAGCAGCTATCTATCCCACCAGTAAAGCAATTGTCCGAAACATTCAAAGTGACTAAACTGTCACAAATGGCAGGAAAATTCAACCCAAGTTCCCCATGAATTTTATTAACAGACAAGTCTAGTGTCTGCAGGCGTGTCAAGCCAGGCAAATTGAGTTCCCCCTTAAGAATATTATGGGAAAGATTGAGGTACACAAGCTTCTGGCACCTCCTCAAGTCGTTAGGAATCACCCCTGAAAGGGTGTTCAGAGAGAGGTCAAGGTGTGTGAGCTCTGTGAGCTGAGAAAAGTTCTTGAATATCTCACCGGCTATGCCACTGGCTTTGAGGTCTACGCTGACTACTCTCCACGTAGTCCTGTTTATAAGGCTGCACGAGACTCCTGACCATTCACAAGGATTTGAGCTGGTGCTATTCCAGCTTGTGTATCCTCCTTGGTGTGCAAAAGTTTGATTGTCTAAGTATGATTTCAGTTTAAGCAAAACCTGTTTGTCAGTGACCAATGAGTCTCCAGCAGCAAATTTACCTGCAGAATCAGCAACAAACCAGAATTGCCTTGACAAACATAAAAGACAACATAAACCTCGAAAATCTATAATCAAAGTATGCATATATAATAACTCAAAAATGATATGAGAAACTAAGAACACAACCAGGAGGTTGATACTTAATGAAAAATTCATATGTTCTTACGGTATGTTATAAATATGAGGTTCACTAATTACATATAAACCAATTATTATATAAACATGTTCGTAATTTTTCATATGCCAAAAAATAGCTCAAGAGGAAAAGAGAGAGTTATGAGTTAGTACCAGAGAAAAGGATCAACAAGAAACAGACTAACATAAAGCCACGTGAATCTGTTTCCTGCTCTAACATCTAGGACCCTTCTTTTGTGCTATGTGTTTTTCTTTCTTTGAGCAAAATTCATGTAACTAAACATTCCTAGTTTAATATAACAGTGAATCTGTATATGGATCAGAGCTATGAGGAAGTTGAAGACATTGAAATTTTTGTTGGAATGCTTTGTCAGATGCTAAACAAAAGAATTTGTTATTGAATTACGTGAAGGAATCGTTGTCATTGCTGTTGTTATAATTGTTATTATTAATAAAAGTGTGATTGTGTTGTTTGCCACGAATGTCAAATAAATTAGCATGTGTTTCTGATTTGGAGTCTTTGGTTTACACTTGATTGATAAATATTTTAGAGTCAGGGTGCAAGGAAGTCACATTGTGACGGGGGCATTTTGGATTATGGGTTAAGGTCGGGCCGCCCTTTCTGACCGGTTAGCTGAAGATTGGCCCGCAAGGCTTTGACCGTAACATGCAAAGGCTAAACTCTTTCTCATAACTTAGCAGCGGCAGACAAAGAAGATTTTTGTTGTCGAGTGTGTACGTGGCAATATTGACAAAGGAATATTTAAACATGACATTCATATTTGTTTGGAGCATTTTTCTTGTTGCCAAGGTGTACGTGCACATTGGCAATCAGATAGATAAGCTCAGGTGATTAAATTGCAAAACATACAGTAATACACCCTCCGGCTCAATTATACGCAAAAGTAACTAATTTTACACTTAGTAAAGAAGTTAGTTGATTGTATTTAAGTATCTCAAATTTATAAAAGAATAAAAGTATTTTAAGAAAGTTGTATTGGGAATGAAACAAAAATTAAATAAAATAACAATTTTCTAGAGATGCTTTAGGAAAGTAGTATTGAAAATGAAATAAAATTTAAGAAGTTTAGTTACTTTTGCTTATATTTTAAACCAAATAAAATGTGTTTTTTGTTGCTTGTATTAAAGTATTTGGGTTCAAAAGCTCCCACCCTTCCTCTATTCCCATTCTCTTATCTTCCACTCACATCCTCTTCTCTTTTTCTCTCCACTTGTAGTAAAGACATACTCTCTCCGGCTCGAATTATAAGCAAATCCAATCATTTTTACGCTTATTAAGGAGCTTAGTTTATTTTAATTAATTTTCTCAAATTTATAAAACATATTGATATTTTAGTTTTTTAATTTAATATTTAACATATATTAGAAGATGAAATAAAATACTCCATATACTTTGTATTCTTAGGTTCTCGTCATTAATGAAATAAATTTAAAAGTAAGTTTAATTATTAAAAATGTTCCAATTCCGCTAAATAAACATAGAAATAATGAAAACTATTGAAATTATAGTAGTGAAAACTATTGAAATTACTTTAGGAACACACGGGTTTTTAATATCGAGTTTATAAAACTTCTATTTGGCTCATTTAAATAATCAAACTTAATTGGGTGTTACTACCATGCAATCAAAAATTGAATGATTGCTATGCAACCCATTGTTAAACCAATAAAATCTTGCCACCTAAGACATGTATGCCACATCATTACTTAAATTAGTCAAAATTAAGTTTTGCAATTTAGTCCAACATAAAAATTAAATTAAGTTGTGCTCATTAGAACCACTAGCAACATACTTTGATTTTTTTTAATAATGTTTTTTAAAATTAAAACTTATAATTTATCTATAGGTATAAAGGACTAAAATTTTAATTTACTATTTAAGTTGAACCAAATTGCAAAAAATTAAATTTGACTACTTCAAATGATAACATGACACAGGTAAATTAAATGACAACTTTCTATTGGTTTAAGAGAAGGTTGCATGACAATACTCCGATTTTAGATTGCATATTAGAAATCTCCAACTTAATTTTAAGTCGAAAATTGTTAGTTTAGCTAAATAAACAAACAAGTGTAATCGAATATTTTAACAATTGAAAATCGAATATTTTAACAATTGAAAATCGAATAGTTCGGTTCACATAGTCAGGATTATTAGATAGAGCCGTTCCAATAGGAGAAAAATTTTTGTTGCCCAACAACGTAATCATGTCACCCCACGGCATAAAAAATCGTGACCGTGACCTTACTCGAACCTTTTCTTTTTTACTGCTGTGAACTTTACCTAACTCATTACCCAACCGAAACAATTTGTCGGGCGGCATGAATATAGTATGGGGTGGCAAAAATATCTCTATACGATAGAAGCAAATGCAAAAGCAAAGAGTTTTACTTTTTGAACCCCGTTGTTTACTCATCGACCCTCATTTTTTCCGCCTTATACAAGGCGGTAGTGCATTTTTCCGCCTTATAAAAGACGATAGTGTAAATTATCAGTTTTTTCCACCTCTTTCTAGGCGGAAAAATGGTAATTTTGCACGTCCACTTTGTATAAGGCGGAAAAAATATGATAATTTTACACTACCGCCTTGTATAAGGCGGAAAAATGCACTTCCGCCTTGTATAAGGCGGAAAAAATGGAGATCGGTGGGTAAACAACGGGGTTCAAAAAGTAAAGCTCAAGGCAAAAGCATTCAAGGTTTATTGGCTATATGTCTTTCGTTGGCTTTATCTCTCATCCTAAATTCGTTACAAGTTGTGCTCCTCCTTCACACCCTTTGGCTCCGGTGACAAAGACTGTGGAGAACGAATGACATGTCTAAGCTAGTGTTTGCGGATTTTTCGTCCGACGTCTGCCAAACTGATGGTGATGTGTGGGATATAGGTAACGACATGTTATGTGGTAATCTTGTAAAAGGAACTTGACCGTTTTTTTGGTATTTTTGGGTATTTGTGTTTGAACAACGTGAAAGTAAATGCGAGTAAGATAAAACCGACACCAAGAACACGATGTGGTGAAATTCAAAAGGCGCAGTAAAGTAAATGACTTGGAATCGAAAAGGAAAGCGATTAAAATTTGCATTAAAATAAATTGCATGTAATTAAAAGTGCAGGGAAAAGTAAAGATTGCATTGAAAATTAAATGGGTGGAAGACTGGGGTTCTTTACAATGGCGTTTCTCCGTTTGTCTGCTCTGGTGAGACGTTTAGGATTTTGGCCTATGTGTGTCAACCTAGCAACCGACCCCGATTACAACCTAAGGACTTCCTATTTATAGGCATAGGAATCCGAAAACTATTTACAAAGCATTCTTGCACGTTCTGCATAACTGCAAAACCCACGATCTATTAACTACCCACTACGCTATCCCCACGATGCAACTGCCCATGTCGTGGTTTGGGCTTAGTAGATACTTCTGTCGAACCCCGTGGTGACATCTTTGCTGAGATCCATTCGACTGACACTCTTCTTCGACCGCAACTCTGTGACTCTTGTCTAAGTCTCTTTGTTGTTCGAAGCATTGACGTTGTTGTGCTCCCGTCTCTCGGTTCTGAGATGTCAGCCGACATCAAGCTCCTTTCGACAAACAGGTCTTTTGTCGAAATAGACTTTCGACCTGCTGTCGGCCTCAGACGCATTCGATTGTTATTGGTGACATGTAATTCAACTAAACGTTGTTTCACCAGCATTCAATCAAAAACATACCCCCGACATTTCTAGTAGAATGCCGTCAAATGACTTATTTCCTTTAACTCTTTAATAGGAAAGGCGGCCGTAGTCGATCCTAGCAGGACACAAACCTCGACCTATGGGATTACAAAGACCTTTCCAATGCTTATTTATCAGGTTCACTGCTTCCTCCAATTCGGAGTTCTTTGCTGTGACCCGACGCATCAGAAATGGGTTCTACGTAATCCCAGTGTTTAGCCTTTCGCTATTCAAGAGGATAAAGGATAAAGGGGGTATTCAGGGTGAACATTCCTTCATTTCCTTGTCCTCACCCGAACACCTTAATCCCACATGTTTAGCCTTTGATGGACTCATGTTTATGTGGAATATGAATCTTTTTTCCTCTTTCCAGAATTCATGAAGGGATTCCTTAAGTTTTCTCATTGTAACTCGTGGCTTTTCTCAGTGAAAAATGAGGATTTTATAACCACAAGTAGCATTTAATGCCTCCATAATTACTCTTCCGTCCCCAATGCTGACATGATGTTTCTGACTCCTCTTTCTTTGCGCCAACATTCCTTCGACACAGACCTCTTGTTTCCGCTTTTTCCTTCTGTCGACACACGTTCACGTCCTTCGAAATCACTTTTAAGTCATGCCACTTAAGTACACCTCCCTCGACATCACTTATGTCGTCGGCACATATCCTTTTCGTCGAAATCTACCCATTGTCGGATTGCACGTTCACCTCCCTCGAAGTCACTTTTAAACAAAAATGTTTAAGTACACTTCCGTCGACGTCACTTATACATCCGACATTCGCAACCTTTTGTCGATTTCAATTTTCCGTTAACAGACAGACAAACAACTCAGACACTTATATGCCTAAAGATCAGCCATCAAAACTAAACTGAGAAATAGCAAAAAAAAAAACAAAAACAAAACATCTGAGTTGAATTTCCACATGATGATATTGTCATAGAGAGATAGACACAAGGACATTTAAAACTTGCAGAATCAAGTGTGGTCTTTGTGCCTAATGTCTTTCTTCACATGACAAGTTGACATGAAAATTTCACATGAAAAGATTTTTTCTGTGAAAACCAGAGACAAACTTTCAAAAAAGCAGCAAACTGATGCAGAAGCAATAGAATTTGAAAATTATAATTTCCAAAAATTCTAAATTTAACTTTCATAGCTTTTGATAATGTTATGCAATTTACAAGTTCTAGTATCTTATCTGCAAGTCCCCAGGATTTCCAATGGGCTTCGAATCTTGGATTAGTACTTAGTAGTAAGAGTACAAAATTACACTTTGGGAGTTGTTTTATTGTACTTGCATTTTTGTAAGATGTGATTGGGATTTGGGACGTTGTAGTAAAAAATTGTAATTTGGTAGAGTCCTGTCTACTCATTTTTTCTCGATCCCTTTTTATTCAATGGTAGAACTCAATTTACAGTCTTGACCTATATCACACAAAAGCTCCTAACAGTGTGTATGCATTGCTCAGGCCAATCGCTAGAAAAGCAGATCCCAGCAACTTTGCGATCTTGCATGCAATCTTAACAAGGTGAGTTCTGAGTTGGGATCAGGGTAGCAGAGGCTCGAGAAACAAGTAGAATCATGTTGTTCTACGATTAAGATCGCAATTTTGACAGCCACGAAGATAAGGACAACCCTATTATTAGCTTTCCCTTAAGAAAAACATAAAATAGGGTAATACAGTAGCATCTTACTATTAGGAAATTGAGTCAAACCAAACAATAAATTGCATCCAATTAAATGTTTGCAAAAGCAAGAACATAGTACCTTAGCATAATTCCTACCAGATTAAATATTCTCCGCTGTCCAACATCTGCGGCAATAATTATCAGACATTCAGACTGATCAGCCAAATTGTCAAAGCATCTGCTGAAAGGAAACTGCAAATTATATATTTCGATACACAGCAATTCAAGAAGTAAAAGAAAAAATTGCAGAATTACAAAGCGTGTTAATGCAGAAAATGCATATGCAAATTTTCTCCACCAATAGACACCTCACCGAGGGTGCATGTTGATGAATGAGTATATTCTTTCTGAAAACCAAATCCAATGTTCTCCATGTTCCAATACTGTAACAGCAACACTTCATATCCAAAGCCTTTTGCTGAGAGTAAACAACTGTTGGCCTGATTTGATATGAGAAAGCCTTGGCAAAATACTCTGTGAACCCCACGACGTAACTCGCTAGCCTGATTTGATATGAGAAAGCTTCGGCAAAATATTCTGTGAACCCCATAACATAACTCGCCAGCAACCAGTTCTGGAAAGTAGAAACTGAAATGGAATATCAAGCAATCTAGTAAACACTGAAACCTCAAAGGATTATTGCTTCACTTCAGGTCCTATCATAGTTTCAAATTCTGTTCCACATTAACCTTATGGCAACCATAACCGCATGCACATTGATCCTATCATAGTTTCAAATTGTATTCCACATGAACCTTGTCACATACATAATCGCAGGCACATGATTATATTTCCCCTGGATTAATTGCAGTTTATGCAACACAACCAAAATTGTTTCAAGAAGGTTGAGCTACGTTACCTCCAAGTAAAAAAAAAAAAAAAGCTAAACTACTCCTTTGATCCCTTACCTTATTTACATTTTTTTTGTTTCATGTTGATACCTCATATTTATTTTCACTATCAAAATTGATTGATCCATGAAACACTGTTTATCCTATATGGACCAACATGATATGTACACATGTCATTTTCTTTCTCCAACAATGTATACATGCACCAATATGATATTGACACGTAGGATAAATAGTGATTCTAGGACCAAATTGATATAAAAAAAAGCATGAGGAACTAATATGAAACCAATAAAACATAAAGGGAACAATTTTAAAATGAAAAATAAGGTAAGGGACAAAATAGCAGTTTAGAAAGGAAAAAAAAACAAAAAAAAAAACTCTTCTATTTGTATCAAATTGTTCACGAATTTTACAAATAATCGTGAAAAACTCTCATTAAATGAAGAAACCATGGATCTAAAACAACATACAATAAAATAAAATAAAATAAAAATCAACAGAAACTACATAAATAAATAACAAGATGGAAATTCTTCTTCTGCATCTAATACTTACACAGCAGTATTACATATAGATATGCAGAATCCTACCCCTTACAGCAATCAACATAACCAAAGAGCTAAACACCTATTATTTCAAACAGATCTAAATTCTAATTGTAAATTAAGCACTAAGTAATACTTAACCCCAGTGACAGCAAGCTTGAGATAACAAAGTGCTAAACAATCAAGAGTCAGAAACTCGCACTCGACCTTCCCTCAGAAAAAATAGCGAGGAGAAGATCGAGGGCTGTTCAAATCCTCCTACTTAGTTCGTACACTAAACGGTTACAGTAACTACAAAAAATCGAGTCGTAAGATTTTCCGTAAGTCGCTGGTGGCGTCGTTAACGGCTGCAAATTTCTTGGTGACGAAAATCGGTAACGGAACGGAGCTTGGTGGCGGTGAGGCAACGACCATGGAAGCTCCAGCGTATAGTGAACCGGTTTTCTCGGTAACAGGTTGGGATTGACGGAACTGCTTGTTAACGGTGTTTGGTTGTTGAGACGACGTCGTTTGAGTTAGTTGTTCACCGCGTTTGAGTAATTTGACATGACCCATGACTAGGTTGTTAGCTTGAGGTTTAGTGTGGGTGGCGGGTTCGGGTCGGGTTGAATGGGCCCGTTTAGGATGAGAACGGGCGTGTTTGGGTTTGGGTTTGGCGAGTTTCATGTTTGGAGGTTGTGATTTTTTGAGACAATCTTGAGGATGAAGAACAGCAACACCCATCGCAAGAGAGAGAGAGAGAGAAACCGAACTCAGAAGAAGGGAAGGTGATTTTGTGAAGAAAGAGAAGAGAATGAAAGAAGGTGATAAGCAAATTGAAGATTGATTGAATGAGTGAACAGGGAATGTTAAGGGGTAGTATTTATATACGGAGAGTGAGGCGGCTTTGGAATAAGAGTCATATTATATGAGAACGTATATTCTCACTCTCATCTGAAGTGCGTAGCAGCCACGGACGATATCATTCTATCATTATTCTATCATTAGTAATGATATCTCAAGCATGGTACACCGTTTTAGGAGCCGTACACGTATCGAGTATTTTTTGGGTATGAGTACGGCTTGGATACGCCTGGGTAACAAAAAAAATAAAAAAAAATTGGGTATGATGGGGTACGCGGTGTGTACGGTACCCATCAATTGGGTACGGCACAACACCACTAAAATTGAAAAATTTAATTTTTTTTTTATTCTCAGCCTTAAACATCTTAATCGTATTCTAGGGTTAAGTTTTGAAGCAAACTCTCTCTACCTCTTCTCTATCTCTCGAAGCACCCTCTCTGCCTCCTCGCTCTATCTCTACTGTCAGCTGTCGTTCGCTCGTCGTGCTGCTCGCTGCTCGCTTGCTGCCGTTGTCGTGCTGCTCGAACCCATTATACTCATGGTACAGAGATAAAATACTTCTACTCTGTTACTTATTTTTCTAATGAGATTTGTTGCATCTTGAAAAGTTGGGTTTCATTTGCTGCATCTAATGAGATTTGTTGCATATTGTAATTTTTCAGTTTTTTACTTTTTTTTCATAGTATCATACTGATTTCGTAAGCTTGTTATTTTTTTCATAATATCATACAGTTATTTTTTCAGTTTATTTTTTCATAGTATAATACAGATTTGCTGCTTTTTTAATTGACTGATTTAGTAAGCTTGTTCTTTAAATATGATAATGTTGTTAGTAACTAGTAAGTTAACTCTATTTGGAAAATCTTTAATTTTTAAGTGTTTATTATTAATTTGAACTTAATGTTTTCTTTTTTACATCAAAATAATTTTTAAGTGTTTATTATTAATTTTAACTTAATTTTTACCTTACTGATTTTATTTTTTCCTTTTTTTTAAATTTAAATATAATTATATTAATAAAATAAATTATTAAATATATATATATAAACGTACTCGTACCCTAATTTTTTAGAAATTGTCGTACCCCGTACTCGTACCCGTACCAGGTACCGGTACCGTACCCGTACTCATGCAACCCAGGTAATGATTCATTACTACGGTATACTTCATCCTGCTCGAATTATAAACAAATCTACCCATTTTTACGCTTATCAAGGAGGTTAGTTGATTGTATTTAATTTTCTCAAATTTATAAAAAATAGAGGTATTTTAGGAAAGTAGTATTGGGAATGAAACAAAAATTAATTAAGATTACAATTTTCTAGAGATGTTTTAGGAGAGTGGCATTGAGAATGAAATAAAATTTAATAAAGTTAGTTAATTTTGCTTATATTTTAAACCAAGAAATGTATGTTTTTTGTTGCTAATAATTTGAGCCAGAGGGTGTATCTCCTAAGGGCATCCACGGACCACAATATAGTACTCCCTCAATTCCATAAGGATGGTTAAAAAAAATCAAAAATCAAAAAATTAAGAAGACATACATTTAATAGTTTATATAACATATTAATCAATTAGTAATCCCTTCATTCCTTATTATCTTTCACTTTTTGAAGATATTTTTTGTTTCTTTTTATCTGTCGTATTGAGGATTTCAAGAGTGTAATAAATGTTATTTCCATGTTTGCCCATATTTAATGTGTCTTTGTTTATGTAAGTTGTAAATAAAAATTAATGATTATAGAGAAAGAAAGAGTATAGTGAAAAAAACATAATTAATGTATTGGAAATATGAGTAATGATTAGATTTCTTAAAACGTGTATTTTGTTTGAAATACGACAGATAAATAGGAACGGAGAAAGTATTTAATGCATATTGCATGGATCAACCAATCACAATTCAAAATTTACAATTTCTAAATTTTTCATTAATTATTTTAACTATAGTTTGAGACAAAAAATTTAGCCACTTTTTCCTATCCCTGTGAGACGGGAGGGAGTATTAACTTCAGACTAATCAAACTCTTATATAAAAAATACAATGTAATTCAAATTCTTATAATTTAATTAGTCATTCTTTCTTGTCCTCCAAAATGTTGCTTGAACTTGAAACGACTATTGATTTCAAATTATTTGTTTATTTATTTTTTCATAACAAGACAACATATTTAAGAATAGAAGAGAAAAAAAATGTATATTTAAAAATATTATTTTTATTTTTAAAAAAAATAAAAACAATAACATTATTGTTCGTAATTATTATTATTTATTATTAATTCATTATTATTATTAGGCAAAACTGCTCGTTTGGTCCCCTAAGTTATTTTTGTATTCTATTTTGGTCCCCTAAGTCTTTTTCGTTTCAAAGTGGTCCCCTAAGTCTTTTACCGTTACCACCGTTAGTCCCTTCCGTCAAAAACCCCATAACACCGTTAAATTTTGCTTACGTGGCAAGCAGGGTTGCCAACGTGAGGGACCATTTTAGAACTTAGTAAAAACTTGAGTGACCAATTGAAAACTACTTGAAAACTTAAAGAACTCAATTAAAATTGATATTTCCATACCCCTTGCAAAATTTAACGGTGTTATGAGGTTTTTGACGGAAGGGACTAACGATGGTAACGGTAAAAGACTTAGGGGACCACTTTAAAACGAAAAAGACTTAGGGGACAAAAATAGGACAAAAAAATAACTTAGGGGACCAAACGAGCAGTTTTGCCTTATTATTATTATTTATTTATTAGGATACTATAAAGTAAAAAGGAAGAAAAGACAAAAAAAGGGTTCCACAAAGTCTTAAGTTGAGCTTGTTATTCTCTCAACTTAAGACTTTCTACAAGATTTTGAAGATTAGTATAGTTTAGAGAGACTTTGGTAGAAAATCCAAACTCTATTGTGGATACCCTTAACATATGTATTCCCAAACTCAAACTTTATTCTTTAAGTGGGTTTTAGATATTGACAATTTTTCTTACTCCCTATAAATTAAGCATATGAATAACTTTTTTACTTAATTCCTAGATCTAATAATGTTCATTCTTAAATTAGTGTGAAAAGCTACATCACACTCTTACATTTGATAATATAAATAAAAATTACCCGATTTTTTTGGCCAATTTTGCCGCATGAACTCGTACTTATGCAAATCACATCAAAACAAAGTTTAACTATGAACACTTTTTCACATTCGTCGTGAACATGATGCATCCTACAACAAGAACAAGCTAAGTGTCATCAATATGGATGCTCTAACATGCATCGAGTCTTTGCTATAAAACATTCTTATTGCCAACAAAAATTAGTTGAGTTTCTTAATCATAATATTAGGAGTTCAACTCGTATAATAGGTATGCAAAATAGTTTGTTAGAAGAAACTATTCAAAAGGTTTAGTTTTTAGCTATCAATTGAATGATACCCTCAATCTAAAAAAATCTTATTAAAAAAACAAAGGAAGTGCCCGGCCTCACTAAAATTGATATATACTCGTTCAATTTTTAATAGTATAAAACATTTTCAGACAAATTCATAACTTTTAAAACAATTGATTGCTCTCTTCCTCTCATTATTCTGGTAAAGGTCAAAATAATCAGCAAAAAATAAGAGAATATTTTTTTGACATAATATACAATTCTATTTTCAAAATATAATACATGATTCATCCACTAGTTACAAAATTCTATTACACAAATTTTCATATTATTTTATAATCTTTAAGATTTTTTATTAATTATTTTTAAGATAATATACAATCTTTAGGATTTTTGCATAAATTTTATTTACTTTGATTTAGGAAAAAAATTATATTTTTTTATCAAAATAATGGTACAGAAAGAGAAGTTTTTGTTAGTAGTTTAATGCAAATAGGAGGATTTAATATATTTTTCCAAGATTTATCTTTATACCAATTATTGAAATTCGTAATGAGTATTTTTTAAAATTTAGTTAATTAATTAAGTATCATTAAAAGATGAAATAAAATCTTATAAATATAAAAGAAATCAACTCTTTTTTAAAGAAGTATGTAATATTTTGGGATAGACAATAGTATTGTTTATATGATTTGTTTGATTGGTTAATTATACCAATAAAATATGCTTAACATTTATTTTCATTTAATGTTGGCATTAAAACTCTCTCTGTTTTTTTTTTTTTTTACTAATTCATGCTATGACTTACTATGAAGGAAAAAAAATCTTAGCTAAATTAGTTCGTTGCTTCGTTATTTGGTGTAAAAAAATTCTTTTACTACTTGTAAGTTTATTAATTTTTGATGTGTTAAATAGTACATTTCAAAAATAAAATTAACTCTTTTATTTTTTCTAACAAATATCCTAACTACATGGACTAACATTTTACTCCCTCCAATCCTATATATAGGGCACATTCTAGAATAAATCTTTGGTCTTGTATATAAGATACTTTATATTTCATATGCATCATTAATTGTTTTTTTATCTTTTTTGTCCTTATTAAATGTTTTGACTAATTTTTTTTTGTTATTCATTAATGAACGTGAACTTTCCAAATAAAGTAAAGGGGATAAAATTGTAATGTTATAATATATTTTCATAAAATTTACAAAAAATAATCACTTTTCTTCAAAAAAGTGGACCGGAGGAAGTATTAAGAAAAGTTAATCACGTTTTAATGATTTTTAGAATAGAAAAGAAATTAAACCAAACTCATTGGGGAACAATAACGGCAACGGACGCAGTAGAGAGGTGATTCTCACGGCCTCGAGAACGCGTCGGTCATTATCCCCTGACCTAAAACACTGGTTTATAAGCTGGACGCCTCTCTCATTGTCTGACGTGGAATGTCATCATCAACATTCAGCAATTTCCACTCATGCCCTAATGCTCCATGCTATTTACCGTTATTGCCATTATGTTTCAAATTTTTTTTACTCCATTCAGGATTTGACTATTGGCTTTTGTCGGTCAACTATACTGCCTCCAACTCAAATACTCTCTCCCCCTTATTATTACAAGTAACTAATTTCACGTTTATTAAGAAAGTTTAGTTAATTGTATTTAATTTTTTTAAATTTATGAAAGAATAGATGCATTTTATGAAAATCGTATTAAGAATAAAATAAAATTTAGAAAATTGGTTAATTTTACTATTCCCTCCATCATTAAATATAAAGAATTTTTGGGGGATTTCACGTTCATTAAGAAAATAAAATAATTTAGTTAATTGTATTTGAAATGTGAACTTTTGATACTACCTCTGTCCATAATTATAAGGCCCCTTAGCAGATTTCACGTCCATTAAGAAAGTTGAATAATTTAGTTAATTGTATTGGAAATGTGAACTTTTGATATGTATTTTTAAAATTACCCCTATTAATATTATTGAGAATCTAAAAAGTGTTAAATAAATAGGGGTGTTTATGGAAAAAAAATAACTAATGCTCATTGAAAATTGGTAAAGGGCCTTATAAATAGGGACACAATAAAAGTGTTAAAAGAGCCTTATAATTAGGGACAGAAGGAATATGTAATTTCAAAATTACCCCTATTAATATTATTGGGAATCCAAAAAGTGTTAAATAAATAAGGATGTTTGTAGAAAAAAGTAATTAATGATCATTGAAAATTTGTATGGGACTTTATAATTAGGGAAAAAATAAGTGTCAAGAAGGCTTTATATTTAGGGACGGAGGTAGTAATATTTTAAACCAAGAAAATAATGATTTTTTCTTATATTTCAAGAAGGAGGAAGTACTAGCAACGTGGGATTGGTAAAGTGGTAGCTCACTTGGTCCCTTAACCAAGTATGGAGCCTTGAGTATGGAGCAACCTCCACTGGGAGACCCCTACCGCTTAGTGCGAGCTCAGTTGGGTCGGACCGGGTCGTTTTCTGGATAAACTAGATTCGGATAGCGATTGGTGTAAAAAAAAGAGAGAGAGAGAGAGAGAGAGAGAGGAGGAAGTACACACAAACTATATAAGGTATGAAAATTTTCATTGATAATCTCAAGCATAATTGTATAAATGAATATTAAATACAATAATTTTTTAAATTTTTTAATACAAAATTTTATTTATGTGACCATTTTGCAAATAGGGTTAGTGTAGCATTCGTGAATTTGTATCATTCATGTCATACCACTTATTTGATGTTACTGTAAGATCCATGAAGAATGTTTTGATAAATGCCAAAAGGTTTTGAACAAGCTACAAAAGGTTTTGAACAAGTTCAAATGTGTTGATCAAGATCAAGCTCAACAAGCAACAACAAACATCAAGTTATAAAGAGAGAGTCAACTCATGAAGACTTAGTTTGGTAGTTTATGTTTTAATGTTTTATCTTTTGCCTCACAAGTCTTTTAGTTTATGAGTTTGGGTAAAGTTCTTAGAGGGTAGTGAATCTCTTTTGATTGCATGATTATATCATATTTTGAGTATTCACTTTGCCTAAAATCAATAGGTGGCTTAAAGGTTTGAAAGAAAAGGTTTAGATTTTGAGAAAACAAGTTTTTAAGTGTTTTTTGAACTGACTACTCGATTAGCCACTTGTTTACTCGAGTAGAATTTTGCAGTCTTGCGCAAATACTCGATTAAGGGGCTGATTACTCGAGTAGAATTTTGAAGCTTTGCGTAAATACTCGAGTAGTAACTCAAATACTCGAGTAGTGAACAAGTTTTACACTTGTTACTCGAGTAGTAACTTTGTTACTCGAGTAACACGAGCTGTAACTGTTTTTAAATGAGTTTTTCACTTCTCAAAAGCACTTTTAACCATTCCTAACTTTTGGGTATTCTATATAAACCTTTTCCTAACCTTTGTGAATCATTATTACACTTTCATAATCAATTTTACAAAGAATCAAAAGTCACTCTATTCTCTCTCACTTTCTCAAGATCAAAGTTCTCATTTTTACATTCTTTGATCAAGAACCTTGAATCTCTCATGTTGATCTTTTCATAGCTTTTGAAAGAGATTCATAGGATTGTTATTTTGTTTTTATTTGAGTTGTAATCTTTGCAAGAGGCAAACTATCTACAACAATTTGAAGTCTTGGTTGTGAATCAAGCAAAGTTATTTGGAAGCCTTGGTGAGGCATTTCATCAAGCACTTGGAAGCCTCTAATTCGAATGGGTTGCCCGGGACTCGAACCCTTGTAGTGAAGCAAGCACTTGGAAGCCTTGTAGTGAAGCAAGCAATTGGAAGTCTTGTAGTGAAGCAAGCATTGGAAGTCTTGTTGTGGTATCGGCAAGCAAGAGAAGAGGTTAGATTAGATATCAATAGGGTTACAAGGCAAGGGTGTGGTATCTCTTGTAGGCTAGCAAGAAGGGAGTCTTGTGAGGCATTTACTTGTAATTTGAGAAACTCTAATTCCTCATAGTGAAGAATCTCTCTTGGTTGAAGAGGGGACTGGAGTAGCTTTCAAGTGGATGAAAGTGAACCAGGATAAATCACTGTGTCGTATCTCTAAACTCTCTACTCTTTACAATTCAAGTCTTTAATTGTTTTCTTGGTTGAAAATCTAGAAAAAGTGATTTTTCATAATTGATTGAATTGAATCTTAATTGTGCAAAATTAAGTTTGGGGAAAATCATTTTTATTACCTAGGTTAATCAATAAGAATAGTGGTGTTAATTGTTTCCGCTGAATCTCTGGTTATGCTTGTTAATTGATTGATTTTCGTATTTGATTGAAAAGTGATTTTTCAATATACAGAGGCATTAATCGATTAGTTCATGTCATTAATCGATTAAGGCTAAAGAATTTTTGTGAAAATCATTTGTTTTAATCGTTTTGATTTGTTTCTTGCGAAAATCTTTCAAGGTTTATCTAACACATATTCAACCCCCCCTTCTAGGTGTTCTCCTAGTGTTTCCTAGTTGTTTCAACCACCGAGTGTAGGTTCTAACAGTTACTCCATCTGGTCCCTAATATAAGCACATTTTGACCAATTTCACCCCCTTTAAGAAAGTTAATTAGTGGCATTGAAAATGTAAATACTTGTTATTATTTTCAAAAGTACCATATAATTATTATTGTGAATGTAAAAAGTGTTAAAGTAAATAGGGGTGTTTGTGGAAAAAAGTAATTAATGCCATTGGAAATTGGAAATGAGGCTTATATTAGTGACAAAAAAAAATCTTGAAAGGAGGCTTATATATAAGACCGAAGGAAGTATCTCACATCACGTGTTTGCTGATGTGGCGTATCACTAGTCTCATTAACAAATAATATATTTTTCCATCGAGACCAAAATCAAATTGTTTAAAAAATTAAGGATTAGTTCCGGTCAAAATAAATTTTAGAAATTATTAAAACCAAAACATACTAAACTTTTAAGGATCAAGCACATAAATAAGTTGAAACATAAATACGCATTATTTTTCTATGTATCATTGAGAAGTGCAATGATCAAAATTTCCCTACCTCCTTATTTTCCTATTCATGAATGACTTAGTATTACTGTACCAAATTGCAATGCCCTTATTCTATTCCTAATCAACCGGCGGGAATGTAAATTTTGATTACAAATTCAAGAATTAAATTGGGAAGAAGAAATTGAAGCAGTAGATGGAACATTTGAGGAAGACGAAGTGAACTGGTTGCTAGTGCTACTGTGAGTGATGCGTGGAAATTGAATTTGATCGAGTTAGAACGAATTGGGAGTATTTCATTTTTTTTTCCCCTTTTGCTTCGCGCATACAAATTGAGAAAGTAATTTTTTTTTTCCCTTTTGCTTCCGGCATACAAATTGAGAAAGTATTGATTATCATAAGTTTTTTTTTTTATTTTGTCTAAAATGTCATTTCCTACTTAATTTTTATTAAAAATTGTAGAAGTATTTAATTTATATTTATTTATCTGTTGTATTTCAAACAAATCACACCCTTTAAAAAATCTAATTATTACTCATATTTTCAATACATTAATTATATTTTTTCACACTATACCCTTTCTTTCTCTATAATCATTAATTTTTCTCTCCTACTCACATAAATCAAGACATATTAAATAGGGGAAAACATGAAAAATAGCATTTATTACACTCTTGAAATCCTCAATACGACAGATAAAAAGAAACAAAAAATCTCTCAAAAAACGAAAGATAATAAAGAACGGATGAAGTATTAGTAAGCGTGTTCATTAATTAATGTATAGTGGTTTAAATATGAGAGAGATGATAAAAGTGAAATTAATGAGAAATAAGAGAAATGATTGAATGAAGGGTTAAAGTTAGAAAGAAAAATATGTTTATGCATTAGAATTATAAAATAACACCAACGGGGCTGACTCAAGTTATGCGATCCTGCCAACTTGAGAACTTGAGAATGAGTCTTGAGACTAAGAAATCTATATTGGATTCTCGGTTAACACACCCTATTGGGAGAGACATAGCCACGTGCAATATTAGTGTCAAGGGTTCCTTGGTATTAAAGTTGCTCTTGGAAACACTTGTGATACTAGCCAAAGAGTACATATAAAAAAATTAATATAAAATAACAAAATATATGAAATAAAAAAAAACTAAAAAACAAAAAATATGTAACAGAGGGAATATATACTGTTTTTTGTGGATCATTAATACTTCCTTCGGTCCTATTTATAAGTCACATTTTAGAAGGATTATTTGGTCCTATTTATAAGTCACTTTGTATTTTCTAGGAGGTATTTATTGCTATTTTCTCGTATTTGCCCTTTGTCCATTAATGTGAAGTAATGCATTGTGAAATTCCCGATGCAAGTTAAGAGGGTAAGAATGTAATGTTGAAGTATTTTTTAAAAGTTTCAAGAAACCTAACTACCCTCCTTGGTCCGTGTGATATGGTTAAGTATGCCCTATAAATAGGATCAGAAGGAGGAGTAATTGAAAATTCACCATCAATTAAAATTTATTATATCCCAATAATCAATAAAAGGATATTTTTGAAACAATATTTAAAAAAATTTCAATTCAATGAAAAATGCTGAAGAGGGTTACAAGCTTTTTTACCTAAGTGGGGTAGTTTTACAAACAATTTACGAAAAAAGGGTAGTTTAAATACTATTTACATAGGACCGGGTAGTCAACGAAACTATTTACGCAAATGGGGCAGTCAAAGTCAAAAAAAAAAAAGTCTAAGAAGTCATCCCAAATGACTTAACCCAGGTGCCACGTGGCGGCCTCCCATTGGCCTGCCAGATTTTCTGGATAAAAAGTGAAAAAAAAAACAACCGACAGCGCGCCACGTGGCGCGCTGCCTCCCCCCCTGTCCCCCACGCGCCAGTCATTAATACCCAGCAGATATTTACCCAATCCTCCCATTATCCGGTAAAATCTATCCTCTTATCCTATCTCTTTTTCACTATATATACACACACGAACCAAACCAATTCTTTCACCCCAAACTTTTATTCTCAAGTTTCTTCCCTCCGTGTATTTGCACACACTCCCTCCCTCAGTATATTTTCTCTTTCTTTTCCCACGTTCCAGTGCAATTTCGCTCGGTGTATTTTTCTTATCACATTCCAGCATTCACAATCCACTCTTACTTCAGCATATTTTGTAAGAATATTTATTTTCTTGTCAATTATCGTTCATTGTTCTACACGAATCTTTAATTTATTTAGCTATTAGTTAGATTTTAAATTTTATATTTTTATGTAAGACTGCATTTCCATACTACCTCCTTCAAAAAATTTATAGTCCCTCTTTCATTCAATTATATTCCTACAGTCAACCTTATTTCTTAACTCTGTATCACAGAGTCTTGAGGTAAGTTTTACGGTTCTTCAAAATTTAATTTTTTTAGTTATATGTACTGGTATGTATAATTAGTTGTAATCTTATTTTATTTTGTTATAATTTTTATTGCATTAGTACATAGAAATTATTAGCCAGATTTTTTATTTATTAATTATTTGAGATTAGATTTTTTTATTAGTTAGACTTTATATCTATTTTAAAGTTATATTTTTATTAGTTTAGTTAATAGTAAGTTTAGAAAAGTTTTATTAGTTAGATTTATTTTGTTTAGTTATTTGTTATATTTTTTATTTATTTATTAGTTTTATTCTCTTATGTTTAGGTTCTATTATGTTGTAGTTAGATTTTCAATATTTTTACTAGTAGAATTAATTTTTTATGTTAGGTATTTTTTATGTTTTTCATATATAGATTAGTTGAATTTGTTTTTTTTCTTCTAAATAGATTTTTATTATCTATTTAGAAGCTATATTTTTATTAGTTTAGTTATTAGTAAGATTTAGAAAAGTTTTATTACTTAGAATTATTTTGTTTATCTATTTGATAAAACCATTATTTATTTATTTATTTATTTGATATATGTATTTTATAGCGTTATTTCTATTAGTTGAGGTTAAATTTATTTTTAGTTAGATTTTTATCTATTTAGAAGTTATATATATAATTTTTTTTAGTTGGAGTTAGGTTTATTTATTTATTAGTTAGATTTTTTATATATTTATTAGTTAGATTAGTTAGATTTTTATAGTTATTTGTGTTTAAGGTATTATTTTTAGTTCATTATTTAAGGTAATATTATATTTTTTATTTCTTGTTTTTTATAATTTTGTGCTTTTATTTTTTATATTAAGCTATTGCAATATTTTAGTTTATTATTTTAGTTATTTATTAATTATTGAAATATTTCACAATAATTATTAATTTTTTACATGTAGAACAGGTATAGGTAAAATCTTGGTTTTCATTTATTATAATGGGAGATATTACGAAGGACCTGAAGGCACAACGTTTGAAGGAGAAAAAAAAGGGATACAAATTCAACGTGGTATCACTTATGAGCAATTAAAGATGAATACAAGCGAAAAAATTAGGCTTGGACAAAATCAATACATTTCGAAGTTAATAAGCAGACTTTTAGTGCAAGAAAACCCGAGCAAATATGTTGAATATGTGATCTATGTTGATAGTGACATACATTGTGCCATTGATTATTTTGAGGGGTCGAATATGAGAGTGATTGATATTTATGTTGAATTAGACGTTACGGGTTGTTCCACTGCCCTGACAAAAACAAGAGCAAATGAAATGGAGAATAATTCTTCAGAGAGTGATGATGAAGAGTGGCGTCGAGATATGGATGACGATATCACAGAAGATGAAGATGAGGCTCAATTTACATATGTCAATTCCTCTGACTTCGAAGAGGAAGGAGCAATTAGTATTTCTTTTCCTTCACAGTCGACACCAGTTATGCCAAATTTTCAAGGATGTCCAAACCCTGAAATTGCCGGTTTGTGGTTATAAAGCTAATATTTATTTTGATATTATTTGGTTAGTAAGTAATTAAAATTTTCTAATGTTATTTTATTTTTGGTTTTGATTACAGATCTAGATTATGGTCCATTCCCACTGCATACTCCTCATTCTAGTTACATTAATTGGGACCATCCAGATCAAGAAATGGATGGTAGAGGGCTTGATGTATTAGAATCTTCTTTTCAGGGGGGCGATGGATTTTATGTTGGTCTAAGATTCAGTAGCAAAGAAGCAGTTTTAATGGCTATAAAGCAGTATTCGATGAAGACTCATCAAAGTTATACCACTGTTGAATCGAAACCGGCGAAAATCTATTTGAAATGCCCAAAACATGTAGATGGTTGTCAGTGGAGAATGAGAGCTATTTTACCCAAAAACGAGGACGAATGGGTAGTGAAGATGTGGGGCGGCCCACACACTTGTGTGAACACATTGTTGTCACAAGATCACATAAAGTTGGACTCTAACGTTATAGCATTGTTTATTCATGGTAAGACATTAAAAACGTTCCTGTTTTGATATGATTGATGACATTTTTAAATATTTTTTTTAAAATTAAAATCATTTCAGATTTGATTTGCGCTACACCATCTACTCCTATCAAGGCTATCCAAGCAATAATCAACACTCAATATAATTTTAGAATATCATATCGAAAAGCTTGGCTAGCAAAACAAAAGGCAATCGAAAAATTTCATGGAGACTGGGGTTTTTCTTACGCTATGTTACCGGCTTGGATGGAGAACATGCTTCTTTATGCTCCTGGTGCTTATTATCAGATTCTGGAAAGAGATGCTTATCCCGGATCCGAAGAATTTGCATCATTTCAGATATTTGAAAGACTATTCTGGACATACAAGCAATGTCGTGATGCCTTTCAGTATTGCAAGCCAATTATCTTTCAAAGCCTCAGGAATTTCATCAACTCCATGATGAAACTGTTGTGCACGCCTGCATCGTAAAACACGATCAGGGATACCATTCCACACATGTTGGGAGACGTGTTTATGTTGCAAGTATAGAACGGAATCGTCTTCTGGACCAGGGTTAATCGCACGTCCTGAGGAAGATGAACTTGATGCCATCACTCTGCATAAACATTAACACATTTAATTAATAACAATTGTAATAAATTTAGAAATACTTTAGTCACGAATGAAAATAATCAAAAATTATTTATTGATCCAATAAAAAAAAATTGAGCTAAAAATACCTAAACATAAAAATCAAAACATATAAATAAATAAATAAATAAAAAATCTAACTACTAAATAAATATAAAATATCAAACTAATACCTACACATAGATAATCTCACTAAAACCATAAACGTAAAAACAAAGTAATATCTAAATAAATTTACACTAATACCTAAACGCTAATAAATAAAAAAAATCTAACTACTAAATAAATTAAAAATATCAAACTAATACCTACACATAAATAATCTCACTAAAACCATAAACGTAAAAACAAAGTAATACCTAAATAAATTCCCAATAATACCTAAACATTAATGTGGTGCATAAAAAATCTAACTACTAAATAAATATAAAAAATCTAACTACTAAATAAAAAAACACTAACTAATACCTAAACATAAAAAATCAAACTAATAAACTAATACAAAATATCTAACTATTATCTAAACATAAAAAAATTAACTATTAAATAAATAAAAATTCAAACTAATACTTAAACATTAATAATGCCTAAACAATGTATAAATAAAAATAAATAGCTAAGTAATATACATGAAATAAAGTAATACATAAATAAAAAATTATACTAATGCCTAAACATTAATAAGTGCATAAAAAATCTAACTAATAGATAAATAAAAAAATCTAAGTAGTAAATAAATACAAAATCTAACTAATAACATAAATACATATTATCTAACCATCAATATCAAACTAATAAATAATAAATAAATCTAACTAATAAATAAATATCTATCTATTACATTACAAAATAAAATCAAACTAATAAATAAATATCTACCTAAACATTACAAAAATCAAACTAATAAATAAATACATAATCTACCTAATAAATACATTAAAAAAACCTAACAACACATAAATATAAAATCTAAATCATAAATACATAAAAAATTATAACTACCTAATAATATGCCAAAAATCTAACTAAATAATATACGTAATGAATAAATAAAAAATATAAAATCTAATTGTTAAATAGATAAAAAAAAATCTAACTATAAATAACATAAAGAATTCTAACTAACTAATAAATCATAAAATCTAACTAAATTTTCTAAGTAATAAATATATCAAAAAAATCTAACTAATATATAAAAATAAAATCTAAATAATACATACATAAAAAAATCTAACTAATAAATAAATTAAAATTTAATCTCGGAAAATATATTAAAAATTCGTGTAGAACAATGAACGATAATTGGCAAGAAAATAAATATTCTTACAAAATATGCTGAAGTAGGAGTGGATTGTGAATGATGGAATGTGATAAGAAAAATACACCGAGCGAAATTGCACTGGAACGTGGGAAGAGAAAATATACCGAGGGAGGGAGTGTGTGCAAATAATATACCGAGGGAGGAGGAAGTTTGGGGTGACTTTGTGGTTTGGTTGGTGTTATATAGAGAAAAAGAGATAGAGATAATGGGGTGGGATTGGGTAAAAATCTGGTGGGTAATCAGGAGGCTAGCGCGTAGGGGACAGGGGGGAGGCAGCGCGCCACGTGGCACGCTGTCGGTTGCTTTTTTTTTTTTTTTACTTTTTATCCAGAAAATCTGGCAGGCCATTGGGAGGCCGCCACGTGACACCAGGGTTAAGTCATTTCGGATGACTTCTTAGACCTTTTTTTTTTACTTTGACTGTCCCATTTGCGTAAATAATTTCGTTGACTACCCAGTCTTATATAAATAATATTTAAACTACCATTTTTTCGTAAATTGTTTATAAAACTATCCTACTTAGATAAAAACAAGTTATACAGAAAGACAGAGGGAGTACAAGTAATTTTTGAAAAGAAAAATGTCTAATACCGTAGGTATGTAGTACTTCGTAAATCGTAATAGATGTACTTTGGTATTTGAATGTCTAAATTGGGACGTCATGGACACGGTTTGTACAATGCTGACTTTTTGGATTAATTTGAAAGGAGCAACGGATTGACAGAACTATGTAAAGAAACCAACGTGCTCGTAAGTTTATACTTCCTCTCGTTTAACCATACCACATAAATCAACAAGAATAGTTAGATTTCTTGAAACTTTAAAAAAATACTTTAATATAACAATTTTATTCTTTTAATTTGCATTAAAAATTTCATATTATATATTTCACATTAATTGACAAAGATCAAATAAAAAAAATAATAATAAATATCTTCTAAAAAATATAAAATGACTTATAAATAGGATCAAAAAATTCTTCTAAAATGCGAATTATAAAACTACAAGAGGTTTCTAACCTCCCAGAGACGTTGTTAAGGTTGTAATAAAAAAAAGAATCGAGGGCATTATTGTAAGGAATGCGAGGGACGCGGAACGACATTTGACCGACATTCGTTTATGGCGGCCGATGATATCCTCTTTAGTTTTTCTGTACATTTTTATTTGGGTTGGGCCCTATGTTACCATTTTTTTTTTTGAAATAGCCTTATGCTACCTTTTTAGTTACCGAGTTTTAAATTTTGGCCCCCAACTTTCACACGCTCTCGACTCACTTCCAACACATATTCATAAAACAATAACACTCTTCTATTTATTTACCAAACTTCTCAATTGAATTATCTCTAGAAATAATTCTAAATAACTTACTCCCTCCGGTCCCTAAAATTAAGCACCATTTGACCAATTTCACTTTCTTTAAGAAAGTTAGTTAATATTATTAGTGGTATTGAAAATGTAAATATTTGGTATACATTTTTAAAAGTACTCCTGTAATTATTATTGGAAATCTAAAAAGTATCGAGTAAATAAGGGTATTTGTGGAAAAGAAGTAAATAATGCTATTGAAAATTGGAAATGAGACTTATATTAAAAAACAAAAAAAGTCTTCAAAATATGGTTATACATAGGACCGGAGAGAGTAAAATTTAAGTTACATCATCACCCCATTTCAAAAAAATAAAAATAAAAATAAATTATACTCCCTCTGGTCCCTAATATAAGCATCATTTGACCAATTTCACTCCCTTTAAGAAAGTTACTCCCTCTGGTCTTATATATAGGACATATTCTAGAAGCAATCTTTGGTCCTATATATAAGACATTTTGTATTTTCTATGCATCATTTATTGCTTTTTCTCTTTTTTGCCCTTATTAAATGCATGTGTTTTTTGTTGTTTATTAATGAGTGTGAATTTTTCAAGAAAAGTTGAGAGGGTAAAATTGTAATGTTACAATATATTCTTATAGAATTCATAAAACTAACTACTTTTCTTGGTCCGAGGAATATGGTTAAGTATGTCCTATATATAGGACCGGAGCGAGTAGTTAATATTGTTAGTGATATTGAAAATGTAAATATTTGGTATACTTTTTCAAAAGTACCCTTATAAGTTATAATTATTATTGGAAATCTAAAAAGTGTTGAGTAAATAGGAGTGTTTGTGGAAAAGAAGTAATGAATGCTATTGGACATTGAAAATAAGGCTTATATTAAGGACAAAAAAAGTCTTCAAAAGGTGCATATATATATATATATATATATATATATATAAAAGACCGGAGGGAGTATTATCATCCAAATTGACAGTACTGTATTTTTGGATAATCAATTGATAGTGCTATTCCATTTTCCAAAAACAAAACAAAACAAAATGTATGACAATGTTTTTAAATTTTTAGGACCTGTTATGGATCGGTATCACGGACAAATAATAACCGGTATCACGGACCAACATGCATCAATTCGGCATACCGGCAATTCAACATCAATAGCCATCAATACGTAACCGTCATAACGGTTAGTCATTATTGCCGCCCATCATGACATTCATGGAGCTGTTACAAACCGTCACCTTAATGACTCATGCATCATGAGACATCATATCCTTCACCCTATAAATAGAGGTAATGGTCAAGGTATGAAGGAACACTCTCATTCCGTTGCTTTACACACGGCACACACAACACCCCAAATATCCCGACTCAGTGACGGTGTTCTTTAACCGAGAACCCGTTATCATCGTCGTATATCAACAAACCGGCTTGCCGGTACATGTGGGATAACACCCCACAACATGACCCATTTGCTTTTCTTCCGTCTGTCCAAGGACGGAAATTTTCTTTCTCTAGGTAGATGAAAATTTTACATCAAGAGATAGATGGAAATTTTCCGCCTCATTAGAGACAGAAAAAATAATACACAAAAGGGTATTTTTGTCCATAAAAATACAAAATGGGGACCAAAATTTCTGTAATGGGAGCCAAAATTTAAAACTCTTAGTTACCTGTCTCCGGGCTTTTCTCTATAAGCCCATATTCAACGCCAGTTAGGCTATGAAATTTTTCATCTTTCATACTCACTACCCCAAATCTCCTCCCCTTTAATATCATTTCTATCTGGCTCACTTTCCATGTTCCAAGTCATAAAATACATAAAATTGCTCAATAAAAAAATAGAAAAAATTTGTACATCCCATGTACAAATTTGTTCACCCCACTTTCTTTAGGAAAATACAAAACTACCCTTATATCAAAACAAACCCTACTTTTCTTCTTTCACTTTTTCCTTCTTCCCCTACGCCCCACTCTCTCTCTCTCTCTCTCTCCTTCCTCATCTAGCCACCACCCCACTCTCTCCTCCTTCCCTTTCCAGCGGCACACCCGCAGCCTCCTTGCCACCGCCACTCGCCCAAGTCATCGTCGCCGCCCTCCCTCCCTCCTCCTTCTCTTTCGTGACCCGCTCCTCTACACCCCACTCTCTCCTCCTTCCCTTTCCGGCGCCACACCCGCAGCCTCCCTGTCGCCACCGGTCGCCCCAACGCCGTCGTCGCTGCCTTCCCTCCCTCCTCCTTCTCTCTCGCGATCTCTTCTATTTTCTGCAAGTGCGTTTGCGAACTCGATTCACGACCCTGACCTAAGTTTTTTAATTTAATTTTTGGATCCTGTCGTGAGGAAGTTAACGATCCAAGGTCTGATCCAGGGTCATGAATGTGTTAACGACCCTGACGCAGCGCCACCTCCTCCTTTCACTCTCCCCCTCTCGCGATCTTTCCTTTTTTTGTTCAGGTACGTTTACGAACTTGGGTCGTGAAGTGGTTCACGACCCTGACTTTTTGGTTTCGATCGTGAGAAGGGTCAGGGTCGTGAAGACACTCAAGACCCTCCAAATCTCTTCTCTCTTCTCTTTTTCAAGGTTCGGTCGTGAAAAGGATCCAGACCATAACTTACAGTGGGGTGTATGGCAGGGGCAAGAGGTTGGGGGTGGGGTGGTGGTCGTGGGGTGGGAAGGGAAGGGAAGAGAAGGGGGGGTGGTTGGCTGTGGGGTGGGAAGGGGTGACTGGCTGGCAGTGGGCCAAGAGGGTGAGGTGGCTGGCTGGGGAGTGGGAAGGGGTAAGGTGGCTGTGGGGTGGGGTGGGAAAGAGAGTGAGATTTTTTTTAAGAGAGGATATTTTTGGTATTTTCAAAAAAAAAGTGGGGTTTATAAAGTTTCATGTGAGGTGTCAAAATTTTCTCTCTAAAAAAATTGCAGAACATAAATACAAGCATCCGATCCAAACTTTATCAACCACATAATTTCCCCTCTCATTCTTCATAAAAAAATTTGCTTATTAAAAAAAAAAATCTTTAAGCACATTTCGTAAAGGGATCTTTCCTAAATGATACTGTGTAATTTTGTAAATATTCTAAGGTAAAAAAGAAAAAATATCTTTTAGATATTGCAATTTAATTAAATTTAATAGTTTTATTTGGTACATAATCAAATCAAATTTTAGATTGACTATTTTATCTTATATAACTGGTTGATATTATTAATACGCCACGATACTCAATAGGGTGGTCGAAATTATGAGTTTAGAAATACAACAATATAGGCTGACTAGCTAAAGTGTTATTCCCTCCCATCTTATATATAAGATTTTTATATAAGATTTTTTTTAAAAAAATTTTGGTCTTATTTACAAGACCTTGTTTAAATTTTTGATATAATTTATTTACTTTTCTCCACAAACATCTTTATTTATTCAACATTTTCTAGAATCTCAATAATAATAATAATTACATGAGTAGTTTTAACAAGTATTATAAATTTTCACAATTTTAATATCATTAACAAATTTAACTATATTCATTGATTGAAATGAAAAATCTCAAAAAATTCTTACATATAATACCGAAGAGAATATAACATGTGAATGAATTTTGCATGTCCTTACCCGACATCATACATACTTAAAGAAGTCAGTCATTTATCGCCTGACTTTGATGGTATTCATTGGCTAATATAATTTGGAATTATATATAGCTTCTACCCTTCCATTTTGGTCTCACGCTCCTGTCTAAACAGAGGCATAGTAACCAACAAAGCCTAACATAGTTGGTAGATGGTTGAGTTCCTTAAGTATGATGTTAGGGGTTTGATCCTTATCGTGGGTATGGAAAAAATTTTGTTGATAGAAACAAAATTCACTTCTGTAATCTTATACCTGAGAGGAAATTAGTCTTCGAATTTCGGCTGAAGGATACAGTTAAAAAAAAAAAGTGTCATAATGATCCAAAAAGGAACGCAAGAATCTTAAAAGCTACTGGGTCCATATTCCATTCATTCATACTTACTCCATCACTATTGAAAGAAGATTTGTGCTACTACACCTACCAAATAACTTAATCAACCCGCAACTCTTTCTGACATGTATGTCAAAATCGCTTGAAGCGTTTTGCTTTGCTCTCGTCACAATTTGAGAGCACAAGCCCTCTCGAGCCTCAATCGCGTATTGGAAGTTATTTTTGTTGCAAAATTATAAATGTACCTTTCATGGATATTAATTAAAAAAAAAGATTTTAAGGCACATTATTAATGCGCCAATTATTTATCCAATTATTACCTGTTTTGTAAAATTATTTCTCCAAATTGTAAGATTGTGAATTCTCTCTCTGAAGTCTGAACCCAATTATTTTAAATGAGGAGCAAGCTCATGATTTCTCCAATGTGGATTTAAAATTGTTTAAGATACCAGTTTTTGTAATTACTCCTTTCATCCATGAATATAAGATCTTATTAAATTTTTTATTTTAGTCTTATTTATAATATTTTTTATTAATTTTCAATGATAATTAATTTCTTCTTTCTAAGAATATATCTATTCATCCAACATTTTTTAGTGTTCCAATAATATTTATAAGAACAGTTTTGAAAAAAAATCAAATATTCACATTTTTAATACCAATAATTAAATTAATCAATTTTTTTAATGAACGTAAATTAAACTAAAAGGGATCTATATTTAAGAAATGAGGGAGTATTATATAACCGCTACATAATGCATGGTCGTTTCATCAGAGTATTTAATGCATGACGATGTGGGTAAGTGTTACATCTCCAAATATGTCCTACATGTCTAATCGGAATTCACATTTTTAATCTCATGATTTGAACCTTTCCTTGCTTTAACAATTTTCTTTGATTTTCTATCCTGTTTTGGTTTTGTTTTTCTTTGGAGGGAGCCAAGCATAGACGTCTTATTCTCTTATCAAGTGACTGATGGTGATGTGAATTGAATGAACAAAGACGTAATATCAAGTTCTTTACTCCAAAAAAAAAAAAACCCTCCTTTATTTACTCATCAAACAAAATGAAAAGAAAAACATTTCCAACTAGGATTTGTATAAGGTACTCATTAAAATCAAATAAATTTACATACTTATTGTTCCATGGATTGCTGTAGTTGATTGAGCTGACGGAGGGTCACGATTTTTCCCCCTCCCTCATAGGACGTGAGCATCATTGAAGCACCATATAATTTGATTGCTTGTTGGCCGGTTGTTCTTTTGAGCATGGACTGAGCTTAACTTAGGTTGGTGGAATGTAATAATTTGGGCCAATCAATTGGCGTGAATAATTTTCACCCAATTTTAGAGTTTAGGGTTTAGACAAATAATATATAATAGTTTAAATTCATGATATATATATATATATATATATATATATATATATATATACATATTTATTGTGCGAGAGTAATATTTTTGTAAAAAGTTTTAACACACGTTGCTTTTTAACGTGTAATTTGTACACTCATTTACTAGGGGTGTCATTGACCCTTGTATATTTGAATGAGCAACTTGACCATCCAATTGGGATGCCATTGAATCTTATGTTTTTGAATGAGCAACTTGTCCACTCAATGAGGGTGCTCCTGGCATTTGTATCCTTGAACTAGCTAGTTGGACAAGGAGCTAGTTTCACGAAAAATATTATGTGTCACAAATTAATACTTAACTTATAAGTAATTAATTAAAAAACTGATGCATATTATCTTCGTATGATGCAAGCTGATTTGTTATTTTAAGTTTTAAATTTTACATAACATTGTTAGTTCATGTCATTATTTTTTCGGAGATCATTTCATTCTTTTCAAAATGGGAAAACCAACAATTGGGCAGTGATGTACTTCGTCACCAAAATTCAAATCCAACTCTACTTAACATGTGAAAATTCTTCAAATACTACTCCCATGTGGATTGTAGCCCCCTAATGTAACCCATCTACTTTGCAGTCGAGTTATCTACTTGGAGTCATAAACTCATATCTACTTCCACTACCCTTGGCCAGAAATAGCGTTTTTTAAATATCTTTTCTCAAATAGTAGGTTGATTTCTTTTTCTAGTTAATACTATTATATTATATTAGAATAATTCAACTTAACTTCACTTTTAAAAAGCTGATAAGACCTCATAACGGAAGGAGTGTCCCAGCAACATATACCCCCCTCATCTAAGAAAAAATAAAGTTATTGTCATTAACTCAGTCCGGTTTGAACCGTCGAACTAAAATTGTAATTACAATTTAAATTGGAACTACCAACGAGGGTTGGTCAAGAGGTAGCTCATTTAGTCCATTAACCAACTGGTCTCGAGTTCGGGGCTTGGGTATGGAGCAAACCCCGCTGGGAGACCCCTACCGTTTAGTGTGAGCTTAGTTGGGTCGAATCAGATGAGTCGGATTCTGAGTAAACCAGATCCGGGTACCCGTCGGTGTACACCCAAAAAAAATTTAAATTGGAACTAAAATTAGAAATAAAATTGTAATTATAAGTGAAACTGAAATTGAATCTATAATTATAGCTGAAATACAAACTGATTGTATATTTAGTATAATTGAAAAAAATTAGATTATGATTATTTTTATTTTTGATTATAATATGTTAAAAAATTATAATCTGTTTATGTTTGAATCTCTTTGTTGAAAAATTAATTTAAGCTAATATGTTTATTTAAATAGTGTAAATAAGCTGATATTTTTTATTTAGATAATGTAAATAAGATTACTTTTACTAAAAAAATTACATGGATGTCAAAAATAAATTTTATAAAAAATAATATATAACTATTATGTGAAAGATATGAAATTTCAATTTTTTTCTTCGAAAATATAAGGGAGTTATTATCATGCAATCCAAAATTGGATGGTTGCTATGCAACCTTTTCTTAAATCTAGTTAAAATTAGGTTTTTGCAATTTAGTCTAACATAAAAAGTAAATTAAAAATTTAGTCTTTTGTACCTATAGACAAATTATAACTTTTAATTTAAAAAAAATTAAAAGTAGTTAAAATTAGTCGCTTGTGTAAAAAGGCTTAATGCAAGTGACTAAATTTAAAATTAAAAGTTATAATTTGTCTTTAGGTACAAAGGACTAAATTTTTAATTTACTTTTTATGTTGGACTAAATTGCAAAAAACTAATTTTAACTACTTCAAATAATGACATGGCATAGGTGTCAACTTCTTATTGGTTTAAGAAAAGGTTGCATAGCAACCATCCAATTTTGGATTGCATGATAGAAATATCCAAAATATAATATAAGATTATAATAAACATAATAGCTAGCTAAATATATCAATAATTTATAAACATGATTATTAAAAAAAAAACTCAAAATACGATTTTTAATTGCAACCAAAAACCTCCTAAAACTATAACTTAAATTATAACTATAATTATAATTAAAACTATAAATCGAAAGTCTAAAACTATAACTAAATTTTTAAGTTCGAACTTCTTACAAGAAGGACAAAGAGAAGAAAGTAAATGTTAGTGTTTGCTCTGCAGCAACTTAGAAAGCACAGGTGCACATGTTTGTCGTGCTGTTGCCTCCCTACCTGAATATTAAACTCCCTCTGTTGTCCCCACTTCCTTCCTTCCCCCATAGAAAAGAAATCTATAGAAACAGTGCTAGAAAGCTATAGGAGAGAAGCACAGTGCTTAGAAAAACCAGTTAGGATTCTCTTTTATTTTTAAGTAAATGAATATGATCCTTATTGTTAATTGTTAAATAATTTAAAAAGAGATTAATGAATGACGGGTAAAGTTTTTTTTTTTACGCATTATCGACTATTCCTTTGTTTATGATTATTAACTTTTAGATAAAAATAATACAAATAAATAATAAATGATGAATTGATAGTGTAAAAAACTTTACACCATTCATAGATTATATTTAAAATTAAGCTAAAATATTAAGTTCAATAATAGAAAAAAGAATGGAGATGATTTGTTGAGAAAAACACCCCATAAAAAAAAAATACTGAAAAAGAGTGCTTAAAAGAAGATTCAAACCATTACAAAAAGAAGCAGAACTTTTTTGAAAAACCAAAAAGCACGTCAAGTCTTGAAGATCCAAAGCACGAGCTCTCTCTCTCTCTCTCCTTCCATGTATTCTTCTTATTTCTTAGAAACATAGAAACAATGAAAATGAAGCTTCTTCTTATGCTTCTCATTCTTCTTCAACTCATTTGTGTTCAAGTCTTTTCAGACACTCTCGTTTCCTCTCTTGTATCAGTTCCAGTTTCTTCACCTCAACCCATCATTACTCCACTTTCAACCTCCACACCTTCTTTCTCCCCATCAGGTACTCATTATTATTCAACTCTCTCTCTAGTCTCTAGTCCTCATTGCTGTTAAGTTGCATTTACCACAGTTTAAAACCTTGTTCTAGTGTTTGATCCTCCCTTTTTCTATTGTTCTCTATCTCTTAACTTTATTTTGCTCTTTTACTTGAGCTCTATTAAATTAAAAGTTTAAGCCTTTAAGGCTTTAAGTTAATAAGATTCCTTCATTTTATTTAATTCTCACTGTTATATACTCTACATGTTGATCAGGTATTCATGTAATGGAGGAAGAACACCACAAACGCTATCACAAGAAATTGGTTATAGCACTAGCCGTTGTCAGCAGTGCACTTGCTGCATTGATTTTGAGTTTGTTAGGCTTATGGATTTATCATCATATTCATAACAAGTACTCTTCAAAATCCAATAGGAAGAAAAGTGTTCAAAGCCCAGGTATTTATTTTTATATTTTGGACTGTTCCATTTCTCTGATTCTTGTCTTTGCTTCACTCCTCTGAGTTTCAATTATTTGGCGTGATCAAAGATTTTTCTTTTTTTTCCTTGTTCTGTTTTTGGAATACCAAGATGCAGAGAAAGGTGTTGCTGCAGCACAATCTTTGAGTAAATTTGGTTCTGTGAAGATGGTTGGTATGAAGGGTTCTGTTCCAATAATTGATTACAAGCAAATAGCAAAAACCACCAATAATTTTCAGGAAAGCAACATCTTGGGTGAGGGTGGTTTTGGATGTGTTTACAAGGCTTGTTTGGATGATGATTTGGATGTTGCTGTCAAGAAACTAGAGTGTGAAACTCAAAATGCTGAGAGAGAATTTGAGGTCATGCCTCCTAATTAAATAGTTCATTCATTTGTTTGATTCTATGATTTAGAAAAATTGTTTTCTTTCTTACTTTCTTGTATTTAATAGTAAGGCTTATTTTGCAGAATGAGGTGGATTTGTTGAGTAAAATTCAGCATCCAAATATAATTTCTTTGCTGGGTTGTAGCATCAATGGGCACACCAAGTTTATAATCTATGAGTTGATGCAAAATGGATCCTTGGAAGCTCAGTTACATGGTAAAATTTAGCATATGATGTTTTAATTTAGATAGTAGAAGATCCTTAACAACAAGTTATACTAATATCATTTTTTTTTGAAATATTTGAATTTTGAAGGACCTTCTCATGGGTCAGCATTGACATGGCACATGAGGATGAAGATTGCTCTTGACACAGCAAGGCAAGCATCCTTAATAACTTTTCATGTTTTTGTGTTCATTGGTTATATTAATTAGTTCATGAATGATTGAAAAAATAATGCATGAAGTTCTTGAATATGCATTCTGCCACTTAAATTTGTTCATAAATTTTACCATTTTAGGACTAGTTTTAACCTTTTATTCTTGTGTTGTGCTTTGTTGAGGTTATTTTGACATGCTTTTCACTATTGGTTATTGTTGACCAGAGGATTAGAATATCTGCATGAGCATTGTTACCCTCCAGTGATACACAGAGATATGAAATCTTCTAATATTCTTTTAGATGCAAACTTCAATGCCAAGGTATGACACTAAATTGGAATTGCTATGAAAAAACAAAAATATACACATCTTTACGAAATAAATCTATAAATCGGTCTACACTATAAAATAAGTAACAAGTATGACTAAATAATAATTTGTTTATTATGAATTAGTTAATAAATAACACATGACACTTTATATGACAAAGACTAATTTATAAATTGATTTTTAAAATGATATAATAAAAAAAATTTCCCTTTTCTATTATGATTGTCATCATCATTTAATATATTCACCAAAGCCTCCTTTTGCATGCACCCACATAATAATTGGTGGTGGAATATCAGCTTTCGGATTTTGGACTTGCTATAATTGATGGGTCCCAAAGCAAGAAGAACATCAAGCTTTCTGGCACCCTCGGGTACGTAGCCCCGGAGTATCTTTTAGATGGTATGCCAACTAAACTTGTTAAATTAATTGTTATTATTTCGTGGCATATGCATTGGTCTCACAAGTTGCTACATGTTTAATTGTATTGTGAAGCTTTCAGCAAACCAGATCTAAGATATGGTTTCTTTTGAACTAACCCTTGTTAAATCCAATAATGTCATTAGTTCAGAGTGGTTTTGAAACATGATCTGTGAATCTTGTGCACTCATCCAGAGCATATAACTCTGCTCAAGTGGCATAACATGTCATCTAAAGTATTTAATTTGGCTATGTTGTGACGTACACGTAACAATCTCATTTATAAGCCTAGTTTGCTCCAGCTGCTTCATGTGAATGACAACAACCAGTATCTGCAAAGTTCCCAAAAATAAATAAATAAATATAAGTAACTTATTTTTAAATAACTAAGAATCTATGTGTTGAAAACTTGGATAATTTGATGTTAGAGATGGTATCTTAATATTTAAAGTATATATTAAATTCGATATTCATTGAGAATTGAGTGAGGCATAACTGAAATGTAAGCTTTCTATAATTACTTTTGAGAACATGGAGAAGGGACTTGGATGCATCATACAAGAGCATAACAATAAGAAACTGATCATGTTGAAATTCATACGACAAAACTTTATTGAGGAGAATGTGATTCAATTATTTTGACAGGTAAATTGACTGATAAAAGTGATGTGTATGCTTTCGGGGTGGTGCTACTGGAGCTCCTGTTAGGAAGGAAGCCAGTGGAAAAAGTGGCACCAACTCAGTGCCAATCTATTGTCACATGGGTAAGGGATGCTTTTAATCCCATGAAATCAAATTCAATAATCAGGTTTCATCCCCTAATATGACATATGACACGGCTATTTATATGATTTCAGGCAATGCCCCTGCTCACAGACAGATCCAAGCTTTCAAACATTGTGGATCCAGTGATTAAGAATACTATGGATCCCAAACACTTATACCAGGTTTGTGAACATAGGAGTTAGTTTTCAGTACATCCTTCCTAGACTCGGTTGTAAAACTTAATCATATTGCACCCTAGTACTAGGCTAGACATTGTTTACCACGAGTAATGCTATAAATAAACGGAATTGGACAACTTTTCCGACAACTTCTCTTTTCATAATGCATAGTACAAGTATTTTGCATTGTAAAATTCGAAGTTGTCGGTAATAGGTGCTCATAGAACATTTTCCTTGGCACAAACATGATGGTGTCCCTTTGGTTCCATGCTATATTGCTAGTACCGGGTCCTTCAAGAATCATGTATGCACTATCTTTTATTAGACTTTGTACTTTGTACTTTGAAGGTTGCTGCTGTAGCTGTGCTGTGTGTGCAACCTGAACCAAGTTACCGACCTCTAATCACAGATGTTCTTCACTCACTTATCCCCCTTGTTCCCATTGAGCTTGGAGGAACACTTAGAGTTTCACAAGTGACACAGCATGTCTCTTCTGCTGATCCACCTGTGTGAATTCCGATCATTGATGGCTACTATCAATTTGAGACACATTGCAGAGAGAATCCAAGACATAGTTGATGATTGTGAGTCTGTGTTGCAAGCTATGTAGCAGTTCTTCTGCCACAGTATGTAGACACTTTCATTAGGAAAGAAGGCTGACTTTAAGTTTGGACTTGGAGTGGGGGAGCGTTGGATTGTTAATAACAAATGTAAAAAAAAATTAGGAAAAAAAGAAGTTGTGTATACAGAGAATTGAGATTGTGGAACAATGAAATCTCATTTTGTCGTCTGTTCCTTATTTTTGGTTAACTTTTGCAGATAACTTTTTGGTGTCAGTCCTATGATGTCAAACATTTGTAAGATGCTAAATCTAAAGAACAGTACAGCAGTTAAGTTGATATTTTCTTTGCCTTTTTAATGAGCTGATATATTCATGCAATTTATCAAATCAAGAGTACATATGCTCAACTTAAGATAGATTATCCCATGTGCATTAAAGGAGTTCCAACTTCCAACATGGTGAATTGAGCAGAGAAAAAGATAAATAAAACTGAGATTCACCAATTCATGTTAGATACCTGCATTTATGATCCATGTGATTTTTAATTGGGTTAACTGATACGAACCACCAACATTCACTAGACTTCAGATTGATTGAAGCCTCTATGGTCCCTCTTTTTGCACCATTTACCTAAGTTTTTATTTTTGGTACAGAACATTTTCCTGAGGACTGAGGTTGATGTTTTATACTGAAATGAGCTGCCTTTTTTTCTTGTATTCAAGCTAGCAAAACCATACAAGCTATAACCCAAAACATATGTGCTCTAACTGATTCAGATTCGAGAAGGTCAAAAATTACACTGTTGACACAACTCTCACTATCAAATATCTGATGATTGTATTCTCGTGCGCTTGAACTTGAGATAACCTCTTATTGACCTAGAAAGACCACAATTGGGCTAAACTCTATGCACTTAGTGGTTAGTATGTGAATCTATCTGTGTCATCAAGTTGGAATTAATAATGTTCTAATCCGACCCTTATAATACGTTTTAGACTTGTCACATTTACACTGAATTATAGCTTCGACGAAAGTACAAGTATTTGCCAATTCCAGCTCCGGTCAGAAAACAGAGATATAATCTTGTTGTATACCCTAGCATTTTAACAGTACCATTCTGTTTAACAATGGAAAATAAGCAACCTCGGCAAGTTCTTGAAATGGCAACAATCGGTTAAAGAAATGCAATTCAAGTTCAGCAATAACCGCCAGTTAAGGTGGAAATGTATTTTCAATTTCGCTAACTCAAGGACAAATCCTAAGATGTGCTGCCAGCAGTGTCAGCCTGTTAGGTACACCTCATGGGAAATCATGCCCGTTAGTTACACCAAACTAGTTTATCTTCGTGAGATATTAGATCATAGAGGTGAACTTATAACTAATAGCAGCTTTGAAGCAAACTAGTTAAAAGTTTAAAAGTTATAGTGAATATAACTTATAATTTTGTATTCCCTTCACCTCATAAAGATTGAAATTTTTACCCAAAAATATTATTCCAAATCAAAATTATGATAACGAAAAACTAAATTTGAAAACAGTATACTCCCTTTTGAAAAACTAAGTTTCAAAATTATTCCCTTGTATCTTTTGATTTTTCAAAAATTTACCATTTTTGTAAGATAAAAAAAGAATTTAACTATTACATCCTAACAATATTTGGTCAAATACTCTTAAATAAACTCATTTAATTTCCTTTCCATTACTCAATCAAAAAAAATTTCAATAAGTTAAGAACGCTAAAAAGATATAAATTAAATAGCTTTAAAATGTTTATAGAAGAAAGTTCCAAATAAAATATCCATGAAGAAAAAGTAAAAGACAAACAAAATTAATTTTCTATAGATAAATAAAATTAATTAAAATTAGTTTGAAATCTTTTACACAAATAAGTAAAACATAAAAAAAGAACAAATTTACACGAGAAAGAAAGAAGCAAAACCTTGGCCTGGTCTTGGTCAATTTTAGATTTTTTTTTTGGCAAAGGTTGGATTTAAGAAAGCTATGATTAGTGAATACGTTTCGATAATCCCTAGTGGGTGAGTAAGCATGCCACAACAGGCAAGCAAGTTAACCACCGAAAATCAACAAATTCGTGAGGAAACGCCAGAGCAAAAGACTCAACTGAATGAAAATAATCAAGAGTTCATCGCGAGGAGAACAAAAGAAATCAAATTTTACACAATTCAAAACAAACACAATTGAGTAACAACAGCATAATCGAAACCGATTAAACGAAATTTTGATTAATGTACTAGTGGCCTTGTGAGACGTAATAAAACAAAGGTTTGGCAGCCAAGGAGAAAGTACCACAGTCCACAACCATCACCATCAGTAAATGCAGAAAGGGTTTAAAAGCAAAGGAATGGGCAAGGGATAGGCTGGTCTTTGGAGAAGAATTGTCTTGAAAATTAACAATCATAGATGAAGGTTAACCATTAAATTGTGTCCAACACTAAAAGAGCAAATAGCATGAATCCTTGAGATCAATCATCAACGTCTATGTTCCTCATTGATTTTCTTGTATTCTTGCATGGAACTCTAGGATGAGACTTCTGATTCATAAACATCAACAGAAATACACAATTGTGTATGCCATGTTGCTAACATGGCATGAGGACAAACAACCATGTAGAGTTGTGACACAGCAAACCATGATACCTATTATCTAATGACAGAACCTATGTAAGTAGTTAACAACCAGACCACCAATGGAATAATAATACAAAAGTGAAAGAAAAAATGATATGGCTCGCATATACAGGTAGAGTTTCAAGTGTTTTAGGAGTATTGATTTATTCAAGGGGGGAAAATTCAGACAGTCCTGGAGAGAAGCTAAGAGAAACCCATCGCAGAGATGGGTTGAAGGAAACACACATGGTAGAGTGATGAAAAACGAATGCACTGAAGAACAAGTAGCATAGAAGGAATGGCGCCAAAGGCAAATAAAACAGATGTTATCTGCTTAAAAGCTAAATGAATAAAACAAAGACATGGATCCTCTCAGTCTCAAAATTTCAAACAAGTAACAAAGGAGACCGAGAAATAGGTAAACACATAGTTCCCATGGCAAAGATACTTTAAACATAAATCAAATGATGGCATATGAAATTATCTTAATGACATAGCAGTTGCAGGTTGAATATAACTACAACACACAAAACACCAATCTATCATGATAAGAACGAACATAAATAAATTGGGTAAATAAGAGCTAAGGATCATTCAAAACGACAAAAAAAATATATAATTAACAACGCAATTGCGATCCATTACTAGAAGAACAAAATAGGTGATGAACACCATAAGTAAACTACAATAATCTTCTTAAACATTAATCATATCAGAATAAATCCAAATCATTACAGCTCCATAACATTGATTTTGTCTCAAATTAAAATAAAAAACGAAACTAATATAAATAAACTTGGAAATAAATGCCGCAAGCACCTCAGAAACCGAGCTTGGTGCGACGCCAGTGGCGGCGCTTAGCATTGTACCTGAAATCATAAAAAGAGCAAGCGTTAACGAAAAGGAGAGAGTATATAACAAACTAATAACAAAATCGAGAGAGAGAGAGAGATTTAGAAGAAACAAGAACCTGATGGTGTTATCAGTTCTCATGCGGATCCAATATGGAATGGGCCTGTTCTGCCTCATCTTCTTCGCCAGCTTCTTCTTGATTCTGAATGTCTTGTGTGACGGCTAACAACAACAACAACAACAACAATAATTACTTCAAATTGTTAAATCAAATACGAAACACAATTCGCAACAGGTACTGCAATCGATTAGAGAGAGTGAAAGAGGAATACCATTTTCGCTGCTTCGACTGCGGCAACTTCGACTGAAACCCTAACTAACTAACGAAACCCTAGCCTCCCGGGCTTGGCTACTTTTTATTTTCTTATATAAAAAGAACCGAGTAATGTAATGTCTAATGGGTCGGTTGGGTTACGTGGGGTGTTGGGCTGGGCTTATAACTAACTGAATCTCACAATTTATTTTGGAGTAATAGATTATAAACCCGTTAATATCCTCAAACCCCAAATTAACGCATGAAAAGACAAAACTATCCCTGAGTTTTTTTAAAACAAAAAAACCTCTTTTCTTCTCCCTCCCTCTTCCATTTACGGTTCCTCTTCCATTTTCTAGGGTTCCTCTTCTTCTATCTGGTTTGGTTTGCAGATTGCAAGGCTATTTTGTTTGTTGTGAGATTTGGAGTGCCTTGTTGGTTGATTATGCAGAAATGAAACCGAACACCTCCTCCCGTCTAATGTACAAAACAGAACACGCAGATGGGATAGCAGCTTTTGGATTCTTGCTCCCTGTTCTTCCTCCTCTTTCTCTTCTCTGCCAGAGAGGAAAACCAAAAACAAAAATAAATCATGCAAGAGTGGTAATTACATGCAACAATATTTTATAAGTAAGGTTGTTGTATATTAGTTAGAGTATGGGCTTGCAGATGGATTAAAAGATTTTCATCTTCAAGGTCTTTCCACCAACAGTAGTTCTGAAAGAAGGTTAAAATTAACATTTATAAGCATATTCTTTCGCTACCAAGCTATTGAATTAATAGCTTGCAAATCAAAATTGGACTATTGCAGGAAATTGGGCATCTTAAATAGCCTTGCAATCTACAAACCAAACCGGAGAGAAGAAGATGAATCGTGGAAAATGGAAGAGGAACCGTAAATGGAAGAGGAAGGGAGAAGAAAAGAGGTTTTTTTGTTTTAAAAAAAAACTCAGGGGTAGTTTTGTCTTTTCAATCCTTAATTTGGGGTTTGGGGATATTAATGGGGGTTCATAATCTATTACTCTTTATTTTGCGAGTGGTTAAACTGGTCCCAAAACTTTTTTTTTTAATTTTTTTTAACGGGTTTAGTTGGAATTTTTTTGACATTTTCAAGTAAAAAAAAATGCATTTTTTTAACTTTTAGAGATGATTTTTTTTAATTGGGGTCATTTAGAAAAATGTATTTTTTGATTCAGGGATGTCTAAAAATATTTCGACTCAATCTTATTTAAAGAAATAGGGTTTGGAAACTAAGGTACAGGGATTGAGAATTAAAACTCTTACTTTACTACCCCAACCCTTGTTGATGCCATCCCAAAAACATATGAGAAAACAAAAAATATCTGTTTTTTTTTCTTATGTAAAGCTTTGATTATGAACAAAAGTCATGAAACAACTAAGGATTATGAATCTCATTCATGAAACAAGATTTTTGTAATAAATATGGAGTGAAAAATTGTTGTTGTTTTGACATGAATAAGCTTTTATTCGCAACTTTTTTTTTTTTTTTGGGTAAAAATTTGATTTATTAATTACCAAAGAACATCCAAAACAATCAAAGGCCCAAAGCAAGCAAGCCACAACTACATAGCTGCTTCAACCAGCAAAAACAAATTCAGCAACAAGAACAACCTATTACATCACATGATTCTCCTAAGAAAATCCCTTTCAGATATTGATTTCTCTTTAACATTCAAACATATCATTCTTGTTCTCACATCAAAATCAGCCCTTTAAATAATCTCATTAGCAATGAATATGATCTTCTTTAATATCTTCCAATTTCAAGCAATCCAAAGGGAGTATATTGCAGCGAAAACATAAACAAATAGATATCTTCTTTTCACACCAGACTATTTACCAACATGAATGATCCATCTTGACCAAGTTCTAAATCTACTAGGCACTTTAATACCAATCTTACATCCAATCCTTTTGATAACTTGTGAGAAGGGACAATTAAAGAACATTGTTAACCTTTGGAATGACGAAATAATTGATTCTGAAACTAATAATTTTGGAAAAACTATCAAGTGGGTTATGCATGTTCGAAGGTGGGATGCAAAATCCTCTAAAAAAACTAATAAGGTTATGTTTAGTAAAACTGATCTAAAAGTCGATCAGAGAATGAAAAGCTTGAGTACAAGCTAAAAAAGCCACTTGTAACATGTTTGATAAAATTAACTAGTAATAAATTGACCAAAAATTGATAAAATAATTTAAAAAAACTTGCAAGCCAACGAATTATAAAACATAAATCACATCGAAGAGCTTATCAAATCAGATCTTATAGCTCTGGGATTTCACTAAATATCCCTTTTAACAAAACAAAATTAACAGTTTATATTTTGTAAAAAAACTTGTTGGCTACTTATAATCCCTTCAAGGCCTTGCCACACCGAGGATGTTTTGCTTGACGTAGTCTCACTCACACTGACTCACTGAGGCTGCTGCAAACAAACTCGTTGCAGATCAGATAAATGCAGTCCATCATTATCAGCACACAGTGACTTGAACCATCCAATAACAAACTTTCCCTATTTCCCTTCTTAATTGGTTGTCATCCAATTTCCATAATCAATTTCCAGACTCAACTGGCTAGCAATTAGTTTGTCGGGATAGAAAGAAAGACTCGTCTTCATCCACACATTAAGTCACATGACAATAGTTGAGTATAGTAGTAAACAAATGTTAATAACTGTTTAATCCCGAGCGTATGGTTCAGTGGTAGGGATTGATCCACGCTTAAGCAAGGTCAGGTGTTCGAATCGAGGTGCCTACAAGCCAGCGAGGAGATTAGTCACTGCGATCGGCGGTGGACACTCCGGTCATGGAAAAAAAATTTGTTAATAACTATTTTTTATTTATTTGTTAAAAATTATATATAATAAAAATTTATTTTTTATTCTCTCAACACGATTTAATATGCATTTATAATTGTTTTTTTTTAATTATAACAACATGTACTTGTTGGCAAAACAATTAATTTATTTTTTCTTCCTAAGTCTAGTCTTGGAACTTCCTCAATCATCGCAACTAGTCCTAATTTCAAACATTTGCCCGTTATGTAAAAGCCATTTCAGAAGCTGAAACTGTAGCCTCAATTTTTCTGTTACCAAAATCTACTTAGGATACTTGATTAGACCATTTCCATAGGTATTTCAAAGCATTGTTGATTAATTTCATTTCACCTGTCAACAAAGCAGTTCTTTTTATTAATCTTTTAATTTTCTATTTTCTTTCAATCCACGGTGTTTACCTATTGTATATCCATTGGACTCTTTCCGTGATGGCGATTTCAGCAAGACATTATCTATTCGCATGAATCAGGGATCAAACTCATGACCACATGTTTAAGGAACACAAACCACATTCATCTACACTAATCACCACTGATTTTTAATTTTCTATTAACTTTAGGTAGAACATTATGCTAGAAACAAATATGTAAATACATGAATATTATTTAATGCCCCAGCCAACTACTTTGGTTTTGGCAGTTAGCAGTTTTGCATAGTGCCCCAAGCATGTGCTTCATCTTGACTAACTTATGTGGGGACAAATATTTCGTCTCAAGCACATTTCACCCCCACACCTAAGTCCTTCAAGTAGGGTGGATAAAGAATTACATTCCGCTTCACTTTTTCCTAATGAATCTTAATTAAAGTAATAACAATAATAAAAAGAAGTTTAATAACCTTCATTATCAGTACTATGAAGAGAAAAATTCAATAACAAAATTATTAAACCTATGGGCAATATACAAGAGGATTTAGTGACATCATTTCCTTAACAAAGGTGAGATTCTAAAACCTAGTTATTAATATCATCCAAAGCCATAAAACTAACGAGGATCCGTTGACACCAACTGTAAAACTTGGTGACTTATACATTCACGTAACTTTTTATATATTATGAAATTTGTCAATCCAATCGTTGAATGATATGTTATTATCAAGTCGTAGATCAAGTCTACAAAATTTCATAGAATATAAAAATTATTTGATACTTCATCCGACTATTATATTTTAACGGATAATACGTTATTTAAAATATAAGTAAATATGCATTATTAGATTACATATCTATGAATCTCCGAATGATCTGAAATTTTGTATGTATGATCGTCATGATAATAACATATAATTCAACGGTTGGATTGACAAATTTCATAATATATAAAAAGTTATGTGAAGGTGTAAGTCATCAAATTTTACACCTAGTATTAAGGGATCCTAACACAAAACGAAAATAGATTAATATAATTCATGTTTTGTACATATTAGAGTTGTTTATGGACTTCTTCAGATAATACATTATTGTTTGATAATATGTTTGGTATAAATAGCATTCTATTATACTTGAAAATACACGTTATCGGTAGAGACAAAGTACTGAAAGTAGGAACATGCACATGGAAGTTGCATATGCAATTTTCTTGGCGTACTTACTCCTTAATATAGTTCAAAGAAGGCAAGGATAGGCAAAATTGAGCTATGGACTGGGGTGGGTGGTATGTGGGGGACTAACTAGGGATATATATATATATATATATATATATATATATATATATATAGACACACATTATGTTACGTCACGTCTTAATTGATTCACCATCACGGATCACCCTTCGTTTTCTTACTTGCTTAGCATGGAAACCGCGTCAAGACTCACTGTTGAAAAAGCTCATATATAGTTATATACTACATGAAAAGCAACTTGATTATGGTGAAATTTATTTCTCTTTGACCGTTAATTTGTAAATCAAACTAGCTAGCAATGTTTTGAACTATAGTTGGTAGCAGCAGTTATGCTATGTTTACAATAATTATGAAAGATCATGGATGAATACAAGTGATATAATTAAAGTTTTAAATTGCAAACATACTTGTGAACTGTGATTATGTTGCGTTTGACAAAATTGTGAACTATATATTATTCTGGAAAATTAACATGTGATCACAATTGTGAATGCGATATGCGAAAGCAAAAATTAGCAAGCAAAACCTTAACATTTGGGTATCATTAACCAAAACCTTATTTTTTTGTTTCCCGAGGTATCAACCTGCGCAAGTGAGTGACTAAACCTTAACATTTGGGTACCATTAACCACAAACCCTATTTAAAGGATCACACGTGAACGTAATTTCAATTGTGACGCAGTCCACAAGCTGCGAATACAACCAAAACCACAACATGGAGCCCTTTATTACGATTACGGCCCCTTTTTTTTTTTTTAAAAAAAAAACCCTGCAAACTAGAGTTATATATAGGATCTTGCTAACAAGTGTCTAAGGTTACTACAATAAGAAAAACAATCATAAGTGCACATCATTTCATCTTTCGAAAATCCAAAAAATACAATTTTCAATGAACTTTTACTATAATTGACTTGTTAACAAGTGCGTATTTGCCTTATATATATATATATATATATATATATATATATATATATATGATCAACAAACTAATCACACACCAATTTGTCAATCTCATTTCCAGCTGTTAATTTGGTAAATGAAAATTGTTTGAAATAGTTCTTAAACTCATTTACTTCTTTGAAAATTGATGTACTCCATCGTGCTCGAATTATAAGCAACACTAACTAATTTTACGTTTATTAAGGAGATTAGTTGATTGTATTTAATTTTCTCAAATTTATAAAAGAATAGAGGTATTTTAGGAAAGTTGCATTGAGAATGCAACAAAAATTAAATAAGATAACAATTTTCTAGGGATGTTTTAGGAAAGTGACATTGAGAATAAAATAAAGTTTAAGAAAGTTGGTTAATTTTGCTTATATTTTAAACCAAGAGAGATATATATTTTTTTTCTTATATTTCAAGTCGGAGAGAGTATACCATTAGTCACAATTCACAAATGGAAACTAGACTTTGCTTCAGGTACAAGAAAAGAATTTCAGGGCGGTTTACTGGTAAACCTTCTCTATTGTATATTCATGTAGAAAAAATTAAAGGACCTAAGGAAGAATGCAAACAAATTAAAGAAAAGACAAAAGGCACTCAGGAACACTGTATAAGTGCATGCATGTATGTATTCAAGTTAGGACTCAAATTAGAGAAAAGGACATATATGCTCAATTTATAACTATTAAGACCAATAGAGAAATTCCCATGTTATGTGCTTATCCTCAAGTCACGCAGCTGACCAATTAATTTGTTTTTATAGTAAAATTCAATGGATTAAGCATGTTGGCATGTGAAGCTCTGAGAGAGCAACAAACCATGGAAGGTTTTTAGATTATATGGAGAGAAATATTAGTAGAATACAAAGTAATCAAATAGATAAACACTGTTTTTTTCGCTCTCATCACCCATGTTATGTTTTGGGACCCATTTCACGCGTATATATTGGTGGGGACCTAACAAGTTTATATTTATATCACTTTCTTGACCTTTTGTATGTGCATATTAATTTGATGTTAGCTGTAAACCAAAAAAAAAAAAAAATCTTCCAAAAAAAAACAAGAAAGATAACAAGACATAGATAGGGATTTTTATAAAGTTCCAAATCTTTCAATCCATGACATACATGCTACTTGTTCTTTTGTCTCCCTTCTATTCTTTTTTCCTGTCTTTCTTTTTTATTTCCCTCGTTAATTACTGACTGTTATTGCTCTCTTTTCCTATAGCTTAGATAGAAACAAAAAGCAAAACTGTACAAAAAAACTATAAAGTGGAACAGTTTTACCTTTCTATCAATTGAGTCAATATAAACTAAGCTAAATAGATTCTTCATCAAGAAAATAACAGCACACCAATGACCACCATCTGATTTACACGTGGCACATAAACAGGAGAATTAACCCTCTGCACAATGGACCCGTCATTGTTTTAATTAGATAATAAGATTTTTTTTTTCTTGATGAGTATATGTTTAGCACAATTTGTAGTATGGTAACTTTGTTAGTAGGCACGTGGGTGTATATATAGCAGTTACAAGAAGAACATGGGCCATATCTTCATTCATACCTCCTCATATGCTTCTGTTTCCCTTTCAAGCATCATACAATACATACATGTACTAATGTACATAATAAAACTCCCCCAAAATAAATCAATAGTACTAAATGAAACTCTGAACTTGATGCCACAAATAATGCATATCAACTTATGAATTGTAGCTCCACTTTCTAAAGCTTCATTACATACACTTTTTAGCTAGTAAATTCAGCTGGTTTGCTTAATTAAAAGCTGCATATGTGTATAACTGGTCCTAATTACCATTTACCAATACTTTTTTGCCGTGACTATTAGACAATTATATAATACCCCGCCCACAAAAAACAAAATGGAGGAGAGGGATCTGTTGCTCTGATAGGTTAGTGATTTGAAAATAGTGAAGCAGATTTTATCTAATGATGTGATATGTTAAGGTAATTATGATGGTCCAAGAATCATTGATTCCCAACTTGGGATTGACCAAATTCAGTATAAAATATACCCTGATCCCAAACATGTTGATGCAGAAAATCTTAAAATGCAGTGATTAACAGTATCTATTGATGTTTGCTTTGTTGAACTACTGCATAATTGCAACATGTGATTGTTATCTAGGGTCGCCAAATGGTCACGACAAAGGTCTAAAATGTGATATTATCTGATAAAAAAATGACAAGCACCAATTGAAATGCATCTAAATTTTATTTTCATTATAGCAATTGGTGCTTTATATATTTGAGAATGATATGTTCAAAGATCTTGTAGTTCAAACTTCACACCAGAGAGGACTAAAAGCAAGTCATTATCTTCAACTTGCTCCCTACTTATCTATACTCACATGAGAAGAATCTATAGTCTGTGATATTATTAAATTTTGGATTTTTCTTGGAGGAAAAAAGGGGTAGTAAAGTAGGAGCAATAGTTAATAATGTTAGCAAAATACTATAATCATGGCTTGAAAATTGCAATACAGCCAAGTTATAGCTGATATATAGGTAAAGAAAAAGAAGGTAAGGCCTTAAAATCCCTGATGTGGGACCCTTGGGTGCTTAAATTGGGTGCCAGATTGTTTAGAAAAAAAGTTGCATGCTGTGCAACAAACTCAACTACAAAAACCCACCCTTCCCTCCCTCCTCTTCCTCCCCCAATTGGTACCACAACTCTCTCTATCACTCACAAAAACTCTCACCAACACACTTTCTGGAAAAAAAAAAAGGAATAAATTTCTTTTCCCTAACATGGCCAGACCACAACAGCGTTACCGAGGCGTCCGACAAAGGCACTGGGGCTCTTGGGTCTCCGAAATTCGACATCCTATATTGTAAGTCTTGTTATTAATATTCTTTAGCTTATAAAAAAAAAAAAGAATGCACATCTTATTTTTAGCGTCAATGTACTAGCATAACTAAATTCTAGGATATGATAATGCTCTTTATGTTTATGTGTGACATGAATTACTTTCTACTTTAGGGTAATGCAGTTATTTCTATGCTATTATCAGCTTTATTTCAGGGAATTAAATGGAAACAAAAAAAATGTGCAGGAAAACTAGGATATGGCTCGGTACTTTTGAAACTGCAGAGGATGCGGCTCGCGCCTATGACGAAGCAGCGAGGCTAATGTGTGGTGTAAGGGCAAGAACAAACTTCCCTTACAACCCGAACGCGACGCAATCATCATCTTCTAAGCTTCTATCAGAGACTTTAACTGCGAAACTTCACAGGTGCTATATGGCTTCGCTTCAAATTACTAGGCCATCGACGTTGCCAGAGCCTCAGCGAGTTATGGCTTCACCAAATAATGCCATTTCCACAAGCAACTTGTTGCCTATGAAAGGTAGTGGAAGTGATGCAATGCATTTGCCACAGAAGAGAGAACAACAAGAGGAGCAAGGAACACAAGGGAACTGGGTTTTCAAGAAGGTTAAGGTTGAAAGTTCTGAGCAGTTCAAGCCTCTTGAAGAAGATCATCATCATATAGAGCAGATGATAGAGGAGTTGCTTCATTATGGCTCTATTGAACTCTGTTCTGTTTATCCATCTCACCACACTCTTTGATGCATGCACCAGCAGAAGCCCTTTGTCTTTGAGGATTAAGCATTTTGCTGCTTGCCTGCTTCACATTCTTGTTTTACTAATTTAACTCATTTTTCTCAGCACTATCCGAGTATCTTTTTAGCATCCCTTTAGGTCCTAGATACTATTCTAAGTGACCAATTAGGCAATGTTCTATGTATAGCAGCCAATCATGTTGTGATCTGTGAAATTGTTTATGTTTCATGGCTCTTCAATTAGTACTAGCATTTTATTTCTAGTTGCAGAATCAGTCTATTGTCTGAAATCTAAGGGGAATTTGTCAAAAGGCACAGCTTTAAATTTTAGAACCCTTTATTTCAAAGAGTGAATAGTTCTTATTACATGCCATGCCACTGACAGTGTTCTTAATTCTGACCCAAGCGTTTGAAAAAGAAATATATTTCTTTATTCTGAATTTAACTAAAATAAAATATAACAAAAAATATAGCAGATATAGCATTACTCTGGATTGCTATAGAAATATTAACAGGAGATATGAAATCACTAACGTTTCTCTGTGGTCGAACTCTATACTTGGCGACCAATTTCCCTACAATTTGGTCAAGACAAAACATTACTCTATCTATTATGGACCAAAAAAGAAAATAAAAACAGTTACTCTGGCTTTCATGCTATATGTTACAAGTATTTTCCTTGTCGTGGGATCTTACCTATCTGTATAAAATATTCATACCTTAGGTGTTACGAATGAGACATAGGAGAATAGTAAAACACTTGAGTATTTTAAATGAGTTTGGGATTAATTATGCAAATTTATCAATATAAGCACCATTCCTTCATCGATAGAGGAATAAAAAGATGGTACCCATATCATTAGAGTGTACAAATTCACACTTCAGTATGAAGATAGCTTTACTTGTTTTTATGGGTATGTGTGTGAAACCACAAAGTTTTGACCTGCAAGAAAAATATAGTTATTGTTGCATGGTAGGGTGGATTTTTGGAAAAAAAATAGAATTACTTCTTACTTTGTTGCCTAGCTTCATGTTAGGCATTGTTGCTTTTAAGGAGAATGGACGCTGAATAAGATTGAGTGGATGTTCTAATGATTTGTATAAGGGCCCATTTCTATGCAAAGGGTTCATCTTTGAATCTTTTTATCTTTTTTTCTCCAAAATCATGCCTCTTTATCTCTCACGCCTCCTGCCACATTTTTCCTCCTCCACTAACGCAGCAAACCAAATTATTTTCAAACATAAAAATTTAAGGGTATCAGCGGAGTTTAGCATAGAAACAGCCCTTCATTTATATTTATCATGGTTACAATGCTAATTTACCATAGAGTTAAGACATGCATTGGCATAATATATATCGATACCAATTAAAATTGTAGTAAGATTTTTTAATGTAACAAGGAGTAAATGCAATTCACAATTATTTTAAAATTATTTTTCTATTTAGATTAGTTGTATCCGGTAGACAATTAACTATACATGTAAAACTACAGCTATTTTTTTTACAGGGTTAAAGTGTTGAAGAAGAAAGTTGAGTTTTTTTTTTTAATGAGTAAGTTGAGTTTCTTCTAATCAGTTATGAGTAACATTATATTATTTGTATAGCTGATTTGTATATTTAAAATGGACATCTACCTTGTTTGGAAAATAAAGGAAAGAGATTGAAGATTATGTCATTGTTTTATTTGTTTTCTTCTTCTAAAAAAGTATGTGTGCTTGTAAGACGATGTATAACGACTAGTTGTACAAATAACCTTCTTGCTACAAAGCAATTCATTATTTACAGCAAACAAACTTGAAAATGACAGTGGTGGCATCCAAATCACTGAATCAATTTGGTAATCCAGAAAGGTTGTTGAAGATTTTACATTTATGTTTTTCAGAAGTGAATGTCATTTTCATCTTATGCAAATTTAATCAGCTTTTGACAAGTTAGACTTCTACTAATTCTAATCACCTTTGATAACTTCATGTCAGCTTCATTAACTTCAGGTCTTATTAAGTTCAGTTGAGCATAATAATTAGGAAATTCTAGCTAGATTCCTATGACAAATGCAATTCTAATCTCCAAAATAATTATGACTTAATAGTGTAGAGCAACAAATCATAGGCAAACTATAAGGTAATTATGATTCTATTTCTTACCTCATTTGACACTCTGCCGTGCCATTCACGTGATTGTGAAGTTATGAACAGTTCTTTTTTCTTATGTTAAAATGGAGAATATATATAAAACCACAAATTAGTTTTTTTTCCTTTTCCTATAATGACAGATAAACACACCTCCAAGTATCCGGAAGTGTATCTCTATGCTGATTTATATTTAAGTGTAACAGTAAGAAATGTGACGTCTGTTTCTAACTATAAACAGTTTAAGTTTGTGATTAAGTTCATGTTCCTCCTATATTTAGACTTCCAGATTTAAAGATAGAATGTTGAGGTTTGTGTGTTTTGGTGTCCCATCTCTATCAATGAAACCTTATGATTATTCACCTGTTTATGAATTGATTTTGTTCCCCACAACCATCAAATAATAAAGTTGTTTAGTCTCATTATTTTGTTTTACTTTTGAATCAGCAAAGTTGGTTAAATCATGGCAGCTTAGTGAGTTTTTCATCATTAACCGTTTGAATCTTGTGACCTAGAGGTCACTTTAAGGTTCACCTGACCCTCCACATTCCTCATTGTTTAGCACATGCGGGTGGCAACTCCAACAATTACTAATGAATTTAGGTCAAATTTACTTCCTTGTCACAGAGATAATAGAGATTGAAGAAAAGGGTAAAATGTTTCATGGAATACACTACATCTCTTCATTAGCTATGCTAATTACCGGTGCATGATTTGATGGTTTGAATTGGACTCATTTTCTCACTTTGACTTGTCTCAGTGCTATATTTTTTTTTGTATACTCTGTTATTTAATACTCCTCTCCCTAATATAAGTATCATTTGACCAATTTCACTCAATTTAAAAAAGTTAATTAATATTGCTAGTGGTATTGAAAATGTAAATATTTAGTATATTTTTCAAAAGTACCTCTATAATTATTATTGAAAATCTAAAAAATGTTGAGTAAATATGGATGTTTGAGAAAAAGAAATAATTAATGCTATTGGAAATTGGAAATGAGCCTTGTATTAACTACAAAAAAAAGTCTTCAAAGACGACTTATATATAGGACCAAGGGAGTAATTGAAGGGCATTTGTTTATGTTAGATAGCACAGTTGAAGATCTTAGCTTAGAATTTATATTAGTTTTGAAGAGTGGTCCTGTTTTTTTCACATAGAATTCATCGCTGTGTTGGGCAGGCATTTTGCTTTTTCATCACATGTAGAATTCATCAACATTAACGTTTTTTTTTTAAAAAAAGCTTTTTCAGGAAACTTTCTATTATAAGTCATGTTGAACACAAAATAAACTAATTCAAATATATACTTAATGTAACATTTCAAAAGTTAAAGCTATCATCTCTCTCACGAGTGTGGCTAATCAGATTTTTTTTCTATAAGATTGATAGCTAACAGCATAACAGATAAAGTGCTTCTTGAAGAATACATACACCACCAATTCACCAAACAAGGCCTATCATTTTGCAAGTTGCAGCAACTCTTAGATCAAGTGGTTAGAAAGACACAATCTCAGAAAAAGCTTTCTCATTTTCATGCCATGGTACAAAATTTCATCACAAGGCATTCCACTGAGTTGGAAACAATGTGATCACTGGCAAAAGAAAAGTATATGAAGGAGTCAAAGGTGGATCTTCTTTAGAAGAAAAAGTGGTCAAAACCAATCATGCTGCACCAAATCATGACGTATATATAGAATCCCTGGTTGAAATTAATGCTGAGTGAGAGACAATAATACATGACCTTATAGTCTTATACCCTTTTACAAGATAATTTTGTTGTTGTAAGATGTCTACTATTATTTCATTTTTTAGATGCATTGGATCAGGTGACTCATGCATAAATCCAAGAAGGAAAAGGAAAGAAAAAAGGTGGGTGGCCTACTCTGTTGAAAAGCCAAAATATTTTAAACAAGTAGTTTTGGAGCATAAGTAGAAGCTTTTTTTTTTAATTAGTTGAGTAGAAGTCTGAAGATATATATATATATATATATATATATATATATATATATATATATATTAGTTTACACCATACAGGGACAAGAAATGCACCAGGATAAACTTCAGTATACCATGACATTTGGTTTAGGTTTAGCAGTACAAGACATGTCTCAAATTTCCTCTGCTTGTCCTTACCCATAACTTCACGTGGTTTAGTGCAAGTGCACACTTTGATCCACATGGTCCTCTTATACCAACCTTCTCTTAACTTGAGCAAACAAACAAGGTCACCTGGGGCCACATCATATGGTCTAATTTCTAATTCCCCAATATGCAAGGAAGCTTTACTAGGGACATAATAAAAGAAATATAAAATAAAAATGAAGTTTTCGTATTTTTTTGGCTTATTAATTTCAATGTAAAAACAAGTAGTATTGACCCTTTTTCTCCATGCTACTCTTTTCTAAATTCTAAGGAATACTAATATATAATTGCTACTATAAATTACATATATGTGCTTGATATTGAGTGAAAATGGAAATTTAACGAGATTACTTTTTTTTAGTCTATGTTTTTTGCATCTCCATGGTATCTCTAGGGGTCCATCACTACTGATGAAGGTTCCTGAAACTAATTCGTTTCGAGGTCACTACTAATGAGGTCTATGTTTTCTCTAGGAATAGCTACTAATACCTCAATCCAATTTTTAGAATCACCATTAGCAATAAGGCTCAGCGCAGTTGGCACATAGCTGGGTTGCTTAATCATGATGTCAGAGGTTCGATCCCTACTATTGTGGGTATTGAAAAAGCTTTGTTGGTAGATACAAAACTCACTTAGATGATCTTTACATCTCAGAGGAGATTAGTCTTTGGCTATCGACTGAAGACTAAAAAAACGAATCATTGTTGATTCGACAATGCCAACTGAACCATCTCCAATCGACAAATACACCTTACTTTATTCAGCAGACTTTCCCATCCAATGTTGTTGATGACAAAATGAGCGCAACTAGAACAAGACTTACAAGTGATGTAAGGATTTAAAAACAAACAAAAAAAATTAACCAATTAAGCCAGAAAACTGTGATTTGGATTCTTTAATTTTAAATTTTTTATCAATTTTAATAACTTTATTTCATACTTGGAAATAGTGTATTTTATTTAGTTAATTAAATCAAATATTAAAATAAAGAAAGATAATATATTTTTAAATAAAGAATAAAGTCATTAAAAGTAGAAAATTTAAGTCGCACAATTCAAATCCTGATACCCGAGTCAATTGCTAAACTCTAAATATTTTTAGAGATTAATGGGTATGTACTGACGGTGTAAAATTTTTTACACCATCAGCTCATCATCCATCATTCATTTGTATTACTTTAATCTAAAATTCAACGACCATATGGTGGATGATGCACTAACGATGGTGTAAAAAACTTTACAGTTTGCATTACCCATTTTCTCTTTTATAATGTTATAATAATACCGCAAAGGTAAGATTATTAAATTGGATCATTAAATTATTTTTAGGTTATAAATTAGTTTTTTTAGTTTTTTTTAGTAAGTATTGTAAGTTGTTATCATTTAAGAACTTCGTCATTTTCGTTAATTTTTTTGTTAAGGTCATTCAACTAATAATGCCACGTGCTTAAAAATGATTTAATGTTTTTTTTTTAATTTTCTTATGATATCATGTGTTACTTAACCGAAAAATTGATTTGTTAGACGACAACATTTTATAAGACTCATTTGAATTTAAAAAAAAAAAACTAAATTATAATATAAAAATAATTTAAAGTATCAATCTATAGTTTTGTGTAATGTAAATAAATACTGTACATCATTACCCCTTATTACTACCTAATATAACTTTATGAGCATATGGCGGAATCTAATGGAATGCATCATGCCATGTGTTTGTAGTACTGTATAAGACCTAAATTAAATGAGCTTTGGAGGCAGCTTTGGAGGCAGTCTATATATGTGCAAACTTTTTTTTTTTTACATCAGCTGGTACTCGAATCTGATTTATCTAAAACCGAAAACTCGAATTCGATACTAGTTGATTAAGGGACCAAATCAATTACCACTTCACCTTGGTTGTGCGAACTAATAGGTACGAATTCCATGTGGGGTATGTCCATATGCGTTGAAGTGAAGTTCATTTAGAAATACTTTATTTTTGAAGTATTATGTAGGATTTCAGTGGCTTGCAAATGAGTATCTGAGTAAAGTGTATATAGGTAGTTATAATTAATCAACAACCCATTAACTATAGCCACAGATAGGTAAAATCATAAGTACTCATTACGTAATGTGTATGTGTTGAAAATGGACCGTTTGAAAATATCACAAGACACAAACAAAGAAGTATTTAAAGGAATATGAGATGAAAATATTAGCAAATAAATGAAAAGAAAATTTACGTGCAATTATATATTTTGCACCAAAAAGAAAAATACTCGATCGAACACGTTTGTTGCAGGCTTGCAGTAGGCTTCACATATGTAATATATGTTTTTTTTGAAGGGTACACACATCACTTTCCTATATATAAATGAGACTCCTTTTTCTTTAATTTAACCACAATTTATATGAAGGCATATATACTTTTTCTTTGCCCTTACCATGTATACTTGTGGACTGTGGTAGTCAACAACTCAACAAATTGTTGATCCAAATATGATTTGAGTTTTAAATTTTGGCCCCCATAGTTGAGATTTTGGCCCCATTTCACTTTTTTTTGGACAACAATGTCCTTCAGCCTGTAACAATTTCCGTCCATATTGAAACGGAAAAAATCCGTCTGCATGTACACGGAACAAATCCGTTTTTTGATACACGGAATAAATCCGTCCAGAGAAGAACCTTTTCTGTGTCAAGGGTCATGTCTTCTGTGACAATTGCTGTGCTACTTTTGAAACCTCTGCTACCACCTACATTCCTGGTAATTACTAATTACTCACACCCCCCCTTTCCTTTCACTTTACTCTTCCATTTTTATACTTTCTCATTTTTATACTGTCTCCGTTGCCTTTGTTTCACTCCATATCTTTAGATCTCATCTCATAAGTCATAACTAACTTACTTAGATCTCATATGTTCAAGTTGCGAACTTTTCCGTTGATGTGGTATTTTACTTACATAAATCTCATTACTTTATTCTTACAAATGTGTATTTTCATCCGTTCAACCTTTTATTATATGGGATTTTAGTGATGGTAGCAGCTTTTAGGATATCTATCCTTATTGATTTACACTCATTTGAGATTTGTTCCTGATTAATAACTTCCCTTTTGGGATAGACGGAATAATTCCGTTAGTCTCAAGACGGAATAATTCCAAGACGGAATAATTCCGTTTATGTATGAACATAAAACCGTTTCCGTCTGACCAGAGACGGAAAAAGTAACACGAAAAAGGACATTTTTGTCCATAAAAAAGTGAAACGGGGGCCAAAATCTCAACTACGAGGGCCAAAATTCAAAACTCCATGATTTTATTAGCACATTATCATTGCACAAGAATACTATGGCCCATTATGATATAGGCCCCCGTGATTGTAAAACCACAACCATAGCCCATTAGGCCGGTCTGAACACAAGGGGAAAATCCACTAACAATTTATTTGATTATCCGCTCCTAGATTTAGGAATTTGGTATTTAGAGGTTTGGTGGTGGTTTGGGGATTTAGGGTTTGACAGTAGTTTGACGTTTGGAGGTGGTGGCTATGAGATTTGGGGTTTAGGAGTGCAGGTGGTTATGAGGTTTAGGGTTAGATGAAGAAGACGTAGAAGGATTGTTTTGGAATAAAAATTAAAGGTTTATTTATGTTTTTAGTCCCTAAAAGTTGGTAGTGTTTTGGTTTTAGTCCTTAGAAATTTTTTTGACCTTGATTTATCCTTAATTATTTTGAAAAATTGGTTTTAATCCATGTTTGTTAAGAAAAATCCGTAAATCGCTAATGTGATTAACTAAATGCTACATCAGGGACTACATACATAAATTAGCAAAAACCAAAACCAATACACTCCCAATTTTTCGGGACTAAATACATAAATAAGCCAAAAAAATTAAATTGGAAATAAGCCAAAATTAAAACAATGAAATTTGTTAAATTCCAAAACTCATGAATCTTTGCCCTTCTCTTTATTTTTGGTCCCATGTTTGATTTTTTGAATCTATTTTTAAATTTTTTTAAAATTCTAATATACCTTTTTAATTTCCAGTTCATAATCCCTTTCCCTTTTTCAATCTTACAATGACGTTCACCCCACTCTCTTTCATTACTCCCATAGTTGCATTCTGCTTCCACTTCTCAAATCTTACACACCGACATTCAGATTCCTGTTTTCCTATCAGTCCCGACTCCAAATGTTACGTCTACATATATAATGTCGGAAGAATAAGATGTTTCGGATCGGCATGCAATATGGTTTCAGAATTGAAAATTTTTGACCCCCATAATTTCCGACCGCATAGTGTTATGATTGTTTTTATGGTACTCACTTAAAAATATACAACTTCTTTTCACCCCTCTATAATGAATAATCCATGCGAGTCTAGTCCCCATCTCAAATGATTTTGCTAGGTAATGATTTTAATTTTACAAGTTCTTCTTCTTTTATATTATAAATGCAGCTGCTCAAGAATAGTTTCTAAATACGAGCTAAATGTACGTATGACATATTTTTCAAGCATATAGTTTCAGAAGTTTTTTTTAAGTTATAAAATAAATTTCATTCCAAGACTATTGGTTGGGAATGTATTTTTTGAAGTATATTCAGCTGTAATCGCAATCGGAATACGGCGGCTATATCAGGCGACGTGGTCCCCAATTTCAAACTGCGATGCACAAGCAAATAATGGATCTCTATCTATACTCTGTTGCATGTCTTTTGTACGGTGGAGGTTCCGGTGTAGGTGAATATTTTATTTTTGTTTTTTAAATTTTTTTAATACATATTTATTCATAATATTTTTTTAATACAAGTTCATATACAGATTTTTTAGAATATGTAAATTTTAAATATAGTTTTACTCAGTACAGTTTTTTAAGAACACAGAGTAAAAAAAAATCCAAATTATAAAAATCACTTCATATCGATAAAAAAGAAAACACATATAATATTTTTTAATTGATTAAACTTAAAAAAAAAATAAATAAAAAAACCTTAAAAAAAAAAAGCATGCACCGACAGGTTACATGCTACGCCCTTTTCTACCACTACAGCTACTGAGGAATCGTCAAAAAGTAAGCCATGCCCAAACAAAGACAAGGGGAGAATCCTCCAACAAACTCACTCACTCCATGCATGCATACATACATACAAATGCAATTCAACAAATAAGTCATGTCGTGCATGTCATTGCATTTCCCTTTGCTATGATGGTCAATGGAAGCAGAGTGCAGCAATAGACGCAGGGTGTCCAACTGCGAACTGTCCATAATCAAAGGCTAGTAGCTACACATACATAAGACATGGTCGTGACTCGTGAGTTATGACATACACTTCCTTAGTCAAAGTCATTCTCCACGTGCTTATGATCCCTACCATAGTGTACTACTATACTTTTCTTTTCTCCTTACATGCTGTTTTAATTTAAATTAACATTAAGTGTGGATTGGATTTGAGACGAGTTTAGCTTAATTCACTCGAATTTGACTCAAAAACTATGATGAGTCATTAGTTTGAACCCTGATCTCATCTAAAATTGTATTAGATCTATTTTTGCCAATTCAAATTTATCAAAATGAGCTTTGAATAAAATGGGTTGGTGAGAGACGGGTAAAGCCTCTCAGTCCGCTCATCCCTAATTTAAGTTTAAGTTTGAAGCTGACCATATATTCTTGTGTTTGTCATTTTCTCTGATTGAGATTATTCGCTTGTGTCCTTTTCCTGTGCTGTTTTTTAATATACTTGGGCCACAGGGCATCTTTTGGGCTCTACCAACATATGAGCTAGCATGCAAAGAAATATTTCCATAAGTTTCCTGACAGAGAAATAAATATTTGGAAAATGCTAACTTATGGAATAAAAGTTATTGGAAAGTGTGATTTTTTATGTTTTTGAGAGAGTGGTGAATGTGAATTTAGGATTTTTTTCTATATATAATAACCTTAACAAATGCTCTAAGGGCACTTATTAACATGATCCTAAATATTTTTTCACATTCTATTACTGCATTGGATATTTTTATAAGAGCATAATAATAAATAATAATAAAAAGGATAATTCACATATTGTGACTTCGAATCACTACTACAAAACTATTTAAAATACCTGAATTTTAATCCCGGTTCCGTGTTATAACTGAGATTAAATACCATTTTTAATTAAAAATAATAATAAAATAAAGTAGAAATATATTTAAAATTCCAGCTTTTTTTAATCCCGGTTAAAAATAAACACGGAACTGGGATCATAAATATAAATTAAATTTTATAAATAACGATGTATTTTTAATCCCCATTTTTGTAAGGAACCGGGATGAATAATGATAAATTTTTTAGGCCATCTACCCGAGTTTTCACACGAAATTGTGGTAAAAAAATACTTCCACAATTAAAAATAAAACAAAAACACGCATCACTCCCTCTTATGTATATTGATTCATATTCATTCGCTGCCTCTAAACCCGGCAAACCCAGCCTCTTCGATCTTCTCATCCATTCTTCATTCATTCATTCGCTGCCCTCCCTCGCCTCGTCTTCTCCCTCCGGTTCGCAGCAGCCAACAGCAACAGCAAGCCCAGCAACTCAAATCACTCTGCTCACTCACGCACTCGCTGCTCCCTCACTGTGTTTCCAGGTTTGTCCTCCATTTTCGGGCTTCGTTTTTAATTCCTCACCTCAAATCTTGTTTTCTGATTTTATTTGCTACTCCTTCAATCATGCTTGCGTAGTTGCGTTGAAGTTAGGGTTCCTATTTTTTTTATTTCCTATATCTGATTTTTTTTTCAAAAATATTTGTGTATTTCTTAATTTCTTAATTTATGAATCGTTACTGTGTAATATTTCTTGTTTAGGCGTCTAGCTCTCTGAATCAATTGATTGTGACAATGTAAGTCTATCCTATTCATAATGTTTTGTGGTGTCCTTGAATGATGTATCAAAGGTGTTCGATGAAATGCCTCTTAGAAACGTTGGCTCATGGCTCATGATTACTTGTATTATCGCCATACCCTCCCACTCTTGTCTTGATTCTTAGTTTGTTTCAGTACAGTTAGTTTGGTGGACAAACTTTTAGTTTTACTATTGACAATGAAGTGTGGCAACAAATTTATTCATGGTTTGGTTTCCAATCTGTTCTTCCTCAGGATGGGAAATCTCATTTTCTTAACCACTTGCAGACGTTACAGGATAGAAAAATTCAAAATTGGTGGTCTGCAATTTGGCTTACTGTAATATGGCATATCTGGCTTTGGAGAAATAAAACTCAGTTCGGTGATGAAGTCCTAAATTTTGACGAAGTATTGGAGCGTATTAAAATTCGCTCATGGTTTTGGATTAAAGGAAATTGCTCAAAGATGAATGTATCACTCTATGAATGGTTCCTTAATCCTATACCATCCATTCGGTTATGCAGGTCTGCCTAAAGTTGGAAGCAGTTTTTGTCTAATTTGAATCTGGTATTAGTGGTATAACGTTGGTGGCTGGCTGCTGTTTTGTGCACATTTCATCGAGTGTTGCTGCTGGTTGCTGAGCTTTGAGAATTTTTCATATTGTTGTTGATCTTTCTGCAAAATTGTTATGGTTTTTCTGTATTTGGTTATTTTCTTTATTGTATATGATTTTGGTTCTGGATTGGGGCTTTTGAGTATGTCTCATACTCTCCCAATTGGTTTTTAATATATTCTTGTCTTATCAAAAAAAAAAAAAAAAATGAAGGGCACTTGAAAATGTTAAAACATAAGAGCTATACAAGTATGATATCATGGGAAGCATAGCTCATGCTTCAATGCTCGCTCATCAGGTACCCTTCCACTTTTTCTTTATTTAATATTTTATTTTTTTTGTTATTATTATTTTTAAATAATAACTTACTTCAAAGTTCAAACGGTGCAATGGCATTCATATTGACTCAACCCAGTGTAGTTCATTTGGTGTGTTCATTTAGTATGTTCTGAAATGTAATTGGTGAGGCATGTAATCTGTTTGATAAATTGCCCTTCAAAGAACCATAGCACAACATTGACCAAATGTTTTCATTGTCATATTCGTTTTCCTTAGTTTTTTGCTAACCTGATTCCATTTCTTGTGAGTTCTGTTCTTCAGTCCTTTACAATCTTCTTGTTTTTTTTAATCTAATTTGGATTTGGAATGGCTGAACATGCTTACAAACCTATGGAGTTTTTTGTTGGTAGCTACTAATACTTGGAAAGTGATTGGAAAATGACAATTCTATATTTATGGTGGCTGTATAGAAATTTGGATTGCGAAAGTTAGTTTTCAGAATGCTATTTGTGTGTGTCTTGTGAAATTTATGTTCCCATTTAAATAGGGAATAAAGCCCTGCTTTGTTAATATATCAGTGTTGGTTTGGTTCTCAAATATCCCTTCAGTCTTGTGATTCTTGTTTTCTTAATCGTATTATATTATTATGTATTCTCATTGTACTAACTTCCATCATTATTTTTGAGGATCCATTTTCATGTTTACTTTAGTTTTTAGCTTCCTTGGTAATGATTTATTTCACCTAAATTTCATTTTCCTTCTTTCACTGCTACTTATTTTTCACGCTTTCATGTTGCTTTTTTCCTACTGCTGGTTGCTGCTGTCTTGATGTCATGGAAAGGTGTTCTGGTCTCTTCACCAAAATCCCCTGCCACTGCTCACTTCCCTCAATCCAATTTAGTTCCAACTCGACCCTCCTTCACTGCTGGCTCTCTCCACTTTGTAAGATAAGCTCTACTTTCTTAACTTTATCATCATATTCTAATTATTGCTCAAAATTGCTTTTCAAGTTTCAACTACAATAATGCCACTGCCTCTCTTTAGTCCCTTGACTTCAAATTTTATGCCTTTGTAACTTTACAATCAGCTAGAGTTTGTTGTTAATTAGAAGTGTTATTAGAATTCTATCAGATGTTACCTTATCTCTAATAGATATACCTTGATGTAACCAGTGAACATGTTGAGGCAATGACTTGGAATATGACTTGCAATATTATGTTAATTTTCTGATTTTCTTTTTTTGTTTTTATTGTGAGTTTAAATTATGCGTTATCGCTGATGACTATGTGACAACATATTTTTTAATGCAGTATTTTGCATTAGTTTTTTTTTTTGCCTTGAGAGTCTCAAAGATTTACAATCTTAGTTTACAGCCAACTTGGACATAAAAGATTGTAGAAAATTGTTGAGTTTGTGGATTGATATGTACCATAGCAGAATTATGTTGCTATTCTACCTCTTACTCTGTTAGGCTATTGAAGAGTGGGTAAGCAAACTAAGACTTCTAAACAAGAAAGTTTAATAACTCTTTATGGCATGGTAGTGTAAATGTCCTGTGTTTACTTATTTTTCATTTTGCAGAAAGCTGAGCAAGAGAAGTTGGACAAGCTTGCTCGCAAGGTATGTCCTCAAAATTTTACCCTCTTGAAGTCACCTACTATTTGGGAGAGGGACTAGTAGTGAAACAAGAGACTATTTACAAGTTCATAATTAGTTACTAATTTTACAAGCTTAAAAGTCCAACTTTGGAAATTTTTTAGTTGTTTTTGTGCATTTTGCAACTCTGATCCCATTTGTGTATCAGAGTTAGTTCTGTTATCTCTGATATAGCATATTATTTCCTGCTAGTTTGTGGTTTTATGCATCCGGTTATAGGTAAGCAGCTTGTTTTCTTTTTGCTGCACATGATTCATTTCATTTCGATTTATGTTTGTTTCAACTTTTATAATTACTCATTTAGTTCAATAATATAATATACATTACTTTATATTAATTTTACAGTACTACTTTGATGACTGCAAGTACACCATGTACAATCAGGAGTTGTTGGATGAAGTCAAGGAAGAATGGGCGGCTTTCATGTTCGATCAAGTGTACCTTAGACTTAGATTTAGATTTAGATTTATATATATATATATATATATATATATATAGTACATGATAATTTAGTTATATAGTAGACTTTTGAAGCTATTTTGGTCTTTTTGGCTATGTACTATGTAGCACGTGATAATTTAGCTATTTTGGTATATGTTTCTCAACTTTATGAAGCTAATTTTGGTCTTTTAATTTGTAGCTATTTTGGATAAAGTTAATTAAGATATATATTATATTGCTTTTGTTGATGCTATATTATTATTTAAAATTCTGGTTCAAAAAAAAAAATCCCATCATTTACGATTCCGATTCATAAAAAAAAAAACAGTGTTTAAGATTCCGGTTCGTAAAAAAATTAAAAAAAAAATCCATCAAATACGATTCCGGTTCAGTTCAATTTACTATCCCGGTTCTTTATAATTTACGATCCCAATTCCGTGTTTTTAAAGAACCGGAAACGTAAATTGTCCTATTTTTAATCCCGCCATATTCAATTCCGGTTCGGAACCGGGATTGAAAATGTTTCGGAACCAAAAATGTTTTTTTAAGTAGTGAACCCTACTGTCAATGATTTCAAGATTTAATTGATGAGTAATCTACAAGCACCTATGAGCCACCGAAATATGGAATAACCCAACTGAGTTTAAAATTTTGTTTATGGACGTGCTCTCTCTTGGTCTTGGATTTTGAAATCAACTCCCAACTATGGAAAATAATTATAAAATGACAAATATAAATATATTCAAACAAGCTAAGTACTACCAACAAGCTATTGGTGCTGTGGTACCAGAGGCTGTACTTGGTAGGACGAATCACGGTTCGATTCCCCGTAACAAGGTTGGAAGAGGAATAAAACCATAACTCTGGGACCCCCTCCAATTGGATTAGTTTGCCCAATGGATCGGATAACAGGGTGGGAAAAAAAAAGGCCATGTCCTATCTAGTTCTTTTTAGAGTGGTGATGCCCAAGCGAGGAGATTTTTTTCAACTCCTAACCTTTTTTCTATACTTGTTTTTGTTGCTTGGGGCGGATTTGGTGGATGATGAGCAACATATGATAGGAGTATTTGATTTGAACAACTGCCGCTTAATTTTTTTGCTTTTGGCTACCGAATTCGATACTATATATCTTTGGACTTATATATGAGCAACAAATTAAATTAAATTAGTTTTTATCATTGACAACAAATCAGGCATCTGCCCGTTATGCATAACATATCGTACAACTTTTGCGTTGCATTACAATATTCCACGCATCTAAATTGGCATTTAACAGCTTCGAATAGTTTAAATGGAATGAAAATATAGTATAGTGGAAAGAAGTAGAACTGGTTAAAAAAAAAAAAAAAAAACTGGGATATGCCATGCCACAACTTGAAAAGTCTTAAAACTTTTTTATAGAAGGATCGGAGAAGCTAAGGGTATGTTTGGTTTGTGAAAATATTTTTTGTTTTCATTTTCAAAAATTATTGATAATTATAATTATTATTCTATGTTTAGTTTATAATTTTTATTAATTATGAATATGATTCACTGTTTTCATATGTTTGTGTTTCCAAATATTTATACACGAAATAGTGAAAACAAATTTTGATTGTTTTCACTTTCTATATAAAATTTGAAAAATAGGAAATGAAATGAAAAACATAGGTAACATTCACAATTAACAACAACCGAAATAAAAACATGGGTCTTAATTATAATTATTAATAATTTTTTAAAATGAGAATGGGAAACTTTTTCACAAACCGAACATACCCTAAAGTTATTAATTTGATTTCTCACATCTCAAAAATTAGGCATATCAATTAAAGTTACACCATCGAGTTCTCGTCATGAGTTAAAATCATTTGTCCTAAAATGTATGTCACTTCATATGTCACTTGTTGTAATTTGTTTAAAAAATATTTGTTTATTAAATTTTTAACTTAAATATTAGTTTTCCAACCAATCATAACAAGTGACACATGGAATGACACACTTTTTAGAATATAGAATTTGCTTTCGGTCATCATATCCTAATCCAACTTTCTTTGTTTTTTTTTTTTAATATTATGAGATGGAGGGAGTAATTTTTTTTCTCCCAACTTAAAACTCCATCTTGTAATTAATACTCTATTTGATTCTATATATAAGTCTCATTTGACTATTATTTTTTTTAATATAAGCCTCATTTCCAATTTTTAATGACAATAATTATTTCTTTTTTCTCAAACATCCATATTTAGTTAACACTTTTAAGTTTTTAGAGTCTCGATAATAATTATAGGAAAATTTTTGAAAAATTATATCAAATATTTATATTTTCAATATTACTAACAATATTAACTAATTTTTTTTCAAAGTATGTGAAAATTGGTTAAAAAAAATTAAGGACAGGAGGGAGTAGGATCGAAGTCCCCACTAGCCTTTTGTTAATGGTTAATGGCTTCATAATTTGACCAGTTGAGTCATTGACCCGTTACTTGGACCGTTAAAAGTCGTTGACTCTTTAATTACTTGCATAGAACTTGGTTCCATTAAAGATAAACCATCTAGTAAAAAAAAAAAAAAAAAAGATAAACCATCTATCTAAAGAGCATTACAGTATTGGTTAAAGTTTTTATATATTATAAAAATAATTTTAAGTGTGTATTTTTTATGTCTCAAGAATATAAAATTTTATGTTTTTTTAATTAATTTTTACTATATTTAGCTTCGTAAAAAGTGCACTAAGAGTATTTGTCAGAATTTGCTAAAGATTAATAATTAAAGGCAAAATTGCTATATTGGTCCTTAATTTTTTCTTTTAATCAGCAACGTTTTTTTTTTCTTTTCAAATAAGTTATATAAATTGTTGATATCAAAAAATTCATCATTCTTTTTTCATTAACATTGATTGTTAAGTGACATTTGTCATTTATAGGATGATGTCATATGTTAAGAAAAAAAGAGGTTGAATGAGTTTTTCAAATTAGCTAGTATATTTACTCGTGCGATGCACGGGGTGAATTCGTTTGGAGACTATTGTTTATAAAATATTTCATACACTTTTATCCGTCATGATCAAAACATAAATATATTCTACACACTTTTCATTCAGTTAACATTATTAAAGAAGAAAATCATAGTTATTGTCATCATTTAAAAAAATTAGGGTGCTTAAATTTCTTAAAAATTATAAATATTGAAAATATTCCAATTTTTTTTCCAGAAGCTAAGATATGGCTAAACAATTATCATTCCCAAATTTAAAAATAACCAAAATTATTTCTATAGTGACTCCAACCCCGTGAAAAAAATTTCACATCAAATATTCTTATTATGAACAAAATTTTCTAGAAAAGCATTTTATATCTCAAAAAATTTCAATCCTATAAATAAATTGCACTCCAAATATTAATAAAACTAATTTTTTTCCCTAACATGCATCCTTACATAGTGCATCAAATTTTGAAGAGGAATAATTATTATATTATTGTTTTATTAGTTTCGAATTTTCTATATTTTTTCAGTAAAAATATGTGTTTGATTAAGTTACTATTGCACTATCATTAGTGTCCATAACACGTAATATAAAACTACAATCCATTTTTTATTTATCCCATTAAAAACATAGGTATTTGAAAAAACAAACAATTAAAACCTTGTATGAAAAGGGTTTTTTTAACCTCAGTCACTCTTGGACTGAAAAAAATGGACATTTTTTATTAAAAAATTAATATAAAATATTTTCATACATATCAATATAACAATTTCATATAAAATTTTGTCTCTCTTAAACTCTTATCTTGAACCCAAAATTAAGAAAAACCATATAAGAAATAAACTAAGACTTAAAAGAAAAAAAATTGTTCCAACATGTGTGAAGTGAATCCATAGAATCTTATGCAAAAGCAATACGGAATCAGATAAAATGCCAAAATTTTGAATATCTAAAAATCCTTACTTCCACATACATTAATTGACCAACTTCTTTTCAAAACTTTAATCAACCTATCATAATAATATGAAGCTTGATACATTAAAAAAAAAACAATACATCTCCAAAACCAAAGCCTAAGGGAGGCAAAGGCAAAAATAGATAAATCAAAATTGCACTATAAGTCTACAATGCACAAGCAAAACTCTCATCCACATTAGAAAAGCAGTAACAAAAACCACAAGGCACCTTCATGATCCAACGGCTAGAAAGAGAACACCCAATCATACACTAAGCATGAATCAAAACCGCAACCATTTGGATCAAAACCTTTAAAAAACAGCAACAGACACACGTTAGCAAATCACTGCACCACCCTTGCCAACAAAACAGCCTCCTGCAGCAACAGCAATAAAAAAACCCAACACCAAATGCCCACTATATATCACTACTGCACCACCCTTGCCAACATAATAGCCCCTGCAACAACAAAAAAAACACAACCAAACACCTACAATATATATAGGTAATAATGTATGTGAAAAAGCATACTCACATAATTATGCTATGCTAATTCAAAAGACAATGAAAAAGACAACAATTTAGCCAAATTAATAACACAAACAATGAAGTTGGATAAGTAGTAATCTATCAAGAGAATTTCCAGAGGTGAAATAATGAATAACCTATAAAAAAAATCAATGGCATTTTAATACACATATTGAGAGCCATAAAAGTGCATGTCTATTATTACAAAACACAATTAGTAACACAAATTAACATAGTTAGTTAAAGAAATGAAATAAGGAAGTATAAGCCATCAAAGTACACAGAGAGTGAACTATATTACAATACACATATGGCATTAAGAATGCATTCTCAACTATATTCATGCACCCTCGCTATTGAAACAACTATGAATAATGACATATTCATAATCTTACCACTGACTGTGATTAAAAATATTAATCATCTAGTTCACCATCACTGAATTCCTCCATCATTAAAATCTCCAGTAAGTAGGTAAAGTAGTTGATAATTTTTCCCCTCCCCGTAACTCTCTGGCCAAAATAATGAAGGTGAAAACCCAAAGAAATCTTGAATGAAAAACATAAATCTTTTTGCAATCAAACAATCAAAAAATATGTAAAAGCATACTCTGGGGACTTTCAACAAACATTTGATGCCTGAATCCAAGTATCTGCCACAGCCAAACAAACCTTAACCGCCACCAATATGGATGATCTACAACCTATCACCTAACCAAAAATGAAAACCTTGCCAAGAGAGAAGCATTCAAAAGTTCAAAAATCAATAGCCGCGTCGCTGCATGGAAAAAAATTGATGAAGCTTCATACAGTTAACCGCAGGTGGCTTCCATTTTGGGTTTTCTTTGGAAACACATTCAGATGTTTTTGATTTTGATTTATTTAAAACATTTGCCTCTCCAGAATTGTAAAACAGAAATGCAGCTGTAATCTCCATGACATGCTTTCCTTCGCCTTCTTTGGTACTACCCTAAAAATAATTGAATCATCATTCATCAGTAACAATATCACATTGAACATGTAATTAGTTCAACCCATATTCAAAGTAACCAATATGGGCAAGAAAATATAGTTTCAAAACTTAAGAAGCTAGAAATTAAAAGTAAAAAAGAAAACATGATGTGAGGACTTTCCTTGAAAATTACCTTGAACCCCATTTCGCGAAAACATGCCCAATTGTTGACCTCCTCTGTCACTCTTAACCAAAATAGCAGATCTTAGCGGCCACCGATAACTACTCGCAAATCTCTACGCCAAATGTTTTTCACCGCATCATCTCTGCCACCATGAATGCCACCCTTGATCTTGCCCAAATTGTGACAAAAACCAACCCCACCTAGCTCTTTTTATACCACTTGAAAGGTGGAGATGAATCCAAAGGCTCCAACCGACACCCATTCAATATGTTTAGGGAAAGCACAGGGAATGTTGAAAAAAAAACTCGAAAAAAGAAGAAGAATTATTGAATGGAACACGACAATCTAAACTTCTCCTCGTTTGAAAATAAAGCCAATAAAAAATATTGATTGATTGATCTTCCCACAATTCAATCTAAAGGCTTATTAAGTAGAGCAATTAAATACAGTAGTAGCTTTCATGTGAATTCAAAAAGCCCATAAAATACCTAATTAAATAACCTTGAGCCAATAAATGTTACTTAATGCATTCCACTTACTGTTGAGCCTAAATAAGTGGAATCCTTTGACCGAGGAGGTGAGAATCTTATCTTAATATAAAAAGACTAAAAGAAGATAAAAAGAATACTAACCTTGAAAAATGATGAGTAACAACTTTTGTATGCAAACTCACCTTGGTAAACTTAATTACTAAAAATAGAAATAAATTCAAAAAATTTCAAATGTAATGTTCATATATCATGCCACTTGGCAATCTAGAAATGTCACTTGACAAAACTTTCCAAAATTCTTCCTTCAAATTTAACATATTAAGATTTTTTTTTTTAAATTTCTGGTGGAATGTGTCACTTAACCATCAATGTTTACGGAAAATATGAATTTATTAGACTTCAACAACTCAAAAGTATTTGAAACGAAAAATCTTACGGGAACAGAAGCAACTCTTACCTGCTTCTGCATCCAAAACGCACGTTCTCCCTGTTTTGACGCGGAAACAAACAGGCTTTATATATGTTTTAACCAAAAAATAACCTAAAGTTTCAATCTAATACTTTGTCATCACTGAATTAAGGTAATATGCTTTTGTAAGTTTTTTATATTGTCAAGGCATCATCCAGACATCCACTATTCATATATTTATGATCATTGATTTATAAATAAAAGTAATTTAAATGAATGGTGGATAATATACTAACAGTGTAAAAAAACTTCATAGTATCGATACATACTATTTTTTTTAGTGTACACCAACCGGTACCTGAATTTGGTTTACTAGAGAATCCGACTCATCCGGTCCGATCAAACTGAGCTCGCACTAAGCGGTAGGGGTCTCCCAGTGGGATTGCTCCATACCCAAGGCTCGAACTCGAACCAGTTAGTTTAGGAACTAAGTGAGCTACTACTTGACCAACGTCACGTTGATGATGCATACTAATTAGCAATCTCTAAAAAGAACTCAACTCATCTTATACCTGATTTTAAAAGGAGATTTTTTAATAATGTGCACTCTAGGTGTATTTTAAGCATACTTTAATAGTTTAATGAGATAGGCTTTTTTTCCGTAAAACTCGAAATATCACATTTCATAATATTAGACAAATAATTTTTTATAAATATAGTACAAATTAACTTTTTTAAGTAACGTTAACATGTTTTTTACGTCACACATAATTTTTTTTTTTTGTAAAAATCAAGGTTTTGTTAATCAGTATTCAAAAGATATTGATTAAGGAAAATATTAAGAGAAAACTTACCAAAAACACTGACCAATTTGTATATTCTTAAAAATTATTTGAGGTTCAATTTGATTTTTATTAAAATATTAAATCAGAAAATAATATATGCACTTACAGTATTAAGATTTTTTTACACTATCAACCGTTGATTGGTTAGCTATGATTGATTTATAAGTAAAAAGAATGCATATCGATAACGGATAATGTATCGACAATGTAAAAAACTTTACACTATCAATGTACAAATATTAAACTCATATTAAATTTGATCCGATATAAAAACTATCAGTGGTTTAGTTCACTCTTGTTTTTTAGATTAAAAAAAAAAAAAAAAGAAAGAGAGAAAGGTAGTCTTTTTGTGGCTTCTTGGAAGTTTCACAATAAAAAGATGGTTATCCAACTTTTTTGATTTAGTCTAGCATAAGCCATAAAGTTAGCAATTATTTCCTCGGGTCCTAAGATGGTTATCCGACCGTTATGCGAGAGATTAGTTACCCATTTGTGCGAGGGAATAGTTACCCATTTACATGGATGAATTCCTGGTTCATCCAAAAAAAAAAAGAATGGGTTAAGTTATTAATGGTATTAAAAACGTAAACATTTAATATATTTTTTCAAAACAACCTATATAATTATTATTTGAATTTTAAAAAGTATTGGCTTAATAAAAATATTTAAAAAAATAATTAAATGTTTTTGAAAAATGATATAAAATCTAAAAAATATGACCAATTTTTTTTCCTGAAAAGTATTGCATAATGTATTAGGAAGAGGGAGTAATTAAGGGAAGGAGCAGCATAATATTTTGATAGGAAGACAGATTATATTGTTGTTAATGCTCTCAAGAAATGAACCAGCTAGCTGGCGAAGAAGACAGCTTACACTATTATGCATGATGTAGCCATTAAAGGATATGTGCTTTTTCTCTGGTTGATGGTTCCAATCACCCGGCCCTGACCGTACCCTACTCACCACCCTTTTACATTTCGTTAGTGATTTATGGAAATATGTAGACACCGGGGATAAATAGAGGGCCACCTTTTGAATCTGCTAAAGATTATCTAAATAAATGCGAAGTGGGGCTACTTATGTTTGTTGATTTGGATACCGGTCACGCTGAAATGCTGGGACTGGGAGTGTGATACTAGTTATATGTACACACCTATCGAACTGTGCATTTTAGGTGTCATGGGTCAGATTCTTGGCCGATCTACATAGATCCATCTAACCAGTAACGGATTTTGAACCTAATTTTTAGGGGAGCCAAAATTCCAGCTTAATGTTAGTTATAGTATAATAAATATTTTTGTTGGAATATTAAGAGCCGAGGATAAGAACCTTAAAAGAGATAAGTTTTATTGGGAAGTGTTATTTTAAAAGAATCAAAAGACTTTATATTTATTTTTTCATATCTAGATGATTTATATTCCAGCTTAATTTTATTAGGATAATAAGTTATTTTTATTTTTATTTATAAATTATATTATTGTAATTATATACTCCATTCGGTCTCATATATAAGCAAAAAAAACTAATTTCACACCTATTAAGAAAAGAAAGTTAGTTGAATGTATTTAATTTTCTCGAGTTCATAAAAAAATAGACTACTTTAAGAAATATTCATTGGGAATGAAACAAAAATTAAATGCTACAACCACTTTTTAAAAATATGTTAGGAATGATTGTATTGGAAATAGAAAGTTAGTTAAATTTTGCTTATATTTAAGACCACCAATAAGACGTTTTTATTTGCTTATATTTGAGATCGGATGGAGTAATTTCTTTTGCTATTTTTCCATAAGTATTTCTCTCCCACAACATGTTGATGACAATGACTTTGTAGGGAAAGCTTCTTGGAATAAACCCTTCAGCGCTGAAGACTATTCTTAGGAGCTTTGAGATGGTTTTAATTTAGTTAGTTCTTAAATGTTGATATCTGCAACTCTTGACGTTTTTTGATGCCTGCGTCCAATAAGTTACTCCTCTGTACTTAACCATATCACACAGATCAAGGAGGGTAGTTAGGTTTCTTGAAACTTTTAAAAAATACTTCAACATTACAATCTTACCCTCTTAAATTGCATTGGAAATTTCACAATGTATTACTTCACATTAATGGACAAAGGGTAAATAAGAGAAAATAACATTAAATGCCTCCTAGAAAATATAAAGTGACTTATAAATAGGACCAAAGAATCCTTCTAAAATGTGACTTATAAATAGGACCGGAAGGAGTAATTACTTCAATTCATTGTATGATTGGTTCTTTTACCTTTCACTTTTGTAGGTTTGCCTATTGAGGGCAATCCTCCCAGAAAGTGGGCTATTGGCAAAGGAGATTATAAACTGTTAAAATGCCATTGTGGAAGTGTGTTTATTATTAATTGTGTTTACGAGTTGTTCCAAAATTCTCATACCACCGTGAATGAAAATCTTTTCTTCGATTAGTTTTTTCTTTGTCTTACCCTAGATTGACTATAGATAAGTTATGGAGTATGTGATTTTCAGAGGACTTATCTCGTGGAAGAAAATTAAAACAACAGCTATGTTAATTTCGCATTCAATTGTTTGATCTATTTGGATATTCAGAAATAATATTATTTTCGAGGTGGATTAGTTGGACCACAAAAAATGTGAAGTTCAGACACCACCTGATTTCGACAAAAAAAGAAATAATATTATTTTATCTTTTTTTTTTAATCATTGTTGGGTTGTTAAACTTGATTCAAGTAGATCCTATAGTTTTGGTATTTTGTGAGGAACTTATGATTCTAGTCGATAAATGATTTATAATAAGTTAAAATATTAAATTGAATGTTGTTAACAACATAAATAGGAAATGAATAAGAAATGAAGAAAAATAGATAGAGATAATCTCAATTCTTTGTGAAAAATAGTTGATTTTTCATTTTTGGATTGTCGAATGAGTTGACCACATCAAATTGTCTTTTGAAAATTTCTTGTAATCGATTAGTTATTGGTTAAAGTACCTTTGTTCTTTTTTAAATTTTAATGATATACCTTTGATAATTAAAAAAACAAAAATAGAGAGATCAATATAATAGAAATATGAACACTGAAAAGACTAGTTCAATTCTTGTATTGTCTTCTAAAGCTCGTGTGTTCATTATTTTTGCCTTATAAACAATTTACTTTTAATTACGGGGCATTACTTTATCAAAAGAAGAACGACTTTTGATCAAAATTATATTTGGAGATAAACTTCGTTATAAGCACGTTAATAAATTGAAATTGAATCTGACCAGAATTGCCTAATTGGTAAATGGCAGCATGGCACCACGAACCACGTTGTAAACATGTACTACTAATGTCTAATTACATGTTGTGAACACACTCTTCATCCGCGGCTTTCTTCCTCCGCCTTCTTGTATGGCTGCTACGGCTTACGTATGACTTTTTCCTAACCAGATTTGTTGGCCAGTAAAATTGTTGTAAACATAAAAAGAATTGGGATACAGTATTCACGTCAAATGAACATTCTCAAGTAGATTTTCTTAGATAGATCATAGTTCATAATTACTACTCTTGTTAATATAAACAAACAAATGTAATCATCTTCTATTAGATTCGTAACACGGATGTTGAGTTCAATCAATCAACAATCACTTTTTAAAGTGGTTCCATTCCATTATATATTCACGTATACTTGTTCTATGAACAACCACTGAAGGAACATATTAGCGCGTCACATTTAATTTTGGTCTCCCCAATTAATATAGATATGTCTTGGTTTTTAGGTTGGAGGTGGTCCACAATAGCTAGTACACCGTATGTACACCCACGAGTACCTGGGTACTTCTGATGAATATATGGCTACTAATCAAACATGTGATCTACGTAATAATCTAGACAATACTAATAGATTTAAGTTTTTTTTCCTAATCTTGCACGCAGGAGACCCAAAATAAGTACACACCGTGGACTAATTGGGTTCCGCTGAATCTTTGGCTACTGAACGTGGATGATATGTACTCCTATGATAGATTGATATAGTAATTAAAATGGTTTTTAGATTGTCACTTAGGTACATGTTAACGAATTTTTAAAACGTGTTTTCATAGGAAAATTTAACCAAGTACTGTATTTATCATTTTTGAGAAGTCCAATACTTCCTATAAACAAGATTAAATGGTTATTAATAAATTAAAAAACAAGTTGTCCCTTATGTGGCATTGGAATGGAGAGATAAATCCGATGCACTTGTTCCACTCATGTACAGTAACGAAGGAAATTTGACTGTGGTTCTTTGCTTGGCTCCAATGCACTGCACATTCCGCGGACACTCCTCCCCAAGCTTTCCTGGTCGTTGCAGGAGCCTTTAAGTTGAAAGCATTTGAAAGGTATGGCATGGGTATGTGGTTAACGCTCACCCAATTGTATTGGCTTAAAAAGGCATAATTATGTCATATGCCCTTGAAGTTTGGGGTACTTTTGTCAGATACCTTTATTCTTTTTTTTTTTCAATGTTTGACTCCCCGAAGTTACTTCTGAGTTTGTAACATCGGAATTCTGATCATACGAGGGAGGTTAAGCACCTGGTGCCCCGTCGTTGAAGATCCTTTTTTAAAAAAATTTAAAAAAACTAAAAATCTTAATATTTAGTCAGAATTGGTAGTAGGGGTATATGACAAACTCAAAAGTAACTTCGGGGAGTCAGACATTGAAAAAAAAAGAATAAGGGTATCTGGCAAAAGTACCTCAAACTTCAGGGATTTGTGACATAATTAAGCATTGTTTTTAACAATGGTTCCTTCTCTGTGATACTCCTCAATCTCCTTTATACAAGTTACTTTTACTTAATTCATGCATATTAAGAAAGAGAAAATGTAGAATACAACTAAAGTGTAAAGAGTTTTTTACACCGTGTATCATCCATCATTCATCCGTTTATAGTTATTGACTTTTAGATTAAAGTAATACAAATGAATGGTGGATGATGGACTACACTTTACATCGTCAGTGCATATTCATTAATCTCATTAAGAAGAGTAGTTTTTACTCTCAAATTTATCAAAAAAAAAATGTTGTCATTCCAAAGTTACCGCTATTTAAAACTTTATAACTCTATTCATTTCTCTCTCTATTGTAATTATTATCCTATCACCCCTATGCAATTATGAGGGGTGTATTTGGAATAAACTCTTTAATACTACCTAAACATTCTAAAACGACTTATAAAAAGGAACACTAATTCTACCAAAATGATGTCCTATAAAAAAAAGGACGAAGGGAGTAGAGTTTAGGGGAAAATAATTAAAATCTATAAGCTCTCTCGTAGCAGATGCAGATTATTTTTTGAAAAAATATTTTTTAGACCCATGTAATTTTCTTATTCTACCCTTATCACTTCATCACATTAACTACTTACTTCTCACATCGTACCCTTAGCTTTCTTGTAATTTACTCAATAAAAATAATTTTCTTTACATTATTCAAACAAAACAGATTAGTTTAAATTTATTGTTCAGTTAAAATACTCAAATATAAACATATTATGATTTTAACATATTATAATAAAAAAATAGTCATAATCTCATTTTATCAACTATCAAAGTCGTCGCTAGGCTCAAGACAAGAGGGCGACTGCTTTAAGAAACTTTTATAACTATCATGCATGTTTGCTGGTTTGGCTGATTGAGTTTTTGTGATACTCGTTCATTAAAAAAAATAATAAAAAATGAACTAAAAGTGCGTTGAAAAACATTGTATTATTAGGACACATCAATTAAAAACCAAGTAAATTAGGGCTTAAATACATTTTTTGTCTTCTATCTATTTATGAATATTCATGTTGGTCTTTTAACTTTTTTAAGCTGGTTAATCACTTAAAAAAGTAAAAATTATAGGGTTTGACATATAATCTTTAATTTTTTTATACAATAAATAAGGATTGTTCACATGCTCGTCTGCAATTAGGATGGGTAGGATATGACTTTTGGCCCTAAATTTTAAAAATGGTTGGCTCGTCCATCCACGAAAAACGTCGTCATGGGTTGATCTCTCCCACCCGTTCTAATCGGCAATACTAGTTTTAATGAAAATTTTTGCCATAGTTTCCGACTTTAGTAGTTTTTATATTTTTAATAATATTTAATATAATATTTTAACTTAACATATATTTTTTCCATTCTTAAATACAAACTATTAGAATGGACTTGCACATTAAATAAATAAATTAGTTAATATAATTAATGTTGTTGGAATTAATAATATTTGATATATTTTTCAAAATTACACTTATAATTATCATTAAAACTTTAAACAATATTAAATTAATATAAATATTTATAAAGAAAATACTCTACTAGTATTATTAAAGATTGAATTAAATAAGATTAAAAAAAAAGATTGAATTAAATACTTATAAAAAAATTAAAGTATTCCCGATGTTTATAGGAGCATTCAGGAATACGAGTAAACAAAATCTGGAGTCGATTTTACCAACATGGATTGCGACGAGTGGTAAGTGGTTCGATCTCGTTTAAACAAGGTCTCGAGTTCGAGTCCTTATGAATGCAAAAAATCCATGTTGAAAAACTTACCTACCATAGTCAAGCATGCAACCCGGATCGGATCCGTATATATCTAGGTAGTACTTTGGGAATTCGGCGGAAAAAAAAAATCTGGAGTCGATTTTTGTTACAGTAGTACAAATTGTGATTTACGACTAGCAAGGCAGGCCCAGTGGACTGTTTTGTGGGTCCTCCCTTCCCAGGTTCCTACACTTTAATACTCGTACATTCAAGGACCCCTTCCGGGCCCCCCCACCCCTCCCTCTTCTCCTCCATAAAAGCCAACCCCATTCCCTCCATCCTTTTTCATTCATTTATTCATTCCATTCATCATATCATCATCACTCTTTCCAAAAAATCAACAACATTAAACAACAACGACAATAACAACAACAACATCTTAAAAACCCTAAAATGTCCTCACCCTTCCCTTCTTGCTTCCGCCCCTCCCCCACCACCGATAACAACTTTTTGCCACCGCCCACTCCACCTCCACCACCCTCCTCCTCCTCCTCCTCCTCCTCCTCCACCAACAACCCAAATCTAACAACCTACCTCTACCACACCGACATAGGCCTCGTCTCTCTAACATGGTCACGCTCCATTCTCGGCCGTTCCCTCCACGTCAACCTCCACCACCACCCTTTCGATTCCCCTCCCTTCCCTTCCCTCTCCTCCTTCCATCTCCACATCAAACCCTTCCTCTTCTGGAAAAAACACGGCTCCAAGAAACTCTCCCCCAACACCCTCCTCTTCTGGAACCTCTCCAAGGCCAAGTTCGCTTCTGGCCCCGAACCTTATTCCGGCTTCTACGTCGCACTCGTCGTCGACCACCGCATCACTCTCCTCATCGGCGATTCCGACAAGGACGCGTATGCCAAGTCCAAAGCCACGGAACCGAAGAATTCTCAGTTCCTCGTTCTGAAACGAGAGCACGTGTTCGCTGATAAGGTTTACAACACGAGAGCGAAATTCGGTGGGAGGATGAGAGAGATTGAGATTAATTGCGGTGGTGGTGGTGAGAGTTCGCGGCTTTGTTTCAGTGTTGACGGAGAGAAGGTTCTGCAGATAAAGAGGTTGAAGTGGAAGTTCAGAGGGAATGAGAGAGTTGAAATCGATGGCGTAACGGTTCAGATTTCTTGGGATGTTTATAATTGGCTTTTCGAGAAGGATAGCAGTGACGGGCACGCGATTTTCATGTTTAAATTCGAGGACGAGGAGGAGGAGGAAAAGGAAGCGGCGGAACACGGAGGCGAGAGGAATTTGGTTAATATGTGGACTCAGCAGCAGAATTGGAACCTCGGAGCTTATGATTGGGGCAAAATTGGATCCAATTCGTCGGTGTCGATGGCTTCTTCGGCGGGTTCTTTCGGCGCAAGCTCATCGGTGTTGGAATGGTCTAGTGTGGAGGAGAATGAGTTGGTCGTTCCCGTTGGGTTTTCGTTGCTTGTTTACGCTTGGAAACGCTGACATTTGTCGCTCTTTCGATTGAGTCAGCTCAGTTGATTAAACTGCGAGAAAGAGCATAATGTAGTAGTATTTGCCATTAGATTATGTTCTGTTAGTTCTATAAATAGTTACATTTTTCTAATACTAACACAATTGTTTCCTGAACATAGAGGTTGGATAAATTTTACAGTAGTACTTTAGAACTTATTAGGAGCATATCAGAATCTATTGTTAGATTTGAAATTGACAGATTTTCTATATATGTAGCTTATTGCTATGTAACGTGAAAAAAAATTTGTACTCATTGTTTTCACTTTATCATGTTGTGAGAAACATAATGATTAAAACATGATGGAATAGATTGTAGTATTGCTTTAATTTTTATATATTTTTTTGCTAATGGCTTTTTGAAAAACTTAGCTAAAACAACTGTTTTTGATATGATTATTGTTTTTATTTTAGTTTTGGCTTCTGTTTACATGTGAGTGTGATTAGCAGTTGGATTTTGATTGGAATAGTAATCGTGGCGTGCATTACCAATGTTAGTCCAAATGACATGTGAGGTAGGACCTATTCTTTTCTTTGGTGCCTTTGCAAATGGCAGCTAAGCTTTTAGGTTGTAGCCTTCCGTGACCAACACTAACGGTCAAGTTGGTTGACCTATACCAATAGACAATAGTAGTATTTTCTCCTTTTTTTTATTTATAAGATTTTTTTGGGTTTTTCACTCCTATTAAGGTAAATGGATAAATTTGTTAGTGGTGACATTGGAAATGTAAAAATTCGACATACTTTGTCAAAATTACCCCTATAATGATTATTGGAACTCTAAAAAGTGTTGACTTTATAGGGGTGTTAGTGGAAAGAAGTAATTAAATGCTATTGAAAATTGAAAAAAGGTCTTATAAATATGACCAAAATAAAAACTCCAAAAGGGTCTTATAGATAGAACTGGAGGGAATAGTATTTTGATTTTCTTTAAAAAAAAATTAATATATAATTTTGCTTAGGAAATATAGTAAATTGATTTATTCCAAATAGTAGTCTAGAAGACTGTTGAATGAAGGAAGGGGAGAATAAGAGTAAAAATTAAGATAGTACCTGATAGGAACCTTCAGAAGAAATGTAACAAGAGCAGTTCATACTTCATAGTTCCGTTGCCTAAAGAGTGGGTAGTTATTGGTATGGACCACATGACTTTGTTTTATGTCGATTCCTCTGTTAGTCTGGTGAACGCCAAAGAAAATAATAAATGGTTTGTGTCTGCTAGGGAATTTTGTTGAAAGTTGAAACTGTAGCTTTTTTACCAGGTCAATGAAATGAGTATTTCATTTTCTATATTCATTTTGTTGGAAAATAGAGATAGACGTTAACGGTAGTTAAGCGTTGGTTATGCAACAAAATCTGGATGTGTAGGAATTTCGTTGCCAGTGCTGGTCATCATTAATTTATTGGGAAACATTTTTTTGATATGATTTATTGGGTAACATTATTTCCCATGAATGTTATTCTAGGGATGAGAGGTGATTATAAATTATATCCAATGTTTGTTTCTGATTTCAAAGAAACATTATATTATTAGGAAACAAACATTTCCAGGTATATAAAATACACATAATTTAACCATTTTTTATTCTCACCTTCAAGGTTGGGAATATAATATTCTGAGGTATTTAGTTGTAAAATTATCAAAATGCCCACACCGCTTTTTAATAATCACCTATTCTACTTTCTACTTTATAGTAAGGGTATTTTGATAATTATGCTACAAATTTTCCGGAATATACCAAGAAATCATAAATGATAACCAAACATATCTTTCTACATTCATGACAATAGCATTCCCAGCAATAACATTCCTGGGAATATGATTCCCGAGAATATAATTTTCAACCCTGAAACAAACACCCGCTTATGGCTGAGGATAAGAGCTTCAAAAGTGGTAATAAAGTCTTGGAAATTTAAATTCATCATCTTTTAAATATTTAAGATTTAGTTTTTCAATGAAACACAACTTTTTTTAACCTTTTATCCTCAGTCCTTAGGGTCGAGGTTAAGAAAATCCAAAATTATTTATATAAAATTGTTCTTCAAGCAAATACTTCTATACGGTATTAAATGATAGTCATGAATATGTGAGAAGAAATAAAACTCACTTTCGTATATTCACGAGTATCGACTAAAGATTAGTTAACAAAAAATCGAAAATTGTTAATTTTATTTCTAAGCGTTAAAGATAAATTTTGTAGATAACAATATTATTAAGAGAGTCAAAATTTTATATATTTTTATTTTCTAAAGAAAAAATGTCTAATTATATATAGAGAGAAAATAGTTGGTGCACCGTGTAAATGTTTTTTTTTTTTGGTAAAAAAAAAAGAGTAGGTGACAGGGCATCATCCATCATAGGTGACAGGGCATCATCAATCATTCACATGTTTATGATTGTTGACCTTAAGTTAAAAGTAATACAAATGGATGATGAATAATGATTCGACCATGTAAAAAACTTAACATCGTCAATGCACACCTATTAATCTCTTAAGTTTTAGTTTGTCCTTTTAATAAACTATTATTTCAACTTAAATGAAAGTCGCGTGCTTTCAAAATTTTGTCTCTATATTTTTGCCTTGTAAAATTTTTTCCCTCTTAGCCTTCAACTAGGATGATATTATCAGAAAACAAAAACATGCATGCAAGGACTGAGATGCGAACCCTTGAGGATTTTTTTTTATTTTTATCAAGGGTATCCTCTCGCCAATAGCTGAAGATTAAAGATTAGTTGACATGCATGTAAGGATTGAGATGCTAATCCTTGAGGATATTTTATTACGGGTAATTTCTTTTTCTTTTCTTTTTTTTTTAATAGGAAAAAGCATAATCACCGAAGTTTATGAAGCATAATTTGGACGTACGTGTGTATATTTTTTTTCAAGGGCATGCAGTTTAAATATGTAGATTTATGAAGTGAATGTATTTTGAAGAGGACTGAAATCAATCTTCAATTCCTGTGCTAAGGACGTAACAATTCGTGGAAAGATTGTGACATTCCGGAAAACGTATATATGTAGGGATACGACATAGACAACGGTGATATAAGGTCGTGAGTGGTGGAACACAAAGGATATTGATTTATTGAAATTGATGGCTTGCTCATTCAATTCAATCAGCCAAATGTTTGTATCAAGATATATTAAATATTATTTTTGGTAAATGTCGAGAGATTGATTTGATGCAAATTGAATATCTTCACATATATATCAAATTATGCGAAGTTCTGAACTTAACCTATCCATTATCTAATTGAGTTTAGAAATGTTTGGTTTAATTAAAAAAGCTAAGTCAATATATTGATTCAGAGAATTTCCTCTGCCAGTTCAAACTTAAGCGCCAACTATTAATTCGTGGGTGCCAGTAAGTTAGAGTAACAATTTTTGCTATTAACGCGTCAAAAGAAAAAATAAGATGCCTTTCACTTGGACAATAGTTTAAAAAGTTGGGAAATAAGCAAAGAACCAGCATGTAAAGTCAAAGTAGGAGCCCTTTTCATTTCAAGTGTATAGCCCCAAACAGCGTGCTTTCGGTTCCTTGCCTTCCAGTTGCATTTTAACGCAGCAATGACTTGGAATCATTTCAGAAAATAAAGTCATCAAGAAGAAACAAATATCGTTTGCTAAATTTTAATATAAGCCGACGATTCAGACTTTTATTTTTTAACTAGTTTTGTTTGGCTTTTTTCTCGTGTTAACCTAGAATTCTAAACAATAAAAAATTGCTTATATACAATTGTTGGCAAATGGCGTGAATAAAACTTGCGTGCTCTAACTTCCACGAGTACGACTTAACATCAACCTTATCATTAACGATACATATAGGTTAAAAATTTTGTGCACCCTACCTGGACGTACGTGGACTCTTCATCACCACAATATTCGTTACGCCAAGAACAACAAGCAAAAGGTGAATTTTAAAAGCACCCGAATTATTTTTGTGTATCAATCACTATTTGACACATAAGATAATTGAACATGATTAGCGTCTAATTAGTATGTGAAATGTTCATTTAAGTGTCATATAGTAAGAAAGATTATTTTGCAATTTTATTTTATTTTTTTAAATTAACTCAACCATAATTATCATAAAAATTTAATATTCAAATTAAAGAAAAAAAATTCTTGTCCTGCGTTGATTTTTTTTTTTTCATCTTGTTCATTTTTCTTTAACTTCTTCGTATAACAAAAACACCGGTTAAAAAAAATATATCTTTTCTTGTGTCGATCCTTTTTCTTTAATTTCTTTATTCATCTTATTCATCTTTCTTCATCTTGTTCATATAACAAAAACAAGCAATTATTAAAAAAAAAAAGTAAACTAAAATTCATCTCGCTCATCATGTTTATCTTGTTTAGAGATGGCAATCAATGGAGCTTTTTCGACTGAATTTATGTTCTTTCCATGACTTGCTCTATCTCACTAGCAGAGCAGTTCAATACTAAGTGTTTGGATTCAAATTAAGATTAGGTTTCTGTTTTTAGATTATTGTTTTTATTGAATATTTTTTTTATTTGTAATCATAATTGAGTTAAGGGTTTGAAAATTTGCAAAATGATATTTAAAATATGACACATAAACTAATATCTAAAATGACAACTGTTTTAAATTAATGAGTAATAATATATATGCCTATAAAATTAACTTACAAATCAACCTACATCACAAGAAAGTGACTTGTGTCACTTGTTAACCAATCAATAATAAGCAAGTGACACAAGCCACTATATCTTTATGATATAGGTTGATTTGTAGGCTAATTTTGTAGGCATAAAAATCATTTTTTAAAATTAAAATAAGTATCATCATATAATTGGTTTAAGTGAGATGATATTGATATTTTTCATCACTAGAAAATATCAAAGCTTTAATTTCCTCATTTTATACTCCCTTTGGTTCTTATTATAGGACATACTAAACCGAATTACACATATCAAGGAAAGTGATTAGTTTTCTAAATTTTATGAGAATATATTATAACATTACAATTTTATCCTCTCAACTTTTTTTAGAAAGTTCACACATGATCAACAAAAAATAAATAAATTAAAAATACATAAGAAATATAAAATAACGTATAATTAGGATAAAAAATATCTTCTAAAATGTGACCTATAATAATTTTCCTTTATATTTTAAAGCGTATTGGGTTTGATGTAAACCAAAGATTCTTTTTTTATAAAAAAAAATTGGAAAACCAAAGATTCTTAATAGATTACTGTAGTTGATAATACTATCATCCTCCAATCCTTTTCATAGGAGAATAGGACCCTTAAGAAAAGTCCTTTGAGCCAAAGAATTCTCCCTCCGTCCTTTATTACTCCCTCGGCTTCGGTATATAAGATTTTTTTGGGATTTTTATTTTGATCCTACCTATAAGATTATATTTTAATTTTCTATAACATTTAATTACTTTTTTTTTTTACAAACATCCTATTATTTTTACACTTACTTTTTAGAGTCCCAATAATAATTATATAAATAATTTTGAAAAAGTATATCGAATTTTCACATTTTCAATATCACTAACAAGTTTAATTACCTTTTTTATGGAAGAAAAAAATCTTAAAAGGATCTTACAAATAGGACACGAGAACCAAATGGGGAACCAAAAGTTTAATTACCTTCCACATTTTTAATTGCTAATCAAAGCCTTCAAAGGGAAACAAATGTTTATTTTAGACAAACTTATTACAATCAAACAAATTCAAGTCTTTGAAGATAAATATTTAAATATTTAGTTTTTCAACTAGCTAGGTAACCTTAAAACAAAAAACTAGCTAGGTAAATAGTCCCTTTCTTATACGGGTAATATAAATAGAGGGTAGATACACTGCTTTTATATATATTTATATATATATATATATATATATATATATATATATTATAAATATATATAAAGTTTTCATATGAATAATGAGAAGTAGTGCTTAGTCCCCACATTTTAGTTCTCAACTCCCATTTTTATGGGGTTTAGTCGGAATGTTTTCCCATACCCCCAAATCAAAAAATGTATTTTTTCGAATATCCTTCATTGAAAAATAAATTTTTAAAGTCAGAAAATACATTTTTTCGATAAAGTTTAGACGAAATTCAATACCCCGTGTCGAAAAGTGTATTTTTCTGAATACTCTCTTATTAAAAAAAATATATTTTTAAAATCGTATTTTTCGACTCGGGGGTGTCAGAAAATATTCCGACTAAACCACAATAAAAAAAATGGGGGTCGGACATAAACAATGGGAACCAAGAATTTGTTCTCAAAAATAAAAACGCGCGGGGCAGTGGGTAGTGGGCACTACTAGGGATGGCAATGGGTCCGGGTAATGGGATACCCGAACCCGAACCCGTTCATAAATTACTGGACCCGGAACCACCCGGACCCGCGCGGGTGCCCGCTGCATAATGGGTAGGCGGATCTTCGGGTACCCAGACGGGTTTTGCGGGTATCCAATATCAATTTTATTAATGAAAAAAATATTTTTTAAATTAATTTCTATTTCGTTTTTGATAAACCGAGGGATCCTTAATACATCATTACACACTCTACTTAATATTAATCCCTACCACCATTAAACACTCGCAGACATCAAAGAAATTCTCTTGTTAAACACAAACATACTAAGCTTTTATATATATATATATATAATGCATATATGTAAATATGAACGGGTCCGGGTACCCACGGGTCTTAATATCTCATACCAGTACAAAGCGGGCACCCAGACGGATCCATTCTTTGGACCCAGACCCGGACCCGTTGCGGGTATTATCTGTGGGTACCCGCGGATCCGGGTCCAATTGCCATCCGTAGGCACAACTTTGAAGATAAGTCTTTGTTAGCTGCTATCCTTTCAAGCCACGTTGCATGTCCAATTAACGACACACAACGAAAAATAAGGCGTGCTGCTTACTCTCTAGATGTCCAAATTACGACATAAAACCAAAAAAGATGCAATATTGTGTTTATCTTGATCTCTTCAAGATAACTTAGTAAGAAAATACTACATTACACTTGTCTCTTCAAGTATGTAGTGTTCCTTTAAAAGGGTCTCAAGAGCGAGTTTGTGTATAAAATGAACTAAAGTGTATACATCTTTGAATTATTTAGAGGGTTAACAGATTAAATCAAAGACGTACACCCTTATACTTAATCATTAAATGAGATACTCGAGAAAGGTTTCTCAACAATCGTTTTGCTTTGATGATTTGATAGTGTGATTGTTGTTGTGTTGTTAACTTTTGTTACTGCGTGTGTTTGGATATTGCTGCAAGATACGTATGTTTGAAGAGTTTGTGCTTTATTTGACTCTTGACACTTAACAGAATCAAGTGCATACCAATTGGATCTTACAAACGAGGAAGGGAAATGGAAGTCTTCAATTCAAATGGCAAAGATCAAGTGTTTTCCATTTAAATGGCATAATTAGAATTTATCTTTCTCTCTTGGACTGTGTGAATGAATAGGATAGGTTGGTGTAACAAATGGATTTGTTCAACAAAATTCATCAACCATCCAATAATTCGATTTTTTTTACTCTAGTCCATCAAGCTTATTAGTACAATAGAAAGATGGAATATATTGGGATTTGCAAGTAGATGAACTGAATTCTTTACCACCCCATCAGCACAAGTGCCAATTCAGAACTAGCTTTGATCTGAGCTCGAACAAGAAAGATTTGAGTGCAGCTCCACCTATCCAGAATTCCAGATATATACTTTACATCCAAGAAGAGTGCAACCAACACCATTTAAAACCTTTTTTTTATAATTAGTTGAGGTGGCAGACTACCACTGGCAAAATCAAGAATTTTTCCTACAAGTCTGCTCCAACCATTGGCTTGAAAAACTACGAGTGTGTGTTAGATTTTAGTTACATGTTATAGTTTGGTACCTAATGGAAAGTAGTGAAAAATAAAAACTTCATGAAATTTTCTTTCCCATTTCCACTCAAATAATGGTTTGAAGCATGCTATTTAAACATGTGAGTTACAAGGATTCTGCAGGATGGGTAGATTCCTAAATCTATATTTCTCAAAACATTTGGTACCTTGTAGTATTTCACAAATGATTCCAATGATCATATAGGATGGGATTGGAAACCCTAATTATCTCAAGCACAAGATACAAAATTTTGGAGTCCAATTTATGATGATTTAGACTCTGCCCTCAACTCACCATTTCTTACGTTTCAAATTCCAAGTCTAGACCTATTTCGCACATGAGTAAATGTACACTATCCTTCACAAGGAACACATACCTACATCAACATATGTAGATTAAATAATATTCAGGAATACATAACCTAAAACATATAAAAGTGAAGGAACTTAATAATCACTTAAGAAAGAAAGCATTTCAAAAAGTACAAAGACAAAGCAAAGCAACCAATCCATAGTAGCTATGGCCACACTATGAAAGATATACAGTAGAACAGAAAAATGGAGCAAATAAACAATTTTCTTCCCTGCTCAGCTTAGGTTGCTTACATAATCCTAAAACCGTTTTTTGAGGAGCCTGGCTTCCGTCAAGGCTTTACTTTACAGTTAAGGTTGAGGTTGAAGAAGCATTAATCAAAGATGAAGATGGAGGAAGGCAATGTCTCTGGCTACTACTTTTAATTGCAGAAGCTTTAGGGCAAGAAGACGATGGAGGATTGGAGGAAGCCTCGTACCTGTTGGACTGGCTTCTTGTTTTCTTCTTCTCTCCTTCCTGAACTTTGTCTAATGTAACTTGTCGAACTTTTGTGTCATTTAGACCAGGGGGAAGAACACAGTTGCAGAAAAGACCTTCATATTGAGGAGCAGAACTTACAATTAGAAATTATGAAATGCTTTCTAGTTGCAGCATTGGAATATCAACCACATAAAAGTGTATATTAAACGAGGAAAGAAAACTGCTGCCAATGATCTATATATACCATAGATGCTGGCAGAACAGCCCTCTTGTCATTTACATCATAAATATTAAGCTAGTAAGTAACTGTCAACCAAATTAAAACATAAATATCACTCAGAGCATTATTTTCAATAAAATTAAAAAAGATAAACCAAGTGAATTGTAATTAGCCTCCAGTAACAGAGATCGGAATAAAAGGTTAATTTCAAAACTTGTATTCAACAATCATAGGAATAAAATTACATATCACAACGTTGTGATGAAATTCAATAAGAAGCAAGTTAATCTTTTCTAGCCTAATATTGGTGTTAGATTTTAAAATATGCTGTTAGCAATAAAATGAGGGAAAAGCTGGCAAAATCTATCATTCATAGGGGGGGCAAAGAAAGAGACAACAAACATGTTTGGTTTCATAGCAAACTTGGTGGTGATTGGTAAGCAACTGCATCAATCAATCAAAATAACAAATATATACTTGATACCTTTATTTTCAGCCTAGAAAGAATTTATGATAAAATTTCTTTTACACAACTATCATACTTGCATAAAAAATTCCTCAGCATCCAAGGGTAAAACCACACAATCAAACATAGAAACAGCATGAAAGATGCTAAGTTAATATACAAAGATAATATACAATGATGAATTGCTTACCAAGTCGAGCAAGTCGATTCACCCATCGGGGGATTGATTTTCCCGTTAATTTGAGACAAACATCATTACAGAAGTGGTTGCAGTTTTTTGAGATAAGATGATAAGTGTTCCCAGAGTAGTCTTGAGCTAGTTTCTCCATAAATGCCCGAACATCTTTCTGTCCGAGATCTGTTGTTCCCATGAAAATTGATTTTCTGAAAGTAAACCCAGGGCAGTGTCTCGGTTGCACTTCGAAAATTCCCGTTGTGTCATGTTCATGTGCTCCAAAACCGTATTCGATACCATGAACTACAACAAAAACAAAATCACCATAACTTTGTTAACTATCAGCAGGCAAAGAAAGTTTCAAGTTAACCCACCATAAGAAGGACACATAAGGTTCACCGCTACCTTCTCCCATGACATGCTTGAATTATGAATATAACAATAGTTTGTAAGACAAAGTGCTAACATTTTAATTAGCCAAGGAAAAAAAAAGGACAACTCTAAGGGTCTGACTGTGAGTCGGTTAGTGAGTTAGTTTTTGTGCTGCTATTGTTACCTATGATTTTAGTTTATCCGAAAATGAGAATTTGCGTGGGTGTGCAACCAAAAACACAGGTGTTAATAAATCATGTTTCATGGTTACCAAACCTTCTCTTCCTTCCCTCCCTCTTGAAAGAACAATAATGTATTTTTTTTACAACCCACAACAATAACTTTGGGACAACTTTTAACACGGTTCTTAAAAATTAAACCGGCAAACAGACCTCATGAGCCGGCTTGGCCTATTCCCACCCTTAATCATGACATCAAAAAATCTTATGTCAGTTGTTTAATTAGCTTGGCTTGGTTTGAATTTTTCTCATTTTTATATTCAGCTACTATAACTTTATGTACTCACCCACACTTGAATTAATCTAACCTTTCAATTCAAAACCTTTTTTTTATTATGTAGTTTAGGTGGCTGCAAAAAAAGAGATTTTTAATTCCACATCAAACAGTTGCCACCACCATAAACCAGTGAAAGGAATGAACTTTAATTCCCACAACCTAAAAACAAGTGGTGGTGGTGGTGGTGGTGGTGGTGGTGGTGGTGGATAAATGGAAAGTAAGAAAGAAGAAAAGATGTGAAGGAAAGAGAGAAAGAGAGAGTGGTGGGTGGGAGGGGAGGGGTACCTTGAACACCAGAATGGTAGACACCAAGGCCAAACCAATAAGCATAGCCATTGATGGGAGTGAGATCATAGACATTGAGGTAAACCGGAACAGTGCCACGCTTCTTCTTCCGTGGCACCGCCACCAGTTTACACAGCATTCTGTTTTTCTTTTTTCTTCTGGCTGGCTGGTTACCAAGGGGTAGAATGGGAAGACGAGAGAATTGTATGGTATATTGTTCCTCCACCTCGGCTCTTTGGGGATTGAGTTGTGGTTGGCTGTGGATATGGATGGTGAAGTGGCATCTATCTTCAATCGGCGGCCGAAAGTGCTTTGCTTAGCTATCAACTCCCTTCCCCACCTTTTTGCTTTTATTTATTGTTGCTGTTGTCCTTCTGCTCCTCCTGTCGCTGGATGCCTCATTTTACCAAGTTCTGCCTGTCAAGTGGCCTATGTATACACACTATACACTACACAGTATTTGTAAAAATTATCATTAAATCAAGTAATTAGATTTACCATGAGTTTTGAGGGTACAAATTAAATAATTTACCTATATCAAAGTTATTTTGCCATTGCATGTTCGTGTGATTTATTTTTTTTATTTTCAGTGTATTGGATTATTAAATCTACACCAAAAAATATAATTTTATAAAAATATAATTTTAGAATTTGTACTTGAAAAATAATCAAATTTCGACATTTACTTCATAGGTTTTGTAGATTATTTTTTTATAAGATTATTTTTTGAAACGTGTGTAATTTTCTTATTTTTACCCTTATCACTCAAATAGCAATAACTGACTGCATACCTTTTTTTTTAATTACTCGTAAAAATAATCTTCTTTACATCATCTAAAAAAAATAGATCAGTTTAAATTCATTTTCAGCTAATATATCCAAATATAAACAGATTATAATTTTAACAGGTTATAAGCTTCATAAATTATAGTTACAAATAAAAATAATCATAATATAATTTTTTCAGCTATATCAAACATATATCATAATCATAATTTAATAGACCATATATCATTTACATGACAAATTAATTTAATAGACCATGACCCCTAGTATGAATTTATGTGAAAACTCAACATTCCAAAATTAAGGATGCTAATGGGTCGTGTTTGGGACGAGTTTTGCCAATATAAACGCTGCATCCATTAAGAGTAAGGCATATCCGAGTGCTGGTTTAAGGTGAGCAGGTATGGAAATGTGAAACCCAAACTCACCATCGAGTTCGGGAAACCCGCGGGTAATCCATCTAATTATTTGTTAAAATTATTTTTTATTATATTAAACAAAAATCATATATAACATACATTATAATTCAAATAAAATATAATAATAAACCTCAAATTTTAAAAATATCTAAAATCTTGAGAATTAAATCATGGTTTTTGACAAATATGTTAGTTTGACTTCATCATTTAACTATTATTATAATGAAAATTATTTAATTTATATATTAGGGTGGGTTTGGGAGCGGGAGCGGAGCAAGTACTTACAATCTCAGACTCGCTTCATCCCATCTTTTTAAAGCAGATTTTGGTTTCAAGTTTTTCCAAACCCAATTAAAGTGGGGTTTTCCCATCAAAATTGGATCGATTTCGAACGGGTACCCGTATATGTGGGTTTTATTGCCATTTCTATCCAAAATCATGATTGTTATATGCAATCATCAATCTACAACGTATAATTTTCAATACATTATAATTTTCCTTATTAATTTAAATATTTGAATATCAATATTTATGAATAATGTTATTAATGAGTAAATGTATTTCTACAAAAGATATAAAGGTAATTCTGTAAAAAAAAAAAAAACACTGTTATAATACGTTAATTTGTTTCAACTGAAAAATCACTTTTCTCATATTACATTTTTTAATTATCTATGATATAAGTTATTTTTATAATTATTTATTTTTATAAAATCATAAATTTCAATAATTAACATATTTATACGAATTACATAAGGGTATTTTTGTCTACAATATAACATGTTATACTATGTCAATTTGTTTAAAATGAAAAACCACCTTTTGCATCTAACATTTTTAATTATCTATGCTATATTTTTTAGTAATTATTTATTTTTGAAAAATTATAAATTTTTATAATTAACATATTTTTACAAAACACATGCATAATGGTATTTTTGTCTACAATAATATGTTATACTATGTTAATTTGTTCCAACTGAAAAATTATATTATACTATTTTTTAATTATATATGTTATATGTTTTTTATAATTATTTAATTTTAAAAAATCCTAAATTTTTGTAATTAACATATTTCTACAAAACATATAAATGTGTATTTTTTTACAATAATATGTATTATATGTTAATTTGTTCCAAATGAAAAATCATCTTTCTCATAATATATTTTTTAATTATCTGTGTTATAAGTTTTTATAATTATTTATTTTTAAAAAAATTATAAATCCCATTTTCATTAAATTACCTTGTATTTGAATAAAAAAATCAGTAAAGAAAATTATTTAGTTTTTAAATTTATGATATAAGAAAAAAATTTAACAATTAAAAAAAATAAAGGTTTCTAAAATCTTTCAAGATTACAATAATAATATTACAATAATGAATAGTGAATCATCATTTCAAAAATAAAAGATAATGAATAATAATGAATCACCATTTCAAAAAATAAAAGATTACAATAATAAATGATAGGTAACTTGTTATACTTGTTATAATAGGTAAATAAAGATTGTATATGTATCCACCAAAACAAAATCCGTTGTAACTTAGCCTTCACCTTCTTAAGACATACTATATTTTAATTTGTATTTCATTTATAAGTTTACTACTAATATGTTTCTTAAGTTTACTACTTCATTTATATTTTGTATATCGGAATACATTTGAAAAAAGTTTTCTTAATCTCAATCCTCAAGGCCGAGAATAATCACCCCAAAACCGTTGATATTTCTTGAAAAGTTAAAGGTGTAACTTATTTAATTTATTAGATGTATCATTTTTAATAAATATTAACCACTTTGAGATGCTTATTAAAACTGAGGTTAAAAAATCTCTAATAAAATATTTAATTGAATTTTGGTTAAAGTTTAACACTCCTATAACATTAAGATGAGATGAGATTGAAATGAAAAAAAACAAAAAAACAAACAAAGAAAACGAAGCAATTAGTTTCTGGTTGCTGATTTTTAGAAACTTTAGTGCACAAAAAATGGTCGGTCTAAAAATTCTCTGTTTTTCGATAAACAGTTGGTCTATTTTTTTTTTATTTACTAAACAGTTGGTCTATTTTTGATGAATAATAAATGGTTGCTCTAAAAATACTAAATTATCAAAAATACTATTAAATTTTTATGAGTACTAGAGTGATTTTTAGAATAAATTATCCCATAGTGATTGGTCACAATCAAAGCAAACCGTGATCAATATTAATTTTACTTTTTTGACCCCAAATATTCAAAATCAGGAATCCTAGGTTTGAGGGGACTTTATCCTATTCACCACCATCTTATAATTATGGATATCAAATAATCTTTCTCTTTTATTTTAAGTATTTCACTTTTTTTTAACAGTATTTCTCTTTTATTTAAAGTGCTGTATTACCAACAAAGCCCAGTACAGTTGGTAGATAGCTGACTCACGTCGGTGATCTCTACGCCTCGGAAGGGATTAGTCTTCGACTGTCGGCTGGGGGATACCCTTGGTGTACAACAAAAAAAAAAATGAAGTGTTGTATTTTAAAGGTATTGCTAACATGTGCCCTAAGGGCCTTATTTAAGGAATCCATTAAGAGAAAACTTGCATTAGAAATCTAAGTCCACTGATTCTCGATGATTCAAGATAAAACTACCTCTTTTGCTTTCTTATCTAATGCTCTAAGGTAGAGCTGTCAAAATGGGCCGGGCCAGCCGGGCCGGGCCAAAAAGCCCGAAAAATCATAGGGCTCAGGCTCCTTAATATGGTCTGTTTATTCAACCTGGGCTATTTAGCCCGGCCCGGTTCGGGTTCGTGTTCGGGCCGGGTAAACCCGGCCGTGTTCGGGTCGGCCCGACGGCCCAAAAAAAAGAAAAAAATTCAATTTTTTTTTAATTTTATATGTGTAAAAAGACACTTATAATAAAATTCTCTTAATTTTTATCAATATTCACATATCAAAAATGCACCTGAACAAATCAAAGCACAACATTAATTGTCCTATATGAGTTATACATACATTTTAATTTATGTAAGAATAGAAAATCAAATATATCCTCTAAAAAATGTGTAAAAGAATAAAACACTTATTATTGTTTAAAAAAATATGTGTAAAAAATAAAGGAAGTTTATTCATTAATTTTTTTGAAAAATAAATATATATTTTTTTGAAGGGGTTGAATTGTAAAAAAAAAAAAAGAAGAAGAAAAATGTGATGCGGGCCGGCCCGCACCCGGCCCGAAGCCCGCTTAGGGCGGGTTTGGGTTTGATACTATGGTACTTAATTTATAACCGGGCTTTTTGGCCCGAGCCCGGTTTGGCCCAAACCCGAACCGGGCTGGCCCGAACCCGGCCCGCAGGCCCGTTTTGACAACTCTACTCTAAGGGCACTCTTTAGCTTTTTCCTTTTTTTTTAAATATAACACTCGATTAAAAAATGTAGTTAATATGTTTTTTAATTAAATTAATATTGTGTTTAAATAATTTATCATTTATATATCTTATAATTATATTTTTTATTTATTATCTATTTTCTTAATTAGGTGAGAATAAAGTTGTAAAAAGAATAATTTTTATTGTATTGATTTTCTAAAAGACATTTACTTCATCTGTTATCAAATATAAGAAAAAATTAACTTTATATTTATTAAGGAAGTTAGTGTAGTGTATTTAATTTCCTCAAAATCATATAAAAAAACTATTTTAGGAAACATGCAATAGAAATAAAACAAAAATTAAATGATACAACCATTTTATTGAGATATATATCATATGAATGATTGTATTGAGGATAAAAAAATTAGTTAAGTTTTGATTATATTTGAGACCACTAATAAAATATTTTTATTTGCTAATATTTTAGATCGGGTGGAGTATATAAAAACGAATTTTTTCTTCTAAAAATACACTTAAAATGAAACGGATGAAATAAATTGTTTCTTAAGGCAATTGATTTATTTTATTAATCTTGTTAGAACATTTGTTATGTTTTTTTTTTTTACACTTTGGCCAGTACCATAGGTGTCTCGGAGAGCACCCTTAATATTAGGGAACCCTTGAAACTAATCTTGCACGAGGACGTGTTCCTACTTCTCTCCCAGCAGGGTGTGTCAACCGGTATTCGAACCAGATACTTCTAAGTCTCAAAACCCATTTCCAAGTTCTCAGGTTGGCAGGATCGCACCACTTGAGCCAACGCCCATTGATCGTTAAAGTTTTTATACTTAGACAAATAATCATAAAATTGCATTATTCTATGTCCCAGAAATTTTTATAAAAATATATTTTTCAATAATTATTTACTCTATTTGACTTCTTAGTAAGTACTCTACTCGTTCCAATTTATATATCACTTTAGGAGTTTCATACGGATTAAGAAAGTCATTTAATATTTTAATTTTCAAGAAAAGAATAAATCAATTTTAGTATATTATCCTCACACTACATTAATTATCACATTTCAAAATGTTTTTGAAAGTAAGGTTAAAGTTGAAAAAATTAATTAATGCACCATCGAATTTTTAAAGCGACAAATAATTTAAAACAAGTTAACAATATTAAAACCAAGGATAAATTCAAATGAAGAGAGCACACCAAAAATATTTGTTTACATTAGTACTATATTTTATTCACCATTCCAACTTAATTATACAACGGAAGTTTCATCTTGAAAATGGTGTTTTAACATAATGAAAGGTAAAGATCTATTTATTAAAAAGGATTTTCTTAACTCCAACCCTTAGAGCTGAGGATAAGAGATTTAAAATAACATTTTTATATTGAAAAATTAAAAATTTAATACTCAGGTGATAATAGACTTTATTTCTCAATGTCACTTTATCATTTTTAGCTCGTTATCCTCAGGCCTTTGGGCTGAGGTTAAGCAAACCATTATTTTTTTTTATAAAAACTTATATAATTAAAGGTGTTTATCTCCGGTCTTAAGGATGGAGATTAAGAAAATTCTTAATTTTTAAATGTTAAATTCATTATTTTATATTCTTAAAAAAATGTTATTAGGCATCCATGGAAATGTAAAAAGAAAACGCTAAAGAGCAATGACAAGTGTTTCAATCTTATATATAAACTTGTGTATAGGTCTTTAAATCATTTTTCTAAAGTAAATATTATTGTAGAGAACCACGATGTGAGGATCTTACTCTATCTTAAATTGTCTAATTTGTTAAAAAAATCAAATCAACTGAAAAATTATTTAAAAAAATTGTTATTTTGGGGTTTTCAGGAAAAGAAAAAATTTTAATTTATGATATTTTTTTTCTTTATTATGTCACAAGTGCCTGAAGTTTGAGGTGTTTTTACTAGATATTCTTGTACTTTTTTTTCAATGTTTAACTCTCCGAAGTTACTTATGGGTTTGTCATATATTCCTATTACCAATTCTGACCAATTTTGATGATATGTAACATTAAAATCCTAATGAGACGCAGGAGGTTAGTCATGTGATGTCGCGTGATATCACACAGGGAAGACAATCTCTCTCTTTAATTCACCTTTTAACAAGTAGCTTTTGCAATAATTACCAATTAAGTGAATCATGATGGATACCGATAATAAGCTAAATTGCAGATAATCCGCAAGGACCAACTTTTTAGGCTCCCGCTGTCCCGGGTTTCATGTTCCAAAATTTCTTGCTTAATGGAGTACTTTGATTGCAAATTAAGGGAAAGATGCTTTTTTTTTATTTACACTATGGTATATTCGGTCTCTTGGAACGACTAATCCAATCAGAAAGGGTTCATAGGGTTAAGATTTTATTCTTCTTTCAACGTTGTTATGGGGGATTGAACCGTTGTTCGCCCTACCAAGTATAGCCCTTGGCATCACTGCACCAACAGCTCGTTGGTGAAAGATGCTCTAAAATAAGAAAACTTGCAAAAAAAAAAAATTATAAAAAAAACTTGCAAAAACACTAGGAAGTACTTACCCTGCAAATCTGTGCCATTTGTAATTCAATGTGAATTTTGTATCTGTGATATCTGGGATAAAAAACCGAATTTTTTTTCTAAAGTAAGTTTGTTTATAAAGCAAACGAAAGCATTCATCCTTGATTTTATCTAGTGCAAAATAAGCTTAGGTAAGCGCACAGCCGCACACCATATATAACTTCCACTCTTTAGAGAATAGCTTGATCTATTGTGGAACTAAAATCTCGTTATATCAAGAGTCTCTTCCATAAAACTAACATATAGTTATGAGTTTGTAGTTGTAAAGTTAATTGGGAGCTATGAACTTATGGCTGCAAGCTTATAGTTGTTTATCTGACTGTTTAAAATGATGTTGTTTGGCAAAACTAACTTTTGAAGTAGCTGAAAATTATTAAACCATCAAAAAAGACATGCAACATTATATTATTTTAATTTATTCTTTATTTATAAAATAAATAGTTAATTAATTAAAAATTATTAAATTATAATTAATTAAATTCGTTTTTCCCTTTATTTATTAATTATGTAGTCAATTAATTAATTATAAAAAAATTATTAAATTATAACTAATAATTGTTAAACTAAAAATTAAATTATCACCATGGTAGGTAAATAGTTTTGAAAATTGTTTGAGGATATAATTGGTATATGAATTATTAAAAGCTAGTTTAGTTTCTTGAAAGCTAGCTTTTAAAAAAGGAAGCTTTCAAAAGGTACAAGTCCCTCTTTTAAAAGCTACAAACTCCATCTAATTTGTGTTCACCGAACGGAACTAGTAACTTATTGACTATATCTAAAAGCTCTTAACTAACTAAAAGTTTCTAGCTAGGCATGCCGAACTAAGCTTAAGTAGATTAAATATTACTACCTTCCCGATTTTATATATAAGACCATTTTAGGAAAAGAATTTTAGTCATATTTGTAAGACTTTATTCCAATTTCTAATAATATTTACTCTTAATTACTTTTTTTCAAAAGATTTTATATTAAATCAACAATTTTAAGAATCATAATAACAATTATAGGGGTAATTTAAAAAAATATATTTACATTTTTAATATCACTAACAACCTTAATTCACTTTCTTATCCACTTTATTGTTGAACGTGACTTTTCTTAAAAAAACTCTTAAATCTTAAATATAGGATAGGAGGGAATAGTATGTAATTTACTCCCTTTAATTCTAAAAGAAGAAAAAAAATTGATCTTAATGTAAGCTCTTTTTTTAATTTTGAATTAAGTAGATTATTTTTTATTCAAAAATATCTTTATATATTCAACATTTTTTAAAATTTTAATAATAGTTATAAAAATAATTTTAAAAAATATATCATATATTTAGATTTTTAATACGACTACCTAAATTTTTTAAATGACATTTTTTTATAAAAAAATTTACGTAATAAAAATTGAAGTAAAAAAAAATATTTGGCTATGTTAAATATTCACGCATGTAAAAAAGAAAAAACTATATTTATTTCTATTTGGTAAAACAAGGGTTTAGTTGTCTTTTGACAAATTTGTTGTTTTCTATCTTACCTCTTTTCTCTCCAACCAAACGAAAGAAAAGAAAACTCAATTTTTTTCTTTTCCCAATTTCTTCACATTTTCTTTCATACGAAACAACCACAAAATTTACTTATTTTCTTACCATAATCTTTTTTTCCCTTGTTTCTCTCTTTCTTATTTCTCTCTTTCCATTTTCTTAGGTGCAATCAAACAAATCTTTAAACTATTCGTAACATGTTACGGGTCACAATGTGAAAGGAAGTGTGAGACATACTCCAATGATTTAAAAATGTGTTAAAACTTAAACGGATATGCCAAAGCATAGTAGTACAATAAATCAAGCAGTGGAAACTGCGATTTGGTCCATCCGAGGTGAACGAATGAAGAGTTGGCAATGGCTTAAAAAAAAAAAAATAATAAATATTCTCTTTTTTTTAAATATAAGTTTCTCTTGACATTTTTATTTTGTCTCTATTTATAAGATCTTATACCAATTTTCAATAATTATTAATTAATTTTTTTCACAAACACCTCTATTTATTAACACTTTTTAAATTCCCAACAATATTAATAGGGGTAATTTTAAAAATACATATCAAAAATTCACATTTCCAATACAATTAACTAAATTAATCAACTTTTTTAATGGACGTGAAATATACAAAAAATCTCATAACAAGGGACGGAGTATATTAAAAGAAGTGTTTACGGCTAGAGTACTACTCCCTCCGTTCCATATTATCTGTCATTTTAGCATTTTTAACTTGTTCCAAATTATTTGTCGCTTTAGGAATTCAAGGATGTATTGATTTTTTCCATCTTTATCCTTGCATTAAATGTGTTGAAATATGTGAAATGAGTTATAATTAATGTACTTTGAGGGTATTATAATAAAGTTATTTAATAATTCTCTTGAAAATTGAAATATTAAATGACTTTCTTAATCTGTGTGAAATTGCTAAAGTGACAGTAAAATTGGAACGGAGGGAGTTTACAAATTACAACTACCACTACAAAGGGGAATAAAGAAAGAATAATAATAGGGAATGGAGATGGATCTGATAACCATTTTTAACTCACTTTTCAGCATCAATTGTACAACGAGAAGGGAACATACAGCAGTTCAATTTCAGGCACAACTCAAGTTTCTGATCTCGATTTCACCACAGCCAACGGCGCATGCGCCATGGGCAAGGGTTCAGGGACGGGGAGCATGCATGATTCTTACAATATTCTGACACTGTTTGCTGGTAGGAGTATAAAACAATCAAAAGTCATTCAGACTACCAGGATCATGTAATCTTCGTTATTAAGATTGGACCAATACAATGCAAACAGCAAATGGAGACTACAATATACTTCTTCCACTCTTAATATAAAACTTTTTTTTTCTATTCATTTATATCACATTTGAATAGCATTTGATTACTTATTTATACAAATACTTATATTTACTTAAATTTTTTTAGAGTTTCAATAATAATTATTATATAAATACAGTAATTTAGAAAAATTATATCAAATATTTACATTTAGTACAATATTACTATTAATACAAACTACTTTTTCATAATGGATATAAAATCTCTCAAAATAGTCTTTAATTAAAAGACAGAAAGAGTAGAAAAAAAAAAACTATGAGTGTTCCCGGTTTGGTTTGGATATGTTTTGAAGTAAAAAGTTATTCAACCCAAATATGAAAATTACTCGCAATTATGTTTGATTCTATAAAGTCAAAGAATCAAATCCAATTCTGTTTGATTTGATTGAGTCAAAGAATCAAATTCGATCAGCTCAAAAAAAAATAAATTTATCAGATCGGTTTGGTTCAGTTCGACTTTTATTTATTTTTAGCAACTTAAAATGCAAATTTAATCGTGGTTCATTATCTGACTTCTTGATTTGAAGCATCCTTACTAATCAAGGAGTTGGTGGTTCTGGTTCATCATCTTACTAAAACCGAACATCAAGTGCAAAGAAAAAAATACAATTTAAATTATTTTATATTATAAAAAATAAACAAATTATTCAAATGAAAGATGTATAAAAATAAATTCAATCAACAAAAGAAAAAAAATACAGTTTTAATGTTTGAAAAATTGTTGCAGAAAAGTTTGTAAATGACTTAATATAGTTCTATATTGCATTATATAATTATTCCATAACTTGTTCTTTTTAATTAATACTACTTTCATCGTTTCATTTTATTTGTCATTATAGCCTTTTTAACTTGTTTCAAATTATTTGTCGCTTTAGGAATTTGATGATGTATTAATTGATTTTTTTCAACTTTAACCTTGCATTGAACACTTTGCGTAAACAATTATAACATGAAGTAAATATGTAATTTTTAAGTATAATAAATATTAAAAGTAAGATATAATGTCCAGTTTGATGATTAAATTTGAAATCCAATTCAATCTAATTGATACTCTACAAAAGCAATCTAAAACATCTTATTAGTGCATGTTTGATTTTGTCGCGAGTTATCCAGAATCAATTCTGGAATGTCAACGCTACTAACAGTTGTTTCTGCTCTAATGTGATTTTGGGGGCAGAATTGATTTTGGACTCAATAACCAAACATGCTCTTAAAAATTAGTTTTAATCCATTTTGTTTTTTTAATTAATTTTTTATTTTGTTTTGAATCAATTTGAATATAAACTCTCTTAAAAAAAACAATTGCATCCAACTCTGTTTCACACAACCAGTTAATAAACTAACCGAAGAACTTGGAGTTGAAAGTGGATAGGTGATTGAATCAAAATAATTTGGTAAAATTAATTAATACATAAAAATGAAATAAGCTTTTAATTTAAATGTTTATAAGCTATCTTAAGTAGTTATTAAATATAAATTTATAGTCTCATAGTAATTTATTGAAATAAGGTTATTTGTCAAACATAAACAAGTATTCTTAATTAACTTATTTTCGGTTAAATAAGCAATGTGAATAATTTGAATGACTTATAAGCTCTTGGTAGTGTTACCAATCACACTCTCACTCCACTAATATTGAATAGGTATCAAATGTCACATACATTATTGTCACATTTATACCTTATGACACCGTTTGGGTTGCTAAGTCAATTTATATAATGTGAAGTTATATATATTGGGTGGGCTACCTTATCCGTGTCTTCTAGTATAGATTCATTAGACCGTGAGTGAACATTTCTTGGGGAACCCATCATCCAATTGCTTCCATTCTTCCAAGGTGGGTATGGCCATTTGGTCGGAGTACACATTCATGGGCAACAAATTTTGTAGCTATTGCAAGCCTTTTCCGTTCGATGTTACTCCCACGGTCCCTGATTATAAGGCCAACTTGACACTTTTATTTTGTCCTTATTTATAAGGCCTTTTACCAATTTTCAATGAGCATTAATTATTTTTTTCTACAAACACCCCTATTTATTTAACACTTTTTAGATTCCCAATAATATTAATAGGGGTAATTTTGAAAATACATATCAAAAGTTCACATTTCCAATACAATTAACTAAATTATTCCACTTTCTTAATGGACGTGAAATCTCCCAAGAGGACCTTGTAATTAGGGACGGAAATAGTACTTTGGTTTCTTTTCTTTCAGAGCAAACAACTGCTAGTATTCCTATCAAAAAAAAAAAAAAAACAACTGCGAGTAAAATTGAAAGACGTAGTGTACGGTATTACTGCATGCTTATCAATCCAAAGCAGAACAGGAAACAACTAACACTCTCAAGTCTCATGTCACATTTCTAAACTCAAAATGGTTGGTTCACTTTGGACCCCAAAAAGCGGAGATATGTTGGAATCATGCTGGAACCATTATCTTGAGTCTTTTTCATTCAAGAGTACCATGATTAGGAGATTAAAGTTTTCTACTACCTAACCTTAGTTGATTTAAAAATAAAAAAAATTAAAAAAAAAAACTTTTTAACTTTATTCATCGTTTGGCACCAAAGGAATCGATTCTTTCTAAACTTTCTGACATGCTTATCTTTTTCTTTCATGCGTGCTTTTTCCTGGAATAACAATGTGAAGTCATGGTGGGTCGTCGATCGAAAAGGATCGATTATTCCATTCCATGGCTGGAAGCTTTTATTTATTCAAAATAGCAACCACAATACTTCCACTGATCCTTATTATAGGGCATACTTAATCGAATTACACATACTAAGGAAAGTGGTTGGTTTTATGAATTCTATGAGAATATATTTTAACATTACAATTTTATCCCCTTAACTTTTCTTGGAAAATTCACACTCATTAATGAATAACAAAAAACACATAGATAGTCAAAACATTTAATAAGGGCAAAAAAGAGAAAAATCAATAAATGATCCATAGAAAATATAAAGTAACTTATAATTAGGACCAATAAAACTTTCTAGAATGTGACCTATATATAAGACCGGAGGAAGTATATTATAATATGGCATTGATCCCAGGCTCCTAGCAACCACAAGTAAATTTAATTCATGTGCTAGGTGGCTTATGACTCACTCATGACAGTTGTGAGCACATTCACATCAAAACATGAGAGGCTTTTTAGTTTTTATAACTTTGCTGAGCCAAGCCAAAGCACCAACTTTCCATGTGGGCTAACAATAACGAGGAGCGATAAATAGTTTTATCATGTATATTGAATTCTGGAAGGAAAAATATCAAATTTAAGGTAAATAGAGTTTGGTTTTTGATGAGTTTAATGGATGTTTATAAAGTTGTATGTATGTTTTACACTCTTAGCATAAGATGTAGTAATACGTATTTTAGTTCCTGTCCAACTAAAAAGTTAGTTAGTTAGTATGGTTAGTGATAATTTTTTTACTTTAAAATACGTCTTTTATAAAAGTTAGTTAGTATGGTTAGTGATATCGAAAATATGAATATTTGATATACTTTTTTAAAACTACTTATACATTTATTATTAGAACTCTAAAAAATGTTAATAATTAAATAGGAATATTTGTGAAAAATAAATACTTAATATTATTAAAAATTGAAAAGAGAGATACATTAAGGACCAATTTTTTTTTCCAAAATAAACTTACATTTAGGATCGAAGAAAGTATAAAAACAATATGTTTTTTCCTGAAAATCCACCCGATAAATGTCAAAATTTTTTATTTCAATCCTTATAATTTTTTTTTTGTTTTAGTCATTTTATTATCCAAAATTTTAATTTGTTTTTAATCCCTAATGTTGACGTGGTTAATAATAACATGTGATATATGTGTTACATTAATTATTAATGTAATTAATTAAGGTGTAGACAAATCATCAACAAAGACTAAAACCAAAAAAATTTTTTTAAAAATTATAAAGATCATAACTCATGAAAAAGTATAAAAATCAAAATACAAACTCATTTCATTATTGTAGGAAAAAAAACATATTTATTTTTTTTCCTTGTGCTATATGATGTGATGTGAACGTTGCAATTATAAATTATCACCCACGATAATGGTTGAATGGCGACTGGTGAGCAGTGACAGTTTCTCGTTTCTCCTATGGATTCAAGATTCATATCGTCCATACACTCTTTGGAGCTGTTCTTGCTCCATTTGTCACAGGCAAACTCACATGTACTGTCCGTGATTTCATGCAGCTTCGGTACCTATCTCGGTTTCTCACTTGCCTACTACGTTCAGCGTAATATCCTTGTCATTAACAATGACTTTTCCGTGGCGGAACTTTGTATTTAAAATCTTATATCCTTCAAAAATAAGTACAAGAGGTTTAATAAATCAATTTTTAAAAATTAAATATTTTAAAATCTCGAGAGATAGTAAAATTATATATTTGTTTCCAAAATATTTTTAATATTTTTTGACTTCTTATTTTTAGAATCGACTTTTCTAAAATTTAGGGGCAAGAATATTAATGCACCTAAATTTTTTTTCTTATATACTAAACATCAATTATTACAACCTTGTTTATGCAATATATTTATCCACGTAATTAAGTGATTAATCTTTTTTATAAGGACTTTTTTAGAAATAGTCTCCCAACATCTTACATTTACAATAATTTGGGGATAAAACCTTCAACCACTTGTTCAAATATTAACAAATCCCTTATTACCAAACATACTAACCTTCATCGATAAATACTACTCCCTCCGGTCCTTATTATAAGCCCCTTTTTGTGAGAGAGAAAAAACACTTATAATAAGAACCGGAGGGAGTACCAATTATGACTAATTAATATTTTTTGTTGTTTTTAATTATCTTGAAATTTACCTAAATGTAAGGATACTATAGAACAAAATACACCTGGAAAATCAGAAGCTATTCTTAGAGTTGGGGATGATAGATATCAAAATCAGATAAAGTCAATAGATCAGACAACGTACATTAGAGATAGAATATTCAACTTATCGACTGGCTAGCTCTAATAACTCATCGAGCAATAACCTTTTTTAATTAGTAAATGACCAAAGAGATATCCAATTATGTAAATGACCAAATAGTCACTCAATCTCCTTGCATTGTGAATGATACTCCTTCCACTCTTATTTATATGTCTTGTTACATAAATACAGCATACGAGTAATGTCATGATTGTTATAATTTTTAATAAATTATATTTTTTCTCCAATATGTAATTTCACTCTTTATAATCATTAATTTCTCTTCACTATTTACATAAATTGAGAACCTATCAAATAAGAATAAATATTTAAAAAAATACAATTATTCCACTCTTCAACTCTTGAACACAAGAAATAAATAAAAACAAAAATTTTCTTCGAATTGCAGAAGCATATAATTGCATATATTTTATTGAGTATTGGACATGAAAAGTGCATCATAATGAAGAAATGTATGATTTTAGCGGGTGATTTTGGTCAAATATATGTAATTTTTGAGAGAATAATTTAGAAACTTGTCCTTATGCTAAAGGTTGTATTTATATAAGTTTTTTTTTTTTTTGCAACAAGGGTATCTTAGCTTCCAGCCGATAGCTGAAGATTGATACCCTCCGATGGTTAAAAAATACATCTATCTACCAACTGTGCTGATCTTGTTGATATATAAGAATTTTTTTTAAAGGATATTTATAGAGGAATTTGGAGTATTTGATAATGAATAATTAATTGGGTTTATTTGTTTAAGGAAATTGGATAATCCTTGAACTAAGTAGTTAGACAAATGATGGCTTGGGATAGCGCCCAATTATTTTTATTTATTTTCAACTTTATTTTTCATTAATTTAAAATAAAATATATCAAATACATTATAATTCAAACAAAATATACTAAAAACAAACATAAAAAATATTTAAAAATCTTAAAAATCAAATCATAATTTTAACAAAATATGTTAGCTTAACTTAACTATTTAATTACTATTGAAATGTTAAATTATATGATTTTTATATCGGAACAGGTTCGATAATAGAGACGGGACGAGTATCTATAATCTCAAATTTGGGTTCAAGAAGGTTCAAGTTTGGGTTTTTTAAACTTGGACTGGATGGATTCTCCCGTCAAAATCAGGTTGAATTCAAATTGGTACCATGTGAGTGAATCTCATGCCCGTTATTCCTTATCATGTCTCCTAGATAGATAAGCTTATAAATATGATGAAGAATGTTTATGTTTATAAATTAAAGATGATGTTCTACTGGTTTTGTGGACGCGGCTTGGGTAGCCAATTTTGTTCATTATAGATAGTATAATTGAGCCCAGGTTATAAATCTTTTATTTTGTGTACAAACTTCACTTTTAAAGTTAATTCCAAAATTACTCCGGAACCCCATTTTTCTTTTTTCTATTTCTTTTTCACATGCTTTCAAACTCCATTCCATCTTTTAATTCTCATTTCACTCTTTCCAAATATCTTCATTCACTTCAATCTCTGCTCCCAAATCTCCTCATCTTTATTTAAGATTAGATTATTTGTTAGGGTTAAGTTTTTATGTCAAAGTATCTTAATATTTTATAAGCCTATTAATGCGTATTCCTCTATTTTTAAAATTAATCCCAAAATTACCCCCAAACTCTATTTATCTTCTTCTCTCTCTCTCTTTTTTATTTTATTTTTTTACACATTTTCAAACTCCATTCCATTTTTTAATTCTTATTTCCCCGTTTCACTCTTGCCCAATATTCTCCTTCACTTTAACCACTGCTCCTAAATCTCCCCATTTTTATTTGGAATTAGATTAAATTTGTTAATGTTGAGTTTTTATGTCAAAGTATTTTAATATTTTATAAACCTAGTAATGCATATGCCTTTTTTTCCTTCCATTGCACAAGCTACTTAACAAATGGATAATCTTATCACGACACCACTCATTCTGAGGCAGGCCCAACTTCAACCCAAACACATGCCCTATCTCCTCGACACACAACTTACCGTATCTTTCTCATCCTCACGTATCATCTATGCAAACTTTGGTACTCCCTCCGTGCCTGTATGCGGGGACTCCGGAGATTTCACGTTTATTGATAAAATTTGTTAATTTAGTTAATTGTATTGAAAATATGAACTTTTAATATGTATGTATTTTTAAAATTATCCTTATTAATATTATTGAGAATCTAAAAAAGTGTTAAATAAATAGAGGTGTTTGTGAAAAAAAATTAATGATCATTGAAAATTGGTATATGATCTTATAAACAGGGAAAATAAAAGTGTTAAAACTTAAAAAGGTCTTATGTTTAGAGACGAAGGTAGTATTTTTAAATGGCATTTGTTAAGATTACTTGATATTAAAAAAAAAATCATAAGTCCACATTATTATTACTCTTCCGGAAACATAAAGGCTCTGTTCGGCAACACAAGCTAAGAGCTTTTTAGCTAGGTAGGAGTTTTTAGATTCAGTCAATAAGCTACTAGTCCCGTTCGGTGAACACAAATTAGAAGAAGCTTATAGCTTTTAAAAAAGGAGCTTGTAGCTTTTGAAAGCTAGTTTTTAGAAAGCTACTTGAAGTAGCTTTCTAGAAACTAAACTAGCTTTCAATAATTCATATACCAATTATATCCTTAAACAAAATTTAAAATTATTTTACTACCCTTTAACTAATTATTAATTATAATTTAATAATTTTGTTATAATTAATTAATTAACTACATAATTAATAAATTAATAAAAAAATGAATTTTATTAATTATAATCTAATAATTTTTATATGTTATTTATTTATTTATTTATTAACTATCTATTTAATAAATAAAGGAAAAAATTTGAAAAATTTAAAATAATAAAATGTTGCATGCCCTTTTTGGTCATTTAATAACTTTTAGCTACTTCAAAAGCTAGTTTTGCCGAACAACACTATTTTAAATAGTTAGCTAAACAGCTATGAGCTCCCAGCTACAAACTCACAACTCCTAGCTCGCTCAACAGCTACAAGCTAGAAGCTCATAGCTACAAGTTACAAGCTCATAGCTATAAGTTAGTTTTGCCGAACAGACCCAAAAAATCCTATTTTCTAATAATTTTTATCTTTTGTTAGTTCCTTAGCAAGGGACTTTAAGGCACTTGTTAGATAGCATTTTCCTTTTTAAATTATTATCATATTTTCTTTCAAATCTTATCACGATGATGCAGAAACGGCACGGTGTATTCAACAACACTGATTTTTTCCAAAAATTCTAATCTGATTTTTTTTTTCTACAAGATTCATTTAGAAAAAATATACTGATTTGATATTTTTGTTTTTTAAATAGGAGGTATCAAAATACTATTTTCTTTACACCCTCAAACAAAAAAAATATAAGTAAAAAGTATTTTGAAATTTTTACACTTAAAATAAAGTTTTTGGACAAAAAAAAAAAATGAGATTTGTAATCTAAACTCATTGTAATTTACTGCTTCTGTTGTATGCTAGTTTCGAACCCGTAGCTTGAAGGTTGGAAGTCCTGCTCCAAACCAACCAGACACTTGGGGAAAATTTGGGTAAACTCATTGTAATTTAGGGTGTGGAATAGCGTGATTGAAGAAGCCTAACTAGTGTTCCATTTTTGAGAAAAAAATTTGCTATCCCAATAACGGGTCATGACATCAACTCATGACCAATTTTCTACAATTGTGAATATGATAACGTCATGAAGACAATGTAAATAATTTCTTTTTGAAGATCATGATTTAACTCACGATTATGAGCTAACATACATACCATACGAGGTAGAGTTAACAAAAATGTCTCTCACAAATTTTTAGTATTGGTTCTCCAGCCCAATTCATTTACATAAGACTCCTACCATCCATTATAATACGACGGCCCAAAAAAACTCAATGGTTTAAAGAAAACGATTTTTTTTTTTCTTCCAAAATCAAGTTTTTATGACTTAGAGGTGTTTGAATTTTTTTCCATACTGCATTCATGAAAAAAAAAATAGTATTTTCGGGTAGTAATTTTTATGTATTACTTTTTTACTGAACTTCATCGATTTTTTTTATTAAACTCTGTCTAAAAAATGTATTTTTTTAATATATATATAAAATGCAGTTCTTCAATGAAGTTCAGTCAAAAATACATTTTTCAAATAAATATATTTGACGGAGATGCTAGTTCTTTTTCGGACTTAAGAGTATCAAAAATTTTCATAATACAAATGAGGTTCATCATAACCCAAAAAACGAAATTTGTAAACCCATTCTCATTATTATTTTTTTCACAACAACATGATTCATCTAGATTTAATTATTTTGTTATTCCCTGAACTATTTAAGGATTTTAAAATAGATCCTTAATTTTTATAAAATTCAGCAATTAGTGAAAGAAAAAAAAAAGCAACAATGCTATTGATAAGAACTCGGACACTTTTAGACATAAAAAAAGGTAGACACAACTCCTCTCAACTTTTTTGTAGTTTTTACTTTTTATATAGCCTTAGCTTCCATGTATGTATTTCTAGTTTTTTTTTTTTTTAAAAACCACGGTGTTCTCTCGCATATTTGAATGACTAATTCTTCGTACATTGATTTGATCTTTTTAAGAATAACGTTCTTAGTAATAAAACACTCTTCATTTATATGAGACAAAAATCGAATATATGATTATATATTTTTAAGACACACAGACATATCTATCTACGCCAACCTCCACCTATATACATATATATGTATGTATTTATGTTTCTTTTAGCCTTGCTATGACGAACGAAACGAAAAGCTTATGAACGAATGATAGAAGGTTAAGATTAATAGAGATTAAAATAATTATTAGGTCTATTTGGAGAAAAGGAATAGGATAAGTATTTAGTTTAATAATTAAGTAAGTCTTAGTATTATTATTATTATTGTTGTTAGTATTATTCTAGAATGTTCTTATTGAATTAGATGTTGCCACTTGTATGGCATAGATCACTTTTAGGTTTATGGCTTTTCTATTTAAGTCTTTGTATTCACTATTCCCAATCAATGAAAAAGTGAAAGTCTTTTAGTTTTTATTTGTTATTCTTTCCTCTTCTCTAGAGATTGACCATCTCGAATCTCGGTCCTTATCCTTGATAGGAATTTCTTCCTATCAAATGATGCTTTCATTCTCTTACCCAACCTCCCCACCTACCATGGGTTTCCATCAGCCACCACCACCCTCCTCCCACCTTCAGCCACCATGTGACATTTGTTACACTTCTTGTCTTCCACAATTCAACCATTTCCTCCCACCAAACCTATCACATGAAGAACTAATGGCAAACTATCATTATAGATCCTACTATCTTCACCACCACCACCTCCATTCTCAACCACTCCGGCCGCCACCTCAGCCACCACCATCTTCGCCATCCTATTTTCCATTTTTCAACCTTATTCTCCATCCTACCAAACATCCTCACAGATCTACCACCAACCACCATACTCTCCACCCTTCCACTCACCTTCACAGATTTACCACCAACCAGCTTACCCACCTACAACTTTTTTTTCATCCGACCAGATCCACACTCCGATGAGAGATACCTTCTCTGAAATTAGAGAAAAACTCCTTAAGATGAAAGAAAATCTGATGGCCACCAAAGAAGTAAGACATCTTGTAAAAGAAAAAGAAAAAGGGGTAACCGATTTGCTTCCCTCATTATTAGCGGAACACTCGCCGGCGAACACCGCCCTACCTCCGGCGACCATTGAGCTCCCACCATCACCACCGTTTTCACCGGCGAGCTTAGCTTCCGACGAGAACACGGTGAGAGAGGAAGAGAGTGACATGACTCGTCGCGAGCCACCGCGAGCACCACCATGGCCGCCATCGCCAGCACCGCTCTCCACCGCAACATCGTCGCGATCTCCGCCACAAGACACTGCCTCCGGTGAAAGATATGAGAAAAAGAAGGAGAACCTGCTCAGCCGTGAGCCACCACGATTGCTGTCGCCACCTCCTCCCTTAGAAACCGCCTCCGACAAAACCAATGGGAGACAAAAAGAGTCTCTCTCTCATCAACTAAAAGTATTGTGTGAAGAAGGTGATTTGTTGATATCTAAAAGGTTTGCAAAGAAAATCAAAGAGAGGAGAGAAGGTACAAGTCTTCTTGGATCTGAAATTTTGTTTGGCTCTCTTAACAATTTTAGATCCAGAAATTTAATTTCAGAAGAAACAGAGAAAGTGAAATCAGAGAAGGTGGATTTCAATGTAGATCTGAAAAATGAATTTAGAGAAGAAAGAGCTGTTATGGTTGGTTTCAAAGAGCATAAGAAATGAATGGAGGCAGAAAATGAGTATCCACATTCTTTTGGCACTGATGGAGTCACCCCTTCACCAATATCTTCCCTCCACGTGTTCCCTTCATGGTCATTCATAAAAGCACATCAAATTTTTCTTGTTCAAATTGAACCGTGTGGACCCAATATCAGTGATACCATTTTGGCTGCTCATTCACGTGCCCCTGCACCACCTGCGGAAATCTCATCTCATGAGCTCAATTGTTCCATAAGGTTTGTGCAATTAGCCACTTATGTTTGGGCTCATACTCAAGCCAATAATTTTTGGCCTTCCAAACTTTGGATTCCCCTACCATTATCCAATTCAAATGAATCATACTGGGTGAATCAGTGGTTTACAATATCACATTTGAAATTTCAATTAGGCTACACTTTTGCAATTGTTTATTTTCAATGCAAATTTGATACTGGATGGAAAGTGAACAAAACTGGTGGGCACTTGGAACTTATTGGATCATCACTGGGAGATAAGCAAATGCAGGGTCAGTTTCAAGCATATGAAGTTGATGAAATTATACTCTGGTCCGATATAATTCTTTTTCAGCCCACTGATTTGTTCAACCTTGAGGACAAGGTTGATTTTGAAGAGGTCGGTAATGATAGAAGGTTAAGATTAATAGAGATTAAAATAATTATTAGGTCTATTTGGAGAAAAGGAATAGGATAAATATTTAGTTTAACAATTAAATAAGTCTTAGTATTATTATTATTGTTGTTAGTATTATTCTAGAATGTTCTTATTGAATTAGATGTTACCACTTGTATGGCATAGATCACTTTTAGGTTTATGGCTTTTCTATTTAAGTCTTTATATTCACTATCCCAATCAATGAAAAAATGAATCAAATCTTTTAGTTTTTATTTGTTATTCTTTCCTCTTCTCTGGAGATTGACCATCTCGAATCTCGGTTCTTATCCTTGATAGGAATTTCTTCCTATCAACGAAAATGCAAGAGCCAATCAAATTTTGATATTTGGCTGAAATCATGGCTAAGTGGGACAGAAGAGAAAGAAAGACCTCACATTTACACTATTCATGCATTTGACGAAAATCAGTTCAGAGGTATGTATGTATTTATAGTTAATAACACAGAGCCTCCTCTCAGATATTTTAAACTTTCTGCGCAAATGATGTAGAGATCTTTAACCGTGTTGTGTGCCAAGCCTAAGTATGTATAGTACTAGCATATCTGCTAGCTAGCTACGTGTTGGAGAGAAATTGCTTATGGGACAACATTATTTTTCGTCCCATGATTTAGTGGAGGGTAATAAAATTGCATTTTTGTCCAGTCAATCATATGAGTTTCTTACCCGTCGTATTTTGAAATCAAACTAGACACACGAATTTTTGTGTTGTGTTGTCCTTCACGTTTAATTAGGGGTGTGCAGGATCCGGACCATGATTCGAATCGGACTCGGTTGTTTCGGGTTGGGCTGGACCCAGTTTCATGTGTGAAAAGGAGCCAGCCTCGCTCAGTCCAAATAAAGCTGCCCGGTATCGGGTATGGGTCGGGTTCAAGTTTGAGTCAAGGTCATCCGATCCAATCCGATATATTTAAACATTTTTTTTATATATATAAATGATGTAAACATGTAATTAGTTTAGTTTTATATATTATATATTTATACAATACATTATATACTAAATAACATCATTTCAAACTTAGCAATTTAATTACTTTTTATTTATTAATTAAGTGACACTCTATTACTTAACTTTACTACCAAAAGTCCTATTTTTTTTTATCTTTGTTGTACGATATTATATAAATGACACTTTGTAAACAATATTTCCCTAGTTTAATTGTTTTTGTATCAGTAAGTGAAATCTTGAATTTAAATTTAGCATAGTTTTTTTTAACGTCGAAACTTAGTATCTTGTAATGACTTGTTTTACTTTGAATCAACTTTTAGGCTTGTGATTCTTGTCTCGAGTCAATCCGGACCCGTCCTCATATTGACCCGTCTTATTTAGACCCAAATATATTCGGGTTTTTTCGGGTTTAGAAACGAGTACGAGTTTAAAAATTGACCCTATTAATATTTACTGGTCGGATGGCGAGCACGCCAAACCCGTCCCACGCCCACCCCTACTTTTAATTAGCAAATCAAACGCAACCTTAATCTTTGAAGAGTTTCCATCATATTATATGTTCCTTCGTGTATTGTGGACTTAATTGTGATTCACTAATAAAGTGCATTTTCGGTCCTCTCTGTACTTGCCTTTTACTTGATGATCGATCCCATTCGATCCCATTTTTTATCAACCTGCTTAAAATCCATTCGTAGTATGTGGTAGTGTAACTAGCACAACCGCATGCATGCATTAGACAAAGTGGGCTTTTTGAAAACAACGTTTAGATAGGGGCGGTTTAACGCATGGGAGTTAGTTCCCAAACCCCATTTTTATTCCCCCAAACCTCAATTTTTATTTTATTTCATTTTCACCTTTCTCTTCAATCCCAAACCCCAAACCCCAAACTCTCCACCAACACCACATCTCCTCCTCCATCACCTCTCTCTCCTTTCATTTTTTCACCATTGATCTACCCCGGTCCAGAGTTAGGGTTCCCAGATCAATCAATCAAACAAGTGGGTGAGAGCTTCTTGAATCAAATCAATGGAGAAGAAGCAATTACAAGTGGGTGGTTCACTGATAAAGCAGTTAGTTTGCTGCAAGTCCTTCGCACTCTCTCCAAGTCATGACTTCCCTTTCTCTCCACTCCCCTTCCCTCTCTCTCCACCCTTTTCAGTTTTTTTTAAAAATTTTCGGTACTGTACAAAATTCCGACACCCCCGTGTCGGAATTTTTCAAAATTCCGACAGATGGGTGTCGGAATTTTGTACAGTACTTATTATATGAAAAACTGAAAAAATTCAGACAAACCAGTGTCGAAAATTTATAATTTTTTCGACACGGGATAGTCGAAAATTGTACAGTTAAATTAAAAAAAACAGAAAGAGAAGAGCTTTACCTTGAAGAAAAGAATGAACGTCCATTGACATAGATGAGGGGTTTGAGGTTTGGGGTGAGAATTTTTTTTTTCCTGCCGTGTAAGGTGAACAATGGGGTTTGTGGTTTGGGGGTGGGAAGGTGGAAGCTTTTGGTGGAGGGTTTGGGGTTTGGGGTTTGGGATTTGGGGGTGGAAAGGTAGAAGATGAAGGAGAGGCAATTTTGACTTTACACCATTAAAATGGGGTTTGGGGATAAAAAGGGGGTTTGGGTCCGTGTAAGACAGCCCAGTTGGTGGCTGCAGGGACACTTAGGATTTCCCCCTCCCCCAGGTCATGGGTTCTAGTCTCAGACCTCCCATGTAAACCAAAAAAAGAAAGGGGGTTTGGGGACTAACTCCCTTAAGGCATACATACTTAGGTCTAAAGCAAACTTTAAACCCCAGCCTTTTTCTAACTAGTTAGAACACACAATATAGTTCACCAAAAAAAAAAACACAATATAATAGTTTTTATGCATTATTTTTTGGCCTAAAATAATAAAGCAATGTCTTTTTATTTTGTGATGAGAGAATATTAGCAAACGAACAATAATTTTTGTTTAAGGTTTTTGAATCCCTAATTTTTTTTAACAGCAAACAAAAAAAATATATTAACAAAGGACAACTGAGAATCATAGAACACACTCAAGGTCCCATCTTCTATAAAGAGTTTGTCAAAGGAGACCCAATCATGTGATGCCAAGTTGACCAAAACAAGCATACAAGATAAAGCTGCACATTATTGTGAAGCAAAGAAGGTAACATAAATACATACAAGAGAAACCTCCACAACCACCTACCCAATAATACAGAGAACATCATCCCCACGTGCAAACACATCTTATTTGGACCCTTATCTCCTTTTTTTTTTTTTTGAACAGCAAACAAAATAAAATTTTATTAAAACAAAACCAAAAAAAAGGCAACCCAAGCATCATAGTAACCGAAGACTCCACCTTCTATGAAGGATTTGCCTAAGGGAACTTAATCATGTGCTATAAAGGTACCAATATCCAAAGTTACAGAGTTCATTGGCCCAATCATGAGGATGAATACAACATAAGAACACAAGATATGAAACTTACAATTGTATCCCCCACCTCCTATTCGACATGTAACAACACCATCGCAAACCCCCTTTCTGATCGGAACTCTACCTCCTTAAAAACCTTAAAAAGAGAAAAACCCCTTAGGGAAAACTCTAATTAAGGGAGAAAGAGTATAGCAGAACCGATCAGACTTATAAAAATACTGAAACGAGTTTCTTAAATAGGATTCATACGCCAGCCATCGTATGTTACATGTAAATCCCCTAAATTGTTTACCCAATGCCATGCCTTTAATTTAATTGTCTCCATCAACTCTAAAACATCCAGCTCCTTTCCTTGAAACACCATGCTATTCCTCTGCAACCACACCGACCAGATAACCGCACCCCAAATAGCTATCCCTTTTGCTTTTTCTGATTTTTTCTTCCATATATCTTTGAAAGCAAGAAAATAAGATGCAACGTTATCTTCTTCATCACTACCAGACACCTGTAAACCAGTATCCATACTTGTTTCATAATAGTGCAAGTGAAAAATAAATGTAGAGCATTTTCTTCACTGTTTTTACAAAACACACAATCTGTTTCCATCAGTACCCCTCTTTTTCTCAGATTAGTCTTGGTAGGAATTTTATTCCACATTAGCTGCCATATAAAAGCCTGCACTTTTGAAGGTATCTTTGCTTTCCAGATATACCTCAAAGCATATGCCAATTTTTGTTCCCGTTCCGCATCATTGCTGCCTATTTTTTGTAAAAGAAAAGAATAGGCTGTTTTTACTGAAAACAGACCACCATTACCAAGTCCCCACGAGAACTGATCTTCTTCCTGCAATTGTAAGTGACAATCTCTGAGAATACTGTTTAAAAGTTCTTCCTCCTGTCGCTCCCAATCATATAGACTTCTTCTCCAACTAAAATTCCAGTTGCAACCCTGTTCTGAGTATTGATACATCTGTTTAACTGAAAGTTCTTTGGAGTTAGAGATCAAATAAAGATTTGGGAACAAAATCTTAAAAGAAGTGTTCCCAAACCAAATATCCTCCCAAAATTTTACAGAATTACCACTCCTAATATTTCTAGAAATACATTGTTGAAACCACTCACCCCCCAGAACTCCCCCAGCCTTCAGAAAACATAAATCCCTCCACCATTGAGAACCTACAACCGACCTACCTGAAGATCCTAATGTAATAGGATCAAAACTACCATATTTACTTTTGATTACATCTTGCCACAGCCCCCCTCATTTTTTATTAACCTCCACCTCCACTTGCTCAAGAGAGCTTTATTAAATAACAATAAATCTTTTATTCCCAACCCCCATTCTCCCTGCTTTGACAAACTACCTCCCATTTAACCTAGCATATTTTCCTCCTATCAGCACATCCACCCCACATAAAATTTCTCTGCAACTTAATTAAAATATAATTTATTTTCTTTGGTGAAGAAAAGAAAGATAAGAAATAAACCGGTAGACTTGACAGGACAGAGTTGATTAGAGTGATTCTTGCTCCCAAAGACAGATGCTTGCACTTCCATGCGGACAGCCTTTTTTGAAACAATTGTATTACTCTAGCCCAACATTCCACAGATCTAGCATTTGCAGCAATAGGCACTCCAAGATAAGAAAAAGGCAGCACACCTATCTTGCAATGTAACAAATAAGAAGCTTCCTCCATAATTGCAGCAACCACATTAACTCCGAAAATATTGCTCTTGTGAAAATTAATCTTTAAACCAGAAGCCAATTCAAAGCCCCTTAAAATTGCCTTGATCATCAAAAATTTTTCAAAAGTTGCATCTCCCAAAATAATAGTGTCATCAGCATATTGTAGCAAAGAAATAGGAACTTCATCCCTACCAACACAGTATGGTTTATAAAGATTTTTCCTTATCGCCTCTTTAAACATTCCTGACAGCCCTTCAACCACTATAAGGAATAAAAAAGGTGCTAATGGATCACCTTGTTTTAAACCTCTTTTAATCTCTATCTCCTCAGTAGGGCAACCATTTACAAGAATAGACATATTCCCTGAGAACACACATGTTTTCATCCACTGTAGCCACTTCTCTTCAAACCCCATTCTTCTCAGCATATACTCCAAAAACTCCCAGCTAACAGAATCATATGCTTTTTCAAAATCAAGTTTTAGAATAAAACCAGACTTTTTCCTTCTTTTTGCATCATCTATCGTTTCATTAAGAGAAACTACACTGTCTAAAATTTGCCTTCCCGGAATAAATGCAGGTTGCGAATTTGAGATAACTTCATGCAACACAGCTTTCAAACGGTTTGCTAGCAATTTTGCCAAGATCTTATACATACTGGCAAAAGAGAGATTGGCCTGAATTGAGAAATTGATTGAGGAGACATTAATGAAGTAAGATAACATTCCTTTAGGTAGCTTCCCATTCAAAAAGAATTCGGATACCATCTTCCATATATCTTCTTTCAAGAAACTCCAACCTTTTTAAAAACCTTATCTTCTTAAAAACCTTGTTTTGAAAAAAAAAACAGAGGGAAAATTCAAAAGAATGGAAAAAGAGCATACTATCCCACCTAATCTATCGTACAATTAAACAGCTACCGCATTACACATCCGCCAAATAGCATAAGAAGAAGGAGAAACTCTCAGCACGTTAATCCACTGCCATGATTTTAGCTTGATATCTTCCACCCGCTCCACAATATGAATATCCTAATTTTGGATTTTTTTTAAATTTTTATTTAACCACACCAGCCATATTACTGTATACCAAATAATCACAACCTTAGTCTTTTCTTTCTTCCCATACCAGTTTTCCAAGAAGCGGAGAAAAGCCTCACATGCAGAGACGCCAACCGAAATTGATGAATGAATTTGTAAGGATAATCTTATTTCTTCCCATACCTTCTTCGTTGCATCACAGAATAAGAAAAGGTGTGTAGAATCTCACTGTTACATAACACACAATCCACTACCACCAAAATCCCTCTCTTACGCAAATTAATTTTAGTTGGAATTCTATCCCATAATAACTACTACAATAACAATAACTGCTACATAAAATCTTGTACTTTTGCAGGGACCTTGATTTTCCAAGATTTCTTCACAACTGGCACCTACACCCAGATCAGAAAACAATTGAGCCATCAAAAAATTATAAACAATTTTGACATCAGAAAATATTAAGCAGTTTTGACAGAAAAGATATCGCCATTTCGAAGACCCCAACAAAAATAATCATCTTCCTCATGTAAAAATATCTTTTAACAGACTGTTTAATTCTTCAATTGAGAGTGCTCTTAATCAAATGGCTCCGCCACATGAAATTCCACATATTTTCAAGATCTGTCCTTGTACATACTTCTTTAACAATGAAATCTTTAGCATTTGAAATCAAAAACAGATTTGGAAACAACTCCTTAAAAGCTTGATCACCAAACCAAATATCTTCCCAAAATTTTAAAGAGTCCTTAAAATTCTGGAAAGACATTTCTCAAACCAATCACCCTGAACACTACTAACCCCACACTAAGTTACAAACATCCTTCCACCAATGGGATCCTACTTTCATACTCCTTACTCCTCAACGTTCCTAACTTAATAGGATCAAACTTCCCATATTTTATGAGAGAAAATTTGGAAAGAAATTCAGGATCTAAAGCAAGGTTTTACTTGCTTTAACCTTGGACCATACCTAGCTAAATATGAGTGTGAAAAGAAACTGATGTAAGGAAAGACAAAAGATATTAGAGTTTTGAAAAGGCTTAGATTAGAGGGACAGAAAGAAAGAGAGAAAGCACAATATAAAAGATATCATTGGCAAATTGTGAACACGGCGATCTTAGGATTATCTTTAACTTGAGTACGTGGTAATCAAGGCCACGCCATGTTTTGACTTGTGACATTTTTGTCATCGTTTGCATATGTTTGTGTCCGAAGAAAACACACTGATTATATGATTTGGATGCACACACAGACACAGTAGGAGCTATCCTTTACAGTGGCAGTAGTTTTTCTCCTTCTCTTCTCTTTATTTACGGGTACCAAATTCATTATTTCACCTTTTGTATCACTATATATATCAAATATAAAGATTGATTTTTTTTTGCCATGACCGGAGTGTCCACCACCGACCGCAGTGACTAATCTCCTCGCTGGTTTATAGGCACCTCTAATGGGTGAGACAGCTGGCCCCAAGATTTAACGCTGCTGCATGCACAAGCCAGGTTCCGAACACCCGACCTTGCTTAAGCGTGGATCAATATAAAGATTGATTTAAAAAGGAGAAACTAAAATTAAAATTGGTTATCATATTAGGGGGAGTTACTATCATGCAATCTAAAATTGGATGGTTGCTATGCAACCTTTTCTTAAATCTAGTTAAAATTAGGTTTTTGCAATTTAGTCCAACATAAAAAGTAAATTAAAAATTTAGTCCTTTGTACCTATAGACAAATTATAACTTTTAATTTAAAAAAAAAAATTAAAAGTAGTTAAAATTAGTCACTTGTGTAAAAAGGCTTAATGCAAGTGACTAAATTTAAAATTAAAAGTTATAATTTGTCTATAGGTACAAAGGACTAAATTTTTAATTTTCTTTTTATGTTGGACTAAATTGCAAAAAACTAATTTTAACTACTTCAAATAATGACATGGCATAGGTGGCAACTTCTTATTGGTTTAAGAAAAGGTTGCATAGCAACCATCCAATTTTGGATTGCATGATAGAAATACCCATCATATTATAGGTTACCACGAAAAGAAAAAAGCAAAGATAATAAAAGAAAAAAAAAAAACGCTACGATTAAAGTATTCATCGTATGGATCCTAAAGATATTTGTTTCTCTTTACTCTTTAGGACGAGGAAGGTTGAAGGGATGGATCGGAACATTTTGCATTTTTTTTTAAGGCATTAATTTGGAATGTGGAATAAACGAGAAACCAGAAAAATCTTTTAAAGAGATTTGGTTCTGTGATTATAGTAATAGACAACTGATGAGTGATAACGATGTACTAAAGTGGAATCATACGAGTTGTTAGTCCAATCAAACTTGTTAATATGCACTACTTTTAGTATTTATTATAAGTTATATTAAATTATATTGAATTTAACATATTAGTAAAAGCAGCTAATTTTTTTGAGAATATTATAATATTACAATTTTAATTTCTCAATTATTTTTTTTGAAAAATACATATACATTGATTTACATAAATTAAAAAAAAACAATAAACGATATATATGAATATAAAATAACTTATACCTTAAAATCAAAAATTTCAGAAATATATCTTTTAAGTAGAAATAGCATTTTAACGATAAAGATGAGTTGCGATGGTGATAACAATTATTAGATTTATACATTTTTATACGGTTGATCCATTATTCATTATTTTTTAATATTTTTTTATTAAAAAGTCAATTAAGTATTACGTAATACATTGATAATGTAAAAAAAAAAAATCATTGAATGTGCACACACTACTTTATTTATTTATATACATGGAGTATATAAATATATATTATATAATATAATATAATATAATATGCAAAACTATTTCTATACGTAAGCCAAAAGATTAACTCGGGGAATTAATCCTCTTACTTTTATAATTTTTTAAAGGTTTAATAATTTAACTTACAAAAATGATTTAGAAACTTACAAAATGAGCCTACAAATCAATTTACACCATAAAATGAGTGACATGTGTCACTTGTCTATCATTGATTGGTTAATAAGTGACACATATATATCATTTTGTAGATCATCACTTTTAAATTAATACCTAGTTGATAATATTATTATCACCTAATATTATCCACCTCAGTTTGCGTTTTGATTGTCGGCCATTTGTCGCTTCTTTCACGGTGCAGAGGATTTTTCTTCCCATTCGATTACTTTACACCTTTAGAAATTTTAATTAGAATAGCTTTACCCAGAAAAATAGTATTAATCAGAAGAGTTCACCTATTAGAATCTGAAATTTCTTTTACATTATCATCGTCTACGTGTTACGTCAGTAGATCACTTGGATAGTTGGATAGAGATGTAAGCAATTATAGCATTTAGCCCGTGTAAGTGCAAGTGAATAATATTCTTTTCTTATTCATAATTTAAAAAAATAGAAAAAAAAAACAAACATATATATACTAAATTAACGCCCATATAGTAATTGCGAATCCAAAAAAATTATAAATTATTAATTACTAAAATTGAATTAAATTTGTAACCTTAAAAAAAGTGATTTTATTAAAATAACAATAGAATCGATTTGGGTCTATCAACTAACAATAAAAATAAGATTTTTTATTCTATTTAATAGAGGTACCAATTTAAGGATTGGTTTTGATCATTTGTTTTTGACAAAAAGCTAATAAATACCTTTAAGAAACAAAATGGAATAAAAATTTATTGAAAAATATAATTTTTTATTTTTAAATAAAAAAATTGAAAGTTGTAATTTTTTTTTCTATTTTTAAAAATCTTAACAAATGCAAGTATGTCATCTCATCAACAAAGGCCTTTGAATTTTATCCATAGAAGGGAAAATTGATTGCGCAACAACAATAAGGGGCATAATGAACTTCCAAGTATATACATACTTCATCTTGTTTGAAATATAAGAAATTTTTTTTTTTTAATTATAAAAAAATAACTAATATTTTTAAAATTTATTTCATTCTTAATGCTATTTTCCTAAAATATACCTAAACAATTGTTATTTCATTTAATTTTTGTTTCATGTTCAATGCTACTTTCCTAAAATACATCTATTTTTGATAAATTAAAAAAAAATTAAATACAATCAACTAATTTTTTAATAACGTGATTTTAGTTTTTTTTCTTATATTTTAAACCGAAAGGAATACTCTACAAACGAAAGTTTGCTAATTGGTGACTTTAGTGAACCTGGCAACTAGGGGTGTAATCGGGTCAATTTTCACACCCCGAACCCGATTAACCCGACCCAACCCAACCCATATTTGACGGGTTGTGTCAGTTTTTTTAAAGGCAACCCAATCAAGTACGGGTGGGGTCATGTGTTTATTATTTAAAATTCAACCCAACCCAACCCAACTCATATATTTAAATATATATTATTTATTTATTTATTTATTTATTAATATAGCTCATGGTTAATCTATTAATGTTGAAGGAACTTCTTTTGATGATCTTTGTTTATGGATAATTTGGTTCACAATCAAAAAATAAATTTAATTATTGTTTATTTGATTTTTTTAAATTTTATTTTTATATTTATTTAGATTTTTTTATTTATTTTATTTTATGAAAATTAGGACACATATCCGATCACCCAACCCAATCCAATCCGCATTTCTATGGGTTGGTTTAGGTCGGTTTTGACAATCAAATAGAGCACAACCCAACCCAACCCAACCCAACCCAATTTACTTCGGTTGAGTTGGGTGCTAAATTTCCTCAAAACCCAAGCCAACCCGACCCGTTACACCCCTACTTGCAACATATATGTGGCTTTCAACATATGTACCCGAATCAACTGAAAGTTCGATTCTCTCTAAGCGCTGCTCATTTTCGAATGATCTTTTACTTTGAAGCCTCGCGTGACCGCACACCACTTAATACTAACGAGTTTTACTTTTTGGTTCCATTGTCGAAATTTTGGTCCCCATTTCGTATTTTCATGGACAAAATTGTCCTCAGTACGTTTTAAATTTCTGTCTTCCAAAAAACGGAGACTGGTTTCCGTTCACAATGAGATTGAAAAATTCCGTCTGACATGAGACGGAAAAATTCCGTTTGGGTTGAATGACAACTCGCATTTTTCATCTAGTATATCTATCATTATCAATTCAGAGAAAAATGGTGTTGCATATATAATTAATTGTGTGGTTCTCTTCATTGCATCTACTCAAAATAAACTTATTGATCCAATTCTTCCGCATGTTGCTTTTATTTTTGTGTACAGGTTTAAATGGGTTGCGGCTCAATGAACCACCCATAAATTCACAAGGAATAGGCTACTAGGACAGGAGTGGATGGACAAGGCAGTGAAGAATTTGTCAATAACCAAATCAATCCAACCAAAAATTATTTATATCTCTAAAACACAGCTTCATGCAGGGAGACATTTGAGCTTCAAAGGTGAACACCAAATCAAAAACCAAAGCAACCAAGTCAAATGTGAATTTGAGCCTAAGAGGTTTTTAGCTGCTTGAGCAATGTTTTCGCTGACTACTGGGGCAGGAAAAGGTTGAGGAAAAGGGAGAGTAAAAAAGTGGCAGTTTATGTGTCACATGTCAGACGGAATTTTTCCCTCTCATGCCAGACGAGATTTTTCTGTCTCATTGTGAATGTAAATCAGTCTCCGTTTTTTAGAAGACGAAAATTTAAAACGCATTGAGGGTAATTTTGTCCATAAAAATATGAAATGATGGTCAAAATTTCGACAATGGGGAAAAAAAGTAACACTCAATACTAATCTTCTGGTCCTTGCAGCACCCAAAGCCCAACTCCAAACTGTAACTTTTTCCTTATTTCCTATATAATATTTGCAATGATCCTTCAATAATGTTTATGTCTCTTCGTGAGCATGCTAGATATATAACCTGGAGAAGGGCTCTCACCCATCTTCATGTTGATAAGGGAAGGTTTATAATCCATAAATAAGATATATTTGATAAAATTAACTTATAACCGTGAATTTAGTCGGAAACTGAAAATTTATAAATGAGTAACTAACTAATTCAACTAGAGACAAATTTTCTTACATAAAAAAACTAATTCAATCAGAGAGCTAAAATGACATAATAGGATTATAATACTAGCCACATAATAAAAACATTTTATATCACCCGCTCATATTATTATTGACTAACACATATCATATCGATCTTAAATGAGGACTTTTTTCGTAAACCAATTTGTTATTAAGGTACCTCATTTGATCCCGCATGCATATATATTTTTTACTATGTTGGAGGGTATATTAGATTATAATTAACATTGATATTCATGATTTAATGATGATGGCATTGCACCAGTAGCTAAAAAATAAAGGTACATGCTCCACTTATCTTAACGTAAATGAAAGGAAACAAATTTACAACCCATATAATAATTATTAGAAAAATGAAAGATAGAGTTAACCAAAAAAAATAAAAAATGAAAGATAGAAAAAAGACAGTTTAAAAAAATACGTCCTCTTGTTAAGTATTATTTTTTTTTGGTGAACTCCTCTTGTTAAGTATTATTGCATTTTATATTAAACCAAAAATATTCTTAATATTCTTAAAAATAATTGGCGGATGATATTAATTTGGGTGAGGGCATATAATGTAATTAGGTAAAAAAAGTTAAGGCCAAAATTGAAGTTTGATTTATTGAAAGCTTCTACTTTTCTATAAAAACTACTTGAAGTAATTTTATAAAATGTAGTTCTCAAAAGCTAGAAGTTCCTTATTTAAAAACTACAAATTCTTTTTTGTTATGAAAATAAGAAGACACAAGAGATTAAGGGAGAAAAGAGAAGTAGGGAGAAATTGTATTTCACTTCTTGGAGGCAAAGTTTACAATACATATGAGTCCTATTATATAAAAAAAGATGAAACTCTATCATCAATTTGTTTCAACTAAAGATAAACATATATAAAGTAGCAATAAACTCAAACTATGATAAATTCATCCACTTATTAGATAAATACAAATTGTTCATAACATTTTTATTTTTTTGTTTATCAAAGAGTTATAATTTTTTATTGATTGAGTCAATAAACTATAAATTATCAAAAAAATAATTGTCTTATCAAACGCAAGCATAATTATATTCCTTAACCAATAGTATTGTGCCAATCCTAAAACAAATGAGCTTAATTTAAAAAAAAAAAAAATATATATATATATATATATATATTTATGACATTTAGATAACCTTTTACATATGTTTTTATCGAATAAATTTATTTTAATTCCATATGCGATGAGGATTTAGTTAGGGTGCATTGACTGTATATATATTTTTTTCTGTGAATCAATCACACAATACCGCTTCACTAAAAAGAATATATTGTTAAAATAATTATCTAGGAAGCCATAAGCTATTATTAATCCTAACAACTTACCTTGACACGGATAATCCATCGAAATAAAAAAATTATAATTAAGTTATGTTAACAGTGTGTATCTCAAACCGATGATATATACTTAACTTTTTTCCTTGTATCATTTCTTGATCTGTTCGGATCGAGTAGAAAAACTATGAACAGCAAAATCCTTCTCTTATAAAAATAAAAAATGAACAACAAAATCCTTTCTGACAAGTATTTTATTTAAGCAACTCATTTGCAGTTATTTAAACACAAATTCTCGAATTAAACCAAAACAACTTCATATCAGCTAATTTACGATATATGCACTTGTGATTAACTGTCATTTTATAAAGAACATGTATACGGTGGTCACTACATACATGCTAAAAAGTACAATAATGCAGATAAACAATTACACGAGTCTCAGTCTATACAGCCAGCCACATGGTTGGGCACTGGACCTTCAATCAAAGTCAAAAGTATAAAGTATAAACCAATCAATAATGTCCTCCTAGCAACTACATGAAATGTTATCCATACATAGCTTTACGCATGTCACTTTACAAATTAAAGTTGGCTCCACCAAATATTTTTGAACATCACACTTGATCTTTTGGCAATATACTAAGGTGAAGGTGCTATAGCTTTTTATTAATTTTTTTTTTTAATTTTTTTTATGAAACTATACTAAATTAGTATCGTTCAATGTTTTGACAAAACAAAAGGCTTCACATTAATTATTCCATTTCTATATGTGATGATAGTCATAGGAATAAAGCATGTGTCTTATATGCACTCTCTTTTTTTTCCATTTATTTAAAGGTGTATGCACCAGTTAAAATTTCTCAACAAACCAACTAAGGGAACCAGAAAATTAAAGTACTGTCACGCTGCAATGAAAACACAGATTCAGGAGCCTTATCTTTGTGATAACTTCTCTATTACAGAACCATCTCCAAGTCCAATTACATCATTGCAGAATCCAAAGGAAAAGAAACAGAACCAATCTGTTGAAGGAGAAGAAGAAAAACAACAAGGAGAATTAGAGGAGGCAAAGCAAGATATCTTATTGGATCTGAATGTTCCTTGTGGTGATGATTATGCTATTCAGTGTTTGGACAAGGATTCAGCCAAGACTTCTTCATCAGAAGAAGAAAACCCTCCTGATGATGAAGAAGGTTTTGATGCAGCTGCAGAGGCAGAGCCAAGAGTATTCTCTTGCAACTTCTGCAAGAGAAAGTTCTACAGTTCACAAGCTCTTGGAGGACACCAAAATGCTCACAAAAGAGAGAGGTCAATAGCTAAGAGAAGTCAAAGATTATTAGGAACACACTTAATGGCTTCAGCAGCAGCCTTTGGGATACCTTTTCTTCATGATATGACATCTTTACCCCTCAATAGTAATAGACCACTTGGAATTCAGGCTCACTCCTTGATTCATAAGCCTTCTCATCATTTTTCATCTAGTAATAATATTATTGGTTTTGGAAGCACTACTACTACTTATGGATCACAACATGGTTGGTCAAGACCAATTATTACTCAACAACCTGGAATAGGAAAGCTTCTCAATCAAAGAGGCAGCAGTGTTGGTAAATTTGAAGTGGTAAATGTTAGAAGTTCCATGTTCAACTCTGCAGCCAATGAAGAAACCGGGGGATATGTTGTTAGTGGAACTCGTTTGAAGACTAGTCATCAAGAAGATATGAAGCTTCTTGATTTATCCTTAAAGCTCTAATTAAGCATAAGCTTGTGTTATATAGTAGTTATTGTAGTTATGGATGAAATTGATTGATGGGGTGGTTAATTAATTAGCATTTTGCTAAATTTATTTTCCAACTGTTTGTAATAAATATATTGTATAAATCTGTTTATTGGAGGATATCAAAGTTATGCAAATCTAGTAAATCTACTAGGCCTGTTTATTTCTGTTATCTGTTAATGAATTCAAAAATATTCAAATCTAGTAAGTTCAGGTGTGCATTGAGTTTGAAGTTTTTAAGTTTGTTGAGTCCTTTTCTTCCCGTGACATCTATTTTATTTGTTTGCTGCTTTGTCAATGCATGAATAATCTAAGGAGGGATTATAATAGAAGTTCTTAGTTATAACACTTGTCAGTCTCAAATCTGAGCTACAATACCCATAATTAGCCATACAAAATTCGTACATACACTTTAAAGTTTAAAGTCTAATATGCAATTATAATACCAGAATAAAATTAACAACTCTTATATTTTTGCATTTTTCTTTTTATCCTCATGTACTATTATTCTTTTTTTTTTCTCACTTTTACATCATTAATCACCTTATTTTTCTCTCTTGTAAACTCACTCTCCCATCCTTACACTTAAAAAAAAATAATTGAAAATATCATTTTTCTAAAATAAGTTTAATCACTTGATAAACAATCGGTTATGTTATCAAGAGAGTAAACTTGTCGTCTCCCAATATATATCACTGTGTATGTCACTCTTTCTAATTGATTTAAAAAAAAATTGAATTAATCATATATATGCTAGGTAATATTTTCTAATTAATAGAAAGATATACATAACTCATATTATTTTTTTTGGTTACACATAACTCATATTATAAGACAACATATATTGCTTCCTTTATTACATACTCCCTCTGGTATCTATTATAAAAAAAACTGAAATCACATTTATTAACAAAGTTAATTTTGTTAATTATATGTATTTAATTTTTTCAAATTCAAAAAAAAAATATAGTTACTTTAAAAAAGTTGCATTGAGAATGATTTCTATGAATATTTTAGGAATAATTGTATTGAAAATAAAAAGTTAGTAAACTTTCTCTTATATTTGAGAGCAAGATGTGTATGTCTTGTTTTTATTACATTAAAAACCTGAACGAGTACACAATATCACAAGTATATGTCGAGCAATTATTAGATGATCCAAAACCACATGATCCAAGATAATTATCATAATTTATTATTTATTTTTTGAATTTTTGAATTAAAAAATAAAATATAAACCATTGAGATAAGCTCTTAATCACATCACATGGTCCAGGACTAGTTAACAATTTTGTGGTATATGTCATGCCACGCATTGCCACGTGCTAAACAACAAACATATATTGTGTTAGACTTGATTGTTGTTTCCAAATACGGTTCATATCCAACCAACAATTATTATTAGGTGGTCCGGGACCACATGATCCAGGATAATTATCAGCATCTATGGGTGTAAGTGGGCCAGAATTAACCCGCAAACCCGATGAACCCAACCCAACCCAACCCATATTTGACGGGTTGGGTCGATTTAACAGGTTGGATTGGTTTTTTATTTTGTAACCCAATCAAGTATGGGTTAGGTCACGGGTTTATTATCTTAAAAACCGATTAACCCAACCCAACCACACTAATATAAATATATTTTATTTATTTATTTATTTCTAACATATTTTATGCTTAATTTATCATAATTTGATGAAAAATTGCGTAACTGTATAGTTTATGGATAATAAGGTTCATAATTATGTAATTTGGTTGATTTGGATAATATTTAATTACTTATTTATGTGATTTTTGTTCTATTTTTAATTTTATTTTTATATTTACTTAGATTTTTTTAGTTTTTATTTTATAAAAATCAAAATACATAAACTCAATCACCCAACCCAATCCAACCCGAATTTTCATGGGTTGGGTTGGGTCGGTTTTAATACTCAAATTAAGAATAACCCAACCCAATTTATTCATGGGTTGGGTTGGGTTATTCTTAATTTGAGTGTTAAAACCGACCCAACCCAACCCAATTTATTTTGGTTGGGTTGGGTGTTAAACCTCATCAAAACTCAACCCAACCCAACCCGTTACACCCCTACCAGCATTCATTATGTAATTTTTAAATTTTTTTTAATTAAAAAATAAATTATCAACGATTGAGATATTTTTGGACCATATGATTCAGGACTAACTAATAATTTTCCGATCCAACGATGAAAAACACGTTAATATATTCTCGGACGACTATTACTCTATTAGTATTACGTACTAATTCAAATTAATAACTAACCCCTGCCAAATTAAATGAATCATCTTAGTGCATGTTTGGTTCTGCGGTGAGTTAGTTCATAATCAATTCTGAAATAATGTCAACGCTACTAACTATTGTTTATGCTTCAACGTGATTTTGGAGCCGAAATTGATTATGAAAGTGTAAACCAAACATGCCCTTAGGTTCATGATTTATAGAAATATAACCTTAAAGGCAGGAAAAAAGAAAAACGTTATACTCCCTCTGTCCCATTATCTTGGTAAAAGTCAAACAAGTCAATGAAAATAAGAGAGTATCTGTTAAACATTATGCATGATTCTTTTATTAATTACAAATTGATATTATACAAATTTTTATATCATTGCGATTAATACACATTGCAATATTGTCCCAAAAAAAAATCTTTAGATATGTTTTCCTTACTTATTTATCAATTATCGATAGAATATACAATCTTTAAGATTTTTCATTTATTTTTTTAATTAATATGGGACAAATTTTTTTGCATTTTTTTACCAAAATAATGGGACGAAGGGAGTATACATCAATTCTGAGTTTCAGGGTTTTTTTTTTTTGACAATATAGCCAAAAAGTAATACTTTTTATTTTATTAGAAGTAAATATTATGAAAGTTATTTTGTCTATTTTATTTTCACACAAATAACTTAAATCTCTATAATCGTGTTTAAGAAACTTAATAATCTATCAATTAGGGTAGGTGTGTGGGATTCTCATATTCAAGAGTTCTATTCATGCATTACTCCTAATCAAGAAAGGCAAGGAAACGTGACTACATGAATAAATGTATATATTAAAAAATGATTATGGACAAAAATCAAACTAGTGGAGGTGGTATCTGATAACATTATTAACGAATATTATTTGATTTAAAAAATGAGATTTATTGTTTATAGACTTGCTCTAAATCAACGAGCTGTTGATGCAGTGGTGCCAGGAGCTGCATTTGGTAGGGTGAACCACGGTTCGATCTCCGCAACAATGTTGGGAAAGGAATATAATAAAACCTTAACTCCGAAACCCCCCTGGAATTAGATTAGTCGGCCCAGTGGGCCAGATACCAGAGTTCGATCCCTCGCAACAACGTTGGGAGATGAATAAAACCTTAACCCCGGGACCCCCTCAAACTGGATTAATCGGCTTAGTGGGCAAAATACCAGGATAAAAAAAAAAAAAAAGACTTGCTCTATGACTAGGTTTTAGTACATGATGAGGATGCCATGTTTGTCTTATTTGCTGTTGCATATACTCGGTCACTATCATCAAACGGTCTCAAATCTTGAAGAGATTCGTTTGAGCTATTTAATAAGTTAGTACTAGTATAATAACAAGATTTCGTAATTACACGGAAACCCTTTGCATAAGGACAAACTCACCGTGTTTAAAAAATAGGCTTATTATTATTTTTTTTAAAAAAACTTATTTAAGTTTTTAATCCCTGAACTTAGATGTTTTTTTTTTTGAATTAGTCTTTAAACTTTTTTTTTATGGATCCCAAACTTTGCCCTAAATTTGGAAATGATCATTTCGTCACTTAAATGATGATATAGTCGGCGACATGTCAAGTCACCTTCGTCACATTGACAGATAATGTGTTAGATGAAACAACGTGAACTTTCTAAATTAAAAAAAATTGATTTATTATAAATAATTAAAAATCATTTTTTAAAAAAAGAAAATCGAATCTTGTAAATTTTTTAAAAAGAATTAATTTTTCAATAAAAAATCATGTGGTGCCACGAGACGCTATATAACACGTCACTCGTCTATGTTGCGAAAGTGACGTGACATGTCATCGACTATATCATCACTTAAGTTACGAAATGACCATTTTCAAATTTTGAACAAAGTTCAAGGACCCAAACTATCGAAAAAAAAATTCAAGGATCAATTTCAAAAAAGCGGCATCTATGTTCAGAAACTAAAAACTTAAATAAATCAAAAAAATAAAAATGCTAAAGAGTGTGTTTAAGACATTGATTAAAAAAGAAACAAAGTAATTTTATTTTGAAAAATATTATATTTAAAATATTGAAAATTAATGTTGAACTTATAATAAAATTTTTCTTTAATGAATTTTTTAACCAATATTCTTAAACCACTAATTAACAATACCCTTAAAAAAATTAAGTAAACGTTTTTCCTACTCATCAAAACCAACCGTCTCATTGTTATACAGGTGCAGGGCAAAACTAATAATCCCTTCGTTTTTATAAAATTCATTTTTTTATAAGCAAAACATTTTTTGATTTTTTTTTTTTACGGATAGGGAAAGAAAAATTAAATCCATTAAGTAGTGATACGTCTAGGATTAAACCCGGGACTTCCAACTTCTAAGCCTTAAAATATAATATAAAATTCACTATTTCAAAGGTATATATTTTCTTAATATATAGTACAAGTTATTTTAATAATAATTCGTGTTATTTTTTCTGTTTGTAAAAAACTTACCTAGTGACAAAACTCTAGTTATTTATTCCATTTTCTACACAAAAGAATGAAAATTTTGCGTCAATTACTAGTTTCATATAACAGGAGTTTAATTGTTGCAAGACAATTTGCGACGGTTTCAAAAATAATATACGAAATGTCTATCACGAATTATATTTTGTAGGTTTTTTTTTTAAAAATTTAAGTAAAAGAATGTGATTTATATAAGTACTAGAAACCAACCCGTGTCACGCACGGGTCAAATAACGTAAGCCCACAAATTAAATGTGATATTTATTGTGATATATCAAGTGAAATCATATGTTAACTATTAAGTTATTTGTTTTGATAAACATCAACTTTGTATCAGTTATCTTGTTAGCTTTTAGATAATACCGATTGTTACTAGGTTAGCATATTTAGATTCCTTGTTATCAATTCTGTTAGCAGCAGCTATAATCCATTCTTCATTGAGTGGCTCCTTGATCTTAGGATTAGTTGTTGAGCAAGCATTGTATAAATTGGCTCCATTGGCCATTTAATAAAAATAAGAAACACAGCAATTATTCTACATTCATTTGATAATATAATATGGTATCAGATGTAAGGTCTCCGCCGTTAGCCACTCTTTTTCTTTGATTTCTTTCTTATCTTTTCAACAAAATGACCAAATCCAATTCTAGCACTTCTTCTGAACCCGAAGATGCTGAATCTTCTTCTCTCACTGATGCATCACAAAATCCCTCAAGCCCTTTCTATCTGCATCCTGGAGAAAATCCAGGAGCAGTGCTTGTTTCACAACAATTAACAGGCACCAATTATCACACTTGGCATAGATCAATGAAGAGAGCATTGCTATCCAAGAATAAATTCAAATTCGTTGATGGCACTATCACTGAAACAAACTGTGGTGAGCAGTTGTATGATGCATGGGAGAGGTGTAACACAATGGTGATTTCTTGGATCACACGCACCTTAAACCAACAAATCGCACAGAGTGTGATTTACATTGATTCAGCCAAAGAATTGTGGGAGGACTTGCAGGATAGATTCACAAAAGGTGATCACTTCAGAACATCTGATTTGTTGCAGGAAATTCACTCAATGAAGCAAGGAGAACGCACTGTCTCTACATTCTACACTGATCTGAAAACATTGTGGGAAGAATTGGAATCACTTAGGTCCATTCCTCACTGTATTTGTGATGCAAAGTGCACCTGCGATCTCATCAAGACTATTAAGAGGCAAAGAGACAATGAGTATGTCATTTGCTTCTTAAAGGGCCTTGGTGAGCAGTTCAGTACCATCAAAGGCCAACTACTGCTAATGGAACCTTTGCCATCCATCACCAAAGTGTTCTCATTGACCTTGCAACAAGAAAGGCAATCAGGCACTTCCATTTTAGGTGAACCAACCATTCTGATGGCACATAACTCAAATCAGTCACGAGGTCAAAGTAATCCTTCTGCCAACAGAACCAACAGAAACTTCCACGGGAACACAGGAACTCAAATCAATTATGCTGGAAGAGCCAAAACTAGACATGGCAGGGGAAATGGAAGACATTTTGGGAACTCTACTAAAATATGCAGCTTCTGTGGTAAAGAGGGTCATACAGTGGATGTTTGCTACTTCAAACATGGGTTTCCTCCCGATTTCATTTTTAAAAACAAACCAACTGGTTCAAATATCAACAGCACTATCTCAGAAAATGAAAAGGAAACTCCCACTGGCCCTCAGTTAACATTCAGTCCAGATCAGTACAACCAATTGCAGGCCTTACTGAACAAACAAAATGCAGAGGTTACTAATCATGGTATAAATCAAGTAAGCAATGAGCCACATGATTCCGTGACAGGTAAACATTGCTGGATTCTGGACACTGGTGCCACCGATCATGTGACACATGATTTGACAAATTTTATTTCCTATAAACACATTAGACCTATTACTGTGAAATTGCCTAATGGAAATTCTGTCTTAGCTCACATCTCTGGCACTATCATATTCTCCAATAATTTTCACTTACATGATGTCTTATACATGCCTGAATTCAATCATAATCTCATTTCTATTCACAAACTGTCCAGTTCTTTGAATTGCAAACTAATCTTTCATCACTCTCACTGCACCATACAGGACTTGAATTCATTGAAGATGATTGGGCATGCTGAAACCAGGAACAGTCTCTACATCCTCACACAACCTTCCCAGCCATTTCTCTTACCCTCCAATAAAACTGTTGCTGCTCTTGTCTGTTCCACAAGCAGTAAACTAGATTTTAGTTTTTGGCATTGTAGGTTAGGCCACCCTTCAAATTCAGTACTGCATTCTCTTTGCAAACAATTCCCTTATGTAAAGTTTGACGCAAATAAAATTTGTGACTCTTGTCATTTTGCAAAACAAGTGAAACTGCCTTTTCCTCATAGTCTTACTAAATCTACTGCAATTTTTGATCTTGTACACATGGATATATGGGGACCTCTTGCTATTCCCTCCATTCATGGTCACAGATATTTTCTTACTGTTATAGATGATTTTAGTAGACATACTTGGATTTTTTTAATGAAACAAAAGAGTGAAACACAGGTCCTTGTTCAGAACTTTGTTGCCTTAGTCCACACTCAATTCCACAAAAAGATTAAGGCAATAAGAACTGACAATGGTCCTGAATTTTTGTTGAATTCTTTTTATGGACAAAAAGGCATAATGCATCAAACTTCCTGTGTAGCAACACCTGAGCAGAATTCAGTGGTAGAAAGAAAACATAGGCACATTCTTAATGTGACTAGATCCTTGCTTTTCCAATCCTCTTCACCCAACATTCTCTGGTGCTATGCAGTAAATCATGCAGTCCATCTCATCAACAGGTTGCCAACTCCAGTACTAAACCAGAAATGTCCCTTTGAGGTTTTGCATAACACTGTACCATCACTACAAAATTTGAAAGTCTTTGGCTCCCTTTGTTATGCATCAACACTCAGTCAACACAGAACCAAACTTGACCCTAGAGCCCATAAGTGTGCTTACTTAGGAATCAAGTCAGGAACAAAAGGGTCCATTCTATTTAACCTACACTCCAGAGAAATCCTTGTTTCTAGAAATGTTATTTTCCATGAATCAATCTTTCCTTTTGCCACACAAATCACTCAAACAGCAACACCACCACCCTATGATGCTTCCTTCTTAGATTTCCTTCTCTTTGACCCACTACCACCTGTCCCCTTAACACCTTCCCCACACAATGTTCCTGTTGCCTTACCTTCTTCTTCTAATCTGCCTCCTGCACCTCCTTCACCTCCTCTCAGAAGATCACAAAGAGTCTCCAAGCCATCTACTCGACTTAAGGGTTTTCACTGCAATGTTCTGGTTTCATCATCCTCCATATCATCTTCAAAGAATGAAGGTATTCCTTATCCCCTTTCTTCTGTTCTTTCTTATTCTGCTTTGTCTCCTCTTCAACTAAAATACACCTTAGCCATTTCTACAAATACAGAACCTAAGACTTATCAACAAGCCATTCAATCACCTCACTGGATTCAGGCAATGAAAAATGAACTCAATGCACTAGAACTTAATAACACTTGGACTTTGACAGAATTACCACCAGGCAAGGTCCCTATAGGTTCTAAATGGGTTTATAGGATAAAATTTTACTCAGATGGCACAATTGAACGTTACAAGGCACGCCTTGTTGCCAAAGGATATACACAAACTGAAGGGCTTGATTTCTTGGCCACTTTTGCACCTGTTGCAAAACTGACAACAGTCAGATTACTCTTAGCCTTAGCTGCCTCACAAAATTGGTTTCTGCAACAATTAGATGTGAATAATGCGTTCCTTCATGGTGACCTTGAGGAGGATGTGTACATGAAAATCCCTCAAGGAGTTGTCTGTGATAAGCCAAACATGGTCTGCAAACTGAATAAATCTCTCTATGGCCTTAGACAAGCAAGCAGGCAGTGGTTTGGCAAATTATCTGCCACTTTACTTACTCTGGGATACACTCAATCACCTCATGATCATTCTTTATTCACAAAACGATTTGGCTCTCATTTTACAGCTCTAATTGTCTATGTAGATGATTTAATCTTGGCAGGTTCAGATATTGAGGAAATTAATTTTGTCAAATCTCAGCTGGATTCCAGATTCAAAATCAAAGATCTTGGCAAGTTAAAATATTTTCTTGGCTTGGAAATATGCAGGTCAAAGTCAGGCATTTCCATCTGCCAGAGAAAGTATGTTCTGGACCTCTTATCAGATTTTGGGTTATTGGCTGCCAAACCTGTGAGTACTCCTATGACAAGCATCACTCAATTGTCTCAAGACAAAACTCCTTATACTGATCAAGCTGGTTACAGACAACTCATTGGCAGACTATTGTATCTAATCCATACAAGACCTGACATCAGTTTTTCAGTTCAGCATTTAAGCCAATTCCTGCACAATCCCACTGTTGCTCATTATCAAGCTGGCATTCGAGTATTAAGATACTTAAAGGGCAATCCTTCTCAAGGGCTGTTCTATTCCAGCACCAATCCTCTTCAGCTTAAGGTTTTTAGTGACTCTGACTGGGCAACATGCCCCGACACTCGCAAATCAGTAACTGGTTTTTGTGCTTTCTTGGGTAATTCCCTCATCTCTTGGCGATCTAAGAAACAAGGCACGGTCTCACGCTCTTCTTCTGAGGCTGAATATCGAGCTCTTGCTCATTCAGTACATGAAATTCAATGGTTAACTTATCTGCTCACAGAATTTCCCATTCCGTTCAAGCAGCCTGCCTTGTTGTATTGTGACAGCCAATCAGCCAGACACATTGCAGCTAATCAAGTTTTTCATGAACGAACAAAGCATATCGAAATCGATTGCCATATTGTTCGACAACAACTTCAAGCTGGATTATTTCATCTGCTGCCAATAAACACCAACAATCAACCTGCTGACTTGCTCACCAAGTCACTTGATCCATTGCCATTTCGCAAGCTATTGACCAAGCTAGGAGTGTTGAGCATACACACTCCAGCTTGAGGGAGGATATTAAGTTATTTGTTTTGATAAACATCAACTTTGTATCAGTTATCTTGTTAGCTTTTAGATAATACCGATTGTTACTAGGTTAGCATATTTAGATTCCTTGTTATCAATTCTGTTAGCAGCAGCTATAATCCATTCTTCATTGAGTGGCTCCTTGATCTTAGGATTAGTTGTTGAGCAAGCATTGTATAAATTGGCTCCATTGGCCATTTAATAAAAATAAGAAACACAGCAATTATTCTACATTCATTTGATAATATAATATTAACTGTGATATATTTAGTGTAAATCCTTATGTGATATAATAACTGTGATATTTTATTGCCCCTTTATAAGCTAAATTAATATGAATTTTACTGTGATATTAGCATGCTACTGCAAAATACAGAATACTGATTTAAGTTAATAGGTTTACATATCGCAAAGCAATAGAGAATGTAGCATATTGTATATATAGGATTCTGGTAATTAGTTATAGTCTTTAACACATTAATATAAATATTGAAATATCAAAATAGTGGAGTAGACTGCATAATTTCTTCATTCCATAGTGTAGATGTATTCTCCTTCCATTTCCTGCAGGTTATAGAATAGTTGTCTGTAAGTAATTTAGTCTGTACAATTTTTCATGGCTAAGTGTGATAAATTATTATACTATTTTCATGTTTACATTTTTCATGACATTAATTCTTTAAGCAAGCCACCAATCATAATAAAAGAACTTATTGTAAGACAACAATTGAAAAGGAAAACAAAATACTAAAGATTAATGTCTTCTATGATTACAAAATACCAATGCATTGATCCAAAAGAACACACCACACCACAAACAGAACAAAACAACCACATAGGGTACTCACATGCTTTTTATTATAAGTATTGATAAGTTTTTCAAACTTAGCATTTCTTTTTGCAACCTTGGCTTCATATGGAGTTTTCTCCTTTCCATCCAAATAGAAAGTTAGAAAATGTAGCAGATTAAATCCCATGTTCAATATAAAGATTTCATTACACACATATATATACGTTGACATAGTTTTCAATAGAAGTAACATTTTATTGCACATGATAAACTACTTCTACTTGAAAAATTGTGTATTGCATGAATTTACCTATGAAAACATTCAAAGCATAATGAAGCGAGAACTATTTAAAAAGATAGTTTTGTCCATTATGTATCATGTTTATATAGTGCTTACACCCTCACTCAGTGATTTCCATGTTGCTCTTCCAGCTTTCCCAAACTTCCATCAAAATTCAAAGTATAAAGTAAAAAAAATAGAATAATGCAGTTTATTGTTCGTTCAATCTTATATCTAAGACTGACCCTAAAGATATAGAACAGAAAAAAAGGTGCATGAAATAATTAGTCAAAGAAAATGAGAAAAAATGTTGACTTCTTTTGAATTTAATTAAACCTGCTGAAATGTTTGGTGATGAGCTTCTCCATTTGGTTTTGCAATTCCATGAAATTCTGAGTGCAATTTGCAAAGCATATATTTGGCATACTTGGCACATCAAAGTTTATACATTCCTTCAAGCCCTTCAAGCATCAACATCCTCATAAACACTAAGTCAAGTCAGAACTTTAAAGCAAAGTTTCAATTATCTTTGATAATAGTTGGAAATGAAAAAGAAGGGCAACATAGCATTATAAAATTGACAGTGGCAAAGCAATGAATGTGCTCAAAAGCCCAATTATAAGTATTTTTGCATGAATTAAGAAGCATTTATTGAAATCAAGTCACATTACAATAACGTCATAAACAATAGATTGAAAGAAATTGAAATCAAGTCACATTACAATAACGTCATAAACAATAGATTGAAAGAAATGAAAAGATGAAGTTATTGGAAAAGAGCTTGAGAAGGGAAAAACCAAAAACTTTAAGCACTCAAAAAAATTCAAAGCTATTAAAAGAGCATGTTACCTTGAGAGAAGAACACCTCTCAAATCCTGTCAAATCCTAAAAAAAAAAACGCGTGTGTTGTGGTCAAGTACCTATACACACTCATTATTATAAATAAACTCAATCTCATACTTTACTCTTCTAATAGTTACAAAGAGAAGATATACCTTCATTCAAATCATGCACTTGCCAACTTTGTGGAGAAGACTTGAACAATAAAATATTTGCAATCAATCAATTGAAGTTGGGAAAACAATGTAAAAAGCAAACTTACTATCCTAAAAAGAACAACCAATTTCATAGAATGTTATCTTTTCCAAACTAAGGTCATCCTTTGGCAATTTTTTGCATGCACCAAGCACAACCTAAGTTGATATTTTCCATATGCTAACTTTTAAACATGTTTCTCTCTGCAAACATGATAATAGCAAATTACGAATTTACAATATGCCACAAACACTGAATCAATTGCATGAGATATGAGTAAAAAATAGAATTAAAAGTAGAAATTCTTACAAAGGTCAGCACATAATGATGAAGTAAATTAGCTTGGAGTAAATTTTGCCCAAGATTGATGAAGTCTGCAAAGAACACAAAGCAACAACAATCATTGAGGATTTTTATCAAAGATGTGATTTGCAATATTTTTTGTGTCTCAAAAATAATGCACCACAAACCACATATTTTTATCAACATGAGCATTTACCCCAAACAAAGAGAACCACAAATTTTCACAATACTCAACAGAAATAGATAGAAAACATGAAAACCAAAATAATTAAATCATCGATTAAAAAATAAACATATAATAAAAATTTAATTAAAATATTAAGATAGAGTATTGGGTAAATTTACCTGAGACCCACATCTTCTGATCATCTCCTCTTAAGATGGATTCTCCTCTTAATATTAAGATACTTGGCACAGCAAAGTTTACACATTCCTTCAAGCCCTTCAAGCATCAACATCCTCATAAAAACTTAAAAACAAATAATAAAAACTTAGATCATCATCAAATAACAAAAACAAATTATTATAAGAGAAAATAACAAAGAGGGTGTTGTTGGAACACCATCGAAGAAGCTTAGATCATCATCAAGGTGAAAAAAAGGATGAGATTTTGATATGCTAGGCCAGCTACACCCAGCGACTCCTCTCTCTTTCTCTCTTATTATCTCTCTCTATAACAACAAAGACTCTTTCTCTCACACACACAAAGTTAAGAAAGAATGAAGCTTTATTTTTATTTGCTAATTTCGAACAGTATAAAAATGACAATAGAATACAGAACATTTGCTCTTCCATGTTCTTTTAACTTCATATTGTCATGTGAATAGAAGAAGAAAGAGAAAGAGAGCCAAAGAAAATGAGAAAAGATAAAAGGCATATGAGAGGGAGAGAGATTTCAAATGATGAAATGAAATAAGAAAAAAAGAAGCTTTGAAAGAGGAGTATCTCATTCTCATAGTGGAAAGAAGTGATTGAAACTGGGGGGCTGTTTGAATTTTTTTGAATGAATTTGGGTAAACTGGGTGGGAGGGAATTGAATGGGAGAGAAGAGAGTGAGAGAGGGATAAGAAAGAAGAAGTCCCGATTAGCTTCTCTGAGAAGCCAGAAATCCACAATGAATTTCCACCACTACTTTCAACCATTACTAACTTTTACTACTAATACTAAATACTAATTAAGTACTAATATGAGGCTCACGGTTTTTTCACGGTTTGTTTGTTTTTTATTTTTTATTTTTATTTACAGTAGAAGCACCAGCACCCTTGTTTGATATTTTACTTGTTTGGACCATTATTTATGGAAGAAGTATATAATAAAATTTTTCAAATCCAAATAAAAATACATATACATAAAAAGAACACAGAAAGCTCAAAACATATTTTTTTTTATTATATTAAATTTATTAAAATAAAAAAATTGTCAAAGCAAGAAAAACCGGTGCATGGTAGAAGCACCCTTGTTTTATATTTTACTTGTTTGGACCATTACTTGTATGAGGAAGTATACAATAAAAAGTCGGAGCATCAAAAACCGGTGTATGGTAGAAGCACCTTTGTTTTATATTTTACTTGTTTAGACCATTACCTGTGTCAGAAATCATTTAATAAAAAAAATTCAAATCCAAATAACAAAAACATGTACATAAGAAAAACACTGAAAGCATATTTTGTTAATATATTATATTTATTAAAATAATTAAAAAAAAAAGAGTTAGAGCACCAAAAATCGATGCATGGTAGAAGCACATTTGTTTTATATTTTACTTGTTTGATCATTACCTATGTCAGGAAGCATATAATAAAAAAATTTCAAATCCAAATAACAGACAGATGTAAAAAAAAGAACACAGAAAACCCAAAAACTTTTTTTTAATATATTATATTTATTAAAAAAATAAATAAAAAAATAAAGAGTATTAGTAGAAACACTTTGTTTTATATTTTGCCTTTGTTTTAAAATATACATTTTTTTAATATATTATATTTAAAAAAACCGGTGTATGGTAAAAGCACCTTTGTTTTATACTTACTTGTTTAGACCATTACCTGTGTCAGAAATCATTTAATAAAAAAATTCAAATACAAATAAGAAAAACATGTACATAAAAAGAACACAGAAAACTCAAAGCATATTTTGTTAATATATTATATTTATTAAAATAATAAAATAAAAAAAAGAGTTAGAGCACCAAAAATCGGTGCATGGTAGAAGCATCTTTGTTTTATATTTTACTTGTTTGATCATTACCTATGTCAGGAAGCATATAATAAAAAAATTTCAAATCCAAATAACAGACAAATGTAAAAAAAGAACACAGAAAACCCAAAAACTCCCATGGGTCTCACAGGTACTTTGGGCGGGTGATTTCCCGCCTGTGGCATACCCATGGGCTTTTATATAATATAGAGAAGCCTACAAGGGGCACTCAATCTTTATACAACCAATGGACTAAACCTAACAGAATATTACCCACAAAACAGATTATAAACTAACACATGGATCATTACATCATTGAGTATAATAGAAATCTTGTGATGAGCTCATGGCACTAAACCACTTTCATGATCAAATTTAGATTAAATCCATAATTTATACAAGACTAAATTTCTCATCAGAGAAAATTAATTACTTCATGCGCAAAAGTCATATAGACCAGACCGCAACACCAAATCAAAAACTTCTCCATGCTTACCCAGACGTAGGGGTTTTGGCAACCACCGGAAGAGCTGAAGTGAAGTCTTGCACCTGCTAGGCCATTTGAACCGGCCGCAAATATATCAAAACTTGATTTCCTTTTGAAATGGCTAGAGAAAAGAAAACAACGCTAGAGAGAGTTTGGAGAAAAGTAGTGGAAGTGTACTATATAAATAATAAACCAGAGTACAAGTTGTACTCACAGACATCACTACGTTGGCAATATATTACCCATCTGAAACCTTTTTTTTTTTATAGGCAAACTATTTTTTGTTTTATTTTTTCTGTAATCGAACTCAGAACCTCCAACTCTCAAATTTTAAGACTTGGTACATGATCATATGTGTTGCACCCATTTATCCACATTTGAAGCATTTTACCCACTAAATTACAAAATAAGAACATATATGTATAGAACTAAACAGTTTTTCCATTATTTGTATCTTGATAAACATATAATAAGGTAAATCTTAACTAAATGAAGATCAAACCTTAATAGAATCTAATCAAATACTCCTGTATCACTAATTAATCTTAACTCAAACTGATCACATTTCTAACAAAAAATTCAGTGGCGGTATAATTTTGTTCATTCCATTATATGTAACGCCATAAGCACCCGTAATATGTACAGAACCCCTCCTTGAGTTTGCATAAGTGACAATTGCATAAAACAACTGAACGAATAGCAACTTCTTGGACATAAACAATGGTATCAAGACAACACGTTTAACATGTAATACATGTACAAGAAAGCAATTGTGAATTTGTTTGCGAGATGATTCAGGATTAATGGTCTGGTGAATCTCATTCATCACACCCTTAATTTAAAATATTTCAAAAAAATTATAAAAAATATATTTTAAAAAAGTAATATTATTGATGGAATTAACACCAATAATCTCGGATCATGTAATAATTTCTTGAGATAGTGATAAAAAATATGGCTAAAGTAAACAATTTCCAGAAGAAAAATACTACGTACACATCAATTCGCTTATATTTTCTATCATATTTGCTTAATTGAGAGAATCGGATTCGTTGAAGTGTTGATAAAATGATCCCTGCCAGTTATAATAAAAAAATCACGAAACCAACATGGATTGGGACGAGTGGTAAGCGGTTCGGTCTCGCTTAAGCAAGGTCTCGAGTTCGAGTCCTTGTGAATGCAAAAAATTTATGTTGGGAGACTCACCTGCCATAGCCAGGCACGCGACCCGGGTCGGATCCGGATGTACCTAGGTAATACTTAGGGAACCGGGTGGGCAAAAAAAAAAATCACGAAGGATATTGCGTTTAAAAAACTAAAACATTGAAAAACTAGAAAAAGTAACTTATAATATACTATTATTTTATAGATAGATTTTTCATTTTTAGTAGTTTGAAGTTTGAACATTCTCCTTATCACAATGAATAAGAAAATGCAAATGTAAATTAATGATTGTACATGAAAAGTTGGAAATTTTAGTATATTTTTTTTCCTTTGACTTATTTGTTTTGTATTTTGTCCCTCGCTCTTACAAATATGATAAATTTTTTAAAAGTAAAAAATATTAACGAACTTGTATTTAATATTTCGTGTGATAAATTAATCAATTATTAAGTTTTCCTTCCGATTTGGCCCTAAATATAAAATCATTTTGAGACTTTTATTTTGTCTTTTTTATATGCTAAAAATATCTTATATATAAAAACGAAGCTAAGACAATAATAATTTAATACATCTTTCATTAATTAATCATTCACAAATTCATTGTATAGTGTATATACATTGTTAGGTGCTTATTACTCGTTGTCATCACTTTCATTTCTGACTACTTGCTCCATCCCATAAAGTTAACAAAAATAACATATTTTTTTTGGTTATAAATTAACTTTACAACTTACAATGGTGAAAAAAAAATGAAATTATATATTATATTCTATGATAGTTAATCAAGGTAACATATATTAAATTATTGTTTTGATAATTAATTAGTTTGACAGATGATACATTAATAATATTTTTTTTTTACTTTTCAAAATTTTACTAAATTCATTTAAGAGAGAAAAATATTCATCTTTGTAAGACTTATAAGGTAAAAATCTTCTATGATAGGAGATGTTAATAACATTTTCAAACTTTAGCTAGCAGCTCCGCGCTCGAAATGTTTTTGGCAGTTTTATTTTATTTTATTTTTAATCATCATCCATTTTTTTTTTTTGAAAGTGTCATCAATTGTTTTTATGCATAGTTTCTATTTTTTTTTTTATTAATTTAGGTAGTACTTCACCTTATTACTAGCGCAGAAGATTGATTCTTTCGAAATTTGTGGTTATAACCCCTTAGAATAATTGCTATTCCATAGATTCAAATTTGCATATGTTAGCAAAGAACGCCATTTAATCTAGCTTGTTTACAACTAAACTTGCAACTTATTTATAGTATAAACTTTTAAATATTCTGATATTTCAATAAATAGCATATTTTTTCAAATAATTAATAGAGTGAATGGGCACTTTGGTCCCTCAAGTTTTTCGACAGGGACATTTTAGTCCCTCAAGAAATTTAATTCATTTTTAGTCCCCATGTTTTTCAAAAGTACCAATTTAGTCCCTTATGTTTTCCAAAAGTACAAATTTAGTCCCTCAACGAAGTGACTAACGGAAATAGGACAGGGACTGAATTAGTATTTTTGAAAAACTTTGGGGACTAAAAATGAATTAAATTTTTTGAGGGATTAAAGTGTCCCTATTGAAAAACTTGAGGGACCAAAGTGTTCTTTCACTCTAATTAATAAGAAGGTCGCTCATGTTAAACACGACAAATTATTCATTCGATTTTTACATTTGCCCAAACGATAGGTTAACATATTTTTTGCACACAATAGAAATCTAGTCCTTAATTGTTAGTTTATTGAAATCCACTCAAAGACTAATATAAAATGTAATATCTTTACCGGTGGAGGCTGGCACAAGTGGAAGGGGCTTGTGTCCCTTAAGCATGTGGTCGCGGGTTCGAGTCGTACCCGAGGCGCATGTGAATGGAGTAAGCCTTACTGGAAGCATCACCCCCGAAAGGGCCGACCGTGGTGCGAGGGATTAGTCACCCAATTGCCCGGGTGGATACCCTGGTTCATAAAAAAAATGTAATATCTTTCATAGGAAAAAATATATAATGTTATAATAACAATGAATATTAATAAATTAGAATAAGAATTTTCTCTATTTTAACTGTTTGGTTACTTTAGTTTTTTTTTTAAAAAAAAAAAAACACTGTTTGGTTACTTTGGTATAATGTGATACAATATGGGATGGAAAATAACTCTTCAATCGTTAAATGAAATGCCTAACTGTTAAATATTTATTCCTGATAAGAAAAATGAGTAATTAAAATGCCTAAACTTAATTGGGATTGCTTAACCCTAGCCTTTGGGGTTTAGAATAAGAAGCTAAAAATATATTATTAAAAAAAAAACCTAAGAAAACTAAGCCTACTATCATTTAGATTATTAAATGTTTAATTTTTCTATATAGAAGTACTTCTTTTAGTCTCTTATTCTCAGCCCTTTTGAGGTTAAGAAAATCCAACTTAATTAGTGAAAAAAAAGCTTAAACTTAGTTGTTTTTTTTTTTTAAAAGAAAGAGTTTCGAATTATGGTCCCCATATTCGAGATTTTGGTTCCCATTTCACTTTTTCATGGACAAAAATGGCCCTCCCCATATTAATTTTTCTGTCTCCCAATAGACTGAATTTTTCCGTCTCACAGAAGACAAAAGTTTTCCATCTTCTTAATCACGAAATTTGGCTGTCTCTGTTTAAACGGAAGGCATTAACCGCATGTGGTGTTCCTACCATGAACAATCCACACACTGAGACATGAGCTAAAGGTCCTAATCACTGGTATCATAATTCAGATTCGTAAAGAACCTTTCCACTACATGTGCTTGTACTGAAGAGTTACGGTGTCAATTATGCATTGGTAGAAATGGTTATCTCCTACATAACATCAAGGTGGCACTTAAAGAAATAACCAGCATGTGTATAGAAGCTACGACTTGACCTCCAAGATAGCAGTTGGTTTTTTATCACCCAGTATTGCAACTCTTGAAACTGAAAAAACACTTAAGGAATTAAGGTACTAAAAAGCAATATAAAAAAATAGATTGGATAAGAAAAAACCAGATACATCCGAAAACACAAGCACATCACATGGATTTTATTACTATCTTTCGGTGACACAAGAACAAAGGACAGATACCTCATGCTCTCTTTACCCTCATATTTTATTTTGGAAACAAAAATTGTATCTAATAAGACGGATAATTGAAACATTTAATGTCTTTTGTCTACTCACAAACGGACAAAATCCGTCACTAATAAGATAAAAAAATTTCGTCTACTCTGAGACCGAATCCGTTTATTGGGAGATGAAAAAATTAACATATGAAAGGACATTTTTATCAATGAAAAAGTGAAATGGAGATCAAAATCTTGAATATGCGGCCGTAATTCAAAACTCAAAAAAACTTAGCTTATTTGTCTTTTAAACTGCATCAAACTGTATCTCGGCCCAATTAATAAACACATTTCGGCCAACTTATCTTTTTGCCTCAGAAGCAATCAAGCAAATAATGGAATTAGTTTTTTTGACCTCCCTAGTTAATTAGTTGACCTTCTTTTTTTTTTAAAAGACACTAGTAACCTTCTTTTCTCTTTTCTTCTTTTCTTCTCTACTTCACAATATGACACTGAAACAAAATAAAAAAAAATATAAAATAACATATTTAGCTGCTGAAGCTGAACCATCATCCAACGGGTAAACGCTTGAAAGTTTAGAATTGGAATAGCATGTTTTGTTACAAGTTGAGTTGAGACAAACTCACATCCAAGGGACTGAAAACGCAGAATCTACAACCAGTAGAACTGGCAAAACGTTTGGCAATGCTCGCTGAAGCCACAGCATTTTGCCATTCTCGCTGATGCCACAGCGTGGCTTCATTCCACACGCTTCATTCAATTTAAAATTCTCGCTGATGCCACAGCGTGGCTTCATTCAATTTAAAATTTTCCCAGCGAGATTTATAAAATTTAATTTTTACAAGCCTCGTTGACCTCCCAGCGAGGATTATAATTTTTTATTTTATAATCCTCGTTGGGGGATCAGCAAGTTTTATAAAAATTAAATTTTACAACCTCGCTGCCGTCAGCGTGTTTGTTAAAATATATATTTTATAAGCGTGGATTGTTTAATTTTTTTTTAAGAGGAGATATTTTGGAATTATTGAAAGTTAGTAAGGTTATTATGGAATTTTTACATAAAAAGGGGGTCAACTAATTAACAGTGGGAGTCAAAAAACTAGAACCCGCAAATAATTATGACTCCATGAATATAAATCCCTTTCTTTTTAATCCACAAATTTTATTTTAATGGCAAAAATTTTAAAAAGCTTATTTATATCTTTAGTTTCTGAAAGTTGGGGTTATTTTGGTTTTAGTCCTTATAAATTTTTTTGACCTTAATTCATCCTTAATTTTTTTTTAAAATTTGATTTTTGTTCTTGCCGTTAGGAAAAATCCGCTAACCACTGATACGACTTACGAAACGATACATCAGCATACACGTGTACAAGTACTGCATGTCATCAGTAGGATGACATCGATGATCTGGACTCGCAGAAGCAAAAAGACCAAAGCTCAAACTACAAACACATTTGGGTTGGGCTTTGGCCCTTTTGCTCATACGAGTCTGGATCATCCAAGTCATCCTACCGATGACATGCAGTACTTGCACACATGTATGCTGATGTGGAGTTCCGTTAGTCGCATTAGCAGTTAACGGATTTTTCCTAACGACTGTGATTAAAACCAAATTTTCAAAACAATTAAGGATGAATCAAGATCAAAACAATTTACAGGGACCAAAATCAAAATACTCTCAACTTTCAGAGACTAAAACCATAAATAAGCCATTTTAAAATATCCCTAACAAATTTATTTTTCGACTCGGGGGTGTCGGAAATAATTTTTCAATACTTCTAAATTAGAAAAATAATCATATTATATCAATATTTTTTTTTTCAAAAGAACCCTCTCCAAAAAAAAATTTATTTGTCTCATTTCCTTGTTTACTCCGTTGTTCCTGGTTCAAAGCATAAGTCAAGTTGTACGTCCAGGCATTAGTATCTCATTCTCTAGGTCAATCAATGCATGAAAACACAAAGAAAATGAGCAAAATTCAACAAATCTCTCATAAAACATGAAATGCTAGTTCTTTAAAATTGAAAGCTTTTTCAAATGTAAGCTAGACTCGAACAATCATGCGAGGCACAAAGTGCACATGTCCATGAAGTTTAGGAAAACAAGTCCTGAAGTGTTGCTATTTCATAGTTCAAGGAATATGAAGCATTCAGAAATTTTTTTTGAGAGATACTCTCGAAAAACTATATTGATATAATATAATTCTTTTTTCGATTAGGGAATATTTAAAAAATATTTTCGACATCCCCGAATCAAGAAAAAAAAAAGAATTAGAGGCATTTTGAAATTTTCACAATTAAAGAATCTAGTCATCTACCAAATGTGCTCTCGTATATCACTTGATATTGCCATTTTACTAGAATTTTCTTTTTTCTAAAACTACCTGGGTTTTTTTTTTCACGCACTGCCTATATCATAAACATAAATCATGACCCAAGCCAAAAATTATCGTTAATCGTTATGAGTTCTAATCACGTCTTTGTAAAAAATAGGGTCATGGCATATTCATTAATATATACTATAGCATTGGCTGGGTTGTGAGTACTAAATTCTTATATGTCACTCAAGTTTCTCGATAAGTGAAACTCATGGCATTGTTTGTTTATACAATCGTGATTGAAACTCATGACCCTAATTTTTGGTTCCGATCGTAATTTAAATTTACAATCCAAAGTATATGTTTGATCATTTGAATGAGACTCAGCTTCTAGATTTGAGTAGGGCTTTACATAACCCACTTAAATATATATATATGTTAACATAATAGCCTTAAATTAAAAAAGTCTTCCTTCACTAAAAATCACTTTTTCACTTACACATCCCACTCCCAACCTTTCCCTCACCCCACCACCAAGTCCTCACCTCACCTCACCCCACTCCTCTCACAAACAACACTACACTCCCTCACCTTACCATGTCACTCTTCACTCTAACACTTTTTTTTAACGTCGGTGTTCAAGTCGTAACCTATAGATCATTACCTAAAACAACCTTAGGTCACAACCCAAATTTTAAATAGCGTTTTGGCATTAGAAAAAACCTTGGGTCATGACCAATTATCACCACTTCCTCCAGACACCGTCCTAAATAACCTTTATACCTCATTGTTATGATCGTTTCTCCCTTACCCCAAGTTCAACCCTTCAGCCCACCTTAACCATCACCACCATTATTGGTTCCCATTGCCTCTCAACCCTCTTGCTCCATGGTGGTGCCCAACCATCGTCGACCTAAATTGCCCTTCTTCCTCACTATCGTTACCCTACCTTTCTCCCTCACTCTAAGTTCCAACCTTCAGCCCATCCCAAATCATCACCACCGCACTTTACTTTAATTTTCCACCTTTCTTCAATGAGTAATAGATTATGAACCCCCATTAATATCCCCAAACCCCAAATTAACGCATGAAAAGACAAAACTACCCCTGAATTTTTTTAAAACAAAAAAACCTCTTTTCTTCTCCCTCCTTCTTCCATTTACGGTTCCTCTTCCATTTTCTAGGGTTCCTCTTCTTCTCTCTGGTTTGGTTTACAGATTGCAAGGCTATTTTGTTTGTCAAGGATGGCAACAATGCAAGCTGTTGATGAAGCCTTGGCCTTTGTACTTGAGTGTGCCTTCTCTAACACCCTTGCCGGATTAAAAGAACCTTTGGGCTCCTCTTGAACTGCTCTTACTGAATTGGATATAAGCTCCTGGGCAAACAGTCCTGCATTAACACCAACATCTGCCCAGCCACCTACACCATCTGCAACACCAATTGCTTGCTCTTCTGTGCAAATAAAATGAGCATCCTCTCCTCCGGTCTCCTCCTTATCTGGATGCGGTAGGTAAGATGAGTCTGATAACATCTTCAAGGTCTTTCCACCAACAGTAGTTCTGAAAGAAGGTTAAAATTAACATTTATAAGCATATTCTTTCGCTACCAAGCTATTGAATTAATCGCTTGCAAATCAAAATTGGACTCTTGCAGGAAATTGGACATCTTAAATAGCCTTGCAATCTGCAAACCAAACCGGAGAGAAGAGGAACCCTAGAAAATGGAAGAGGAACCGTAAATGGAAGAGGAAGGGAGAAGAAAAGAGGTTTTTTTGTTTTTAAAAAAAAAACTCAGGAGTAGTTTTGTCTTTTCATGCATTAATTTGGGGTTTGGGATATTAATGGGGGTTCATAATCTATTACTCTTCTTCAATCACTCTCTGCATAGTCAAATCCAGTGGGCTTCAAATTCAAATCAAAACATTAGATCCAAGCCCACCATTGGTAGATCTGTATTGCAAAGGAGACTCGGCACTCATATTGCCAAGAGCAAGGCACTTATCTTATTTGTTACACACACGTTAAACATTAAGTTCACCAAGCTGGGTTGTAGTGTCCTACCCCCAACAAGGCCCATAAACAAATGCGAAAAAACTTCATATTGCCAAGAGCAAGGCATGTGCCTTCAAAAAAGCAAGGAATCCTAAGATTTTGTGCCAAGGATGAATCTTTAAGATATGGTTATTATATAACCTAGAGGTCATCATGCAAAATAGAAACCTATTTGAATATGAGTGGACAGCCCATGATGGTTCTTTGAATAATCATAAACTAATTCACAGGGGTCATATTTTGATGCATATAGTGCGCTAGTATCTTTCAACATGTGATTTGAGGACGCAACTCCAAGGAAGTATGCATACATACTAGCTTTCTATTCACTCTTCTTTTTATAATCAATAATTTGTTGTCCTGGTTTCTTCAACATGTTTTTGCTAGTTATAGCTAGGAGGACTAAAGTCTCTTTATATACTATCAAGAATATTGACTCGGTGATAACGACATACTATATATTTTTAAGAGATAATCAAGGTTTGATTCTTAATAAAAATACTAGTTAAAAAAATTAATATGATTTTTTTCACCAAAAAAAAAATATAATATGATTTTATTCGAAAAAATAATCTTCTGCCCTAATGATATAGTGAAAAAAACTCGGTAAAACCATCCTATTAAATTTAATTACAAGGGGTTGAAATTTAAGTATAAAATCATGTGAATTTTCTTTTAATTTCGAGTACTAGTAAGTGATTTTCTTGAAGTTATACTTGAGAATGGGACATTTTCTCCAACTCTTATATATTATCTCGCAAATGATTTTTTTTTTCTCAACAAATAAATATTAGGGTACTACTAATTAGTGCCCATAGAATACTACTCCCTTCATCTAGAAAAAGTGATACAAAATAGAAAAAATATTGTCCCAAATTAAAGTCTCAATAGTAAATAAAAATACTTTTAAATTATATATTATGATACATGATTGGTTAGGTTAATCAATGAATAATGATTTAAGTTATTGAATAAATAATTGGTTGGTTTATTAAGAAACATTAAAAACATGTTTTTTTTTTCTTTTAATTTTTCAAAATTTTACAATCTTTTTAGGACAGAAAAAGTAGTAGTTAAAAAAATAAGAATGGTAAACATGACTTTTTTGTAAAATTAAAATCAACACTTTTTTTTGGTGTACTAAAATCAACACGTTTGTTATATAAACTTCATCATTTCTCATGACAACAGTGATATATTTGGGCAACTAAACTGTAATATAATTTTGTTAATAAGACTTTCCGTTTGAAAAAAATAAGGAGGGCCATCATCTTCTCTTTTTTTTTTTCCTCTTGTTATTTTTCACCCAAAATGACAGGTTTCACAAAAAAAAACATTTTTGTTCCATGAAGATTTCCTCAATTTAATTCCTTAATTTAGTGTCATTACAACACTGATTAACATTTCTCTAAATATAAATAATTCATCCAGCTAACTAATCTAAGAAATGGTCAATAGTTGCGGCATTATCATCTTCACTTATCTAAATTATGATATTTTGGTAAGCACTAATGTATGATTTTGAGGATGATGTGAGTGAGACTGTTCTAATGGTGGGGTTTAAGATATATGATTAAGAGCTTGTAGTGGAAATTATGATTGATTGAAGTTTATACAATGAATTTTGTGGAGGCCAAAGTTGATTTAGCTGATTAGTTTAAGATTGTCGTTATATTCAATTAGCTAGTGTGTTAATTTTAATGTTACCAATTTTGTGTCTATTTGTAGAAGGATTAAAATATACAAATGATAATTTTGTTTGAAGTTGGATTAAGCTCCTGCGATGGTAAAATAAGAACCTTCCTAGTCGTGAATAAACAAAGGGAAATATCAACATCCACCAATTATATGCCATTTGCAATCGTATCTGGAAACCATATGCTAAAGGTTTTTTTTTTTCTGCGCTCCAAAGGGCAGGGCAACAATCAACGTAGTGGAGTGGAGTGGGGCAATCAACTACTAATATAGACTTGTATTTTTTTTTTTTTTTTTTACATGACTTGGAGGAGGGGAAAATCCTAAGTGTCTCTGTAGCCACCAACTGGGCTGTCTTACGCGAACTGTATTTTTTTTTTTAAGCTAAGAATTTCAGACAAATTAAAAAAAAGTAATTTTATATTTCAGTTTTCAAAAAATAGTTTTACTATAATATTTTTACAAAATATGAATTATTTCTATTTTACATAATTCAAAATAATGCATCATCAACATCAAACAACAAATAATTTAAAATATTAAAGTAATAGATAGTAGATTGAAATGGATTGAGTAATAACTAGCAGGATTTACATTAAGCAATGCTATCATTTGATAAGTCATTATCACCGTTTCTCCACCAACCTCCTCACCTCTCACAAAGTGATTATTTACGTGGCCCATAACCATTGGTCAGTGTTTTATCTTTTTTTTTTAATATATAAACAGTGTTTTATTTTTTTGGCTTAATTGCATAATTGGTCCTTTATCTTATTTATTAGATTCACTTTGATCCTTTATTTTTTTTTTGCAATTTACTGGTCCTTTATTTTTTTAAAAGATTCAGTTTGGTCCTTCCGTTAAAATAAAATTAAATGAGAAGGAATATTCCAAGAATATTCCCCCTTCTAGGCTTAATTGCATATTATTGGTCCTTTATCTTATTTATTAGATTCACTTTGATCCTTTATCTTAATATTCCAAGAATATTCCCTCTTCTTCTTCCTCTTCCTCTGCTCTCTCCTTATAGCGGCGGCAGCCACCATGGGCTCACACCCTCTTCCCTCGAAAATCATCAAATTTCTTCAACATTCTTCAATTTTTCACGGTTTTTAAGCTTTATTTTCATTATTCCTCAAACAAATTCGTGTTTTTCGTTCTTTTTTCCTCAAAATCCGAATTCTAGGGTCCCTTTTCTAAAATCTTGGTTATCAACAATGGTCTCCTCCTCTGAACCTGCTGGAAAACGTGTGAAAACACGTGCAAAACGCTTCAACAACTCCGATTAATTTCTAAAAATGGTGGCGACGGTGGCATGGGCGGTGGCGGCGGCGCCCATGGTGGCTGCCGCCACTGTAAGGAGAGAGCAGAGGAAGAGGAAGAAGAAGAGGGAATATTTTTGGAATATTAAGATAAAGGACCAAAGTGAATCTAATAAATAAGATAAAGGACCAATTATGCAATTAAGCCTAGAAGGGGGAATATTCTTGGAATATTCCTTCTCATTTAACTTTATTTTAACTAAGGACCAAACCGAATATTTAAAAAAAATAAAGGACAAGTAAATTGCAAAAAAAAGATAAAGGACTAAAGTGAATCTAATAAATAAGATAAAGGACCAATTATGCAATTAAGCCTATTTTTTTTGTCTGTACTCTTTGGTCAATACCACAGATGTCCCCAACAGCACCCTTAATATCAGGGAACCCTTGAGACTAATCTTGTAAGAGGTTGCGTTCCTATGTCTCTCCCAGCGCGGTGTGTTAACCGGGAATCGAATCTGAAACTTCTTAGTCTCAGGCCTGGATGTCATTCCCAAATTCTCAATTTGGCAAGATCACATATACCACTTGAGTCAACCCCCGTTGTGGAGTTGCAGTGCAAAAATGTTTTCCATGTGAATAAATTGAGGGTACGTTTGGATAATTTATTTTAAATTTTAAGCTAATTTTAAGTAAAAAGTATGAAAATAGAGTAAAAAAAGATTTGAAAAATATTAAAATTAGATACTCCATCATCTATATTTAATATAGTGAATCAATTTCCAAGTCATTTACAACATTAAACAAACTCCATTAAACAAGCTTCATTTCATATTCCAATACAATTTTATTTATTTCCTCTCACGAAAACTTAGACCACAATGATTAGATGTAAGGGTAATTTTGAAAAAAATTACAAGAGGGTCTTATATTTACGACCAATTTTTTTTACCCAAGAGGGCCTTATAATTAGGGACGGAGGGAATATTTTTTTTTTTTGTGTACACCAACCGGTACCCGGATCTAGTTTACCCAGAATTCGAGTTACCCGGTCCGACCCAACTGAGCTCGCACTAAGCGGTAGGGGTCTCCCAACGGGGGTTGAACTCGAGACCAGTTGGTTGAGGGACCAAGTGAGCTATGATTTGGGTCTGATATATAATGTTTTCAAGTGATAATTAACTCCCTTTTACTATGGTTTTGGCTTGTTTCTGAGTAAATATTAGGTTTTTGTTATGTTTTTAGGAAAGTTAGGTAAATTAGAACTCTTGAACGTTTTGATCCGTTTTGGGTTTGATTTCAGGTATTTGAAGATTTATTTGTTGATTTATGCTTTGGAGTGGAAAGGAGTTTTGGAGACCTGAAGATTGAAGCTAAAATGGAGAGAAATGTTGATTTGTAATTCTTGAAGATGGGGTTCAATTGCCTGAAGTTGGGGGTGCAAAGAGTCAGAAATTAATTAATTTAAAGTGCACCAGTTCAGGGGAATTCATGCCCAGGCGCATGGTATGTTATGCCTGGGCACGATTTGCACGAAGAAGAGAAGATGATCAGAGTTTTGTCCACGCCTAGGCGTGGGAGGGCTGCGCCTGGGCGCGTGGTGCTGCGAGTTGGGTCTATCTATATTTGAGATTTTAAGGATTCTGATAGATTATCTTCTAGAATTATTTTAGATTTATTCTAGATTAATTATTCTAGATTATTTATTCTAGATTTATTTAAGATTTATCTTTTAGATTTATTTTAAAATTAGATTTTTGATAGATTTATTTGAGGATTAGCTTTTTCTACAAATATTAGGATTTAACATTAGGTTTTGTAGCTTTTAGAGAAAGAGGGAGATTGCATATTTTATACTTCATTGGAAGAAAGAGTTAGAGGTAGTTCCTTATTGTCTATGATAGGGAACCCTATTCCGTTTCTTCTATTTATTCTTTCATAATGTGTAACTAAAACCCTTTGTAGTTAGGAACATGGTGTATTTCATTGGATGAGTTTATTTAATTTATGAATTGATGTTTTTCATTCAAAATCTATTGTTTGGTTGTGTTTTAATTCCGATTCATGAAAGTAATTAATTTATGTTTTGTTTAGAATCTCTAATCCAACAAGAGACATCTGAGGGTTAGAATAGGTCATTCTTTCAAACATTATAACCGCCTAGTTTGTAGACATACATCAAGGGCTTATATGACTTAAATGTTCTAGTGTGCTTAATTAGTGGTTATTCATATGTCAAAATCGCTTAAGACATTAAGGGTTCTCATATTGAATTAGAAACAAATTTCACAGAGACATCTGGTTTTTATTATCTCTGGGATGTCGTGGGTTTAATGAAAAATAGGAATTCATAATTAATAAATAAGTCTTGCAATGAAACTAGTTTCTAACGCTTTTCTCTATTTGTCTCACAAACCCTATTTTTAATTGATTTATCTTTTATTAGTTTGTTTATTTTATTATAAAAACTTATAAATTTCTCTTTTAATTACGCCTTTGGTGAGAATTATTTGGAAACTTATATTACTTGTGATCTAGTATACTTGCTAATATCTCCAACAAGTTTTTGGCGCCATTGTGCATGCAAGACTCATTCTTCCCTCTACCTTTCAATTTGGTTTTTCTTTTTAGGGCTCAAGGTGCACGAATTTTTGCTGGGCTATTGGGTAAGAACACTCATTCTCTTTACTCTATTGCACTCTGGTCTAATTTAGATTAGTTTGGGGGGGTTGAGAGTTAGTGCTCTTTGTGCTTGATTTTGTTTATTTTAGTGCCCACCAAGTGTTTGATATATTGTCTGAGAGAGAAACACGATGCCAAAAGGGAAGAGAGTGGTTGTAGGAAGCACAAGTAGGGGGCGCATTTATGCGAGGCAGGTGATGCTTAGGGTTATGCTTTTGATGTGCTTGCGTATACGCAGGAAGATTTTGGATTGTTAGAGTCATCATCAGCAGAGGAGGATGAGCAGTGATGGGGGTGTTTATTTTCTGATTTTCTGGATTATGTATTGACCATTTGTTTCAGACCCTTTCTATCAGACTTTGGCATTTTTATTTTTCTTTTTGATGTAAAATTTATGATGTGAAAACAGTTTGTTTCTAGGATTTTTCATTTTCTTTATTCATATGTGTGTGTGATTATTCTAGTTTTGCTTTATTATTGTATCTGTTATATATGTATTGTACATTATAGCGGGGGGAGTTGATGATATCTCCCTGAGAGGTGCTGATGTGACAGGGATGCACCTAGTCCTTTGACCTGCAGGTACATAAGTTTGAGGGAGCATCAACCTCCCTTGGTGGTGAATGAGAAGCAGATGTGATAGGGAAGTGATTATGGACCTTTTTCTTTTTAATTTTTATTTTGTAGTATAGGCTAGTTTAGTTTGTTTGAGGACAAGTCAACCTCTAAGTTTGGGGGAGGAGACAAAATAGAAAATAATTTTTCAAACTTGAATTGTTTCTCCATATTTTTGTGTTGGTTTGTGTCTCGGTGTAACGGTAGATGATTATTCTTGACATAATACTGGAGACCGTTCTTAATGATACATGGATGCACTTGATCTAAGAGTGGACTCATTGATTCTGGCGCGCAACACTATTTTGGATTGAGTTGTAATTTTTGTTGAGAACTGGTTATTTTTATACTGTTTTGGAACAAATTATTAGTGAACTGATTCTTTAGCCTGTGAGATTTTTGAGCCCATACACTTGACAGGGGTATGTGATTTATATTGATTTTATATTGTGATTTGAACCCCTATTTCTTTCATGAGTGTGTTCACTTTGATTTTGTGTTCTAGAACTTGACCGGTGACCATTTTGAGACTGATAATTGTTTGCATGCATTAAGATGATTAAGACACTTATGATGTGTTTTTGTGGTCTTCAACTGATTTGAATTGATTACATATTTCCTTAGTTGTCCATTTTGAGCTTTGATGAGATATTATGATTTTTCTTTGGTACCCTGTATTGATTGTATTATTATGGTGAGTACCTTGACAATTTTGAATGAACAACTGAGAGGAATGACTCAATAAAGAAAAGTGAAATTAAATGGTGAAAAGTGTTGAGAGTTCCATTTCTATTCCAAGTAAAAAAAATGAAAAGAAAAATAAATGAAAAGGAAGAGAATAGAAGGAAAAAATTGAAAAAGTAAAGAAGAATAAAATGTTCTTGAAGTGAGTGTGAATCTTTATTGTCTTCATTATTCATTCATGGTTTTTGAGGGAAGCTTGTTTTTGTAAATATTTTTTGCAGGTTTAACATCATCCAATTCTCTTTAGGTGGCTTCCATACTTATTGAAGGAACGCTGTTGTAAACCCAAATGGTTCACCACATTAGGTTTTTCATAAATTGCTGTAATCTCCTTGCATCGGTGCCATATTGATTTAATGCTATGCATGAAAATGATGGGTTTTTGGTTAAACACAAAATCCTTCCTCTGTCACATATGATTGATAATCACAGTAAAGATGATAGACTAAAGACTATTATCCATATTTCCCATCTTCTTTGTTAGATTAGTGAGCAACCAGTTGTCAAAATTTGTATCCATGAAATTTCTCCAACCTACCCATGGAGCAAGATTCCTCCGAATAGGTAAGACATAAACACAATCCCTCAGTGTATGGAATAAAGTTTCTTCATGGGTGTGACAAATAGGGCAAGAGTCCTCTAACGTCACATGTTTTTTTTACGCATGCCATTAATAAGGAGGCAATGGTGAGCCACCTTCCAAAAGAGAGATCGCAATCGTTGAGGGCCTTTAAAACTCCACGCGTCTTTAATCATAGGAAGATCCATGCCATGCCTGTTCCCAGAGAGCATTGCATAAGCTGAAGCTACAGGAAACCAGCCATCATTTGATAAACTCCAAGCTATTCAGTCCTCCACATTTGCTGAATGAGGAGCCACCATATAAAAAATTTGATTGCAAACTTGAGTTGGCAGGATAGATGAAATTTTCCGCCTATCCCATTGAATCTGGCAAGACAAAATCTTGCACATATAATAATAAATCATTAGTGGCAAAAAAATGAAAAGAGACATTTTAAGTAAATCAACTTGAAAAACCCAATTATGAATCCAAAAGTTTACTTCCCTTTCGTTATCAATCCTCCAAGTTAAGTTCTTATCAGGTGCTTCCATCTGGCACAAATTCCTTACTAAGCATTTAAAGTTGAGGACTTGCTTTTAACTATTAGAGCATCTTCACCCATGAACGAATTTTTCGTTCTTAAATGGATCAACATTATTTTATTATTTTTCACTCTATTTTATATTTTAGCAACCTCAACCATTTTTTTACTCTAGCCATGAACTTACCTTTTTTTTTCATAAATGGATCCCACTATTCTCACTTTCTTGAATTATTTTAATACTGTGAACAACAAGTGAACGGTGCACTAGATAGTGCACATTGCTGGAAAAGCAACGAACTCCATTTCTTTTTGACGGTTACGAACTGTTATGAACGGATTATCCATGATAAACGAACGAATTCTTCTAACCGCTGGAGATGCTCCAATTCATTATATCATCACCACATTTATATTTCCCACTAAACACTTTAATCCAAAGGGCTTCTCTATTTACAACTGATTTTTTTTACCTCAACCGATACCCGGATTTGGTTTACCAAGAATCTGACTCATTTGGTCCGACCCGACCGAGTTCGCACTAAGTGGTAGAGGTCTCCTAGCGGGGATTGCTCCATTCCTAAGTCTCGAGCTTGGGACCAGTTAGTTAAGGGACCAAGTGAACTACCATTTGACCAACTTCACAGTGGTAAAACTGATTTGTTATGTTTGACAGACTTCTATAATTTTTTGTGATAGTGATATGCTAGTTAGGTCATTAGCTAAGACCCTTAACATATATTGACATAGCCTACAAATATTGAGTTATTACTGATTTATTGTTTAGCCATAAATTGGACATAAACCAGCTGGGAGCACTGAGTCAAGTGAAGCCCCGTCCTTTGTATTCTTGAACAACCCACACCCTCCCACTACCGTATATAGACACACAGACTCTGCTTTTTCCAATTTTATGGTTTGCACTGACAGACACACACATGTGCAACTTTTTTCACCACTCCACAATTACTAGTTTACTACTCCATCCGGTCCTATATATAGGACATATTCTAGAAGCAATCTTTGGTCTTATATATAAGATATTTTGTATTTTCTATGCATCATTTATTGTTTTTTCTCTTTTTTGCCCTTATTAAATGCATGTGTTTTTTGTTGTTCATTAATGAGTGTGAATTTTTCAAGAAAAGTTGAGAGGGTAAAATTGTAATGTTACAATATATTCTCATTGAATTCATAAAACTAACTACTTTTCTTGGTCCAAGAAATATGGTTAAGTATGTCCTATATATAGGACCGGAGGGAGTACTACCAACTAACTATTTACCCATTTCATTTTTATGTGTTTTTCTTTTGCAGCTATCCACCATCTCCTGACACAGTGACACTTGTTAAATCAATTTTATACTATAAATTATTGGATTTTGCTTTAGTGCCATTTATGTTTTAAAAGGCACTCATGCCATTTTTATATATGCCAATTATAATGTGACACATATTATAATTGAACGCAGTTGGCATATAATAAATATGTGAAGTGTCCGCTTACGTGTCATGTAAAGGACTATTTTGATATTTTGAAAACAATTTGACTCAACTTTAATTATCATAAAAATTTTAATTTTCAAATTAAAGAAAAAAAAAACTATTCATGTGCAGCGTTGATTCTTTTCCCTTCTTCCTTCGTCTTCTTCGCCTTATTCATGTAACAAAAATCACTAATTAAAAAACAAATCTTTTCTGCTGATGAAAAATCTTTACCAAATTCAAGCAAATTGAAGTCATGCTCACTGCGTTCAAAAACTAAATCGTTTTTCGAAAGCAAATTGTTCATGCTGTTACTATGTTTAAAAGGCCAATCACTTTATGAAAGCAAATCGTTACTGTGTTAAAAACAAAAGTAATATTCATCTTGTTTTAAGGCAATGGTTAAGGCGCCGACAGAGGTTTTCATGATGAATTTATGTTTTCTCCCTCACCTGTTCAATCTCATGAACATAGCTGTTCAATATTGAGTGTTTAGATTCAAATTAAGATTAGGATTAGGGTTTTTTTTATTTTTTAATTTTTTTATTTATAATCATGGATAATTTAAAATTTTTGATATTTTGCAAAATGATCCTTAAAATATGACACATAAGTTGATTAGTAGATAATGATTGTAATAAATTAATACAAGTGTCATCACATAATTAGTTAAAATGAGATGGCATTGATGCCTTTCATCACTAGAAGGGATAGAAGCTTTTCCCTGAATTATTTACTAAATAATTTAATCTTTTTAATAATTCCCATTCTTTGCTCATCCTATCCTATAATAATAATACTAATACTAATGCTGTAATATAATAAATAAATAATAGTAATAATGTTCCATTTTCCATTCCCTAACTAGTCGTCGTCTAATATCACTCACCACTCATCCGCAAATCCCAATTTTCATTCCCTCGCTCCCTTTCTTACTTTCAATTCTAAAAATCCAAACTTTCCTTTCTTACCCTCTGTTTCATAGATTGTGGGTTTTGATTTTGAAAGCTCTTCATTCCCTGCCCGTTCAAAACAATAACACTACTTTGTAGTTTGTAGTATTCAGACAAGAAATTAAAGAAAAAAAGAAAAAAGAGAATGACAGTGGAGAATACAATGGTTGATCCAAGTGACCAGTTTCCAATAGGGATGCGTGTTCTCGCCGTTGACGATGACCCAACTTGTCTCTTTGTTCTTGAAACTCTCCTCAGAAGATGCCAATATCATGGTTTGCTTCTTCTTCTTAATTAATCTTCTTGATTTTGGTTTTATTAATCTCTTATATCTTTTGTTAATAGATTCCAATATGAATACTTTGCTTTTAAAAAAAAATGATATTATTTGTAGGGTTTGCTACTTCTAGCTCTTAGTCAACCCCAACAGTTTCAAGTTTTTTTTTTTTTTTTGCATAATTATTACTGCTATTAGTTCAATTGTAGTGCTAATTGGAGGTTCCTGTGATAAATATAACTAATGAGTAATATATTTTCATTATAGTTTGGTAACTTGATATAATCTTCACTTTGAATTCCCCCATTTTTTGTTATTGTTATTGGCTCTTACCCTAGATTTGGTTCTGGATCTATCTTTTTTTTTAAATGATTAGGATTTGTATGTGATGAATATTCCTGAATTGTTTTGTTTTATGGATGTATATTGAATGTGCTATGTATTCTTACTCTTCTCACGAGGATAGTTATTTTAGTTACGGGTTTTGGATTTTGCAGTAACCACTACTAATCAAGCAATAACGGCGTTGACATTGTTGAGAGAAAACAAAGACAAGTTTGACCTCGTAATCAGCGATGTGCACATGCCAGACATGGATGGATTTAAGCTGCTTGAGCTCGTTGGACTTGAGATGGACCTACCCGTCATAAGTAATTGATCAATCTTAATGCAATCTTATGCTGATCATCTTTTTATTGGTTCTTCATATTTGATTCTTCCCATCCCTGACTATTGGTTTTTTTTTTTTTTTTTTTTTTTTTTAAATTGGGACTATTGGTTACTGATTATTGATATAATAATTTCAATTAATCAAGTTAGATACAGTAGTTAAGAACTTAAGATATTTAAGGGGCATTTGATTTGTTTTCTGTTTTCATTTGATTTGTTTTCACTCATAAGCACAAAAATGTCACATTGTTTTCACTTTGTTTCCTGTTTTCAAGCTTTCGTAAAGGAAAATTAGGAGTTTAGGACAATTCACCACCATTTCCTTCACAAAATTTAGAAAGATGGAAGCGAAATGAAAAAAAGGTTGCATTGTACTACCTCCATCCCTAATTATAAGGCCCTCTTGGGAGATTTCACGTCCATTAAGAAAGTGGAATAATTTAGTTAATTGTATTGGAAATGTGAACTTTTGATATGTATTTTCAAAATTACCCCTATTAATATTATTGGGAATCTAAAAAGTGTTAAATAAATAGGGGTGTTTGTGGAAAAAAATAATTAATGCTCATTGAAAATTGGTAAAGGGCCTTATAAATAAGGACAAAATAAAAGTGTCAAGAGGGCCTTATAATTAGGGACGGAGGGAGTAGTAATTATAAGTGAAAGCACTTTGACAGAGAATGAAAATGTAAACTGAAAACAAACCAAAGAACCAAACACCACCATAGATTTCAAATAATGAGGTTTTGGTTTTCTAAAATTCATTTATACATATTCAACTATATTCTGTTTACTTTATAGTAGTCCTATTCCTACGTAAGAGTTTGGTTAAGTTTCATGATTGATTTTTGATAAGTACAAGTGGCAAATTTAAGAAGGCCATTTTGAGTTATTATGTACTTATGCTTCAATGATTGCAGTGTTGTCCACAAACGGTGACAAGAAGATGGTGATGAAGGGTATTTCTCACGGGGCTTGCGATTATCTGCTGAAACCTGTCAGAATTGAGGAGCTAAAGAACATTTGGCAGCATGTAATCAGAAGGAAGAAGTTTGACCCTAAGGAAAAGAACAAAACCAACAACCAAGACAAACCTACTTCTGATAGCGGCAATGGACCAGGGTCAGCAGGAAACGGAAATTCAGATCAAAATGGAAAGCAGACTAAAAAGAGGAAGGATCAGGATGAAGAAGAAGACGAGGAGCAAGAGAACGACAATGAGGACCCATCAACACAGAAGAAGCCCCGCGTTGTTTGGTCTGTGGAGCTGCACCGCAAATTTGTTGCTGCTGTTAATCAGTTAGGCATTGAAAGTATGTTCTTTACTCTTCAAAACAAAACAATTGTGATTATAAATTTTAATGAATTTCTTTAAGAGCTTAATCAAAAACGTTCTGACATTTTATTGTTTCGAGAATATTTTGTTTTTGAATACCTTAGTAGATGTTAGCATTAACAATCCAGTGTTCACAATAATTTATGATATATTTATGGCTAAACTACCCATTTGGTTCCTTACCTTATTTTTCGCTATCAAATTGGTCCCTCGCGTTTTTTTGGTATCATATTGGTCCCTCGTTTTTTTTTCATTATCAATTTGGTCCCTAAGTCATTGTTCATTCTATGTGGATTAATATAATACTTACATGTGTCGTTTCTCTATCCAACGATGCAAATGTGGACCAATATAATATTGACACATAGGATGAACACTGACTCAGGAACCAATTTGATAGTGAAAAAAAAAAACGCGAGGGAGCAATTTGATAGTAAAAAACAAGGTAAGGGACCAAATGAACAGTTTAGCACTTTAGCTTATATTTATCATGTTCAGAATTATTATTATGAAGAGTTTTCAGTTGCTCTTCCTCATAATGATTGCCATTTAAGATAAATATTATGCCACGATCATTGCTCAACTTTTATGTCATCCTATGAAGTTTTCCGGTACTGGATATGAGTGCCTTATGATATTGTTGTTTTGCTGGCAGAGGCTGTACCTAAAAAAATCCTTGATATGATGAATGTTGAAAAGCTGACGAGGGAGAATGTGGCCAGCCATCTCCAGGTAATTTTCTAGATCTCTATACTTTAGTTTAACGTAACCAAAACCTTTTCCATTCACTAAATGTTTCTGGTTTATGATATGTCTGCAGAAATATAGGCTGTATCTGAAAAGAATTAGTTGTGTGGCAAACCAACAGGCTAATATGGTTGCAGCCTTGGGGAGTACAGATCCATCCTATTTAAGAATGGGTTCTGTGAGTGGTGTTGGACATTTACAAACATTGAGTGGTTCAGGACAGTTTCATAACAGTGCTTTTGGATCATTTCCACCTAGCGGGATGATTAGTAGATTGAACACTCCTTCCGGTCTGAATATGCATGGATTTCCTCCTTCTGGAGTGCGGCAGTTGGGTCAATCTCAAAATTTAATCAACCCCACCAATGACCAACTTAAGTTCCAGCCTGCCATAGTTCCTGTTAATCAGAATGGTATTCAGGGAATGCCAGTGTCTGTAGGGCTTGATCAATTGCAACCAAATAGGGGTTTGATTTCTGTTCAAAACCTGACCACTATTGATGGTAAAACAACTTTGCCGATCTCAAATAAACTCCCAGATCCAGGACCAAGAATAACCACTGGTGGCTCGCACACTTCACGTCTGGGTATCTCAAACAATGCCGTGATGTTGGAAGCATATCCACAAGACACACTTGGGGGTATAGGATATGAAAATTCATCTTCCTCAACACTCTCTCAACATTCAGAAGTTTCTTTCTCTTTGCCAGATCAAGGTAGGTATCAGCATAATTGGTCGAGTGCTGTGCAACCATCTGGGATCCTGACAAAATCTCACCCTCCAAATGATTGCTTTGGACATACATCTATACCTCCTATAGATAACATGGCATCTTTACCCTTACAAGGGGGGAATCTGGGAGGTCCTTCATCTGTCACTTCACTGTGCGTTCAATCCCATGATTCAATGACAGATATGCACTCCCAAGGAGTGATTTTTAATAATAGACCTGGGCTTGTAAGCAGTAATTTGCCATTTCAAGGCTGGGATGACCACAGTCATGGTGCTACCTATCATTCAAATGCTATCCAAAGCTCAATAAACTCTCTGAGTCCAGTTAGTGGTGCTGTTGCTTCAGCAGGTCATACTCCAAGAAACACAGACTTTAATTTTTGTGATCCAGCAGGTACCATTGGGAACCAGCAGAAGTCTCGACAAAGTCGTTTCTCAAATAACCTTGATTCACTGGAAGACTTTGTCAGTTCAATGATGAAGCAGGTAATAACATTTATGCAATTTGACCAGAGTTTTCACCTTGATGTTTCTGGTATTACTACATACTACAATCTCTCCTTAAATGCTTAATGTTGGCTAAAAACCATTTGAAGTTCTGATTTAGATACCTGATACGGCATTTTTTTTTCTGCCACAAATTGCCGCATTTTGTAGATCTTGAGATAGGTAGACACCGTTTCCACCATAATTTTCATTCCCTGGTCTCACATGCTACTGTTGTATGTTAACAATACAACTTCCGGCTTAAGGGATAGACATAAAGATGTCAACATTGTTGCATTGTAATCATTGATACTTAAGAGTTAAATTGGCAAGATTATGTTTGCTATAGCTACAATAACCACCGCTGCCCTTTTGGCTTTTCACTTCAGGTGAAACATCTTGCTTGTCTATCCTTGTTTTGTAAAATATCTTCCTCTACAGTATATTTGTTTTGGCATTTAACCCGTGGTCTAGCATATTGAGTGTATCTGTTGATCACATGAATATTGTATCTTTTATCTGTCCTAAATGTTTTCCTCCTCCCATACTACTTATTTGGAACGATGTTCATGTCATGCAGGAGCAAGATAAGATGAAATTAATGGATGGAAACTTCATTTGCGATAATTACTCTGGTGGGATATCTATGTGATAGTACAAGTTTGGCAGTATATAAAAGCAGCACACGCCTTTCCTTGTTGATGAATTTTGTTGGATGACAAGTCTCCCCTTATCATGTTTAAACTAGTTTGTCTTCTCTAGTTTTCTTCTAGGGTGTAGCTTATTTTAGATTTCTTCCACTATGGATTTTCTCATTTTATTTCAAAAAATGCTTTGTCCAGGGCTCCGGTATGTCGTTTGAGTTGCGCATATATGCTTTGGCTAGCTAATTTGTTAGTGACCCATAAATAAGATGATTATAATGACAATAAACATGGCTTCCCCAATTAATGATTGGAAATGTTTTATCTTGCATCCAGTTATTATTTGCATAAGAGTCTTTATTTTGTTTTATATATTCCACCTAGTTTTGTTTCCTCTCTTTGATAGGCTTTCCACTTTAGTTATTATCTTGAACCCCCCCAAGACTCAATTGTCATTTGCCTTGGGTGTGACTTTTTCTAAATTGCATCGACAAAAACGTTAAATATAATGAATGATTGAGATTGTTATACCTCAATAAGTTCATATCAAAATTCAGTCTATATATGCTCTTTAGGAGAGAAGAATCTAACCCAATACTGTATATCTTAAAGAGGACATTATATAATCGTTTAGCTTCTAAACAATAGCTATGGTCCTTCCCTCAATTTTCTTTTAATCTTCATGCAAGTGAATTATCTTAGTATCTTTGGTAAAATTAAATTTTCTTGACCGCTCAAACAAAAGTCAAGGGGTTATTTCAAAATGTTGACCTATTTGAAAATTTTTCAAAGGCTTATTTATGGTTTTGGTCCCTAAAAGTTCAGCGTGTTTTGGTTTTAGTTCCTATGAATTATTTTGATCGGGACTGATCTTTAATTTTTCAAACATTTTGGTTTTAATCCACTCCATTATGAAAAAACTATTATTTGTTGATATGGCTAGCGGAACACCATATCAGCAGTACCGTAGTATGAGATGACGCCAAATAAGTGATATGACGTAGATAATACAGATCCACGGACACAAAATGATCCTATATGCAAAATGGTCCCATACGCAGAATTTTGCGTTTATGAACCCGAATCATCAATGTCACAATACTTATTTTGCGTTATCTTACACCACGTAATTGTTGACGTGAGTTTTCGTAACTACGTCAACAAATGATTTTTTGTGACGTAGATGATACAGATCCACGGACACAAAATGATCCTATATGCAAAATGGTCTCATACGCAGAATTTTGCATTTATGGACCTGAATCATCAATGTCACAATACTTATTTTGCGTTATCTCACACCACGTAATTGTTGATGTGAATTTCCGTAACCACGTCAACAAATAATTGATTTTTTTTAACGAATGGGACCAAAACCAAAATGTTTGAACAATTAAGGACTAATCGCGATCAAAATAACTTTTAGGGACCAAAATTATAAATAAACCTTTTTCAAATATAAGCTTATTTTTAACTCCCGAAACATTTCGTCTTTGTCGCTCACTACTCCCTTCCTTGTCTCCGTGTGTCTAGGTATCCACCACAATAAGCTTTTCCTTCTTTAAATATGCCGTAACTTGAATTGAAACCTATGCCATTTTTAGGTGCTGCTAGATGGAAGGATTTTATCGGACCGTTTTCTTGTGGTCCTGTATAGATACCGGAACACCGGTGCTCCATACGGTTGACCTGCTACAACCAGTTGCAAAAAGTGAAATTGTGGCCAATAAAATCAGTAGCAGGAAGATTCTTAGTTCATTCCCACTCCTTCCTCAGCCTCGTTCTAAAATCTTCAGCTACAGTTCCTTCATTATGATGATGCAATATCAATATTTTTTTGCTCTGAAGCAAATATTTTAATTAGAATATCTTTTTGGTTATATTAGAGGTGCAAGAGCCTTCACTTTCCTCTGCCTCTTCCTCACCGTCGTCGTCCTCCACGGCACAATCGGCGCCGGCAAGTTCGGTGCCCCGGAGCAATACTTGAACGAGATCGGCCAACACCTCTACTACTCTCGCGGCCGATGCGTGGAGCTTCATCACGTCCTCGAAGAAGTCCAAACCGACACCGCCACCGCCACCACTAACCCCAACAACTACGCCACTTTTGACATCTCCAAGATTTAAATTAAAATTAAAATTTATTATTTATATAATTAATTTCAATATTCTATAAGGGGTTTAGCAAATATTTATAATTATTAATGCAAAAAAATTAACATATTTAGTATATTTTGACCATAATATCCTTAATTTAACTTCATCGGTTAAATCCATTCTCGATGTTCCTTTCTCGTTTTCTGCTTGCAACTGTTCTAAATTTACTTTGCCTCTTTTCTCTTCTTCTGGAAATCGAAAAGTTGTGTCCTTTTTTCTCTTTGTTGATGTTTTCAAAGAAGGAATTGATTACTAAAAACTTAAAAAAAGTTTTCGGCAATGCATTGATTTTCATCGCTCCTTGAATATTGTATTCGCTTGCTGAATCTCTTTCCCGTTGCTATTAATTTCAACGTTGCTGCTTCATTTCCATTTTTTTTAGGGTGCTCGTGTTTCTTCTATTTCCCCTTCCTTCAGCAGTCTCTGAATTTAATCTTTGCTTAATTTAGCTTTTAATTATTTTATTTAATTTAAGAGCAAAATTATCCCCACAGATCTATGTAAATCATTGCAATTCTCAGAGTTAAGGAAGTTGATTGGATTAATAGTGAGGTGATTGATTAATGCACCCTTTTAAGAAGATAACCCATTTGCTACTCTATTTTTTTTTTCTTTTTTCCTTTAATTTTTTTCCTGTTTTCTACGTCCCCTCAAATTATTGGCAAATTATGGTGAAAATGAAAAATGAAAACTTGCAAGCTTTTTTTCACGTGCAAACAGAAACTTATCTTATTTTTTCAAATTTATATCTGGCAAAATATTTTCATAATTTTCCTCACCCATTTTTGCCTTGATGTTGAGCTTGCTCGCACCGCACGATTCCATATTTGATAAATTAAGAATAATATAATACCTTGAAGTAGTGTTCTGTTTTGTTACGGAACTCACATGTAACAATATTACAGTATATTTTTAAATATGAACATACATATTAAGAAAGGAAAAAAAATTTATTTTAAAAAATTAACAATATTTTATGCTTAGTAATATCATAAAAGTATTTTGGCATACTAATATTTTTATGCTTATAAAAAAATTAACAATGATATATTAAAAGATTTTCAAAACTAACTGGTCTCATTTTAAAGCAAAAGACACCGTTTGGTGAAAAAACTATTGTAAATCACAATAAAAATTGGCAAATACAATAAACGTATTTTTGACAATTACTCAAAGTAATCGGTAACCAACATGCCACCGTTGATTCGTTCAAAGCCCAAAATCAACCTCCATAGCAAACAGTACCACTAGTGGAGACATACGTGAAGGGACCACGTGAAACGTTCACGATTTTATCTAACGCCTATGAATGAAATCATAGCATATATCATACACATCAGAAAAAACAAATACTATCATATAGCCTTGTACGGCCGGTTCTAGCATGGTGCCCTTGGTCAAAGGGACACCCATGCTGCCGGTTTTATGACCCACTGTTTCCGGTTTCAGCTGTTAAAGGACTTTCCTCGTAAAAATAGTAAAAATCAATGAAACTATCTCCGTTCCCCGTACCATGAAAGATAACTTGGTCCCCTCTCAAATTGTGCTCCGATTTCAGATCGGGGACAAATGTTAGAATATGAATGATAACTTGTCCCCTCTCAATTTTCTTCGCAGGTTACCGTCTTCTTCGTCTATCTTCTTCCTCACAGTACAAATACACTAACCATTATAATAACACACAGTATATATATTTTTAAGAGTGCAAATCAATATCTATTTTCGGTAATGATACAAAGTCTTCTCAAATTTAATTACTTTAAGTTACAATAATAACTTACTTTAAGTTATGATAATAAAAAAAATAACTTACTTTAAGTTATATTTTCGGTAATCATAATTTTTTTTTAAAGCAAACAGTACGGTAAGGTTTTTAGGGTTATTGTTCTGTAATGATTTCATACAAGTTTTAAATTTGGAGCTACAGATGAATAATATTTTGGGTGTTCTTAATAAGTGCTTGTTAAGAAATACAAAATGGGTAAAAAAGTATTGAAAAACTAAATTTAAGAGTTTTCAATATTTTAAACTCATCATTTCCAATGCAAAACAACTAGTATTTTTGCTGGCTTAAACAATACCCTAAAGGCATTGCTTAGCATTTTCCTAATACTCTCTCCGGTCCCTAATATAAGCACTATTTGACCAATTTCACACATTTTAAGAAAATTAGTTAATATTGTTAGTGGTATTGAAAATGTAAATATTTGGTATACTTTTTCAAAAGTACCCCTATAATTATTATTGCAAATCTAAAAAGTGTTGAGTAAATAGGAGTGTTTGTGGAAAATAAGTAATTAATGCTATTGGAAATTGGAAATGTGGCATATATTAAGGAAAAAAAAGTCTTCAAAAAGTGCTTATATATAGAACCGGAGGGAGTATTTTTTAACTACTATAAATTAAAGTTACAGTTGGTGTTTATTAGGAACTATAAGAACGACACCTCTGGAAGTACTCGTATTTAATGAATTGGAAAATGCTAACAAGTATCATTAAGAAAGCAATTATATATAAAGTTATTGGAAAGTGTGATTTTTTATGTTTTCGAGAAAGCGATGAATGTATACTTGAATTTTTTTTTCATATGTAGTAACCTTAACAAGTGCCCTATTAGGGTTATGGCACTTGTTAGCAAAACCCTAATGAATTTCATATTTAAGCCTTTAATTTTTAATTGTGCCCGGATCTAAAAGATCTAAAATGGAGTACTAATTTATCAATATTTACTTATACTTATAAATTACTCTCTCCGGTCCTATTTATAAAACAATTTTGAGGTTTTTCACTCCCACTAAGAAAGTGAATAAATTTATTTGTAGCATTGAAAATATGAAAATTTGATATACTTTTTTAAAACTACTCCTAAAAATGGTTGACTATATAGGGGTATTTGTGGAAAGAAGTAATTAAATGATATTGAAAATTGAAAATGGGTCTTATAAATAAGACGAAAATAAAAATCTCAAAAGGGACTTATAAATAAGACCGAAAGGATTAGTAGTTAGTACTTAGTGCTTATCACTCTTTACAAAAGGATTTGAAAATTAATAAAATTAATTACAATATTAAGAAAAAAATAAATGCCTTCTTTATAGTGTAAATTTGCCCAATTAGTTTCTAGCACAAGTTTAGCCGGACACACTATTTGGTCGTAATTAATAATTACTACAGTACTTCATAGTTACTACTACCTTCGTCCCTAATTATAAGGCTCTTTTGGGAGATTTCACGTCCATTAAGAAAGTGAAATAATTTAGTTAATTGTATTGAAAATGTGAACTTTTGATATGTATTTTCAAAATTACCCTTATTAATATTATTGGGAATCTAAAAAATGTTAAACAAAAAGGGGTGTTTGTGGAAAAAAATAATTAATACTCATTGAAAATTGGTAAAGGGCCTTATAAATAGGAACAAAATAAAAGTGTTAAGAGGGCCTTATAATTAGGGATAGAGGGAGTACTTCATAATTAAATGGAATACTCCCTCCATCCCTATGTACAAGATCCCGTTAGGAGATTTCACGTTCATTAAGAAAATTGATTATACTTAGTTAATTGTATTGGAAATGTAAACTTTTGATATGTATTTTCAAAATTATCCTTATTAATATTATTGAGAATCTAAAAATTGTTACTCCCTCCGTTCCATATTATCTGTCACTTTAGCATTTTTAACTTGTTCCAAATTATTTGTCGCTTTAGGAATTCGAGGATGTATTAATTGATTTTTTTCATCTTTAACCTTGCATTTAATGTGTTGAAATATGTGAAATGGGTGATAATTAATGTACTTTGAGGGTATTATAGTAAAGTTATTTAATAATTCTCTTGAAAATTGAAATATTAAATGACTTTCTTAATCTGTGTGAAATTGCTAAAGTGACAGTGAAATTGGAACGGAGGGAGTAAATAAATAGGAGTGTTTGTGGGAAAAAAAAAGTAATTAATTGTCATTGAAAATTGGTATAGATCTTATAAATATGAACAAAATAAAAGTGTCAAAATAATATGTAATGGCATGAAACTTAGACACCCTAACATTGAAACACATACCCACCCCACAAAAAGACAAAATGAAAAACGGAGTAGGAGTACTAAAAAACCGGAACGGGAACAACTTTTTTAACCGCATGCCTTCAATTATACTTCAACCGGTTTGGAGCATTTGGAGTAGACGATCAGATCCGTTCAAACCGTGCAACCAAGATCTAACGTATTCTTATGAGGGCACCATGGCTGTCCTTTTGACTTTGGGCACCATGCTATAATTTGCCGCCTTGTACCGGTTAAGTTCACGGGTCGAAGATAAGCGGATTCAAACCACTGACATCTGCCACAAGATAAACAATGGCCTCTCAGGGTTAGGGATGGGTGCGGGCGGGCACGGGTAGTGCATAGCCACTACCCTATCCGCGAGTATTTGCGGGTATTTATACGGGTATCGGGTATTTACGGGTACCCACGGGTTTTGAACTTTTATTATTTTTTTCCTTTAATTTAATGATCCACATAATGATAAAAAAGCTCACGGGATCTTCAATTATACTACACGTCAGGCATACATGAACTTCCACATAATAATAGGAGAAAGGTGGCCTCAAGTATCATAGTGCATCTCTGTAGAAAATAAATGTTTGAGATGATTGCTAAAATTACAGGGCATTTTATTATATATCTTTCTTCGTTCTAGAGTCATGATCTTATGATAATTAATTAACTCCTCACTTCCCATAATATATATATACATATATATATATATATATATATATATATATATATATATAGCCGAACACTATGAAGATTTTAATCAGTATATAGATCAATAGATGTACTTCCAATTTTAATCACTACTAGTAAAATATTATTTATACTAATATATATAATATTTAATAAAATATTTTTTATTTATACGGGTACCCGCAGGCACGGGTACCATAATACCCATCCCCACCCATAAGGGAATAATGCGGGTACCCGCGGGCATGGGTATTTTGCCCATCCCTACTCAGGGCCGTTGATTCTACCAGAGGCCAACAATAGACCATAACTCCCCCAACCTGTACTAAATATAATTAAATTTACAATAAAAAGCACCGATAAATTTAATTTAATCCCTTAATAGATAAAAATCTCATACCAGCAAGTAGCAACTCCTGAAAATGAACAATTTCAAATGAACCTATTATCAATTTGATAACTTCCGGTGAACTTTGTTGCAAGGGATTTAACAACTACAGCATATGCTACATTGCCTTTTAGTTTTTTTAATCTACTTCGCTTTTAATGAGTTAAAATGTTGCTTTGAACTATTATGCTACAACAAATATTTGTCTACTAGGTTATGTTTAATCCTCCAGTACAATGACCCCAGCACCAGATTTCTCCACTTCCTCGTTCAAGTCAGCACCCTTCTTAGTTTCAACCATTTCAACATCATCATCCTTTTCAGGTTTGGTCTCTATTGCCATATCTTTGCCCTCATTGTCTGCCGAGTTATCAGGTTTGCGGTCATCTTGAGGGATAGGCACTTCAACTTTTGATTCTTCTTGTCTGGGTGTTAGGAGTCGATTAATATCTTCACAAATGGTTTCTAGTGGAGTGAAATTCTTCACCACATTGCCTCCTGCTTGTTCTCCTTCCAAAGACGTTCGAACTAAATCGAAGGGATTTTCCTTCACTACATTGCACATCTGCCAATACAGAGGAAATATTGTTGGCACAGATCCTCATTATAATATACTGCTTTCAACCTTCTCTCTTTTTATTGAATGATATACGGTAAAGTGATCAGCACATGAAGAGTGTGATATACAATAGTGATTTTATTACCTCATTGTACAGTCGAACTAATTCCGCCTGGTTCGGATCCTTATCACAAGCAACCGGAATTTCTTCCAGAACTGCAAAAAATGGTAGCACTGCAAGTAAGCTTTGATTCCCCCTAGTCATTGGGTTAGGTATGTAGATAACAACAGTAGAAGTCAAGAAAACAACATTTAAAGAAAAAAAAAAGGGAACAGAGGAGAAAATTCACAACACAATAACATTAAAAAAAAAATTAAAAATTCAGGACAGATTCTTGCATACTTTGAGCCTTAAGTTTGAGGGTTTTGCACAGACCAGTCCAGACTTTGCTTTGTTAGACAGCACACATTAATGTATGTGCCGTGTTTCATATTCTAATTGTCTAGGTGAAATACTGTTGGAGTATGAAAGACTCCCTCTATTATCTGATGTAAACTTGGTAATTCCTATTGAATGACCGTGAGACGAAGTATCTGATAAACTGATGGACAAAAATAGAACCATACCTATTGCTTCCGCTTGAGGCAGTTGATCAATCATTTGGGTGTCAGTGTCCCCTGATTTATAACCTGGAAAACTTGTAGCCTTGGGTTCACTTTTAAGTTCTTCATTTGCTTTTGGATGACCCTGCAGACAAAGTTCATGAGGAAGAAATGTTGGTCCACATGCAAGTCAAGCAAACCTTTTCTTACAAAACATACATTTTAGATTTTTGTCTGACACAACACTGTTCAATTTTATAAAAATTGTAAGCACAATCAGACTTATGATTAAGGATAAGAATCAATCTTTGGAAATCAAAGTAAACATGTAGTCCCAGCTACATGTATAATAGTGAAATAACTATACAGAATAAGTGCGGAAGGATAAAGAAAGATACTTTGAGTGATAAAAAAACACATAGAAACCTGGAAAAAAAAAATGCTTTAGAAAAATATTAAAAGAGGCTCATGACTAATATTTGTACTGTCACCAACAGTGAAGACAATGGTACCAAATTGTAGCCTTCCATTATACATGATAAAAAAAAAAATGAGTACTTGGAAATAGGCAATGATCACTAATGGTCACCACTCCTATGTAAAGAAAGTAGAACATACCCAACCTTTTTAGCCAGAAAATATGTTCTCAGGTTCCTAAGAAATGGGTATATATGCAGAAAGATCAGTTGTCCTCAATTAATGCATTTTCCAACATATGTTTTTAACTATCTTCTATAACAATCAAAAAGCAAAAAACTCAAAAGCCTCGTTTTTTTTCCCACTTCACTCTAAGGCTAAATCCTAGCACTCTTTTACAATTAGTATTTAGTAGTCCATTTCATAGGCAGTACCTAACAATGAAACTTCTGATTAAAAGATAATACATGAATGATCCACTTATCAACCAACTTTTTAGACTTGAACCCTATGTTACGCATTCCAAAGAGAAGAGAATGAAGCACTAAACTTGCCAAGATTTTATGCACCATGAAGCATTAATATACTTACAAAATATTCTTTTTGGTACTCTGCATTGAGCCCTTTTTCCAAGAGAAGAACCCTCTTTTTTATAAATTCAACCTGTCTTCTCTGCATGTCTCTAAAATGATATAATATCGAGGCATCTTGATATAACTGTGTCTGGTTCCTAGCATCACCAGAACCTTGTGCACCATCAGCTGCTATGTCATTCCCACCATTTTCCCCGGATTGGTTGCCTGGCACTTCAGCATTCATCAAATTTGCACCATTTTGCACCTGAGAGCCTACTTGTCCTGGCCCTGGCAAAGTTATGAGGGGAAGATTCAACTCCTTACAGATGAGCTCCTGAAGCTTCAGATCCTTATCATCAACAATAGCTTGCCACCTTCCATACCCATGCCTTTTTATTGAAAAGAATTATGTAAAGGAATATATCAACAAGACGAATCCACAAAGTTCACAACTAGCAAACTGCCAATCATCCTCAGTAATCCATCAGTCACACATCACAGGTTTTAATAAAGAAAAATGAAAAACAACATACAAACAAAAAACACAAAATAGATATGTAAAAACTCAAGCCTACGTATATCTTTTTTTCGGGTAATATTATACAGTGAAAAAGCTACTGCTTGTTGCATTGTTCAAGAAAACAAAATATGTATTATTAAAAGACATACTTCAACACAGCACGCAGTAAAGCTATATCATGCTCCTCCTTCCATATTTTTGCACCCTTCAAACCAGGATAGCGTAATAATATGTCATCTGAAAACAGTGCAGTTTGAGGATTTTCTGATGCAAACTTGACCTGTCATTCCATATCCCAAGAGGAGGAAAACACACTACTCAGCAAGAGGAATACAAAACTTGAAAAAACAGATTGTAACTCCCCAGCCCCAAAATCAAAACCCAAAAAAAGAAGAAAGAAATATGATTTTAAATTTCATCCGACATCAGTAAAGTTTAACACGCCAGACATCAACAAACAAGAACATGCCTCATTATTATAGATTAAAATTTTTCACTTCAAACCAAAAGCTTTTTTTAATTTCTCTGATCACATGTTTCACTGAGTGTCAAACTTAATATATTTTCAGTGGACCAAAATAAAATTCTTTAGCATAGAAGCATAAACTTTCACTTTTTATCACATTTCCCAAAACACTATTAACAAGAGTGTTGACAAGAAAAAAAAATCAGTAAATGCATTTCATAGTTGAGCAGACATCCAGAAGCCATCCCAAATTCTTGTAATAGGAGTAATACTTTACGGAAGGGGAGGGGAAATATTAGAATCTGAGAGAGAAGAGAGAGAGGAGAAGTGTATAACCAACTTTCTATTATTAGAAAGGAAGCAATGATTACAATGAATACATCTCCTATTTATAGGAGGCACTGAATACAAGTAATGTTGTAAACAGCTGTCAGCTTAACTAACCAAAGCTGACAGGTGGCAGTATGCTAACTATACATAACTTATACTCTAATAGGAAATCTTAGGATAGTAGATGAACTCAGCATGAAATGGTAATGTCATCGCATGCATGAATTTATTTTTATTTTGGAGAAAATAACCAAAATATAGTGTGCAGGAAAATAACCACACCAACAGTTAAGTAATGAAGTGGTTACTCATTAGCCAAATATAACCAATTGAGTGGGGTTAATTGTCCTTAAACTGGAAATATTTTTACCAAGACTTGATTTTGTTAGAATTATCCCAAACCTCTTTATACGGGTGTTTAGAGACAGAAAACTTACAGAAATACAGAAAACTTACAGAATTGATTTTGTTAGGAATATGCTAATGGCAAGCAATTAAAATAGAGAAAACTTACTTTGTCCCTTATCAAGAGCAGAATTGCAATCCTAACAAGCACATCTTGTATTCGGAGACCATCTTTGGGAACACCATCTTCAGGAAAATTATAAACAGGAAGGAAATATTAGGAAACCGAAGACACACACACACTGTCAATAAAGCAAAAATGAAAGAAATAATAGCAGTAATGAGAACCCTTCTCGTTGATGCAATATATATTTACATGCTATACAGCAAAAAAAAATTAGCAATAAGGATGTACCCACCTGAGAATGTAGAGCAATCAGTTATATCTTCAGAAATATGAGACAAGAAAAGGGTTCCATAACTGTAACAAAGAATATACAGATGTATCACATTCACTCACAGAATGACTTTAATGTACCTAAAGACAGGTAATAAACCATTAAACATTATTTCCAAACTCTCATATAATATGTTAGAGAACAGATCCTTATATGCGCACGGACGGCAAAGAGATAAATTGCCGATTAGAAGGGGCATGCAGTACCAAGAGAGAAAGCACATACGGAGCTGGGAGATTAGGAATTCTCCCAAAAACAAAAAATAAAGTAAAAGGCACAAAGAAAGAACATTGAAAAAACAATAAACCCAACTGCTCATAGTGAACCCTGAAAGACAAAAAACACGCTTCTTTCACAAAGGTCATTGATAGTACCCCTAATGTGAAAGTACCCATGGAATATGTTACACAGGATTTGCCCAAAGTAACCATACCATTTGCCTAGCAGCTATCAAGCAACTATGTACTATACTTAATGGGCCAAAACCTTTGGAAGTAACAAATTGGGGGAAAAAAAAGCAAAAACAACACAAAACATCCTAACATGCAATCCACCTACATGTAGAGACTAGCTACTTGCAAACAATTACTGACAGAAGTGAACACAAAATCTATTGTATTAAATTTTAAAACATATCCCTATTCTTAATCTTATCATTATCCAAATTGTTACTTTTTTTTTTGTTGAGAATGCATGCCATAGAAGTCATAAAAAACCCATTACTTTTCCCTCCCATGCAGCTAAAATAAAATTATCTTCCAGCGTAGTAAAACACATGTTGACCTAGATTCAAATAAAGGCCTAAAATCTGATAAAACATCCTAAGTATAGTAAAACATTAAAGAAAACCCATATTAATACTCTTTGATTTCTTCATAAGTCTTCGGTTTCATGCGGGAGGCGAACTCCTTCCAATCAAAATCACCAACCCCAAACCTGTAATTGACATTTAATGTGAGATAGATATAGTTATTGTCACGCAAAACCCTTTCTTCAATACATAAAAATAAAATGACAGTAACCTCATCAAAATTTGCACAAATGCAGCCCTCTGATTTTGATTAAAACCGAGTACCCTGAATGATCTTCCTTCACCTTCCATCAGAGGGAGCGGTTCTGTGCTATCTGCTGCAAGTAAATTTGAAGGAATATTAATATCACAGTCAAGGCCAGATGATCTAAGTCCACCATATTTATTAAAAAAGATATTAAATTAAAGATTTAGTCCATACGTTTACACTTGTTTACAATTTGGTCCGTATTTTTTTTTATTTATCCTTACACATACAAACGTTTTCAAAATAGCCCTTACCGCCAATTTCCATTATAACATCATTAATTTAGTTCCTATAAGATATTTTACGATAAAAAAAAACATAAAGAACAACGAAAGCAACACCTGCAGAATATAGGACCACCTACGCAGAAGAAACAAGTGCCCACAGGACTTCTGGGATGTGCAGGAAAACTTGATGGAAGTTTTACAGGAAGAAAAAAAAAATTGGGTTTCCATCTATTGTTAAATGTAGGGTGTTCTAATGGAAGTTGACGGAGGGCACTATATTCGAAATGCATACAAATGTGAGGACTAATATGGAAAAAACCTATATAGACAAAATTGAAAATAAGTGAACACTGAAGGAACCAAAATTTCAATTCAACATAAAAAACTAATTAACTAATTTATATATACCTCGAGCTTTCTTTTTATAAGGCCTTCTGGTAGAAGTAGTTCCAGTTGAATTTGAATCACCATCAGTAAGCTCTGCTTCATAATTGTCATCTTCATCAGAGCTTACATCTTCCAGACCAGCAAGGTCATCCTCCTCAACGGAAACCATCTGGATAATCAAAGAATATAAAGAATAAGCAGAAAAGGAAAATTAGAAAAAATTAATCAATCAAGTGGGTGGATTTAAGTAACCAACTTCCCAGTACCAAAACCCTAGATGTCAATCTCTGGTTATATAAGTCATTAGAAGGCATATGTCATATATCGAAAGTAAAGGAAAAAGGAAAAAGTTCCATTAGACCATACCAGGGTAATAAACAACACTTAAGAGCAAACAGAATATGGATTGGTACTATTGATTGTAATCTTACAAACTCAATAATGACATTATGACAACAGGTACCAATAATCTTTTCTTTGCAAATTAATACAAGAAAATGGCATTAAACCACAATCACGTACCATTTTGCGATTTCGCTTCCCTTTGCCCAAGGAATTAAACTCCTCAACTTTATGCTCTTGATACTTGTCTTTTAACAACTCCTCCCAGTAATGTGTTCTTTCTGAACTGTTCAGAGACTCCATTGCTCTTATTTGAGCGGCCTCCTCTGCTGCAGCCTGGGCTTCATCAACATACTCAAAATTTGCAACCTAGAACATTAATCCGTTCAGTCAATCAAAGCATAGTAGCCAACCAGAAACCCGAAGAAGACTGAGTAAATAGATTCAGTGCAGGTATTTGTTGTAATAAAGGCAAAACAGATGTCACAAAACATAGGGGGAAAAGGTAATGAAAGCAGAGTGCTCCATAAACTTCAAGCACTTTTTCTATGCTGAATTAAGAAGCAGTACATCCAAGAACAATTTTTTTCCCAAAGGGGAGAATTGAGAGTAAATATAACTACTCACTCTTTTTAGGTTTTACATTTTCCCTCTTTACCCATCTCTTTCTATCATTTTCTCAGTGCTCAAGGGTTCTAAAAAGCACTTATTGAGTTCCATAAAATCCAATATAAGAATTATATGCATGAGTTCATTTTTGCGGTTACACATGCTAATACCATTTATTTCAACTGAAGCAGGAGAATAATGAATGGTTGAATGCACTTCAGGATGAGAACAAGAAAATTGAGAATCCACTACAACCCCACAAAATCATTACATTGACGGATGCAAATTCCAAAGGCAAGCCAAGATCTATGCACACTTGCACAGTGAAGTCAAATAATCAAGATCAGTGGTTTGCCATAGTAACGCTTTCACAACAAAACAAATTAATCCAAAAGGCAAAAGGGGCAAAAAGAACTTTTTATGCAGGGACAGCCCAATCTAGTTGTACACCCAAAACCCACTTCTATTTTGATTGATTGATATGTCTCCATGTGTATTTATGAGTCCATACACCTTTTGAGGTAAAAGATAAATGGCAGAGTAGAAATTAAGGACACCTCAACTGAACACGAACCTAAGCAGATAAATCAAGGTAGATTGGTAGATTAAAACATTAAGAGCTCAAAATTGTATATGAATGATTATACGAAATGGTCAACCTTAAAGGCCTTCAGAAATCCATCGTCATCTTCATCTTCCAAAGTAGCCTCTTCATTTCCAACTAGATCACGATCCAACAATCTATTATGAAGAAATACACATGAGATAAAATTCCCAAGCATATTGTTATTACATGCTAGTGGAGATGTGCTTGATTACCTATTGATAGCAGTATCATCATAATGGATTTGGCGGGATTTGCCTGCTTCATCATTCTCATCCGCAAATAACTCCTTTGAGCCATACCTTATGATGTCATCTAACTCTTCCTAAGCATAATCAACAATCAAAAGTTAGCAACAAATCTTTAACCACATTATATTCAATTAGATAAAGTTCATATTTCAATTTGGTTTTTAATACTTAAAATTCTTAACCAACATTTGACTTCAATAGTTTTGAAAAATTGATCTCTAGAAATAAAATGTCATGGAGATCAACAAGTCCCACCTCGACGGGGTATAAGTAAACCTAAGGTTATATCAGCCTGAGGTGCTACAAGTCCAAAATCCAAATTACCAAGGCAAAGTGAAAGTGCATATTGAAGAAGACAAGTACTCAGTCTCCCACGTTGAAAACTATGATGGGCCCATACAACTTAACAAGGCTCAATCAATATACTCAAAATAAACAAGGGTTTGCAATTCTTACATAATCAGGAATTCTAAAGTGAAGGTGGGATAGAGACAATGACCTTCAGTCCTTCACAGACACAATAAACACAACGGACCACATAGGAGACATTAATGGGTTAATTAATACAGTGGCTTACAATTTTAAAACACGTGGTGATTCTATTCTAAAAGGAGTTTTTCTTTTCTTTTTTTTTTTTGGTGAAATCTAAAAGTAGTTTTTCTACATGAAGAATTTTGTGCATTTGAAAAAGTGCAATGCCAGATATTTTCAAGAGTTCAATCAATAGTTACTCCGAATTAGCTGTCAAATATACAGAGTGAATGAAGTGCTTTACTTTGTTAATGTGAATGGAGATTAATCAATAGTTTTTCTTCACTCTGTGCAGCTTCTTTTATGATATCTTTCAAGTGTGTCTTATCCTCAATTTTGGTGCTTCTTCTTTACTCATCTTCCATAAAAAATTCATATTAAACCTCCTATAAGATAGTTGACTAGAATTCAGATCCACATCAACAGTCACACTACATATCAAATGCATTTTCTCTTAATAAATATTTTCGAGAAAAAACAATAGAATTACTACTGTGGGGAGGATTTCCTCCAAAACCTGTCAGAGAAGGGAGGCTAAAAAATGAAGAACTAGAAAATGGAGCAATGCAGACTAGTCTCTCTGCTTTCCTCCTTACTTCTTGATTCAGTTAGAAATAAAAATATAAAATCACTTCATGTGTTCCAGAACGAAGTAGTGGTATGCCAAAATTTGTCCATATTCTGACTAGAAGGTAAAATAAAGAAGGCAGTGAGTAGTGACTACAGACAATGACAAAAAAGGAGCATAGATGAATTCAAAAATGAAAATTGTATCACTCTAGAGTCCAATGCTATACTACCAGCCAACATCTATTTTCCATCTGGTTTCTGCAATCTAGTCACATCAAAAACAAAAGCGAAAAAATACAAGAACATTGCACCTAAACAAATAGAATTAACGTGGCCTAACCAATGAGACTGATAGCTACTGTCATCAGCTTTCACAACATAAGCCTTTACTTTTGAAAATGTAATTGCTTACCTGATTGATATTTTGAGCCTTTAGCCTCCCTACAACTAGGTGTTCTAACACCATTTTCTTTTTTGTCAACTCCATCATCCTTTCTTCAATGGTTCCTCGTGTTATAAGCCTATAAATCAACACCTACAATCCCAGAACTACTATGACATTCCAAGTAAATAATAATAAACTACACATAACAAAGAAAAAACTCAAACCTTGTTAGTTTGTCCAAGTCGATGAGCTCTAGCCATAGCTTGTAAATCAGCATGAGGATTCCAATCACTAAAGATAGACAGTTCAATCAGTGGATAATAATGAAATTTGAATTAAATTAGACAACAATTCACACAGAAATAAAAGCTTGGTTTTTAACCATCTTATTAATTGTTTGCATCAAAATGACTATAATGAGTATCACCTATTGTTTAACTTCGAAACAGCCAATATGTGAATGAATATACTTCACCATGGAACTGCAAAGATCAATTACATGGATATGGACAAAAGAATGCAAAGCATTTTATCCAAGCATTCCCAAGGTGCTCATCAAATTAAGGTAGTAAATGGTTTAACTTTCATATTTTTTTAAATAAATTACCCACAACCTTCTCTAGTTAGATAATTCCAGAACAAGCAAAGCAAGAATCTTTAATTCAATGCGCAAGAGAGCTTTGTGTTCCCCTTAAAATTATGCTTCTTTTCTGTTTTTTTTTTTTTTCATAGTAGTCTCCAGAAACTCATTTAATTGCAACTTTCCAAAATCACTGAAAAAATTCTCGAGAAAAAAGAAATCCAGGCAAAACAACAAACCTTGCATGCCTAATCTAAAAAGTCAAGACAGCCTGATCAAGAAGCTACTGTCTCTTACATTTTCAAAGAGCATTAAAGTTTCTCAAATCAAAGTTCCCACCAAACTTTCTAAAACCATAGATGAATACCCGATGCTTACAAAGGAAACAGCTCAATCTTGTCATACTTTAGTGTGATACTATCCTAATAGCATAAAAAAGTGCTCAGCTTAAGGTAACTTAGTGACTTCTCACACACATGGCAAGAAAAAGGCAAAAAAACAAAAAAAGACACAGGCAATAGCACTACTGGTTCAGAATGCAGAGATTAACAGAAATACAGATAGGGAGTTTTATTGATTTTCCTTCTTCCCTGGATCAATGGAACTTAAGGGAAGACAAACAAGAATGGTTTGCAAAAGTAGTCTAGTGATTCGAGAGCGTGATCTCTCCCTCCCAACTCACCAACTAATTAACTGCCTTAGCTTACATTCTCCGTCTCTATTTATAGCAGGCTAACTAATTAACTAACTCTAACAGCTGCATAAACAAGGCCCAACTGGGGATGGCCCACTTGGTTCCTTGGGTCCATCCTAATTGGAGCCTGTTACCAACAAACAACCACTAAGTTAAAATGGATCAATGACAATGAATGGGGTAGTAGCTGTAATTGTTGTAGTTGTAATTGTGGAAGCGGAAAATATATTTAAACCCAAAAGGAAAAACCTTCTAGACAACAATATTTGTTTTGCAGCCCATTTTGTTAACATATTTTTTATCAGACTAATCTTCAAAAGAAAAAACAGTTACGGGAATTAAAATATTCACCTATCATATATAATGACTGTGTCAGCAGTTGCAAGGTTTATGCCCAACCCCCCAGCTCTGGTAGACAGAAGAAAGCAAAACCTTGATGAATTTTTGGCATTAAAACGATCTATCCGTACTTGTCTTTCAGCTCCAGGAACCTTGCCATCTATCCTTTCATACAGCCAATTCTAGCATATATAAAAACAAGAAGAACAAACAAACAAACTGAATATCATACTGAAAAAATCAACTTCAGAAAACAATTAGGTTAGTAACACATAAAAACCACATATCAATACCTTGTAAGAACAGTAATCTTCAAGTAAGTCCAGCATACGCTGAAATTGGGAATATATGAGGACTCTATGTCCTTGCTCTTTAAGCTTCACCATCATCTTGTCCAGCAATTGCAACTTCCCTGATGATTCCAGCAGCTGTCTGTCAAGTACAAATGAAAGAGAAAAAGACTAAATCAATAACAGTTAATTGATCAATCGTATAATCCAAATTATACTACAATAATGCCTTCCAACATGATAACAAAATATTTTATTTTAGTTACATTGACAAAAGCTCACAATTTTCAATAGAACAAAAAAAAAAAAAAAAAAAAAAAAAAAAAAAAAAACCAAGATTTAGCACTGTTAGAGTGTCTAAATAATAAAAGAGTGCGATCTGCGACTGACGGCGCTGCTGTATTATCACTGTTACAGTTACTGCTATAATTAACAGTTCTGTTACAGTTATAGTAACGGATTCTGTTAAACTACCTGATATCAACATCATTGTAACAGTGTTATCAGTTAACATCAATAATATCCAGCATTTTTCTGTTTCAGATTCTTTTGATTTTCTCTCAACTCTCTTCTTCATTTCCTTTCATTTTCCTTTAGCAGAGTACCTAGTATTTCTAATAGACAACCTCGATGTCACGCTCAGAGAAAAATGGCAAGAGAGTTTACTTGAATGATTCTTTGGCATCTTCAATATCTGGTTCAACTCCTTCTAACATGTAAGGATGACAACAGAGCTTACGGAGTTCCATAACGACATTGATAAGAGAAATCTGATTCAAAACACATATACAAGGATCAATAATGCCAATACTGTTATGATATTTTTGTCTATTTACTTACAAAGCTAAGAATAAGAATAAACTAAAAGGTCAGTTCTGTACAGAATGAATCTAACCTGTGCACCGCCACGGCGAGTTAATATCTGATAATTACGGGTCAAAATTGCCTTATAATATTCTTTCTGTTTGCTGCTCAATTCAACACGTAAAATAAGTTCCTTTTTAGGAGGTAGTTCCTTCATGACGTCTTTCTTCACTCCTGCAAAGGCATTAAAAATTTGAATCCACAACTCAGCAATACACATTTCTATAAACAAATAACTAACTACTAAGTACTGTAAGGACCATTGAATAACCAGGCTTCTGAGAGCCCATTTGAAAATTCGTTAATGCCAAAATTACAACCACCAAGTTAAAGTATCTGAATCGATAGTATCCTAGCGCACTTCTATTTAAAGGCCTAACTTTGAGCCAAACAATAATATGGCCCTTCAGCAATTGAAAATCATTTTCTTTCTACAAGAAAAGTAAAAGAGATTAAAAAAGTTCCAGCATTCGATTCCAATAGGGATCATTCTAACAACTGCAAATCACTCTTTCACAGGTTGAGATGAAGACCCACAACTTCTTCTAGGATCCTACCACTGCACCCCAAAGTGATTGCAGAGACTACAACTTCTACAAGAACAAGATTTAGACAAATTGAGAAAAGAGGATAAACATCTTAAAATATGACCTAAATCTTGAAAAAAGTGGCAGCTCATGGAGCTTGATATGATATATGCTCTAGAAGTGAATGTTATAAAAAAGTGTCCCGGATATGATTTTTAAGAAAGACCACTTCATCAAAACCCAATGATCTGGTAAATTTGACAAATTTTAACATAGCATATACCATGAAATCTGATTGTTAAAAGCAGCAGGAAAACAAGTTCACTGTAGTTCAAGCAAGATACATAAAAACACAACACAAAATTAGCACAAGAAGTAGCATGGTTTAATGCTATATCATTTAATAATAATCCAGACAATCAAATGACATGAAATTGACACTTATTCAAGATTAAGATGTATACTTCTCAGGAGATGTGGAGCCAGCATTTTATGAAGCCTTGAGATCTGTTCCTCTTGATTGATATCCTTAAACTCTTCCTGGAACTCCTCTAAACTTCCAAACTACCAGCAGCCAAAAGTAAGTCCATAAGAAACTCTTGACCATCATGAGAAAATTCAATAACTTAAAACCATGAATTATCTTATAGTACAGTCCTCATACTAACCTTCCCAGCATCAAGGAAGTGCATAAGCATAAAAAGTTCATCCAGGTTGTTCTGAAATGAATCAAACAATCTTCAATAAGTACCTTCCAACTTCCAATAGATAAACCTTCCAACTTCCAATAGATAAATTTAACATTCGCAATCCTCAAAAAATTATCTTAGTTACATGACCCAAGTACAATATATACAATAAATTAAAAAAATAAGCACTGTAAAAAAAATTATATGACCCAAGTTTAGAAAAAGGAATTCTTAGTACTAGTAAGTAGTCACAGCACAATCACGCAGGAGGAAACCAGCTATGGCACATAAGCATAATTTGAAGTAAACCTGAAGAGGAGTCCCAGTCAAGAGAACACGATGTCTGGTAGAATACTGCTTTAATGAAGAAAATAATTTTGAATCCTTGTTTTTGAGACGGTGACCTTCATCAACTATCTGAATACAGATACAGATGAAAGGCTGTCAGCATTAAGCACAAACGAGAATAGTAGTAACAGAGGCAACTGGAAAAATTATATTTTTTGTTCTGGTGCTGTAATGGAAAGTAGAATGCTACCATGCAATCCCATTTTATAGGTTTCAATGATGTTGTGTCCAAGTTGATCATTTCATATGATGTCAAAAGGACATCAAACTTAATCCTGTCTTGCTTGCTTTCGCTAACAATATGACCGGATTTCTTTTTCTTGATCTTCTTCTGTTTCTTTGGAAAGTAAAATTCGTACTCTCGTATAACAGCACGAGCTTGGGCAGATCCAACATACATAATCTGCAAAAACAAACATACAATTAAGAAGTAACAACATAGATGACAATAGTACTGAGAAATTGCCATCTACATACAACATTCAATTGAGGTGCCCATGTTGCAAATTCACGTTCCCAGTTTCGCAATGTTGAAAGTGGAGCAACCACCAGATGTGGAGAAATGCCCTCTTCAAAAAGAGCTGCTAAGAAAGCAATACTTTGTATGGTTTTCCCTGCAAGTGAGAAACTCAACCATTAAATTGCGATAACACACCCTAGAAATTTCAAATTAAGGGCAGAGGCACGTTCAGAAAAAATAGTAAACGGAGGGTATAAACACTGCTGGGTTGGTTTAGCTGGTAAGAATTGAAGAACTGTGCTTGAAAGACTCCGGTGAGTTCCACTATAAGCCATCGTATAGACTTGTCAAATGAACTTGCCTTCGAATGGTATCCTCCCATAAACTAAATTTTTTAATTACCCCAAAAAAAGGAGGGAATAAATAGATAGAGAAAAGGGCAGAGAACAGAGACTAAGTACCAAGTCCCATTTCATCAGCAAGTATAACATGAGTTTGCTTGGACCAAGAGAACCGCAAGAAGTTCAAGCCTTCAAGCTGATATGGATGCAGTGTACCTTCGTAACATGAAAATAAGGTGACCCAGGTCGTTCAGATCGAATCAAGTAAACATAAAACATACTATTCAAGAAGAATATCAGCTGGAAAAACATACCGCCTGAAAGAAAATCAGGGCTATGTTCACACTGTTGAAATTCTTTCTGTTGTTTCTTCAATTCAGCATCAACATTGTCACTGCTTTTTAGCTTACGAGAAGAAAGCTTGCTGGACTTGGAACGTAATCTATTGAATCTTTCTATTTCTGGCTGAAATGCAGAAATGTCTGACTCATACTCCCAATAGCATTCATCATACGGAAGCTCTTTCCACTTTACAAGATATTCCTTCTCATCATCGTCACCCCTAGACCACTCAAACAACTTAGTCCATGAAACATGTGCATTCATTGACATTTTAGAGGAAAAAGTAGCAGGAAGTAATTAAGTAAACTGTCTAAGCCATTAGGCTACACATTGCAGTGTCACTCATGATTCTGAGTCATGAAAATTAAAAAATTTTAGTGAATCTCCCTCCCTCCCTCCCCCTGTATTCCTGTGGTGGTGGCCCAGAAAATAGAGATAGTTATGAGGGGTTTTCTTTGGTATGGGGCAGATGTTTTACCACCTTCATAGCATGGAAGTCTATTGTAATGTTAAGAAGGAGAAAGGGCTTGGCCTTGGTAATTTGGTGTCCGAGAATAAGGCGTTGGCTGCTAAGAGGCTTTGGCGTTTCCTACTCAAACAAACCTCCCTTTGGCATCAAGTTATTTACAGTAAATACAGTTTGTATCCAAACGAATTTCAAACAGGGTCTTGCTCACAAGTGCTATTAAGGATTCTAAAAGTGGAAAAAATTTATAAGTCCAAGTTATTTATTCTCTCGAGAATCCAAAAAAAGTGCATTTTCCCATAACTTTTAACCACTTTTAATCTCTTAACAAGTGCCCTAAGGGCACTCTTTAGCATTTTCCTTTCAAACAATTCAAATTTAGAATTAATCCAAAAATTAGGAACAGAATCATCTCATGTTATTTTGAATATGGAGAAGATGGAAAATAAAGTCCCACAAAGTTGAACCTGCAAGCAAGTACTCGATCAACGGTAGTCCATTCAGGTCGAATGGCAACAAAATCTTCCTCAGAAGTATTGACGGATGCCATTTGACGATGGAAGTTGTTCAATTTAGTCCGTAGGCGAGGATAAGTCTTGAAAGCTTTCTGAAAATCCTTCTCCGGCACCCTAAAGGAAAAATATGTGTAGCTGGTTAAGTGGAAATAGCTAAATGATGAGAAAGATTTAGAGAAAATAAAATCCTAGAAAGCAGCCTTCAAAAGAAAAAAAAATAAAAATATTAATTAATAATAATACTGAAAACTAAAAATTGGGAATGATATAAAAATAGACAAAGCAGAAGTGATGAATGGAGGCTAATAGATATATAATAAGCCTTGCAGAAGGTTTACTAGACACTATAGAAAGCTGGGACATAAAAAAGAATAAGTTCCCACAAATTTACCAACTGCAATGCAAATATGATAGCCCCTTCCACTTAACAAGGTATTGTTTGACAAAAATTTGCTTTGACCCTGATATTGTGGCATCACTTTCAGTAGCTACAGTAGGACGCATCTCACAGTCTAATATCTTATCGATATCATTAAGTGGGCTAACCTGCAAATAGACCAAAAAATATAGAGAGAGAGAGAGGCTGTCACTCAATCAGAAATCTATTATTAGTACTTCTGTTAAATAAAAAAAAATTAAAACAAAAAAACAAAAAAAAAAAAAAAACAAACACTTACGCATTCAGGGCACCTCCACCTGTCTGGAAGGGGACCTTTAAAAGGTGGAAGTAAACACCTAGCATGGTATGCATAATTGCATGTTTCACAACTCTGAAGATTTCCGCTTTCTCCACAAGCTTGACACAAATTCTCTTTCTATTTAGAAGGGAAAGTAACATCAAAACGAGGAGGGAGGGAAGAAAATTAGTTCAAAACATTTACTAGTGTAAACAAAGACCCCCAAATATGCAATGATGGCCACCTATATCAAACTAAGCTAGACACAACATTTCACCAGCTGTCTTATTAATTAGAATAATAATATTCCTAATGTGTATATAATACAAAAACCTCCCTCTTTTACCATAGGATAAAAGAGGAGTTTGTTAGAGATGAGAAAAAGAGGGGGGGTGGTTAAACAAGACTAACACATCAACTAAGCACGGCTTGCCAATTTCTTCGAATAACCAACAATGAAACTCCTCTTAATAATTAAATAGCCATTAAGATAACATCACAAAGAAGTTAAGGCTTATACAGTGTAGCCAAAGGCCTGCCTAAGACTTTGGGGGAAGAAGCTAGAATTGATCAACGCTACTTGCTGGCTAAGGTGCTGTCCCTTCAAAGAGGTACACGCCTCTAGCACCTTAGGCACGCCTCTGGTTCAGGTGAGTCATGCCTTCTGTGCATTTATTTTAATTGATAAATGTATAGAAAAACAAGAGAGTCCAGCTATTAAACTTGACAATGTGATGTTAAAAGGGGTAAAATAATCTGAATGTTAACAAAATAATTAGGGTTCGGTCTTTGAGAGTCCTTGCAGCAAGCAACTTAAGGTTTTGTCAATTGAATAACAGCAAACCCTTTTTCTTCCCATTAGGTAAGGTAAGCGTCGTGAATTGAAAGGCACAATCGTGTTCTATCAAAAATTAAATCTTCATTAACACACCAACAAAAAAAATAAAATTTAAGTCTTCAAAAGGCCATTTAACTGAAGGAACGAGAACTGACCTTGCCGGTCATGGGAGCAGTAAGATCAAAGCACTGCAAGGGATGGGTCATGTGTGCAGTGCTTGGTGGCACTAAACTGCTGGAGATGGTCGGAGGTGCGGAAACAGGGAGTCGGGAATGTGCCGACAGAGCAGAAGAAATCAAATATGAAATGCTAATAACATTCTCAAAAAAAACCAAAACACAGCATTAGAAGAATCACGTTGCTGGGCTGATGGGCTTCGGTCTATTGTTTTAACATTTTGGCCCATCTTATTCTAAGGCCATATAAAAAATAATAGATTAAAATTTGGATTTATATATATATATATATATTTATATTTATATCAAATAAGGATATGTCACAGGGACTGAAGATGGATTCAAGTGAGGGAGGGATTGATTTACAGTAGAGATTTTGAAGGATTTCAAAGAGTTTTGAATGGATCAAGATCGAAATGAGCTCCTATACATTTAAGAGTTCATGTTATCTGAGAAAATGAGACAAGGCGTGAAAGTGAAGGAAAAATGAAGAGATTCAGAATTTAATAAAGGTAAACTGTCCTTAATAACCGAATATGATCACGTACATATAGTTGTGCCTAATGCATCAGGAACACGGTAGAACCCTAACTAAATATGAGCTGATGACAGCTTGCTGACACATCAGCAGACTTGCAAGTTGATGTATTGCCACATACACACACATTAAAGTTCACCATATACCCACATCTTGAAATATTAAACGTTTGTTGTATCTCCGTATCCATGTCGTATCATGGTGGCACCATATTTACTAAGGCTGCCTTTGCCTTAGCTACCTTGGCTAAATCGAAACTCTTGTATGAGTTGTATCCGCAATTATAATTTCACACCAAATTAGAAAGGAAGCTTAAGGGGGAAATTTTCCACCACCACACTATTCACCAAGCAGTAGTAGGTCAAAGAAGTGTCCACAACTTTAAGTTTTATCAAGGACAGCTCTAATTTGACTGGAAAATCCAATACATGGGAACAACACAAACAAGTATATGGCTTTCCTAAACTACAGCAAAATATTAACAACCGGTCAAACACCGAAGCACTGAGCAGTGCACTAAACACTATAATACCTAAGGTAAACAAGATTCCTGTAAAATAAGTATAAAAAGCAAAATAAATCATTATTAAATCCAATGAAATTCACTACAGCAAAAATGATGTAACTTACCGCATCACTTCGAACTATGGTCTCAAACGTTTCCTGAGTTGTCCCAGGTTTTCTAGGCAAAAAATCATCATCGTCTGAGTCATCTATATTATAAATTGGCTTGCGATCTGATCTTGCACGAAGCCTCTCGACCAAGCTACTCATGTTCTGCTAAAAAGATAAAAGTCCCGATATGAGCAAGAAGAAGAAAGAATTAATTTCTATCAGCAAAACCCTCTGTAGAGTGATCAACTTTCGTACTGAACCAAGAGTCACCCGAGGAAAAAAGAATGGCAAAACTATTAGATTGATATTTTTAGGTTACAAATCAGTACTTTAAGTTTTTTTTATTTCAAATAAGTCCTGTAAGTTGTTGCCGTTCAACAAATCAGTCATTTCTTTTAATTTCCTTCGTTAAGTGACACAATAGTACCATGTGTTTAAAAAAAAAAATACGAATTTGCCAATAGCCTCACCCTCAAATCAACCATGAATAAAATGAAGTCAGGCTTAAGCAACTGCATATAAATTCAAACAAATCTATACTCATAAAAAGTAAACGAAAACTGAGATAAATCTAGATATACATGCTTCGATTACTAGCGTAATCGCAACTATAGAACAGTAAAATCAACAGCAACAAATTACTCAAAAAAAAAAAAAAAGTTCAAACTAACACAAAATGGATCATATGATTTAAGCAGAGTTTCAAAAAAACGAGAAAAATAAGAACTCGATAAAACAATGTCTACTGCGCTTTCTCTTTACGAGAGCAAAAGTAGAAACCCTAGAAATGTTAAAAACTCGTTCACCGTTTTTTCAAAAACGGTTGAAAGAAGAATCTGTTAAGTCCTACTAGGTGTTAAGCTAAATCGGATAGTTTAGGAGCTGTGAGTGATGAGAGTGAAGTGTTAGTGTGGGAATTGGGAGTGAGACGCACCGTAGAATGCGAGATTTTCGGGCGATCTGGGAAAGTGAGGTTGGGAATTTCGCGGGAAGTTAAAGCTAAGTTGAGAAAATAAGAAAATGGATAAATAAAAATGGAAAATGGAAATAATAAAAAAGAGGCGGTGAAGGAGAAAGAAGGGGGGGAATGGATGCAAGAGGACTCACCAAGACAAGACAGTGACCACTGACCAGAGAGATTAACAAATAACAACAACCCCAAATCTGTTTATATCGAAATTTGGGAAAACAACTAACAAGCACTGAAATTTTAGGCCTGCGAAATTTATTGACACAAGTACTGTAAATTTATATATATATTAAATAAAATAATTAATACTAGAAAGCATACATGCATTTTTATTGCAAAGTGAAAAAGAAAAAAAAAAATATTACTGTTCATTTTGAGTAGAAATTTTTTTTTTAAGGTCGAGTTTTGAGCCAAAGGAGAGGAAATAGTGCGTTGTTAATATTGAAACTCGAATGTTCACAATCTACGTTCCCAATAGTTTGTCCAACCGAGATATTGCTTAGGGATAAGAAATTTTGATCTTTATATGAAACCATATAATCATAATTAATCTATAAAAAATAATTTTTAATTGATAATAATAATTTATTTCAAGTTTCTCTAAAAACTTTCAAATTATCATTGAGTTTTATGTTTTACCTTGATGAGAATGATTTTTTTACGTGATGGGAATATATTATTTCAAAAAAATTTATTGAGTGCTATTAGAACATTAAAAATTACTCATTACATATCATATATTCATATGTCATGTTCAATCATATTAGCATGAGAGAATTCGGCCATACACGAAAAATGTGATAAAAATTAGATAGTGTAGTTAAAGCCAATTTTAATACTCCAAAAGCTCGAATTGAAATTAAAATTATTCTAAATCAGTCACACGGGTCTAGTCACCACCCGAGCAACTTAATGTTAGGTTTTTTTACCTCCAAATAATTTGTGCTCATAACTAACTGTCTATCCAATAAAGAGACTAATAGGCAAAATGATGGAAAATTCTTACAATTCCAAGCAATTCTCATGCTCCGGTCATAAGGATCGTTGATTTATTATTAAACAATTTCAATAGTTGAGATCAAAAGATGTAAAAATTGTCTAGTGAAAAGTTTACCCGTGCCATTTCTTCATCCATCCCAAACATACCACCACTCCAATCATTGTCGTCCATTTCCAACCCTTTTCATTGTCGTAATGGTCCCACATGCTCCCATTTCCTCGAATCATCGCCATCACAGTCACCACAACCATTGTTTCCTTCTCCCACTCCACCACCGCAAGACATACCTCGCATCCATCACTTTCTTGGGCAAAACAATCATAAACACACAATTCGCCAACAAAAAGGGTTAAACACGACGGTAGTGTCGAACTCTCCATTGCTTCAAACCAAACACCATTCAAATAAAAAAATGTCAAATTGCTTGCAATTGAACCAAATATCATCCAAATTAAAGAAGTTTATCTTCGCTCGCTGGTCCATTTTTATCATGGTACAGTCTCTTTCTTCTTCATTCACTCCTTTTTCATTGAAATTAGCGACACAACTTCTACCTCACAACACCTTTTTACCCAAATTCCAAACCTTATTTCTCAATTCCTTCATAATCCAAACCTAATTACAACAAAGTCGAAGCTGATTTCGATATCGTCAGCACCAAGAGTCTCACCACTGGATCAACAACTTGGTGAGCATGGATGATTTCGTCATAAAAGTTCATCAAAGGTGGAAGTTTATTAGAAAAGATTATTGATGGAGGCGAGTAGGAGTATTCGTAGCGGCACAAGGTGAGGGTTTGGGTGCGGTTATAAGGTCATGTTTGTTTCGGGTGGGTAATTAGTTTGCATTGTGGGATTAGTTTACATTATTGGTGATTGTTGAGGCAGTTTTTTGCAAACGGAGCATTTGACACATACTAGGTTGTTGCAGATATCGACGACCAGGAGGAGGTGCTACAACGATATGCTAGTCGCAACTCCGAAAAGTACTAGTCAAAGCTCAACAGGTTTGGTGTTTCAGGTTGAGAGTAGTAATTGGTAAGGGTAGAGTGAGGTAAAATTAGACTTTTCATTACATTATAAAAACCATCTGCCGAAAATAAGATACAACTTTGTTAAAGTCATATTTTGATCTCATATCTATCATAACTATCGTTATGCTCAAGCTCTTTGAGTACAAAGTCTTCTTCGATTCCCTCAAATAGCGTGAGAGAAAGGAATACTTATTAAGATATTTTGATGCTTAAGTAGGTAAATAACTGAATATGACTCAAGTCAATTAAGTAAAATGGGATAAAAGATATTTTTTGCTAGGAGAGACATTTATAAGTAATCAGTAGACTTGTCGTCTTTGATTTCATCATGTATAACACATTTGAGTCAAATTTTGAAAAAGAGTACAAAAAGTGTTAATTACTTGAAATACAATAGCATTCCTAAAAGGAATATAATATAATTTAAGCTAAATTCATTTGCTTGTTTCACATTTCTAAATTTGCATATAGTATGCTAAAATTTTGATGTTAGTTTGTTATATGAAAAGCTTATATAAAATCTTGTGAAGAGGAGAGAGGACATAAGAGAATGAGTAAGGGACAAAGTATGTCGAAAGGGATTTGAAATCAAGCACTTGTTATTCAATAATGGATTTGCTTAGCTTAAACCCTCGCAGCTAAAGATAAAAGATGAAAAAAGAGCAAAAACATATTGAAAAGCTAAGTCTATTATATTCAAAGTATTGAATTTTTATTTTCAATGCAAAACTATTTTATTAAGTCTCTTATCCCAACGACCTCACAGTTGAGGTTAAGAAAATCATTTAACAATTTATGTAACACATCTTCACTAATTACTGCAATTGAGTTGAAGTGACTATAAAAAACAAATATTTAATATTAACTATATAATTTTGAAATATTGTGATGTAATTTCATTGCAATAACTTTACCTAATGCTACTTACAAAAAATGACCTAATAGTTTCGCTGGGATAACGAGTTCGCGATTTAATAGGAAATGATGATTTGTTTATCAGATATCAGACGATTTCAAAATTGATCTATTTTCCGATTTAAACATTGTCAGATCAATTTTTACAATGGTGTTTGGCTTGTAATCAAACTACACCGATTTGTGTATATGATCGAAGCGATGCATGCTATCCAAAGCATTCTTTTGGAAGACAGCATCAACGAAGATGTATTGGCCAAATGATTCTAACGATTTCCTTTATATAGTAAGACAGTTTCAACACTGGGCAAAACTAGTTTGGTTTTACGAGGTTTATTGTCTTCTTCGCAAAAGCAATCACCCCACCATTGCAACATTGCAGTAGCAGGTCATACCAAAATATAGACAAGAAGACAACATTGCCAAATGTCAACAATGAAACCTCGGAATTGTTCGAAAGAAAGACTCCTGCACCTGAACGATGCTCCCCCTTCAAAAAACATGGCAATAAGCAAATTAAGACGTGAAACACCAATCATGATATTGATTGCAACAAACATCTGCAAACTGAAGAAATCATATCATAAATTATTATTGTTGAAGCACTAAACTTAGGTGATTTACAAAGAACTTAAAAAGCTAACAAAACCATCTAAGGTTTTTTTTCAGTTACAATTCAAGCAAAAGGATGATGAAATGTTACAAGTAAAACAACAACCATTTTCTTTTGGCAGAAGTGTACACAAGTAAAAAGACTCACACTTAAGACTTAACTCTACAACCAATTATAATAATTTCTCCTTCTTTTTCAATTAGTCTGTCCATTCTCAACACCTAATCCATACAAAACACCAGCGTACTTCTCGGCGGAGCCGTTGAAGAAAGTATCCCTCAACTTCCTAAATGTACACGAAGTGAGTAAACTATCCGATCCAGCTTGATGGCACACACCGACCCTCTCCACTTCCAACAACTCCGCAAGCTTGTTCAACCCACCGTGAAGGTTGTTGCAAAACTTCATCAAATGCTTGATGTCATACAACACCGGGAAATACGTCTTGATCAGGTCGAAGAATCCGGTCTGCGTATCTGGCAATGTTCGGCAAGTCAACAGCTTAAGGAGGTAACCAAAGTCATAACCGCTGTGGAACGTCACCCAATGAACGCTTTCGTTCAGCACAACCCCGGACGACATCAGAAGCTCCCCGAACCTGTTCACATCGATCCCCTTCTCGCTGTTTTTCTTGAAATCGATCCCGCACTGGCGCAGCAACTCGATGGAGTCGCTCGCGAAGATGTCCTCGCTGATGTCGAATTCACGGAAATTGAACTGCCAGATGCAAGGGCTGTCAGTGCCGCAAGTCGGAAGGTTCCCATTCTCATCCGAAAAGGTAAGACCTAACTGGATCAGCTTCAACATGTCGACGTTATCCTTCAACGTCTGATAATTATAGTCGCTGATGCATTTGAACTGCGCCAGAGGGCGAAGAACAACGCCAGGGAACTCGGTATCCATCGCGACATAGTTATAATGATCAACGATTTCACGGATCAGGGCGAATTCCTCTTCGAGATTATCGTTCCACACCTCCCTGATTTGAACCGAATCCGCTTTCGGTAAAATCGACATTTCAAACCTGCAAATCCAAACAACGGAACGAAACTCGCAACCAAACCCCCCAGATCTGCGGATTAAAACACGAATTAAATTAAACAACTCAGATCTCAGAACCCTAACAAATCCACGGCGATTATTACGCTATTCACATAACAGAGTCACAAATCGAGAGAGTCAACAAACCTGAAGAGAAAATTTCAGTGAAGAGAACTACGAATCTTCGAATCTCGGACGATTTTCAACTAGATCTGAAAGAAAATGAAAAATTAAACATCATTTCCAGAAGGAGGAGTGATAATTAGAGCTTGGAAGTGAACTAGGGTTACAGTAAGAACCCTAGAACGAGAGATAGAAGAGAGAGAGAGGGGGAAGGGGGGACTAACTAACCGTGTAGTGGAGAAAATGAAGGGCTGAGATTCACAGATCTAAAACCCAGAATCGGAGAATTAAGGGTTGGGATGAGAGAGAGGGGGTGGGTGGGTCAACGGAGCAAGATTTTTGGGGGAGGAAGAAGAGGGAGAGACGGGAGGAGCGTGAGAGAGAGGGATGAGAAGTGATTTGTACTGGGGGAGATGAAGGGTAAGGTCGTTTTGGTCAGAAACAACTACACGGGTGATGTCGTTTACAACTGGGCTTTTGCAATTCCGGATGCGACAGCATAATATAAGTCGTTAACATCTGTCCCAAACAAACTCCAATCAACCGACTTACATTATTACTATTTTTTTATCATAACTTACATTATTTTTTTTAGTATTAGTATATTGCATTATTATTATTTTTTTTTTTTTGGTTCAATTATTATTGCTCATTTTCGGTATTTGCCCATTCGATGCACCGGTTAAAATAATATTTTTAAAAAATATAAAGAATTTAATTAATAATAAAAATACAATGAATCAAATTAAAACAAAACAAATTGAATAAAATGTATCATATTATTTAATGGATTTATATTTCCATCACCCCACATTTATAATACACAAATTTAATGTATATGCTTATATTTTTTAAATTTGCATTATTAGAATTTATGCGAGAAAATAACACCTCAACAGGACTGTACATATAAAATTCACAAAGCATCGTGCCATGACTGATCCCAATATTGTAGGTACCTTTATTAGGTTACACAAGATATCCACTCGAAGAGAGTAAGTGATTTTGTGCTTTTAATGAACACTCCCAACAAAACCTCTTATATTTGCTTAAGTAGCAACAACCTTACTTGCAACATGCACTCACCCTCTTATTTGTTTAAGTAGTAAAAGCCTCAATTGCCACATGTGCTAGCCTCCATTAGTACTGAGGTACAAAGAATCATGTCTTCAAACATAATAAACAATAAATAAATTAAAATACCACATGTATAAGTCAAATAGATATGGATTTGGACAAAATTGATAAATAAATAAAAAGAATATTAAGTTATTTCGCTTATATATTAAATAAAAGTAAATGATAAAATATTTAGATATTTTTATTTGGTATCATTTGTCATCAATTAATCACAAAAAGTATTTATTTTAGATTTCCAAATTTTTTTAAAAAAATAACTATTGATCAATAAACAACATTACATAATTTTTTGTGGATTTATAGATCAATTATACATCTTTTTAATTTTAAGAAGTTACCAACTTCAATTTAATATGTCTGGCATCAATTTCAAATTCTCTGGTTTAATTATTTGATATCAATTATCTTAACAATAATGGTACTGAAAAAATACTTATGTTTAATTTTTTCATCCACGATCACTTTTTCTTCTTTCTACTTAGTTAATTATCCCATAATATACATGGATATAGTCAATGCTATTCCATTTTTATATTGACAAAAATGGTTGCGGAAAGAAGATGGTCGAAGTTAAACCCCATGGATACTCGATCGATACACAAACCCCAAAATCTACAGAAAAAAATTAGTAAGTAAATAATTAATTAATGTGAAAACACTAAATGGAAACACGCTTATACTCCATCCGGTTCTATATATAGGACATATTCTAGAAGCAATCTTTGGTCCTATATATAAGACATTTTGTATTTTCTATGCATCATTTATTGTTTTTTCTCTTTTTTGCCCTTATTAAATGCATGTGTTTTTTGTTGTTCATTAATGAATGTGAATTTTTCAAGAAAAGTTGAGAGGGTAAAATTGTAATGTTACAATATATTCTCATAGAATTCATAAAACTAACTACTTTTCTTGGTCTGAGGAATATGGTTAAATATGTCCTATATATAGGACCGGAGGGAATAACATACAAAGTAGCGTTAGATGACTTTAAAAATATAATAAATAATAAGATTATACCACAAAATTGTATTAAGATTAAATATTCTCGAAAATTCTCGAACACATCCAATAACGAATAGATGATATAAAGAAATAATAAATCTAAAACATATCATTAAAGTCTTTAGTAATGAGCAAGTGAAAGGATAAAAATAAGTTAAATAATAAAAAAGAGAAAGAAATGATAATTGTTACCTTATAATTTGTTAAGGAAATACTTAGAAGAAGTACGAATTATATGCATATAGAAATTAAAAGCTAACAAAGATAGAGAAATATTACAATGGACATAATAAAAAAAGGTTTTGCTAAGCTTTTTAGAAGTGAAAAAAATCATCACAAATTTTAAGTTTCTTTTCCCTCGGAAATTTCAAAAACTTCAAAATTTATAAGTTAATTACTCGAGTGATACTACTATGAAATAGCACTACAAAATTTAATTTAAAAGATACCTACCACCTACACCATTTTTATTTTTGAGGGTTCATAGAACTCATGGATCCCAGGTGAATATTTATTTGGCCTTTGCTTTTAGTCAACCTTTTATAAAAATGAGGTTCTTGCGATTCAGCTTGTTACCATTACTTATTGTGCAATAGTGCATCGAAATCGAAACTAATAAAATGATTTATTACTTCCAACAACAAACTGAAATAATTTTCAACTTAATAATCACATTATTGAATTAGTAATTAGTAATGAGTGGTTGTAAACCAAAAATTAAAAAAAATAAAAAATAAATTCTTGCTTAACAGGGTCTCTATCAAATACCAAGTCCATTTGGCCGGGCGTTAAGTAGTGAAGTGAATAAAAATCAACAATGAATTTTATAACAACCTGGAAGGTTGTAAAAAAATATTAAAAATAAAAAAGAAGGCCACAAGCAATATACAATAACTCCAATCCACATCATCATCATCATCATCATAGTCATCGAATATGGTCCAAAATGGCATGCTTTTCAGTTTTCATCAAAGGTAAGACCTGTATGAACGCCAGTACCATTTCATATATACCTGCATTTACCATGTGAAAAAGCTGTCAATATGGGCCAAAATTGCGACCACGGTGTTTAGGAGCAAAACGACATATATGCCATGATTGAGATTAGATAGTACTGGAGAGCCACCGAATTTTATATTTTAATATTAGAAAATCACATTGGATCATATTAATTCATAAGTAATACGAGAGAATAACTCATTTAAGTCGAGGATAAGAGACTAAAAGAAGTATATTTTAATAGAAAAACTAAACTTTTAATTATTCAAGTGATAATGGATTCAGTTTTTCATGTTTTTTTATCCTCAGTCTTAAGAACTAAAGTTAAACAAACCCAAAAATAGATATTTAAAGTCTTAACACATGTTATTAGATATATATTTGGAAAAATTAATTTTTTTAATAATGCATTTATAATACTTATTATTAGCAACATACATATATAAGGAGAATAATGATAAGTGCTTCTGGAATATTATTTTAAAACTAAAAGAAAATTTAATTCGTGGTCAAAGATACACATGCTAATGAATAATGATTCCAATCAAAACAAATTTTCACTTAAAAATATAATATTTTTAAAGTGAGTTACTTGCTTTTTTTTAAAAGAGAACTTAATTTTCTTAGAATCTTTAACATGTGTTATCGACTACACATTAAAAAAACTATATATATTGAATTGTTGTATAATTTATGGTTCTTGTTATAATTACCTTAGCTTAAATATATAAATTCATGTGAAGTATGAGTCCTTTGATATTAATCCCAAAAAAATCATTCAGAATCTATGTAAAGTCATTCAATTATTTTTATTTTTGTTCTTGTTATCGGTAAAAAAAAATTCAACTGTTCATATAACAATGATAAAGTTCAAAACTTGAATACAAATAGAATTTGAAACATTAACATATAAGTATTTAACGTTTTGGAGTTGGAAGTCCTGAATTCGATTCCAGGCTCCACCATTTGGTGGATTTAATTTCTCTTTCTCTATCCCCTAAAAAAAATTTACTTTGCCTATAAAAAAATATATACAACTGTTATATAAATTTAATTCAAAATATCAATACATGAATTATATAAATAAATATAAAGTGAGTCAGAGATGGGAGAAGCAAAGAGAAAGATAAGAAAGCTAACTGATGAGATTTGAATTTAATTTGTGCATTCATATATTCATAATTCATATCCAAAATTTACTTTCCTAGGCTAAAATTTGGGACATTTGTTAACACTACCGATCGAAACAAATTAAACCACAATCCTTAATAACTAAGATCTGCAAGTTTGAAAAGTAAATGTAAATGAACCTTTCCAGCTCAACTCGAATGAATGGAAGTTATAATGCATGTGATTATTTTCAAATATCAAGTCTCAAGCCAATCAAGAGGAAAAAAGAACATAATAATGGTGCTAAAGCTAAACCAACCCCATGCGAGTTCTTTAACAGAAATCGGGTTGCAGTGCTTGTCAACCGAGCAACATTTTCGTAGGAAAATTAAAATAAATCAGGTAGCCAGCCTCGCAATCAAATGACAAGCCACATTCCGATGTTTTTTGTGCTTAGGCCTAAATCCCAACCACATTGCCAACCATATATGGCTTCACAAATGGCAACGCATTTTGATTGAATAATTTTACTGTGACAAGACCACTTTGACATCGATATTATAAAGTAATTTCATTTTTTCTTTTTGAGATTTTGAAAATTCATCTTTAATTTCTGAGATTATAAAACATTGCTCATTTTGGTCCCATGGGCTGTTAGTAATCATCTTAAGGATATCTGAAATAGATTTAGTAATCTCAGGAACCAAATTGAATCAAGGGCATTACTTTTATGTAAACAAATTTCGGATGGTTGCACAATAATTTCATAACAAACTAATGATTGTTTGATAAGTAAGCTAATTTGAGCCGATATGACATTGACTTAGAGCTGACGTGGTAATAACATGCATGAACTTATTAGCTGACTCGTCAAACAACCGTTGGTTCACTAAGAAATTGTCGTGCAACCATCCAAAATTTGATGTATACTAAAATTATGCTTGAGTTAAATATTTATAAGTTAGAAATTAAAATGAAAGATAAATTATACGACATCACTTTCTAGTAAGTAATATGAGTAATATTTTATAATCTCAAAAATTAATTTTTTTTAGGAATCTCAAGAATAAAAATAAAATCATCTTACAATATAAAAACTAAAATGACGATTTTATTATTTTACTGCAATTTAGCTACACGACGAATGGCAATATTCATCACAAATCAAGTTGTGCGGATATAATATGATTTATCTGATACTCCCTCTAATCCTATTTATAGAACATACTTTTTCATATCACACAGACTAAGGAAAATAGTTAAATTTCTTAAAACTTTAAAAAAAATACATTAACATCACAATTTTATTCTCTTATCTTGTATTGAGAACTTCATAATTGTATTATTTCACATTAATGGATAAAGGACAAATAAAAGAAAATAACAATAAATGTTTCATAGAAAATACAAAATGCCTAATAAATTGAAAAAAAAAAATTCTCTAAAATATGCTCTATAAATAAGATCTGACCAAGTATAATACTATGTTGAAGCAACGACAGGGAGAGCTGATGTACTCAACTAGCAACTCCAGTGACATGATGTGTGACATAGTGACATGATGTGTGACATAGGGGTATGATTGGTGCTATAATAGTTAATAACAAAGTAATGAACTAATGATGCACTCTCTTATTTTAATTTTTTTTTTATACTTCAACGGGTACTCGGATCTGGTTTACTTAGAATTCGACTCATCCGGTTCGACTCAACCAAACTCGTGCTAAGCGGTAGGGGTCTCCCAGCGGGGATTGCTCCATACATACCCAAGGCTCAAACTCGAGACCAGTTGATTAAAGGATCAGGTGAACTACCACTTGACCAACCCCACGTTGGTTCTCTCTTATTTTAAATGTAATTGTTTTTTTATATACTAAAAACACTTTTTTTAAAAGTTGGATAAAATTATTAAAAATTTGATATATTTTTCAAAATTATCCCATCAATTATCATAAGGACTTTGAAAAGTATTGAATAAATAAAGTATTTATAAAAAAAACAAGTAATTAACGAAATTTACAATTGAAAAATGAGCTTCCATTAAAAAACCATAGAAAATGACTGAAAGGATTTATATTTAATACTAAAAAAATATATTTTTTGTAAAGTTAGTTTTCAAATTCTTGTGATGGAATAATGTCGTTCCTATGAAAATTTCTTGTCCCACATTGCTTATTTTTAGTCATTTTTAGCCTTTGTATATTAGCATTCCCTTTCTACTAACAAATATTTTTGTTGGGTTTTTGATGTGGTATTGTTGAGCTCAACTACCAATGGCTCAATTATTTCGACATTTTTTATTAATAAATCCATTTTAATGGCTTAAACGGTTTTCTACTGTGTTAATGTCAAATAATAAGGCATAATTTTATGGTTGTTGCGGTGGTTGTATATTATAACCACCACCTTGGTTTGCTAGAGTTGATCATCGAAAAACACAAAACATCTTTTTTTCTCTGTAGTTTATTCGAACAACCTTTTCCTCTATGTGAGATTCCAAGTCTCAACCTCGAGTGCACATATCCGTGAGCTGTTGTGCTAATCTTGAGAGCAAGATCGATAATATAGTTGTATCATGATTATCCGATAATTTAACTGTTAAGATCGTGATTATTTCATAACACAATTATTGTCAACAATATTTTTTAACAATTCTCATATTCAAACAAAAGTGATATGTAACATTTACGAATCAATCAATTAAAAAAAAATATTGCCTCATTGCACATGTCACAATTACATGTGTATGTATAGGATAAAAAGATTTGTAAGCTAATTTTCTAAAAAGATATTATTTTTAATTTGTTTATAATATAATATATAATAATAAGGCTTAAATATTCTTTTGATTCTTTTTCTTATTTTTAGTTTTCAATTTGATCCTTTATCTTTTAAAAGAGTCAATTTAACCCTCTATATTTCTAATGTTTATCAATTTCATTTTTCCACCATAAAAATGTTTGACTTTCATCGAAATTTACTGATTTTGTCGAAGATTCTTTATTCCGGTAGTTGGAATCTACATTTTTTGGCCAAAATCTGTATTTTACAACGTGTTTAATACTTTGATTGATAAATGTCAATGTTATTCCATTTTTTTAATTTGGGTAAAATATCATCCATATTTATGCCTTTTCTGTTTTAAAATTGTAAATTTTGGCGACAAAATGCATATTCTGTTAATCTGAAAAGGAAATTTTGATAAAATCAATATATTTCGGTGAACTTCTAACACGGTTATGACAGAAGGATGAAATTAGCATGCGTTAGAAATATAGAGAACGACTAAATTGACTCATTTTAAAATTAAAAGACCAAATTGAAACCTAAAACTAAGATAAAAAGTCAAAAGAGTATTTAAGCCTCATAATAATAATAATAATAATAATAATAATAATAATAATATACTATATACTATAATAATAATAATATAAGGTGGGTATCAATCGCTACCGGTAAAGCCCCACGAAAGACCCTGGTACCAATGCATGCATGTTCATTCAATTCATCGCCGAATATAGGAAAAAAAAAGTTGAAGTTTATGAATGCTACGGTTTTTTATTCTATATACAGATAAGTGCTTCGCACGTCTAGCAAGTGTTGGTCTGTATAGAATGCATTCGTAAGATTTTGGCAACTATGATATACTAGGAAAATTGTTCGTGCGATGCACAGGTCTTAAATTTTGCTATTTTTCCATTTTTTTTAAGGGTTTTTCATTTGTTCAAACATTAAACATTAATTTTATTTACATGTGATTGAATAAATTGAAATGATAAATTGAAAGGAAGACTTTCATGATCAACATATTATAAAAAAAGAAATATTGAGAAGAAATATTGTGTTAAAGATCAACACAATATTGAAAAGAAATATTATTATACACACACGTTTACAGTTATTTGGGCATTAAAGGAATAATTTAAAGCAAGAAAGAGGATTCGTGTCAGCATCCAGAATTGGGTAAAAATGCCAACAGCTTGCATGTTACAACTTACAACAACTTTTGTGAGGCAACTTGAAGCATTTTGACACCCAAAAAAAATAATAATAATAATTGAAATCATCAAGGTAATATGTTTAATCAAAAATTTAAATGATAAATTGGAAGGAAGGCTTTCATGATCAACATATTATAAAAACATAAATATTGAGAAGAAATATTGTGTTAAAGATCAACGCAACATTGAAAAGAATTTAACTTACTTCTTCACATTCTTTGATCTTCTTTTGTGCACCATCAAGTCTTAAGTCTCTGTATTAAGAAATGTTTGAGCAAAATTCAAACACTTAAAAATACCAAAAAAAAAAATGAAAAAGCTTTTTAGCTACCAATTAAAAAAAAAATAATACTAACGGTTCATATGCTCAATGTTTATGACAAATAAGAAAATAAAATATACTTAATAAGGAAATAATTTCAGTTGAAATGAAGACTTTCCACCAATTTAAAAAATAAAAAATAAAAAAAATACTAACCGTTCATATGCTCAAACAACCAAGGTTTCCTTCTTTATACGTTTTTTTTTTGCAAGTGGCATTTTGATACCAAAAATAAAAAAAATTTCCCATTGAAAGACGAAAGGGCAGTAACAAATAAGCTTTAAATAGAAAACAAAATGACCAAGCATTTATATATATATATATATATATATATATATGCAGATTGTAGAGGCCTAGAGGGGCAAGAAATGTACGATGGTGAACATAGTAGCTTTGATAAAATAAAAAATTTGCATAATAATCTGATGGACGTACTACCTTGTAAGTTTGGTCACCAAAGAAGTGAATTTCATTGAAATCATCAAGGTAATATGTTTAAACAAAAATTTAAATGATAAATTGAAAGGAAGGCTTTCATGATAACATATTATAAAAAAAGAAATATTGAGAAGAAATATTGTGTTAAAGATCAACGCAATATTGAAAAGAATTTCACTTACTTCTTCACATTCTTTGATCTTATTTTGTGCACCATCAAGTCTCAAGTTTCTGTATTAAGAAATGTTTGAGCAAAATTCAAACACTTAAAAATACCAAAAAAAAATGGAAAAAATACTAATTGAAAGGAAGGCTTTCTACCAATTAAAAAGAAAAATTACTAACGGTTCATATGCTTAATGTAACCTTGTCACTTTTCAAGCTTTCCATGGCTATGAATTGTAAGTGGTCAGAATAGCATTTGTTGTATCGCACATTGAAAGAAAATAATGAAAAATACTAACTGTTTCAATTGTAAGCAGTCATAAAATGAAAGGAAAATGAAAAGATTAAAAATATATGGACGGATGTGATTTACTTGCAATGGATGGCTAGGATTAGAATGAAATTTAGGAGGGATATGAACGGATGTGATTTATTTGCAATGGATAGCTAGGATTAGAAACAAATTTGGAGGGAAAAACTATCATGAAGGGAAAGTAAAAAATACCCCTCAACTTCACCTATTTAATATATGTTGATATGTTGATTATTCTATGATCTGGTATAAGATAATCCTTACTTTTTCATTCTTCTCTCATTTTTTTAATATGAATTATTGGGAAAAATAAAATCTTCAAAATGATAAGATGAAAATAAATAATTTAACTAAAAACTTTAATTGTCTGGTTTTCATGTTTTCTCCGGGACAAACATTATTCTTATATACAATAGAGTATTTAATCTATTATTTTTATTTTGAAATTTTATTTAATTGACAAAATAGTCAAAAGCAGGCAAGTTATGAACTGGTATTATAGTGTTAGTGTTGCAACGGTCCATAGAGGGACAAGTGATGAGAGTAGTTAAAGGTTTTGCCTTTTCTCCAAGGTGCTTTAGCCTTTTTTTTTTTTTTTATAAGAAAAATATGTAATTCATTTCATCACCTAAAATAATACAGGTAGATCCAACGTTACAGTAACAAAACACATATTTTTCATATAATAAAGATTACTAAGAAAAATTAGATGCTCAGCAATAACAGCAAACTCCCTTTGGACATAAATCACCATCAACATTTAGCTTCGAACTCTAACAAGAGATTCAACAGTCTTTGTTTCTAAGATAATTATCTCATCGATGCCGGAAGTAAGCACATTTCGGCGACAAAGAATCTCAGATTTGTGGAGGTAGAGCCATTGTACAGAAGATAAAACAGAAATCTAGAAGGGAAGATCTGTCCCGAATATCAGCCTCCCAGTTATTTGAGAAAAATAAGAAGATTATCAGATCTGGACAAACAAATTATATACAGATGCCTTTCCACACTCAAAACAAAAACATAGATGAAAGTGGGATAAGAAAACCACATCACTTGCAGCCTAGATATAACTGAGAGAGAAAAATTTGCATACTTCTAAAAAAGAAGGGAAGGGGGGATAAAATATCTTTATTTGCCCTTCTACACACTCATAGAAGAGAAAAAAAAACAAAAAAAAAAAACAAAAACAAGTAAAAGGATAGAAGAGATCAGAGGACAAGAAGACCCCCTGCTTGCCTTTTCTCCAAGGTGCTTTAGCCTTTAATTTGCGGCTTTGCCCATAATTCCTGAGGACAAGACAATAGCAAAAGAATGATATAAAAGTAAGAAATACCTAACTTTTCTGGTAAGTTAATCAAAGAAAATCATAATCAAAGTAATTCACTCTTTAAAATTAATCACTTGCAAAGTACTTTATTATTGTTACAAAGAAAAAATATATTCATATTCTCTTTCTTTTTTCCGGTGTGTGCATCAAATATATCTCCAGCTAATAGCGGTAATTTTTTTTTAGGATTAAAAATTACTGAAGAGAGCTATGCTTTTACAAAAACAAAAAAAAATTTTCATATTCTATTTTTTTAATTAAAAATGATTCATATTCTCATGAGAACAAAGATATATAATTTGATTAACTAGTAATCATGCCTGTGCGTTGCACGGGTTTATTTTTAGTTTTGTAATTAGATAATTATATATAATATTGAGTAAATTAAAAAAATTAGTTGATGCTCTCACATTTAATTCGTCTTTAAACCTTTTTTTTTATCTTAAATGAATAATATAAGCATAAAAAAGTTAGTTTTTAAATTTCATTTAAAAAAAAAAGCTTCGCTTATAATCATGTTTTTCCTTTCATTTAACAATTGATTGACTCGATAAAAAATTAGTGTGAGAAATAATCTATTTCGTTTTTATGTTATAAAATTTTAATTTTTTTAATAATTAAATTACATAATGCATTTTGTATTATGACAACATTTTGTTTGAATTTTTCAAATTGAAATAAATACATTTTTATAAATTTAAGAAAAAAATATTGTTAGCTATTTTGACATTTTCAATTTTATTCTTTAAATGTAGAGCATATTTTCAAGCATACAAACCTTGTATTTGTACATATTTATTTATATATTTTTATGATTTTCAATTAATATTTTTTTGTCTATGGCACAGTTATCCTCCATTCAATAAGATACACAATTATTTTCTTTTTTAATGAATGCAATGAAATTTTTAGCACTCTTTTTTAATTGTAACAATTTCAAACACACAAATGAAATGTTATGACTCAAATCCGTTTAAAGTGTGTATATATATATATAGAGAGAGACAAAAATCTTGAACACCAAGAAGATGATCTATTCAGTAACTAAAATGCAACTAATTTAATTATTAAGGTCATCAATTCTTATGTTAATTTGATCATGCCGTTACTATCTCATTAACATTATATTGCAATATATCAAATTCATGCGTTACTATGGATGTTATTCTCTGCGGATGATATCAGTCTTTTTAAATTCAAAAACTAAAAGGCATTTAATATATAATATATTTTATAATATTTAAACCTTTTTTTAAAAAAATGATTCCATTGGATGAGAACGAATGCATGAAATAATATATACATATATATATATATATATTTTAAGATGAAGAAAATGTTTAAGTGTGTTGGGATTAAAATTTTATGTTTGATGTAAGGTGTTTTTGGAAGGAAAAAAATGAAAGATTATGAAATTGCGATAGTTAAAAAGAAGTCTCCTCTTGCCACTACATTCTGATTTTCTCTTAGAAGCTATGAGAAAGGCACAAAGTTGCAAATGCAACCATGATGATGCTATTAAAAATTTAAAATATTAGATTTGTCATGAGTTATTAGAGTTATAAGTAGATAAAATACTTAATAATTTTTAGATTGAATGAAGAAGACATTAACAACATATAATATTAAACAATAAATTATATGGAAAAAAAATAATTATCTTATCCTTTTCGTATTTGATATTCTTAAAAAAAATTACACTTTAATTTTGCAGCTATATATGAAAGAGCTACTAAAAAAAGGAACATATAATAAAAAGATGAGACTATTAAGAAGAAAATGTTAAGTCTGTTGAGATTTATTAAAATTTGAAGTTTGGTGGAAGATATTTTTGTTAAAAGTGAATTTTATGAAATTGGGATAGTGTAGAAGAAGTCTCCTCTTACCACTCGACTCTGATCTTCTCTTCGAAGCTATGAGAAAGGCACAACAAAGTTGCAAATGCAACCATGTTTTATTGTCAACGTACCACTGTTCAATTATATGTTTGTTTGACATTCTTGATAACAAAAATTACAATTTAATTTTGTAGCTGTGCGATAAAACCACTCAAAAAATGCATACTAAAACAATGACAATAATAAAAAGAAAAATATCAAGTTATTTTAGAGTCATTAAAATTGTAAGTTTGGTGTAAGAAATTTGGGGGAAAAATATAATGAAAGATTTTAAAATTTGGATAGTTATAATAAAATTGACCTTAATATTCAATTTTAACCTTTAAAGTGTCGGGCATGTGAATATTCAATTTCACATTCATCTTTGACATGTGAAAATTCACCTTTCACTCACTATAATTTGTAGCAGTTTGTTGAAACACATACATTCTCCATAAACAATCTAAAAATGTATATTTATCATCTTTGACAGGTGTTCACCATCTGTAAATAAAATCATAAGTATAAATAAAGGAAATAAAAAATGAATGGAAAATCATAAGCATCCCCAAGAGCGAGTTGAGTTGGTAGAGTTGCGAGATACGATACATTGAAACCAATGTTCAAATCTTGGTGACAACTAAATCACCACTACAATATATTGGATGGCAATTAAATTGGGTAGCGATTTATCATTTTTTACATTTAATTTACGTTTATTTTTATTTTATTTTTTATTTTTTGTCTATGCTTCTTCTTATTAATATAGATAGATTGGTTGATAAACATAGATAGTATTATATTTTAAAAATAATTTTATATAGATTCAATCTTTTCTAACACTTAATACATTTATTACAATTAAATTGACTATTATGCACTAATCATTTTTTCATTTCCTTTTTTTTTGTCGTAGCAATATTATTTTCATTTTCCTTTTCTTATGTCATTCTTGTTATAGCTGGTATTAACTATATTTCAATTATATTGTGCTATATTATTTTTTAATATTTTTCTTCTTAGCTTCAATATAAATTTAAAAATTATATATTTATTCAATAGAGTTTATTTTTCAGAAGTTAATTTTGCTATTTAGACTACACTGCATTAATTGTTATTTTGTAGCTTGCTTTACATATATGATATACAAATATAGATTATTATGAAACATTTTAACGGTTGAGATTGAATTTTAAACCCACATCTTGGACGGTTGAGATCAAAGATAAGGAAACACTTGATTAATTATGTATATTTGCATTAATCACAATTTTAGAAAAAAAAAACTATCATTTGAAGGAAAATCTTTTTACTCTCAACTCATCCTCTTTGATAATACGTTGATTTGTTGATTAACATTGGAAGCTAAACAGTAACACTTTCTGACTTCACACGTTCGGTGTCACACTTGATCAATTATCAGTAAATTAACAACAAAACACATGCCTTAAAAGTTAAATTGACTTACACCTTAGACGACAACATCAAGCGCTTTCATAGCTCAGTTGGTTAGAGCACCCGTTTAGTAAGCGGGAGGTCTTGAGTTCGACTCTCAATGAAAGCATTTTGTTTTTAATTTTCAAACTTTTATTCACTGTTATTATTATTATTACTAGCATAGCACTATTTACCCACTTTTTGAATCTTCTACCAGCTTCTTCTCTAACCCCTTCCTCAAGCTTCGAGAGACTGACCCTCTTTCTCTGACTCAAAAACCCACTCCACTCTGTTTCTTTTCCCAAACAAAACTCACACACTGTGCTTGTTGCTTCGTCTCATCGTGAATGGCAATCAGAAGAACACCAAAGCTAACTAAATCCATTCTCGCCGCCTTAGATGCTTCTAGAACCTCTCGCTCACGCTCCTCCGCGGCGCGTGTCTTCTCTTCCTTCCCTCATCATCATCATCATGCTCCGGAGAAGATGACCAGAATCCCGCTTTCTCGGTCTCAGATTATCGATACCAATGTCGCTTCCGCAAAGTTCATGTCGCACTCTTTCACTCGCAGCTTCCACGCTTCCAATCCCTCTTTCCGCTCCGCTAGTAGCAGCAGTGCTCAGGTCCCTATTTCCATTTCCTTATTTTTTTTTAATTATTTTTTCTAATTTAACGTTTTAATTTATTTATCAATGCATGGGGAACCTGGATTTCAGAAATTTGATTGTAGATTCATTTCCAATTATACCACTGTTGAAAATTTGAGGAAATGAAATTACGTGTTTGCGTTTTTTTTTTTTTAAATTTTTCCCAATAATAGCTCACTTGGTAAATTTATGGGATATAAGGTGTGCGCTCTGCGTTCGAACCCTGACAGCTGCACAATTTTCCTATTCCCATTTCCCTATCAGAAAAATTTGCCTGTAAAAAAAACATTATTGGGGTTTTTTGGTTTTTATGGATGATATGTGTGTGTGTGTGTTATAGTTATATGCTATGCATAATTTATTTCACACGGGATTTTTAATGAAAGACCCATTATATAAGCTCAAACTTGATCCTGAGTAGGGACTAGGGACCATAGATATGCAAGTTGGATATATATGAATATATCATGCTATATGAGTATCGGGCAATTCAGCTTATCAGCTTATGGACTATAGGTTAATTAACAAGAGGAAATTTCGACTGGGTCCTGAAACGAGGCCACGCGAGAAACTTTTCGGTGGATCGCAAACAGTCAAAGTGGAGCTACAGTTCCTTTGATTATTCTCTGAATTGAACAAATAGTTAACTTGAGCTTGGTAACACTTTTCTCTGTTGTTTCCATGTAGGGTCTTTCTTGTCCCTTGTTGATGTTATTGGATATGTACTTATGTAGTATTTTATGAATGAGTATGCTGCATTCTTGCATCCATAGCAGCAAATTTAATGATACACTAAAATGACCTGTTCTCGAGTGGTGTGCTAATTCATATAACTGGTTTGTTTCATAAAGTTATGAAGATAATTAATGATAGAGACTTGAACAACTAATTAGCCACTTAAAGGCTAAATTGTAATATTCACAATCTATAAAATTCCATATTTTTTAGAATGTTCTGATATGAAGATATCGTTGTCCTCTATAATCCCCCCCAACTCCCCACAACACTCCACGCTATGCTCGAATGGTCATTTATTATTCTACTTTGCTGATCAGCATGCCTCAGCAATCCTTTAGACCCCTAGGATAAGAAAAATGATTAACTGATGTATTCTTCATGTTTAATCAGATTACACAGACAGAGTACACAGATATGGCATGGGAGGGCATTCTTGGTGCTGTGGATGCTGCACGAGTTAGTAAACAACAAATTGTGGAATCAGAGCACTTAATGAAAGCCCTCTTGGAGCAAAAGGATGGGTTGGCTAGAAGGATATTTACTAAGGCAGGATTAGACAACACATCAGTGCTGCAGGCTACGGATGATTTTATAGCTCAGCAACCGAAGGTGTGTTTTCTGGTGATAAATTTCTATTGGTATTTCATAAAATTCTCAATGCTACTTTCATTTAGCAGGTGACAGGTGACACTAGTGGTCCTGTGATAGGTTCACATCTTAGCTCCATCTTGGACAATTCTCGGAAGCACAAGAAAGAAATGGGTGATGATTATGTGTCTGTTGAGCATCTTTTGCTAGCATTTCATTCTGATAAGAGGTTTGGCCAACAATTATTTAAGAATCTCCAGCTTAGCGAGAAGGCTTTGAAAGATGCCATCCAAGCTGTTCGTGGAAGTCAAAGAGTGACCGATCAAAGTAAAAAGTTATATTCTATGGTTCCTTATTTTTATGATGATAACAGGACATGTTTGTTTCTATCTTATTAAATAATAGTGAAAATTGTCAAAATTTAAACTAAATATAAAACCAAAATTTAGATATTACTTAGGAATGTTAGGTTTGAACTTTGATGAGATGATAACATAAAAGAATAATGATTATTTATGCTACTCATGAGAAATAGAATAAATGAGTTAGTAAACTAAGTAGCGAGTCGTAAACTGGCGTATATGCAAGGTGCCTTTTGTTTTAACTTCATGATGTGACCCTGTGGCATGTTTGTTATCCACTATCCACGTGCTTCATTCTTTTCCAATTTCAGGTTATGAAAATAGAACCTGCTTTAATGCTTGTATCATCATTATTATTTTTTAAATATGTCCATGCTTTTGCTCAAATATTCATTTGCATAAAGCTAAACCGAGACTTGTTGTTACATTGTTTCTTAACTATTAGGAATAGATCCCAGTAGGGCCTGCTTCTATTAGTTAGTTTAAGTTGTTAGTTAGTTGAGGGGGTAGGGGAGATAGGGGAGAGGTATAATTTGTATTGGAAAGGAAGGGAAGTTAGGTAGAGTTCTAGGTCTCTCGAATACCTAGAGAGTTTATATCTTCAGAGTGATTTCATATCAATAAACACAAATCTTCTATTCATTCTGGTCGAGTTCTTACATTAACATTTGGGCTACATTGTTATATTTTCTAGTTGCTGTTGTTAATTTGTTGGCACTTCTCCGAAATATCTTTTTCCTTACTTGGAAATAACTGTGTATAGATCCCGAGGGGAAATATGAGGCATTGGACAAGTATGGAAATGACCTAACTGAACTTGCTAGGCGTGGCAAGCTTGATCCTGTCATTGGTCGAGATGATGAAATTCGGCGCTGTATCCAGATATTGTCAAGGAGAACAAAAAACAATCCAGTTATTATTGGTGAACCTGGTGTGGGGAAAACAGCGATTGCTGAAGGGTTTGTCTCATATATTCTTTTTGATGTGTTATAAACTTTGGCTTCTTCATATTGTTGTTGTTGTTATCAGAGCATGTTTTTAAATAATACTTTATAAACAAACTGCTCCAAGTTCCAAAAATATTGACAAAGTGAAACAATTCAATTATCTGCTATTGATTCAGAGTGCCTGTGGCTTATATTTTTAATGCTGAATTATATGCTACCTTTGTTGCATGTGTTGTTTCTGATAATTTGATTTTACTAAAGACGCTTTTATTGTCTTGCAGATTAGCTCAACGTATAGTGCGTGGAGATGTTCCTGAACCATTGATGAATCGGAAGGTTTAACTCCTATTATTTCTTCCCTTGGCTACAACTGACAATATGAATGTAGTCACTTGTTTGACATGGTGTCAACTATCAACTATCAAGTCTCAGTCCATGCCGATAGTATAAAAGTTACTGAAAAAGTCTAATGAAAGCCTGCAATACCTTGTTGCAGTGTCATAATCTCCTGAAACACTTAAACTATGTTTTTCTACATTAAAAAACTTGTATGAACTAGGCAAATCTTATGAAATGGGTTATGATATTTTTTTTTAAATTTCTTTGGAAAGTAATATTGTGATATAGGTAAGCCTTGTGCTGTAAAGCTCCTGCTAATCTTCTATGCACTGTTAGAGGTAAAGGTTCCACCCACTTTATGGGTCTATAGTAACAGTCTTACAAGGGCATGGAATAATGTAGTATTTTTGGTTAAATTTGTATTGAAATTTTGCTTTTATTCTTGGTGCTTTGTAGTTGATCTCCCTCGATATGGGTTCATTGCTTGCTGGTGCGAAGTTTCGTGGAGATTTTGAGGAAAGGTTGAAAGCTGTGCTAAAGGAAGTTACAGCATCAAATGGGCAAATAATTTTGTTTATTGATGAAATTCATACTGTTGTAGGAGCAGGTTGGTACCTTGCTCTTGTCGCTCATGTTATAAAATTTACATTGAGAATATTTTGGACTTTCTACTTGAAGCCTTCGCCAGTGAAAACCAGAATGTTTCTTATCTTTTCTTGGTTATAAATAATCAATTAATGAACAAAATCATCTGTGGCTTAACTCCAAACCAACCTAATGTGTAAAATAACTTCTACCTTTCTGGTTGGTTTTCCTTTTTGGATGGATGGGGTAAATTTAATAATAATAGAATAATAAAGGGTGTGACTTTGTGAGACAGTTAACTGTATATAACTACGTATGTATGACTATTTGCACTTTTATTTTTGACCAGCTTGGTGTGATATCCTGATTTATCATCCACTCTAGTTTGTTCCACTTCTACAAATGAGCTAAATAGTAATACTATGTATTTTGGTCATTGTTTCTTGAATAGGGGCTACAAGTGGTGCAATGGATGCTGGGAATTTATTGAAGCCAATGCTTGGACGAGGTGAACTTCGATGTATAGGAGCAACTACACTGAACGAGTATAGAAAATACATTGAGAAGGACCCTGCACTTGAGCGTAGATTTCAGCAAGTGTTTTGCTGTCAACCATCTGTCGAAGATACAATATCCATTCTTCGTGGGTTGCGTGAGCGCTATGAATTGCATCATGGAGTCAGAATATCAGATGGTGCACTTGTTTCAGCAGCAGTGCTTGCTGATCGATACATCACGGAACGCTTCCTACCTGACAAAGGTAAGTTGTGGCCACGCCTAAATGATGGGTTGCTTTCATCGTAACAGTTAATTTTATACTCAATTTAGAGTTTTTAAAAAGTTCTAGAACAGGGTAAAATTTCCTTTTGAAAAGAAGAACATTCTCTCTCCTTTACTCTTCATACTGTTGTGGCTTTATGAGTACTTTTAGAGCACATGTTGCCATCAACTTGGAAATTTTTCTGGTTGGTTTATTTTCCTATGTGTAATTTAATTTTTCTCTTGCAGCCATTGATCTTGTCGATGAAGCTGCTGCGAAGTTGAAGATGGAGATCACCTCAAAGCCTACGGAATTGGATGAGATAGACAGAGCGATCTTGAAATTGGAGATGGAAAAGCTCTCTCTGAAAAATGACACTGATAAGGCATCTAAAGAAAGATTAAGCAAGCTTGAAAATGATTTGAATTTACTTAAGCAGAAGCAAAAGGAATTAGCTGAACAATGGGACAGTGAAAAGGTTCTAATGACTCGGATAAGATCAATCAAAGAAGAGGTAATATTTAGTCTTTTGGATGCCATTATCAAATAGAGTACTTTATTATGTGTTGCTATTCTTCTGTGCTGGACCTATTTTTCTTGTATGGACTGATCTCTATTTCTCAATGTGTGTGCCTCTGTAACAGATTAAGCTAGTTATTCCCATTCCTAAATTTCTCTAACACCTGTTTTGAGCATATGTAGATTGATAGAGTCAACCTAGAGATGGAAGCTGCTGAGCGTGATTATGACCTGAACCGTGCTGCTGAGCTTAAGTATGGAACTTTGATGTCCCTTCAGCGCCAATTGGAAGAAGCTGAAAAGAACCTAACTGAATTCCGTACATCCGGGCAATCTTTACTTAGAGAAGAGGTCACTGACCTTGATATTACTGAGATTGTAAGCAAATGGACTGGTATACCATTATCAAACCTCCAACAAACAGAGAGGGAAAAGTTGGTCTTTCTGGAACAGGTTCTTCATAAGAGGGTTGTTGGTCAAGATATAGCCGTAAAATCAGTGGCTGATGCAATTCGTCGTTCAAGAGCTGGATTGTCTGACCCTTATCGGCCAATTGCAAGCTTCATGTTCATGGGTCCGACCGGTGTTGGCAAAACCGAGCTTGCTAAGGCTTTGGCTAGTTACTTGTTTAACACAGAAAACGCCCTTGTTAGAATTGATATGAGCGAATACATGGAGAAACATGCTGTTTCACGTTTAGTTGGAGCCCCACCTGGTTATGTTGGTTATGAAGAAGGTGGTCAACTGACTGAAGTGGTCCGGAGAAGACCATACTCTGTGGTTCTATTTGATGAAATAGAGAAGGCACATCATGATGTCTTCAACATCTTGTTACAGTTGTTGGATGATGGAAGGATTACCGATTCTCAAGGAAGGACTGTTAGCTTCACAAATTGTGTTGTGATTATGACTTCAAACATTGGCTCCCATCACATACTTGAAACCCTTCGTAGTACACAAGATGACAAAGTTGCAGTTTATGATCAGATGAAAAGACAAGTTGTTGAGCTGGCTAGGCAAACATTCCGCCCTGAGTTCATGAATCGCATTGACGAATATATTGTTTTCCAGCCGCTGGATTCCACACAGATCAGCAAAATAGTGGAGCTCCAGGTAATCGATTGTTCAAATTCCCTTTTCCTATTTAACTTGCTTCTTTCAGTTTCCTGGTTTCCGTGGAATTTTTCTTGTAATCTTAAATTTTTAAAACAAGTTTATATCCTTTGAGGGAAAAAAAAAGGAAAGAGTAAATGAGTGGTATTTGATTATTTTAATGAATAAAACACCACCCAGCAGCTTCTGTTTGATTAAAGTGCTGCTAGTAAGATTGGCCACAGGATATTTCAGATTCCAGATGGCTGATGCTGTTGTTTGTTGCTACAGCAGTTGTATTTTATTGTTGATATCTCAATGTTGTGCTTGGAACTTATGGTCTCTGATAAAACCTGCCACTGCTTTGAAAATTAAGTTTAACTGATAGTCCTCCAAAGAAGTTGATATGCTTTGCAGCTAAAGCAATTTCCTGGAAACTCTTCTTTGACACTGTCTTAAAATTTCAATTTCTCTCCTCTGAATGACAGTACTTAAAATTTGTTCTTGAGGGTTGAGAGCTTGGTAATTACACTTTTCAGATTGATATAAGTAATTATGTCTGTCATGGACTCATGGTATTTGAGCATCTTAAGGTGATGCCAATGTAATTGTGGTATTTAACTATTTATGTCTGTCATGGACTCATGGTATTTGAGATTGATATAAGTATCTTTAGCATGATTGTATTTATGCTTGCCAAGTAAACATATCAACTTTTAATGTTATTGAAGTTCCTTTCTGATTGTTTTTGATTTAATCTTACTATGAAATTTTTATTCGACTCATTCCAATTGCTGAAGATGCATGTTAATTCAATTCCTGTTTCATTGCCTGCCAAGCAGATGGAACGAGTGAAGAACAGGCTCAAGCAGAAGAAAATTGATCTTCATTACACAAAAGAAGCTGTTGAACTTCTTGGTGTATTGGGTTTTGATCCAAATTTTGGTGCAAGACCGGTTAAAAGAGTAATACAACAGTTGGTTGAAAATGAAATTGCCATGGGAGTTCTAAGGGGAGATTACAAAGAAGAGGACTCCATCATTGTTGATGCTGACGTGACTCCATCGGCCAAGGACCGTTCTCCACTGAACAGACTACTTATTAAAAAGCAGGACAACCCTGTTGTGGATGCCATGGTTGCCAATGATTAATTTTGCTAAGTGAACTCACATGTTCAGCATGGTGGTATTAGATAACATAGTTCATACTTTTTTGTATAGTGAATCACTATGACCAATTCCTTTTCCCACTTTTCCATCGTAAGTTTTAAAACATTTTTCTTATAATTAAGACTAAATAAATTATAATTTTTGAGAATCAAACCCAACCAACATTCATGGTCAAATCTAATAACAAAAATCTAGTAAAAAAATATGCCTCAAGAATATTGGATAGAATTTACGTCAGCTTTAATTCACATGTGTTTTTAATTAATGTTTGCCATCGCATCATTATTTTTTTGGTAAAATGTCATCTCATTAAATATATTTTATTTAAAATGTCTAATTAAGATGTTTATTGGTATCCTTTAACCCTTGACAGAACTCGCGGTAAAACCTAAGGAATGATCTGTACCTTAAAAAAGCAATAGTTTTATCGTTGGTCTTAATTCAAAACATAAATAAATACAGAGAAAAAGGGGAATGAAGTAAAAATAAAAAATAATTATGAAAAAGGAACATGTTTTGCCACGAGAAGGGGGTTCACAATAAGTTAAGAAATTCTAATCGTTTTATTTTAATTTAAATTGATTAAATAATTAAAATTTATCTAAAATATAAAGGATTAAAATGCATTAAGTTAAAATAGAATTTCTTAACATGACATGATTATTTATATGAAGTGACACATTTTTATTGATTCATCATTCTATAATATTGAAACTCACACTTTTGCTATGGATTGTATAAATCATCCTGTTGAAGATGCATCAATGGAAAATTCAAGGAAAGTTTCAAACTGACGTGTACTAAAGTATCTTACAACAATTCTCCAACATAACATAATAGAAACAATTTTCCAACATAACATAATAGAAACAAACTCAACCATAAACCTCACAATTTAGTCCTTGTTTAATCGCATTAAATAAACTATCTTGGCTACAACCCCGAACGATCTTGGCTACAACCCCGAACGTGTGGTTCAGTGGTAGGGATTGACCCACGCTTAAGTAAGGTCAGGTGTTCGAATCCTGCCTTGTGCATGCAGCAACGTTAAATCTCGGGGCCAGCTGTCCCACCCATTAGAGGTGTCTACAAGCCAGCGAGGAGATTAGTCACTGCATTCGGCGGTGGACAATCCGGTCATGGACCAAAAAAGAAACTATCTTGGATATGATACGAAAATGAAAGACAGAAATACTACCAATGAATAGAGGGGAAAAAAACAGAAGAAAATCACATGCTATTCAACGAAGAAAAGCAAACTCACATAAAACATACAGTGTAAGTGTGTAACTGTAACACCAATTAAATAAAATTGATAATTGATATATGTAATGCAAAGACCAATTAAATAAAATTGATAATTGATATATGTAATGCAAAGAGGCAAAACATTCATCAGCTTTTGCGCAACAATCAACAATTTGACACCAATTAGTTTTAGAAACAAGGGTGCTTAAATAATTTTCATTTTAGAAGTAAAAAAAAAAAAAAAAAAAAATCCAACCCCTCAAACCCTTGTCACCTGTCTCTCATCCCTTCACAAATCTATTCTCTCTTCTCACTCATTCCCACCGTCGGCCATCCAACCCGCCGCCGGCCGGTATACATATACATACATATATATATATATAATCTCAACAGTATCAAAAGTGAAAGGGTAAACACCCGTTTACACGAAAAGAGAAAGGTTTGGGGTATGAAAAGATTTTCTGGGAGTAGCAAACTTTTCCCCATATTTCCCCTTCAGTATCTAGATTGATCTGAACTTGAGCGAACCAAATATCTTTTATCGGGTCCACCATCATCACATGCCCAAATCAAAAGCAAGCTCTTTCCATCATCACCAGCATCTACGGCAATAGGAAACTGTAAATCCTCAGTCATGGGAGGAATTATTACGTGGTCCAAATATTTCAACTCCTTCTTCACCACCTTCCCCTTTTCTCTCACATCAAACCCAAATAGTCCTCTTGGACCCCAGCTATAGAAAATCCCATCCATGAAAACATATCCCACATAAAAACTCTTCCCGCGAATCTTCTCCCAAACCCCATTCATAGGATCAAACCTCACCGCACCATGCCCATGTGACAACATGTAAACCTTCTCATCATCCATCACTGCGGTGATTATCTTTTCTTGCTCTCGTGTTATATGATCCATCGTGCATGGCAACTCAACCCACTTATTATTACCAACCTCAGGGTCTAGCACTTCACCGCAAATGCTTGATGACGTGGACCCTCCAATCACGTATATCTTCCCATGCACAACATTGGCGCAAATGTTTTTTCTTGCGGCAAGCATGGTTGGGCCACGTTCCCAACGGTTGAAGCGACAATCAAGGACCCAAACTTCCGCCGAAGGAACGCCGCCTTTGGAACCGCCGATGACGTAGATTTTGTGGCCGAGAACGGCGAATGCAGACTCTGTTGCACTGTCTAAGGATGAGGGCATGGGTGGAAGTGAGGAAACTTGGACGGCGGTGGAGTTGGTTGGGTTTAGATAGAGAGAGAACCATTGCCATTCGTTGGTGGTGCCGTTATGCAAGAAGAAGTAGGTGATGATTTCGGAGGAGTGAAGGAAGCGGCGTTGGTTGAAGAAGTGAGGGGAAGAGAGAAGGGATCGAATGGGCTTGGAAACGAGGGATAGGGTTGGGAGATGGTTGGATGGGAGACGTGTTAAGCAATTCAATGTGACGTCGTTTGGAAGGGATGGGATCAACTCGTCTGCTTCCGGCGATTCTGAGAAGGAGGAAGAGGAAGAGGAAGACATACCTTTCAACGGGAATGACTCAAATGCATGGAAATATGAAACATGCATGTGGAAATTTTATTTTTATTTTTTAATTTTTTTTAATATAGATTTATTCAGAATATTTTTTAACACAAATTCGTATACAGATTTATCAGAATATGTAAGTGATTTTTATAATTTGGATTTATTTTTTCTTTATTCTGTGTTCTTAAAAAACTGTACTGAGTAAAACTGTATTCAAAATTTACATATTCTGATAAATCTGTATACAAACTTGTGTTAAAAAATATTCTGAATAAATCTATATTAAAAAATTTAAAAAGAAAAAATGAAATTATCACATGCACCGATACATGTTTCATATTTCCATGCATTTGAGCCCTTCCCCTTTCACTCTTTTCATGATTCTCTTTCTTTTCTTTCTCTGGTCTCTACTCACGTTTCCTGATGGTAGAAGTAGTAGGACTCTTATTAGGGTTTACAAATCAGCCAGCATGTCCTTTTTATGCGGTTTGATTGTGTTCCATCGTCCTTGTTATCTTTATCTTGTTATTTTATTATTCATCTACTCCTCTGCCCTTACTCATAAGAAAACAAAAAACATCTGATGGTCTTAAATATAGGTAAAATTTAATAAATTTTTTATTCTTAATACAATTATTCCTAAAATATATCTATAAAATGGTTGGATCATTTAAATTTTGTTTCATTCCTAAGTTTACTAAAGTAGTTTATTTTTTATGAATTTGATAAAATTAAATGTAATCAATTAACTTTTCTTAATACATGTAAAGTTAGTTATTTTTGCTTAAAAATGAGACCGAAGTGTGTATAATGTCTTTTTTCCGCAAATCTATCTATAATAATTTATTACAAAGGCTCGAGTTATACCGTTGAGTCAAAAACTCGCATATTTCGGATGGATTAGTTGGACCACAAAAAATTGTAAAGCCCAGAGACCCCCTGCTATTGAAAAGAAAACTTATCATATCTATTATTCAATTTCAAGGTTAGAGCATCTACAGCGGCATGAAAAATAGTTCGTTCTTGCACATACGAACGTTCATCGTCGTTCGTCAGGGGTGGGGAGACTTGGAGTTCGTTCATTTTTCACCACGGTGCTCTATTTGGCAACGCGTTCGTGAGTTGAGGGAGGGCTTATTTTAATCCAAAAAAAATAGAAAGAAGAAAGGAGAAGGAAACATAAATGAATAATGTGGAAGCCAAAATACAGAACAACCATCAACAAATTCAAGTTACAATAAACTCCGAATCAACAAAAAAAAAAACCAAATCAAATTAGAACAATCCCATAAAAAAAATCTTAAAATATAATTACCAAAATTACAGAGATTGGAAAATTTTGGGTTTAATTTTTACCCCAATTCCAAAATTTCTTGAGTCAACAATAATAATAAACCCTAAATAATTACCAAAAGTGCAGTGATGATGGTGATGAAATATAGACTTGATTTGAACATGCAGAGAAGAATCGGAGACCGAGAGAGAAGAGGAATCAATGGAAATGAGAGAGAGTGAGAGAGGGAGAAGATGAAGTTGATTGTTGATGGCCGGGAGTTGAAGACAAAGCAGGTCGTGAGAGGGAGGAGAAGATGAAGACAGACGTCAGGGAAGACAACATTATTTGTGCGGTAGAGGGAGAAGTCGTATATGGGAAAAGGAACCCAGGAGGTGGGTGGAGGCACAAATCAATTTGATTTGTGGGCTCGACACTATCCATAGCAAAATAAAAAAGAAGCAATTTCATTCAATCAAATCAAACAAAAAGGATTTAACATATCAATTAACATAGAAATTAGTACATAGCAAGAGACATCGAACCAGTGAAAAAAATATATGTATTTGTATGAATTTATGTATTTTTGGTTTAAGAATTTTTAAGTGTATTATTATATGTTTATGATAAAAATTAATATCAATATAATAAAATGCCTTTATGTTATCGAGTTTAAAAAAAAAACCAGTTTTTCAAAATAAAAAATACTCGTTGAAATATAGTAAAGTTTTTGTCAAAATATAGTTAGTTGTTTTTGGCGGTAAAAAAAAAATATGGTTTGTTGATGATGGTTTATAGTTATTATAAAATATTAGGAGTTTAGGGTAGGTAGTGCGGGATCCATTTAAGAACGAAAAGTAGGTTCATAGGTGGAGTGAAAAAATGTTAAAGGTTCATAACATATGAAAAAATGGGAAGAATAATAAAATAATGTGTTAGATCCATTTAAGAACGAAATTTTGGTTCATTGGTGGAAATGTTCATAAAGGTATATGCCTATATAGTATGCCAACTTGGCCAATTCCAACTTAATTAATACCTTTAAATATAGGTAATTACTTCGATGCTCTCTCTAAATAAAGGGTTGTTGTATCATCTACAACTAATCCAATAAAATAATTACATGTGTGATTACTTACCACATTAAATAAGCACAATCATACATTATAAATTTTATAATTAAGATTATGGAGTATTTATGTGATTTTTTTTCCAAACATCTTCCACATTTCATATATGTGATTCTTTTTTAGGTGATAGGGTTCTTGATATTCTTTTAATTTTTTCAAAGTGAACATGTAATGTAGAAATTGTGAGAAAGAACATGTGATTGGTTCTTCTAATATAATGGTTGTAGTGGGGTGATGCCCGTATTCTCCCCAAACAGGGAAAAAAAGTGTAACAAATAACCAAACTTAGCTTAAATGCCAATAAGATGTTATTATTCACTTGTTCGATATGTTGTTATGTCGTTTGAAATCCAAACCCGAGAGTAATAATCCATTGTCAAGTGGAAAACCTTTCTTGTTGAGCTTAAATTGCACTAGACACAGTGCTCCTAAATTGCACTAGATATGGTCCTCCTAAATTCATACTTACACTTTTTGCGGATATTCATCATGTGGGTATTCACCACATACAAATATAATACAAGTTCTAAAGTTTTATTATATAATTATATATTATATATTTTGTTATAATCATAATACATAAAAATAATTATAAGATGAATAATAACATATATATATATATATATATATATATATATATATATATATATATATATATATATATATATATATATAATAAGTTTATCGTTGTGACAGGGTCATTTGCTTATTTGAAGGAGACAGTATGGTAGTTGGAGCTTTGGTGGTTGGAGAAGGTTGAAGATGAAGAGTTCTGGTGGGGGTGACTAGGACCACGGTGATCCACGTGTGCAAAAACTGACAGGAATCTGTCACAGGCAAATGACAAACGAAAATAAGTTTGAGGGCATAAACATTGCAAAAACTGGTCGGAACCTCTCACAGGTGCAAATAGCAAACCAAAGATAAGTTTGAGGGCATAAACATTACAAAAAGTGACCGGAATCCGTCCAGACCCGTCCCTGGGCCCAGGACAAGAGGAGCGACTGCCTAGGGCCCCCAATTTTTTGGGGCACCAAAATTTTTTTAATACCTATAACTGAATTTTTTTTTAAAGTAAAAAAATAAATAGTAAAACAAAACACGCCCCAATTTTTTTTTAATACCTATAACTGAATTTTTTTTTTTAAGTAAAAAAATAAATAGTAAAACAATAGTAAAATAGTAAAACAAAACACGTATAGCGGTATAGGCATAACAAAACCACAAGGCACAAGCCCACATACAAAATAGAGACTCTGATACTCTAATCAAATTTAGAAACTAGAAAGGGAAAAGAAAAGAGGTGGAACCGTGGAAGTTGGATTATCGAAAGGTACATAGATGATTTGGGGTTAATGATAATGTAAAAGTGGTTTAACATTGTTTAAAAAATTGGAAATTTACATTGTATAGGGATGACTCAATAGTTGATGTATGTGCTTTTTAATCAAACTAAAGCAAATGATAGGGTGGTTTCTTCAACCATTCCTAGAAGGTGGGGAAAATATCTACTATGATGCTTACCTAACTTTGATGTTATTAATGAAATTTCTTAATTATAAAAAAAAAAGATAAAGTTATTATGTTATCGTGTTGTAATCTATATTACAAAAGTTTTATGTAGTTAATTTTATGTAATTAATTATTTTATAAAAGAGGGCCCCTATATCTAATTTTGCCCAAGGCCCCGAAAATGTTAGGAACGACTCTGAATCCGTCAATGGGCAAATAGCAAACCGAAGAATCCGTGATATGGGCAAATAGAAAACCGAAGATAAGTTTGAGGGCATAAACATTGAAAAAAATAAGGGTATCTGACAAAAATATCTCAAACTTCAGGGACTTATGACATAATTAGACCTATTTTTAATTGATTTTCATGTCATAAGGTTGAGAATAAGAACACAAAAATAGATATCTTTTGTTAAAAAAACTACCGAATGTTAGTTAAGTCCTTTAATTCTACTTAGTTAAGTCCTTTAATTCTACTTATGTATCATTTTTCAATAAAAGTTATCCTCTATCTTAAATTTTTATCTTTAACTTTAAGGACTAAAATTAAGACAACCAAATTTTAAATGATTTCCAAATAGGACATCCAAGTCACGAAATAATTATTTTTTGGAATATAACAAATATGTTGATAGTAAAAATAAAATATCAAAACAAGATCACATGAGATCATACATTGTTTTACTTTTCAAATCTGTAATGTATCAAATATTTTTGAAACATTAGTGATGTATACCACCAAGTAAAAGCACAAATCTACTATCTATCTACTATCTATATATAAAATGATCCCTTTTCGAGGCACCACGTTTGCCGGAGAAATTTTCGAGACACCACGTTTGTCCCGTGAAGCTTTCCTCGCACCAGAGAATTTGTAGGTAGATAATCATTATCTAGCTCTAATCAAAATTACAATTAAAAATTAAATAAATTATTTAAATTTATTTAATCATTATATGTTGTAGGTAAATAACATTATCTCTAACCAAAATTATAATTTGAAATTAAATTAATTATTTAAATTTATATAATCATTATCTGTATGTGAAATCATTATCCTCAATTTGTTGAACAAATCATTATCCTCAACAAAAATATTTAAAAAATATTAAAAAAATCACTACATATATATATATATATATAATAGGCTCTCCCATTCAATTTTTAAAGTTCTATCTAATTCTAAGAATTCTCTTCTCCAAACTCTTTCTTTTATTTTTATTTTTTCCCTCATTCCTCTACTTAAAGCTCTTAATTTTGATTTTTGAGTGTTTGATGAATTACTTATTAGATGAAGCATATTTTGTTATAATTTTAATTGACTTTTGTTTATTCTTCTACTTAGAGCTCTTAATTTTGATTTTTGAGTGTATGATGAATTGCTTATTAGATGATGCATATTTTCTTATACTTTTAATTGACTTTTGCTTAATGTTAATTTCAGGAAGAATGACATCAATGAGTTACTTCAAACAAGAGCATGACCTTGGTAAGTTTTTTTTTTTTTTGAAATTTCGGTGAGAAATAATTTTGGTGAGTCTTTTGCCTATTTGAAGTAACAACGTTTTTCGATTTATTTATGATTTTTTTTTCGTTTTTGTCGTGAGATAAGATAAACGATGAAAAAGATCAAAATATTTAAATATGAATAATAATAATAATAATAAATGTGATAATTATATTAAAAAAATAATAATGGTAAAAAAAATATTAATTTATCCATCAAATAAATATAAGAAATATCTTATAATATTATGCAATAAAAAAATCAGAATATATAATTTTGGTTTAATTATATATAATTTTTCATATTAGATGTGATGATTATATTTAAAATATGCTAAATTATCATGTCTTATGCAATAGAAAATGTTTTGATTTATCTTTAAATCTACTCATAATACCATCAAACAAAAAAATATAAAAAAGTTTAATTTTCATTTCACTCTAATAATTAATCATAATATTAATTCATCGATCAACTAAATAAGGAATACATTAATTTAATACTCATCTATACATAGACAAATATAATATTAAATATATAAAAGAAAAGAGCCAACATTATATTCATAATAAAGTGCAATGTGTTAATCAAGATAGTCAAAAATAACAATTTCAATGTAGTCTTAATGTTCTATGAAATAGTGGATATTCCAATTTATACTTAAATTTTCTCATAATACCATTAAACAAAAAAGATCAAAATATTTAATTTTGATTTGTTATTAATTATCATAATAAAGTAGATAATCATATAAAAATATTATTTTATCTATTATTAAATCTTTTCTATGTTATGTTGTTGTTGTTTTTAATATAAAGATTTAATTATTAAATCTTTTCTATGTTATGTTGTTGTTGATTTTATATTAATTTTTTATATTGTTGAGTTCCAAAAAAATAGTCTTCTTCATGCGTCTATTCTTCTATTTCTAAGCTTCAATGACAAATATCCAATTGTTCGCTAATAGATGACATCATCTTTGCAAAAGAAATTTAAATCAAAATGATTAGAACAATAAGAATAAATATTTTTAGGATTCAATCTTATTATTAACTTGAGATAAAATAATCGATGAAAAGATAAAATATTTAATTATGATTAATAAGAATAAATGTGATAATCATATTTAAAAAAAAAACTATTTGTAAAAAAAAAACTACATTCATCATTTAAATATAAGATTTATCTCATAATATCATCAAACAAAAAAGATCAGAATGTTTAATTCTGATTTAATTTTGATTTATCATAATAAAGTCGATAATCATATATAAAAATGTCAAAGTATGCATAAGATAAATAAGAAATATATGAGATAAAAAGTGTTACATTTTAATTCATATGAGGAAGTACAAAATTTATCAACAAGATCATTTACATTAATTTTTTTTAAGTGTAGGGTTTGGTTTGAACTCCTACCCTTTTATATAATTATTTTTTATTATTGTTTGATAATAATTTTTACTTTATAATAAAAATAATAATAATCTTTAATTTAAAATATTTAAATAAAAAATAAAAATATCAATAACCCGTGCATTGCACGGGGTAAGAGCTAGTACTTATATAAAAACATCCCTTTTCGAGGCACCACGTTTGTCGTCGAAATTTTCGAGGCACCATGTTTGTTCGTTTAAGGAATACTAGCACTAGAGCATTTGTAGGTAGATAACATCGTCTTTAATCAAAATTATAATTTAAAATTAAATAAATTATCTGTCCAAAATTAATATTTAAAATTAAATAAATTATCTATATGTGGAATATGTTGAATCATTATCCTCATTTTGTTTAAAAAAATCATTATCCTCAAAAAGATCGATAAACCCAAAGAGATGATGTTTGAGTTCATGATAAACCCAAATATCTTTTTAGTTATTACATATTTCAAACTATAAATATGATGATTTCTCAAGTCATGAAAGTCACATTCTTCATCATTCTCCTCTCTTTTTTATTGTTCATGAACTATCGCCTCTTGCAATATGTCACCATATAAGTTGCAATCCCACTGCACACATTCATCACCATTGTCATTTTGCATTGGCAGAAGTTTCATCTATAGCGATGAATATATAAAAAAAAAAAAGGTAAGTACTATTACATAATTGTTAAATATTATCGTCCTTAAAAAATAATTCATTATTTTAAAAGGTCATCTCAATATATCATTTTCACTGCCGTACGATGATCGCATAATTACAAAGTTTTACAATACTTCCTTTAATAGTAAAGACCACTCTATTCTATTATAAAAAAAAAAGGACCACTCTATTCAAAACGTCAACACAATACTGTCTAATTAAATTTTCATAAAATCATATACGATGATCGCATAATTACAAAGTTTTACAATACTTCCTTTAATAGTAAAGACCACTCTATTCAAAACCTGGTATCTAACTGAGTTACACTGCAAAAATAACCAAAGCATGTAGTAACGTGACGATCCCTGAACGCACGCAAAGCATGTAGTAACGTGACGATCCCTGAACGCACGCAATGGACAGTCCAGATCCATGCCAAGTCTGAAATCGACGGTCACAAATTGTTCCATCTAAAGCTCACCCATTTTGCGCTTTCACAAACAATAAATTATGAACTGAACTTCCTCCACTGGTCGTTGGTCGCTCCCTCTGTTTGCAAGCCAGGGAAAAAAAATCTTAACGATCCAGAGGAAAAGCGCTTCTCTCACAATCTCAGTATGCCACTATGCCTCTTACCGTTAGAAATTCGGGAAAAAATTAAGTTAAATAGATTATTCAAATTTTTCAAATCATTATTCCAATAACATTAAAATCTCATCATTAATTATATTTAATAAATAAATTAAAATTAAAATCCTATAAATAAGTCCCATAATATATTAAAAGATAACAACAACATTAAAAAAAAAAAAAGATACAAACTTCAGATCCAAAGATAAAAACAGTTAAATTCAATCTAAATTTCTTCCTACTTTTTGTAACTATTTTATCTGAATGTATTATCGAGATAAATTTATTTTTTTATCACAATAATTATAATTATGAAAAAATAATAATTAATATAAAAAGTTTTATATTAAAAAACAGAGGGATTAATCTATAAAAAAAACTTAGGAAATATTTGGTTAGGATATTCTTTAATAAAATTTTTTGATGCTATCCAAAAAATTACAAATACGAGATAGATTCAATACTTATAAAACATATAAGAAAAAAATTTGCATGTCTCATCTAGAAATTTTCACGTAATCCATGGAGAGATCATAAATCTGTACATGTTGATGGGTTTGGAATATAAAAACTAAACTACAAAAAAAATATTAAAATTTAAATGATAATTATAATAAAAAAATATAATAAAGGTAGAATATCTTATAAAAATGACAAATTTTTTATACATAATTTTATATTATTTTATACCAATATTTTTTTTAAAAGTAAAACAAATTAAATACTAATAAAGTATAGATTTTTTCAAACATTACAAATAATATGGATATATGATTAAATATAATGATTATCATTTTGTAAAAAGTTTACAATGGATAAATATTTTAGTTGTTATAATTTCTACACAAAAAAAGTGTAACAAATTAAAAACAAAGGTACGTACATTTCAAAAATTGAAAAAAAAAATTCATGATGATTAGAACAATTAGGATAAAGATTTTTTAGGATCAAATCTTATGATTAACTTGAGATAAGATAAGATAAATGATGAAAAATATCAAAATATTTAAATATGAATAATAATAATAATAATAATAATAATAAATGTGATAATCATATTAAAAAGATGATAATTTATATTCAAAAAATACTAAATTATCATATCCCATGAAATATGAAATATTTTGATTTAGCCTTAAATATATTCATAATTCAGCATCAAACAAAAAATATAAAAAATAAGTTTAATTTTGATTCCACTCCAATTAATCATAATATCATAATAAACGTAATAATGGTATATAAAAACGTGTTACTTCATCGATCAACTAAATAAGAGATACATTAATTTAATACTCATCTATACATAAACAAATATAATATTAAAAATATAAAAAAAAGCAGTCGTTATATTCCTTATAAAATGCAATGTGTTAATCAAGACAGTCAAGAATAACAAGTTCAATGTCATCTTCATGTCATCTGAGATACTGAATATTCTACTTTATCATTAAATTTACTCATAATACCACCAAACAAAAAAGATGAAAATATTTAAATATGATTTACTTTTGATTCTTCAAAATAAAGTTCATAATCATATGAAAATGTTAATTTATCTACTATACTTATATAAAAACATCCCTTTTCGAGGCACCACGTTTGTCCACTTAAGGAATACTCGCACCAGAACATTTGTAGGTACATAACATCATCTTTAATCAAAATTATAATTTAAAATTAAATAAATTATCTGTCCAAAATTAATATTTAAAATTAAATAAATTATCTATATGTGGAATATGTGGAATCATTATCCTCATTTTGTTTAAAAAAAAATCATTATCCTCAAAAAGATTGATAAACCCAAAGAGATGATGCTTGAGTTCATGATAAACCCAAATATCTTTTTAGTTATCACATATTTCAAACTATAAAACTATAAATATGATGATTTCTCAAGTCATGAAAGTCATCTTCTTCATCATTCTCCTCTCTTTTTTATTGATCATGAACCACCGCCTCTTCCAATGTATGTTGCATTCCCACTGCACGCATTCATCACCATTGTCATTTTGCATTGGCAGAAGCTTATAGCAATGAATTCCCAACAACATCATAGGAAGAACAACAAGCTTTATATGCTTCATTGTTGCGTGAAGAACTGTGGTTGGGGTCGACCATTTAATTTAGGTCTTTATCATTAGTCTAAATTTGTTCAATGTAAATAATAATGTGGCAAGAGAGTGTTACTTTAACCATGTCAAGTAAAACTCGCACATCAATATATTAGTTGTTCACACATGATTACCATTCCCTTTGTTATTTAATTTTTACAAATTATTTGGTCACCAAATAACCAATAATTATTAATTCTTCAATTATTTATGATCTTTTCATTTGTTATTATTTTTTTTATAGTTTCTTTCTTAATCAGTGGAAATTTTTTTACAGCACCGATTAAATTCTACATTACCGCAAACATAAAAGAATGTATTTTTTATGTATAAAATCGTTCATAGATATGAGGTCCCTTAATCAATAAACAAGCACCTATTACAAAAAATATAAAGTACATCTGTATTGATCGATGAACAAGTATCTTAATTTATTTTATTTGAGATTTCATCAGTTCATTTAATTATGTAACGATACATGATTAAGTTCTACTGTAAATGTTATTCCATCCGTTTCCGAATATAATTGTTTCGGGATTAATTTATTTTTATTAAAATTAATGTAACATTAATTATAATTATAATTTTTATAATATTACCCGAATTATTAGAGAGATAATATTGAAAGATTAATTATGAAGAGATAATAAATGACAAAAAAGGAAGTAAATACTCAAATTTTAGATAAATAATATATTAAGAAAAAATAGTTGGTGCACTAATAGTATAAACTTTTATTTTTTATTCCATCGTCTACATGTTTATGGTTATTAACTTTTGGTTAAAGTAATACAAATGAATGGTGAATAATGGACTGACGATGTAAAAAACTTTACATCGTCAAAGCACACTCATTAATCTCATATATTAATTACACTCCTTAATTTATCTATACAATATTGGAAGACTTAAACAATAATAATTTTTTTTTTCAAATTTAAATTAATTCTTTATCAACAATTTTAATTAAAAAAGATTGATATATTTGCTTATAATTAATTTTGTTTAATTAATTTTGCTTATAAATCATTATCCTCAAAAAGATAAACCCAAATAAATGAGGCTTATATGATCATAGTAAAGAGTCCATCATAAACCCAAACATCTAATAAAAGTTTATATATATCTTAAAAAGATTAATATATTTGCTTATAATTAATTTTGTGTGAAATTATTATCCTCAGTATCATTTTTTTAAAAAAAATAATCATTATCCTCAAAAAGATAAACTCAAAGATATGAGGCTTCTATGATCATAGTAAAGAGTCCATCATAAACTCAAACATCTAATAAAAGTTTATATATATCTAAAAAAGATTGATATATTTGCTTATAATTAATTTTGTGTGAAATCATTATTCTCATTATCATTTTGTTAAAAAAAATTAATCATTATCCTCAAAGAAGATAAACTCAAAGAGATGAGGCTTCTATGATTATAGCAAAGAGTCCATGATAAACCCAAATATCTAACAAAAGTTTATATTTATCTAAAAAGGATTCAAATATTTGCTTATAATTAATTTTATTTGTGATAATAAATTTTGGCTAGAGAGGAACTTATATTAAAGTACAAAAATATATATTTGAATAATAAAAAAATCTACTTGGGAAATGAGGGGTGGGAAATCGAAGAATAAAAGTAAAAAAAAATGGTGGGAACAAATTTTAGTTTTTTTTTTTTGGTAGACATCTGTTTGATTTTAATGGGGAAAATAATATTCAAAGCATAGTGGAGAGAATAAGGTACGGATGTACTTTTATAGATCTGGAATTTTATGATATTCTTCTTTATATCTATAAAATCTACCAATAAAAAATAAAAAATAAAGACAATCTGGTTTAGTGACACTCTTGAAACGGTGGACATACCAAAACAAAATAACATAATAATCCCAATAAAAAAATATTTCATAAGACTAAATTATAATAATAATAAAAGTAAATTATCTATATTTTATATCTTATCATATTTTACATAAACATATCTCTTATCATATTATCTACTATATATAAACATGCAACCATCAAAGTTCGGATCACATATGAGAAAACCAAGTACAAGTAAAGACATAGAAAGGTAAAATAATTGTCTATTTTATTTGATCAGTAGGAGTTTAGAAGAAGCTATAAATATTAATAATATATTACTATAGTCATAATTAAATGTAAAATAATAATCTTTACTTTATAATAAAAACAATAATAATCTTTAATTTAAAATATTTAATAAAAAAATTAAAATATCAATAACCCGTGCATAGCACGGGGTGAGAGCTAGTGTATTTATTATTGTTTTCTCCAAATTCGCCCAATGATAAAAACCATCATCCAAAAAAAAGGTTTTGCACAAAAAATATTTCCAAAATTTTGATCATAAAGATCACATAAATTTCATGCTTGAGATTATCACACTCTCATATAATTGCTAATTGCATAATGAAAATATAAATGACGAAGCACCCATACTCATTCAGAATAAATTTATTCACTCATACATATTTTTTATAATATGTTAGTTTATAACTAATTTTGGAGGATGTACCACTCTAAATGTGTGTGGTACCTTTTTAAATATACGTTCAAATGAGTATTCCCTTTGAACGGATTTATGTTGTACCTCACAAACTTTTTTATTTTAAAAATAATTATACATCATATTATATTTTATATAACAAATTTTGCAAAAACAATGGTTAAAATATATTTAAAAAAATATAGTTAGAACTAAGATAATAAACTTATATTGTACAATACATTCCTATCTATTTGCATATCTTATCACACAAAAATATATCTTTTAACAAATGTAAAAGATTATTTTGATTTTCAATAAATTAATTACACTTTTATTTAATATCCCGTTTTCATCTCGATAATGATTAATTTGTATAAAAGCATCAAAAAGTAACTTGTTGTGTTATAAAATGTGATAATCCAAAAAGTAACTTGTTGTGTTATAAAATGTGATAATATATTGTTACAATTTATTATTATTTTAATTTTTTATCTCAATTATAAAATTTTTTATTCACTAAATTTCTTTGTAAGATAAGAATAGGAAACTTTATACATTTATAAATTTAGCATAATTTGTAATAAGAAAAAACTGCATTATTGTATTATAAATTGAAAAAAAAATCAAAATTACATAAAAAAAATAAGTGAATACTATTATTCACGAAATGCCATTTTAGCAAATAATAATATAAAATGTTTTAAGTTTTATCCTTTCCTGATAATAATTACCCGTAAAACTTTATGCATTTAACCTTTGGCATGCATAATTTGTATTTTGTATTATAAAAATTGGATAAATAAAAAAGTATTAAAAAAAATATTGTTACTAGCAAATGCAATATTAACTCTGACATTGAAGGCATTTATGCGCAAAATCTCGTCATGACGAGAAATGTGCAACAATGATCCGAAATCTAACATTACCAACTTAATACACTTTTTCGTTGTCAATGTTTTTCTCTTTGAACTTCAGCAGTTTGGCCATTAGTTCAATATCTAATCACACTCCCATCACTACTTTATTGACGTTCCTGGATAAACAATTCAGTGTTATGCATTATAAACTGAACTGCTGTCATTGTAGTCTTCAATTTAGTCTTCAGTGAGCAAACATCAACAACCACCACTATTTCTGGAGTTGCGTTAACAAAAATCACGTTGCAGAATATGAGAGGATTAGCAATGGGTTTGGTTTGATGAGAGGATTGGCAAACACAATGATGATAATAGTTTGTTATTGATTTGCTCTGCACCGGTCCATTCAAAGAATGTCCATTTGATTTTGGAAAAAAACTTTTATGTGATGAGCGGAAATTACACTCCTTCTCTGTTATAATTTGTTATGGGTTTGCTGCTTTTATGTTTTAGTTGTATAAAAAAATAATAATTTGTTATCGGTTTGCTCTGCACTGGTCCCGCTGAAGAAAGTTCATTCGATTTTGGAAAAAACTTTTATTTGATGAGCGGAAATTACATTTCTTCTTTATTATAATAATTTGTTATCGGTTTGCTATGCACTGTTCCCGCTAAAAAAGTCCATTCGATCTTAAAAAAAAACTTTTATGTGATGAGCGGTTAGATTTAGAATTTAGATTTCTATTTTCAAAATTGCACTCCTTCCTTCCTTGTATCAATCTATCTTTGGTTTTGGTTGATTACTTGGCTAAATTGAGTGCGTTTTAATTTGTTATTGGCATATGCATAATCATGAAAATTTTATTATTTTATTTATTGATTACAGAAAGTGTTGAGATAATGTGGAGAAAGTTGAAAAACATTAATGTAAATATATATATATGGGGATTGCTAACATCCTCCTACCCTAATTTTAGTTGGAGGATTTTAGCAATGTTCACCTAAACATTTGGACAAAATTACCGCTCATCTCATAACTTGAATAACTTACTTTTTTAAGGGTGTTTATGTAATTTGAATAATATTAATAAAATTAAAAAAAAAATGAAAAATCACCCCCAACCCCCAAAGGATATGTTCGATCCTTATTTTCATTTTTCCCTCTCTCTCTTCTCATCTCTTCTCCTCTCTCTTCTCATCTCCCTCCTCCTTCCTCTTTACCGCCGCCGCCGTCATCTCCTCCCTTCTCCCTATCACCGTCGGCCCTCCTGCACACCGCCTCGCGCCGCTCCAACCTTCGTCGCGCCTCTTCACCGCCGTCGCACAGCCCGTCGCTGCCGCCGTCGTTCCCCGCCAGCGCCCCTACTATCACACCGCTACCATCGCCCTCTTCCCCATAGCACCACTTTGGGTAATTTTTTTTTTGTTGTTTTTCCTTTTTTTTATTTTTCTCTCTGCCTTTCTTTTTTTTTATTTTTTTTTCATTAAACTGAATATTCTCAATTTGATGTTCCTTCTCCCAGGATTGCAACCTTTGTCACTTATTTTAATTTTGATATTGATTACATTTAATAGGATGCCATGTATTTGATGAAATGCTTAACAAATAGAATGCTATGTTATGTGTTTGATGAAATGCCTAACAAAGAGGATTCGTATGTGCATAATAGACACAGCTATTGAATTGCTAAGATTGGGAACATGTTATTTTATGGCATCTGCTACTGCAAATACAAAAGCACATCAGGCACCATTCAGGAACATGTTATTTTATGGCCCTCCAGGAACAGGGAAGACAATGGCCGCTAGAGAGTTGGCTCGCAAATCTGTATGGGATACTTCTCTATTGATCTTGTCATTCTAGTTTTCAAATATTCTATAATATCCTTGTTTCTTGCCTATGGGCCACGTAAGTAGGAAATTCTCTGTATACTATACATTTTTCAAAGTTTGGTTTTTCCTATTTCATGGAGAATGTGAAGTTTATGTAGTCTAATATATAATCAACATATTAAAACTATTGTCACATTGTTTTATCCTGATTTCTTCTATCTTCTTCTTGATCAATTTTGCAGACAATATAGGATCTACAAATAATCAATTCAAATTTATCTGTTTTAAAAGCTACCATTAAATTTGTTTTCAACTTACCCTTCTGGATTCATAATTCCAGGTTCTTGTTTCTGTTGAAATAAGGTGTTGGAATTCAGTAGTCATCGGAAACGGATATTCCATACCATGCATTTGGTTATTCCATGCTTTTTGAAACATTGTGTTTTATTCTTATCATTTTGATCTATTTTGCTCATCATTTTTTCTCTATTATTTTTTCCTTTTGGACATGTTGTGATTTTCTTTAAATTTTATGCAGGGATTAGATTACGCATTGATGACTGGAGGAGATGTATGTTGCTCCATTGGGATCACAAGCTGTAACAAAAATACACCAATTGTTTGATTGGGCTAAGAAATCAAAAAGGGGCTTATTGCTTTTCATTGATGAAGCTGATGCGTTTCTGTGCGAGTAAGCAACATATCTTTCATGATCTCTCTTGCCCGGGGAAGAGGAGCGCTTCAAACTTCTTAAGCTCTATCTTGATAAGTACATAGCCCAAGCTGGATCAAGAAAATCTGGTTTATATCAAAACTTATTGAAAGGGAAACCACACCAGATAGAGATTAAGGGCTTGACTGATGATATCATAAAGGAAGCAGCAGCTAAAACCGATGGATTTTCTGGAAGGGAAATACCATAATTTATCTGCTAAATTTAGTTGATAAAAGAGCTGACCCGTGGCATTTTAGTCTGGGCATGCTTTTTTTTTTGGTGTAGTAGTCTGGGCATGCTGTTATTCATTGATTGTCCCCAATTGATGGGGAGATTTTGGAATTTGAATGAGTTTTATTTACTGCAGTTTATCATTATTCAGTATTCATAACCATTTCATTAGTTGATTCAGGTTTCGATATCATGCTGGCTTTTATTTTCTGAGGCTACATTAAGGTCTTTAGATTCATTTTCTTTTCTATTTTCACTGAAAACAGAAAATATGATTGCAACATTGTTTCCTTTTCTATCTCTTAATGAAAATCTCTTTACTCTGTTGAGTATTTTTTGCATAGGAACACTCAAGGTTGCTTCACTTGCTTCTAGTTCTATGCATGCTTCGCAGTTCGCTCTCTTTCACGTCGTTTACTAATGATCATTTTGGTTAGTTGTCTCCTTGTTTGTACTTGCATGGAGGCTAAAGATCCAGTGTGATCATTGCAGTTGTATTAATTAAGAATTAAGAATATAACCGGATAAATTTCATATAAAAAAAATAACATATGTACATTTTCACTCAAAAGTGATGATTGACAAAAGTTTATTCAATGACGCAAAGGAAAAACTCGTGGGAGGGTCACAAGCCACCTTGTATTGGGTGAAAATGTGTTGTTATATGATAAACATATTCCTTAAAACCTTGAACACAAATAACTATAAATTGAGATCGTATACACTTCAAAATGAGCCATCAAAATATATCCAAAAAAATTCAAAGTTTGAATCAAACTTAAACAAAAAGTACAACCAAAAGTTAACAACTATAAATGGAATGTCTTCTTCCCTTTAGCTCCATCTTTCACCAACTTGAATTTCCTAAGGTTGCTTTTTCAAACCCCTTGTCTTCCTGTTAAATCACAAAAAATACTCATTTAGTAATAATTGGTACTCACAAAAAATTCATATTTCTTCTTTAAAAAAAATCAGATACCAACTACTCATGTCTAGTGTAAAGTTATTGCAAGGGAGCCTTAGTTATAACAAGAATAAACAAGTTATTTTTTTTAATTGATTTCAATCATACTAAGGCAATACTTGAGAATTGTCCTTCATCCTAAGCTGAGGTTTGTGATGTTGTCCAAAACTAAAGGATTCACTACCTCAACAACAATTTTCAAGATATTATATTAGTTGGAGTGGAGTTGGAGACACTGCAATAGCCATTGCATTAGCAATGAGATCATAGCTCTTCCTTGCCTCATTCATTAGATAATTAATCATCTCATTTCAGGTCATCAAACAACTTTTCCTCGTGTTATTGATCTTGGCACCTCCTGCTTGGTTCATTAGAACAAACCGAGCCATGGTTTTGTTGCCTTTAATTTTTCTTTATTATGTGTTTGTAGGATTGAACAAAAAAAACTCAAATAATCAATAACAAAATACATAGTCATGTCTAATGTAAACTCATATTTCTTCTTTAAAAAAATTAGATACCAACTACACTTTTTTTTTAAATTGATTTCAATCATACTAAGGCAGTACAATCAAATAAGCATTTTATCAAACACTACATAGGCAACACTAACAAGACAAGGTAAAGAAGTATCATCATTCAATTTGCTAAACAAGCATATCTTAAACAACAATCTTTAAGGTTACAATCCATGGAAAAGCAACATCAAATTGATAATATTCAATTTTTTTTTAAAAAAAAAAAGACACAGAGTGGAAAAAAAAGAAAAACAGCAAAAAAAAAAAAGAAAAAAAGAAAGAACACGACTTACCGTTACCAGTGGCAGGGGCTCTAGCGGGTGGCGGTGACGGGAGGCGTGAAGGCGGTGAAGAGGGCGATGGCGGCGGTGTCATGGCAGGGACGCGACGGTGGCGGTGGTGGTGACGGGAGGCGCGACGAAGGCTGGAGTGGCACGAGGCGGTGTGCAGGAGGGTCGACGGTGATAGGGAGAAGGAAGGAGATGACGGTGGCGGCGGTAAAGAGGAAGGAGGAGGGAGATGAGGAGAGAGAGAGGGAAAAATGAAAATAAGGATGGATCAGATCCTTTGGGGGTTGGGGGTGATTTTTCATTTTTTTTTAATTTTATTAATATTATTCAAATTACATAAACACCCTTAAAAAAAGTAAGCTATTCAAATTATGAGATGAGGGGTGATTTTGTCCAAATGTTTAGGTGGACATTGCTAAAATCCTCCAACTAAAATTAGGGTAGGAGGATGTTAGCAATCCCCATATATATATATATATATTTACATTAATGTTTTTCAACTTTCTCCACATTATCTCAACACTTTCTATAATCAATAAATAAAATAATAAAATTTTCATGATTATGCATATGCCAATAACAAATTAAAACGCACTCAATTTAGCTAAGTAATCAACCAAAACCAAAGATAGATTGATACAAGGAAGGAAGGAGTGTAATTTTGAAAATAGAAATCTAAATTCTAAATCTAACCGCTCATCACATAAAAGTTTTTTTTAAAATCGAATGGACTTTTTTAGCGGGAACAGTATATAGCAAACCGATAACAAATTATTATAATAAAGAAGAAATGTAATTTCCGCTCATTAAATAAAAGTTTTTTCCAAAATCGAATGAACTTTCTTCAGCGGGACCAGTGTAGATATTGTGAAATTGTATATATATATATGAAATTGGTGAAAAATGATATTGTGAAACTTAGATTTGTGTGATCTTAGCAAATACGTTGATCTTCCATTTAAGGTGGAATGCTTATTATTTTGGATTTTTTAAATCTTAATTTTTAGAATTGTAGAAAAAACTTAAAAATATTAATTATTTATTAAAAAATAAATTATTTTTTTCAATTCAAACACTTTTTTAATAAAATTCATCTTCTTTCCAAAGAAAAAGTTATCCTCTTTCAAACGATATTATGTTATGAAGGTGCATGGTGGAAATTATAATTTTTTATTAACTATACATCTTTATTAGGGATTTGTTTATCGTAAAAAAATACTCCTTCCCATCCTATTATAAAAAATAAATTGATTTCACACTTATTAAGAAAATTAGTGAAGTATATTTAATTTTTTTTTATTCATGACCGGAGTGTCCACCACCGACTGCAGTGACGAATCTCCTCGCTGGCTTGTAGGCACCTCTAATGGGTGGGACAACTGGCCCCGAGATTTAACGCTGCTGCATGCACAAGGCAGGATTCGAACACCTACCTTGCTTAAGGGTGGATCAATTTTTTAAATTGATAAAAAATCGAGCTACTTTTAGTTAATGGTGTTGGAAATGAAATAAAAATTAAATGAGATAACAATTTTTAGAAAATAAATAGACATTTTGGGCCTATGTGAGATATATTCTAATTTCCAATAACATTTAATTATTTTTTTCCAAAAAAAAAAACAAACAGATTAAGGCAAGTCTTTTTTAAAATCTCAATGATAATTGTATAAAGATAATTTTGAAAAAATATATAAAATATTTACATTTCTAATATCACGTATAACCTTAACCCACTTTTTTTTTTCATAATTTTCTTTTAAAAAATCTTACATATAAAAACAAATAAAAGGTATAGAGATAATTTTAAAAAAAACATATAAAATTTTTACTTTTTTAATATTACTAATAAAATTAAAAAACTAAATTTAAAAGAGATTAATGGATGTCCATTGACGATGTAATGTTTTTTACACTATCAGTTTATCATTCATTTATGTTACTTTTATTTGAAAATCAACTACTATAAACACATGAATAATAGATGATGAAGTGATAGTGTTTATTTTCTCAATTTAAAAAACTTTCTTATGGAGTAAATTTCTACAAAGGATAGTAGAGAAGGGTATTACACTTGGAGAATTATTAGTTGACTGGATCATGGTAGATCTTAACCGTTTATCATGTTAAAAATTTTTAAAAATAAATAATAAATAGTACTCCCTTTGGTCCTATATATATGACATATTTTAGAAATAATTTTTGGTTCTATATATAAGATATTTTGTATTTTCTATGCATCATTTATTGTTTTTTCTCTTTTTTGCCCTTATTAAATGCATGTGTTTTTTGTTGTTCATTAATGAGTGTGAATTTTTCAAGAAAAGTTGAGAGGGTAAAATTGTAATGTTACAATATGTTCTCATAGAATTCATAAAACTAACTACTTTTTTTGGTCCGATGAATATGGTTAAGTATATCCTACAGGAAGGAGTAAGAATTATCTTGAACCATGAAATCCTATATCATCAAATAATTTCTTATTGCACATAATTTCTCATTGCACTTACCTTACAAAGGAAGTGAAACTGCAAATTGTGTAGGTGGCAAGCATAGCTCGTTTTCCTCCCTTTCTCTCTCTGTCCAGAGAACACTCAGCAGGTACCACAGTCCACGGCAGCATAGCAGAGCAGAGAGAGAGAGAGTCCATGATGCACTGCAACTACTCTTCCACTCCTACTATATAAACCATCCAAGCAACACAAAAACGTGTCCTCAACCACACCACTCTTCTCTTCTCTACTCATTACCCAACAACACTCTAACAAGAAACCCCACAATAACAAAATAAACCCCTTACTTAATTTTTAAAATTAAAAAATAAAAATAAAACTCTGTTTCTCTTTCTCCCTCTCCCGGTTCTTCTTCTCGGCAAATGGTGGTTGCCGGAGAATGGCAAAGTGTCACCGCAACCATCTCGGATCTCTCCCTCTCCACCACCGCCACGCTACAAAGTCCCCCACCTCCGGCGCCCACTCCCGCCTCTGGACCTCCTCCCTCCGCCGCATCATATTCGACGCAATCAGCTGCGGCGGCACCTCGCGCCACCACCGCCACGATGATTTAGACTTCACCTCCACCACCACCACCTCCTCATCATCCAGCCGGAGAGAGAAACATGCAGAAGAGGGAAAATCGGAGAAGAAGCTATCGGATCTTTTGAACGTGACGGAGAATGAAACGGATTCGAAGGAGAAGAAGGAAGACGAATTAGCGGTGGTGAAGGAATTGGAGGGAGAGGATTTGAGGAAAAGGAGAATGGCGGCGAAGAGAGTGAGGAAGATGGCGAAGGAGGAAGGGGTGGAAGTGAGAGGAACGCTTGCAATGTTGGGAGCGATTCCGCTATTGGTTGGAATGCTTGATCATCATCACCATGATCATGATCATGATGAAGAAGAAGAATGCTTGGAGTCTCAGATCGATTCTCTATATGCGTTGCTCAACCTCGGAATCGGAAACGACGCGTTAGTTTCCATTTTCATTCATCTCTTCATTTCTTTTCATTATTAATTATTAATTATTTCTATTAATTTACTGTATTTTCTAGTTTCAATCCCTGTTTTCTCATTGAATTGTTGAATTGTTTGTTGCCATTTTCCATTTGCGTTCTTTTCTGAAAAAAAAATGAAATTGAGAATGTGTTTGGCATGATTCGTTGTTTTTCTTTTTTTTTTTTTTTTTGGTCTATTTTTTTCTCGGTAAAGTGTCTTAAATTTGGTTTGTCTGCGCTGAGAAAAATGATTACTGATCATTAGTAATTGAGTTTAATAGGTGATTACCAAAAAGTGTAAAGTTTTACACTATTGATTCATTATCCACCGTTGATTTGTAATTATGTACTCCCTCCGGTCCATATTATAAGCACCCTTTCTCTCTCAAAAAAGGGTGCTTATAATATGGACCGGAGGGAGTAATATTTTTATCTAGAAGATAATAATCATAAACCCGTGAATAACTGAATGAGGTATGCTGCACTAATTAAGGGATTAAAATCATAGCATTTTTTAATTTAAGAATAATTTATTGCATTTTACAACATGTTTAAGGAATTAAATCATTGAGCTGATCTTATTTCCATTTAAGAGAATCACAATTTATGCCGTTTTTTTAATGATTTTATTTTGTATTTTTATTTTTGGAAAGTTGTGAGCAGAAGTGTTTGTTACTTTGTTTATTTAGAAAGACTTGTCTTATTAAGAAGAAGACCACATTCAGGCGAACTCTTCTACTTGAAGGACTAAATTGATGTTAAAAAGTTTTTTAAAAACCAAATGGGTGACACGTTCTATTAAGAAAGACTAAATTGATGTGAAAATTTTATTTTTCAATGGCCCAAGTGAAACCCATACATTTATTTGTAGTACAAAAACAGGGTTCAGGTTTATATGATTTTAATTTGGTGGTCGGTTTTACACATTTGTGTAATTTTCTGCCCTGTTTTCAACTTTGCTATAATTTCTGGCCCATGTGTTTGTTGACCATAAGTTTTGTTTGGTGGTTGGTTTTGCACATTTGTAGTAATTTCTACAATATTTTCAACTTAGCTAGTACTATAATTTTTTGCTCTTTGTTTAATTGACCATAAGTTTTTAATGTTTTCTTTGTGTGGCTTGTTACAGAAATAAGGCAACCATTGTCAAAGTTGGTGCGGTTCACAAGATGCTCAAGCTCATTGAATCCTCAGATTCATCGGTGTGTGAAGCAATTGTTGCAAATTTCCTTGGATTGAGTGCTCTGGATTCGAACAAACCGATAATTGGATCTTCTGGTGCGATACCATTCCTGGTTAGAACTGTTCAAAATTTAGATGATAAAAGTAGCCCCCAAGCCAAGCAAGATGCTCTTCGAGCTTTGTACAATCTTTCAATCACTCCAACCAACATTTCATTCATTTTGGAAACTGATTTGGTCTCGTTTCTGGTAAATTCAATTGGAGACATGGAAATAAGTGAAAGAGTCCTTTCAATCCTAAGCAATTTGGTGTCAACTCCAGAGGGTAGAAAAGCTATCAGTGCTGTAAAAGATGCAATCACAATTCTGATGGATGTATTGAATTGGACAGATTCTCCACAATGCCAAGAGAAAGCATCATACATTTTGATGATTATGGCACACAAATCCTACGGCGACAGGCACGCCATGATCGAGGCAGGGATTGCATCATCCTTGCTTGAGTTGACACTTTTGGGTACCCCGTTGGCTCAGAAAAGAGCCTCGAGGATATTGGAATGTTTGAGGATAAACAAAGGGAAGCAGGTTTCTGGAAGCTTCGGTGGAAACTTGGGTGCAACTGTGTCCGCACCTATTTGCAGCTCTTCGTCATCATTTACAAAGATGGAGGGAAGAAGTGTGCAGGATGAAGGTATGATGAGCCAGGAGAAGAAAGCTGTGAAGCAACTAGTCCAGCAGAGCTTGCAGAACAACATGAGGAAAATTGTGAAGAGGGCCAACTTGTGTCAAGATTTCGTTCCATCAGAGCATTTTACTTCACTCACTTCAAGTTCGACTTCAAAGAGTCTGCCGCTTTGAAGAATCGCGGCAGCAGAAAAGATGAGTCAGGATTCAAGATAATGGATCATGAAGTTAGGCTTCACATCATGATTTTACGGCTTTTCTTTTGGTCTTGAAGCTATTTGCAAATCGTTAGCAATGATATAATAGATAATTATAGTTTAAGTCTTTTTGTTTATTTTGTATGTGCCAATGGCATTATGTATCTTAGACATGAGTTTGAATCCATCAAACACAAAAAGCTCACTATTGCTAAATTGAAATTGAAAGATGGAAATTCACATGGCGTTATGAGTTGTATGATTCATTGGGTAGGTAATACTGTAATAGTATGCTTTGCAAAATTGGAAAATTTGATGGTTATTTTTCTAGTTTCACTCATACTACTGCCACCAGCATACCTACTTTGAAGTGTCACTTTCAAACCATGACACATTTTTGTCTTCCCACCTACCCTGCTATTTTGTTTTATTACTAGTAGTCAATAATGAAAAGGGTGTCGGTCATTTTCTTCCAATTTAAGAATCTTTCCTCTGTTGAAAATTTCATGTGTTGAGTTTTCATGAATCTCTGGATTAGCAGAATTGGATGCAATTAGTTAAGCATTCACATTGCTCTGTTCGTTTGAAAACTCTTCTCTGTATCAGCAGAGTTTAATGTAATTTGTTAAACATTTGCAGTGAGATTGTAAGTTGTAAACAAAATTATAAAAATCACCCTGTAATTGTTAATGCCAACATGATATAGTTTACTGAATATTTTTTAATTTTAACAGGCATCAGATATAAATGCTATATTGGATCTAGTTGAATGGAAACATGAGCTGTTGGATGCAAATAAGTATAAGTGGCATTTTCTCCGCACTTACATTCACGTTTCACGATGTTCCTTGTGGGGTCTATGGGCATATGCAATGCATTCTACTGCTGAGTGCTTTAATTTTGATGCCTTTTGATGTAAATATTCTTATGTTAATGTACAGTACTAATTTTTATTTAAGAATTTAAATAGGTGGCCCTTTCGAAGATGTATGGGGTCAATGTTCATTTACTTTCTTTGAATTTAGGTGTACATTATTTAGCCAGAGCAAGAAGTTGCCAAAGCGTGCTTCAATTATTTGAGCTACAGTGTATTTCCTAGTTGGATGGATAAAAAGTTAGAATTTACATCACAAACAACGGATTCTGCATTTATAAAAAAACAACAACAAAACAAGGTGCATCACCTAATCTGATGGGTGGAATTTATCATATACTAATATTTTTCATTTATACTGTACTACGTTGCATTAGAACAAAAGGTTTTTAATCAACTGATAAAAAAAAAAGAAAAAAAAAGGTGGATTTTAATCAGTGAACTGGATTGGATAGGACAAAACAATTGGTCCATTACTACAAAAGCACAAACAATGATGTGATTTTTAACTGCTAGTATTTTTAAGTTATGGCTTGAAAAAGTTCATACTAATGATGGCCATGTGTTTAGATATAAATCAATTGATGCATTTTCCGTGAGTTTCGACTATAGTCTTGTGAGTTATGGTCATAGTATACTAGTTGTTGCCAAGATGGGATGTGAAGGTGTGACTAGAGTATATATATATATAAGTTGTGACTATGTACATTATTTTACTGTATGGGCACGGACACGGTCATGGTCATTTCAAAGTGCAAATTAAATCTTGCTTCATTGATAATAATGATTAAAAAAGTACCTTCATTGATTACCCAATCGGATCCATATCAAATTTCAGAATGTGATGGTTAATACAGTAGTATTTCACAGTTGTCATAGAAGTGAGTGTCATCAAATTGTGTTGGCAGATCTTATCCAAAAAAATTGTGTTGGCAGATGTTATCTGAGTTATGATCATATGCATAGGAGAATCAACTTGTGCATGGTTGGAAGGTCATATATGCACTTCTGTAATCTACTGTATCATTCATGTAGTAAGCTGCAGGCTGAAACTGAAATTCAAGGCAATTGGGTTGGGTAAAAGTTTTGCCTCGAAACGTAGTTATATCTGCATTCAAAGGAAGTTAACAAGTTACAGCAGTAGTTATTAATCACCTATGGTCCAAATATATATATTTTTGTTGGACCACACACAGAAACCTGTAAAATGGGGGGCCATAATTAAGGTGCTGTCCTTGCAGGCTGTGTTAGGCAAGGTTCGTGGTTTCAGACTTTCAGTATTTTAGGTGTTTTAAAAAGAAAAATCCCACTACATAATTTTTTTTGTCAAAATAATAGGACATGCTTGTTGACTTTTGAATAAATGAATGGTTACTGCCGGTTTCTTTCATTCAACACCCGCATTTATATTCTGTCAAAATTATAGTACTGTAACTTTTTTCTATCTGAATATCCAATGATTTTTCGGAAAGTAATTCATTATTAGGTTCACTTATTTGTTAGGGAAAATGTTTTGATGAAATTTGATGCATTAGTGATGGATTATATCTGTGAGAAAAAGTGTTGTGTCTTGACCTTTCAATAAGTGCATTAGTCAAATTAAAATTAGTACTTTCTGATCTCAAAATTTGTCTCTAGACTGAGTAAGTAAACCAATAGTAAAATATAATACAAATCTCAATAATTAAAAGATTCAAGGGTTGATATATTTTAACTTGTTCACTTTTGATATAAGCTCACTTTGGATTAGACTTTTCCAACCCTGCACAAGCATGTTTTAATTTTTAATTTTTAATTTTTTTAAAGATCTCTGTGTGCTTAAGCAGGAAAATAGAATCGAGGTATCTAATTATAGATTGAGCAATAACACATGGCCTATGTGGTACAAAATCAGTAAAGGCAAAGAAAAGGGCCACAGCTACCAGTACAACATTCCATTTTCTATGTTGTATCTATAGATCCTACATCAGATGTGTGACATAGCCATGTTTTGTCATTTCACCAGAGAAACTGTCCCTAGGGTTAGAGCAGCACTGAACTACCTTAAATCGGGTTACATTTCACACAACCACCACACGATGCATCACTACTATGCTCTTGCATTAATGTTCTATAGTGAAAATGTGAAAGTTCTGCATGTACAATTGTACACTATCTTGGAAATTTATGGTGAAAACAACAATATTTGGCAAAGTCTTGTTACACATCAGTTCTATGCACGTGTAGGTTGCAGCCACTGATTGATGTTTAACTATTAAATCATATTGTCTGTGACCTTGACTCATCATATACACCCCACACAACATCACCTACCTTATGTAATTATGTCAGTTTTTGGACAGAAACTTGAAGGAGGAAATGATAGAGCTTAGTTAAGAAACAAAAATAACCAAAAAAATAATAATAATTTGTTGGCCAAACTTCGAACACAAACAAAAGTTTAGAAACAAAAAATACATGGCTATTTTGTCCCCCAATTTTGACAATTTGACGATTTTGATCCCTAACTTTTAATTTGACGATTTCAGTCCTCCAATTTACAATTCGTGGCTATTTTGGTCCCTTCGTCAGCATCGTTAACAGAAGAGTTGAGGGAGGGATCAAAATAGCCACGAATTGTAAATTGGAGGACTGAAATCGCCAAATTAAAAGTTAGGGGACCAAAATCACCAAATTATCAAAATTTTGGTATTTTTAAAATTGTGGTGTATACTTATTCAATATGAGTTTTTATTATATGTATCATACGATACAGATGAGAAAAATCATTTTAATAACAATAATATTTATACAATATTAAAAAGGTTATAAAATGATTTTTCCAATGTGTATTATATGACACATGTAACAGCCCAGCCCCAGCCAGCCGTACGGTACTGGGCACCGGGACCCAGCGCACCGCCACGTGGATATTGTCCGCTTTGGGCATCCTTCACCCTCACGGTTTTGCTCTTGGTCTCACACTAACAGTGAGCCCCAAAACGCGTCCACATGAGGTAAGGTATCTACGCCCTATATAAGACATGCTTCGTTCTCCTTACCAGCCGATGTGGGACTAAGGCTTCACCTTACATCCACCCCCCTTGGAGGCCCAACGTCCCCGTTGGCACACCGACCCGGCCCTGGCTCTGATACCAAATGTAACAGCCCAGCCCCAGCACCGGGACCCAGCGCACCGCCACGTGGATATTGTCCGCTTTGGGCATCCTTCACCCTCATGGTTTTGCTTTTGGTCTCACACTAACAGTGAGCCCCAAAACGCGTCCACATGAGGTAAGGTATCCACACCCTATATAAGGCATGCTTCGTTCTCCTTAAAAGCCGATGTGGGACTAAAGCTTCACCTTACATACATGTAAGACCCGGGCTGATGAGGGCGGAGAGTGATCGCCGGTGCAAGAGGCACGGACAAGGAGCGGCTCCTGGCAGGCTTCTAAGGGAGGGGTACATGGATGAACCGACACATCGGAATGAGAGGGTGATCCTGAGACTGTGTAGGTATGGGACTACATAGTACAGGAAGGCTTAAATGAATTGATTGGTACTACCCATATCAACAAGATGCATCTTCTTTTCGGTAGCCCATCCCATAAGAACTCCATGGTTAAGCGTGCTTGACTTGGGGTAATTCTGGGATGGGTGACCTCCTGGGAAGTTTTCCCGGGAAGTGTGCTTTGTGTGCGAGTGAGGACAAAGCACGCTGAAAAGACTGGTGTTGGTATGTGGGGACAGTCGCAATCCATTTGCCTGTCAGGGATGTTACAACACATGCTAAAAAAATTCATATTTGATAAGTGTGTATCAGAAATTATTGTAATTAATTGCACACAATTTTTTAAATATATTAATTTTCAACGTAGACTCAATATACTCTCTTGATCCTTGTTTATAAGGTCCTTTTATCAAATCCACATAGATTAAGAAAGTAGTTAGAGATTATTACTCTCAAAGTTATAAAAATAAAATACTCCAACATCAAAGTTTCAAAATTACTCATACATAAAATTCAATACAATTTAAATTGATGTTATTATTATGAACAAGTAAAAAGGTTCCTTGGAATATGGAATATAAATTGGAATTATTAGGGGTATATTGGTATAAATTATTTAATGTTGTCAAGATATTGTAAAGTGACTTATATTTTGGAACAAATAAATTCTCAATAAAATGACTTATAAATGAGAACGGATGAAGTATTTTGTTTAACATGTTTATTAACATGTGCAATTAGCTTAATTTCACTTTTAGTCCCCAATTTTGATAATTTGGTGATTTTGGTCCCCTAGCTTTTAATTTGGCGATTTCAGTCCTCCAATTTACAATTCGTGGCTATTTTGGTCCCTCCGCATCGACGAATTGTAAGTTGGAAGACTAAAATCGACAAATTAAAAGTTAAGGGACCAAAATCACCAAATTGTCAAAATTGGGAGATAAAAAATGCAATTAAGCCTTTTAAACCTAATATGAGCTAATGAATAAGTTCTTATATTTATGGTTATTTAATTTGTTCTTAGGTTATTTAATTTGTGTATAAGCATGTCAATGCCGGTTTAGCATAGATATATGATTTCAACAATAATATCATCATATTTCAACATAATAACCTTATACAAAACCTGTGATCAAGGCTCGCAAAAGTGTACGAATGAGAAAAGCTAATTGGCTATAAAAGCACATGTTTCCTCAGTAGAGGATGAACAAAAATGACTGGAACGTGATTTCTTTTTCTTTGACAACTGCATTACATAGATTTATACAAGGCAGATGCACAATAGCAGAAGCCACTTTTTTCTTTTCCCTCTTCTAAATAGGACCATTGGTTCACTATAACGTAGAATCTTTACTAACTTTCACAGCATTGAAAGTATGAAACTATATTATCAATGCTTTCTTTTAGAGTAAAACAACATCAACTACAAAAGTTATTTTTCCACTACGTAACAAAGTTTCTCAAACGGATGCACGCAAGTTCCCAGGTTAGCTGGATGAACTAACTCAAACAAATTCAACTTTAATAGTATTTCTTAGTTGATTCAATTCATCAAGTGAAACCTTATCAGTCTGACCAGTAAAAATGTCGTCGAGTTTATGGCTGATGATAATTTAGAATAAACAACGAAAAACAATTAGAATTTAGACCAATGTATATTGATTTAAGTGGAAGGAGCTTGAGTCATTCAAGCGTAAGGTGTTGAGACTAAATTTATAGAAATTGGTTTGGCTTATTTATGTCCGGTGCTCCTGTAGTTTGCACTTATTTTGTCAGACGCCCTTTAACTTTATTTTTCAACAAATATACCCCTACAGTTTGCTCCGGTGAGCCATATACCCCTGCATGTCATTTCCGGCCACCGGTGCTGACGTGGACCGCCGGAGTCAGCAAGTGGTAAAAATAGGAGCCCTTGTACTTTGAGTTTTTTTGTCACATACCCCTATATATAACTTCAAAAATTCATATCTTTTAAACCGTAAGTCCAAAAATTACAAATTTTATGTCAAAACGATCGTATTGAAATATAGAATTTTAATATGTAATTATTTTAATTTTATGGATAGTTTTGTAAAAAATTGTTTTTTTGGACAATTTTCTATACGAATTTTGAATTTATGAATTATTAAAAATAATTTATGAATTGGATTGAACTAGTTTTTATTGTAGTCTGAGGAACATAAAAATCATGAGTTTATCATCGGAGACTGACATAGTCAAAACTCATGATTTTTATGTTCCTCAAACTACAATAAAAACTAGTGCAATTCAATTCATAAATTATTTTTAATAATTCATAAATTCAAAATTCGAATAGAAAATTGCCCAAAAAACAATTTTTTACAAAATTATCCATAAAAATAAAATAATTACATTTTAAAATTCTATATTTCAATACGATCGTTTTGACATAAAATTTGTAATTTTTGGACTTACGGTTTAAAAGATATGAATTTTTGAAGTTATATATAGGGGTATCTGACAAAAAAGACTCAAACTACAAAGGCTCCTATTTTTACCACTTGCTGACTCCGGCGGTCCACGTCAGCACCGGTGGCCGGAAATGGCATGCAGGGGTATATGGCTCACCGGAGCAAACTGTAGGGGTATATTTGTTGAAAAATAAAGTTAAAGGGCGTTTGACAAAATAGGTACAAACTACAGGGCACCTGACATAAATAAGCCAATTGGTTTCTTACTCATTGGATAAGAGAATATTATTGAAAAAACATAAATCATTATACCACCACTTAACCCTCACTTTCATAACACTGTCTGGTCCCCCTTATCCTACTAACTGCATTTTCACCTCCTTCAGCACCATGCTTGAGCCATACGCCACCCCAAACGCCCCATGCTTGAACCATATGCCTCTCTTCAACGCCACTCAATCATGTTTGATAAGATTGGTAAAAGAAAAAGGAAAACATGTATAACCTGGCCACCTAAATTGGGATCCGTGGCCCGCGGGTCATTGAAACAGTCATAGACAATGATATCATCACATCCAAATTCTCTTGTAATGCAACAAGCCAATCAAAAACATGACAAGTTGCTTCGATACTGTTTCATTGAATCAACTTTAAAAGTAAAATATGGACACCGTTGCACTTAAGTCCATTTCAAATCTCTCCAAATTTGGTTCACATGCCAAAATGAAAACGAAAATAATTTGAAGGGTTTCATTTGATCACATAATTTAACTTCTTAATTCATTTGAAAGAGGATGTTCAAATCGACCTTCGTAGTCCTATTAAAGGGATTACCAATTACCAATTAGGCACGTTGCATAACAAAATAACAGATACAGTAAGTACTTTCTGCGAGGAAAGGGGCCTGCACTGGTTGAATATAACAGTGAACCTAAGACAAAAATATTACTATCATTATATCATCCTAAAGTGCTCAGGTATATTTTTCATTTAACAGACAAAATACATCTATTATCGGAATCAGCTGCAACCCCAAAAAATGTTATGATCCATGTTACCCCTTTGAACAAAGCATTAAAACTAATCAACTTCATTTGCTTTCAGTAACCGGAAGGTAGACGCCTTCTGCTGCCAACCACACATTGTCAGCACGCTTTTCACGAATGCCACATACCTATTTATAAAACACAGTAAATGACAAAATTTATAATCCATTCCCAACATCTTAGTTACACATTATTTAACATGTGATAGCAGGATCAATTAAAAAATGAACCGCAAAATGCCACCAGCACAATTCCTAGCTAACTTCACAAAAGTATAGCTAAGGCCTGAGTGCCTAAATCATCTACGTAATACTCTCTTCATCTTTGCTGTACTCTAAAGTCTAAACCAAGGAAACTAACATTTACATTTACATATTTACATTTTCATTTTCGATAAGGAAGCTTCTCTAGTGTTAGTGCGGCTGGGCTGCTGCTATAGTTGGCTAGGTGGGAAAATAGATTTACCAAATATTACATCTCATTTTGTGCATCATCTATACTTCTATACTATTATATAAAACAAACACTGTTTTAGGTTTGTAAGTAATTTTGTTATGCCCAAAATGCCCTTATCATAATACTAATTTATGAAATCTTCTATACTATTATATAAAGCAAACACTGTTTTAGGTTTGTACGTAATTTTGTTATGCCCAAAATGCCCTTATCATAATACTAATTTACAAAAATGACAAAGATATGAAACTCCCAACAATAACTGTTACTTCCTTAAAAAAACTGCCCACTATTCATTCATTGAAAAAAAACTGCCGTCCTATTTCTAATTAGATTTGAAACAGATTTTTAGCACAATGGAAAGCTTCACTGCAGAGGAAAAAAAAACTGCCTCTACTATCATTTATATCCGTGCACCGCACGGGGTGTGTTCTCTAGTTTAAGATATAATACCAGCAGGAAACTTTGCCAGAATCGGGGAATTATCTGGTTTGCGGTGGCACGGTCTCTTTGGTTGTTGAGGAATGCCATACTGTTCAAAGGAACCTCAACGAATTACAAGTAATGTATTTTACCCAAGTGAGCTTGCGGAGGTGGTTCTCCGCAATCACGATGCCTTCGAGGGTGGGTTTCACATATTGGTGTAGTGATTCTTGCCCTTCTATCAAAAGTTTAATGAACTCGTCTCATTAGGTTGTGTGGTCTAAAGCCCTTAGTTTGTATATAAGTTTGTGCACCCATTGTGCTCGGTTTAATTTAATTCATTTGCTTAACAAAAAAGAAAAATATGACAAACTGAAAGCAGGAAGTATCCAAAATTATCAGTGACTTGAAAGAGAATACAAAATTTTCAGATTTTAGGTCCTTTCTTACCTCCTGCTGTCCCCCAGCAATTCGAGTGTATTTCTTATCATGACTGTGTAGATAGCCTCCAGTGTCCACATGTTGAAGCCGAATCTTTTGATCTTGCTTCCAAGTCTTCCCACTGCCTTCTATTATAAGCCTAATGAAAATGAAACCAGTATAAATCACCTTACAGAATATTGAGATGGAAAATATCATTAAAATTTTTTATCATAACTCACTTCCAATGGTCCCCTGTGTCCGACTCAGACTGCCCTCCAAAGCAGCTCACCTATATTCAGTTCAAATTTTCAGATATCTATTCATTATAACAAGTCTGAAAAATATTACTACACTTGAATCAAAATCCTAACTTTAATCACAAGCTCATTCAAATACAAAGGAAACCAAAGACGACCAGAAAAAAAGATATCTAGATTTACCCCCAAAAAAATAATCTATCTGTATTCTATATTCTATAGTCACAAAAATTAGCATTGCCAAATTTTTCCTGCACCGGTCTATCAGAGGGTAAAAATAGACATGATGAAATAACATATAAGTGGTCGTGAGTTGCATGAGTACTGATTTAAAGTACAACAAGCAAGAACTATCAAAATTAAGGGGCTATATGAGTAAAGAATAGACCATATTACAAATTCAAAACTTTATTTAACCAAAAAGTAGGTCTGTCAAATACCAAGCTTTAAATAATGAAGTAGGACTATTAAAGGAATGTGTGCCTGGGAAAACAAAGCAGAATATAATATATAAATAAATAAAGAGAGAATGGTCAAGTAAGGTAGATGAGTGGTGACTAAATGAAAGGGGATTAGTTTGCTCAAAGATATGAGGTTTTCCATTAAACTAGGGAGTAAGCCCGTGCATCGCCAAACGGTTCCATACATTTTAAATGATAAAGTAACAAATTTTTATGTATAAATATTCAATAGATTTTTTTAAGTAGCAGAAAAAAATTTTCTACATCAATAAGCATATTGTTATCATTATTATTATTAGTATTAGTATTACTTAATAGTATTAGTGATTAGTGTTATATTGATAGTGTTTGTCTTTACTTTTAATGTAAATATTATTATTATTTTTATTATTTTATTTATTATTAATTAATAATTAATAATTTATTAAATTTTTTTAGTAGCTACTCCAATTTTTTAATAATTATTATTTATTATTTATTATTATTTATATTATCATTATGTTCAATACATAATGTTTGGGCCTGCTCCAATTAGTTTGCTCAAAGATAAGAGGTTTTCCATTAAATTAAGGTGAAAAAGGACTTCCACAAGGTGACATGGATAATTGGATAGCATGCATCATAGAGATTCCAGGACCCAAAAAAATGAGCAGATTTGTTATTTGGGCAATTATTTGAGACACCAACACACATTTATATATATTTTTATCTACTCAGCCTCGATATCCATCATATGTTGTCTAAAATTGCTATACAAAAAAAACGAACAAAGAAAAAAAGAGTTTCTCAAAAGAAAGTGTCAATCACAGCATTCTGCGTACCTCGAGATTGCCTGATATTGGGGATGCATGCAAATGGCTATGCAGCCACTTCCTTGTCCTCATGTGCTGCAGTCTGATGATTGTTCCACTTTTAATAGTGTCGCCTTGTTTAGCAGAAGAATCTAGCTCAGGTTTGACGATCTGCAAAAACCAAAAACGCATATCTTAAGTTCAAGACTCAATACAAACACCAAATGCCAAGTCGCAAAAAATAATAATAATAATAATAATAATAATAATAAGGGTCTTCCTAACAAGTGCCCCAAGGTTCCTATACTTAGAAAAACAATCATCAATGCACATTACTCGGTGTCTCGAGAATCTAAAAAATGCATTTTTCAATGGTTATTTACTACATTTAGCTTCTTAACAAGTGCACCAAGGGCACTTGTTAGCATTTGCCTAATAATAATAATTATGATGATAATTTAAGTCAAGGGGGCTAAAAGCCCAAGAAGCAAATTTTTTCTATGTCCAATGCTAAATCGATATCAGTAATTAAATCTAAGACCAACAATTCAGATATACAATTAGGAGTATCTTCTATCCAAATATCAATGTCATCAACTCAGGCATTATGAACTAAATAGTCAGCCAAATTTCACAGTTGACTCGCTTTAAAGAGCTAAAAGCCAATTTGGTCTCTAAGGTTGTGTTTGGATTGGTGGTATTGGATGAAATGGGGTGGAGTGGAATTAAATTTAATCAGATTCCGTTGTTTGGATTATACCAAGAGTGATGGAATGGAATGGTACATGATGGGATGAAATCCATCCCATTCCATCCAAAACCCCTTATTTTTGTCCCCCTCAAATTGGGGTGTACCGAATGGAATGCAATTTTTTTTTCATTCCATCATTAAAATACCCAAACAATAGAATGATAATTTTGTTCCACTCCATCCTATAGTCCTACTCCACTTCATTCCACTCCACCCCATCCCGTTCCGCTCCATTTATCATTAGATATCCAAACATAGCCTAAGGTTGACACCTTTGCTTAATTAGGCCTCCGATATTAAAAAAACCTCATTTTCTTTCCTAACATTGAGCAAAATCAGTCAAATTCATTCATGTGAAAGACCTTCATAATTTTATTTTTTTTTACGAGGAACCAAATTGATTGACGTTGTTCAAAATCGGATACCAAATTGATGTTTTAGTAATTTCCGGTTTCAATGTGACTGTACAGAACAAAACAAATTGAAGTCTCACTTCGCTTTTTTTTTTTTTTTTTAATCATGTATTGAGAGGGTTTTTCTAATGTGTGTGCCCATCAATTCATGAGCACAAAGCACAATATCGAAAAGTCAGTTCTAACAGCATGACAAAAGCATCAATGTAGGTTTTCAACTATAATTCTATTAATAGAAATACGAACATAAACCATAAGCAGCCAATTAATAATTAATTAAGAGTTTTAAAAGCCATGGAAATAAGGAAGTTACCCAGTAACTATTAGCATCATCAACATTGGGAAAACCAGTAACTGATTGTTGTCCACTTCCAGAACCATACGGCACATCATGAGAATGCAACCGAAACTTCGTCCTCTCGTGCATCAGCTTCAACACCGATCCATAAGTAATCTGCACCTGTACAGAAGAAAAATCTCAAGATCAAAGCACCGAAATCAATCAACATTCTAAAGATCCCTAACCCTAATCGCACGGATTTGAGAAATAGTGAAAAGAAAAATACCTCGACGCCTTCGGAGGAAGCGGCGGAGACGGAAGAGGTAGGAGAATAAGGGATATCAGAATCGAGTGAGAGGAAAAGGAAGAGAGCGAGGCCGAAGAAACCGAGAGCCATGATGAAGAGCAATGCGATGAACCAGTTCTTCTGCCAGAACGGGAATTCGGAATCCGGAGTCCTGATTGATTCCCGGTACACGATTCGGGTCGACCCGGTTGCTTGTGATGGGGAAGATGATGTTGTTGAAGAAGAAGAAGTCTTTCTTCGAGACACGCTCTGCGACCCGGATGAAGCCACGGTTCGACCCGATTAACTAACCCGATTAAAACATAGAGGATTGATTCAAGTTGTTATGGAAACTTTGCTTTGCTTTGTATTGGAAGCTTGGAGCAATGAACACGGCGAAGGAATAATCAGTCACTCTTTCTACACGCTGCTTTTTACCAATGGCAAGGAGGAACGTTGAGTGACATGTTTTGGTCCAATCGTTAGGAGACACGTGGATATGTTGATGGCGTGGAAGATTGTTAGTGGCTGGGTATATTTGTCAAAATAATCACGAGGACCCGTCTGTTTGACGACGAAGGGAAAGGGAACTGAATAATCAGATCGGCAGCCCAAAACAACTGGGCCATGTCAGGCCTTATTTTGATTGGCCCATCAATTATACCCACCCCATATATGTAATTAAAAAAACCTTTTAAAAAATAAATAAAAAATATAATTTTCTTTTTCAAAAAAAATATAATTTTTAATTATTTTTAATAAATTCAAAATTTTTAATTTTAAAAACAAACCGTGGTGCACATGTCACGTTCTCTATCAACGTTGCGGATATGAGATAATGTATCATTAATCATATCATTACTTAAGTAACAAAATAATTACTTCTAAATTATTTTAAAAAAACAGAGATATAAAACATTAAAAAAATAAAAACAATTAAGTTCGAAAACTAAAAACTTATTTAGCCAATAGCTTTGTCGTTTTCATCCAAGAGCTTCATCATTTAACCTAAGTAGAGTTTTGTGGGATTGTTCAATTTAAAGTTTAGTCATAGTTTTGTCCTAAATCTTATAGTTATTTTGGTCATTAGTTTTTTTTTTTTACTTATTTTAGTCATGTTTTTTCTAAATTCAATTTGGCATTTTGTGTTCAAAACATCAGTTTTACTCAAAATATTTACATTTATTATTATTCAAGCGATAGAGCTTCACATATATTTGTATGGCTCCATCAATGGAGCTCAGGCTGCTATCTCCATTCATATCTATATCACATTATTGTCTCTATGTATATCGATAAACCATCGTCGTGAGCCAACTTGCTACATCATTGACGAAGAAACATTACGGTTTCTAGCTTTTGTCGGGTGGTGACCAGAAATTTTTTCATATTCGACAACATTTTCCCGTTTTTGGTAATAGGTGTAAATATTTAAATAAAACTAAAATGCTATAACAAAAGGGCCAACTTAAATCTTTTGGAAAAATAAAAGATAAAAATAAGAAAAAAAAATTAAAAACTATATTGAATCTTGAAAATAAAATAAATGATCAAGAATGTAATTAAGTTTTTTTTTTTATAATTACTTATTTTCTATTAACACTTGCTTATCTGATTTTTTTAACTTACTTCATTTTTTTTAGAATCCAAATAGTTATCTTTTAATTTTTTAAAAATGTCAAAATTTGAAATATTAATAAGGTACTCATTTAATAATTTGTTTAACACATTAACAAATTATCAAATAATTATTTTGATGTATTTATATTCATTAATCAATAGCAATTTAAAATTTGAATTTATAAATTTGTTTATTAGTTAATTTAACTTTAGTTACCATCAAGGACTAACACAATTGATAGATGATCGAGTTTCTTTATCGTATTGTAAATACGAAAAGACTAAAAAAAGATTAATATTTGATTATGGACCGAAAAAATACTCTTGATATATTAAATTTTTTTCGTGAAGAGTATCCTCTAGCCGAAAATTCCTTTGAGACGTAGAGATTATCGAAGTGGGTTTTACCTTAGGGATGGCAATTTCATACCGTGAATGGGGATCCCGGCGGGGATTGTCCCGTTTGGGACCCCACGAGCGGGGATTTTTCCCCGTGGGGACGGAGATGAGGGAGAAATTCTCCCCGAGATAATTTCGGGCCTGGGAATGGGATTTGTTCCCTTGTCCCCAAACATTTACATATATGCCTTTATAAATTTATTTGTATATAGATTTAATATTAGGTGTTTTTGTATTTTCAAATCTATTATAATAATAATAATAACAACAAATAATAATAATAATAATAATTTTAAAAAATACATTAGACTGCTGAATTAAAAAGTTAGAACATAAAATTAGAAATTCACAAATTAGATGCCCTATATATTATCCTACTTCTTCTCTTTCTTCTTCGTTCTATACTTTCTTCACTCCCTTCTTCTCTTTCCTACTGTTTTACATACTACAGTTCTATGAATTTAAAGCAACAATGCGTCTAATGAAAACCACAGCCACATTGTTGAAAGCAAAAATCAACTATGAATTTAAAGTTTTTTTATTGAAATATTATTTCAGTTTGTAATTTTGCTTTAATCTCAATTTCGATGATACCTTTGAATTCCTTAAATGTTTTGAGTATGTGGATGACAAAGCTATCATTTAATACCTTTGTTTAGTTTTATCATATTTTTTGATTGAATTATCTGAATTTTAATGATTATTTTTTCTACAGTATACAGGTTTAAAAATTATATTCAGTAGGGTTAACTTTTTATCGAATCAAATTAAAGCTATGAAACTTTTTAAATATTTCGCATATGTTTAAGTTCCCCGTGGGGTGGTGGAGAATGGGGATGGGGAAACATCTCTCCCCAGGATGGGGTTTGGGGATGGAGATGGGGAGGAAATGAAATCCGAGAATGGGGAATGGAAAAGTACTCCCCGCCTATTCCCCACCTCGTTGTCATCCCTAGTTTTACCTTTACCAATAAAGCTTTTTATTTATCCACGACATGAAATGAACCCCTGACATCATGGTTAAGTGAACTCAACTATAAACCAACTGTGCTGCGCCTTTTTGTAAAAAAAAAAAATAGGTTGAATAAAAGAATTGACATTTTTTATAAACTTTTTAGCTTCAGTTTCGAGAAAAAAATCACATTTTTTAAACTACTCCATCTAGTCTTTATTATAAGTCATATTTTAGAAAATTTTTGTCCTAATTATAAATCACTTTATATTTTTTATGCATCATTTATTGTTTTTGTTCTCATTTTTGCCCTTATTAACTTTTTTGACTATCTATGTGTTTTTTGTTATTCATTATGAGTATGAATTTTCCAATAAAAATTAAGAGTATAAAATTGTAATCTTAAAATATATGGATACGATGGAGTAATATTTACGAAGTGTAATTTAAAAAAAAAAAAATAAAAGTATCCATTGGAAGTTGGAACAGCAGAGCTACTCAGCCACTGTGCCAATACCGTGCAAGGTTCTGTCACTTCATCCCTTTCTCTGAACCATTTTGGAAACAGAACGAAACAAATTTTACCAAACAAAACCCTAAACTCTTTTGGTTTCTTCAGAAAATCACCGTTCAGTGATAAATCGGAATCGGTGGGAACGGTTATTAGTTTGGAATGGCCGTTGAAAATCTAGAAGATTGTAACGAGCTGACAGATCCTCCTTCTTCCGTTGAGCGGCTCCTCTCTGCTCTAGATGTAAGCTCTCTCTCTCTCTCTCTCTCTCTCTCTCTCTCTCTCTCTCTCTCAATCCAGTGATTATATTTTTTTAACATTCGTTCATAGTTTGCTCGTGATTTTCGATTTCATTTTTATGGCGAGTCATTTCAAACTCATTTTTGCGTATTCTATTTTTCATTGACCATATGATATACGACTATATATATATGTGTGTGTATGCATGCATGCATGCATGTAGCCATGTATATTAGAAAAAGAGGTAAAAGTGTTTTTTTTTTCCTCGAAGTTATTCATTTGTGCCGAACTGCTGAAGTGTCCCCTCAAGCTTTTTTGGTTCGAAAGGAGTCCCTTATATTTTACTCTCTTGGGTCACTATTATAAGTAAAAAGCTATCATCACAATGGTTAAGGAAGTTAGTTGTGTGCATTTAATTTTCTCAAATCTCAAATTCATAAGAAAAAAAAATAGAGCTACTTTAGGAAAGTTGCTTTGGTCTGAAACAAAAATTAAATAAGACAACAACTCTATAGGATTATTTTAGGAAAAATTGTATTGGGAATAAAAAGTTAGTTAATTTTTTCTTATATTTAAGACCATGATAAGTACTAGTAATCTAGTATGTTCTTTTTATTTATTTATTTATATAAGAGACCGTAAGGAGTATTCCATTATTAATGTTAGTACTTTCGTCAATTTTTCGGTTAAATCCATTAAATCCAGAAAAATCAATGGCAGGACTAATGGTGCAAACAGAAGTAAACTCGAGGGACTACTTTATAACAAGTAAATAACCTAGGGGCCCAAATGAGTAAGCCCTGAAAATTGCGACCTCGAGGATGAAATTTTTAGCTTGTGAGGATTTGGTAGAGAATATAACACTCACGCATACTTTCATGTGTGAAGTTTGTCCCCAATCTTTTGCTTTCTTCGTTAGTTTTTGGATGGGAACTTGACTGATGAACTGAAGTTGCACAGCTGGAAAAGTTTCAGGGCCAAAACAATAAAAAAAAAAAAGTATGGCGATGAACCTTGCGCACGAGTGAAAATTGATGGTTGAAAAATACATTTAAGCCAAAACATAAGTAGTACTTACGTTATTAAAAACATTATTAGATAACGGAATACTATATATAAGCAATTTTTTCTTCTGCTCAGTTAAAATTGAATTAGTACACGATTTGCAGTATTATTGGCAAAATCTGGTAATTCTGTCTCAGACATCCCCTCAGCAAACAATCAAGAAGAATGATTTTGATTATAACCCAACCCAGAACCCGACATATCTTAGTATTTTGGACTGCGCACATGTACCACGGACACCATAGAGTACTGTAGACCTGGTGACTCTGGTCCGAAACAAATGGTGTGAATGGAGAAAATATAGTTTGGTTCCGGTCTTGAGTATGTTCAGTTTTTGTTGGTTGTCACTTGTCAGAATTATTGGTCGGTATACTGAGGGAGTGACATTAAGTTTTATAGGTCCGCTATTGCACTTAAGTTACTGCAAGACAGGTTGACTGTATTAGGTTGTATTTTTTCATCTGAAAAATTTAACAGAAAAGTTCCTCTCTAGTAAAAAACTCACAAGTACCCAAAAAAAAACTCCTAGCTTTATGGCTGGTGAAAACATTAAACTATGTTTATGTGATCTTATGTATTCTTTTTCTCCTTTACATTGCAGCAAATCGATAGTCACCTATCGAGGGTGGAACAGTCACCTTCCAGCTCCACGCTGGATGCACTCTCTCCATCAATCAAAGCATTAGTTGCCAATAAACTTTTAAGACATTCAGATGCTGATGTCAAAGTTGCAGTTGCCTCTTGCATAAGTCAATTAACAAGAATCACTGCACCCGAATCTCCTTATGGTGATGACCAAATGAAGGTGTACATAATTTGTTTCTACTTTAAATTCAATGACCTGACTTTTATCCTGTTAACAAATGACATTAGTTAAATTTTACTTGATGTCATTTTTGTGCAGGAGGTCTTTGAATTAATTGTATCTTCATTTGAAAATCTATATGATAAGACAAGCCGATCATATGCAAAGAGGACCTCAATTCTTGAAACAGTTGCGAAAGTCAGGTTGTGCGTGATAATGTTGGACCTTGAATGTGATGCCCTAATTTTGAAGATGTTTCAGCATTTCTTGAAGGAAATAAGGTAAGGAAGGCTGTAGGAGCCGCTGTGTACAAGTCTGGCATCATTATGATTTTGGATAATTTGTCATTATGTTTTTCATTCAAACATAATCTGACTTTTCAGAATACACTCTCCTTGAGCTATTTTCATGTGTTCTACTGCTTAATACCTTGCAAACATGGAGTAGCATGTGTGACAACTTTCTTCCTTATTTAAGTCACATAAGCGCAAAAGCATTTCTTTAGATAGTTGAGGACATGATGTGGGGTCGTGATTCTAAGCAGTTCTATTGAAACTTCCAGGGAACATCATCCAAACAATGTTTTTACATACATGGAAATGATTATGACCCTCATCCTGGAGGAAATTGAAGATATACCCCTGGAATTACTCTCTCCACTCTTGGACAGTGTTAAGAAAGACAACGAGGTTGGAACTTGACAGTTTTAGTTTCATTCTTTTTGGTATATATTTGAACTTCATTTCATTGTTCATATTTTTACCATTGTCATGACCTTAATCATGATGCAGGAAGTTTTTCCAATTGCTAAAAAATTGGGGGAGAGGGTCCTTGAAAATTGTGCTGCCAAGGTCAAACCCTATTTATTGCAAGCAGTGAAAAGCTTGGGTATATCTATGGATGATTACAGTATGGTACTTGCATCAATATGCCAAGATGCATTTGATAGCTTGGAGCAAAATGATTTATGTGAGCAGAGGGTAAGTTTTCTATTGGTCTTTTGTCCATCTTGGCTTAATTTATTAATTGATGATGAGAAAACTTATCATAGTGCTCCTATTGGTCATTGACTTCTTTTAGGAAGAAAAGTGCAAGTCAGCAAAACAATCGTCAGAGGAATCAGAACAAGTATGTCCTCCCCCCACCTCTCCTTGTGCTTTTGTTTTGTTGTTATCTTCCAGAATTGAACAGTGGAACATGTTAATTCTGATTGATCAGGTGGTTAAAGAGGGTGAAAGGGAAGCTGTACCTTCTCAACCTGATAATCTTGTAGGAGACAGATCTCCCAAGTCAGCCATGAGTAATGGAGTTGCCAAAAAGCACTCAGCTAAGAAATTAGATGTAACCAACAAGGGTGGCGATGGATCCTCCTCGAGGAAGCCGGAGAAGAAAGAGTCGGGGCAGGGGGAAGCTAGCTCCGAAAAAGATGTAGCAAAATCTTCTACTAAAGATGTGGACGAGGTACTTTTTTGCTTTCTGCTGAGCCTGTTTCTCTGCTGCTTTTTTTAATAGTATTGCTACATGATTTTGTTTTGCTTCATTCTTTTTTAAAAATTAAAACTAGTTAAATTGTTGTTAATTTATGTAGGAATTGGTGTCTTCTCCGAGGTCTGGTAACCATCTAGTTACTACATCGGCTAAAGATAAAAGTTTAGTTAAAACTCCCAAGACAAATGTGAAGAGGAAACGCTCTTCAGGAACAGAAAATGTATGTATCTTCTTCCCACAATTCTAAAACCATATAATGAAAACTTATGGTGTATTCATTCCTTTAGGAAAATCCTTTCCATCGCTATGACGCTATATGGTAGTGTTAGTTCCCAAACCCCATTTTTTAACCCCAAACCCCATTTTAATCCAACTGAACCCTATCAGAATTTTTTCGATATCCCCAAGTCAGAAAATGCATTTTTCCGATTGGCCCTCCAATGGAAAATGCATTTTTCCGACTCGGGGATGGCGGAAAAAATTCCGATGGGCTCAGTCGAAAAAATGGGGTTTGGGGTCTAAAAAATGTCTTTTGGGAACTAACACTCATGTAGTACAGTAGAAGGTTCAAATCTTTTGGATTTCTTTTTTAATGCACAACTGACGGGGTGAAATATTACTAAATAAATGGCCTATTTCGTACTGTGCCTATTGTCACTTAGGTTATTAGAGTAGAGCATCAGGTCTTACTTTGCATACACAATACTCTACCTTAGGCTAGCCAATCCCCAGGACTTATTGTGCGTACATTGCACCCGACTTCAGCCTAGCACAACACCTGCTAGTTTGTTAGCAGGCAGTTATCTCTGCCGGCTGTTGTTACAGCTCAATACCAATGTATATATTGCAAATTCACTAAGCACAAACTCAGATTAATCACTACGCCAATTTCAGTTCTTAGCATTCTCTCTGTTATTTTTCTCTCAATATACTTTCTGCACTTGAAGATTCTGTACGCAGGCCTGCCTCCCTTTCTTTATCATTGGACAGGAATTATTACTAAATCGTTATTTGAGTCTTTAATGGGTTGGCTTCTCTCTTATTTTATATGCTAATGTTCTGTATAAGATTGTTATATCCTTTCAAATCACATGAATTCTGGCTCTGTCTTCCTAATTACAGAATTCTCATTCTCTTCCCACTTTGATTGCTAATTATATGGCTGGTGTGTCAGGAATCAGATATCAAGAAATATTGCCATCTTATCCCAAAAAAAAAAAAATTAAAATATCGCCAAAACCTTGTTGGTTTAAGAATTAAAGTTTGGTGGCCAGAGGATCAAGAGTAAGTGCTTACCATTTCTTCATTTTGACCTGCTGTCACTGGAGATTTTGGTTAATAAGGGCCAAATGCTATTTGCTGTATGGCATTTACTTATGAGTATTAAGCTTTTGCTTTTGCATAAATGGCTGCATGAGCTGTTTTGTGCATTGATCATCTGTTTCAGCCCTCTTAAACTGGTATAATGCTTTTCAGGTTTTACAAAGGTGTTATTGATTCTTTTGATCCTGCCACAAAGACACACAAGGTAATTTGGCACTTATGATGTCATCTCTCTACCTTTCCCCTCCTATCACATATTTTTTCTTTTCTGTATTCTCTTCTGTTGTATAGTTAATAGTTATAACCTTTTAAATAGTTGATCTTGTATCTTTAACTATTTATCATAGATGAGAAAATATTACTTACTACTAGCATATTTATTATATTCTGACACCTTTTATCTATTGTAGGTTCATTATGATGATGATGAAGTAGAAATATTACGTCTTAGAAAGGAAACCTGGAAGATCATTGAACCTGCTGATTCTGATTCATATGGGGTTGGTCTCTGCCATATTTTTCACATTTAATTATTTAAACCTTTTCTACATAAAAAATAACAGCAATTTTGTGTTGACAGGAAGAAAGAAGTGATCATGCAAGTCTCGCTTCTGCTGATGTGTATGTTTTCCATATTGTTGTTGTTTATTAGTAATACATCTAGTGGTATAATTGTTATTGAAATTATCCTGTATTATTTCAATGTCTTTTTTCGCGATATGTATATATTATTGTTACGTTGTCTTTGGTGTGTAAGTGCTATTACTTGTGCTTATTATTGATTTGCTTGCTCCTTTTGAAAGAATGCTACCATGATATATGACCCAAAAAGCTCAACCCACTATACGTGCGAATATGTTCATTTGATATGATCTGCCCTAAGGCTTAGATCTCACTGGAATTTCTGAATTTGGTTTCTTATGATGGTCCAGGACTCCAGGGTAGTTGCTTGCTGTATATTAGGCTACTGTATATGTTGATGTTTTATCAGTGCCTTAATTATTAAATCTATTGAAATGAGAGAGATATGAATCATATGATGGTATAGCTTCAATGGAATGGCTCTGTTCACACACAGAGAGAGAGACTCAATGCATTATACTGTTTACAAGGCTGAGAAAGTGGCATCTATTTCCCAGACATTAATTCCTGAGGCTAGATACTGTTAACATGAGATGCATGAGTTGCGTGTTATTATTTTATCGAAAATGTTGGATAATCAAAGCATGTAGGTTCCATTTTGTATTTTCAGGTAAATATGTTGCTAAATTGTATTGCAAGCTCATAAAATATTTAGAAATTCAAGAAACTGTTAATCACTTGTCATCTTTTTAATAAAAAGGAAATATTTTTTTACAATCTAATCTATTTATCTTATAGTTCTGTTCACTGGTATGTGGACAGGAAATGCCAAATTGTATTGCATTGTCAATCTGTATCTTTGCATCTCATGAAATGATTGGGTTTTGTGCTGAGTTGGGAAATTTAAATTGATTTTTTCAATGGTGAAGCATGTGTTGATATTCATGTTTCCTGTTTCCCCTTTGTCATAAATGATTTGATTGGATGTCTTCATTCATTGCTGTATATGGTGATCCTCTCTGAAGCTGCGGCTAACATGGTGTGCTTTCTTTCTCTTTCTTTATTTGGCCTTATTTGCATTGCATTATTCTATGATCATATTCAGGCCCCCAGAGAAGAAAGGGAAAACAAGCGCCAGTGGTTCTATCAAGCAAAGAAAGATGGATGCATCTACCAAGCAGCAAGATCCAAATCACCACAATGGGAACATTTCTCACCCATCCAAGCATCAAAATCATCATCCTAAGGAGGATGTGGTTACATGGCGTCAGCAAGATCCAAATCACCACAATGGGAACAATTTTCACCCATGCAAACATAAAAATCATCATCCTAAGGAGGATGTGGTTACAAGACATCTGCAAGATCCGAATCTCCACAATCAGAAACAAAATCATGCGGTGACAAGGCTGCAGCCATATACCAATCCACCACGAGCTTCGTATATTGACTTGATCATACAAAAAACCGATGAAGGCTATCTTGGTATATTTGTGAGGGATTCTAATCAGGTCAAGGTGCAGAGTATAGCAACAGTGCCACCTCCTCCACATGATAATTTGGATCTTTCATCATTAAAAAGCATTCAAATTCCGGACTTCGTTTTAGAAGATCTTCAACCACAGAATTATAGAGTTTTCGTACGGTCGTGACAACTGATGCAGCCCCAAGTAGTTATAATACGAACGTGCATGATCGTGATCAGGTTTAAGAAGCACAAACACCATTTTGTCGTGCCTGCAACGTTTTTACATACAATTGTTATGGACACTGAAAAATGTAGCGGATCGGGTTTGGTTCAGTTGAAGTAAAAAGTAATCCGATCCAAATATAAAATTGACATGTGCTTCGGTTTATTACGTCAACAAATCAAATTTGATTAAAAAAAAATAAACATGTGCTTCGGTTTATTACGTCAACAAATCAAATCTGATTAAAAAAAATGGTTTATTTAGGTATTTAGTCCCTGAACTTATGTGCTCTTTTGGAATTGGTCCTTGATTTTTTTTTCGTTGTTTTGGGTTCCTAAACTTATTCAATTTTTGGAAAAGGACCCTGTTGTTGCTTAAGTGATGATATGACCAATGAAATGTCACGTCACTTGTTCGACATCGAAGAATGAAGTGCTATGTAGCGTTTTGTAACACCACATGATTTTTTTTTTATTAAATTTTTTTTTCAAAATTATTAAAGGATTTTATTTTCTTTTTTTAAAAAAAATACAATTTTTAATTATTTTTAATAAATTTGAATTTTTTTAATCTTTAAAATTCACGTGGCATCATTTAGTATGTTATCTATCGATACTGCGAAGGTTATGTAGCATTTCATCGGTCATATCATCACTTAAGCAACAACAAGGTCATTTTCCAAAAATTGAAAAAGTTTAGGGACCCAAAGCAACAAAAAAAAAGATCAAGGACTAATTTCAAAAGAGCACCTAAGTTCAGGCACTAAAAACTTAAATAAGCCAAAAAAAATATGTGCTGTTCGTTTTTTGACTGTGTGTGTCTCTCTCATATATATATATATATATATATATATATATGCAATTATGCATCATTGACTCACGGTAATTGTTAACTAAAAATCATGTATCAGATCCAAGTACTAAAAATGAAGTTTGTTTGTGCAACCTAAAGCCTAATTGTGCGTGGCTCTTCTTTTTTTTGTGCAACAATGTTAAATACATTATTAATGATAACACACTAGACTATTTGATTCTATGTATTTTTTATCATTATACACATAAAGGAGGAGCCGTATGAGATGAAAATCTCACGTACGGTTCTGAAACGGCGATTCTTTAAGGTGAATGACGACCATAACGGATGTCGGCTCAATTTGAAAGAAATTATGCGGAAGCTTTACAGAATTATTATGAGGCTATGCGACTGGAAATTGATCCTTATGATCGAAGTTATATACTTTATAACATAGGCCTTATCCACACAAGTAACGGGGAACATACGAAAGCTTTGGAATATTATTTTAGGGCAATCGAACGAAACCCCTTCTTACCCCAAGCTTTTAATAATATGGCCGTGATCTGTCATTACGTGCGACTATCTCCACTATAGAAATAAAAAAGAAAAGAACGAGCAAATCCGCTAAGAAATCCTTAAAAAAAATAGGCTTTCTACATATATATCGTCTAAAACAACGATTTTTATCAGCTGTAGCAAAGAAACAAACTTCATAGACATCGAAATATGAAGAAATAATAGACAGGCCTTAATGTAATGTGTGGAGGCTGGAGCAGAGTAGAATAAACCTCGATCCAAAATTAATTTAGCGATGTGTTTATTTTATTAGTATATATGAATCTGTTTTGCAACATTTTCTTTAAACCCGTATTTTTTTCAAAATACCACTAATATCCGCTAGTAACAGCTCAGAGAACTAATCTTATCGATCGGGGCTGATGGCTATCCCACAATTACTTTTTCAAGGATTCGAACTTGTGCACATGGGAAATGAACCATTTGTGATCTACCTTACCTTTAATTTTTGGATGCACTGATGTTTATAAGTCACTCTTGGAAACTTTAATATCACCGTGATTTTTAGTCGCTTATTTTGGTTTTCTTAATTTGTTGTGCACCAAAGTGAGGATAGTGTAGAGTAGTGAAAATACATTAAATAAATCAAATTTCATTATTATAAATGACATCTAGTTATAGTGGAAAGAATTTTGCAACGTATACTAAATTTAGAGGTTTATATACCAAAAATAAATTGCCCATTTAGGTAGCGATTCGTTCTAATTACCCTCATCCTCAAAGTTAGTCTCACAACTTTCTCAATTCTCATACAAATCAAATACATAAAACATGACTAATAATAACAAAGCTACTTTAAATAATTCTTTATAAAATGAAATTTTGTATAAGACAATCACTATTCAAAAGTCACATTCGATTTTGACTATTATGAGTCGAGAAAATAGATTTAAGAGGCAAAACTCTATCAACACTTTTCTCGTTTATACTATTCATACACAATACCTTATTCTTGAAGCCACAAACTTTGATAACCAACTATATTTATTTTACAAGTTTTTAATTAAATTCTTATACTTTCCTTTACTATAAATTTTAGAGACTTGATTAAAAAAATGACCCGGGTAGATTCAATAAAAAAATCTAATTTATCGGCTTACTATTAAAAACCTATTTAAATACCCTAAAAATCTATTTAAACAAAAACATCTATTTGTTAAAAAAAATACAAAATGAATTTTAAAAACTTTTTTTTTAGGCAAAAGATGTACTATATTATTGGTCTTTTTTTTTTTAAAAAAAATGTACTATATTATTAGCAATAAACTAAACGATCACAAAGAGTAAAGACTTAATTGTCAATCATTGAAATAAACCAAGTACAACCAATCAAGGAACAAGCATTCCTCGTGAAAACAAATAAGATTAATGTAAAGAAAATCTATTCTTATCAAAATACTTTTATCTATGGTATTGATCTTTTTTGGCAAGGTGCTGGCGACCCTTGTTTTCACTTCTTCATCAATATGATTAACAATATCTTCAACTAAACGAGGCTTGTGTTGACAGATTTTCTTACTATGTAAAGAATATTATGCTCAGTTGCATGTACTGCATACGCTTCCAAGGCTCTCACCATAAGCACATTATATTGTTCTTTCATCGAGCGAGCCACGCACCTCTGATTGCAAGCACCTATTGCATATGTTCATATGCATTCAACACACGTTTTTGGTTCATCACAACAATTTGAGAAGGAGTAGCAGAACCCTTTAATCTTTGTTTTAATCCATGACCAGGAATGAATCTTGATGATTTCCATTACTTCTTCTATATCCATATTCTTATCTTTCAATATCATTTGGTTCCTTGCTAGCCAGCCATATTGATCACATTATATTGTTGGAATTAACCACACAATTATCTGCCAAGCATTACCACTTTTTGCCTTTCATATGCTGTATGTGCCGTTTGAACGCCCAACCATTCCAAGCATTTCGACCATATTGCCATCAAGAAGTTGCATTTAAAACTGATATGGTGTGTTGTTTGAGCTTGCTGATTGCACCTTGGACATGTATCTCCATCTGCTAAATTTATGCCTCACCTAAGTAGATTTGCTTTAAAAAATGCACATAACACACATTTTGCCAATTATAAATAAATAATAATTAAGAAAAAAAGAAAAAAAATGACACTAATAATAAATACAATAATAAGGAAATTATAAAATTGCTTATTATTATAAAAAGGTCTAAAATTTATTATTATTATATATTCATTATTATTATGGTTTTCATTTTAAATTTAGACCTTTTTATAATAATAAGCAATTTTATAATTTCCTTATTATTGTATTTATTATTAGTGTCATTTTTTTTCATTTTTCTCTTTTTTTCTTAATTATTATTTATGTATATTTGGCAAAATGTGTGTTGTGTGCAATTTTTTTTTTGTTTTAGAGGGAATTCTATCCATACACGTGTTGTTGAGCTTCTTACATCTTGGACTGTGCTTAAAGGCTAAAGCCTGTATTTGAACATAAATAGACAACTCCTCACCCATTTGGAAAACCTCGTTTGTAGCCGTATTCATAAAATCTCGAACGAATAACAATTGGGTTTTCTTAACCTCAAACCTATAAGCACTTTAAAGTGGTTAAGATGTCTTAAAAAATAAAAATATAAGTCCTTAAAGCGGAAGTGTAATTTTTTTTTTGTCCGCCTCATGGAAGGCGGAAAAGCCATTAATTTTACACTTCCGCCTCTCAAGAGGTGGAAGAAAATGGGATTCAAGAGAAATGGGTGGGGGCTGAAAAGTAACTCTCTTATTTTTTAATAAAGTATATTGAATAATTTTTTTATAATTATTTTTGTTATTGTTTAATAATAATTTTTACTTTATAATGAAAATAATAATAATCTTTAATTTAAATATTTAATATAAAAAAATTTAATATCAACAACCCGTGCATTGCACGGGATAAGAGATAGTTTAATATTTTTTGAAACACGTGTAATTTTCTTATTTTACCGCGTCATACCTTTTTTTAATTTACTCGTAAAAATAATCTTCTTTACACCACCTAAATAAAATAGATAAGCTTAAATTCATCTTCAGCTAATATATCCAAATATAAACATATTATAATTTTAACAAGTTATAAGCTTAATAGATTATAGTTACAAATAAAAATAATCATAATATAATTTTTTCAGTTATATCAAACACAAACTTAAATAACGATCCATGTATTATTCACATGACAGGTTAATTTAGTAAACCATGACCCCTAATGTGAACTTATGTGAAGACTCAACATTCCAAAATTAGGGATGCTAACAGGTCGGGTTTGGGGCAGGTTGTGTCAATACTAACGCCGCATCAATTAAGAGCAAGGCAGATTCGATTGCGGGTATAAGGAGAGCGGGTATGAAAATGTGAAACCCAAACGCATCTCATCGAGTTCCGGAAAACCCATGGATAATCCATCCAATTATTTGTTAAAATTATTTTTTATTATATTAAACAAAAATTATATATAACATACATTATAATTCAAATAGAATATAATAATAAACGTCAAGTTTTAAAAATATCTAAAATCTTAAGAATTAATCATGATTTTTGACAAATATGTGAGTTTGACTTTACCATTTAACTACTATTATAATGAAAATTATTTAATTTATATATTAGGGTGGGTTTGGGAGCGGGGGCAAGGGCGGGGCAAGTGCTTACAATCACAGACTCGGTCCAACCCATCTTTTTAAAGCAGATTTTGGTTTCGAGTTTCTCCAAACCCAATTAAAGCGGGGTTTTCCCATCAAAATCGGGTCGATTTCGAGTGGGTACCCGTGAATGTGGATTTTATTATCATCATCTCTATCCAAAATCATGATTGATAGATGCAATCATCAATCTACAGCGTATAATTTTCAATGCATTATAATTTCTTTATTAACTTTAATATTTGAATATCAATATTTATGAATAATGTTATTAATGAGTAAATGTATTTCTACAAAAGATATGAGGGTTATGTAAAAAAAACCGTTATAATATGTTAATTTGTTTCAACTAAAAAATCACTTTTCCCATGCATGTTACATTTTTTAATTATCTATGATATAAGTTGTTTTTGTGATTATTTATTTTTATAAAATCATAAATTTGTATAATTAACATATTTCTACAAATTACACAAGGTCATTTTTGTCTACAATATAATATGTTATACTATGTCAATTTGTTTAAACTGAAAAATTACCTTTTGCATCTTACATTTTTAATTATCTATGCTATCAGTTTTTTTAATAATTATTTATTTTTAAAAATTATAAATTTATAATTAACATATTTTTACAAAACACATAAGGATATTTTTGTCTGCAATAATATGTTATACTATGTTAATATGTTCCAACTGAAAAATCATCTTTCTTATATTATACTATTTTTTAATTATATATGTTATAATCATCTATTTTGTAATTATTTAATTTTAAAAAATCATAAACTTTTATAATTAACATATTTCTACAAAACATATAAAGATATTTTTTTTAGAATAATCTGTAATACTATTATAATTTGTTTCAAATGAAAAATCAACTTCATCATATTATATTTTTTAATTATCTATGTTATAAGTCTTTTATCATTATTTATTTTTAAACAATCATAAATCCCAATTTCATTCATTATCGTGTATTTGAATTAAAAAAATCAGTAAATAAAATTATTATTTTTTAAATTTATGATATAAGTAAAAAAAATTAACAATTAAAAAAATAAAGGTTTCTAAAATCTTCAAAGATTACAATAATGAATAATGAATCATCATTTCAAAAATAAAAGATTACAACAATGAATAATGAATCATCATTTCAAAAAATAAAAGATTATAATAATTAATGATGGATAACTTGTTATACTTGTTATAATAGGTAAATAAAGATGGTGTATGTATCCACCAAAACAAAATCCGATGTAACTTAGCCTTCACCTTCATTTTAAAATATATTTTATGTACAATTAAGTTATGAAAATAACCGATAAGGTGGTCCACAATTAATAAAAAAAAAACTTATTTAAAATTAACCTATTAGCCTACACACATGTCATAAAAAAAAAAAACTTATTTGAGTAAGGTGCCAAGTATCTTAAAGTCGTATACCATGCTTATTGATTAATTTATATATGTCACATGTAAGTCGATTTGAAAGTTGTCGTTAAATTTTTATGATATGGGGCAAGAGTACTAAATTTGCTTTTTTTTTTTTTTTTTTTTTTAATATCATCCCATGATATACACTGTTAGGGGTAAGTAGTCGTCCTATGGATAACTCGTGTTTAGATTTGCGATGAATTAGTTCATAATTAATTTTGGAATGTCAACGCTATTAATATCAGTTTCCGTTCCAACGTAAAAATAGCGCTAACATGGATCTAAATATACCCTAAATTTATCCCAAATTAATTTATATTAGTGAAAAAAAAAAAGTGACCGAACAAATACAAGAAAGGATGGATTTGATATACCTACGAATCACTCAACCCATCCCTTTACGTATATCAAGGACACAACTTCGAATAATGCAATATTCTCTACATATTTTTATTACTCAATTAATAGCATAATATGCATGATTTGCCTAAAATATTTAGGTTATTGATAAATTATAATTTTGGGGACATGTGTGCAAAATCATACTATGACAAATATTTGTTAGTGAAATATTTATTTTTATTTCTGTAATAAAGAAAGTATTTTGATGTTTTTTACCTTTTGATTTGTGCATAATAATTAAATCATGTAGCGTGATTATAACGAGAAGAGTGCATGGTGAACTATTGTTATGCAATCTCTTAAGATTTAAATTATATACCATCTTAACAATTTAACAAATAAAGAAAAATTTGTGATTAATATCTTATTGGATCATACCAATTTTGACTTAAAAATAATTTTATGTTTTTATAAATTTTTTTGTGTGCACCAAGTAGGGATGAGCGTGGGACGGGTTAGAACGGGTTTGGCTTAACCATCACCCGATCTAGGGATGGAAATAGGCCCGTCAAACTATTAGGGGCCTATGGTTTGACCTATTAAGGCCTAGACTGGTTTGGCCCATTTAGGAAAGAGGCTAGTCATAGTTTTTTTTTTATATAGCCTATTTAGTTTAAGAGGCCGGACTTTATTTCATAAAAAAAACCTTAGGAGTTTTAGAATTCTCACCCCCTATACTATCCTCACACCCCATTTAATGTGTAAAAATACAAAAATGTTTTTTTTTTCAAATTTAAACTAAAACCCTCTTTCTTTCTTCTCCTTCTCTCCACGTTCTCTTCCTCTTCTCTTTTCTTCTCAACTTCTTCAACTCACTTCTCTACTCCATTTCATAGCAACAAATCTTCTTCTTCTTTTTCACAACTACGTACCGCCACTTCTCTTCTTCTTCTTCTTTTTTTTTTTGTGGGTATACGGTTCATTTTTTCGCTTAGGGTTAGGGTTGTTGATTGGGTACTGATTTGGGGTGGTTTGTGTAGGTTAGTTCATGATTTTTTTTTGTTTTTTATGCATATTAGTATAGCCTAGAAATATAACATTAGGTTTTTTTGTTGCATTGTGCTTGTAATTAGGTGTTTTCGAATTTGGAGTATCTGCATGAGTTTTCTGACACACCAGTTTCGGAAAATGAAAATTTATTAGGTGTCGGAAATTTTCATTTCCAAAACTAGTGTGTCGGAAATTATGATTTCCAATTTTTTTTAAAGTTTTTTCCAATTTTCCGAGACTTTGTTATCGGAAAATTGGAAGAAATTCCGAGACCTTGTTGTTGGAAACAATAGATTCCAATACCAGGTTCTCGAAATCAACACGGAAATTTTTTAAATTTTTTTTCGATGACCCCGTGTCGGAAAAATATTTTTCTGACACTGATTCGTCGGAAAAATAACGTACAGTGAAAAACGTACCTTAAACTTGGTAAGAGAAAACTATGATGTAAAGGAATAACAACAAAAAATTGGTTGGAAGATGAAAAGTTGAAGGGTGGGATATATTTTGAAAAATAAGGATTTGAGAGTTAAATGTGGAAGTATATTCAGAATGTTTAGGAAGATGAAAGGGCTAGGTGTGGGGTGTGGGGATAATTCATGGGGGTGTGGGGATAATCTCATGAGGTGTGGAGAATTGATATTTTTATTAAAAGATAAAATGGTCATTTAATAATTTAAAATGGGGTGTGGGAATAGTACAGGGGTGATAATTCCAAAATTTATATTTAAGTTATTATTTTTATTAAAATATTATTATTATTTTTTATAATATTACAAATCCTAATCGGTGTCACCGTGTTTCCTACTTTTGGTCTTTTCTCTTTCTCTACTCTCAATAGCTCACCAACAGGACGCATACCAACAACAAGTACATAATTTTAATTCTTTCATATATTTGATGTCTGATTATTCTCTCTCAACTCTTCTTCATGTCTCTTTTCGCTGCACTTCATTTTGGTTTATTTTTTGGTGTCATTTTGTTAAAATAATTGATGACAATATCAATGGAAGCAACTACATATCAAATTTACAGTAGGCTTTTTAGTAGGCTTTGAAATAGGCCTGGTCCAGGCCTAAAAATGTCTGAACAGGTAAATAGGCCAGACCCAGGCTTAAAAACTAAGCTCGTTAATGAACCAGGCCAGGCTTATTTTTGAACAGGCCTGGTCCGGCCTAGCCTATTCCATCCCTAACCCGACCCGTGAATATTAATAGGATCAATTTTTAAACACATACCCGTTCTTAAACCCGAAAAAAAAAACCCGAACACATTTGGGTCTAAATAAGACTGGTCGAGATGAGGACGAGTCTGAGTAGGCTCAGGACAAGAATCACAAGCCTAAAAGTAGGATCAAAGTAAAGCAAGTCATTACAAGATACTAAGTTTCAACGTTAACAAAAATATGCTAAATTTAGATTCAAGATTTCACTTAATGCTACAAAAAATAATCAAATTAGGAAAATATTGTTTACAAAATGCCATTTATTTAATATCGTACAACAAATATAAGAAAATAAGACTTTTAGTAGTAAAATTAAAAATTAAAGTGTCGCTTAATAAATAAATAAAAAGTATGAAAATTGCTAAGTTTGAAATGATGTCATTTAGTATATAATGTATTTTATAAATATATAATATAAAATTAAAATAATAACATGTTTACATTATATATAACTAGCGTGCCGACTGTCGCTCCGCATTCTCATTGTCGTGTTTTTGTTGTAAAGAATTGTTTATAGTAAAATAATATATTGAAAAATCGGTCATTATAAAATGTTATTTATATGTTAAAGATGTTTATTTTCTTGTAAATTGTTATTAAAAATTTATGCATTCTTAGTTGTCATGTTCCAAAATATAGATCCATAAATTTCAACGAAATTATACATGCATTGTTATTTTATTAATCTTCAATTTAATTTCCCTTAAATTTAATATGTTTGTATGTCTAGATACATGATGTAGTACAATTTTGATAAATTGTAATAGATACATTGTTACTTTGTATTTTGGACAAAAAAACTCCAAATATCAAAGAAGAAACAATTTAATCTAAAAATCTAAATGAATGTCTCATTCATCGTTAAGAATTTCGAGTGAAGTTGGAAGTGAGAACCCATAAAGGATAAGTTTTACTAAAAAAATAAATATAAAATCTTTCAATTTTTTTAAGATAATATTTTCTAATAAAACTTACACTTTTTAGATTCTAATCCTCAACCCTAAGAGATGAGGTTAAAAAAACCAATTATAACCACCAAAGTTATGGTTATCTTATTAAAACTCATACTTTCTAGATTCTTATCCTCAACCCTAAGAGATGAGGTTAAAAAAATCAATTATAACCACTAAAGTTATGGTTATCTTCTTTTTTTTAAACAATATTTCCAATTAAACTTATTGTCGACACGCATAACTTATTGTCGTATTTTTGTAGTAAAAAATTGTTTATATTAAAATGATATATTACATAATCGGTAATTGTAAATGTCATGTGTGTAAGATATTCATAGAAAAAAGCTTATTTCTAGTTATCTTTTTTTTAAAAAAAAAAAACCAAAAGTGTGCTATAAGGAGTGTTAAGAGTAGAAACATGTTTGAAACTTTAGACAATAGCTCTTTTTTCCGTACTTATGATCATTCTCATAGACCAATACTTGAATAGACTCATCATTCTCTGATAAGATGATTGGCTCTAAAAAGATATAAAATTCATATCAAATTTTAGGCAGAGTAAAAAATTGAAATGAATGTTGTTTACTACCTACCAAGTAGAAGGAATGTCCACGTAGCGATTATGACTTCAATATCATTGATTATTTCATCGATCCTTAAAAATATAACATAAAGGGCAAGGGGTTTAAAATTCAAGTTCAAGAACAACGTTGTCCAAAATTCATTACCTCTTGGGCTTCCTTAACTTATATATCAATTCCTTGATTTGTGTTTCTCTGTCAACACATATTCCTTATTTTAAAAGGGCAAAACCTGCTCACCGAGTCAACCATCCCCCTAAGTTCTGAATTTTGAGGGATAATCCCATGCATGCACAACCTTATCCGCTAGACAAAAACAGAAAAAAAGAAGAGGATAATGAGAAATTAACAAAATATATTTAAAAAACAAATAAAAAAGAGAATAATTAAGAGAGATAGAAACGTGGAGGAGGAAGTGAAAAAGGGAGAAATCCCTCTGTTTGTTTGAGTTCTATCATTGTAACTTTCAACAAAAAAGAAAAAGAAGTATGGAGAATAAGGAATTGACAACAGTTATTAAGAAAAAAATTAAAGAACAAATAAATAAGAGAATTCAAAGAGACATTGTGGAGTAAGATGAAAGGGAATACCATAATTTCTCAAAAGTTGGTTGGAGAAATTCTTCTTCATTTAGTTCCCCTATTTCAGTTCTATGTTATAAGTTTTATTCTTCTTCGTTTGAGAGAGTATTTTCATTTTCATCGTAACTAACCTTTTACTCTTTTAATTTGTTAAAGGAAAATTTGGTGATGCAGAATGAGAAATGCTTAAACCATTGATGGAAGAGTAAACCTTTTTTTTAGCAACTGATCCCTATAGCTAAATATATTTATAATGCATTTCTCAAGATAATTGGGCAAAAACCATTGAATATTGCAATAAATTAAAAAAAAAAACTTCAAATGAATTATTTTTCATTGAGAGCAAGATTTCTAACTTAAAAAACAGAAATAATACAAAAATAAAATAAACAAATAAAACATTATAAAAAACCTATGTTGTGTATAAAAGATTTCAATTTTTTCTTTTGATTTCTTCATGCTATGTAAGTTCATATCGTGTAAGTGTGTAACACCAAGGGGCGGTAGTTGCAAAGTTTGCATAGAAGATTAAGAAAAAGAAAAGACCTTTAATTTGGAGAGAGAGAGAAGAGTATATGTGAAAATGCATTGGTGCTGGTGATAACTTTCCAATTTAACATTTGAGAACTACTCTTCTGCAATTTTGTTTTTGCACAATACATTTACCTCTAACTTCTACAAACCGCTATTCTTAAAATGAATAGGTTTAGAAACTGCATAGTAGTTGTAGTAGTTTTTTTTTTTTAAATTTTTGAATATGCCAATGATAATGATAGTTTTTTTTAAGTGATGAATGTAAATTAGAGTAATTACAGGGGTATTTTGGGTATTAACTAAATTACGTACACCAACTGTTTTAGTTTTTTTAGTCAAAAAACAAGGTTTTCTTTATATAGAAGTATAGATGTTTACATATATCGGATTGGGGCGGGCGACCCTGAGTCAAACCCAAACTCATCCCGTACCCGATAGCTTTATTTGGACCCAGTATGTCTCTTTTTCACAAATGAGATCGGGTCCAACCAGACCCAAAACAATCGGTTCAGGTCTGGTTCGGATCATCGAGTACTATATGTTCGATAGCCGAAGATTAATTCCTTTTAATGCGTAAAGATCACCTAAATGGTCTTTACCTCCTTGGTTAAGAACCTAATTATTTGCCAACTGTGCTGGGTCGTATTGGTTATGTTTTTATTAATTTTTTTTTATTATCAACGGGGCTAACGCCCAAAAAGACAAATTAAATCATACGGGGCAACAAAAGCCCATACGCATCCTCACAAACAAGAGGAAAAACGTCAGAAGGACAAGCAGCTAAATAAGTACAACCTACAGGGTAACCATGTCCCATGTTCGCCAATAAATCAGCACATCTATTAGCCTCTCTATAGATGTGAGAAAAGGAAACAATCATCATCTTGTTGAAAAAACTTCTTATCTTGCGCACCAGCGGGTAGCATGGGTGCCTAAGCGCATAATGTCGACTCACAAGGGAAACAGCAGAAGAGGAGTCCATCTCAACCTAAAGTTTTAAATCCAAGATGATCAGCCAACATCAAGCCCCATAATAACCCCCATAATTCGGCCTTAACTGAAGTACATTCACCCAGATTACATGAGAAACCATGTACATATCTTCCTGTTGAATCACGAATCAGCCCACCGCAAGCAGCCGTACGCAGATTGGAAATCAAGGATCCATCAACATTTAATTTGACAATATCATGATTCGGAGGCTTCCAGGAAATATATGTCTCTTTCCTATACACATGTATACCCTATTCCAAACAGCAAAATCCTTAATGAAATGAGCCAGGGATAAGGCTTGAATCAGTATATCACTTAATTTGCTTCGAACTTGATTAAAAACCAAATCATTTCTATCTTTCCAAAGAAGGGAAAGCATCACACCAAACAGAATATTCCAATCAGCCTCCACCTTGCCAATTGAATTATCGGTTAAATTGAAACGAATCCAATCATCTGTGCCCATCATAAAAAATTGAGCCCAAGCAGAATCAGACACAACTGTGCTCCATAGCTCCCGTATATCATCACAATCCCTGAGAGCATGCATCATTGACTCCGGAGCTCCATCACATCTGGGGCAAGTAGCATCAGAGCACATATTCCTATTTCTTCTTTCCTCATTAGTAAGAAGCCTCCCATGAGAAATCTTCCACAGAAGCGCCCTTATCCTTTGAGGACCAGGCCATTTCTAGACTAAATCAAAATTACTACCACCTCTATCCCGAATGGGATGAATTTCAACATCATGTAAAATAGAAAGGGCTGAACTTATAGAAAACTCACCAGAATTTTCTTTCGATCAAGCAATTGCATCAACATCCGAATAAGCTGAAGGGGGAAGAACAGAGGCCATAATATTCATTATGTTGTTCGGAAGGTAAGCATCCAGGATATCCCATCGCCAGCCATTACTGTTTGAATAATTAGATGCAGAAAATAAGTTCTCCCCAGTTGAAAGAGAAACATCAGAATACTTATCATTTTTGTCTCAAATTAATCTGACTCATTCCTATGTGTTCAGTTATAATTATGATCCAATCAATATTTAAAAATGGGTTATGGATAAACTTAACATATTCCAATTTCCAAGGTGTTCGACGCACACCCCTTAAAACGTTGGACTAAAAACTATTACTCAATTTGTTTCATAATATAAATCTTTTAAGTTGTGATTAATAGATTAAAAAAATGTGATTAATATATTTTGTTCACTAAAATTGTTACACTTTTATCTTTTATCTTTTTTCTTTTGCATTTTAGTATTTTATTATAATAACTAATTCCCAAATTATTATTCATCTAAAATAATTAAAAGGGAAATTGTAACAATTATATATTGAATTTATAAAAAAAATTTATATTATAATTTGTTTTCTCATATTGGGAGATTGCGGGAGGACCGTGGTACTAGAAAACTAGATGATTGTGTCTAAAAAAGAAAAGAAATTCGATGATTTTCATCCATTAGCCTTCCCCCATTCGATCAAACATTGCTCAGACTAAGCCATGATAACAAGGGATAAAAGAGGAAAAAACGATTTTAATTTATAAATTTCATCAAACAAAAATAGGGCAAAAAATCCACGGTCAGGAGAAAGCTACGTGGGCCCGAAGTTGATGAAAATCCAAAAAGGCGGATTCCATTCCCAAATTTAACTCAATTTTACGAACCCCGCGAAATCCGAGCTGAGCTGGATTCTCCTAGCGCCCAATATTTCAATTTCACCCTCCATAAATAAATAAACAAATATTTCTTTTAAATGATAGTTTTTTTAATTTTAGATTTTAGATTATAGATATTGATTGATATATACTACGAGAACTGTGTTAGCATCACACTGTAGAAGTAGATTTATCAAAAGAGATTTTCGTCTCCAAAATATTCCGATAATCTCACTTCACTTCACCCCCTTCTCTCTCTTTTCCATTTTATCTCTATCGTCGAAACAGAACGAAATTAAAAAAGAAAAAGGAAAAAAAAAACCCTAACCTCTTTTTTTCATTTCTTCAGAAAATCACCATTCAGTGTTAAATCCGAATCGGTGGTAGCGGCGGTTACAGGTTTGGAATGGCCGTGGAAGATCTAGAAGAAGAGACTCGGAAAAGAGCGACTCCGGATCCAGACCTTGAAGAGAAGCTTCTAGAAGATGGTAACAAGCTAACAGATCCTCCTTCTTCGGTTGAAGAGCTCCTCTCTCTTCTAGATGTAAGCTTTCTCTTTCTCTCTCGCTCTTTCAATCCAGTGATTATTTATTTATTTATTTATTTATATTTTTTTTAACGCGCGTTCATATTTTGCTCTTGTTTTTCGATTTTATTTATTGTGGCGAGCAATTTCAATTTCATTTTTTGCGTATTCTATATTTCATTGACCATATGATATCCGAGTTTCTGGACTGGAGCCCTGAAATCGTAACCCCGGCGGTTGGAATTATTTAGTTTGTTGTGTTTTTTGAGAGGTTTTGATAGAAAATATAACGTTTAAACCATACTTGCATGTGAGAAATTTGTTCCCAAATTTTTGTAGCTTAATGCAATTTTCGGTTTTCGTCAAAGCTACGCTGAGTGCTGCCAGTTAGCCTCACACGCTTTTTTCCGTTAGTTTTTGGATGGAAACTTAATCGATGAACTAAAGTTGCCTAACTGAAAAAAGGTCGAGGGATGAGCTTTGCGCACGAGCAGAAGTTGATGGTTGAAAAATGCTTTTAAGCCAAAATATTAGTATTATTAGATAATAGATTAACATTAAGCCATTCTTTCGAAGGCACAGTTAAGTCAAATTTCATTTGTTGGGGTTCTAATTGGTAGCGGTATTAATACTAAGATATGAAGGGTTCTGAGATGGGTTATAATCAACATCATTCTTCTTGATTGTTTGCTGGGGGGATGTCTGACATAGAATTACCAGATTCTCTCAGTAATACTACGAATCGTGTACCAATTCATGTTACTTCATATCGTATTGGTGTCTTCTATTTATACTGATGGATGTGCACCTGTACCATGGACACCAGAGTATTGTAGACCTGGTGATTCTGGTCCTAAACAAGTGGTGTGAATGAAGAAAATATAATTTCGCTCTGGTCTTGAATATGTTAAGTTTTTGTTGGTTGTTACTTGTCAGAATTATTGGTCAGTATACTGAGGGAGTGACATTAAGTTGTAAATGCCCATTATTGCATTTAAGTTACTGCAAGGCAGGTTGACTATATGAGGTTGCATTTTTTCATTTGAAAAATTTAGTAGAAAAGTTCCTCTCTAGTTAAAGATACGCAAGTCCCCAAAACATACTCCTAGCTTTATGACTGGTAAAAACATTAAACTTGTTTATTTGATCTTATGTATTTTTTTTCCTTTACATTGCAGCAAGTTGATAGTCGTCTATCAAGGGTTGAACAGTCACCTTCTAGCTCCATGCTGGATGCGCTCTCTCCATCATTCAAAGCATTAGTTGCCGATAAACTTTTAAGACATTCAGACGCTGATGTCAAAGTTGCAGTTGCCTCCTGCATCAGTGAAGTAACAAGAATCACTGCACCTGAAGCTCCTTATGATGATGACCAAATGAAGGTGTACATAATATGTTTCTTCTTTAAATTCAATGACCTGACTTTTATCTTGTTGTTAACAAATGACATTAGTTAAATTTTACTTATGACATTTTTTGTGCAGGAGGTCTTTCAATTAATTGTATCTTCATTCGAAAATCTATATGATAAGACAAGCCGGTCATATGCTAAGAGGACCTCAATTCTTGAAACAGTTGCGAAAGTCAGATCGTGTGTGGTAATGTTGGACCTTGAATGTGATGCCCTAATTTTGAAGATGTTTCAGCATTTCTTGAAGGAAATAAGGTAAGGAAGGCTGTAGGAGCTGCTGTGTACAAGTCTGGTATCATTATGATTTTAGATAATTTGTCATTATGTTTTTCATTCAAATTTGATCTGACTTTTCACAATACCTTGCATACATGTAGTATCATGTGTGATAACTTTCTTCCTTATTTTAGTCACGTACGTACAAAAGCATTTCATTAGATAGTTGACATGATGTGGGGTCGTGAATCTCAGCAGCTTTATTGAAACTTCCAGGGAACATCACCCAGACAATGTTTTTACATCCATGGAAATAATTATGACCCTTGTCCTGGAGGAAAGTGAAGATATACCATTGGAATTACTCTCTCCACTCTTGGACAGTGTTAAGAAAGACAATGAGGTTGGAACTTGACAGTTTTAATTTCATTCTTTTTGCTATATATTACGAACTTCATTTTCATTGTTCATATTTTCATCACTGTCATGACCTTAATCGTGATCCAGGAAGTTTTTCCAATTGCTAAAAAATTGGGGGAGAGGGTCCTTGAAAATTGTGCAACCAAGGTCAAACCCTACTTATTGCAAGCAGTGAAAAGCTTGGGCATATCTATGGATGATTATAGTAAGGTACTTGCATCAATATGCCAAGATGCATCTGATAGCTTGGAGCAAAATGATGTATGTGAGCAGAGGGTAAGTTTTCTATTGGTCATCTATTCATCTTGGCTTGAAATTATTAATTTATGATGAGAAACTTTATCATAATGCTTCTATTGGTCATTGACTTTTTTAGGAAGAAACGTGCAAGTCAGGGAAACAATCGCCAGAGGAATCAGAGCAAGTATGTCCTCCCCCACCTCTCCTTGTTCTTTTGTTTCTTGTTATCTTTCGGAATTGAATAGTGGAACATGTTAATTCTCATTGATCAGATGGTTAAAGAGGGTGAAAGTGAAGCTGTACCTTCTCTGCAAGATAATCCTGTTGGAGACAGATCTCCCAAGGCAGTCATGAGTAATGGCGTGGCAAAGGTTAAAGAAGATTTTACTTTAGCAGAGTCCCAGTCCCTAAAGAAGCAAGAGGATACTGATTGTTCTGATAAGTCCAAAGATGTGAATGTAGCTGGTCATGAGGAGCCCAATAATTTGGAAACTGATAAGGTTGACAACAAGGAACACAAACCAGAGCAACCCACCAAGGAGCGAGGAAGGAAATCTAGCTGTTCAACTAAATCGGCTGAACATTTTGAGGGTCAAGTTGCTGAAAATGTGAAGGAAGCTGAGAAAACTCTTGACTCTGAAAGTTACAGCAAGGAGGTTCCCAGTTCACTTCATGAGGACCATTCTGTTGAAGCAGCAGGACCTTCACTGAATGACGAAGAGATTGGTGCTAAGATTTCATCTCCTAAAGCAGGCCATGATGAATCTGAAGTTGTTGGTTCTCCATCACCAGTTGAGAGCCTCCATGACAAGAATCGTTCCAAGAAAATTGGACGCTCAAAAACAAAAGTTGTCTCTGCTAAAGAAGTGGCTGCAGATGATGTTCCGAAGGTGACTGACGTAACAAGTGACTCTGAGGCCAAACCTGCCAAACAGTCCGTGAAAAAGACTGGTAGGAAGTCCGATGTGAAAAAAACTTCTGTGGCTGATTCAGTCAAAAATGAAAGTGGGGCTACAAGTGATACAGATGCCAAAAAGCACTCAGCCAAGAAATTAGATGAAACTAACAAGGGTGATGGTGGTTCCTCCTCAAGGCAGCCGGAAAAGAAAAAGTCTGGGCGGGGGAAAGCTAGCTCTGAAAAAGTTGTAGCAAAATCTTCTGCTAAAGATGTGGACAAGGTACTTATTTTGCTGTCTGCTGAGCATGTTTCTCTGCTTCTTTTTGTAATATTATTGCTACTCGGTTTTGTTTTGCTTCATTCTTTTTTAAAAATGAAAAATACTTTAATTATTGTTAATTTATGTAGGAAATGGTGTCTTCTCAAAGGTCTGGTACTAAATCAACTAAAAATAAAAGTTCGGTGGAAACTCCAAAGACAAATGTGAAGAGGAAACACTCTTCAGGAACAGAAAATGTATGTATCTTGTTCCCACAGTTTTAATACAATAGAATGAAAACTTCATGGTGTAGTCATGAGGGCATTTTCCTTTCTGTAGCTATATGGTTTCTGTGCTGAACAGTTATATTAGGTTCAAATCTTTTTGATTTCTGTTTGAATGCATAAGTGAAATATTACCAAATAAATGTCCTATTTGATACTGTGCCATATTGTCTATTGGGCTATTAGAGTCTTACTGTGCCATAGCATCAGGTCTTACTGTGCGTACACGATACTCTACCTTAGGCTATCTAATCCCCAGGACTTTTTGTGCATATGCTGCTACCTTTGCCTAGCACAACTCCTGCAAGTTTGTTAGCAGGCAGTTATCACTGCCAGCTGTTGTTACAGCTCAATACCATTGTATATATTGCAATGTCACTGAGAACCAACTCAGATTAATCACTACACGAGTATCAGTTCTCTTAGCATTCTCTCTGTTATCTTTCTCTCAATTTACTTTTTGCACTTGAAGATTCTTTACACATGCCTGCCTCCCTTTATTTATCGCTGAACAGGAATTATTACTAAATGGCATTCTCTCTGTTATTTTTCTCTCAATTTACTTTCTGCACTTGAAGATTCTTTACACATGCCTGCCTCCCTTTCTTTATCGTTGAACAGGAATTATTACTAAATGGTTATTCAAGTCTTTAATGGGTTGGCTTCTCTCTTATTTTATATGCTAATGTTCTGTATGAGATTGTAATATACTTTCAAATCATGGGAATTCTGGCATTTTCTTGCTAATTACAGAATTCTCATTCTCTTCTCACTTTGATTGCTAATTATATGGTTGGTGTGTCAGGAATCAGATATCAAGGAATATGGCCAAAACCTTGTTGGTTTGAGAATTAAAGTTTGGTGGCCAGAGGATCAAGAGTAAGTGCTTACTATTTCTTCATTTTGACCTACTGTCACCGGAAATTTTGGTTAATAAGGGCCAAATGCTATTTGCTGTTTGGCATTTACTTATAAATTTTAATCTTTAGCTTTTGCATAAATGGCTGCATGAGCTGTTTTTGTGCATTGATCATCTGTTTCAGACCTCTTAATCTGGTATAATGCTTTTACAGGTTTTACGAAGGTGTTATTGATTCTTTTGATCCTGCCACAAAGAAGCACAAGGTAATTTGGCACTTATGAATTATGATGTCATCTCTCTACCTTTCCCCTCCTACCACATTTTTTCTTTTCTGTATTCTCTTCTGTTGTTTAGTTCTAACCTTTTAAATAGTTGATCTTGTATCTTTATCCATTTATCATATACAAGAAAATATTACTTATTACTAGCGTATTTATTATATTTTGACACCTGTTATCTATTGTAGGTTCATTATGATGATGATGAAGTAGAAATATTACGTCTTAGAAAGGAAACATGGAAGATCATTAAACCTGCTGATTCTGATTCAGATGGGGTTGGTCTCTGCCGTATTTTTCACATTTAAATCTTTTCTACATAAAAAAATAACAGCAATTTTTTGTGTTGACAGGAAGAAGAAAGTGATCGTGCAAGTCTTGCTTCTGCTGACATGTATGTTTTCCATATTGTTATTGTTGTTTATTAGTAATACATCTTGTGGTAGAATTGTTGGAAAAATTGTCCTGTATTATTTCAATGTCTGTTTTCATGGTATGTATATATTATTGTTACGTTGTCTTTGGTGTGTAAGTGCTATTGCTTGTGCTTATTACCGATTTGGTGGCTACTTCCTTTTGAAAGAATGCTACCATGATATATGACCCAAAAAGCTCAACCCACTATATTTGCAAATATGTTCATTTGATATGATGTGCCCTATGGCTTAGATCTCACTGGAATTTCTGAATTTGTTTTCTTATGATGGTCCAGGGTAGTTGCTGTGTGTATATTTTGATGTTTTATCAGTGCCTTAATTATTAAGTCTATAGAAATGAGAGAGATGAATTATATGATGGTATAGCTTTGATGGAATGACACTGTTAATATCCTTAGATGCAATTCATCGTACAGTTTACAAGACTGAGAAAGTTGAATCTATTTCCTAGACACCAATTCCTGTGAGGCTAGATACAGTTAAACATGGGATTCATGAGTTGCGTGTGATTATTGTATCAAAAGCTATTGGGTAGTCAGAGCATGTAGGTGTTATTTTGTCTTTTCAGGGAAATATGTTGAGAACTTGTGTGCTCAGAAAATATTTAGAAATTCAAGAAACTGTTAATCACTTGACATCTTTTAATATAATGGAAACATTTTTGACAGTCTAATCTATCTCTTATAGTTCTGTTCACTGGTATGTGGACGGGAAATACCAAATTGTATTGCATTGTCAATCTGTTTCTTGGCATCTCATGAAGTGATTGGGTTTTGTGCTGAGTTGGAAAATGTAAATTGATTTTGTCGATCGTGAAGAATGTGTTGATACATGTTTCATGTTTCCCCTTTGTCATAAAGGATTTGATTGGATGTCTTCATTCATTGCTGTATATGGTGATCCTCTCTGAAGCTGCGGCTAACGTGGTGTGCTTTCTAGCTCTTTCTTTATTTGGCCTTATTTGCATTGCATTATTCTATGATTATATTCAGGCCCCCAAAGAAGAAAGGGAAAACAAGTACCGGTGATTCTACCAAGCAAAGAAAGATGGATGCATCTTCCAAAAGGTTTGTGAATATTATAAATCAATTTATGTGCGACCCTTTGATTGATATCTAAATGTTCAACTTCAATTTCTAGTGCCGGAGAAAAAGCATCCAGTAAATCAAAAGTTGCATCTACTAAGTCCAGCAGTAAGTCCAAAGATGATCGCAAATCCAAAGATTCCCCCACTGTTAGCGAGACCGAGGATGAAGAACTTGTCAAAAAATCCAAAGATAACACTCCTAGAAGTGTTGGGAGTAAATCTGCACAAAAAATGTCTGGCAAATCGAAAAACACTAATACTTCAAAGACAAGTAAATCAAAGGACGATGGCAGCACGCCAAAACCCTCCAAGTCTAAGGAAGTAACCCCGAAGAGCGGGAAATCCAAGCAAGAAACCCCGAAGACTGTTGCGTCCAAGGGAAAACCCCCCAAAAGTGGTGGAACCGGAAAGTCTAATGTCAATGGTAGTGGCAAGATGAGATCTGGTACATTGAAGAGAAAGGAATCCGAGATTGAGGATTCAAATGCTTCAGATACTTCAGAGGGAGAGGTGGAAGATACAAAGAGCAAGGCTTCGAGTTCATCAAAGGCACAAAGAAGTGAGGCCAAGAGTGGAAAGAAGCGTAGGAAAACCTAGTAGTGTCCTTAACTGCTTGATTCTCTTATGCTTATCAGTACTCTTGCAGATTTGGGATATTCCTTTCTCTGACCGGAGTCCTAAGTAATGAAACTAGCCGTATGTTAGGTATATTATTCCCTCATTGTTGCTAGCATTCTTATCAATAGTTAGGCTAGTTAGTTTGTAGGTTCTACTTGTAGTATTGGGTAGTATCTTCAGTTTTTTTCCCCTCGTTTCCAGAGTTATTGCTTAAACCATTGAGATAATGCTTTTGAACGACCTGATACTACTGCTTGACTTATCACTCAATTAGAGCCTTTATGGAGTGTGCGCGCTGCTCAGTATTTGAGTTGTGGTGATACAGGTGTTACAGAGTTGAGCATGTTTGGTTGTGATTTATTATTCTACGCAAATGGAAGAAATGTGTTGAAGGCACTTTTGAAGCGAAGGTTTTTTCGTTAAGTAAATATCTGAAGTAGATAATGAAATATTCTATTGAGACCGTTAATAATATGATAACGGGATACGTTTTTGGTGCTTTTTGGCCCATCAATAGATAAAATTACGCTAGTTTGATTTATTGATTTTTTTGGTTCATCAATAGATAGAATACTAATGCAGTGCTTTATGTGCAAGACATTCATGTCGAGATATTGTTCAATTTATTTTTTTTAATTTATTCGTTTTTTTAAAATCAGAGTCGTTGGTTGCCTTGTCTTTCAATGACGTCCATCAGTACAGTGGGAAGGTTTGTCTTTAGAAGAACTCCATGGTAGCTTCTATGGAGCAGTTTGATAGTGCTGCATCATGCACTACTCTTTGATTTTGTTATGAAAACTCTTTTTTACCCCTGGCTTACCTTTAGCCTCAATCCCCTCATATAACCAACCAACGACCACTTCAACCATCTTCCCTCCTTTTACCATGTTGCCATTCCCACCACCTGATGTTATGATCATGATGTCGTTGCCAGCCCACCCCAACTCAGTGTCGTTGTTTATCGTGCATAGTGATAAGATGGTCATACAAGATGCACAGTATATTTCAAACCAACTGATGAGCATTTTGATTGAGTCAATCAGCACCATAAGCCATTAAGAACCAACAAGAAATATAAATGAAGAAAGAAGATATATAGGGGCACGTTTGCTATGTTGCTAAAATTCTGATTATTATACAAGATTCAAAGAGTAAAATTAGGCATCTTCTATCTCCAATGTGCTAGGTGAATAAAGTTATGCAAGTTGGGATATATATTTTGTGTTTGTCATAGCAACTGACGGATGGGGTGGGTGACAATGGAATTGGTGTGGAAGGGTGGTGGTGGTGGAGAGGCAACGAAGCAAAGTTGATGTGAACGAGGATAAGATAAGGACAAAGTTGTCTTTTCAGATTCTTTCACCATTTAATCACAGTCATTATTTTAATAATAAATCAAATGGTCAGAGCAGAGTGTTGCATGATGCAGCATTTTCAAACTGTTGGACCTAGAAACTGACATGTAGCCATGTAGGTGAGGATACCTGATCAAATATTAAATAAAAATAGTGGAAATGTATACAAATATGAGGATGATTGAATTAATTTTTTTTTTCCTTTTCATTTTACAGTAGTCCTTTGCTTTTATTATTTTTTTTTTTGGTGAACTTAGTCCTTTGCTTTTAAATTGCCTTCTCTCATGAAATTTCACCATCCCTCCCCTTGAGCCAAAGTGGATATACTCTAACCCATACCACCGGCCACTGGGGTAGGGTCTGAGGGGCCCAATTAGTTTCTTAGTTAGTGTGAGAATTACTATGGGGGTTGGGCGGACAAATTTCAGTAGGAACATTGAGGAAAATCTTCCATTATGTTCATATTTCATAGGCTAATAGCTTATAAAAAAAAAATATATATTTCATAGGCTAATAATCTGACCGTAACAATAATTGATTTTAGAGTAAGCAATATCCAGCAAATGTTTTCTGAAAATCTACTCATATTACTAATCCAACGGCTTTAACTCTTAACGATGGGTTAGATAATTCACAAACTTTACATAAAAAAGTTACGTCATGTTTTATCGTATGCCTTTCAACCAAAGACGGCAAGTAGAAAGTAGAGGCTTTTTTAATTTTTTATTCTTATTATTGAAGGAGTTGATGTATATCATCGATCATAATTTTTACGAGGACTTCTATTTGATGTCATAGAATTAAATTTTTTTGTAATTTTTTTTCATTGAGTTTTGTAATATTAATGCACTTCATCATGATGAGACTGGTGCATTTCATCATGATGAGACTGGTGAGTGTTTGTTTCTGTGTTGGGTAAAAGGGGCAAATGCGCGTTGAAAGAGAAGTGACTTTTAAAGTCAGTATCATTATTTTAACTTTTAATCTCAATTGTTAAATTTTTTAATTACTATATCAATAATCTATTATGAAAAAGGAACATGGAAACAAAATTAAAATGTAGCATCAAATAATCACCCTTATTACATAGTTTCCGAATTGCTAAATCCAGAAATATTGCTTTGATTGTGTGTCAAATTGAGTCCAAGGAGGTATTTAGGCTGATAACCGATCCAATCAATCAATGAGTTGCATATGTATGCCTGCTGTTTAAAAAAAAATTAGGGAACTGTTGGATTCTTTTTCAGTTGTTGGAATAATGCACACTTTGAGGAAAGGTAATCAATGTATTGACTGGTTTGCCAAGCACAAAGCTTCATATGATGAATTAAGTTATGGAATACTATACCTTATGCACCATAAGGAACTTCACAGTCCCGGCACCTAGAACAACATGGGTGGGGTGTTTCTCCGAGGGACATTTTTCACAAGGACTCGAGCCTCTGACCTTATGGTCTTATAGGTTCTCAATATCTTATGGTCCTAACTAGCATGCTTCTACTAGGCCAAACCAATTTGGGTTTACAGTATCCCTTCTTTTTCTTTGTAAAAGACTAAAAGATACTCTCCTGATCCTTATTATAAGCTTCATTTCTCTCTCATAAAAAGGGTGCTTATAATAAGAATCGAAGGGAGTACTTGTTAGCATTTACCTTTCATTGCTTTTGTTGTTATTTTTTTCCCTGTATAAAAAAAATATTTTAAAACTTTATGTTGTTTTTGTCTAAATATCTCTTTTCTAATATCAATCCCCACAGGCACTCGTGCTGGTGGCAGTTTTGCTTTTTCTTTGTTTGTTGGTTCATGGTTGTTAGAACTTCAAACGCAAAACTGCCTTTGGATTATTAACAACATCTACTTTTCCTTCCCCCGTCCAGTTATGGGTCTTCTCCGCTTTATAAATAATGGTCAAACGCTATGCAAAATGAATATTATTCGACGCGTATCTTTGTATAAGTGGCTAAACAAAATTGATGAAGATATGGTTCACGAAGCAAAAGTCATTTTGCGTTTGTCCTCTTGCCAAAGGCATAAGTTCTGACTATCGTTGAACCGTGATCATTGTCAAGGGGAATTTTATACTTTTTGGAATTTTTTCTCAAAATATCACTAATCCTTCCGGACTACGGGACTAGGATGGACCCATGTGTTACTATGTGGAGGCTTCTTTTATTACTTTTTTAATATATATATATATATAAAATTTTTGCCTGATGTGAATATAAAAGATCAAACTTTTATTTATCTTTTCAATGTTTTCAGAATATGAATACTTGCATAAGATAATTATGAAAACTTATGTTATATATTTCCTTTATTTTTTGGTACAATGATAGTATTATTTTCGGATTTTTTATATGTTTTATATTTTATAAAAGTTAAGTAGTATTTTTTATTTGCATTAGTAATTAATATGTTTGTTTATCAAAAAGATATTACATTTTTTAACAATGACTTTCAGATAGTATTGTTTAAGACTGTAAAATATTTAATTTTGTATGATAAATAATAGATTTTACGGATCGAAAAATGTTAAACTTGTATATTTTAAAGATTCTGTTAACATTACCCTACTTTTAATGCTATTTGTTGCTCCCACAATTTAAAAGTTCTGAATCCATATCACTGCTTTTTGGTACTTTTTGATTTTTCGGGTGATCCTCTTAGCAAAATCTTTAATATTTGTAATAACTATAGATTAAACCTGATCACTTGCTTAAGCAATACTCCCTTCGGCTCGAATTATAAGCAACAAAAAAACATATTTTTTTTGGTTTAAAATATAAACAAAATTAACTAACTTTATTAAATTTTGTATCATTCTCAATGTCACTTTCCTAAAACATCTCTAGAAAATTGCAATCTTAATTAATTTTTATTTCATCCCCAATATTACTTTCTTAAAATACCTCTATTTTTTTATAAATTTGAGAAAATTAAATATAATCAATTAACCTCTTTAATAAGCGTAAAAGTGATTGAAATTGCTTATAATTCGAGATGAAGGAGTAACAATTTTAATTGTCAACTGTGCTAGTCTTCACTGTTAGCTGTTATACTTTGGGAATTAATCTGCAAACTCTAATTTTCTTCCTCTCTCTCCTAGTTGCATACTTCCATGCATGATAGGCACATAATGACACTGTAGGTTCATAAAATGTTCCATGATATAATTAACTTAACTTCACTATCACTAATCAAGCCAGAAAAGACAACGAGAAACCATTTTATTCACTTGTTCAATTGTACACGAGAAATCAGTGCGAGTGTTTGCGTGATTGAAGTGGTTTGTTGGAATTTTTTTTATTAAAATAATATTATAAATATTTTTAAAAATAACTTCAAAAAATTTTTATCGCATTAATTACTCTTGTTTGCATCTTTCCAAGAAGTTTAGGATAGATTGCACTTATAGACTGTAGTGGGCAGACACAAACCAAAATCTTAAGGGTTCATTGCCGTTAAAGATATGATAAAAATAGATATGATACGACTTATATATGAGCCTAATATTTTTTCTTTTAAAGGTAGATATGAACCTATCCGATAAAGATATTAACTATTTTCCTATCCGATAATTATTGCAGTGAGGTGGTGGCAGTGATAGGAAGATGTTGTGACCTTGTGGGGGCAGCAATATGCATGGTGGTGGCGATGATGCCATAGTGATGGTGGTGTGTTAAGGGTGCTGCAAACCTTTTTCACCAAACAATTTCAAAATTGATAAGTGAAAGATTAATCATATAAAGTAAGGTCAGATTCTCGGATAAAAACCACTTTTAACATGGGAAAGCTGCCTTCTAGCTAAAAGAAGGCATCAATGCTTATTTGGATCAATCAATATTTGTGTTAGTTTTATACGATTATCACTTATTAGACTTCTTTAATATCAATTTTATGTATCATATTTATGGATTATTTTATAAATTTTTAAACTTTTAATTAACTTAATCATAGTTACAAATAAAAATTAAAAAAACAAAAACAAAAGCTTAACCTAAAACTTTTAAATTTTTAAGATGGCATTGATGCCTTTTAAAACAAAAATAACACCAAAGCAATTTCCCTTTTAATAATGATATTTACATACTTTCTAATCCAAAAATAAGATTCAGAATTATGTGCAGACATTGTTGGGTCCTTTGACAAAAAATAAAAATAAAAAAGGGAGGTCCTATTTCATAAAATATTTCATATTATATTCAAGAATATTTTGCAATATTTTCTCTAAAATAAAATTTCTCAAAATACTTTTAATATTCACAAGTATACAGCATTTAAACAACTAACAATCCATTACATAGGTTACAAAATATAATAATTAAATAATATGTTATTATCTCAAAAAATAAACAAAATAACCTAACGGGTTCATTCAATAATGAATTAAACTGATCTTTAAAGAAATATAAATAAATGTATCGAAGATTTAAATTAAAAAAATTTACATAATTGTATCATTTTTTTAATGTTTTTTTATCTCTACTATTTTTTTAATGTTCATACATTGTGTAAGATAAATATTTCACTCCTAATTTCTAAACATCTCAAATTAACTTTAAAAAAATATCTCAAATGAAAAAATAATTTAAAGTGAGTCAATGGAACAAAATAATATCCATATATACATACTCATTAGTTGGCAATATAATATTCATATATTCTTCCTTCGTCTCATAAGTTATATTCATTTAAGTATTTTATTTTGTCTCATCAGTTATGTTCTTTTAGAAATTCAATACTCATTTATACTTCTTTTTTCAAGTATACTCTTATTTATTTCATTCTCTTTTTCACCACCTTTTTCTCTATCTCTTTTCAATATAATCTTCATACATTTGTTCTTACTCTATATCCTATTATTAATTGATGAAAATTTAGTCAAAATATACCAAATTTTTACATCATTTGCTTTTTTTTTTAATTTATTCTTAATCTATGTGCAAGAGTCTAAATGAACATAACTTATGGGACGGAGGAAGTAGGACTAATTAATGAAGTAGTTCTATACATGATTTAAAAAAAAAAGACAAAATAGACAAAATGTGAGAGACAAAAATTGAACCATTCACCTTGATATTTGAAGGCTACATGTAACAACCCAAATTTATTTTCATTTCTAATTCTTTTGTCGAAAATACGGATTAATTTTTCACTTTTATGAAAATAAACTTAAGCCATCACCAATTCTAATCATCACATCATAACATCAGACACATAGATATTGGAACTAATTTACATCATATATATTATTATCAAAAAAGTTTTAAAGACATATTTCTCATCAGTAGCAACAACAACTTAGCCATTATCACATCAAAAGATAGACTCCGAGTTAACATATATACAATATTTCACAGTCAAAAGATATAACTCAGAGCCTTAGTTCCAAACTCCAAAACGTTAGTAGATATATAAACACAGGACTTCCCTACTGTGTAGTCTCATAACATCCGTCCTAATCAGGGAAAAGGCGAATGATAATGACTACGGGGACACAAGTCCTGAGGGAGAGGGTTCGGATGATGGATCGTGATCTCCACCATCCCCTCTAGAATCAAGTTAGTGCCCCTCCTATGCCATTCCTCCTCGGGAATGAACCTTATCTCGATGCAGATCGGGTTCCGAGTCATTACCTGACAAACAAAAGGGCAGGGGAGTAAGTCATAGCCGAAGCACATAATCAAATAATAATCTTTCAGTACTAGAAGTAACAAACACAAGGAATCAAGTAGTCAAAGAATAATGCATACATAAGTGCTCACCAAATTTATCACACAATTCTCTTGTAATTAAGTGGCATGATGCATGTATTTTAATCTCAATCTTCTCGTCTAGATCCAATCTCATTCTTATATACAACCCTTCGTCTAAATTCAATTCGTCTGAATTCAACTCTCTAATTAAGGAAATCAACTAGGAGTAAATGCCTTTCATCCATGACAGATCACGCAACTCATCTATGCGTACCCTTCTCTCTAGGGTCCGATCATTGCCAAAGGACCGCCCTCCGCAGTCATGATATGTACCTAGAGGCCGATAGAATATATTATGGTTAAGCAAAACTATCCTGGGAAAAGTCTGCAGAACCCCCTCATCATAGGACCGTTTTACCCAAAATAATCTCCATTGGTTACTGACGAATCACCGTCGAACCTGACCTATGCACATTCTTGTCCCGACTCTAAGAATTCTCTTTCCAATTCTAAGAATCGTCATATCTTTCCCGATATCCTATCTCACCATCCGCATCTCCTTGTGCGAATGCAAACAATTCATCGTTTCATCACTTTTCATAATTAATTCATTTCATAATCATCATTTCACATTCATAATCCTTCATCATCATAATCATCATATAAAATGTCCAATCATTCATAACCACACTTCTCAAAGTCAATAAAGGAGCTTAGTTAAGGTTAGGTGTAATAAAAATTGGCATTTTGCACTTCAGGGGTCTTGATAATCGATTACCAGAGAGTAATAATCGATTACCACGTGAAATTCAAATTTTGCTGCCAAATTTTAACCCGGTAATCGATTATCCTGCAGAATTTTGCACACCGAAATGAGGTTTTGATATACCAACCTTTTGTACACTTCACTTTAACCAACCACAACCCAAAACAGATCAAAGCCACATATTATTACATGTGTTCATGCATATTTCAAGTCATCAAACCATTATATTCATATTCAATTCATTCAATATGCATAAAAGGCGTAAAATCACAACTTAACATAGGATTTTCATTTCCTTTGCAAAACAGCCCAATTCAATGATATATTATTTTAGCTCATGTTCATCATATAAAATTTTCTCAAATCAAGAAATAGAACTTAAATGACCTCCAAGTCATGTTCCTATTTCAAGTTCTCATTGTTTATATTTTGCCCTTGAATTCAAGATAACTCTAATATTTCTAGCCATAAGATTATTATTCTAGCACTTGGATAACTTCTTCCTTACCTATTTGAAGTGTTTGGAACTGATTTGGATTGAAAGAAAGAGGTTTGACACGTTTTTGGTATTTCCCTTGGTTTCAGCTTTGTTGCTCTGCTTTCAGTTCAACAAGTTCACTAAATCAGTGTTTTTCCATCAAGAATGAATCAAAACAAATCGTGATCAAGGATTAGAATTAAAACTAGGATATGTTAACTTGAAAATAGAACAAGTTTGAAGCTCAAAGGATGCTCGAGCTTACCACAAGAACTCGAAGAACAAGGCTTCGAGGTTCTGAAATTTTGAATTTCAGATTCAAACCCCCAACTTTGCAGGAGTTTAACTCCTTCCACACTCCACCAAATCGCACAAACTTGGTATCAAATTGAAGAGGGTTGAACAAGCTTTGATTTGGTATATGATTTGTAAAGATTTGAGGCTTGTAACTGGGAGAACGAATCAGAGAAAGTTCACACCAGAAAACTCGATTTCAGAGGACTTGGGTTTGCTTTTGAGTGTTAGTTGGAGGGAGTATAACACTCAATTGATTTAAATTAATCACTCCCCAAATGTCCCTTTCAATAAGCACAGTGCCAAGGGTGATTTTTGTGAGAATTTGTGGTTAAAATCGGGTTAAATCTCAACCATTCATGCTCAAACCGCCATACTGTCGGCTGGTCTGAGTCGTGATAATCGATTACCACGATCAGGTAATCGATTACTTAGTTAAAAATTTGAAATATTATTTTTTTATAATAGTAATAATAATAATAATAATCCAAACACGATTATTTCATTCTAACACGTCAAAGATTATTTTCATATTTCAAAACTAAAATTCACATATAATTCACATAATATCTAATTACTTACTATCTATTTAATATTTACTTCCTATTTCATTTAATCTATATAATATTTATAATTTCAAGGATAATTCCGGTGGATGTTACACTACACACAATCACAAAGCCTAAATAATTAAACTTATTGATATTTGTTGTTGTAAGTTTGTACATATATTAATTTTATTGGGTATGCAATTTTAAAAAAAAAAGTTTGATTCTCTAAATATTCCGGACTCTAGGCTGCATCCCTTAGGTTCAGGTCTTGGGTCGGCCCTGATCATGTGTCATGGCAATGCCATGTGGATGATTTTATTTTAGATTTAATTTCTGGTCCCATGAATGATTTTTTGGCTCTCATCCTATAATTTCAGAGACAAAAATAACCGTTACACGTTACAAAATTTTGTCTTTGAAACAACGGAAACACTTTCCGTTAGTCGATGGGCGGAAAAATTTTTCGTGATGCAACATACGGAATTTATCCATTTGTCACATGAGTAAATGATATCATGATACGAGTTTGTATTTTTGATTGGGAGAAAATGAATATATAATGAATACAGGTAGGTATCAATATATAATGTTATTCATCGTCGACAATGGATATAAATTTTTTTTTGAAACAATGGTTAATGAAACTGAGCAAAAAGAAGTAACATGCTAATATGGGAAAAACCCAAGAGAATGAATATAAAATAAAATGAAGTGAGAAGCAGTGAGTGAACCTAGAATTTTTTCGTATGTTGCATCACGGAAAATTTTTCTGTTTGCCGACTCACAGCAACTGTTTCCGTCATCCCAAAGACGAAATTTTGTAACATGTAAAGGTTATTTTTGTCTCTAAAATTATAGAATGGGGGCCAAAAAATCATCCACGATTGATGGCTTATTTTTTTTAGACTTTGGGAATTACTACGTCTTGGTTTTGTTGATTGGCTTTATTGTTTTTATGGATTTTTTATCACATTACCATTTTTCAAGTTGAATTGTTGACTTTTTTTTAATGTTGACCTCGTTAATTAGTACTGTACATAATTTTAAGATAGCTAAGTGAAATATTATACTGTTTCTATTGTATGCGTGTCATTACAATGAGGTCCTCAGGCTATATAGTCTATAGCTAATCCAGTCAATGACTTGGATACGTACGTCTTCTATTTACATGAAATTTGCATATGTGCGTCTGCTATTAACATAACGGTTTTTCTAAACTATGCATATTATCCATGAGTTAATGAAACATAAAAAGTAAATTTTTATTGAAAAATTAAATAATTCTAATTTAATTAATTAATTAAGTGTATCTTTTCTCAATAAAAATTTACTTTTTCAAATTTGATTATCCTATGCATCATATCCTATTCCCCTGGTGCATTGGATAAAAATATCCTTAACATATGGGTGATGATATAGAGACCAACAAAATGAACTTACAAATCAATCTATACTACAAGAATATGACATGTGTCACTTGTTAACCAATCAATGGTAGACAAGTGATACATATCACTTCTTTTATGGTGTAGATTGATTTGTAAATTCATTTTATAGGTCTCTAAATATTTTTGTTAACATAAATTCTGTGAGTTGTTGATCTCTTGTTTGTTTGTAAGTAACATACATACCTTGAGAGAAAATAACCAATATATTGTTTGGCTTGTCAAACCTGAAGGTTCTCATGATGAATTCTTGAAGACGTGAGATTCCATGCCCACCTATAGCGTCCCCTATTTTTCTTACAAACAGGATGAGTATCTCTTTCGTTACAAAATAGTTTGTTTTTGGTTTTATCTTTTTTAATTTCGTCGGTACCAAAAAAAATGCTCAAGCTTTTTCACTTAGCTTTTGTTATTGTTAGAAGTCCTATATCATTTGTCTCATAAATATTATGTGGTATGATTTAAATGTCAGTTAAACTACTTTTTTATTATTATTATTATTGTTAATCGATTTTGAAATGAAATCTTAACATAATATCATAATAAGAGCCAAACTTGTCACGAGGCAAAAATTGCCTTTTGCTATGGATCAAAAGTATTGGTCAAGCATGTTTCATTGAAGGGAGCATGTTGGAAATTCCACATCTCCTACCTCTTACTATGTGAACTATGTGTTATGATATTGTTTAAATATATGTTAAGTTACTCTTCTCAATTAATTGGTTTTGAGATAAAACCTAACTCACTCCATATTTTAAATTTCTTTTTAGGCATCGAAACAAACCGAACACTCTGCACATGGCTCAACTTGACATAGAATCCTCTTAAATTGATCCCTCGCATTGAATTGATGTAAACGGGTCACATGCATGTTTCGTGCTGGTCTCTCTTTTTTTTTTTTTAATTACATTCCAACTTTTATGATTCTCATTTTGTGAAGTTTATGCTAGGATTTCAAGCCATGTATATATGCGAGTCTTGCTGGACTATTTTCTTACTCGTTCACTTTAATTAGTCTTGTTATTGATTAATACACCTTCTGATTTTTATTATAGGTTATATTCTAAAAGATTTTTTTTATCCTAATCATAAGTTATTTTATATTTTCGCAATTTGGAGAAATTATTGAGTGATTCAGGATCATTAGTCTCGAATAAATCATCATTATCTATTATTTATTTTATGTATTAATAAATAAATTTTGAATGGTTGAAAATTATAATAAATCCTGGATCATTCATCATGAACCAACTAATAATTTTGAGTGTTACTTTTTGAACCCCTTTGTTTACTCACTGGTCCCAATTTTTTTCGCCTTATACAAGGCGGAAGTACATTTTTCCGCCTTATACAAGGCGATAGTGTAAAATTATCATATTTTTTCCGCCTTATACAAAGCGGACGTGCAAAATTACCATTTTTTCGCCTAGAAAGAGGCGGAAAAAACTGATAATTTACACTACCGCCTTGTATAAGGTGAAAAAATGCACTACCGCCTTGTATAAAGCGGAAAAAATGGGGGCCGGTAAGTAAACAACGGGGTTCAAAAAGTAACACTCATAATTTTACTACAATTTGATAGTCATATTTTGACGTAAAATATTTTTGAAAATACAATTGATTTTTCAAAATTACTCATGAATAAAAAATAATAGGTCGTAAAAAAAACATAAAAGACATTTCATATTGTAAAATTGGCATTTCCATTGCAACGCAACATTCTCATATAAAAAGATGCGAATTCAAAATTTCTCACGTCTTCTACGATTTCAAATTTTTGAGGATGTTATTTTCCAAAAGACTTTCTCCCTAATGCTTTTGTCAATCATTGGAATTGTACATTCTAAAGTAAAACTCCCGTAAGAATTTGATTTTTTTTTTCTCACGAAGGTATCAAAAATTAATTCCTTTCTAAACATGGAGATTATGTTAGTAAATTTTGTTTTTATCACCAAAACATTTTTCTTTTACATAGTGCCATAGCAGATATCTGGACTTAAATCTACTTTCTTCTTTTAAAAAAATAAATCTATTTTGAATAAATAACTGTTTCCTCCATTAAAAAAACATAATAATGATTTTCAATTTTTAATGACATTAATTATTTTTTTCATTAACACTTTTATCTACTAAACATTGTTTAGAGTTCCGATAAAATTATATGGATAATTTTCTAAAAGAATATAAAATAATATTAATTATAATATTTTGTCGATTTTACCGGAGTATTCGCTCACTCACTTAATGAGGAATTAAGCCTTTCGACCAAGTCACTTATAAAATCTCTCCATTAAATACATTAAGAATCAAACTTAAAACCACTAATATGAAACCTCAAGTTTCTAAGAACTAGAAGAACGAAATAACAACCGATATGTGTTGGGACAAGTGGTAAGCGGCTCGATTTCTCTTAAGCAAGGTCTCGAGTTCGAATCCTTGTTAAGGCAGAAAATTCATGTTGAGTTTCATCAAAGCCTTTTCCATGCCCACGGCAGGGATCGAACCCCCTGACATCACGTTTAAAGAACTCAGCTATCTGTCAACTGTGCTGAGCTTTGTTTGTACTTGAAACGCTAATACGAATGATATTTAGAAACGGTTGCAGCAATTTATCGGATTATTATCATCACCCTGATTGATGGACTGGATGGTTGCACGAATTGTGGAAAAATAGCAGTCAAAGACAAAGGGTACGAAGGAACGGTCCCCCTCTGTGTCTGTGGCTTCCCACTACTGCCAACGGCCAACAAAGTAATAAATAAGAATAAATGAAGGGCACCTCAATTTTACTCCAAAGCCCAACCATACCTAATTTGGGTGGACATAGTACCTAATCAAATTTCCACAAAAGACAGAACCTGAAATAGTGTTTACTCTCTCCGTCCCTTGTCGCTTTTATCTGTTTCACATGTATTAAAAAAATAGTATTATTTTTAAATTTATTAAAAAAACATGTTGTCATTTCGAAGTTACCCTTATTTAAAATTTTACAACTCTATTCATTTATCTTTTTATTATAATTATTATCCTATCACCCCTATGTAATTATGAGTACATTTGGAATAAACTCTTTAATGCTACCTAGATATTCTAAAACGACTTATAAAAAGGGACAAGAAATCTACCAAAATGGTGCCCTATATTAAGAGACGGAGGGAGTATAAAATAAAAGGAATTATTATAAATAAATTTACAAAATCAACGTACATTATAAGATTAATAATATTTATATTATGAGTTAAGTGACACATGTTACAGTTTTATGATGTAAACTTATTTGTAGATTGATTTCGTAGATCTATTAATCATTTTTGTTATATTTTTTTGGCTTAATTATGTCATAAGTCCCTGAAATTTGGAGTACTTTTGCCAGATACTCTTGTACTTTTTTTTCAATGTTTGACTCCGCGAAGTTACTCATGGGTTTGTCATATACCCCTAGTACAAATTTTGAACAATTTTGATGACATGTAACATCAGAATCCTAGTCAGACGCAGGAGGTTGGTCATGTGGTGCCGTGTGATATCACACGGGTGAAGACGACCCTCTCTTCAATTCTCTTTTTTCTTTTTTTTTATTTAGCAAAAAATATAAAAATATTAAGTTTTTTAGTTTTTAAATTTTTTAAAAAAATGATTTTCGCTCACGGGGCACCAAATACTTAATCTCATACGTCTGATTAGGATTCTGATGTTACATGTCAGCAAAATTTGTCAGAATTGGTAGTATGAGTATATGACAAACCTGGAATTAATTTTGGGGAATTAGACATTGAAAAAAAATAAAGATATATAACAAAAGTACTCCAAACTTCAGAGACTTGTGACATAATTAAGCCTATTTTTTTTCTTAATGCCAATCAATAACACTAATAATCATACAACGTTCGAATAAAATAAAGATATATAAGAAAGAAGTTTAATATGTGTGCACTGACAGTGTAAAAGTCGGTACATCATCCACGTTCATTTGCATTACTTTTATTTAGAAATTGATAACCATGCATCCTTGGGTGTAAAAAACCTTTACACGGTTAGTGTACGAACTATTTTCTCATTAGGAAATTAAGTCGTAACACTTTTTAAGTATTAAATTCATATTTTTCAATATAAATTTCTTATTTTAAAATCCTTTTCCTAAGTTATAAATTAAAGGTTGAAATTAAAAAAAATCCTATTTTCTTTCAACTTGGATGTGATAATTTCACTCCGGTTTGTAAATGCATTATTAGTTTACAAATAATTATTTAGTCTCTATAGTATTTATTTGATTTTTATTTTTATTATTTTTATTTTTAATTTTTGGATATTGACTCTTATTGATTTTTTTAATATAAACAAAGGTGTATTATTCATGAGTACTGGTTCTACCCATGCCTTAAGCGGAGAAAGTAATTCAACAACTCTTAAAAAATATAGTTTAAAGGATTCTTACACCAATCTAAAAATAAAATAGATTTAACGATAAAAGTGAAGCACCAAATTCAAGAGCGTACCTTAACTTCTACTGTATTTCGTACTATTTGTTTTAGGTTTGAATATAATATATTTTTTATCTTTTTAAATATAGCGTGTTTTAATTTCAGTCGTTATATTTTTTCTTGGTTTTAGCTAGTTTTTCTATTTTTCAAAATTGTTGTTTTACTCCCTAATAATGACATGACCAATACTGACATATAACATGTGTCATAGTAATTGGTAACATGGTCAATTATGGTATGACAAGTCATAAACAATAACCAAAATTAAAACTTCAGAAAAATAAAAAACACCAAAACTAAAGAAAAAAATGTGTATCAGGAATTGAATCCAAACCTACTATATTTTGCAGAGATAAAAACATATTTAAAGGTCATTTTATTTTATTTTATTTGAGTTTTACGTTTTATTTTTTATGAAGTAATCCATGTAATATTTAGTAATCTCTTGGTAGTCAAAAGTTCAAAACCTACATCACTATTCCGTAAAATAATAAGAGATAACATCAATATTGCCATAATTATATATTTTTTTTTAAATATTCGAATTTTCAGGCCAGGTTTGACCGTTTTGACAATTATTGATTTTTTAGAGAAAAATATGTAATTTATTTCATAACATAAAATAGTACAAGTAGATCCAATAATACAATAACAAAGCACATATTTTTCATACAATAAACATTGCTAAAAAATGCTAGATACTCAGCTATAACAGTAAACTGCCTGTGGATCAGGATCATTATCAACATCCAGATTCGAACTCTAACAAGATTCGAACTCTAACAAGAGATTCAACAGCCTTTGTTTTCCAGATAACTATCTCATCAATGCCGGAAGCAAGCACAGTTCGGTGACAAAGAATCTCAGATCTGAGGAGGTAGAGTCACTGGACAGATGAGAAGACAGAGATATGGAAGGGAAAAACTGTCGTGAATATCAATCTTCTAGTTATTGGAGAATATAGGAAGATCATCAGATCTGGACAAACAAAAAGTCTTCCCACATTCAAACACACAAAAACAAAACTCAGATGAAAGTGGGAAAAAAAAACTACACCACTTGTACAAAGACAAGATTATTTAATCCAAATATAACTGAGAAAAAAAAACTCACACACTTCCCTCTCTTCTACCGCTATCACAAAAGAGAAGAAAGCTGAGAAGAGAGGAGAAGAAAACTGAGAAAGAAGAGAATAGATATCTGAGCAAATTTGACAATCAGCATTAATGAGTATAGGAAGATAAGATTTATAGGAGTAAATGTCAATATATATCAATTTGGACCCTCTCCTTTAGCATTAACCTCCATCCTTTCTCTATCAGTATTCAGAAGCTCCCCTAAAGGCTAGCTCATGTATTCTAATAGTGATTCGAATTTGCTTTACAACAGGTTTCTTTCGAAAAACTAACTTATAGCTATAAATTTATAATTTATTAGCTTTAAGCGATAACTGTAAACTTAAATTATAGGTGTGAGATTAAAGTTAAAAATTTATACTTGTATATCAAATTTATTGAACTATAGTTGTGTTTGATAAAACTATATGTGCCACTAATTTAAACATGTTAAATAATTAAAAAATACATAATATTATATTATAAAATCCTAAATTGATCATATCACTATTGAGTAAATATATTTCACATCGACCCTATATTAAAACAATTTTTAGAAAAATAATTGAGGGTTAAAATACCTCATTTGTTCCCACACAGATATTGTTCTTAGTTTTTTTTTTTTTTAAAACAGTAACAGAGATAAAACATAAAAAAAAAATTGTTGGGAGCCCAGCACCCACCTCTTCTCAACGTTGAGGGATAAAATGAACATCTAAGCGCCAGCAAAAACCGTAAGAAAATTTTTTTTTTGTACACCAAGGGCATCATTGACCGACAATCGAAGACTAGTCCCTTTCGAGACGTAGAGATCATCGAAGTGGATTTTGCCTCTATCAACAAAGCTTTTTCCATGCCCACGGACCACGGCAGGGATCGAACCACTGACATCATACTTAAGAAAAATGCACTTAGAAATTTGCATCAACTTATAACAAAGAAGTGAAAGAAAAATTTGAGGATTAATGTTGAAATAAACGTCATATACCTTTATGTTTCTTGAAGCAATAGTCAAATATAGTATTTTTTTTTATGAGTGGTTTTGGTGTGATTTGCACAAATATTGAATAAAAGGATTTTGGGTTTTTGGGTTTTCGAGGGAAAAGAGTAAAAAATTTAGGGTAACATTAATTTGGGCTAAGAGAAAAAAATATAATTTAGGGAAAAAATGGTAAAACTGAGATATGATTTATTGATTTTTTTTAATATATATATATATATATATTTATAAAAGTTGCCTGACGCAACTTTCTAAAAAAAGTTAGCTTTTAAAAGCTATAAGTTTCTTTTTTGAAAATTATACATTTTTTTTATTTTTTGTTCACCAAACAACTCTAGTAACTTATTGACCGGGTCAATAAGCTAAAAAAAAGTTATAGGTATGTCTTAGCAAACACAACCAATCTCATATAGTCATGTTGCTTAAAAAAATTAGTTTTTAGCTTGTGTAATCCACTGATTTTTATTTTTATAATTTTTTGATCAATATTTTATTTTTTTTGGAATATATTTTTTAAAATTATTTTGTATGTGTAATATATTTAATTTATCGATGGAGATTAATATGTGTGCATTAACAATGTAAAGTTTTTTATGCCATCGGTTCATCATCTACCGTTCATATCACTTGTATTATTTTTCATCTAAAAGCCAACAACTGTAAATACATGAATGATGAATGATGAATAATGCGCAGATAGTATAAAAAAAATTATATTGTCAATACAACATCTATTTTCTCTTTATAAATGACCAATCATTTTGTTGAAAAAAAAAGTTATGAGTATTAAAGTTTATAAAGTATAAAAAAAAAATTATGAAGCAATTAATGTAATGAATTTAACTATGAAACTGAATTAATCTTTTTTGGTTTAATCATCATAAATAGCTATTAATAAAGGTAGAGGTTTTTTCGTATCCACAATTAATTTATAACCAATTTATTGAAGGGAATAAAATTAAAAATTAAACTCATGAAAAAAAATCAACTTAAAACTAAAAAACCAATTTCATTCGACATTTCCTTATTACTCCCTCCGGTCCTATTTATAAGTCACATTCTAGAAGGATTCTTTGGTTCTATTTATAAGTCACTTTGTATTTTCTATGAGACATTTATTGCTATTTTCTCTTATTTGCCCTTTGTCCATTAATGTGAAGTAATACAATGTGAAATTTCCAATGCAAGTTAAGAGGGTAAGATTGTAATGTTGAAGTATTTTTTTAAAGTTTCAAGAAATCTAATTACACTCCTTAGTCCATGTGATATGGTTAAGTATGTCCTATTTACCAGAGGGAATATATCAATTCCTTCTTTTACTTAACACGTAATGGAGCTCACGAGTTCTTATTACGTCAGGCACCACTAGTTAGTATGTCGGTTATAGACCTTAGCAAAGATGGAAATAAATTTTGTTTGAGAAATAGTAGTGGTGTGACCAACAAGATTTAAAAGTGGCACTACTTTTTTTTTTATTGTAATTTTAAATTATATTGTTCGATTTTTTAATCGATACTCATAACAACACACTCTTTTTAATTATATTGATATTTTTTCTTTTTCTTTTTTCCTCATCCGATTCTCCATGTACTATTTAAGTACATCCGGATTCGACCCATGTCACGTACCTGACTATGATAGATGAGTCTCCTAACATAAATTTTAAAATAATAACAACATATTCTCTATTTTTAAAATATTTAGACTGAAACATTTATACGTAAAATCTCTATAAATTAAAAGTGTTAAAATTGTGAAAACTAGCGTCTTGACAGGCACTCCCGTGTCTGTCGATCTGCATTCCTATTGTCGTGTTTTCATTGTAAAGTGTTGTTTGTCATAAAATATTATATTTGTAAATCGACATTAATTTTGTCATGTTTTTTTATGTTAAAGATGAGAGGAAGACAATAGTATAAGACAATTTTTGTGTCGTTTTTTCTTTTGTATCTGCCTTTACTTATTGATGCAACAATTATTATTTTTTTTGCAGTAACTCCCTTCCCATTAGGGATAGTATTGGCAAAACGGGCGGGCGGGCATGGCCCACGCCCGCACTCGGCCAGCAAAAAATGCGGGCGAGCATATAATTAGGGCCAAATTTTCAGGCCCTGCCCGCCCGCGTTTAAAAAATAATTAATTTTATATTTCATTCTTCGTTTTTAGTACAATTTTTTTTAAAAAAAAAAAGTGTGTGCGGCCCGCCCGCCCGCATACCGCGCGCAGATCGCCCGCAATTTGTGTGTGACACTAAGATGATTTTCATTTTTTTTATAAATATATAAGCCCGCGGGCCGCCCACGAAAAATAACGGGCGGGGGGGCGAACATGATTTATTTTTTTGGATAAAACTTGTGCCATGTCCGCAAAAAATTGCGGGCGGGCGAGTGGGGCCTGCGGGCCAAGGTCCATTTTACCAATACTAATTAGGGAGGATGTAATGGGAATTTAGAAAATTATATACAAACATGATTTGTTTTATATAATAGTATAGATTTACCATTTCAGAAAGGCATTAATTAATTCATAAAATAATAATTTATTATTTTGATAAAGTGTATTCTCCATTTAGCGAATCTTAATTATATTTATATAAAATTATTGAATTAACTTATGTATCATATTTACGAAAAATCTTATATCACATGTCTCAAAATATATATGATAGTATGATTTAAATACATATTGATCCGCGTAAGTCAACCTAGTTGACATCTGTAAGAACACCTAGGTAGCTTAAGTCTTCAGGTCCTGGGTTCTAATCCCAGGTACCTCCTTTGTAATAAAAAAAAATATACATATTGGACTAACCAACATGGGTTGTCTTGGATTCGGTCCTTTGTAGATGCAAGAAAATTCATATTGGAAAATTCACCTGCCATAACCAAATACACGACTCGGATAAAATCCGTATACATGTAAGTAGTACTTCAACAACAAAAAATACGTATTGAACTATTATTCTCATTTCTTATTGGTTTCTAAACGAAACCTTACTTGAGCCCAACTTTTTTTCGTGTTATCATGGGCAAGAGTTACTCTCCATTATGGGTTAAAAATGACTATTTGTACAATCGGGTTTGGTTGAAAGGGCGTATTGAAAACTTTTTAAGAGAGAACCTTAACATAAATTAATAATAAAACTCATTTCGTTTGAATACTATTTTGCATATTAGCCATATGTAGTAGGAGTAGTTAATATTTTAAGCTTCTTGGTATATGTTGCTTAACTAAAGGCAATAAACCAAACCCATCTTGAAGAAATGATGTTTAGAAAACGTAGCTGTACGAGTGGTAGCAGTGATCCCAATCGTTGTTGTCTCCCTCAAATGACGCAGCCCAAATGTCCTATCAGCCCAATTCCCCAGAAGACAACATATGGTCCCCTCACCCCATCATAGATCCAACGGTAGGGATTACCCCTTTTCTGTCAACGGTTGAGGTTCGATCATATAACCCCACTCACCTACCGCATAAAGGATACTCCCCTTCCATACATTCACTTCCACCAAAAAAAATTCCATTAATATAATTAATGATATTCAAAATTATCCTTACGATTATTATTTAGATTATAAAAAATATTAACTTAAAAATATATTTTCTAAAATAAATGATTAAATATTATTATTGAAAATTAGAATATAATTTTACAAATAACACCAAATAACTTTTTTTTTTAATAAAAATCTTATAAATAGAATCTAAGAAAGCAATTGACTCAATATACATGGATTGATGACTCACACAATAGGCTAAACTAAGAAATTACCACATGATATAAAAGTTTTGATTATATAAAACTGCACGAGTTTTGAGAAATTATTAAATAATATAAAAATTTAAGGTAGTTTGTCTAAAATACTCTTTTATAACCATTAATTATTGAAAAGAGAGGTGAGAGAAAAAGGGAAAAGCTTGGATGTGAAAAGAGGTAATTAAAAATAAAGGTATAGAAATTAAAAAAATAATATAATTATATACATTGGATTTGTAAACGATTAAGAGATACTCCCTCCAATTTTATTTATAAGATTCTTGTTGGAAGTCCTATATCGCCCACATCATAATATGTGATATGGTTTAAATATATGTTGGATTACTCCACCATAGCCAATTGGATTTAAGATAGAACTTTAACAACCCTTTTGGGAAAAAAGATTGGTCTTATTTGCAATATCCTCTTTCAATTTCTAATAACATTTAATTACTTTTTTATTTCAAAAACACCCTTATTAAGTCAATATTTTTTAGAATCTCATTGATAATTGTAGGGATAATTTTGAAAAACTACATTAAATATCTAGGGTATTTCTATCATGCAATCCAAAATTGGATGGTTGCTATGCAACCTTTTCTTAAACCAATAAGAAGTTGTCACCTATACCATGTCATTATTTGAAGTAGTTAAAATTAGTTTTTTGCAATTTAGTCCAACATAAAAAGTAAATTAAAAATTTAGTCTTTTGTACCTATAGACAAATTATAACTTTTAACTTTAAATTTAGTCACTTGCATTAAGCCTTTTTATACAAGTGACTAATTTTAACTACTTTTAATTTTTTTTTAAATTAAAAGTTATAATTTGTCTATAGGTACAAAGGACTAAATTTTTAATTTACTTTTTATGTTGGACTAAATTGCGAAAACCTAATTTTAACTAGATTTAAGCAAAGATTGCATAGCAACCATCCAATTTTAGATGGCATGATAGTAACTCCCAAATATTTATACTTGAAATACCATTAACAACCTTGATACACTTTCTTGATCAACTTAAATTTGTCAAAAAAAAATAAAAAATCTTACATATATGAAACTTGAATTAAATTTATAATTTATACTTCTATCTTTAAGAAGACAACCTTATTCATCCGAAAGAAATATAAACCAAACAATCGCAAACCAAATCATTCTTCAAACTGCCATTACGATACTTTCCTGACCCTAAACAACGATGCATGATGGATGAATTAGGAAGCACGCATATCGCACTACCATAATACCAAGCCAATTACGGTAACCAAACCACCCCTAAAAAGAAGTTTGGTATAATTCTATTAAAAATTTATCTTAGAAATCCTAACAGTAATCTTATGTTACTGAGTAAATACTAAATAAAACAATATGATATGAAAAATAAATCTTTAATTTCAAAAATGTTAGATCAAGGGCATGCATCTTCATCCATAATTTTGAAAGTGTCTCAAATGGAATATTAGCTGAAGGAACACATACATTGAGTAATGACTACTCTTCTCAACAATTGTTTTTCCAAGAATTTTAACTTGTTCATGTTGGCAAGGAATGCGTCAAGAATTTTATAGAAGTGATATATTTATCATTTTCCAAAATAAGATACTTAATTTTTTTTATCAAGGGTATCCTCTAGCCGATAGCCGAAGACTAATCTTTTCCAAGGCATAGAGATCACCTAACTGGATTTTACCTCTGCAGCAAAACTTTTTCCATAGCCATGGCTATGACATCATGGTTAACTATCTGCCAATTGAGCTGGGCCTTGTTGATTTTTTTTTTTTTTATAATTCAATGTTTTTGATGAAATAAATAAAATCCTTAACCTATACCTAGAATAATTAAGTCATACAGTATAAAAATGATAAAATTTTTGTATACCCAAAAAAAAAATGATAAAATTTTTCCAATGAGATTCATTCATGAGCCGTGAAATTAGAGTTTATGTGATGAGGGTGGTGATGACATATACGGGTAATGATAATAATGTGGTCACGGTCATCATCATCATCATATAGTACTACTATTTTAGTGGGTGTCATTTAACTATTTAAGGGTCTCTTTCGATTACAAAAGGCTGCTCCATCCATATGTCTCCATTTGGAATGGATCTAAAGAGTTTCAACTCTTTGAAGGGTGGTGCAGTGCAGAACCCTTTCTTTCTTTCTTCCACGCCGCAGCAGGCTCTGATCCGTACTTATTAGAATTGATTCAGAGTAACGTGGCATATCCACTACATACGTGTTGCATGAGTAAGGATTGAGAGAGAGCAAAAATATCTGACAAGGTTTTTGGTTTGGACTTGGAGTTTGTGGTTGTGTTGTGTTCTTCTTCTTCTCTTTTTCCTTTTTTTGTTAATTTTTTTTATTATCATTTTGTCTCCCCTCTTCTTTCCTAATTTTTCACTTCACTACACCTCATCTCTTGACTTTTTCTTATTTTTGGTTAGTTGTTTCTTGACTCCTTTTACATTAACTTTTTTTTCCTAAGTAGAAAACCCTAAAAAAGGTTAGGTGGACACTTGATAGGATCTACAAGCAGAAGATGTTGTTTAGATTTATAGACTTTTGTTTTCCATTAATGGGTACCTCTTTTATTTTTCCTTCAGATCTGAGTCAAATCTTAATTTTTTTTTCCACTTTTTTCCCCCTTATTTCTAAAGCACATTTCATAGAATTTTGCAGTTCTGTTTTTTGGTTTCTTGGAACATAGAAATTGACAGAAGAGAGTGAGCACACAGAGGCACTTGGTATAGCTCTATACTGTTGCTTTTGTGTGCTCACTTCTCTTTCTGTCATCTTCCTGTGCCGGAAATTGATTCCATCTTTCTGGCTCTGCCTGTTCCATCATATCACAACAAGAACACCACAACTCAAATCCAAAACCACTCTCTCTTTCTCCTCATTTTGGTGAAGCTCTCAGGAAGATCACCCACACTCTGCAAAAGGAGAGGTTATATCTTTATCAAACAGTGAAAAGCAATGCCTCTTGTATGTTTGTCCCATCTTATCTCTTACTACTACATGTTTGGTTTTATTATTTAATTGATTATTGATTATTATATATTTTTCAATTACTTGTCATGATTCATGATCAAATTTAATATTATAGATTTTATTAACTTCAGTTCAGTTCCAGGATAAGAAACTTAAATATAACTTTATATTGGGAAAATATGCATATGAGATTTGAAAAAATACAAGATAAGAAACTTAAAGAGATAACTTTACATTGAGAAGATGCACAAATATGCATATGATGAGATTTGATAAGATAATGAAGTTGATTTTTTTGATATAATCTACTTTAATTTGATATTTTTTTATCGTATGGATTTCTTCAATTTATTAGCTTGAAGATAATGTTTAAGAAATTAAAAATGTTAAATTTATTAAAAAAAATAATGAATTTATGAGATTAAAAGTGAATTTTATAATTTTTCAAACTTAAAGTTTTTATATTATTATTTTGATTTATTTATGTATTTAGTTCTTGAAAGTTAGAAGTGTTTTGGTTTTAGTCTCTAGAACTTTTTTTTTTACATTGACTAATCCTTAAATATTTTGAAAATTTGGATTTGATTTTAGTTCATGCCATTAAAAAAAATTTGCTAACAGTTGGATGTGGTTAGATGTGGCTAACGGAATGTCAGATTAGTATGCAAGTATCACATACCATCGATAAGATGATGTGGATAATCCGAACCCTCGTGAGCAAAAGGGCCAAAGCCAAACTCAAATGTGTTTGTGCATTGAGCTTTGCCCTTTTGCTTTTATGGGTGTGGATCATCCACGTCATCCTACTTATGACACGTAATACTTGTATATGTGTATGTTAATATGACATTTTGTTTTAATGAATTTTTTCTTAATAGCATGTACTAAACCCAAATTTTTAAAACAACTAAGAATGAGTTAAGGAAAAAAAACTTACGTGGATCAAAACCAAAACAGTGATAACTTACTTTCGGAGACTAGAGATAAATAAGCCTGTTATTTTTAAGTTCTTTACCTGTACCGTTACCTAATAGCAAAACACACGTTATATTATGTGTTGTTATTAAACATAATATGGCGTGACTTTTGATGACCCTAGTAGTTGCCTTGTAAAACGAGCCTCTCATCTTATCACTGTGCAGGCAGATTAAGCTACCAGCGGCAATTGTTATTTAATCATTTGTTTTTTGTTGTCATATAATATCACATAGTAATAGTGTGGCTTGGGACCATTTCACGTCATAGAGCTAGCTAGTATGGTCCTCACAAATTTTCTTCTTCCTATATCAGTCAGCATCGTCTTCCTCCTGATCTCTTCTACTTCTGAATATTTTATATGATTCTTGCACATCAGAGCTACCTAGCTGAGGGGACCCTTACTCGGTAAGTGAGTTCCCTTTGATTATTATTGTTTATACTAATATACTTACCTTGCTGCATCTTTGATCTGGCTATGCTTCTTCATTCTCTGGTTTCTTTGATATTTTTAATAATTTCAAATGGGTATCTTTTTTTTTAAAACCAGTTTTGGTTTGTTTATGAATCTGATCTGTTAAACCCTATATATCAATCTAACAAAAAGTTGTTTGAAGAGATTTTGGGTATGAAAGTATCATTTTTTTTTATCATGGATCTATCATCATTAGCACACTATAGCTACTTAGTCATTGTGTTTTAGAAAGTTAGTATGCTAGTTCTTAAAGTCCCTCTTAGCTTTCTAATCTAATAGGGTGGAAATCATGATTGTGGCCCCATAAAATTTAGTGATTTTGCTCCTCACATTATATGGTTAATTGATTTCTTATTATTGTAGCATAGCAGTTTTTGTTTTTTATGATTGGATTGTTCTCACTTCTTTGTAGACCTATTTAACATATCTTTTGCCTTTTCCTTTTTCTTATATATATAGTATTTTTATTTTTATAATCAGTCCTTGCCTCTTAAAACAATTAGTCTAACACTGCTGTGCCTGTATGGATTATGTACACACACACACACTTAAGAACATATGATAGCAGCGAATCTTAGCATACCAATCATCCCCTTGATCTATTGACTTCTGTTGGCAATGATCCTTGAAGGTTAACTTTGAATTCAATTACTTTCTCTGTGATTAGTTAGATGTTGAATGAGATTATTGGAGTTTAATTTTTAAGGCTTTTTAGCATTTTCAAATGATGTTTAGATTAATGCAGTGAATTCTATTTTTATTTTTATTTTACTAAGGTGAATGTGATGATTTGCAACCTTTTTATAAAGCTATTTGTAACTTAAGAGTATAAGATCGATAGTTTCTTTTTTGATAAGATAGTATTATGTTTGATCTATATTTCTGTTTGTTTTTAGACACTTTTGTGATAATTAATCATCTTATATTTAAGCTACAAATTGCTTTTATAAAAAATCACAAATCATCACATTGACCTTAGTAAAGATTTTTCGATAAACGAATTTGGATAATTTGTCTCGATATTTTTGAGCATTTTTCTGATTTACAAATTTATGTTATTGGATTTTTTTTCACAAATCACAACCATTAAATCCATTGAAGTTTACGACTAAAAACATCCTTCAATTAGGGACTTGAGAATTTTCCATTTATGCTTGCTTAATACTAGTAGTTTCTTTGCGTTAATTATTTTTGAAGAGCTTTATCTGTAATATATCAGTTATCCTTTTCATATTTAATTTTAATTTGGTTGTCCTTTGACGGAGACAATATACACACTCCCACTAGCAAAAAGACTCCTTAAAAAGCTGTAACATGTAGTGATGGTGGATCTGTTGGAAAAAGGAGTACCTGGCGGCTATGCTTGCAAGTTGCAATCTTATTTCTGAGAAATGTTATCTCTACACTTCTAATTGTAGATAAACTCTTGCAATTTTCTTTGATAAAGATAAAGGCTAATAAGTGCATTTGTTAAGCTGCTAAATATAGTAGAAATTTATTGAAAAATGTAGTTTTTTTTATTCTATCCCCTGGGATACTTGTTGATGGGATTTTTTAAGAAAAAGGAAGAAGAAATAACATGGAAAATTGTGTTCCTTTCTTTGCTAAATTACTCATTTGGTCCCTTATCTTATTTTTCAATTTTAAATTGATCTCTTATCTTTTTTTGGTTTCATATAAAAAGAAACATAAGGGACCAATATGAAACCAAAAAAACGTAAGGAACCAATTTGAAATTGAAAAATAAGGTAAGAGACCAAATAAGTAATTTAGCCTAAAGAAAATTGAAGGTGTTGATGTACAATTATAAGATATACAAATAACATTTTTCTTCTAATTAAATTTGAGTTACTATGATTGATTGAAATCTCTTATCCAGCACTTTTTGTCACTTCATGTGCCAATGTATTGCGATTGGTTAAAGCACAACAGATTTAATTTAAAATTTAACAATTTTTTTTTAATCAGTGACAGCACTTCGACAGATGGAGTAACTCAAAGTGTTTAACATCTAATTTCATTTCAGATTCAAGGGGTGAATCAAATAGAGGAGTGTTTCAAGTATTATTAGCGTAAGTTTTTTCTTGACATGTCAGGAATCAAGTATCCCAGAAAGCTTGAGCTATTGGTTTGATACCATTTCGAGAACCAATTATCACAAAACCGTTCAGGTATACAATAGATTAAGCTTTCAGCAGAAAGTATAATGTGCAAAGCCAAACTTCAAGTCCAATAAAGGTTATCGACTAAGGGATTGGAACTTGTTAACACTCCCTTCGATCTTATTTATAAGTCATTTTCTAGAAGAATTCTTTGGTCTTATTTATAAGTCATTTTGTATTTTCTATAAGACAATTTCTTGCTCTTTGTTCATTAATTTGAAATAATACATTTGTAAAATTTCTATTGCAAGTTAAGAGAGTAAATTGTAATGTTAAAATATCTTTATAAAGTTCCAAGAAATTAAATATAACTATCATCCTTGATCTGTGTGATATGGTTAAGTATACCCTATAAATAAGACCAGAGAGAGTATATGAACCTATATAATATATATGTGTGCGCGTGCGCATGCGCGCCTTAACCCAACAAACATAGGTTTTTGGGATAGTTGATTCTTGACATGGAATCAAAGCTTTGTCACGATTTTGCATCACTTGTCGATGTCCAGTCTCGGGAAAGAGAAGAGTGGTCATTGGTTGATTATGTGAGGGATGAACCATTTATGATAGGTGGGCAATTCTCCCTCTATAAGCTTGCTTTTGGAGTGGAGTTAGACCCATTATTTTAACGTGTAGTATTAGAGTCAGAGTCGAACTTTCCTGACTCTTTGTTTTGTGCTTGAAAGAGCCATTCGCCTAGTCCGACAGACTTATGTGGAGGGAGTGCAATTTATATACCCATTGCATTACTCCACTCATTGTCAATTAATTTTGAGATAAGATTGATACTCTCTTGGAGTTTTGTTTTCATTTTGTGTCATTTGTATAATGATAATTGGTGATTATAAACTTGATTTCTTAAAAAAGGGTTCCCCGTTGCCCCACCTAGTAGGTTAGGGGGAGAGTAATTATATGCAATTTCATCCTCGCAAGCGGCAAGGGTTTTTAGGATTTGAACTTCAAGATAGCAACCTTATTGCTGCACCAAATAAAGCTCATCCTTTTATATGCTCGACTTCTCTATTTGCATGCCTTGGTGAACAAAATAATTGATTTCTTCTTTCATTAAAATATTTACATTGTAGATTAGTTTGTTTATTGTACTTTTCACTTGTGATCAGGGCCTTAGCCCAATCTTTACTCTTTGTAAATTTGTCTCAACAAAAATTTTCTTTTTCACTAAGCAATAATATGAAGCCTAGTAATAAGATAACTGCATAGCTTGGTAGCAAATTTGTTGTACTTTTACTAAACTAGCGTGCATCTTTGCTTAACTTTATACTTAAGCACATAAATTTCACTCTGCTAGAGACTCTTTTCAGCAACAATTTTTAGCATGGTAATAGGTTGTGTCAGTTAATTAGATGTTTATGTAATCAGCCTTTTTTCAAGTGATTATTCTATGGAGATCTTTAATTGAGCTTCAAAATGAATGGATTAATTCATGGTGATATAATCATATAACCAAGGTTAACATTGTGTGAGAGAAAAAAAAGGTCATCAATATCCTCATTGGCTAATAGATTCATTTTCTCATCACAAGTCACTTGATTATCACTTTCATGATTGTTATTCTTGCTTTCACCTTGTCTCTGCTGTCATTGTTGTCATCCTTGTAACAGTATTAGACTTATGTGAATGAATTGACCTTACCTATGATTATTATTTGGTTTCAATGCACTCATGATTTTTCAGTTTGTTCAAAGTTGCTGAAGGAAATAGGATCATATCATGTATGTTGTAGCACAAAACCTAGACGACCTGCTGGAGTTGTTGACTGTGTTAGCAATGTTGTAATATGATAAGCTTTATTTGGTTTATTTTTAAATCTGTATTGAATTTTTTTTTTCTGACAAAATCATCCAGAATATAATGCATTCCACCAAGTGTTGTATATATAACTTTCCATTTAGTATATGAGAATTTAGCTACATCCTTAACATGGATTCCGAAGAAAGATTGCACTCTACATTATATTTGTTGGTAATTAAATTATATACTCCTTCCGGTTTGAAATATAAGCAACAAAAAACATACCTCTCTTGACTTAAAATATAAGCAAAACTAACCAACTTTCTTAAATTTTATTTCATTCCCAATGCCACTTTCCAAAAAACATTCCTAGAAAATTGTTATCCTATTTAATTTTTGTTTCATTCTCAATGCAATTTTCCTAAAATACCTCTATTCTTTTATAAATTTGAGAAAATTAAATACAATCAACTAATCTCCTTAATAAGCGTAAAATTAGTTGGTTTTGCTTATAATTCGAGCCGGAGGGAGTAACGATTATGCCCTTGCCCACTACTTCAGTTAGTTCATGAAGTGGAGGTAAAGAAAGCCCTTGAATTGCCATGGTAGCAGACAAGATATCTTGATTGGAAATGGTACGCTGAATGAAGAAAATACTCGCGGAGAAAAAACAAAGTATCATTGCTAATAACCTTACTTTATAGGTTTGTGTACCCTTTTCTAGAAAAGATTGAGATCATGTTCACTTGTTTATTGTGTGAATAATCTCATCTTATGGAACTAATTTGAGAAGATCTTATCCTCATTTTTTTGTTTGAAGTGTATTGCAGTTATCTTCCTCAAGAAGATCGAGTATATATACAAATGCTTCGAGTTTTGGATGCTGAAGGCCTTTAGCTGTGTGACGGTGTCTTTCAAATTCTCAATTGGAAGACTCATCAACACAACAATACCAGGAAAAAAACAATACCAAGAGCATATTTGAAGAATAGGAAACATTTTTATACTACATGAGTACACTCAGCAAGAACCAGTGCCCAAATGCATGCTCTTTGCGAATGATATTGTGCTTATTGGGGATACTAGAGAGTAAATAAATGGGAAGATTGAAATGTGGAGACAAGCTTTAGAAGAGTCTGGATTCCGGATAAGTCGAAGCAAGACAGAGTATATGGAGTGTAATTTTAGCAAGAGGCACGTGGGCCTTACTCGGGAGGTGAAGGTTGGAGAGCATGTCTTAGCACAAGTCCCGAAGTTTAAGTATCTTGGTTCTATCTTACAGCAGGATGCAGAAATAGAAGGGGATGTAAATCATAGGATTCAAGCAGAGTGGATGAAATGGAGGAGTGCCTCGGGCGTGTTATGTAATAAGAATGTACCACTTAAACTTAAAGGAAGGTTCTACCGCACTGCTGTAAGACCGGCGATGTTATATGAGACAGAGTGTTGGGCGGCAAAGGGCACACAAGAGAATAAACTTTATGTTGCAGAGATGAGGATGTTGCGGTGGATGAGTGGGCATACCAGACAAGATCGGATTAGAAATGAGTATATTCGAGAAAAAGTTGGAGTTGCTCCTATTGTTGAAAAAATGGTTGAATCTCGTCTTAGGTGGTTTGGGCATGTGTGGAGGAGACCGGTGGAAGCCCCGGTTAGGAGGCTAGACCAAATGGAGGGTACTACAAGGGCTAGAGGAAGAGGAAGACCTAGAAAAACTATAGGCGAAACAATTGAGAAGGATATGGCAATCAATGCCTTATCAAAAGACATGATTTATGATAAGCCTTTATGGTGTCGTTTGATCCATGTAGCCGACCCCACCTAGTGGGACAAAGGCTTAGTTGTTGTTGTTGTTGATGAGTACATTCAGCGTAGAGTGGTGTTATATGTACATCCAAAATTGACATTTAGATGTATCCTTTTCTTATGAGCAGAAAACATATGTTTGTCATATATGCAGAATTACAAATTACAAATTCTACCTATAAGACAAGTGGATAATATAATTCTGAATGTACAAGTCACATTATTAATGTAAAAGAAGTGTTATGAGTTAGGGTATAAACTCTTTGTATAAACAATGAGTTCAATTAGGTATAGTTTATGAGGACTGCCTAATGGGCAGAAGATATTGGTCAATATAACTGTCAGGAACAACACTAGTACGGGTAAGTTGAGGAAGAATGGTATCGATGCCATCATTATCCAGATTGTAAATAGGAACTAGCCTTTTTTTTTTTTTATCCAATTTGAATTTAGGGTTTTTTACTGATGGAACATAAGCACCCAAGAAAATAAGCACCCAATAGTATATACTATGTTTTATTGAAAATGATGTATTTAAAAAACAAAAAACTTATATTTTTATTTTTTTTAATAAAAAATATATTTCCTCAGAAAAAAAAACTAATTTCACTTATTAAAAAAATTAGTTGAGTGTAAGTAGTATTTAATTTTATGGAGCTCATAAAAAAATAGAATACTTTAAGAAATATGTATTGGGAATGAAATAAAAATGAAATGATATAATTACTTTATTAAGATATTTTAAGAATGATTGTATTGTTAGTAAAGTTTTGTTATATTTGAGACCACTAATAAAATATTTTTATTTGCTTATATTTGAGACAAGAGTTTGTACACTTTTGAGTGCTTATCTACTAGAAAAAAAATCATGAATTTATGATCAATTTCAAACTACTCAACCTTTCGGTACTAGCTATCAGATTGAAAAATCTACAAGAGAATGATATTGATTCAACAAATCTGGAAGAGAGAGAAGGAATTGTAACTAACTCTGTAACTGAATTGTAAGAAACTTGTGATGAGAGAGAAGGGAGAAAACTAGCTCTTGATTAAAAGAAATTTCTGACATTATTGACCAACATGGCAAGTAAAGAAGTATTTATACAATGCTGGAACTACCGGCTTTTAGACTATTCCTAATCTATTTCTAATCTGAGACTAACTATCCTTAAGCTAAACTAAGCTAAGATAAGTTATAACTGAGGAGTTCTAATTGAGTTGCTAGTTTGTTTACCAACTAGCTGATCTCTAATCGAGCTCGAGCTTTATCAAATGGCCGAGCTCTAACCAAGATTTATCAACTAGTCGAGTTATAACCGAGCCCTAGCCGAGCTCTAGCTTTATCAATTAGCCGAGCTTTAACCGAGCTTGAGCTTGAGCTTGAGCTTGGTATAACTACAGATTTATCAACTTAGCCGAGCTCGAGCTGCAGCCGTGCTTCAAGTAATTGCTCCATTCTCAATTGTCCTTGATCTTCAATCATCTTCACTGCTCTTGTTTAATACTCTCTCTGTTTCACAATGTTTGGCCTTTTAGCATTTTTTTCTTGTTTCACAATGTTTGGCCTTTTACATTTTCAATACACAAACATATTTTTTTTTTCCAATATTAACCTTTCATTCAATCATTTCTCTTACTTCTCATTAATTCTACTTTTATAATCTCTCTCATCTCTAAACCACTATACATTAATTAATGGACACACTTACTAATAAAAATTAAATACTATTACAATTTTCAATAAGGATTAAATAGGGACATTTTAGACAAACTATACATAATACTTACAATAATTAACATTTTCTTAATCTGTGTGCCCAGACCTAAAAGGCCAAACATTGTGAAACGGAGGGAGTACTAGCCTAGATTCTTTTTTTTTTCTTTCTTTTTTTGATAAGCTGGCCTAGATTCTAGATAACCCGCCATTAATCATCAATACTTGGTTGGATGTTGAAACCAATATGAAGTGTTTTATAACGCGATAAAACTAAAGGTTCAGATTGATGTGCTATGTTATTTTATAAATTTGAAAACTGAGGCTTCTCTAATTAATATTCTATTCTAAACAGAATTCTTTGTTCCTATTTATAAGTTATTTTGCATTTTCTACGGAGCATTTATTGTCATTTTCTCTTATTTGCCCTTTGTCCATTAATATGAGATAATGTACTATGAAATTCTCAATACAAGATAAGAGGGTAAGACTGTTAAAGTATTTTTTTAAAGTTTCAAGAAACTTAAATACCTTTATTGGTCTGTGTGATATGGATAAGTATGCCCTATAAATAGGACCAGAATAACATCATTCGTTTCATGGATACAGTAAAATAATGCTGATTTTTTTTCGCAATTCAAGTTTATTGCAATAAATAATCTGTAAGGTTTAGAAATTGCATTTCATAAAGTGTGATTGGTTGATATACATAAAATTTTGGTTTTTTTTTCCCGAATTCCTTGCAGAACCACCGGTATCCCCAAGAGCATCTTTAATATCAGGGAGCCCTTGAGACTAATCCGAAGCGAGCTGCGTGGCTGGCTCTCCCAGCGGAATGTTTTTAGTGGAAATCGAACCCGGGGCTACTAGCACTTTGTCTCATTCCCAAGATTTCAGTTGGGGCCTTACACCAACTGAACCAAACCACGTTGGTAGTTTTGTTAATTGATTAATGTGATAAACAATGCATTAAAAATATGTCCCTTCAATTTTTTTTATTTTTTTTTTACCTTTAAAAATTTACTTTCTTTGTAGGATCATGAAGTATAATTTTGGGTACTCAACTTTCTATGATTGAATTTGTTATATTATACTTCCTCCGGCTCGAATTATAAGCAATTCTAACCATTTTTACGCTTATTAAGGAGGTTAGTTGATTGTATTTAATTTTATCAAATTTATAAAAAAACAGAGATATTTTTGGAAAGTAGTATTGGGATGAAACAAAAATTAATTAAGATTACAATTTTCTAGAGATGTTTTAGGAAAGTGACATTGGGAATGAAACAAAATTTAATAAAGTTAGTTAGTTTTGCTTATATTTTAAACCAAGAATAGTATGATTTTTGTTGCTTATAATTCGAGCCGGAGAGAGTATTCTCTTTAACTATTGAATTTTAGTCAAATTCAATTTTCTCTATACATACTCCTAATTCTTTTAGCATCCCATAACTCTGTAGTCCCCGCTAGACCTAGACCTAAGTAGTAAGCAAAGTATTACGGAAAATGAGACGTAAACCTTAAATTGATGATATTATTTGGTGGTACGATTGGCTATTTGGCTTGGTGTTTTTGACTTTTTTCAACTCGACAATTACAAATGACGACATGCTGTGCGTTTACTTGGTAAATAGATAATATTTGGAGTATGAAACTAGAAATTTTTTTAATTGACAAAAGCTTTATGAAGGAGTATCGGAAGTTCGCACTCAATCAACCAACGAATTACATGAGGTTTTAGTTCTTAGGCCCTTTAAAATATTTCAACTCTGTTATTCAAACATCTATATTTGACATCCATATAGGACACCTGTCTTTTCAAGTTAAAACTGATGGGTCCTGCAGTTTCTCTTTCTTACAGGACCCACCACTTTTTACCAAAAAAGGTAGATGTCTACATCTGATGTCAAATACAGATGTTCCAATAACATTTTTGAAAATATTTTATAAAAGTCATAACCCACGACCAAGATTTAATTTTTAAATTGTTCTGAAACTCATCATCACAAAAGGACCATTGTTGAGAAGAATATAATTATTTTTCAACCAAATGAACTAAGCAATCATTGTTCACGTTTCATGTTGATGTTATTCTTATTTCATGTGCTCTTGCTAATTATACATTTTTAACGTTGGTCATAAGAAAGCAACGCTGTATCATATAAATAAAAGGTCTCACTAACAAGTATTTTAAAAATACTCGTAAAGAGTGAGTCAATATTACTGAAAATCTAAATTAAAAAATTATTGTAATGTTAAACTCATTATTTTAAAAGTACTTGTTAGCATTTTTCTTTTATGAATTATGTCTCACCACAAATTTTTTGGACGTGTCTTTGAAATCAAATTTTAAGTGAAACGCAGAAGTAACATTTAAAGGTCGTCATGATGGCCACCATGAACCATAGTGCAAGTTTTAATAGTATCTTATGCAGAAGACAATTTCGATGTTGTGGTAAAGGCAACTATACAAAAACGACTAAACTGTCACTTTAGTCCCTCACTTTGTAAGGAGCTTTCACTTTAGCCCCTGATTTTTCATTAATTCCTCTTTAGTCCCTCAGTTTGAAAAAAGCTACTCACGTTAGTCCCTGACAACATTCTCCGTTCATAGACCTTGACATCTAACACACGTGGCCATTAAAAATAACCTATACGACGTCAAGTTGTTGTGTTGCTACCACTGATTCATCATCTGTTGTATTTTCTGCAGCTGTCACAGTTTCAGCAACTGTCTTATCTGCAACTGCCTTAGTTTCTGCATCTGCCTCTTCAGCGGCCTTACTGCTTTAGCCACTTCTTTCTCCAATTTTTATCTTTTGAATTCAGTATCATGCGTGAAATGTTAATGGCCACGTGTGTATATGTTATTTAACGGCTACGTGCGTAAGACGTTAACGTCTACGAACAGAGAAAGTTGTCAGGGACTAATGTGAGTAGCTTTTTTCAAAGTGAAGGACTAAAGGAATTATTGAAAAGTGAGGGACTAAAGTGAAAAGTTTTACAAAGTGGGGGACTAAAGTGACAGTTTAGTCACACAAAAACCCTTTAATTAGCTTTTCAATTAACTCTAGAGATCCCAAAGTAACGGAGAACAAAACCAAGTGAATGAGTAATTTTACAATACATTAAGCATACTGATACATGGAGATGGAAGGGGGGAAAATTGTTGATAATTTACCCAAAGTGATAAATAGCTGACCAAACAAGTGCCTTTAAAAATATGCATTACTTTTATACAGAAGGTGCGCATTGATTTTTAGGCCCTCAGGCGAGAATAGTCTCTGCCGCTTTAATCAGACATATATAGGGATACTCCCAATGCATTAGCCACCTTTTGCAAGAGCTCCAGCAGCAAAAAGAAGATTTCTTCTGGAAAACTGCTTCAAATAATAGAATACAAAGCATATCACATAATATGATTTAATCCTCAGAAAATTATATCAACACTATAAATGGATAAACATGTAACTAAGGCATTAGAGAACTTACCCGCAAAGAGGAAACTGGAGTAGATTTGGTTGGCAGGGTTTTCAGAGATCTGAGTCTGCTAGTATTCCCATTTTTACTAATGAGGTAAAAAGTTAAGCAGTTAGTCTTTTTCCATAGGAACAAAATTATGGTAAAGACAATTATGTGCTACAATATTAAACAAACTCACTTTTCTTCAGCCCTTGGAACCTTAGTGCTCGTATTTACATCCCATAATTTTACAGTACAATCAGCAGAACCAGATGCTATAATAGAACCTTCACAGCTGTCACATCCAACAATATGAGTAAGCAGTGTCAACTGTTTAGACATAGATGGCAACCTCAAAAATTTCATTTATTTCCTAAGTATGATAAAAGTTCAAATATTTTGATTGGGGTGGGGAAGCACCTGAAGGCAAGTGACCAAACACATGATGTATGACCAATCAAAGGTGTGAGACAGCGACCACTAGAGAGGTCCCACATCATGATTGTGCCGTCTTCATCACCGGATGCCATATAGCGACCATCAGGAGACATTGTCAAAGATAAAATCATACTCCTGTGACCAACAAAAACACGGACACATTCCCCACTCTGGACATCCCATAGACGAACTGTTTTGTCACTGGAGCCAGTAGCAATGTAGTTGCAGTTGGCATGCCATTGTACGCACTGAAAAAGATCACAAAAGAATTAAACGTCGCTAAATGCATAATTGCATATCAAAGAAGGGAAAATATTAAGCCTTTACAGCAATAATTTAAAGTTTTCTCTGATAATTGGGTTCCACGAGGTGAGAATAGGAATTTTCAGGAAGCTTAATTGGAAAAATGAAATTTTGCTTTCATGCTTAAACAAAACAAGCCTACAGAGAAGACTGCTAAGATCATCAGAATAATGGCTGATGCAAAAAATATTCTTAGAATCAACTTCTGAAGATTTACATGATATGATCATAGAAGCCAACGGTATCTAAAAATGTAAGAGCACATCTTACCAATTACAGAAAACCAAATATTTACAAATTGTATGAATCGTGCTCTCAGGTTTCACATGAGTGGAAGAAGAAAACCTTTACAGATCCAAGAAAATTGCATTCGGATACACAGAAGCTGATCAATTGCTATTAGTTGATTATCACTCAAACATTAAGTATTATTAATTTATTATTAAGTGGCTAAACTACTCATTTGGTCCCTTACCTTATTTTTCAATTTCAAATTGGTCCCTTAAGTTTTTTTTTGTTTCAAATTGGTCCCTCAAGTTTCTTTTCGCTGTCAAATTGGTCCTAGAGTCACTCTTCATCCTATGTGGACCAATATGATATTGACACGTAGGATGAACAGTGACTCATGGACCAATTTGACATCGAAAAGAAACATAAGGGACCAATTTGAAACCAAAAAAATGTAAGGGACCAATTTGAAATTGAAAAATAAGGTAAGGGACCAAATGAGTAGTTTAGCTTTATTAAGTTGAAAACTTCATAGGCTGTCTCCCCCTCCCAATTTCTTTATCTTCAAGCCACCAACCTTGATCAAACTCACTGCAGGCTTTGTCTTGGCTTAGCCTCCCTCCTACCTTAATTTAGGTGTGTTACATAAGAAAATCTGCTAAATCCTAAATTATAGATGTGTACTAGATTAAATTACTGGTATATGAATTTATGAAGCAATCAATATCACAATAGAAAATTACATGAGCTAGTGGGAAATATAAAACCTATAAGAACAAAATCTGGAAAAAATTAGAGCAAGCAAAAGAGAGGCTGTTGGATATTATAACTTACATCAACATCAGACAAGTGCCCTGCCATTATTCTTAAGGGCTGTATCCTGTCCATGGTCCAAATTCTAGCAGTTCTGTCATGTGAAGAGCTGGCAAAATAATGTCCTAGTGGACTGAACTGCATCCAGGGAAAGAAATAAACAACTAAGTATTCTAGAATATACATGCAGACAATAATGTCCCAAGCAATAAGAAAACATAAAAGAAAGGGCAAACAACAAAATATATTTTGGGTAAGGAAGAAATAAAAAAATAAGACATGACATTTAAATTGTAAAAAAATTCATTCAAGTATTTGGTATATGATACTATATTCATCAACAGAACATAAAATTTAAGAAGAAAATGTCCTTGCCTGAACATCCCACACAGGGTAATTGTGACCCTTGTAACAAACAAGATTGGCATTAAATTTTGTGCTCCATAATCGAACTGCATAATAATGCATGTAAGATTCTTAGTTCAGAATGAGGATCAGAATTAAAACAACCATGTAAAGAAACAAAATAGAAATAACTACCAAAAGTAAAGAAACAGATTGAGAAAGAACATTAAAATAGGACCAAGTAAACATACTTGTTGAGTCTGCTGAGGATGAAAGAATAAAATCCCCAACAGGACTAAAAGAAGCTGCATAAACTGGCCCTGAATGACCTTGAAACAATGTATACTGTCTTTTCCCGCCACTTTGCCCAAGCATTTGTTCATTTTGTGATGTGTCATTCTCATCCTGTGACATGGCTGATGATAGCAGAATTGATAACTTGACATTTATAGTTAGCAAAACATCAGAATAAAACTCATATTTGGGCATGTACGAATGCTAAAGGCTTCCATAAGCTTCCTTCCAACCAAACTTGTTTTGTTAAATAGCTTCTCCGATTTGGTTTTATCGAAACTGAACAGTGATAATTTAGAGGCACAAGCATTTTAACAACAGACATGGTTTTTAAGCTTAAATAGCCCTGGGTGTTTTAGCAACTGGTGCTCACCAGGGGTAATGAATCTCTGTCTTTAAATAACAACCATCTCATATAAATTACAATAACATCACTTTTCAAATGGGTACCAAGAAGAAACACAGCTTTGTTTAAACAAAAGAAATTTAAAAATACAAACTTACAACTGGTTGGCTGTTGACCAAGCTTTGCCATATCCCAAACCTGCAAATATGATTCAGAAATCCAATCACCAGGTAAGATAAAACAAAACAGAAAGAAGGTTTACTCATGGAGGGAGGGATGGAAGGAAGGGGATGTAGAGAAAAACCTTCAGTGATGAGTCAGAAAATCCTCCAGCAACCAATGATCCATCATGGGATATTGATGAACAGCTTAAACTGTGATACATAGGCAAAATGTAAGCATTGAGCAGCAAAAGCAAAAACATAGCAGATAACATTGTCTGGCCAAGTATTAAGACATTACCCATTGTGTGTATTGATAAATGTGTAAAAGCTAACTGATGGCAGTGCAACACTACTAAGTTGCACGCGGTTCCGTAAATCCTCAAGGATGGAGTGTTCTACTTCAGTTGGGCTGCAATAATGCAAAATTATACAATAAATGGAATGAACTGATGAATTTACTAGCTTGTGAAGATAAATCTGACCCCAAATATTAGTTACTATGCATTGCTTGGCATATACATGGTAATAAGAAAAAATCAGAAGTGAAGCAATTAAAAATTTTGTTTCATTTTCAAGGTCAATAACAAGTATTTTAAATATGTAAATAAAGTCACTCAACTATTATTGTATGACTTGATAAGAAACAAATGTGAAGATCTTAGTTTTTTCCTTCAATTCGTGAAATGCTCAGTCTAAATTTAGAGACCAAAAAAATTATTTCCCTTCAAAATCCTTTTTAACCAGACAAGAAAGGATGCATCAAGCACCAACATTACTGATCTTTCCAAATAGCCCACTTTTGATTACAAAGTACTGAAAAAAGTTTAGTTCAAGGTGCAAGTCCCATATTGGCAGGTGTGAGACATGGAATTCCCATTTAAAGTAAACCTGTCCCTTTTTAACAACCTAGCTTTAAAGAGTGGGCTCTTCCCTCTTGACAACCAAGCTTTTAGAATTTAGAGTGTTTTTCCAATCCCAAAGTCATGGTCGTGGTATTAGAGTTACATTTTTACACTGCTTTGGTATTCTACTATCAAGAATATGCAGAGGTTGGTAAACTTAGTTCCATTCTTAGAGGGCATTTGGTTCTTTTTTGTTTTACTGATCAAGTTAACTTTGTGATTTGACTATTTGGCTATATATATATTAATCAAATAACATGAGACAAGAATACTATCAGCTGAAGAAAAATATGCATGTCAAATCACTTTTTTCTTTTCCAACCATTAATATCATTATTTGTTTTAGAACAGTGCTACAGAAATTGGCTCTAATTGTTAATTAGAATAAAAGAGTGCATAATGTCTTCTGCTTTAATCCACATCCTATATCTAATTTGCAAAGCATATTAAATGAAGATTTGGACTTGAAGAATACATTACGGGCAGGGGGAGTTCTGGTTTGACTCGAGGAGCTGCAGGTACAATGTTAGCTTCAGGTTTTGAGCTTTTCCCAGTTGCACTTCCGCCCTTGTCCTTTTTTACCTTTTTGATCGAAGCACCTTGCTTTCCTCCTTCATTTGATCTTTTCTAAAAGAGAAATGTGTAAAATAAAAGTGAAAAAGCACTCACCTAACGGATTGGCAGAATTAAAGTAATTGAAATGCCTTGAATTGAAATTCAAACACACACATTGTTATAAATTCAAAGAACTAGATTCTAGAAACATATGGTACTGGATTAACCAATTTAAGCATGGAAGGAATGTGACAGAGTCTGAGGTGTACTTCAAGAACATATGTACCTTACTCTCATCATTATCCCCCTCTTTTGCTTCTCCTTCACCTTTTTCAGAGTCAGAAAGTAAGGCCCCAGCCTTCTCCAGCCGTTCTTCCAGAGAATCTTCAAGCAACTATGGGAAAAGGATTGAGATTTAAACCAGATAATTACTGATTAAGCCTCTGATAACTGATATGTTTATTCGAAAATTTGAACCAAGAATTGTTTTGGTCCAGGGCCAAGGGTCTAATCAACTGCTTGTACCCTGGATGCTACCAAAAGCTATACAGCTACATCTATGTTACTCAAAAAGTATTGCCAGATCAAATTAACCCCAAACTACGCATGATGACGTTAAAATTGAATTAATACCTTGCTAATTCAAATTAACCCAAATAAACCAATGTCTGAAAAACCAGACTGGAAGTTTAAGAAGTGAAAGGAGAGAGTAAAGGGTTAAAGATTCAAAGGGATTGAGACCTTGGGCTGTGGTCAAACTCGAATTTTAAATATATAAATATGACTAAATGTACCAAAAATAGAATTAATTAAATAAATGAAAAATATAAAATTGTTATAAATAGTTCCATAGTCCATCACACAACACTCAACATAGTAACTTAGCTAAGAAAAAATATTTAAAAAACCCGTGTGGACACCTTAATTACTACAACAAAGGTTGCAAAAGTAAATAATTGGGATCATATTAAAAGAAGGCTTAATTATGTCAGAAGTCCCTGAAGTTTGGGGTACTTTTGCCAAATACCCCTATTCTTTTTTTTCAATGTCTGACTTCCCGAAGTTTACTTATGGATTTGTTATATACCCCTACTACCAATTTTGTCCAATTTTGCTGACATGTAACATCGGAATCCTAGTCAGACGCATGAGGTTAGGCACTAAAAAACTTAATATTTTTAGTTAAATAAAAAAAATAAAAAAAGGATCGAAGAGAGAGGTCGTCTTCGCCCGTGTGACATCACGCGACACCACATGACCAACCTCCTGCGTCTGACTATGATTCTGATTTAAAAGTCAGCAAAATTGGTCAGAATTGGTAGTAGGAGTATATGACAAACCCAGAAGTAATTTCGGGGAGTCAAACATTGAAAAAAAAAGAATATGGGTATCTGACAAAAGTACCCCAAACTTCAAGGACGTGTGACATAATTAAGCCTTAAAAGAAACATAAGTAAGATTATTTAGAACTTTGTCAAGTTCTGCAGATATATTAATAGACTCACCCCCCAATGTATTTCTTTCTGATTTATCTGGTTTATTGCATCCTGGCTGCTTCCAGTAAGGGTCACGGCCTCTGGATCATCAGAAATGGAACTAGGTTGTCCAGGAGTAACTGTATTACAAAAAGCAAATGAAGTACATGCAAAAACAAGAAGTTCAAATGAGCAGATGCAACATAAAATGAAGATAAGTACCTTGGAAGTTAATGTGCTCATTGATAATAGCAAGTATAGTAGTGGATTGTGCACTGTGTAGATGTTGCAACAGAAGCTCGTAGGAATACTGGCAAAACATTAACTGTAGTCAGCTTTCCCCACATATTTAGCTGTTTTTATTTTTTAAAATCATAAAGACCACAATGGTGAAAGCTCAGAAAGTAATTAAAAAATAAATAAAAGAAAAACCAAAGAAGTCATCTCTTTCAGCAGAAAACAAGAGATCTATTGTAGCGTAGATAAATCTTCACATCCGCATGTTTTATCGATTAAAGCCCCAGACAAGTAAAATTCACCATGATAAGGGTAAATAACAACAATATCAAACTGCAACAGAAACTAGGGTGGTAAGTGGACACCATTACACAAACACTGTAAGCAGATAAAAAAAATATTTTACAATGCAGCATATTCACGAAATGAAGTGTAGTATTAAGTGCTAGCACGACCAAGCAAATACAGTCAAAAAATTGGATTCGGTAGCAAAGAGGCAGACCTCACAATATCTTAAAGCTAACTGCAAGCCAAATTGTTATGAAGTGGTTTGTATTTAACTATGGGCATAGCCCACCATGCCTGAGGTGCAGCCCAACAAGGAATTTCAAGGAAATTACAGTAAAAGAAAAGGATTTGGATGTATTTGGATTAGATTTTGTTCATTGGGTGGCTAATCTGTGGACATAGGGCTACTGTATTTTTTCTCTCCCTACATTCTATTTGCAGTCCAAGTTATAACACAAAAAATACTCATACCATACATTTTATCCGAAAGTAAAGAATCATAAGTATTGTTCAAAATTTTTTTTCCATTATGAACATCATGAACACATAAGAGAAAACAAAACAAAAGGGCACTGCAAATCTAGATATTTCTGAATCTAGTAGAACAAAGAAGTCCAAATAGAAAGATTTCAACTATAGCATCGCTGCTAAAGTAATGCAGGAGAATCGGGATATTACCTCACATATCTTGATGTTGAACTTGCTCTGCCTTAGTGAATGAGCGAATTCCATTTCCTGAGTAAGAAGAAAATTGTATGATTATTCAATGCACAATGCTATTTGCTAATGATCCAATAACTTCGAGAAACTTAAGACAGCAACTAACCTCCAAATGAGTAGGAGAAAGAACTCCTTCCAGCTTTTGAAGGTCGCGTAAGTGCATCATCTCATGGTCTTCACGGAAAGTAGTAAAAAAGTTCCGAGCTGAGAATAGCAACAGCAATCAAAGTAAATAGATGAATAAAAACACATGTTGCAATGAAGGACCACATTGGGAATTCTGCATATGCTGGTTTGGATATATTTATACCTTCCTGAATATGCCCTTTTGCCACAAGATCCATGAAGCAGTGGATAAATACTGGATAAAGCACGCGAAGCAACTCATACTGTAAGGAAGTAGCAAATCATGTAATAACATCAGAAAATAAAACAATAAAACATAATAACTGAATTTCAAATAGCAAAGCAAGGGAGCGTTACCTTGTACAAATCTAGTGAAGAGTAAGTCCATGTTCTAAGTTTACTATATCCATCATGGAATCTAGCAGGATCGGTCTCCAATCTGCAAAATAGAGGGATTCGATTCAAAGAACATAAGCATAATAAGGAAATGACGCATCACACCCATTGGAATAGTAATATGGAGTATGATACGAGAACAAATATGATAGGGCACAAATACGAGGGATATGCAAAATTTAGAAGTTACAGGACACAACATGGATATGATACGACTACGAGATAGCATAAAATTCATATAAGATCATAAAAGAATAAATCGTAAATTAAAAGAGAGGAATAACGTTCTATAAAATTTTAACACGAGCATAATAAAATACTAACACTTATCTAATTATTGTGACATTTCCTTATATAACACTACAAGCATCAAAAAGCGACCGATAAGGACAATCGCGGCCAGACACTTCACAATTCCGTGTCTGGCAGGTAATTATACACTTTTGGACACTCCTAACCATATTCTTTATACACTTTTGAACAGTCCTAAGTCCTAACCATATTCTGTAACATTTTGTATCCATTCTTCTTTGGTGGCAACTATTTTGAAGTGTTAAAAATTATCCATTTGCAACAATTCGTCCACGGTTAAAAAGCAAACAATCAAACCACAGTATAACAATGCAAATGCAAGATAGCAAAACCCTTGAAATATCCAAATTCTAATCTAGGTAACATAAGTAGCAACAAGTAAGTAACAATGCAGACGCTAATTGAAAATATGAACTTGGCGAAATAAAACGAAAGAAAAAGGGGAAATTACGGAGCAAAAGAAAGGATTTGGCTGCCGATGTCAGAATCTTGAGGGGAGATGGTTTTGTTAAGTTGGAATTCTTCCTGAAAAATCTTCTCGGTTTGCTTGAATCCTTTCTTCTTCAGGTACGCTGTTACGTAACCAACTATTTGATCTTCGTCCATTCTGCTTTCTTCCTTTCCCAGCTTCCGCTTTGATCTCAAAACCTTTCACTTCAGAGTATTCGCGGCAGATAGGTACAGATAGTGAAATTGGATTCTTGGTCGAGGTTATTTTCGGAACCACAATATTTATGATGGGCTTGGGCTTCTACTCCTTTTCTTCTCGGGTTTTAGTTCATGGCATTAGTCTACAAACACCGTTTTTTATGCCGCAAACCTCGTTTTTTTCAATGGGGTTCTGTCGGAATATTTTTCGATACCTCCGAGTCGGAATATTTTCCGATACGAATACTCTCTCATTAAAAAATCATTTTTAAAGTTGGAAAATGCATTTTTCCGACTCGGGTGTATCGGAAAATATTCCGACAGAACTCCATTGGAAAAAAAACGGGGTTTGCGGGATAAAAAACGGTGTTTGTAGACTAACCCCCTAGTTTATTCACCCCCACTTAATCACTTGATCCCCTTTTTTTTGCAAAAGCCCATAATTGCCATTTTTTCTGAGTTTATAACAAACTCGCTGAAGGGGCCAACGAGAATTCGAAAAAGCAAAAAAAATATTGCTCGCTGGTGGGTTAGTGAGTTGTGTAAATTTACACACTCGCCGACCCTTCGGCGAGTTTTTTTTTTTTTTTGCCTTCTCGCTCCAGGGTCAGCGAGTTTGTTATTTTACACAGCTAGCTGACCCTTCAGCGAGCTTTATTTTTTTTTCCCTTTTTTGCCTTCTCGCTGACCCCAGCGAGATTGTTAAATTTGTTAAAAAATGCAAGGCACGAACTCAGCACGGCACATGATAGAGATTATGCAACAAAGCCAAGTGCAACCAATGGAAATAATGAAAAATAAGTGAGCAACACATGCAAGAGTGCAATTGGGCAAAAGGAATCAACAATTGTCAAAGTAGTGCAATGAACACTCAATAATAAACTAACGGACTTGAGGTGCATAATATTCACTCTCTGAAGTGTAAGCGCGAGTTCAAAGAAAGAAAAAAAATAGAACTCGCTGAGATGCTAGCGAGTACATATTTTACATTCACGCTCGCGAGTATTCAAAAAACAAAAAAAAAACTACTCGCTGGAGGGTCACCGAGCTGTGTAAATTTACACACTCGCTGACCCCTAAGTGAGCTATTCCGATGCAGAAATCTCTTGATTCGCTCCAGGGTCAGCGAGTGTGTAAATTTACGCAGATCGTTGACCCCTAACGAACAATATTTTTTTTTCTTTTTCGAATTCTCGCTGATCCTCCAGCAAGTGTATTATAAATCAAGAAAAAAAAACAATTTTGATTTATGTTCATCAAACAACACTACTAACATATTAATTGAATCTAAAAATTACTAATTACAGAAAAAACATTAAAAAAAAAATCTATGCGTGTCGAATAGTGCCTATATGCTTTTATTATCCTTATTAATTTAGGGGTGTAAGTGGGTCAGAATTAACTCGCGAACCCGATGAACCCAACCCAACCCAACCCATATTTGACGGGTTGTGTCGATTTAACGGGTTGGATTGGTTTTTTATTTTGTAACCCAATCAAGTATGGTTTTGGTCACAGGTTTATTATCTTAAAAACCGATTAACCCAACCCAACCCACTAATATAAATATATTTTATTTATTTATTTATTTCTAACATATTTTATGCTTAATTTATCATAATTTGATGAAAAATTGTGTAACTATATAGTTTATGGATAATATGGTTCATAATTATGTAATTTAGTTGATTTGGATAATATTTAATTACTTATTTATGTGATTTTTGTTCTATTTTTAATTTTATTTTTATATTTACTTAGATTTTTTTTAGTTTTTATTTTATAAAAATCAAAATACATAAACCCAATCACCCAACCCAACCCAACTCGAATTTTCATGGGTTGGGTTGGGTCGGTTTTAACACTCAAATTAAGAGTAACTCAATCCAACCCAACCCAATTTATTTTGGTTGGGTTGGGTGTTAAGAGAATTAGTTCCCAACCCCCATCAATTAGCCCCAAACCCCAATTTAATAGCGAAATGTCTAAAATGCCCTCACTTATTAGTTTCCCTCCAAAACTTAATCCCCAAACCCCATTAGTCACAAACCTCAATCCTAACAGTATCCCTTTCTCTTCCCCCTAACCACTCAATCCTCAAAAAATGGAAGGGTCAGTGTCTCCATAATGGCTACGGCGAGAACAACGGCGGCGATGGCGGTAGAAACGACCGGCGGCGGCAAGGTCGGTGGCCGCGGCGGAGAGAACGATGACGCGGTGACGGGGTGAGCGTGATGACAAAGCTTCTGACGCCATCAAAGCTTCTGACGTCGGCTCGCTGCTCCTTCTTCATCCAGATCCCTCAAGATACCATCCCTTTGTAGCGCGACATGGGAAGCAGCAGCTTTCGCACCGTCATCCTCCATCGACGGAGTTACTGCTACCTTAGGGAAAGGAGAGGAGCGCTACCTTCATTATCGACACCGCCGACAACCGTGAACGAATGAGCGAGCCACACCATCATCGAAGGAACCGTCGCCGCATCGACAGTTCCCAACGCCGCTCAAACTCGCGGTGGTTCTTCTCTCTCCCAGTTCTCGCCGTTACGTTGTTCGCTGTTCGAAAGCAAGAGAGACCGCTCCAACTACTTCGTGGTTTCGTTTGGAGGAACGATGCTGGTCAGATCTTCTCTGTAAGGGATGAAACCAGTCATTTTTATTTCATTTTTATTTTCTCTTGTATTTATCTTGAGCTTTTGAAAAATAATGGGACAACTTGGTTCCTTTCTCCTTATCCTGGTGTATTTTTTTTACTGAATGTGTGCTGGAGCTTCAGGGGCGGTGGAGATGGTGGAGGGAAGAGGCGCCAGTGATGGGGAAGGCCGAAGAGTCACAAGTGATGGGGTATTGTGGGGTTTGGGGAATGGTTTTTCTCAAGGAAGAACTGATTGGAAGTTATGTGGGGGGTATTTTGGGATTATTAATAAAATGGGGGTTTGGGGGCTAATAGATGGGGATTGGGAACTAATTCTCGAGGTGTTAAACCTCATCAAAACCCAACCCGACCCGTTACACCCCTACTTATTATAGTAGTGCATTAGTTTAATGAGAATGTATCATGTGATATTCATAATAATTGACGATTGAATTAAAATTAAAAAAAAAGTTTAAAAAATTAGAATTAAACAATTATAATTTTCCTAAGATTATATAGTACGAGAGTTTTTGAAGTTTTCTCAACTCTATAAGTAGGATTCATAATGAAACACTATATATTTTGACTTTTAGCTTCCATTAGACGCCACGTCGTTGTGTGCCAATGACGAAATCCAAAAGAAATAATTATGGGCAAGTTTAATTTGGTTGCATAAGCCATAAGGCACTGCATCTTTATTTATTTTAATTAATTTTGTTTCAGGCGCTATCTAGAAGAGTTTTCATATTAAAGAATTTTGTCCGCGAAAGACACCCAGTTGGTGGCTGCAGAGACATTTAAGATTTCTCTCTCCCCAGGTCATGATTCTAGTCTCAGACCTCCCATGTAAACCAAAAACCATGTAAACAGACAGAGAGTGTGCTTTCTGCGGTTTGTCCCCTAACCTATAATCAATAATGTATTTTTTTAATATGAAATTTTATATGATAAGGTTTTGAAAAAAAAAAAAAAAAAAAAAAACCCAACTATCTTTTTTGTGGTTGAAACTTTTATTTTTATATAGGGTCTTAAAAGTTTTAAGAACGCTCTATTTAAGTGTTTATATCTATTTATTTCTTAAGTATACCTTTACTGTCTGAAAAAACTAAGTATATGAAAAGATCCACTCAACCATCTGTAAGAATGATTCGCAGTTTTTTGCTTTAATCACTTAAGCAGGAGATAACTAAATGTTACTAGGACGAAAACCATCTATCAATTTTAAAAATATAGAATATAGAATATTATTATTATAATATATATATATATATATATATATATATATATATATATGAAACAAAGTCGATGGCTACTCTTTTGTTTCAACTGTGTTTTATGAAAATGGTAGGACATATGTCCAAGCGTCTTGCTTGCATTATTGCAAAGTCGATGGCCACTCGAGTGTTATAAATTTCACACTTCAGCTCAAACATCACTATACCAGAAGTCCAGATTGATGTACAACTTGAGATTCTAGCATGGAGGAGTGGACAAATGAGACAAATAACGTATTATTATTTTTTTACCTCTAAAATTTTTCTCGTGGTCCGCGTAAGACAGCCCAGTTGGTGGCTGCAGGGACACTTAGTATTTCCCTCTCCCCAGGTCATGGGTTCTAGTCCCAGACCTCCCATGTAAACCAAAAAAAAAAAAAAAAAATTCTCGTGAATCTAAGGGATGTGGAATATTTAAGAGACCCCACTCAGGCATCAGTTATGTGTTAGTAGATGACAAGAATGAACGTTCATTTAGTTTAATCAGCAACATTATGACGTTTATTAAAATGTACCAACCACCATTTTTATTTTTATTTTTGGGGTGAGGGGTGATGCATTAGAATCCATTATGTAGTTTAAACATTAACAAAATATGGTGATGGGTACAATGGAAGTCGGTCAAAGATACTATTAAACGGTATTATTAAAGGTTATAAAAAAACTATTAAAAAATATTACTTCAATCTCAAATATAAAAAAAATAAAAAATAAATAAAATTAGTGAATTGCATTTAATTTTAATTTATTTATCTAAATTGTTCTTCATGACATTGGAAATTAAAGATAAAGTAAATGAAAAAATTTTGTTTCAATAGTAAAATCATGTGTTAACGAAAATAAAATATTAATCAAATTTTAGGGGTAAAAATATTTAATATGTTGAAATTATTTAAAATTTGCTTATATTTTAAACACAATACACAAGTTTTTTTCTTTGTATTGGAGACCAACCTGAAAACTAATATATACTACTCCCTCTATATTATTATTTTGGGAAAAAAAATTGACCCAAATTAAAGTAACAATAATACTAAATGAATAATTTTAAGGATGATATATTATATATCAATAATTGATCAATTAAGGCAAGACATATTTAATTACCAAAAAAGAAGATATGATGATCTATTAATTTTTAAAATTTTATTATTATAGAAAATTAGTGTAACATGTATTAATTATAATATTATGAAAATTTTTGTAATACAATTTGTAATTAATGAATGAATCATGTATTAAGTAAAAAAGATTTTTTTTTCATGCCAAAGGTATCTCACAACCGAAGATTAACCCCCTCTGAAGCGTAAAAATCATCAAAATAGGTTTTGTCTCAAAAGGGGCAGCCTTTTCATACCCATGGCAGAGATCAAACCCCTAACATCATATCTGAGAAACACAATCATCTACCAACTGTGTTGGAATTTGTTGATATACTAATATTTATTTAAAAATTGGGAAACTAACATATTTATTTTTTTCAATTTTTTAACTAACGTTTATTTTTTTAAAAAAATAACAGATTTGTATGAAGGAGAAATTATTGTATTTCCTCTAATCCAGAAGTCTTAATAGTATATTGTAGCTTTTTTCTCTTATCCATGTATATTGATCGTTTTCAAATCCAATACATAATTATTTTATTTTTTTCAATTATATTCTTTGTAGTGGATCTGAGAAATAGATCCACCACGATGTGTTTTGGTGGTTGTTGCAGCTGGCGAGGGTGACCCCGGTCCTACGTACCCCCAGTGATAAGGGGATCAAGCCACACGTAGTTCTTGAGAGTAAGGATGAGAGAACATACCTTAGCCCCTATAGCATGACGATACTTATAGGGAAAGTTGTGTTGTGGTGCCTTATGGGCCTGTTCGGCCCAGTAGGGCTGACATGGCTCTTAGAGGATAAGAAGGATGAGTTATTCACCCTTATCCTGTACTAGAGAGCTCATGCTTATCCTGTAGCGGTAGGATTTATTATTGGTTAACCCTACATTCTTATTTATAATTATTTCTTTTTCACCTCCAATCTTTTCCTATTTCCTTTCTCATCGATAATTAATTATTATAAAAAAAGTATTTTAATTAAATTACCTCAAATTCTTATATCATTTAGTCATTTCTTAAAATTCGTGCATCTTTCATATGCTCAAGAAATTCAAAATAGTTCTTTAACACTGAAAATTATTTCATTTATTACATAGATAAGAGGAATAGTTGACTTTATTTTACAATACAAAAAGGTGTTTTTTATTAGTTAAGACTCCCTCCGTTTCTTTATTTATATATATATAAGTACTAGATAGTATAATTGTTTTGATATTTTTTATAAGCAGTTTATCCAATTTTTAATGACATTAATATTTCTTTTTCATAAATACCCATGTTTGTCGAAAGCAATCTAGAAAGGAATTGCTTAGGATTAATTTTCTTACACATTGTTGATCAAATAATTGGGTCGCTAGTTATGCGATTCGAACAATATCAAGAATATAAAAATATTTTTGGTTTTTTGTTTAATTTTGAGAAATTGTTTTTGTCAGATAATATGAACTTAAAATCTTGTTGTGGCAATTTAGAAACTATACCAGGGACAATGATGAATAAAATGTTGATGGAAATGAATTATATGTGAATTAGCGATTGAGAATGATATCTTAGAGAAAGTTGATTATAATAATTTATTTGATGATTCTGCTTTAAAGAAATCTAAAAGAATAATACCTTTCAAGTGAAAATTCAAATTTAGTTTTGAGAGTGTATTAAGATTTTATAAAATAATTTAACTATATAAAAAAATAGTTGTTTTAATGTTGATGGAAATTAAATGAATTATATGTGAATTAGCATCAACAACAATTGAGAATGATATCTTGGAAAAGTTGATTATAATAATTTATTTGATGATTCTGCTTTAAAGAAATCTAAAAGAATAATACTTTTCAAGTGAAAATTCATATTTAGTTTTGAGAGTGTATTAAGATTTTATAAAATAATTTAACTATATAAAAAATAATGGTTTTAATATCTTTGGCTAAATTGCTTATTTGATCCATTAACTTATTTTCGTTCTACTATCAAATTCGCCCCTTATGTTTTCTGTATCATATTAGTCATTCACATTTATTTTCACTATCAAATTAATTCCCGAATCATTGTTTATCCAACGTGTCAATATTCTTATTGTTGTTCATTTGGTGTTGGAAAGAAAAATAACACGTGTAAATATTATATTGTTCATGTTGGATGAAAAGTGCCTTAGCTCATACACCAAATCGGTAGTAAAAAAAATGTGATAAATAAATATGATATCAAAAGAGCGTGAGAAACCAATATATATGATAACCATCAAAAATAATGTAAAAAGACTAAATGAATAGTTTAACCTACATTTTTTCAATTTTCAAGAGACTTCATTATATGTTTTGGGTCTTTTAACGAGTGTCATAAAAGTACTTTTTAAACAATCAATAAAAAACAATATTTCATTAAAAACACATACATAAAACTTATCAATTTATTTTACTGTACTTTTTATGATTTCTTAAAAAATGCCCTTACAACACTCATTAATAATTTTCATATATTTTTGCACAGAGCCGCGGAAGCATTTGTCACTTTGCTTTGGACTTGTGAGTCATCAGACTTATTACAGGATGAAGGACAAAAAGCAGTTATGGTTGGTTGGTTCCGTGACGACGATGGTGACCAACAAGACCACAACTAACTCAAAAAGGTTAGCCCCATTGTGGCGAAGATTGCAACTTTACAGGTTGTGAATGTGTGAGGCTCCAAGACCTAAGTCCAACACAAGATAACATATCCAGGATTTCATATGAATAATTATTAACCACTCAAATACACTCTGGGTTGGCAAAGATGATCTATCTTTTTATTTTCTTAACATTGGTACTGTAACTAAGATAAGTATAGATTATTTGACAACAGGCGGGTAAAAATACTACGCGATCGATATAAGACCATTTTGGTAGATTTTATGTCCATTAAGAAAGTTCGTTAATTTAATTAATGATATTGGAAATGTGAACATTTGATATATATTTTCAAAATTATCCATATTGACAGTATTGGAAACCTAAAAAGTATTAAATAAATAGGGGTGCTTATGGAAATAAATAATTAATTGTCACTGAAAATTGGTATATAGTCTTATAAATAGGGACAAAATATTTCAAGAGGGTCGTATATTTAAGGACGGAGGTAGTATAATATACTTCTTCCGTCTTTTATTATTCGTCCTTTTTTGACTAATGTTTGTTCATTTTTACGTGTGATTTTGAGAATTTCAAGAATATAATCAATGTTATTTTTTATATTTATTCATATTAAATATGTCTTGATTTACATAAATAGTGGAAAAAAATTAAAAATTAATATTATGAAAAAAATAAAAATTAATGATTATTATAGAGATGAATGGTATAATGAGAAAAAACACAATTAATATATTGAAAATGTAAATAATAATTATATTTTTCAAATGATGTGTTTTGTTTGAAATAAGACAGATAAATATGAACGGAAAGGGTAATTGATATGCAATATTTGGGTAAAATAGTTTCACATTTATCATACCAGTATTTATCATGTGAATGGAAAAAAAAAACTATGACGATAATTTTAAAATCACTTTAATTATCTATACTTCGAAGGAATTGTTAGTAGAATCCGTTATATATATATATATATATATATATATATATATATAAAAAAATCCTTGATGCACTTTTTTTTTTATATTTTTTTGGAAGAACCAGGGTATCCACCCAATTTTTGATATTTTATAAGTCATCAGTAATTTTTTATTGTATAAATCATCGATATTTATTTAATATTATTTGTTTTTTAAAAGTGAATTGATACTGTATATGTATTATTTTTAGAGAAAATAGATAGTGTAAAAAAAAATTTATATCATCAATGCATCATTCACCATTATGTGTTTATGGTAGTTGATTTTTAAATAAAAGTAATACAAATGAATGAATGATGGATGATGGATTGATGATAAAAAAAAAACTTTACATCGTTAGTGTATCACTACTAGAAAATAAGGTTTTAAAATCGGGGTTTTAAAATCGGTCGTTGAAAAGCCGATTTAAAAAAAAAAACGCGGTGGCAATTTTGCAAATAAAATCTAACTTTCTAAATCGGTTGCTAAATGACCGATTTAGAAAGTACTTTCTAAATCGGTCGTTACTTGAGCCGATTTAGAAAGTGTTTATTCTTTTTAAAATTATTAATTTTTTTAATCTTTTAAAATCGGTCAAAAACGACCGATTTTTTTAATATTTTCTAAATCGGTCGTTTTTTGAGCCGATTTAGAAAGTGTTTCATCTTTTTTAAAATTTTTAATTTTTTAATATTTTAAAATCGGTCAAAAACGACCGATTTAGAAAGTACTTTCTAAAGTACTTTCTAAATCGGTCGTTGGAACAGTCGATTTAGAAAGTGTTTATTTTTTATTTATTTTTTTTAATATTTTGATCTTTCTAAATCGTTCGTTTTTAAGTCCGGTTTAAAAAAAATATCGAGTATCTAAATCGGTCATAAGTTCCCCAAAAATTTGTAAGGCGCGCACATATACTTTCACTCCGCCAGTCACATACTTTCTAAACCTAGGTTCGTCTCCTTCACAGCAACATACTCTCACTCTCCGGTTCGTCATCTCTTTCACTCTCACCGCCGCCGTCTCCAATCTTCTTCGCCTGTGCCTTTCTTCTTCTTCGCTGCGCCTTTCTTTCTCTCATCTCCTTTGCTGTCCTCAAACGCAGAGCCGTCATCGCGTGTCCTGTCATCACGTGTTGCCGCCCCGCCATTGAGGTTCTCCTTCGCGTGTCCTCTCAACTGAACCGCTCCAAGGTACTAACCCTTTCCTCAATTTCTTTCCTCAAGCTCTGTGCGTGTTAAACCAATTTATGGCTATATGAAATTGTTAAACCAAGGAAGAAAAAATGGCTGCCAATTTCTCGACATCTTCTCTCCTTTTATTTCCCTTTTTATTTCCCTCTTCCTCTCCTTTTCGCACTTGTGTTTGCATCTGTGTTCTAATTTGGGTTTGGTGGTGTCATGAACCTTGCAGCAAGCACCTTCGGGATCAAGAAGAAAATGGGTGGCTTTCTACTGTTCTTAGTAAGTATAAACACCGAACAAAGCCTTCTTCAGCCCACTGAATCAATTTGAACAAAACATTGACTTGACACACAACACAGACGAATAACATCTGTTCTTTATTTAGGTTTTTTCTGCATTTGGATTTGTAAACAAAATTGCTACATTTGAGAAGACTGCAGGTTTCCAGGTTAGTGAATGAGTGAATTGCACTTCTTTTTGTTCTTTCATTGTGTCATTGTCAGTATTAATGTTTTATTTTGTGGCAGGCTCTGATTCAGTACACTGATGTTGACACTGCTACTTCAGCTAGGGAAGCACGGGATGGTCAAAGCATACCTAGGCAAGTTGTAAAACTAGGACTATATAGATACTGTACTTGATGATTCATGTCTGAGTTGGAATTTTTTAATCTTACTTTTGCTTGCTGCATACTTTTACCCAAGAGTAACTTTTTATCAATTTGTGGAAGTGCTTTTGTGAAACTAAGATGCAACACATAACACTGATTTTATGATTCATATTCACTTAAAACTAATAGGTTTGTCGAAAACTCATTCCCTTTTCTTTCGTTATGAGGTCTTATAAGCGTTAAACTTAAATCCCAACTTAAAATTGTTATTTAGTTGATGTAGTTTCGTACTTTGCCATTTGCACTGAACAATTTCCTGTCTTTTTAATCCTTAATAATTTTCACACTTCACTTTGTACTTATTGTGGATTTGTAGTCTTTTTTTTTCAAATAAAGAATGTGATGTGTCATGCAAAAATTGATGTGTCTCTTCAGTGTTAAGGTAGTTGCTTATTGTCTACTTTGTTTTGTACAGGCATTATGTTTGATATGTCCTTATTGTTTACATTATTCTTATGTTTTCTCTTCTTGACAGATCATAGGGTATGTTGTTTTTCTTTGTTATTTGCTCTATCTTCTCTTAAATCAGTAGTAGTTTACGTACCTTTTGCTTAGGTACTATGTCTTTATTCTTCTTGTTCGGTTTCTCTTTCTTCTGTATTTAAGCTGTTGTTGGTGGTGGTGGTGGATGCATCACTCTTTTTCCTTTTACCTCTCTTTCGCCCTTTTTATGTAATTCAACTCCATGCAACAAGAAGCTCTGTACACTGCCCTGAGGTTGATTTGGACTTGTAAATCTCTTTTTTCTTTTATCTTTTTTTTTTCCAGCGTTGTGTGTGACTGTGTGAATGATTTGTAGTATTTTTTTTCATCTCTCTATCTTTGGGTTTGTTTTCTCAACAAAACAACCCATTTAGTTTATAGATTCATGAATCTGAGAATGGATATAATAATAAAAAAAACAAACATTTTTTTAACCTGGGAAATGTTCACTCAATTTAGTTTATCATTGTTTCACTTTTTTTTTTAATAATTCTTCTCTCTGTTTATGTTGGGTCTGTTTGTGAATGGCTTGGACGACATAAAATTGTTAGCATTCACCTAACTCCTAAACTATGTCTGGGAAAATGTTTTGCCATTTCTAGTCTCTTTGTGCTATGTACATTTAATAAAGCTTCACAATTATATCATCCTTGATTTTGGTCACCTTTAATTACATTTGCAGCATTTTCTGTGTGATAAGGCAGAAAACAGAAAATGAGTTGCATAGACTGATGAAGTGGTTTTCTTTGTTATATTATGATAATCTTTTGAGAGTAAGTTATTTCCTTGACTTCCTTTTAATGGTTATTAGTGTCACCTTATGTATGGCTTAACACAGTCATGAAATTTCCTCTTGCTGATTATCTCATCTTGAAGGAGTATTTTCATGCTTGGGATCATTATGATTTCTGCTATTACTATTTCACTATAATTTTTTTAAACTTGACTTTATACCATATTATAATAGAATTAAATTTTCAAGTTTCCTGCCCTGTTAAGACTACAAATATTTCTCTGAAGGTGCGAGTAGTAATCTACTAGTCTCATGATAAAATATGGACCATAGCATAGATTTCATGATAAATTTTCAATCTGAGTTTTCATTATTACTAGATATTATGTTGGCCCGTTTGAGTACCTAAATTAAAAGTCTATTTTATGAACATTCTCTCAGGTGCTAACATACAGTAGCAAGACTTTTGTACCAAGAAAAGATAATAGAGCTCATTAAGTCACTAAGAAGGTTGCACGATCATTACCGGTTTTGTCAAGAGACAACATCTAAAGAAAAAAGTTCAACATTTTAGGTTTTATTCAGTTTCATGTTGTCGTCATATTTGATTACTGTTAATGTTGTTCTTCTTGTTGTAGGATTTCTTTTTCGGAGGAGGCTTTTTTTTCTGTGGCCAATTGCTATCTTTTCTTTAGTTGCAATACTTTCTCATGTTATTTATCTGGTAATCTGGGCTGTTAAGCCAAATTCGTGGAGCATACCAGATGCTTGGTGGGAAAAGCTAATTGGATTCATGATGTGAGATTGATTTCTCTTTCAATTATCGTCTGATTCATCTTTTTTTTAGTTAGACTGATTTCTTTGTCTCTGGGGTTTGTTCTTGCAAGTTGAGTCCTGGAGATATCCTTATGTAATTTATTTCTTGGTTGTTCAACTACTAGCATTTCTTGTTGCTTTAGTTGATATATATGGGAAGAAACGTATTCTGAACACATGGCAATAAGAGAGTCTATTACTATAGTTTTAATTACAAGGTCTTCAATATTGAAATTATATATTCATTTTTTCTATTTTTGTAGTTGCCTTTTCATTGTTTTTTCAGATTTGTATGTTCGATTTTAGTATATTTAATCTTCAGGTTTGTATTTATATCATTGTATTATGCTTAAATTCTTGGTGTTCAGCATACTTAGATATTGTTATTCTATTCCTTCAATTTCTTAGAGTTAGTTTTGTTATTCTAATTATTTTTTTTTGTTGATTGCACGATTGTTTCAGCCGTATAAGTGTATGAGACATGGCTGGCCAATTTGTATTATAAATCATGAAAAGGGACGGTTCAGAAAAAAGAAAGCAAAAAAAAACCTACAATTTAAATCGGTCAAGAAAAGGAACGATTTTGAAAGTGCAGACTTTCAAAATCGGTCAATGCATCAACCGACTTAAAAAGGGGACTTTTTAAATCGGTCCATGAATGTGATCGATTTTAAAAAAGGGGACTTTTTAAATCGGTCATTCAACGACCGATTTTAAAAATCCTTTTTAAATCGGTCAAATGACCGATTTTAAAACTCTCACTTTTAACATCACGACTTTGCATATCACCTCAACAACCGATTTTAAAAGTCCAAAACGACCGATTTTAAAAGTCTTTTTTCCAGTAGTGTATACTCATTAATCTCTTCTTTTTATCTTATTTATTTATTTATTTGTCAAGCTGTCATACTAAATAAAATTATGAAATTGAGGTCTAACTCTTCAACCTTGTGAAAAATGTTTAAGAATTTATAAGTATTGAAAAAAATACTAGTATTTCCATGCATCTCACATGAGACTTTTTTCAACATGACTGCATATTTTGTCATAGTTTAGATTTTTCGCTATAGCGGATGATCTTGTATCAAAGGTAATATTGTGTATCACTCTAAAGGTAACATTGGTGTATTTATTTGGTTGCAACGCAATGACTTTGTTTTTAATGATGGTATTTTTGACACGATGGGTTTTCTAGATTCGATTTATTGTCAAGATTTGTTGTGGATTAGAGAGATTTCTGAGTCCAATTTTTATTTTATGGAATGGTGCTTAAATCCTATAAAATGCTTTAAACTCATAATATATACTTCTAATACCCTTAATAAACTTCTTTTGTCGATAAATTTAAAAAAAAAAAAACCTTAAATTGTATTACAACATCAGTGACAATAATCTCACCCCACTCTTACACCTTTGTTTTAGCCCCTCCCTTGTATTTGGTTGAGCGTCTCTTTTAATACAATTTTTGCTTATCTAAAAAAATTGTTCCATTCATTTTTTGGACAAATCATCACAGCACTTTGAAATATGTGATCTTAAAGTTTGATTTCAACCCATCAAATACTAAACAAAAAAATGGTAAACCACAATCAACAAACTATTGATAATTTGCTTTAATCAAAACCCACAAGTGATTAACCCACCTATGTAATTTTTTTTCGAAACTAAATGATGTCTGAGCTTTATATTTTTTGTAGCTCAATTAATTCACTTCGGATCTGCGAATTGTGCGAGTTTTTGATTCAACGGTATGGGTTTTCCCCAGGAATTATTGACTCACCGAGACTCAAGGTTTTGACTCTGAAATCCCTAAGCACCCGAGCAGTAATTTCACTAGGCCAATAATCCAATTGGTAACCCACCTATGTATTCTTAAAGCTTTGTATGCCGCGGGTTTCATTTTTATTGGAACTGATTGTTGAACAAAAAGTGTTTTCAATACTTAATTATATCTTTTACAATAATTTCTCCGAAATCAACATTGTTTGGAACCATGATAATATTCTTCAATTCATTTGTGGGCCAGTTTATTTGGAATCTACTGATCAGGTTTTCATTTTTTTTTTATATGTATAATATGTTTAAAAAAAAAAAAAAACCTTTTCGAGAGCAACAAGACAATCGCGCGTCTTTATAACTTAATAATTTTAATTTTCTACTATATAAATCAACATTACATGTGCCAGCCCATACGGTGTATGGACCATGGTCAACAATCTTATCAACCACAAATTAATCTTGATCAGGTGGCAACAAATTAAAATAGCTCAGAAATTTTTTTAGTATATTTTAGCTTTTCTTTTTCTTTTTCAAGATTTCTCGTATTTTGAGATGTAGATCTTTTAGTAAGCCAAATTACTTTTATACACATTTTTCCACTCTGTTTATATATACGTAAATTAAGCAGAAAAAGGTATAAATAATTTAACGATATAATAAATTTATAAAAACTTTATGAAAAAATAATAATAATGAAAAGATAATGAACTAAATAATGCAGTTGTAGCAAACTCAGTTCATTAATAAAATTTGCAACCATTTCAAAAAAAAAAAAAAAAAAGAGTATATAATTGGAAAGAGAGTACAAATAAGTATTGAGATAAGAGAAAACCGTAAAAACAGCAATGCAACTTATGAAACTCTATTAAAAAAAAAAACAACTTATGAAACAAATGGATCGGAGAATATTATTTGAACCTCTAACATTAATTTTTAGGCTTAAATACTCTTTTGAATTTTATATTATTTTTAGGTTTTTAGTTTGGTTCTTTATTTTTTAAAATATTCAATTTAATCATATATGATTTTAAAATTTGTCAATTTCATTATTTTATCATAATGGTGTTAGATTTTTATCAGAATATATTGATTTTACCAGAAATTCCTTTTACGATTAGTGGAATATGCATCTTTTTTTGTCGGAATCTACAACTTAAAAAAAAAATGTGGGTGCAATTTCATCCAAAAAAACAAAGTGAAATATTGTTGACATTTCACCAATAAAAGGTATCAAGAACAACTTTTGGGATTGGATATCCAGTAGAAAATGTTCTTCATACGAGTAATAACAAGTCATATAGCACTAATATTTTTTGCCTCTTCATATGGTGAGTAAGTACTGGACTGCATTCAAGAAATGGTGGACTTATAACTCTTAACAAATTTTATATCATTTAAAGAGGTGTATGAAGTACAACATACATTTAATGAAATCATTTATATGAGTGTAAAGTAGAGCTACTGCTCCTATGAAATGTGGCAAAATTAGGAGGCACACACATAACCTAATCGTGCATAACAGTATAATAATACTCCCTCCATTCTTTATTATATGTTTTTTTGAGAGATGTTGTTTTTTGAGAGATTTTTTGTTTCTTTTTATCTGTTGTATTGATGATTTCAAAAGTGTAATAAATGTTATTTTTCATGTTTGTCCCTATTTTATATGTCTTGGTTTACTAAGTAAGTAGTGGAGAAAAATTAATGATTATAGAGAGAGAAAGATTATAGTGGAAAAAACATAATTAATGTATTGAAAATCTAAGTAATGATTAGATTTCTTAAATGATGTGTTTTGTTTTAAATATGATAGATAAATAAGAACGGGGGAGTAATTAATATAAATTGTGGAGGTGTAACGTGATTGATGGGATTCATGCTTACACAAAAATGTTGGTTTATGGAAGTTTTAAATTTCACCAATGTATTTGCATATTACTATAAGATTTATTAGTCTAAGATATGCTCGTATATATAGTACTATAAAAAATAATAGACTCGATGCATTGATACCAATGTTCCAACTATAAATTTAATTATGGTTACTTTCTGAAAATTATTTTAAAATATGTAAAAGATTGTTGGAAAATTTATTTTATTTCGAAATGATTGATTCTATCTAATTATAAAAAAAAATAAAAAATTCTTCTACTATTTTAATAAAGATCTTTGACTCTATCTTTCTATAACATTTAGTTAGAAAAAATAACTTTCAAGCTTTTTCATTAATATTTAAAGACATTTTTAGACTTTCAATGATGTTAGTTTAATTTCCTTATTAAGGTTCATATTTTATTCTAACAATTAATTGCAACGATGAGTGGTAATTTTAGATGTTACTATTATTTTCACTTTATGGCTATTATTTTACGCTTTGTGCATGCATAGTATTTTTGCTATTATGTTCGTACTCTACGCTGGTGTCTTAAGTCCATATTCACTTCAATTTAATATACTCCGTATATCATATGGAAGCGGACAACATTTGAGCTATTACTGACTTACTGTGTTAGGTTGAGACGAGTGATAAGCGATTTGACCCTGTTAAAATCAAATACATGATCTGGCTCGAATTCGGATATACCTAGGTAGTGCATGAGGAACCGATTGGTAAAAAGAAAATATTAATGCATGAAACGTAGGTTATTAGTGACGGATACTTTGTTCTGTTATAGAGTTGTTTTATATTTTTAATGAATATAGATGTATTTTTATATTCATACTTAATTATAATTAATAGCACATTTTTTACTTTATAATAAATTTGTGAGATTGTTGAGGGGAAAAATAGTTTAAAAATTTATATTAAATATATTTTGATTAAAAAATTGTGAAAAATATTTTTGACAAAAAATAAATTAATAATATAAATAAAGCAGGCAAGATACTTATAAAAAAGAACAAGAAAAGAAAACAATTTAAAATCGATGCTTACATGAGTATTACTGTAGTTTTCCACTATTTATACAATTGTGCGAGCTTTGCTTTTTCATGAAGCTCATGATATCAAGCACTTCAATAATATATTACGCATAAAAAGAGCTCTTCAATAATACGCTCACACATCCATCAATAATGTTGAAAATTAATTAGCATGATTGATCGTGAATGATTAAAGTTTTTAACATATCACAAAGCTATTTCCTCCTACTCGAATTATAAGTAAAAAAAAAAACATACTTCTTTTGATTTAAAATATAAGCAAAATTAACTAACTTTATTAAATTTTGTTTCATTCTCAATGTCACTTTCCTAAAATATCTCTAGAAAATTATAATTTTAATTAATTTTTGTTTTATTTCTCATATTACTTTCCTAAAATACCTCTATTTTTTATAAATTTGAAAAAAATTAAATACAATCAACTAATCTATTTAATAAACGTAAGAATCGTTGAATTTGCTTATTATTCGATAAGAAGGAGTACGAGCATTTGTTTAATAAGCCAAACATCACGACATTTGTTCGTGATCACCCCACCACTCCAAACGTGGCTCCATGGGTATTCGTAACGCGTTTATTTTATTTTACGATAGTTTGATTTTATGATATTTTTCATTCGGTGGGCTTTTGTAGCTCAAGGAATTGACAATACCATTTGCTTGCTCCAATGGTTAGGAGCCAACATCCCCCCTTTCCTTTGTTCTTGTCCTTCACTAAAACGTTAAACTTCACTATCCTATAACCACGTCTCTCTACCAGACATTTCTTTAATCCCTTGGCTTTCCTAACCATAGGTAATAAACCAAATTCATCACTATCACTGTCTTCTGTCTCTCTACTACTACTCCTCCTTCTTAGGTTGCTGCCTCATTCAACACTCTCTAGTAAACCCAATCAAAATTCCAATTTCTTTTTTAATTATTATTAAAAAAATGGTGTTCATTCCATAGATTATCACTATATAGCCTATAGCATATACCAGTATTCTCAATTGAAATCACTCACTCAATGGAAGAAATCCAATGTCACAATCTGTTTGGCAAATACGAAATGGGTAGGCTTCTAGGGAAGGGGACCTTCGCCAAAGTTTACTACGCCAAACAAATAGCCACGGGTGAAAGCGTGGCTATCAAAGTGATCAACAAAGACCAAGTGAAAAGGCAAGGACTGATGGAGCAGATCAAGCGCGAGATTTCCGTGATGCGGTTGGTGCGACACCCAAACATCGTCGAGCTCAAAGAAGTATTAGCCACGAAAACCAAAATCTTCTTCGTGATGGAATACGTTCGTGGCGGTGAGCTTTTCGCAAAGGTCGCCAAAGGAAAGCTGAAAGAAGATCAAGCCCGCAAGTATTTCCAACAACTAATCTCAGCCGTTGATTTTTGCCACAGCAGAGGGGTCTCACACCGTGACTTGAAGCCCGAGAATTTACTCCTCGACCACAACGAGAACCTTAAAATCTCCGACTTCGGACTCTCCGCGCTGCCCGAACAGCAACGGTTGGACGGTCTCTTACACACTCAGTGTGGGACCCCTGCTTACGTGGCACCCGAAGTTTTACGCAAGAAAGGTTACGATGGTTCCAAAACCGATATATGGTCCTGTGGGGTCATCTTATATGTTTTGCTCGCTGGGTTTCTTCCTTTCCAAGACGAGAATCTCATGTCCATGTATAACATGGTTCTCAGAGCCGAGTTTCAGTTCCCGCCTTGGTTTTCTTCCGATTCGAGGAGATTGATCTCGAAGATTCTGGTAGCTGATCCGAGTAAAAGAACCACGATACCCGCGATCATGCGGGTGCCGTGGTTCCGCAAAGGGTTTGAGGTTACGTGCGGGGTGATGAAGGGCGACGAAGAAGTTAACATCGAAGAAGAAGAAGATTCTAGAAAAAGGAGCCAGGAAAATAATGATAATAATAATAAGAAGAAGAAGGGGTCGTCGCCTAAGTTTTTTAACGCGTTTGAGTTCATTTCGTCAATGTCTTCGGGGTTTGATTTGTCGGGATTGTTTGAAGATAAGAGGAAGAAAGGGTCGGTGTTCACTTCCAAGTGTTCGGCTTCGGATATTGTGACGAAGATCGAGACGGCGGTGGAGGGGTTGAGTTTTAAGGTGACGGAGGTGAAGGATTTTAAGATTAGGATGCGGGGTCCACCGGAGGGTAGAAAGGGGAGTTTGTTTGTGACGGCGGAGGTGTTTGAGGTGGCGCAGGAGGTTGCCGTGGTTGAGTTTTCTAAGTCCGCCGGTGACACGCTGGAGTATGTTAAGTTTTGTGAGGAGGACGTTAGGCCGGCGTTGAAAGATATTGTTTGGTCGTGGCAAGGTGATGCCACGTGTAATCCTAACATTGCGGGTCTTCGAGGTGAAGAAAATCATCAGAACCAGGTTATTATATGAGTTGTTAAAAAAATAATACTATTAATTAGGTTAATGTCTATGGTCATAATCAAGTATTTATGTTTTGTTTATGTTACCAGCTGCCTGATTTTGAGAAGGATATAGGGTCTTTTTATTTGTACTCCATTTTATAGTGAGGCTGTACATTATTAATTGTAAATATATATCATTATCCCTGCGATTGAATATGGAATCGAAGTTAATTTTGGGTGAAGTTAGTCAATCTGTTATGAATTGAAAGAGTTGACGTTGAATTATATCATTCTCACTTTTTTTTTTTTTTTAAAAAAAAATTTTTGAGTGGAGTGGTGGAATATTATTCTCAACTTTTCTTAGCTGCTTTAGCTGATTGACCACTGTACTTTTTGAGCTTTTTTTTTTCTTATTTATTGTTTTTTTCACTGAAATTTGACAGTATTTTGATTTTAGTCTCTATAAATAATTTTGATCGGAACTAGTCCTTAATTTTTTAAACATTTTTGTTTTAGTTCCCTCCGTTACAAAAAGTCAGTTATTTGTCGACATGGTTAACGAAAATTCACACCAGCTGCCACGGGGTGCGAGGTAGTGCCAAATAGGTGATGTGACTTGGATGATTCAGACCTATGAACTCAAAATTTTGCGTATCGGACCATTTTGGTCCGTGGATTTGCTTCATCCATGTTATATCACCTATTTGGTTTCACTTCATACCACATGGACTGCTGATATGATGTTCTGTTAACTGCACAAACAAATAACAAATTTTTACAAACGAAAGAGACCAAAACCAAAATTTTTGAAAATTTAAGAATTAGTCCCGATCAAAATAACTTTTAGGGACTAAAACCAAAACTCGTTAAACTTTCAGGGACTAAAGACATAAATAAGTTTTTATTCCCTTGTAAATAACGAAAAAGTTATGAAATGATTACTGGGTTTTAAAAAATGTACTCTACCCATGCCATGTGACATGAATGATTCAGACCTATGAACTCAAAATTTTGCGTATCGGACCATTTTGGTCCGTGGATTTGCTTCATCCATGTTATATCACCTATTTGGTTTCACTTCATACTACATGGACTGCTGATATGATGTTATGCTAACTGCACAAACAAATAACAAATTTTTACAAACGAAAGAGACCAAAACCAAAATTTTTGAAAATTTAAGAATTAGTCCCGATCAAAATAACTTTTAAAGACTAAAATCAAAACTCGTTAAACTTTCAGGGACTAAAGACATAAATAAGTTTTTTTTCCCTTGTAAATAACGAAAAAGTTATGAAATGATTACTCGGTTTTAAAAAATGTACTCTACCCATACCATATACTCTATTCATTTACTACTCCACCTGACCTGTTATCATTTCTACCTAAAACACACAATATAAAAACTCAATTAAAATATTAAATTAAATATGTTAAATCTATGTGTGGTCATCATACTACTATGCTTTATGTATTAAAGTTAAAGCTTCCTAAATTTTTAGGATCAAAATCAAAATTCGGTAAACTTCCGGGTAATAAAAACATTTTTAGGTCTATTATTTTTTTGTTTTGAAATTATTTTAATGGTATTTTTTTAATATTTTTTTGTAAACATGGCATGGTTATCCATATTAACACTTGACAAGGCTCCTCTAACCATATTAACACTTGACAAGGCTATCCTAACACAGGAACCAAAAATAAAAAATAAAATTGTATCTTTAAGAACCATGACCTATATAAAAAATAAATAAATACTAAAATAAAATTTGTTCAACTTTTTGAAACTTTTTGCCTTTCTCTTTTCATCTTGGATTCCTATCTAATGATCCAGGATATAATTCAGGACATGAAAAATTAAAACTAAAATAAATTCAATCAATTCAAACTATAAAACTAAAATAAAGTTTTTATCAAAAGAAAATCCCCTTGAGGTCGTAGGATAAATTAATTTTATTAATGAGTCTCTTTTTATGTTTTAACTTTTATTTATAAGAAAAAATATTATTCCAACACAAAGGGTCTAAAGAAGCATCATTGTACATATGAACCATACTTTCTACGAAGAATTTGAATATGAGTACACAATTATGTGCTCAGTAAAGATCAAACCAACGAATGCCATTACAAAAAGAGTCAACTTCACAAGGTGATGAAGCAACAAATACAACAACAAAGAAAAAAAAACAAAAAACTACAAACACCAACTAAGCCTGCCGAAACATCTCCTTTTTATGTTATTTCTTCCTATAACTACTATTCATTTATTAATTAATGTTCTTAATTTTAGTTTTTATAATTGAAAACAAAATCTTTTTTTATGTTATTTCTTCCTATAATTACTATTCATTTATTAATGAATGTTCTTAATTTTAGTTTTTATAATTAAGAATAAAATGTTAAATAAAGTAATCTTGTATTATTAAAAAATAAAAAATTAATATTTTGAAGATATAAACTTAGTTTTTCTAATATTTTTTTGATCTTTTACTCTTAGGGTTGAAGTTTAATAAACCTTAATTTAATTTAAGTTCACTCTTCTTTTACATTTGTGAGAAAATCACTACATAACTTAAATTTCAATGCATTTCAGATAAGTAGAAACAATACAATGTCAATTCGTGTAATATGTGTTTGTTTTAGAGACAAATATAGAAGAGTCGTGGTGTGCAAATAAATCTTTAAGGACAATGTGTAAGATTTTAATATCTTAGTATGTCTCATGTGATGTGCATGTGACATGTATTGATGTGTGTTTAGTAAATAAATGATTAAATATTAATGGGCTAAATCATATTTAGATAAGAAGGGGATTGTTTCTAAAGGCTCGTTAGCTTGATGGAAGCCAATGGATAATAGTTAGGGTTTTTACTCTTTATAAGAAACAAGTCCTGTTCCTGGCCATAAGGTATTCTTTTCTCTCCCCATCACAGAATGGCTAGACTAAACAAATAGCATAGAAAAGAATAGTAGAGGAGGCAAAGGAATAGAAACTGGGTTTCGTGGCTTTTGGTCAAAGGACATTTGGAAAACTTTCTTCCTTCTAACTCTAACAACTCTAGCAATGGATAAAGGTTAGTAATTGTATTCCTTCCGTCTCTATAACGTGTGAAAGTCATGTAATTTCAAGATCCTACTGTTGTAGTTGTAACGAATAAATTAAACTACAACTTATATGTGGTATCAGAGTCACATTAAGAAATTAATGACTTTCCAATTAAGATTTAGGATTTGGATTGAATCCTAATTATGATGTTTAGGGAATGAATTTTGCATAAATCCAAATTATGAAATTTAATTTCTTTGAATCCTAATTATGAATTTAGGATCTTTACGCTTCCGCATTATTGTTAAATGAAATATTATGATTATTTGAAAATTGATTGTTTATCGATTTGTTTTACCCATCAAAGTTGTTTTCCAATTGGCTCAGTGTTTCAATTATATATTTTTAAAGTTCATCAAGTTTTTTCTAATTGTGGTAAAACTATTAATATTGATATATGTGAAAAGCATTAGGTATTGCTTCTATCACTATTTATGATTCGTTTTACTGTATAAAAGCACATTACAGTGAATAACGAATAATTATATATTCCTTTTGCATAATAATGAATATATATAACAAGTCCAGTATGTCATGGACAATTTACGTTTATATATATATTTGGGATTAATTTGAGTTTTTTATTAGCAAAAGAAATTTTTTGAATTGGCATTGCTTGATTTGATATTAATGTATGATGATTTGATCATCATTAAAGTTGTCAAATCATAAAAATATTAATTCCGATTGTATAATTTTATTATAATAATGAATTTGAATTGAAGTTAATTGTATGTTGATTTTGTTAATCACCAAAGTGGTCAAATCAGTAAGTAAAATTATTTCAAATCATATGATGATTTTTCAATAACTCATAGATTTGATGCTATATGAATGACATAATTGTTTGATGTTCTATGGGTACATTGTAGTTCATTGTTATAAGGCATTTATGGATCGCCCAAAGGTTTGATTAGTTGTTCTTATAATTAATGGACATGACTGTAGGCAATATGTTTGTGCTATTGGTTTATTTATATATCCAAAGACAATAAATAATACTAATTGGTACATATATCATTGCCAATTATTGATTATTAATTTTATTAGCATCATTATGTTTGAATGTCGTGTGCTAATGTGCAACCCAAAGGAGAGCGTTAGTGCACATTAATTGTTTAAGTAATATGTACCTTATGTCTCAAAACATTTATGTAGTACATGTTCTTAATTTTCTGCATTCTCATGACTTGTATGTGTCAGTGTTACTTGTTCAACTTTCTGACTAGAGTTTGCAAGTCTTTCTTATCAGTTAAAGAAAAGTTTGTTGCTATTAATGGTGTTAGCAACAATAAAGATAAAGTTTATTATAAAATCTGAGTAATTTTTAGAAAGATTTGACAAACACTTATGTTATGTTCATGAGGATAAGTGTTGCAGATAACATTAAGATAATTCTCTCCAAAATTGAAAGTAATTAAAAAAAAGTAAGTGAATTTTGTGAGAGTACCCAATATTTTGTGAGTCTCTTTCTGGGACATTAATGAGTATTCTAACCCATAAAGCTTGGTGATTTGTGTACTATTTATGAATGTATAATTAAAAGAAAAATTATTGCAGCAAGATTTAAGTTTAAGTCCTTAGAATAGTTGTGGATGATAACTTCTTAGTATAGTTTATGCTTGCTCATTACCGATTGAGTGTTACTTGTTTTGAATGAGCTATAATGCCATGAAAGATAATGGGTTGTGCAGTAAATTGCACAATATCTTAGCTTAAGACACTACAACAAAAATGCTAAAAGATCCCGGTTCCGCATGCATATTGATCCCGGTTCCGAACTGGGATTGTATCCCCTGGTATAACAAGTACTTATGATCCCAGGTGTTTTAGAAAACATGGAACTGGGATCAATAAAAAAAAAGGAACCGGGATCAATAGCATATATGATCACTGTTGAGTTTTTTAAAATGAACCGGGATCTTTAGTATATATGATCACTATTGAATTTTTTAAAATGAACCGGGATCTTTAGTGTATATATATATATATATATTTAATTTATAATATTTGCTATATCCATATATTTAAATAAAATGTCAACATTTTTTTTCAACAAGTAAATGCCATAATTATATACATTAGAAACGTGAATGTCAATACACATTTAAGATAGACAACTCCCAAACCAAAAACAAATGGCTCCATACATACAAAAGGCTAAACATGCTCGATATATAGATACTACATAGTCACATTCAAAAAAATATATGATGCCCTAAATTCAAAACTTAGCTAAGGTAACCAAGGTTGAAGATATACTAATTTCGGAGATGTTTCATTTCTCAAACTAAAGGTAAGGGCTTGCCACTGATAGTGATGACTCCCATTGTAAAATCAGTTCATCTCCAGTTGAAAAAGACCATGCGGATCTCCATTACTATGATGGTTCCTTCGGTGTTGCAATGACTACCACCTTCTCTGTACTAGACATAAATAAAAACAAGAAATATTTGAGATTAGCTCCGACAAACGGTTAGAAGTAGAACTATAGTCTAGCATTTTGAATATGTTCTCAAGCAAGCATTGTATGAATAGAAAAAATGATTTTAATTAATGTTGAAACTAAATCCACTTAGCCTCTTCCTCTTTCTCTTCCACGGCTGTAACAGCTAGAGCAGCTCCAGAATCGGAAACAGGTGTAGCAGCAGCAACTAGAGCAATGAGCACCACTGCCACAAGGCTTAACCTGTCATGCCTGAAACCATAGTAATCTTCTAAGAAGGAATCAACTTGCTTTTTCTCCCCAAATATGAGTATCTCCTTGTCCATGTCTCCATATTGTGATGTTAAGAACCCATTCAGGGACCAAGCTGTTGGTGTAATCCAGTAGCACCAAACCCACCATTTAGGAATTTTCTGCATGTAAGAAACATAGTCACACCTCATAGACAAATAAAACTAATCTAATTGTTGCCTTTATCATCAACATCATCATTGTACACGACATTCATAGGATGCCAATTTATCAGTCACTCGCATCTTTAAGGCTAATGCAAGAAAAAGAAATTAAAAAAAATAAGATGATCATTGATCTGTCCAGTTCCAGAATCTATAATGCTATGTACTTTGATGCTGGTTTGAGCATACCTGAAAATATTCAATCAGTTTTCTTGATTGATAGCCTATAGTTCCACTATAAATTATATGTCCTCCACATTTCATTAGAATCAACTGCATGAAAAATAAAGTCATGATTAGTTACTTACCCGAATGTTATCAGTTATCAATATGACAAGTAAGATAACAACATGCATTTTACTTGATGATTTGCAAAAAGCTAAGGGGAATTCAATTTTTACTTCTTTCTTCTTACTCGCAATTCTAGAAGCAAGAAATCAAGATATTTACTGAATCACAAAAATAGATGCATTCACAAATTTATTTTTCAATTGTCATGTTTTAGAATTCGATAGTAAAATCATTTTATACTAACTTTATCTTATCATAGATTATTATTTTAAAATAATATTATACATACTGGTAATATTATTTTGAATATTAAGATAAAGACTTATCATATGTTTTAAAAGCTGGAATTTCATAAATATTATCAACAATAGGCAGTTTTGAGTACCTCATCAAAAGTCTTAAATATGTCGATGCTTGGTTGATTTATAGTGCAAACCATGGTCCTGCCAGTGCCAACAACATTCTTCACTGCACGTATAACAACTACAGCTGCTCCCGCATCCAAACCTGATGTAGGTTCATCCATAAAAATTATTGATGGATTGGAAACAAGCTCCACTGCAATGGTCAGTCTTTTGCGTTGTTCGGTAGATAAGCCACTTTGGCCAGGGATGCCAACTAAACAATCCTTTATATCATCAAGTTCTATTGTTTCAAGGACTTCTTCCACAAATTTCTGCTCAATAGATACAAAGAGTAAGTTAGAAAATACAAGTGTTGCCTGAGAAAGGCAAATCATAATGCATATAATAAGGGTGCCATACCCGTTTTGTGACTGAATCAATCTCCCTAGGCAACCTCAACCAAGCTGAGTATTTGACAGATTCTTTGACTGTTATATATGGAGAATGTATGTCATTCTGCTCACAGTAACCTGAAACTCTTTCAAATGTCTTCTGCACTTTGGGGTATCCTGCAATTCTTATATCCCCTTCAATGATATCTCTAGTTTTTCTTCCTGAAAGGACATCCATGAGAGTTGTCTTTCCTGCTCCACTTACTCCCATTAGTGCGGTAAGAACTCCTGGCCTAAAGGCTCCGGTGATATCTCGCAGCAGTTGTAGTTTTTTCTCGTTTGTACCATGTTTTTTCATCTCCTGTATAGACGGACAAAGTTAACATTGTTAACTAACAACCTCGACAACAATATGCATAACAATGACAATGATATAGTTGAGCTTATTACCGGAGGGGTCTCAACAAAGTACTGGACATCCTTAAATGCTATTGTCAGTGGCTCAAAGGGCAGGACCATTTTCCCTGAATGACCAACAATGCAAAAGATAACCAAAAATCTTTACTGTTTGTTTAAAATTAAGAACTCGTCTGTGAGATAATTTATCAAAAAAGTAGTTTTATTCACCTGTGCTTTGAGTTTCCCTTGTTGCTTGCTTAATATCAACTGTAACTGATTTTAGTTCCACATTATTGCTTCTTTCTCCTCCCTTCGGTTGAGAGAGCTTCTTTTTTGAAACTAAAGCTTGAGACATCTTAGGCTCTGAATACATTTAACAATCAAATTAGTGAATTGTGCAAAATGAAATGTTTGTTTGATATTTTTTCCTTGCAATTAACTTAGATAGGACTTACATTTTAAATAACTAAATGCTAACACAAATCCAAAATAAAAAAGTACTGTGAAACCAAGTAAGGCTCCAACTGATATACAATAGAAGTTGCCGTGGAAGTCTAAACCATGATTAATTAGAACCTTCCTTCCTATGGTGATGCCTCCCTCCTGGATCTGCAAATGATAAAAATACTTTAGATATATGATTCATCATACCATGTGAATGATATATATATATATATATATATATATATATATATATATATATATATATATCTTGTTGTGACTCTTTTTTGGTGCATTAGATCGAGTAGCAGACCACAATAACGGGGATGTTGATGTTGATTTTTACCATCGCTACAAGGTAAAAGCTCTAGCCTCTAAATAAGGACTTGCTTTAGGTATTGATGTTTGATTTCAACTAGATTGAATATATTGTTCACCTATATAACAAATATAAAAAAATATCAGGAAGACATACGCATGATGAAGGATATTGGACTTCAAGCCTTCAGATTTTCCATTTCTTGGTCACGAATACTCCCTAGTAAGATACTCTTTGAGCTTTTCTTCTTATAATTGTTTAGCTGTTCTGAGCATAGCTGTTTATTTGATAACTAGCTATTTTATTTTTTCAGGTTCAATAAATTGTTAATATAGATTATCGTTAGATTGTGTAATCCTAGGAGTATACTTGTAATGACTTTATGTTAAACTGTTCATATAAATTAAACATGGTATGCTGATGATGGAATTAAGCTAAAAACTAAATCATTTTTAGGTGGAAACTTAAAGGGAGGAGTTAACCAAGAAGGCATCACATATTACAACAATCTCATCAACAAACTGTTATCAAATGGTTAGCACAACTCAATCTCTCTTTCCAACTCAAATTCATGATACCTCAAATTCAACAAAATTAACTGATGAAATGTTATTGTACCTAGCATATACCAGGACTACAGCCCTTTGTAACTCTTTTGCATAGGGAAGATTTTGCAAATTACGCAGAACTGTGCTTCAGAGAATTTGGTGACAGGGTTAAGCAATGGATTACCTTAAATGAACCATTCCTCTATAGCATCCAAGGTTATGCTTCTGGAAGTGGTGTACTCCCACCGGCAAGATGTTCTAAGTGGGTGAACTCAAACTACAGTGCTGGTGATTCTATATTGCTTCACATCACCAGATTCTTGCTCATGCTGCAGCAGTAAGAGTATACAGAGAGAGTATCAGGTTAGTGCAAAATTATAACATTGAATACTTTCTTATTGGTAATCAATTATCTTGAATACTGTAGTATATCAAATTGTATAGAAATATAAATTGAAATCACCCAATAATTGGTTAGTACAAAATAAATTTGCATTGAAATATTTTCTAACAGATTTATCAAAAGGGTCAAATTGGGATAACAATAAATGCTCCATGGGTTGTGCCATTATCTAAATCCAAAGCTGACAAAGATGCAGCATCTCGTGCCCTCGTTTTCTCTTTTGATTGGTAAGTGTCTAATTTTTATCACTTTAAAATGCTCGTCTTTTCCTATTTTACTCTTTTTTTCACATCAAGAGTGTTATCTGTACAAATGATAAAAATACTTTCGATATATGCATATGATTGTGACCTATCATGAAGCCAAATAGTTATATCGGAAGATACCTTTCGCCAGCGAGGAGCAAGAAATTCATTTAGCATTATTCCTATTTCCCCATAGGACATGGGAGAAGAGGACTCGACAGAGAAGAAGACTCGATGGAGGAGAGGAACAGTCGACGGAGAAGAGGAACAACGTTCACAACGGCGGCGGCGAGTTTCCTCTGGTGGTCTGCGAAGCGCGAATCGGTAGCCTACAAAGGTTTCACGGCGGCGGCAGCGAAGTTCGAATCAGCGCCTCTGTCCTCTGGTGCTCTTCTCCGTCTGCGATGGTCAGAAATGGAGATGGTGGCTGCAAACCCTAAGTCTCAAACTCTGAGTCTCTAAGCGTATGGGTTTACTGGGTTTGGGGAGGATGCTGAAACGAAAAATGATTTATTTTACAATATTGATCCCGGTTCCGGTTTTTTATTATTCATCCCAGTTGAAGTAAAACAATGAGATAAATAAGGTTGGTGTGCTTTTTAATTTTTAAAAAAATACAAAATTATTTATGTCATAACATTGATCCCGGTTCCGTGTTTTTTATAACCGGGATCAATAAATTAATGGTATTTTTTAACTATCACTTGTCTATTAATCCCAGTTTCGGAAAGGAACCGGGATTAATATCTGGGAACTTTTTTGCAATTCTGTAGTAGTGAGAGGAAACAATACTTAAGAATATAAGAAATCTCTTTATTAAACTTTTAAGGACATTAAGGAGCTGGAAATAAATGTGTGAAGAAACATGATAAGGGCAAATGATCACTTAGAATTAATGAGGCATATGTGAAAACTCATATGAAAGAACCTCATTATCATAAATGTCATTTTGTGCAAAAATGTTGAATTCAGAAGAAGTGCACAAAATGAAAATTTTGATTCTATAAAAGATAAGTTTAAAGCTTATGTATCTTTGAGTCAAACTTAATCAAAATCCACATAAATTTGGTGGATTGATCCTGGATGAATTGGAACATGTTTCTAGCATAATGAATTTTGTTTAATCCATACCATAAACCCACATGTAAAGTATGTGTTTGTGGGAATAAAGTGAAGGTTCTAGCAGAACTTGTCAGGATTTGATGTTTAATCCTTGATATTGGACATCACCTAGACTCATTGGAAACCTTTTAGGTACCTAGTTTTTCTTGGAGTTTGGTTTATTATCTAGGATTAATGTTACTAGATACTTTTTTATGTTTGGTCATGGATGTTTCAATTTATTTAAGTATAATTATCACATTGGTATTTGTATAATAGTGATAGTTATATAAATTGAATTTTAAATGATTTTTTGCTAATTTGTGGCATAAGTGTTTGGGTCATAAATCCAAGGAAAGAATGGAAAGCTTTATAAGGAACAAATTAATATCTTCCAAATTTGGATTTTATTGGCCTAATTATTTGTGCAGATTGTATTAAAGGAAAGAAAAATCAAAGACACAAAGAAAGGAGCCACAAGAAGGATCCAGCTTCTTGAAAATGTGTTCTTCAAAACTTGTGGACCTCTGATGTTAACTTTCTTTTTAGAAAGGAAAAGGTATGTGATCATCTTTATTGATAACTATTCATGTTATAGTTATGTTTTGAAAATTTTTACTTGAATAAAGTAGAAAGTTAAGTACATATAGATGAATGTTATCAATTACGATAAAGATGATGACTAACATGAAAGAATTAATTAAAATGGGCAACATCTGTGACTGTTCGTTAAACTCCTCAAGAATTGAGTAATTTGTGTGTATGCCAGTTACACTGCAGCGAAATGGTGTATATAGGGCATAACAAAACAGTAATGAATATGGTTAGGAGTATGATATTTAGTCTTTACCCGCATTTGTGAATGTATGTCTTGAAACTGCCATTTGTCTATTGAACAGGGTTCCTAGTAAGACAGTGCCAAAGACAATTTTGAACTGTGTTTATAGGATACCCAATTTAAGGCACCTGCATGTTTAAGGTTGTCGGCAGAAACAAGGATTGCAATCCGCCAGAAAAGAAAATGGATATAAAACATTAGTGAGTATTTTACTGATTATCCATATAAATCAAAAGGTATAGACCTTATTGTTCTAACCATAGTATAAGAACCATTGAAATTGTGAATGACAGGTTTACTGAGAATTGTGAAATTAGTGGGAGTATAGTTCCACATAACGTGGAAATTAACGGAGTTAGGGTGCAAGTTCCTGTAATTTGTAATTTGTTCTTCTACCTCAACAATAGTTTCTTTTATCGTTGAATTGTATAACAATAAAGTATGAAATGAATCCACTATTCACAACGATTCTACTTTAGAAGAACCACGAGAAATAGTATTAAAAAAAAAGAAGAAAAGAAATTGCTATTTCGAATGTTTTAAGTGGTTTATCTAAAAGAATATGAATTTGACTTAGTCATTAATGATAACGATGTGTTGTTTTACAAGCCGTAAGTTGTGATAATATTGATAAATATTTTTATATGTGAGACATTGTAGAATTGCCTAAAGGTTACACGAGAGTCGGGGGATAAGTGAGTCTTTTGGACCAAATATAACTCTCGTGACAACCTTGAACGTTACAAGGCCAAATTTGTTATCAATGATTTCCCTCGCAAAGTTGGCATTGACCATTAATGAGGTATTTTGACCAATTACCTGAAAGAATTTATTCAATATTATCATCATGGCATATGTAGTCCGTAATGATTTGGAACTCCAGTAGAAGAATGTGAAAACAACCTTTATGAATTTTAGAGGAGGATGTTTATTTGGATGATCCACTAATGTGGTTCTCAATTGAAAAGAATGAACACATAATGTGCAAATTTGAGGAAATTAATATACAAATTTAAACAAACATCCCACCAATAGTATCTGAAAGATAGTCAATGATACTATTGTTCTTTTTAGATTTAAGGAAACACAATTAACTTGTGTAAGTATCTGAAGGTCAGTGGGAGTGAGTTTATTATGTTGATTTTGTATGTTGATTATATCTTGCTTGCAACTTATTATCTTGGTCTTTTACACTAGACTAAGAAGTTTTTTCTAGTAACTTTGAATGAAAGATATAAGTGAGTCAAGCCATGTGATTAGAAAAAGAATATTCTAGAATATGTCACATGAATTGTTAGTCTTATCTCAGAAAACATATATCATTAAAGTACTAGAATGATTTAGAATGAATAAAATTTATGTTAAGGAAGTATTAACTATGCTCATAAAGTCTTGAGGTATTAGCATGAAACGAATAAATGCATGCTTACTTCTGTAATGAATGATCACATTGAGGTGATTAGAATGTTGAATTTGTAACAAGTTTTGAGGTTACAATTCAAACTAATTGACTGCAAAATTTTATTTCGGGGCTTAGAACTGTCGACAATATTGCTTAGCCGCTGAAAACGTACTGTGGTGTTTTGCAGCAATGACAAGTACTATAAAGTGCTAAAAGTATGTGAATGAAGTATTTTGTCTCTAAAGAATGAGATCAGAAACAAATATTTTCAATAGAGCATATTAGCACAAATCTTATGATTGTTAATCATTTTAAAGAAGGGTTATTGCCTAAACATTTATTGAACATGTTGAAAGTATACGCATTACTGTTGTTAAGTAAAATTGAATTTGATGTTGACATCCTTATGTATGATGTAATTGACACGCTGAGCTCATTTATGATATGTTTGATATGTTTCTGATTACCTGTTCTCTAGAACGGCATGCATTATTGTATTAGAGTAATGTAAACAGGTATTGTCTTGAATAAAGACATTATGGACCAATTATGTATTTCCCAATTATAGATCGTGTTAAGGAAAAGACTATCTTGTGGTACATGGAAGGAATTATGTCGAACAAATGATGTACAACCGCCATGACTCGAATTAGTTCCTATCTTTAATCATGATTAATAGAGCATCTAAGTATAAAATGATTTAGCAATGTAAATGCGCATTAATTGTTTATTTAATTATTTTGTTTATTAGATCATAATGTTGAATTGTGTCACATGAGCCAAGTGGGAGAATGTAAGATTTTAATATCTTAGTATGTCTCATGTGATGTGCATGTGACATGTATTGATGTGTGTTTAGTAAATAAATGATTAAATATTAATGGGCTAAATCATATTTAGATAAGAAGGGGATTGTTTCTAAAGGCCTGTTAGCTTGATGGAAGCCAATGGATAATAGTTAGGGTTTTTACTCTTTATAAGAAACGGGTCTTGTTCCTGACCATAAGGTATTCTTTTCTCTCCCCATCACAGAACGGCTAAACTAAATAAATAACATAGAAAAGTATAGTAGAGGAGGCAAAGGAATAGAAACTGGGTTTCGTGGCTTTTGGTCAAAGGACATTTGGAAAACTTTCTTCCTTCTAACTCTAACAACTCCAGCAATAGATAAAGGTTAGTAATCGTATTCATTCCGTCTCTATAACGTGTGAAAGTCATGTAATTTCAAGATCCCTATTGTTGTAGTTGTAACGAATAAATTAAACTACAACTTATACAATGTCCTTTGATATCTTGGACCGTAAACTATATGAATATGATATTGTAATAATTCCAATAATTTTCTACTGGTCTTACAAAGAAGCTACAGAAACATAACAGACTATGAAAATAAAATGTGCAATTAAAAATACCTTTAACATAAAACTTTCTATAACATTTTATTTCCAAGTGTAACATCTAAATATTTCCAACAATTCTCACGTGGTATACCAATGTATAAAAAGTGTTAGAGTCGTTCGATCGATGATTATTTTTTGTTTTCGCTTTTTGATTGTGCTGCATATTATTCGGTGAGTAAAATACAAGAGTTGATATGGCTAACAACTGGAAAAGAAAAAAGTTCTTGGCTCTTTTCGGCAACACAAACTAGGAGCTTTTTAGTTAGCTACTAGGAGCTTTTAGATTCAGTCAATAAGCTACTAGTTCCGTTCGGTGAACACAAATTAGAAGGAGTTTATAGCTTTTAAAAAGGGAGCTTGTAGCTTTTGAAAGTTACCTTTTAGAAAGCTACTTGAAGTAGCTTTCTAGAAACTAAACTAGCTTTCAATAATTCATATACCAATTATATCATTAAACAAAATTTAAAATTATTTTACTACCCTTTAACTAATTATTAATTATAATTTAATAATTTTGTTATAATTAATTAATTAACTACATAATTAATAAATTAATAAAAAATGAATTTAATTAATTATAATGTAATAATTTTTATATGTTATTTATTTATTTATTTATTAACCATCTATTTAATAAATAAAGGAAAAAATTTGAAAAATTTAAAATAATAAAATGTTGCATGCCCTTTTTGGTCATTTAATAACTTTTATCTACTTCAAAAGCTAGTTTTGCCGAACAACACTATTTTAAATAGTTAGCTAAACAGCTATGAGCTCTTAGCTACAAGCTCACAGCTCGCAGCTCCCTTAACAGCTACAATCTAGAAGCTCATAGCTACAAGTTAGTTTTGCCGAACAGATCGACCCCTTGTTAATAAGTAGAAATGAAAAAAGAAATCACGAACATCAATTTCTATTTAATCGAAAAAATAAAAACATTAATTTTTGAATAAATTTTTATTTTATTTAACTTTTAAACAAGTATTTTAAGAATATATTTATTAGCATTTAAAAAAAAAAATCCTAAATGCATGTTCAACTTCTTTTTGAGAATTATCTAACCTCCTTTAAAAATCGACAAATATTTGCTAAACTCGCTTAAGTTAATTTTGTTCTAACAATGCAGTATTACTTAATCTGAAAATTAGGAATCAGCAAGACACGCACTGCAAAGGGAATCCTGATTCCTCTTTTTTTTTTTAAAAAAAAAAATTTTGACATTCTGATTCCTCTTATTATTACTATAGCCAAAATGCAAAAGAATTAAGATGATTGTAGGGATACACGAGGCACAGCTCCAACCATTCAAAATGATCAAATAAGAAAATGGCCCACAAAACCCTAAAATGAGGCAAAGAAGTGATCGAAATTTCTAGCAGATATGAGAGAGAGAGAGATCACCAAATCAGGCAAAATTGTTTAAAGCACAATCGAGTTGTCTGAAATTTCGCTGTCCTTTTTCTGATTGTTCGATGTCGTTGCCGTCATTAGGTACTATCCGACTTTTAAGCATCTTCAAAATTAATATTTAATTTTTGTGCTTATTTGTCCCTGTTATTAAAGGGCATCTAATATTCCAATTCAAGGCAGAGTTTTTTTTTAGAGCTTGATTGAGAATTTTAAAATTAGATTTTTTTTTATATAAAATTATGTTGTTTTTTAAAATTTGACGGAGAGATTTAAATTTAGTCAATATGTAAAACAAAAGACTATACATACGATTTTGTAAGATTCAGTTTAGTTTTTTTTTTAAAAAAAAATTCTACATCACCCAAATAATATATAAATAAATAATAATATTCTTAAATACATTTTATGGTTTCTCAAGATATTCATTCACGTAACCGTGTGACTAATCATTTCGACATTCTCAAACCCTTTTGATGATAGTCTATAAGTGAGGCTTCTTACATGTGCAAACGCCGAAAATCGAACCTCTAACAACTTTTTTAAGTAACAACAGATTTTTTACCCTATGTACTAACATTTATTGATTTCTTAATATACGTTGTTGCCATTTTTTGAGTGATGATATGAGACCTGCAAAATGAACCTACATATCAACCTACACCATAAGAATGTGACACGTGTCACTTGTTAACCAATCAATGGTTGGCAGGTGACACGTGTCACTCTTTTTATGGTGCAGGTTGACTTATAAGCTCATTTTGCAGGTGTCTAAATCATTTTTGTAATAATAATATTGTTTTTATTTTTATTATCACTAACTTCTATCCATAGTTCTTTTATTTTTTATGTTAAAAAATTTTCTAGGTATGTTTGCGATTCTTTTTTCCAACGAGTCTAAGCAGGCCAGGTCGTAATATTTTTTGGCTCCGGACAAGATTAGTATAAATACGAGAGATTCCTTATTTATAAACAAATTTAATAATGCCAAAATTTTAGAATATTTCTATCATGCAATCTAAATTTGGATAGTTACTATGCAACCCTTTGTTAAACTAATAAGAATTTGTCACCTAATACATGTATATCATGTCATTGCATAAAGTAGTCAAAATTGATTTTTTTGCAATTTAGTCCAACATACATTAAAAATTATACTCTCTCCGACCCTATTTACAAGACCCTTTTGGATACATACAAATCTTTCACGAAAGTCTTAAAGAAATCATGAAGACGCAAGATACAAATAATTTTTTTTGGAATGACAACTTTTGTCTTGTTTAATTAGTTAATTTTTTATTTATTTACTTATTTATTTTTTGAAACGGTAGATGTTTGGCATTAATTAATAGAAGTTTGTACAAAGCAATCAACCAAACAAGGTGGCATAGAGTCAAGCCACAATCTACCTGACTCAATATAAGCATACTTAGCAAGGCAATCTGCCATTACATTATTCGTTCTCAGGATATGACTGAAGCTAAAAACCGTGAATTGGTTGGGCATATTGGCACCTTCTTAGATCAGCCCATGGAAATAGGTCCGTTTTGTGAAACTTTTTTTTTTTTAAAAAAACTTTATTTATTTGTTGGAAACTTGAAATTAATATAATGTATTTTTCTAGGTCTACTTTCATTATTGGTCTTTGATGGTCTATCTTGATTATTCTTGGTGTACTTGATTTTTTTTAATTGTTCACTATCATGTTTTATTTGATAAGATTTTTTTTATTGTTTTGTTTACTAAAATTTTGTGATGCATCCAGGGAGATAAGTGAACCTTTATACCTGCTGATATTTTTCAATGTCTTATTCACCATAAGAAAAGTAGCAGTTTGTGGCAGAATATTTGCGGCAGTTCCGAGAACTGTCGTCGGTACTTAATTTAAAACTGGAAAATTGCGGCGGTTTTATAACCTTCGCAAATTGCACGTTAGAACATACACCTCGCACGTACGCCGCTCGCTGTGCCAAATCACCCACTCTCCTCATTTCTCACTCTCTCCCTATTTCACATCTTGTCCTAAGAGATCCAAACATTCCGCATTTCGCATTTATTTTTTCTCTCTGCTCCCATTCGCATTTCGTCTTTCTCTGTCCTAAGGTCAGTGACTCGTTCTTCTTCGTTCTTCAATTTCTCTGTTCATGGAGATCTGAACAATTAAGAACTCAAATTTCTTCTTCGAGCTTCAGCAATCTAGTTTAAGCTTCTTCGATTGTGAGCTTCTTCCACCATCGGTGCTACTTCCAAACCTAGGTAAGCTTTTTCTACTTCTACAATTTCTTCAATTTGTTACAGCTTCTTCCTCGATTCACCTTAATTTATGAATAGTTACTTTGTAATCTCTTTGGTTTAGCTCTCTGAATCAATTGATTGTGACAATGTAAATCTATCCCTATTCATAATGTGTTTTGTGGTCCTTGAATGAATGATGTATCAAAGGTGTTCGATGAAATGCCTTTAATAAAAGTCACAATAAAATTGAAAAGTTCTCACTTGACCAGATGCACAGCTCGTGCATATTTTAAACTGCTGATGTTCTCTACCTAGGGTGTGGGTATTTGTTGGGGAAATGTTTGATGAAAAAGAATGCTAGCTTGATTACACCATTTAGAGTCTCTGAGATGTTGTTCTTGCATAAGTTTGTGGAGTGTTTTGATGAGAGGGAAAGTTCTCAGCACTTGAAGATATATTTGGGAAAAATTGAATTCTCAAGATAACAAATGCTTAACTTTTGTAATTGAGTTTTGAATATTATATTGTTATGTTTCCTAATCTCATTCTAGTACTTAGATCCGGTGCTGTGTAAACCTGGATTACTACTAATTTAATTAAATTGTATCATTGCTCATTTGAAACCTTTATTGATTCTAGTTAGTGTTCTAACTTCTAAGCTATATACATTCCTTGAAAATGATCTTATTTGTAAAGAGAATATCTTTTGTAAGAAATGTTGATTCACTTTTCCTGTCTTTGTTTCTTTCCATGTAGTAGTAAATTATTTTCAAGGAAGCGAGTGCATTCATGTTGTTATGTTACACATTCTTAGGGATACTGGTTGAATGTCTAACTGTTTTGCCAGTTGAGCTTGGAGAGAAACAAGCTCTGAGCTTGGAGAGAAACAAGCTCAACAAATCAAATGTAGTCTTTTCCCTCCGTTAGGTAATCAATTTCAGTCAAAGTAGACATTATATCATAAATCCTTGTCTAGCCTAGAAAGTTTGAATGATTGAATAATTATTAAAAGACTTGCCTTGGAATTTTAAGACGTGAAATGGAGGTGCTTGAGTAGTTAACTTGAAACTCTAATTTATGGAAAACAACCTTATTTAATTTGGAGGTGATTAAGGTACTATAGTTGGTTATAGATTATGGTTAATTTGAATAAGAATATGTTCTGAGGAGGATAATAAATTTTGAGTTTATTACCTGATTTTTGTTATGAATTATGCAGAACTATACCTGAATCCATGTGGATGATAATGACTCAACAATTAAGCACATTGAGAACCTTCATTACCAGGTTTGTCTGCAATTATAATTTTTATGTTACCTATCAATTTCAGTTTTTGGGTATTTGTGTTTTAATCGGAAAACCTATAATTGAATCTAAATTTTGTTAATCAGGGATTTCTATCTAATGTTTTTTTATCTAATTAGTGACAGTATTGTGTTTATATGTGCGAAGCTTGATTCATGACCAAAATAGGTATTGCGATCACAATTGATCAAAAGAAGAGGTCTGTTTACTACAGTCTAGAATTCTGTAATCAAATCAGGTGAGCTAAATGTCTCTTGTTAATTTTAAGATATTATGTGTTGAACTTGTGCTTTTCATACTTGCTTTTTCTCTTGTATCTTTTGAATATGTGAAATGTCTTCTAGAAATTTACTCTAGCTTATACTTGGTCTGTCACCCTTTTTCATATTTATGTTTCTATGTATGCAGAGCATTTGAACTTGTATTTGTTTGTGTTATAACTTACTAATAATAATATTTCATTTTGTTATGTTTTTTCGGGGAGAACTTGTTTCTGCTAATTATTTAGATGCTGCACCCAAATGACAAGAAGAAAAGTAGTACAAGGGGGTGAAAATTTCACTATTGTAGTTTCCTCTCAATTTTAATCCACACATTGTTTTATGTCAATTTATCGGCATTCAGAACTTCCAATTTGTTTTTATTACTTATGATTATGCATGGGAAAGTATAGACTTACAGATGTTTCACCTGTTTTTGTTTATCTGCAGAAGCATAAACCTGACTTAACATCTGAGATCATGGCTTTCAGGGATTATCTTTTGTCATAAACCGTGTCAGATACCCTTGATGTTTGGGGACTCAAGGGTATTGGATTTTTTTCCCTGATAATCCAAATTGATTGATAAATTATATCCATTTTAGTTGGGTTTGATGAATTGTGCTCAATAAATATTTATTAATGATAACAGATCTAGGGCACCAAACTGTGCAGAGAATAGTCCATGCCTCTGATCCACTGCAGTCAATGCAGGAAATCAATCAAAATTTCCCTAGCACAGTTTCTTCTTTGTCTCGCATGAAGGTAAATTGTCTTGTTACTTTTGTTGGATGCCCAAATATAAGATATGTAACCAAAAAAAGAAATATATTTATGACTTTTTTCTACAGCATTATTGTCTGTTATTCTGATGGTACTGTAACGTATGACAGGTTGATGATTCTCTTCGAGATGAAATAATGGCAAACCAGCGGATGATCCCACCTGGCAAGTCTTTAATGGCTCTCAATGGTGCTTTACTCAATGTTGAAGATATTGACCTTTATTTGTAATATTTTTTTCTCTTGCTGATATCGTTTACATTATATTGCTGAAACACTATTTGCTCTTTGTACTCCATGGTTGCACCTTTCTTGTAGCTTGAGGTTACTGTTTATCTATCATCTCTGGCATATGAAAAAATTGCTGATGGTTCTTTACTCATTAGATAAGTTTGTAAAATGGAAAATGTTCATTAAAAAAAACACAAGGGAAGCTTTATAAGAGGTAGCTGCTTGGTGGTTTTTGTTTCTCTGCATTTTCCAGTTATATCAATAGATGTTGTCTAGAGCAAAATGTTTGCAATTGATGTTGGTATTCTATGGAATTTCATATTTGCAATTTGCGGGGGTTGTTAACCGTCGCAAATTTTAGGTCAAAATTCTACAGCGGTTGCCATAACCGCCGCAAAATATGATTCTCGACGGTTAGTTTTGCGTGAGTTATTGAACCGCCGCAAATATATTTTGTGACGGTTATAACCGCCGCAAAACACCTCCAAAAACCGTCGCAACTTGCCCCTTTTTTTGTAGTATATTTTCTTTACTTATCTCTTGAAAGTTCATTAATGATAATTTTGTTTAGCTGGGTTGAAAATAATAGATAAAAGATTTAAACAATAAAATTCAGAAAGAAAAATGAATATTGAGAATTCAAAAAGGTAATTAATTATAGCATAATACTGTATTGTTTACAAGTTAATAAATGGGAATAAAAAATCTCTATCATGCATCGTAACTAAATTACACTGAATGTCTCCATAAAATTAAAAATTTAAGATCATTATAACATTTGAGACAAAACCATGAATTCAAAATGCTCTTTCAATTTTGTTTACCAAAAAAAAATGCTCTTTCAATTTTTAATAAAGAGGTAATTAATGATTATAAATATATATTTTTGAAATGATTATAAATATTAAATATATTGAAAAGTAAAATACCATGTATTTAAATCAATATACTCCGTATTATGCAACAATACCTATCAAATGTGAGTATAAGATAAACTAATAATATTAAGGGAGATGTTATTTGCACCCCTGTCATTGTTACATACACCCAACTTTTATAATTTTTTAGCACCATGTTTCCTATATTACCCTCATCATTACTTCTCACACCCATACATCTATTATTTACACCCATCACTAATATTTACACCTTAATCCTAAAACCCTATATATATACACCTTATATATTACTGTTTACACCCAACTTCTTCTTCTCCTCCATACAGATCATCTTCTTCATAAAAACCCTGTTCACCACTTTGCTCACTCAAAACTTGCATACCTTTTTAATCATTGAAAACAATTTTGTTGACGTGTTGTTTATAATCGAAGGTAATTTCTTCTTCTTTTCCTGTCTCAATTCGTGAAAGATGCAGATGAGGCAAGTTAATCAACAGATCGGATGATCAATCCGTGGAAAAAAACATGGATGAACAATCCGTGAGTTGGGACGGATGCACAATTCGTGAGACGGGACAGATGCACAATCCGTTTAGGGCACGGATGAAGCCTCTGCAACAACATAACGAAGATGACAATGCAGAAGAACACGAAAAAACGAAACCACCCAACATGCAACTAAAATATAAACTAAAGTAGGAAAGGAATAAGAGAGAAGAAGGACATGAGGCAGCGATGAACAAGAGGAGGTAGAGATGAAAGGAGGCAGCGATTAAGAAGAAGAGGAGGAGGCGGTGATTTTGTGTTTGAATGAAGTGGGTGTGGAAGGAAAATATAAAGTTTAATAGTATTGGGTGTAAGTAAAAATGAAAAGAAGGTTTGGTTTTTTAGAAGGAGGGTAATATAGGAAACATGGTGTAAAAAATTATAAAAGTTGAGTGTATGAAGTAATGACTAGGGTGAAAATAACATCTCCCTAATATTAAATTAGTAAAAAAATACTTAATAAATTATTTAAATAATCCTAAGGTCCTGTGCATGGTACGAGTACATGCTAAAAACTAGTTGAGTATAAGACATGTTTAATGTGTATCCTTTAATTTTAGTGTATCTATAACTCACAAAATTTCAATCATTATTTTGAGTGATTGGAATCTAAAAGAATTTAATAGCAGTAATTTGTGTTAAAAAAAACCCATCTTATCACTTAAATTTGTAAGTTGGAGAGATGCACAAAATACCAATATCGATGTTATTGAAATCATTATAGTGATCAAATCGATTAATTAGAGTACGATAGATTACTGGTTTATTGGTTCAACCAATGAAACAATAACTAAAAATCATAATTGTGGAGGGGTTGTCAACTTTGATCCAGTTTTAGTTTTTTATTTTTTATTTTATTTTTTAAGAGAGATTGCAAAGGGGCAGCTAGCAGCATCACATGCATGACAGCTGCTGGGCTGATGGAGCTAAAGGAAATAGCATCACAATGGCACGCAACATGTAGAGCCTCTCCCTCCATCAATGGAAGGAGGGGAGACGCTACTACCGACGTTACCCAAAGTAGCGACACTACCACATGACATAAAAAAAATTTTGGTTTTTTTCATGTTGGCAAAAACGATTTCTGGAAAAAATAAATAGTTTTCAAATCCCAATTTCATAAATAGTTTCAAAAGTGGCTCATATAGCTCAAATTGCCCAATTCAAATATGGTGGCGTGGATCTAATAATGTCAACAAATTAAATGACACTTAATTATTGTTATGTAATTTGCAATAATATTATTCATGATATTGAATTTTTGTTACATTATTCTTTCCTGCATAGCACCAGTTTTTTCCACCACTATTTCATCAATAATCTCAATGAAAGCATTATTATTACAACTTTTTTTTTTAAAGAAAAACTCCAAATTAAACAATAGTAGCTCACTAATGGTATGTTTGTTTTGACGTTAAGGGGCCCTAAAATACATGTTTACGTTGAAGCTACAAGTTATAACTTTGAGTTTAATATGTCTGCAGTGACGGTGTAAAGATTTTTACACTGTCGGTACATCATCCACCGTTCATTTGCATTACTATTATTTAAAAGTCAATAATCATATACCCTTGGATGGTGGATGATGTGCTGACAGTGTAAAGTGTATAAACTATTTAATTTTCTCTATAACTTTTATAGACTGATTTCACGTTTCTACATGATTTTAACCCGAAATCCAAACATACACTAAATGATTCACTAATGATGGATCCAGAAATTTTTTAATGTGGGGGCGAGACATATAAAAATATAAAAGATTGCAATTATATTTCGTTTGTTCTTATATCAGGTCATGTTATATTTTGTAGGAGGTATTTAATTTTTTTTCCTAAATTATTCGTACTAGATTAATGTTCTGATTAACTAAATTCAATTTATCATGAAAGAAGTAATGCAATTAAAAATTTGTAGAAATGTAAAATTGATAGATATATTTTTGTTAAAAAAGAGAGTCAACTACTTATCTTAATCTGTGTGCTTTGGTTAAATGTGACTTATAAATATTAACAAAGAGAACAATATATTACTTATAAAACAATATAAAATATATTTAAAAAAAAATATATTAATTTCTAGTGTCATTAAAGTGTACTCAATCTTTACAAAATGTAAGTCATGTATTAAAATCACATAATAATGATAATAACAACGACGACGACGACAACGACGATGACAACAACATGGTGCTACAACAATACAATTTCAAAATAGAAAAATATTTAATCCAAAACTAGTTTTGTAATTATTCTAATAATAATGTATACATTTATTTTTTTTATATATATATAAGTCTGGTAATAATTATATATATTGTGGGGCACGTGCCCGCACTACTTTATAGGTGTAGTTGCCTACTTGTACAATACACTAATGTCTGATGAGCTAACTTTCACTATAACATGTCCGACCTACCTATATATTTCGTATCATAAATGGGGTATTTCTAAAGATGTACATGTCTCCGATGATGTGTAACTAACATTTTCAGTTGTAAAGATAGGACAAAACAGATATTAAGTGTAAGTTTCTAGTGGGAAGTTGGAATAGGTCACACGATTACCCGCTTTAACACTACTTGGGGTCAAAACATACACAAGAGCTTGTATACCACACGTAACAAACACCTGCCCTATCGTCTCTGCCTTTTAATTTCCAGCAGCAAATAGAACAGCTCCAGACTTTGATAGGACAAAATGCTCAGCTATTATGCTCGCTAGCTCTATCTCATTCACTATTTGCATCTAATTAAGGAGCTGAAATTACAGATGATTCGACTTTTATTTGGATTGTGATAGCAAGTCTGCGCTTTTGAAAATCTCCTGATCGACAACTATGAATTTTTAGTATCCTGTGTGTTATTTACTGTTTATTACTATTTCGGTATTTTTTTTTATTAGTAAAATAATTAGAATTGGATCGGATAAAAAAAAGTACTCAAACAAATTATTAGAGAGGTTTTACATGCTTTATTTGGATAGAATGGATACAAGAATTGAAACACATGCGCCAACTAATTAAAAAAAAAAAAAAACTTTTATACCAACTATATGAGAAAACCATTTTAATTTTACGAATGAACATGAATTGCATCTAACATATCAACAAGATCATAAGAACCATTATCAAAAATAATGAGCTGTTTGATTACTTGTTCCGGAAACTGTTTTTTGTTTTTTAAAACAATAAAAAATAATTCTACCAAAACTAATTGAATGCTACCCAAAATCTCTTATATCCACTAATTTCAATACAATTACAAATTCTACCAAAACTAATTGAATGCTATCCAAAAAAAATCTCTTATATCCACTAATTTCAATACAGCTACAAATTCAACAAAACTAATTCAATTCTACCCAAATCATTCTCAAGGAAGCTATCCAGCTATCCACCATACTCTTTGATGTTATCCTGCATTATTAAACAAGATATGTCAACATAAATACATCATACTCAAATAAAAAACCAAATACAACATATAATAAACTTAAATTGCCATTGAAAAAATCAGATGCTGTAACTTATGAAAATCCAACAAAAAAAGGGAACTCTGTTGAGATTTTTTTCCCCTTATTTCCTAGTTTTGAATGATGCTAAGGGGATTCTCATTCGTCCCATTCTTAAATTTTTTTATCCTTCAATAAATTTTTCCGTTATATTGAAAGAAAAGGTACTTATTATGCTCAATGAAATTACACCTCTACCATTATTATGATTCAGCAAACAAGAAAAAAAGCAAAAAGAAATGCAGCTCCAACAATTACTGCCACCTACTTCTAGTCTCATTCAAGGCTCATAGAAAAAAAGGTGCCCAAGAAAACAATTAATTGATATACATCACTCAAGATACCTCAATTCTATCCTATTTCCTAATCTTTCCTTTTAATGCTCATGAAGCTGTATATTTCATCTAGTTAAGAATCCAACACCAGCATGTGCATCAATGGAAATAAAAGGGAAAAATCTTCACCTTTGTAAATGACTCTTCCTGAATCAGGAGGTATAAAAGCTTTGTGAAAACCTGCCAGAAAAGATATCAAACATACACAAAATGTCAATAATACGTCATAATTTGTGTGTGATAGTTTGTGAAATGATTATAATCTTCAGAATAAAACTTCTAGCAATAATTTGTGTGTGCATAGGTGTAGGGAGAAAAAGAGAAAGCATACTCCATTATGGGCTGACAAGAATACTGATTGCATCAGAGAGATAACATCAGTTTTCTTTGTGAACTTTTTAATCCCAAGGAATCCTTTAAGTTGTTGAAGGGCGATTGTGATAGCTACTCCCCCCATAAAACCAACAATCACAACATGGGATAGGAAGTCAATCAAGAGTCCTAACCTGATCAAAAGATCAATGCAACCAAAATATCATCATGGTGTATTAAAAAGTGGTGCTTCATGGAACTTGGAAGTTAGTAGCACATGTACAGGGCATAAACACTAGTGTTAGGAGGATTACATATGCAATTATGTAAATTCCCTTGAAAAGTGTCATACCTAAAGGCAAATTATGATCCACGTGAGCAATCACAATCATATTACAGATGTTGTGCTTGAAGTCCATAATAAGCCTAAGCTCCTCTGCTGTGAACCCTGTAGATATTACCATAAAAAACTCAGCTCGGATTATACATGTTCAAATTCAAAATAAACAAAAAACACAAGAAGTAATAATGTTCAAAAAAATTCAGCATAAAACTAAACTGAGAAAATTGCAGTTATTCTCTGAGTAGATGAGGTTATATCTTCGAATCACCTAATGATAACTATAAGTTGGTTAAACAATCTTTCATAGGCAAGTTTCATGTTAAAGTTTACTGTACAACATCACTGTCACATTCCTGTTATACCTCCTCAACCCACTTGTTCAGATCCACATACAAACACATTTCAGACTTAAGATCAAAAAGAGTGCACAGGAGAACACATATAAGCATGCTATCACATATACAAGGAGGGAGAGAGATGTTTTCTTAATAACAAAGTGTTATAGAAAAATCAGATATTAATGGCTAACTAAATCAAAATCAAAATCAGTTGAAGGAGTAATTTGCCAAAAGGAATTGAAGCAGATTTATATTCATCTAATTGGAAAAATCAAAGAAAATATTTTAGACCAAGATGAAGAGAAGAATAAAGGCTTTGTGCGTATAAAAGGAAAAGAAGGAAAGGAAAGAGGCCGGTAGAGAAATCATGAGAAAGGAAGCACCCAAAAGAGAGCAGTACACACACCGCAGAGAAATAGAAAAAGGAGTGCTCTACTGCATTTTTTTTTTTAATTTTCATAGTTTTCATAATAGTGCCACCAAGAAGTAAAGATATACAAGACATTGCACAAAATTGGAAATTGAATTACGAGTTTGGTACAAACCATAAGCTTGATTAGGATGGAAGGCTTTTATATCCTCGACGTGGAGCGTGACGGGAAAATAACCACAAACGTGCTTGCATATGTACCTGAAACACATATCCCATTCTTTAAAAAATTATGCTTTTGATTCCGTTTATGTTAAAGACACTCTAAATTGCTCATTGACACTATATGCTAATAACATATCATAATTTTAGTTTTAATTTTACATTTTCACAAAATTATCATGATGTGACAGAGTGTCACTATCCTCACCCTTTTCATTCATAACAGAAATGCAAAAATACTCTAACCATATAAAAAAAGAGGGAATAAACAATAAAGCTAATGAGTGACAGCGAAAAAGGTAGTACCTGGCCAATTTTCTTCCAAGTTTGCTCTTTTCATCCACAGGAATCACCATAAACACAACGAGCAACCCAAAAACCTTGACATGCAATTAAAAAGCCCCACATAAAAAAAAAAAAGAAAAGCCCTTTTCAAAATCGCCATGCTCCTCTAGTCCTCTGTAAGATTTTCAACACAGACACCGAATTTGACATCTTCCCTAATCTGGATAAACAACAAAAGATCAGTCTTTTTTTAACATACTGAGGGAAAACTGTGTAATGGTTAAAATTTTAACTGTAGGTTTCTCTGATTAGGATCTAACAGATCTGTTATTTGCTCATTGTATATCTGCAAAACAAACCAAAAAAAAGTGTCAAAAGGGCTAAAAAAAACAATATGAGCATAAACTATGGTGAGGATTTGATAGTCATTAAAAAAAATAACAAGAAAGCTTAATAATAATGATAATAAAGGTTGTGATTTCAACTATAATGCTTACATAAGAAAGGATAAATTGTTCACTAGTGCAACTTGAATAAGAAGTATGAAGTTAACATAGCCTATAAGTGAAGTAATCTTACAGGATATCAAACTAAAAACAGAAAAAGCTTTCTATTTTCATTGAAGTATATATCTCATGATATAAAATACCACTAGAGATTTTAAGAAAAATGAGTATTTTTTTGCAGCAAAAAAAGGATGTACCTGAAGCAAAAAGTTTCTTGTTACTGCTTGATAAAGCTTTGCCTAACATCATGTTTGATTAGTAGTTGACATAAATGCAACTAAAAATTTAAAGTGCACCTACCTATGCAACTAAAAATTTAGTGAAAGATACATCCAAATAACAACAACAACAACATTAACAACAAAAACAACACAATCAACAATTATTATTGCTCCAAACACCACAATTTACACCCCCATTGGAGTACCCACTTCTGATTTTGAAAGATTTCGAACACAGATAGAAAAAAGAATAAAAACTACCCAATCAACTAAAAGTTCAAGTACCATAAATACACAAATTCAATAAAACCCATCAAGGGTTCTTCACATCCAAGGTATACACATAAAATACACAAATTACAAAAAACGGAGTTCAATTCAATACATTCAAAATTTCAAATTCACAAATTGCAACAATATTTGAAAACATAATCGAGAATCAAAAATTGCAAAAATGATGAAGTACCTTAGAGAAGACGAGAGCAACCAGAGGATCCACGAGAGGAGCGAGTGAGAGGAACAAGAGCATCATGAGAGAAGAGAAGCATCGCAAGAAAGAGAGTGGCGAGAGAGAAGAGAGAAGCATCGCACTATGAGAAGAGAAGTGAGAAGCAGTAGCGCGATGAGAAGAGAAGGGCCGCGATGAGAAGAGAGCAGCAGCACGATGAGAAGAGAAGGGTTAGGTTAGAAAGAAAATGCCAATAATTACAACAATGCCATTAATGAAAACACCATGTTCTCCGTGTTTTTTTATTGTTTCCAGGGCTAAAACAAAACAAAAACACTTTGGGCATGTTCTGTATTTTTTGTTTTTAGAACAAAAAATCAAAAATTGTTTTGGGAACAACTTCCACCAAAACAAGCTTACCAAACAAGTTTTATTGTTTTTTTATTCTTAAGAACAAAAGACTTGTTTTCAAAACAGTAATCAAACAGCCCCTAAATCTTGCTTGATTCCACTGTTCTTAAAAAAGTGTTCTCGAAACAGGATATATTTTTTTGTTTTTAAAAACAGTAAATAGAGAACAATCTATAGATGTTTTGGTCTTGTTCCGAGAACTGCGAAAACACGGAGAACTGACAATTTTCATTAATGGCATTTTTGTAAATATATTGAAACTCTCAATCTATTGTGACTTTCAGCTTTTTGTCTCTTTGGCATACTATTGTTTCTTTTTTCTTTTTACATTGTTCGCTATTTATTCTTTTTAAGTTAAAAATCCACTTTGGTTTTTAAAAGTTTTTGTATTATATCATTCAATACAATTAATTACTTCTTTCCATAAGAACCCTTATTTATTTAATGCATGTTTTCTTAATTAACCAATCACAGAATATATAATGTAATTTTAATTTTTTTATTCACCATTTTAACTTCAATTTGGGACAAAAATTATATTTTCTATGTTTTTTACTAACTTTATGGGACAGAGGGAGTAATACTTGTTAGATTTTCAATACTATTAATAGGAGTAGTTTTGAAAAGACATATCAAATATTCATATTTCTAATATCATTAACTAAATTAACCAACTTTCTTAATGAACATAAAATCTACCAAAATGATCTTATATATAGGAACGGAGAGAGTAGTAATTAATGTTCCATTGATTTTTTTAAAATAACAATTTTTTAATAACAAATTCATTACGATAAATTGATAAAGTGGCAATTATTTAAAAATGGATAGAGTATTTTGTAAGATTTCTAGGGCTAAGTTCTCTCATGCTTCCCTAAAAAAGAAAAATATTCGATTATAAAAAATACATATCTACCAAGAAAATTAGTTATATTAGGACTCTAAATAAATATTAAGTAAAAAAAAATATTTGTGAAAATAAGTAAGTAAATATAATTAAAAATTAGAATGGAGATCTTACAAACATAAAAAATCCCTAAAGATTCTTATTAAGGACATGAAAGACTAAAAATTAAACAATTTTTTTATTCAGCAATTGAACTCATTAAACATAAAAAAAATTAATAATAACAAAAAAAAATAGACTCTTGAGTTGCTTTGGTTTTATTATCCATTTTATCTCTTTAAAATATATCTAAATTTTTTTTCTTCAGATAAATAAAAAAATTATAAAAATGGTTTGGAAAGGTAAATAAAATAAAACAAGAATAAATTCTCTATTTTAAAAAAAAAAACATTTTCAAAACAAATTTACCAAATAATTTTTTTTTGTCCTATAATTTTTAAAACTGTAAATACCAGAACACAATCAAACAGGCCCAATATAATTACGGAGTAACTAGATGGACCATAAATTACGGAAGTTGCTTTTTGGCCCCCGCTACCGGCTTTTTGGCCCCCATTACAAATTTTTGTGAACGAAATAACCTTACGTTTCTTAAAATTTTCGGTAATACATAACCGGAATATTTTCGGTTTACCTGAACCGGGAAAGTTTTACACCCCATTCCGGTTTGTCGAAGTCGGAACAATTTCGGTAGTGCCTAACCGAAACCTTCCCGGTTTTCTACAGTCGGAACATTGCAGCCACTTTGTGTAACACATGCCCTCGAACCGGTGGCGACACCAATTTAGCACCAATTGATGCAACAACCCCTGCAACATTTGACAACGCATACTACACTTCATTGTTGACCAAAAAGGGTCTCTTTCATTCTGATCAAGAGCTCTTCAAAGGTGATGGTAGTGAAAGTGACAAATTGGTGCAGTTATATAGTTACAACCCTTGTGCTTTTGCTAAGGACTTTGGAAATTCAATGATCAAGATGGGTAACATTAAGCCTCTTACTGGGAATAAGGGAGAGATTAGATGTCATTGCAGGAAAGTCAACGGCTTCTTCTAATAAAACTGCTGCATATTTAAGTGTGATGGACCACAATTTTATACATGAAGAAGCTAAGGGTGAAGATTGTTCAGACTGTAGTAAACCGGGAAGATTTCGGTTAGGCACTACCGAAGTTGTTCCGACTTCGGCAAACCGGAATGGGGTGCATGTAAAACTTTTCCGGTTCAGGTAAACCGGAAATATTTCGGTTATGTATTACCGAAAATTTTAAGAAACTTAAGGTTATTTTCGTCCACGAAAATTTGTAATGGGAGCCAAAAAGTCGATAACGGGAGCCAAAAAGCAACTTCCTAAATTACATCAATTGAACCGATAACCAAAGGTAAGATGATTTTACACTAAAATCTGTAGAGTTTTGATGGCGATGTGTTTGTGGGAAAGGGAGAGAGATAAAAAGAGGAAGGATAGGGAAAGGGAGGAATTGAAAATCATGCTAAGTCATCCCCTAAATAAACAATAAAAAAAAAATGAAAAAATGAAAGAAAGAAAGAAACTTTTGATAGGATTAAATAAACGATACTCCATCTTTCAAATCTTTGTGCGTAAATATGGGCCTATGGCCACAGGGCTTGTTCGTTTCCTTCATCATTGATTTGAAGGCAAACCACTGGGCTTTGTATTCATTTTGTGCGCACAGGTGCTACTCACTTCCCAGTTTTTAGTCTCCAAACCCCATTTTTTTCAATGAGGTTCTTTTGAAATACTTTCCGATACCCCCGAGCATTTTTTCGGTTACTCTCTTATTTAAAAAAATTCATTTTAAAGTCGTAAAATGCATTTTCCGATTCGGGGGCATAGAAAATATTCCGACTGAATTTCATCGAAAAAAATTAGGGTTTGAAGACTAAAAACGAGGTTTGAGGACTAATGACCTAGGGATTTAGTTTTTGGGTTTTGATTTTTGGTCTCATAGTTGAGTTTTTGGGTTATAATTTGGTCCATATAATTACGCGTAATTATATTATGGGTTATTTAAGTATTTAGTCCTCGAACTTGTGTGTTCTTTTGGAATTCGTCTTTGAATTTTTTTCGATACTTTAGGTCTCTAAACTTTTTCAAATTTTTTGGAAATGGTCCTTTCGTTAATTAAGAAATAATATGACCGACGTCATGCCACGTCACTTTCATAACATCGACGAGTGATGTGTTATATAGTGTCACGTGACACCACATGAATTTTTTTATTAAAAAATAAGTTCTTTTAAAAATTATTTAAATTTCGATTTTATTTTTTAAAAAATACTCCCTCCGTCCAATCGGGATGGTAAAAAATGACTTAATTTTTTATCCCAAACTATAGTTAAAATAATTAATGAAAAGTTTAGAAATTGTAAACTTTGAATTGTGATTGGTTGATCAATGCAAAATGCATTAAATTAGTTGTTTGATAATTTGTTGATGTGTTAGACAAACCATTAAATGCATGTCTCCTTAATTTTTTTATTTTTGAATTTTTTAACCATCCTTTTGGGACGGAAGAAGTAATATTTTTAATTATTTTTAATAAATTTGAAATTTTTTTTAATTTGAAAAATTCATGTGGCATCATCTGGCATGTTACTTGTCGATATGGCGAAGGTAACGTGGCATTTCGCTGGTCATGTAAGAACCATTCCCAAAATTTGAGTACAGTTCAGGGACCTAAAACATCAAGAAAAAAAGTTTAAAAATCAATACCAAAAGAACACCTAAGTTTAGGGATTAAAAACATAAATAAACCTTATACTCTATTATTTTTTTAGAATGATTCTTATGATCTTGTTGATCTGTTGGATGTAATTCATGTTCATTCGTAAAAGTGGTTTTCTCATATAGTTGGTACATAGAAAAGGTTTTTTTTAATGGGATCGCCAAATCAGCGTACGAAGTTAAAAAAAAAATAAATAAATAAAAATTAATTGTGAGCAAATCTATTTTGAGAATTGAGTATTTATTATATGTTAAGATATTATTTTCTTATTTACAATTTCTGTTATTAATTCAATTGATTTCCACTGTAACTCCTTTAGGTTTATGGATGAGTATTTTTTTTCTTTCTATCGATCGATTGCAATTTTATTAAGAATCGAATAGAATTACTACTACATCATTGTGGAGGATAAAAATGCTATCCAATTCTTTGGATTATAGGGATGTAAGCGGTTTCATATTAAATAACGAGAATGCTAAAATTGAATTGGATCGGATAAAAATGCAATCCAGTGTGATTTTGTGATTCAATCCAGTTTCAAAATTTTTAAACTATTGTTGTATGATCCGATTCATGGTTTCATAATTTTTAACACCATAAAGTTCAGACCAATTATTCTAATTTTTTTTTTTTTTAAAACTCCATTCCGCTAAAGTACAAACACGAGTATTCTTGAAAGATGATTATTAACCCAATTTGGTATTGAATTCCCTGTCAGGTTGTAACAAGTATCAATGCAAAACTGAATGCAATTTATCACAATCAAGTGATAAGTATTGTCATTGTAGTTTGCAGACTATCCCTCCACGAAATCTCCAACTTCGAGAGGATCTAACTAATAACCATGTTAGTAATTCCAGTGAATATCGATCTCCTAAACGCAAGTTCAACCTCAAGGCCACCACTTGTTGGATAGTCATGGGCTCCACAATCCAAATGCATTTCTACTCTATAAGATGCATTTCGCCCTTTTGTGCCTTTTTTTTTTCTTTGCATAAAACTCGTTCTTTTCCCCTTGTTTGTTGAAGCTTGCCTCAATTAGGTTTTGTACGGTGTTATTCAATTAGGTTTTTGTCTCATGTTCTTTAGTATGATGTTTTTATTATTTAAAGTGTGTTAAAATCAACAAAGCCCATCATAATTGGTAGATAACTGAGTTTTTTAAGCATAAGTATGATGTTTGAGGTTTGATCCCTGTCGTGGATATGGAAAAGACTTTATTGATAAAGACAAAACTCACTTCGGATCCGATCCGATCTTTATACATAAAATACATTAAGACCGAATTAAACAGGACCATGCTAATTTGGCTGATCTGATCTCTAATATCCGTAAAAAATCAAGTTGGACCGTTACACCCCGAAATGATATCCATGATGTCTAACGGAAAGTCAACCCACCACACAAAAGCTGAAGCAACAAGCTTATCAGTTGCTTTCTTGATTTCTAGCTTGAGTTAAAGGTAAAATATTCGATTTATTTATTTATAGTATTCGACTTGATTTTTTAAGTTTTTTTTTAACACACACATATATAAGGTATGAAGTTATTTTTTTAAATGGTCCTAAAATATATTTTTTATGATTCAATTTAAAAAAGTGGATAAGTTTTGTATATGTTTTTATTTTTAATTTAATGGTACCAAAATTATGAATTTCGGTTGATGAATGAGAGAGTTATGAAATAAAAAATATGTTGATAGAACTATTATTAAAAGGAAAAAAATATTTTAGGATTAATTAAAAACTATAGATATATAATGGTCCGGTTAAATCCGGTCTTTGAAATAGATTAATGACTAGTTAGACTAATCAAACTACAATAGTTTAGTTTAGTTCAGTCCATAACATTCATCACCCAAAAATCAAATCAGATCGAATTGAATATAAATGATATGGTATGGTTTGTCTTCTTGCTAAATTTATTTGAAATTTTAAAAACTTGGAAATTCAATTTTTTTTAAGTCGTGATTATCAATGATTTAAACATATTCAAGCAACAATTTCATATTTTCATTAAACATTAATCCTAATACTACATCCAAACATTCTTATGAAAATAAAAATTCAAATAAGTTTCAATATAAATACATGACTTCTGAAAAATATTGTAATTAATATGATTAAAAATAATATTAACTCGTGGTCTCAAAAGCTGTGAGAGAGTGGACTAAATGAGAAATAAGAAATGGATCCTACCTTCAAACTAACTAGATCAAACTTAATTTTGATATCTAGTTCGATTTGATTTTATTAGTCTCGTGATTTTATCCGAGATCACTAATTAATAACCGGAAAATAACCGGACGGAGTAAAAGCACTAATTTAGCCTGTATTAAACCTAATCATATCATCTCCGATACCTTCAAGGAGAACCGATCAATTTGTTCTTATCATAGTTCGCTCTTCCAAGCTGCTATCTCATGAGCAATTATATTTCGGCAGTGTGATGTATGAATGACGCAACGTTTGTCTCAATTTTCCATAGTAATTAGAAGTTACTGCTATTACTTTACTGTATTATTTATGCAACCGGAGATACTGAATGATTTAAAATGACTCGAGGCAAAAAGTCCATGCATACTTTATTAAGAAATCAAGAGGAAATTAAGAGCGTAAACATACATCGATGTTTTTTTTTTATTATTTTTTTTTTACACCAATCGGTATCTGGATCTGGTTTACCCAGAATTCGACTCATCCGGTTCGATCCAACTGAGCTCACGCTAAGCGATAGGGTCTACCAGCAGGGATTGCTCCATATATATCTAAGACTCGAACTCGAGACCAGTTGGTCAAGAAACTAAGTGAAATATCACTTGACCAACCCACGTTAATAATGTATGTCTTTCGTAACCATAAGTTTTATGAACATGCACCGATTATATATGCATCATCTTTATGTATTAAAAATGATAGATTGCTAAAATATGTAGAGATTTTTTTTTTTTTAAATAGGTGAAAAAATCTTTTTCTTTTTTATAGATTGTATATCAACTATGTAAAAACTTTACGGTGTTAATATTTTTTTTTTATCTGTACTCTTTGGCCAGTAACACATGTGTCTTCAAGAGCACATTTAATACCAAGAAACTCGTGATACTAATCCTGCACGAGGTCGCGTTCCTATGTCTCTCCCAGCGCGGTGTGTTAACCGGGAATCGATCCTAATCTCAAGCTCTATTCCCAAGTTCTCAAATTGGCATGATCACACCACTTGAGCCAACCCTCCTTGATTTGCAGTGTTAATATACAATGCATTATTTTCTCAATCTAAAGACATTAGATTTATGAATATTATGGAAGTCCTTTCATAACCTTTATTTATTGATCTAAGGTGACATATTTGATTATTTATCAAATATCATTTCAAAGTTTGAATATTATGAAAGGAGAAAATAGTATTAAAAAAGATTTATCTCTTAAAATAACTTTCTCAACTTAATACATATTAATTAAATGTTAAGCGGAAATTGATTCTAGTTGTGTGCATGATTGTTTATTCTAGGGGTGTAACTGGTCGGGTTGGTTTGGGTTTTGAGGAGATTTAGCACTCAACCCAACCAAAGTAAATTGGGCTGGGTTGGGTTGGGTTGTGCTCTATTTGATTGTCAAAACCGACACAACCCAACCCATAAAAATGCGGGTTGGGTTGGGTTGGATAATCAGGTTTGTGTCTTATTTTCCATAAAATAAAATAAATAAAAAAATATGAATAAATATAAAATAAAATTAAAAAAATCACATAAACAATAATTATTATTTTTTATTGTGAACCAAATTATCCATAAACAAAGAGCACCAAAAGCAGTTCCTTCAACATTAATAGATTAACCATAACCTATATCAATAATAAATATATAAATAATATATATTTAAATATGCGGATTGGATTATTGGGTTAAGTTGGATTTTAAATAATAAACCCATGACCCAACTCGTACTTGATTGGGTTGCCTTAAAAAAAAACTGACCCAACCCGTCAAATATAAGTTGATTCGGGTTGGATAAATCGGGTTCACGGATGAAAATTGACAGACTTACACCCCTACTTTATTCTTAATAGTAAACAAAAATTCATGTTTGAACCTTGTGTACGTGTAAAATAATCTCATCTTGAGAATTAACCCACGTACAATAAATTAAAGTATCTTGACCTAATTTGACCTACAAAGTTGTGATATAGGCAATTTTTCTTTTTCCCACAAAACTACGGAGCCTTTACGAAATCCTCAAATCAAAATAACCCCTATTTTATTGCAAAGATGCATGTTTAATTACCCCACATATACAATAAAGTACCTTGACATAATTTGGCCTACAAACAGGGATGAAAATATGCTAGGTTGGACCATGCCCGTTTAAAAATAAGTTTGGTCTGATTCATTAATGAGCTTAATTTTCAGGCTTTGGCTTGACCTATTTACCTATTTCAAACATTTTTTTAGGTCTGGGTCTGACCTATTTCGAAGCCTACTAGCCTATTAAGAAGTCTATTGTAAATCTGATATGTAGTTGCTTTCCATCAGATATAGTCATTGATTATTTCAACAAAATGACACCAAAACATAAACCAAAATGAAGTGCATCGAAAAAAAACATGAAGAAGAGTTGAAAGAGAATAATTAGACATCAAAGATATGAATGAATTAAAATTATGTACTTGTTGTTGGTATGCGTCTTATTGGTGAGCGATTGAGAGTAGAGAAAGAGAAAAGACCAAAAGTATGAAACATGGTGACACCGATTAGGATTTGTAATTCAAAAAAAATAATATAATAATAATAATATTTTAATAACAATAATAACTTAAATATAAATATTATATATTATTAATGGGTCAACCTATTAGGCCTATAAAACTTTTTTATTAAATAAAGTCTGACCTCTTAAACTAAATAGGTTATAAAAAAAGACTATGAGTGACCTCTTTCCTAAATGGGTCAAATCAGTCTAAACCCCTAATAGGCCAAGCCATAGGTTGACTGACCTATTTCCATCCCAACCTACAAAGTTGTGATGGCTCCCATCCCCTCGGGGACCTGCCAAGGACAAAAGGCTACAAAACAGCTAATAAGAGGTGATTTTTTTTAATGAATGTAAGCAATGTCATTAAAATCGAATCAAATCAGTCGGTTGAGCCAAAATTTCTGAAAAATAGTTGTAATTATGCAAAAATGTGACTATTGGGTTTTGAACATGTATGTAATCTGCCAGTAGCATTATATACAATTACATACATGATACCACTAGATCATAAGAGTGTTTCGGATATATTATTCAAATAAAAATATTTATTTTATGTTTTTTTTAAGTTTTTAAATTTTATGTTATCATCATAATTTCGTAATTAAATATATGTCAACCTAATGTATTTAAATATTTAATTAGTAATCCACTCATTAAACCATTAAACAAGTACTCTAATAGGTTTGACAACCAGTAAATTTTTAATAATATTGAATGCATGGAAGACCTCATTATTTAACTAAAACAATGACAATATTCATTTGGATTATTGCAATTTTTTATTTTTTAAATAGCTTTCCATGTTTTTGCTTTAAGTATCAAAAGGTAATCCATGCTATTAGTTAAGACAATGATTGATGTTGTCAATTAATTAAAGTAAAATGATTTATTTTTAACAAAGTACTACATTTTAAAAAAATCATATTTATCAAAGTAGTACTACCTTTAACAAATTACTACCTTTAATAAGACAATAAAGCGAGAATAAAAAATATTTTATGGTTCTTGAATTTCTAAAACAAAATATGATATGAATTGGGAAGATTTAAAATTATTAAAGAATTTAGATGCTACCAACTAAGGTTAACATAATTGATGTGAGATTGTATTATTTAAGCAAGTGATTGAGGTTGAATCTTCAACTCTTGTGAATATACAAAATTTCAGTTTGGAGAATTATTTTCGAAAAGATTGAACTGTGTCTCGAAAATTAATCACCATATTTTCATATATATATATATATATATATATATATATATATAACTCTACGATAGCTTCGGGAAAATGTCCAATGAAAAAAGTATAACCATCATTTGGATTGTGCAAGGGTAGGGATTAAATAAATAAATATATATATATAATATTTATATATATTCTAATACATAATTCTTTTTCAAATACTAAAATAAATCTTAACACGGGATCCAAATTAAGTGGTAGTTGCCAGGACTTGATTAATAATCTCCTATAGACCAGCTTATGGTCTTCCATATATAACAAATTTGAAAACCTATCACAAAAATGTACAAACTCATGATGATGGTTTCTTTGGAAAAATATGCAACAAAGAGAGTAAACCGTCATATATGTTTATGTAAGCATGGTGATCTCATATCTTAATACACAACCTAAACTAAGTGGTATAGTAGTTGCCATGACTTGACTTACCTCCTAGACCACTTTATGGTCTTCCTTATTCTGATCTGAAACAATAATAATATTAAGCATAACTTTTAGATGAATCATATACCAAACAAATTTAATTTAAAGCTGATACTTAACTTTCTTCTAGCTAGCGAGTTACGTTGGCACGAATGTGAGCAACAAATGGCACAGCATGATTTAACACTTTCATGCCCTTGCAAGAGGAAAGAACGCGCATAGTGATTTAACCGTTTGAATTTGAGAATCTAATTACTACTACAGTTGATGTCAACATTGTTTTAGATTGAGAAATAGGCAAAACGACAGAGACATAGTATAAAAATCAAAAATAAAGATATTGGTTGGTGATTACTTGGCATATAATTCAAGTATTTCTAGGTGCGAAGTGATGGAATCGTGTGGAAAAAAAATAACAAAAGACAAGCTAGGTGACGATAGTAGCTAGCTGATGTATGACGCAAATTATATGCATTTATCTGAATGAACCTATAGTAGCATAATACGGCTTTTGCTAACGGGTGCTTAAGATTTTATTTTATTTTTTAAAAAAAATCAAGAAATAGTAGAATTTTGACATTAAAAACCATAACTATAAAATTTAAAAAATATTAAATATATTATTTTTAAACACTGCTCTTAAAGTTGCATTTTTCCTAGAATTGGTTGAGTAGCAAATTCCATTTTTTATTTGTTAAAAAAAAAATGTTGCATCTTTTAAAATTTTAATTAAAGGGGAAAATAATCCCCCTTTTATAATGGAATATTTAAAAAGTGAGGTTTTTGCCACCTCACCTATGACTAGAGATACCCCACTTTTTTTTATTATTTACAATTTTATCTTTTTTTTTAAAAAATTTCAAGTCGGGATCGTAAGGTATGTCTTGTTAAAAAAAAAAACTCCCATCGTGAGTATACCTCACTACCAGAACTAAGATTGAGTTAAGTAGCAGCAGATTAAGAACAAAGCCGATATCATCATGACCAGTAGTCCATATCCTCATAGGCCAAATAGGTCTCCCCTTCTTGGAAATGGCCAAAGTGAATGTTGTAATGGTTATCTGCACCATCAAAGCAATGAAATGCTGCAACATCCATGTGCTAGAATCGAAAGGATTAGAACCAAGGTGGGACCTTAATCCATTTTGGTAATGGAATACTCTTCTTAAGAAAGTAAACCATTTTGCTCTAGATATTAGCATGGCCATACGAATTAAAAAAGAAGGCATGGTAGCTCGTGGTCTATTATTTCAAGCACAAACACCTCTGATCTATTTTCTTCTCCTGCTGCTGAATTTGAAGAAAATGAAACCATGCTATTTGAATTAAACAAAGACACCTGTGGAAAGGACCATCTAGAATTCATTGGAAAAACTCTATTGGGAATTAAATCAACCTTATAACATGACGCATGCACTCAATCTTAGTTTGGTATTGGGAGCTTTTTTTGGGTGCTACAAAAATTTTTTTTAAAATAAAATAAGGATAAAATTGAAAATAATAAAAATGTCGAGCGTTCTTAATCACAAATGGAGTGGCAAAAATCTGTTAGAAGCTAAACTTAGCTTCATTTAACAGTTTGCTTCAATTAGAAAAGAAAGAAAGAAGGAGATTTGTTATTCAAAATGTCACAGGCAATCAAGTCAACCATTTCTAAACTTAGCAAATACCAACAAGGTGATTTGGTTGTAAAACAAAAATGTTTTCTTATTTTTAGGAATGTAACTAATTAGTTTTCAGTATAAATAGGTTGCCGAATTCATTTGTAACATCAGCAAGGAAGAAAAGAAACTTGTAACATTAAAGAAAATTTTATCCAGAGAGAAATTAATAAAATAGGGAAAACTCTAACGAGTCCCTAAAGTTTGTGTTGTGTGTGTTTTTTATTTATTTTACATAGGCAATTTAATTTTATATTGCCAACATCTGGTATCAGAGCTAGGGAATATTAAAATGGCAGCAAGTTCAAGCGCTGGTGTTCAACAACACATTCAAACCTCAATTTTTAAATTTGATGGAAAAACAAATTTTTCCATGTGGAAGCGATTAATGGAGTTGTGTCTAAAAACTAGTAGCTACGGAGACATTATGGAGAAAGGTTTCACTGAACCAACAACAGAAGATGGAGACCAACAACAAGTAGAAAAAGACCGAGTACTAAACGAAAAAGCATTATTTTTAATTTATCAATCGATGGAGCTGCATGTTTTAGAGAAAATTTTCCATGCAAAAACAGCAAAAGAAGCATGGGAAATTTTAACTAAAACCTATGAAGGTGGTGATCCAATTAAAAGAACGAGGTTGCAAGGCCTAAAAAGACAATTTGAGATGATGGAGCAAGGTAAGAGTGAAACTATTCGTGACTATTTTTCACGAGTAGATAAGCTGGTTAATGAGATGAAAAATAATGGTGATAATATAGAAGAAAAAGAAATAGTGGAGAAAATCATGCGTACGCTCACAAGTCGATTCGACTTTGTGGTAGCTGCGATAGAAGAATCAAGAGACCTTAGCACGGTATCCTTAAACGACTTGCAAGCGTCTCTAGAATCACGTGAGATGCGAATGAATGAAAAATCAAGTGGCACAATGGAGCAAGCATTGAAAGCTCAATCAAATGTTAGAAATGATCGAGTTATTCCAAGGAAGGTGGAGTACAATCAAAGAGGCCATAATCTCAGAGGAAGAGGAAGAGGAAGGTATTCTATGACACAAGTCACTAGAGGTAATGAAGGTTTTCAAAATAAATCCTCTATTCAATGTCATAAATGTAACAAGTATGGACATTTTCAATATGAGTGCAAATCTCATATTCAATGCCATAATTGTAACAAATATGGGCATTATAGCCAAGAATGTCGTACTAAAACGTTGAATAATAGAGAGAGACATGCTCACATTGTTGAAAATGAAGATGAAATGAAAGCAGTACTATTAACTAGTCACACAGGAGTTAATAAAAATAATCATCAATGGTTATTAGACACGGGTTGTAGCAATCATTTAACCGGAAATAAAGATATATTTTCCTCCTTTGATGAAAGCTTCCGCAGTGCTGTCAAGCTTGGTGATAATTCAAAGCTTGATGTTTTGGGGAAAGGAAAGATAGCTATTCGACTTAATGACAGGTCCTTAAATTACATCTCTGATGTATTTTATGCACCTGGAATATGTCAAAATCTTTTAAGTGTTGGCCAACTAGCAGAGAAAGGCTATGATTTGAAATTCAACAAAGAAGGTTGCACAATAAATGATGTCAAGATGGGCCTGATAGCAAAGACAAGTATGTCGAGAAATCGACTATTTCCGATGAACATCAGGTATGATGCTAATTTGTGTTGCAAAGTAGGGAATGTCGATGATAATTGGCTTTGGCACATGAGGTTAGGGCATTTCAACTTTGAAAGCATCAAATTTCTTGCCAATAAAAAATGGGTTACTGGTTTGCCTGTTGTCCAAGCTCCTGATCAGCTATGTGAAGCGTGTGTAGCAGGCAAGAAGCATCGAGATCCCTTTCCTAAAGGACGTGCATGGAGAGCCCCAAAACCACTCGAGCTAGTGCACTCTGATTTATGCTATTTGGAGGTTCAATCCAATGGAGGTAATAAATATTTTATCACTTTCATTGATGACTATAGTAGGAAGACATGGGTGTATTTTCTAAAAAATAAATCTGATGCTTGTGATACGGTGAAAAACTTTATGGCGTATGTTGAGAGGCGTAATGGTCATACCTTAAAAACCCTAAGAACCGATAGAGGAACTGAGTATATTGTATGTGATGATTTTTTAAGAAAAAATGGTGTTAAACATCAAATGACTGCCAGATATACTCCACAACAAAATGGAGTGGCAGAACGAAAGAATAGAACTATCATGGATATGGTTAGAAGCATGCTACATTGCAAGAAACTACCCAAAAGTTTCTGGGCAGAAGCTGTAGCTTGTGCAGTCTATATCCTGAATAGGTGTCCTATTAAAAGTGTTCGAGATCGAACACCACAAGAAGCCTGGAGTGGGTCGAAGCTGGATCTTAGTCACATGAAGGTCTTTGGTTGCATCGCTTATGCACATGTTCCAGATCAAATGAGGAAGAAGTTAGATGATAGGGCAGAAAAATGCATATTCGTCGGATACAGTGAGGAAACAAAAGCCTACAAGTTGTATAATCCAGAAACTCAAAAAATAATTATCAGTCGAGATGTTACTTTCGATGAATATGGAGCATGGGACTGGACAGAGAAAGAAAAGGAGACACTACTGCCTGTTCCGATAATAATAAATGAAGAGATTGAACAAGATGACAATGAAGATGAACATCCAAGAGATGCTATAGGAGCAGATGAAGCAGCATTTGAAGCGCCACCTCCGAGGTATCCACAAAGGGCACGACGCCTACCTTCTAACTTGCAGGATTTTATAATTGGCAGAGACGATGACCCAGAAGACAGGGAGGACGAGGTAAATTACTATGCCTTGTTTGCAGATTGTGATCCAGTGGCATATGAAGAAGCAGCCAATGATGATCGTTGGATTAAAGCAATGAACGAGGAGATTCAAGCGATCGAAAAAAATGACACATGGGAGTTAACAAAGCTTTCAGAAGGAAAGAAGCCGATTGGAGTCAAGTGGGTGTATAAGACAAAATACAATCCAAATGGTGAGGTGGATCGATATAAAGCAAGATTGGTGGCGAAAGGATACAAGCAGAAACCTGGCATTGATTATTTTGAAGTGTTCGCTCCAGTTGCAAGATTGGACACGGTACGTATGATTCTCTCTCTTGCTGCACAAAATAAATGGAAAATCTTCCAAATGGACGTGAAATCATCTTTCTTAAATGGTGTACTGGAAGAAGAAGTTTATATTCAGCAGCCACCTGGTTATCAAAAACATGGAGACGAAAATAAGGTATATCGATTAAAAAAGGCACTATATGGATTGAAGCAAGCCCCTCGAGCATGGTACACACGTATTGACACATATTTTCTTAATAATGGATTTCATAGAAGTCCAAACGAACATGCTTTATATGTTAAAACAAATAAATCTGGAGACTTTATTATTGTGTGTTTGTACGTCGATGACTTGATATTCACTGGCACTAATTCAAAATTGCTAGCTGAATTCAAGGAAAATATGTCAACTCAATTTGAAATGACAGATATGGGCCTAATGTCCTACTTTCTAGGCATTGAGGTAAAACAAACAAATGAAGGGATTTTTATATCTCAAAATAAATATGCAAAAGATGTTTTAAAGAAATTCAAGATGGAGGCTTCTAAGCCAATGCTCACACCTGTCGAAGAAAGACTAAAGTTAACAAAAGAATGTGGTGGCGATCTTGTCGACTCAACTCATTTCAGAATGCTAGTCGGAAGTCTCAGGTATTTGACTGCCACAAGACCTGATATAGTTTATGGAGTCGGACTCATTAGCAGATTCATGGAATCACCGAGACAATCTCATTGGCAAGCTGCAAAGAGAATCCCGAGATATGTCAAAGGAACAATCGATGAAGGTATCTTTTATTCAAGCTCTAATAAACCTGAGTTAATTGGATACACAGACAGTGATTGGGCTGGAGAAACTGAAACTCGAAAAAGCACATCGGGTTACGCCTTTTACCTAGGCTCAGGTGTATTTTCTTGGTCCTCCAAGAAACAACAAGTCGTTGCACTTTCGACAGCAGAAGCAGAGTACATTGCCGCAACTAACTGTGCTACTCAAGCAGTTTGGTTGAGAAGAATATTGGGTGAATTGCAACATCAACAAGGTGGACCGACACAGATATTTTGTGATAATAAATCGACTATTGCTTTGTCAAAGAATCCAGTGCTTCATGGACGTAGCAAGCATATTGACATCAAACATCATTTCATTCGAGACTTGATCAGAGACAAAGAAATCGTGGTGGAGTATTGCTCTTCCGAAAATCAAGTAGCAGATATTTTCAGGAAGCCACTCAAGACTAATTTATTCTTGAAATTAAAAAATATGCTAGGGATGATGAAGCCAAGTTTAAGGGAGGATGTTAGAAGCTAAACTTAGCTTCATTTAACAGTTTGCTTCAATTAGAAAAGAAAGAAAGAAGGAGATTTGTTATTCAAAATGTCACAGGCAATCAAGTCAACCATTTCTAAACTTAGCAAATACCAACAAGGTGATTTGGTTGTAAAACAAAAATGTTTTCTTATTTTTAGGAATGTAACTAATTAGTTTTCAGTATAAATAGGTTGCCGAATTCATTTGTAACATCAGCAAGGAAGAAAAGAAACTTGTAACATTAAAGAAAATTTTATCCAGAGAGAAATTAATAAAATAGGGAAAACTCTAACGAGTCCCTAAAGTTTGTGTTGTGTGTGTTTTTTATTTATTTTACATAGGCAATTTAATTTTATATTGCCAACAAAATCTCACTCTATTTAAAATAATATTTTAGATAAGGGAAATGATTGTTGTTACAAACTACTTTCGTAAAAACGACACACGAATTACTTAAATCATAACGTGCAGTTTGCGTTTCATTTCAAATATGCTTTCTGTCTCCTGCCTTAAATTTTAAAGTAGCACTTCTTGAGCACTACTTTTGTCAGTTTCGTGATTTACAAATTCGTAACAAATAGCATTGCTCGATGGGCCCTACTTTTTTAACCCCCCTAAATAATTAGTTAACCCCCTTTTTTAAAGAAAAATTCTAAAATAACCTTACAAACTTTAAGTAATACCAAAATACCCCCCTCTTGTCCCTCCCCAACTTCCACTCATTTTAAAATTTGAAATTCAAATCCTCCTTTTACATTCAAAGCAGCAGCACCTCCCATTCAAATCCTCCTCTCAGTCTCATTCTTCACATTTTTTCCTTTCAATACCCACGACCAGCAGCAGCAGCTCCACACCACCACGACCGGCAAGCTTCACCAGCAGCAGCACCCAGCAGCACCCCGATCCAGCATCACCACGATCCAAGGAGAAGCGCGAGCAGAAGCAGAAGCAGAAGCCCAGCAGCACCACGAGCAACCACAAGGTTAGTTCCCATCCATTTATCTTCTCTGTATATGTTTTTTAAATCATTGATCGTCTGTGCTGGTTAAGATCGAAACTTAGGGATCCCTCGCTTAGGGGCCAGCGAGGGTGTTATTTTTCTTGTTCTCTCGCTGCACCCTCAGCGAGAGCATGAATTTTTTCTCTCGCTGCACCCCCAGCGAGGGTGTTATTTTTCTGGAAAAATAACACCCTCGTGTTCGCAGAACCACGATTTTTCTAATTTGATTTTTCTAATTTCCTATAAAATCCAAGGGCATGTATATTGTTTGCTTAATATTAACCACTTCAAACCCATACTGATACAAAAATAAGCATAATGAATCAAGTTTATGATCATAGAATTACCTCTTAATGAATGTTTATTAATTACTTGCAAGTGAAGAAAGTGGAAAAGAAAAAAGGTTTTAGGTTGATGAATATTGGAAGAGGTTGCTGTAGAGAATAGAAAAAAATATAGGTTTCTATATATAATAGAGGGAAGGGTATTTTGGGTAGTTTATATTATTGTAAGGTTAATAGAGTCTTAAAAAAAGTGGGTTAACTAAGTAATGGAGTGTGTCAAAAAAGTAAAACCCTTGCTCGATAGATAAAACATAAATCTGGACCATCTATGAAAGTCCACGAGGCCCGTCTTATAGGGATAGGGGAGGTGTGTGGGCCATGATGGAAGAGAAATTGGGATGATAGACTAAATATTATACGAGAAGACTATGCTTTAAGCAACAGAATAAATAAATAAATAAATGCTTAATTAATTTTTAGTCTCTGAATTTATGTGTTTTTCTGGAATTGGTCCTTAAACTTTTTTTTTATGCTTTGGGTCTCTGAACTATGTTCAATTTTTGGAAATGGTCCTTTCGTCACTTAAATGATGATATAGCCGACGAACATGCCACGTCACTTTCACAATATTAACGACTGACGTGTTATGTAGAATCACGTGACACGACATGATTTTTTTATTAAAAAATCATTTCTTTTAAAAATTATTAGAAGATTCAATTTTCATTAAAAAATGCAATTTTTAATTATTTTTATTAAATTTAAATTTTTTAATTTAAAAAATTCACTTGGCATCATTTGGTATGTTACCTATTGATGTGGTGAAGATGACGTGACATGACCTCGTTCATATCATCATTTAAGTCATGAAAGGACCATTTCCAAAATTTGAGCAAAGTTTAGGGACTCAAAGCATCAAAAAATGTTTAAAGACAAATTCCAAAGCACTTAAGTTCAAGGACAAAAAAGTTAAATAAACCATAAAAAAAAAAGACCGTGCTTTAAAAGAACCCCTTAAACATTATCAGGAAAAAAAAACCCCTTAAACATTATAAAGAATTTTAAATAAGCTAAAATAAACCCCTTAAAGATCATACCGTCCCATTGACCCATCTCATCCCAAAGTATATTTTGACATTATCAAATTTTAAAAAAAATGACTAAAGTCCCTCACTTTGTAAGTACCTTTCACTTTAGTTCCTGATTTTTCAATAATTCCTCTTTAGTTCCTCACTTTAAAAAAAGTTACTCACGTCAGTCCCTGACAACTTTCTCCGTTCATAGACCTTGACATCTAACACACGTGACCGTTAAATAACCTATACGATGTCAAGTTGTTGTGTTGCTACCACTGATTCATCATCTGTTGTATTTTCTGCAGCTGCATGTCATAGTTTCAGCAGCTGTCGCAGTTTCAGCAGCTGTTTTATATGCAGCTGTCTTAGTTTCTGCATCTGCCTCTTCAGCGGCCTTACTGCTTTAGCCTCTTCTTTCTTCAATTTTTATCTTTTGAATTCAGTATCATGTGTGAGATGTTAACGGCCACGTGTGTATATGTTATTTAACGGCTATGTGCGTAAGACGTTAATGTCTACGAACAGAGAAAGTTGTCAGGGACTAATTGAGTAGCTTTTTTCAAAGTGAAGGACTAAAGGGGAATTATTGAAAAGTGAAGGACTAAAGTGAAAAATCTTATAAAGTGGGGGACTAAAGTAACAGTTTAGTCTTTAAAAAATTGATCTGGTATATATATCTTTAGGATTATATTGGGTCAAATTTTGAATCGTCCTAATTTATTTCAATATCTCCATTTTTTTTAAAAAAATATATTTTTTATATTAATTATTAGTAATAAAAATTGAGGTTAATGGGTATGTACTGACGGTATAATATTTTTTACACCATCAGTTCATCATCCACTTATTACTTTAATTTAAAAGTCAACGACCATAAACAGATGAATGATGGATGATACACTGATGATATAAAAAACCTCTACACTGTCGGTGTACTATCCGTTTCCTCATAAAATTTTTTGACTTAAATTCCTAAATTAAAATTTTCCAAAATATTTTTTAATATTATTGGTTTTGAAATATATATTGTAAAACATATATTATAGTTTTAGTTCCACACTTATTTAACTTTATAATTTAGATATCCACATATTTATCCATTATATTATTATATGGAATAAATCAGATTCTGCCTCGGTTTTGTTTGTGTTTGAGCCAAAAAAAAAAAATAACGACTAAATTGTGACTTTAGTCCCTCATTTTGCACGAAGCTTTTACTTTAGTCCCTGAATTTTCAATAATTCTTTTTTAGTCTCTTACTTTGAAAAAAAACTACTTACATTAGTCCCTGACAACTTTCTCCGTTCATTGATGTTAACGTCTTACACACGTGGTCGTTAAATAACTCATACACACGTGGTTGTTAACGTCTTACACACAATGCTGAATTTAAAAGACAAAAATTGGAGGAAAAAAGGGCTAGGACCGCTAAAGAGGCAGTTAGAGCAGTTGCAGAAGCTAAGACAACCACAAATAAGGCAGTTGCTAACGCTGTGACAGTGGCAAAAAATACAGTAGCTGAATCTGTGGCAGCAACACAACAACCAGACGTCGTATAGGTTATTTAACGTTCATGTATGTAAGATGTTAACATTTATGGATGGAGAAATTTGCTAGGGACTAATGTGAGTAGCTTTTTTCAAAGTGAGGGACTAAAAAGGAATTATTGAAAAATCAGGGACTAAAATGAAAGTTCCTTACAAAGTGAGGGACTAAAGTGACAGTTTAGTCAAAAAATAACCGTCCAAATTTTTCAAAACATACTCCCTCCATTCCTTATCATCTGTCGTTTTTTGGAGAGATTTTTTGTTTCTTTTTATTTGTCGTATTGAGGATTTCAAGAGTATAATAAATGTTATTTTCCATGTTTGCCCCTATTTAATATGTCTTGGTTTATGTAAGTGGTGGAGAAAAATTAATGATTATAGAGAAAGAAAGGGTATAGTGGGAAAAAACATAATTAATGGATTGGAAATATTAGTGATGATTAGATTTCTTAAAGGATGTGTCTTGTTTGAAATACGACAAATAAATAGGAACGGATGGAGTAATTGTTTTAAAAATGATACATTTAATGTATTGAGAAGTGTTGAATTTGATGCTTAAATGTTGATTAACTTCTTTGGGAATGCTTAAACAATGTCTTTGGGGCATTTGTTAGCATAACCCTATTTATTCTTCCTTTGACTTTATAAATAAGACCTTTTGGAGAAATTTAAGCCCACCAAAAAAGCAATTTAATGTTGTTAGTGACACTGAAAATGTAAATATTTCATATACTTTTTCAAAACTACATCTATAAATATTGGGATTCCAAAAAGAATTGACTTAATTGGGTGTTTTTGAAAAAAAAAAGTAGTAATTAAATGTTATTGAAAATTGGAATGTGATTGTGATCTATCTTACAAATAGGATTAAATTTTTCTCCCTAAAAGAGTCTTACATATATGATCGGAAAGAGCATTTAACTAACGTAGAAATGGAATACTCCTTCCGATGTTAAATTTATTTTTTTACTAAAAAAATATATCCTTAGATAAAATTAGTTAATATTTTTAATTGCATCGAAATGTAAACATTTGATATATTTTATCAAAATTATTTATTTTTTAAACTAAAAAAATATTGAGTAAATAGAAGTGTTCGTAAAAAAGAAGCACTCAATAATTAAAGTAAATAAAAATTGAAAAAAAAAACTATATCAAAGACAAATTCTTTTTAATTAAAAAAAACTTATATGGTACTCCTTCCCGTTTTTATTATAAGTCCCCTTTAACTTTCTTTTTTTTGTTTTTCTAAATATAAGTCTCCTTTTTTAAAAATTTTCATAACTATCTTTATAAAATATAAATGTTACTGTTTAATTTTTTGAAAAATGCTAACAAGTACCCTGAGGGTATTTGATAAGCAATTTAAAGTGAATAAAAAATATTAGAAAATGTATTTTTTGTGATCTCGTGAAAAGAATAAATGTTAACTATTTTATATTAAAGTAACCTTAATGTAACCTAATTTTTTATGGGAAAAAGGAAAAGACTAAAGAACGATGAATACTTCGCTACAGGAGTACCTCTTTTAAGAAACGTCAATAATGTGGAGAAAGAATCTAACCCTCTTTTTGCAACGGTAGAAAATAGAAAGAAAGAAAAGAGGGATGAAAGGGGATCTCTTTTTTTTTTTTTACTAGGAGAAAATGTCAAGACAGAAAACAGAGTGTGGGATCCATACAAAAATATTTTCTCTACATAAGTGAAGAGAAAAAACGAGAGAGAAGTGAGTGTTTTTATCATATTCCAAAATTTCCCTTTAACCCCTTCATCTTGGAAATAGATTTTTTAATTTAATATTAGGGTAACATAGATACAAAATCACTAAAATTCAAAATAAAAAATTTTGGATTTAATTTTTATTTTAGCAGTTTTTATACTAATATTCCTCTAAACGTTAGAGGATCCAAATCCCTTCATCTTCTCTCCACCTCTTCTCTAACAAGCAAGCCTTTATGTCCTTTCATTAGTTTGTTCCTTCCTACTCATGCACAGAACAAGCAAGTGTGATCCTAGCTAGAATAATAAATAACCGTTCTTTATGAATTTGAAAGGGATGACATGTTGTATTGGATCTATTCTTGAACATGGGCTATTGCTAAAAATTTGCAAAAATTCCAACCACATAATGCTGGAGATTTGAATTGGTGTACAAATGCCTACTTATCTGTACTCATAAGAATGGGTGGGACAGCGGGCAAAAAAGAAAAATGCTCTAGCCAAGAAGATGAACTGAACATTCTGAATCCATTTTCTGATGTTATTAATTTACACTTTACGGTGGCAATATTGTGGTCTTTCTTTAAAAAAAAAGGATAATAAGTGAGTGGATCATTTGATGGCTTCTGAAAATATCACCAGTTTACCACTGTTGATGTTTATTTTTTTAATTTTATTTGAGTCAAATAAAAATTGATATTATACTGATTAATTTACAAATTTAAAAATTACTAATACTCCGTATTACTACTATATAATAAGTTTATATTTGTTTTTGAATTTTGATAATTTATATATATATTTGAATCATAAATTTTACTCCCTCCGGTCCATATTATAAGCACCCTTTTTGTGAGAGAGAAAGAATGCTTATAATATGGACCGGAAGGAGTATTATTTAAAAAAATTAAGTGAGCAAAAAATATTTGATTATGTTTAATATTGAGAAAGAAAAAATATATTTATATGTGATATGTAAAAAAATGGTATATTTGTTTTTTAACAAATTTATTGTTTTCTCTCCAACCAAATAAAGGAGAGAAAACTCAAATTTTCTTTCTCTCATATTTCTTCCTATTTTCTCTCAAACCAAACAATCACAAAATCTACTCATTTTCTTACCATAATCTTTCTTCCCTATTTCTCTCTTCTCTTTTTCTCTCTTCCAATTTTCTTTCCAATAACCAATTAAAAAATTTACAATTAAAAATATACATTAAAAATATGGAAATATACATAAAAATTTTACAATTCCAATACAAAAAATCATTTTATCCGATTTTCTTAAAGAGTGTGAAAATTGATCAAGAAAACTTATAATAAGGATCGGAGGAACAATTATTAATACAATATGGACCACCATGTCAATCATGGTTTAGGCAAATCATAATTTACTCAAGAAAATGTTAACAAGTGTCACTTGTTAAAGAGTTAAAAGTGACAAAAGATTATTGGAAAATATAATTTTTGATATTTTTGAGAGAAGAATAAATAAAGACTTGTGATATTTTTTCTTATTAAGGTAATTCTAAGAGCACTTGTTAACAAGACCCATTTATTAAATACTCAAATAAAATTAAAAAAAAAAAATCATAACTAGTTATTAATACTATGTATTACATTATGTGTTTTTGCTAAAAAGTACCTTAAAAACACTTGTTAAATTTATAAAAATGGAAAAATAATCACAAATCCATATAACTATTTTTTTTAATCTTCAAAATATACATTTTCCAATAACTTTATTTTATACTCCTATTGGTTGGTTAACAGATGTCCTTAATATAAAATTTTCCTTAAATTATTAGTCGTTTGGATTATAAATGACAGTAGTACGTACAATATCAATTAACAATCAGTTTTTCTATCCTATGCTTGAATTATATTGAAAAATTAAATAATTATTTTTTAGCTCATTTAGGTACATCAATTTTAAAAAATTCTTTATTTTTAAGATTTGACTAACCTACACAGTACGTGCATAAGATAAAAAGACTCATTAATAATTCAAGGAAGGACGGGAGGGAGTATTTAAGATGGAAGAAATTTGAGGTGCACATCTTCATGAATTATTGAGACGCAAAGTTTGAGTTTTTGAGCATCCAAATTGGCCAAGTTGTTGGGATCGGAAGTTCCAATTCAAGTTCAGACGTTGTTCAAGTCAAGGTCCGTTTTGAGTCAAACATTACTTTAAAAATGAAAACAATCCGAGGAACCCATTTTCTTCAATTTGCGCGTCGGTTCCTCCTTTTTTTTCTTCCTCTCAGCCGCACATATGATGTTTCTCGAATGCTTCTTGAAATTTATTTGCCGACTTCAATTTAATTTCATCGTTTTGCCATTTGTTTGCAAGTTGTATGTAACTTTCATGAGAAATTAGTAATCTAGATCATTAACTCCGTATCCATTTCAACTATTCTTTCTGTACTTGAATAGTAATCCCTCCAATCTCAATTAGTACAGTACAAGAAAAAAAACACTTCATTAGTGGTATTAAACAAAAAATATATTAACTTTTTATTTCCAATACAATCATTCCCAAAATATCCTTATAAAGTTGTTGAATCATTTAATTTTTGTTTCATTCCTAATACAAATTTACTAAACTAGTCTATTTTTTTATGAATTTGAGAAAATTAAATACATCTAACTATTTTTTTTCTTAATACCAATGTCGGTAGTTATTTTTGCTAATAAACAAGACCGGAGGGAGTACAGTATAGTCTATAAGATTATTTTAGTAAAATTTATGATTATTTAAAAGATTGGTTAATTTTATTAGTGATACTGGATAAATAAATATTTGATATGTTTTCTCAAAATTGTCCCATAAATATTATTGTGATTTAAAAAATATTGAGTAAATAAGAATGTTTATGGAAAAAAAATTAATAATTGTAAAAGAAAATTGATAAATAATTTTATAAATATGACCACAATAAAAGTTTTTTAAAAAAAATCTCATATTTAGACAGGGGAGTATTCGATCTTTTTTTCCACCAAGGGTATCATTCGGCCGATAGCCGAAGACTAATCTCCTCCGAGGCGTAGAGATCACTGAAATGAGTTTTGCCTCTACCAACAAAGCTTTTTCCATGCCTACGACAGGGATCGAACCCTTGATATCATGATTAAGAAACTCAGCTATCTACCAACTGTGCTGGACCTTATTGGTTTATTCAATGCTTATTTAATTTTGAGTTTTCATAACCTCGATCCTTAAAAAAATTACTACTCCCTCCGTCCCTAATTATAAGACCCTCTTAACACTTTTATTTTGTCCCTATTTATAAGGCCCTTTACCAATTTTCAATGAGCATTAATTATTTTTTTCACAAACACCCCTATTTATTTAACACTTTTTAGATTCCCAATAATATATATTAATAGGGGTAATTTTGAAAATACATATCAAAAGTTCACATTTCCAATACAATTAACTAAATTATTCCATTTTCTTAATGGACGTGAAATCTCCCAAAATGACCTTATAATTAGGGACAAATGTAGTATAAAGGAACCTAATGAATAATAAATAATGAATTAATGTACAATATAATAATAGTAGTACTTATGTAGATCCTTATACGTTGGATTAATATTTTTTTGTTTATAAAAAATTAACGAATTAGTGATCTCGTAACATTTAATAATTCCTCAACTTTTTTTTTTATCATCAACGGGGCTAACGCTCAAAGAAGATTATATTAAACGGGGAAAAGAAATTTCGTAGGTATCCTCACAAATAAGAGGAAACAAATCACGGAGACATTGGGAAAGGGAATTACAATAAAAACCTGAGCATGAGCCATGTTGGCTAAGAAATCAGCACTCTTATTTTACTCTCTATAGATATGGGAAATAGAAACCTGCCATGAGAGGTTTAAAAGACCTCTTATCTCACGAACCACCGAAAAGCAATGGTGACTGGATGCACAGTGTTTCTCCACAAGAAGGATAACAACTCTAAAGTCCATCTCAATATCAAGAGCATCAATGTGAAGATGTTGAGCTAAACGCGGTTTTAGATTTACTGGAAATAAATTATATTTTCAAATTGGATCTTGTTAAAGCACTCGTTAAGATTTATAAAAATGGAAAAGAAAAAAAAAAACATAATATTCTTTTCCTTTTCTCTAAAAAAAAATAATTTTTTCCAATAATCTTCTACTCCATTTAACTCGTTAATAAATGCCATAACAACACTTGTTCAGTTTTTCGCATTGTGTTTGATGGGCTAAGCCATTTCACATTGCGTCCCAATTAATTTTCACAACAATGGAGCGTACTGTGTGTAGTATACCATTTCATGGAGTAAAATGAAGTTCATATATATTGGGAGGGCAAACTGTAGCAGGAGTAACATTTTCTTGTGGTCTTGTCTGGTTCTACGACCATTAAAGAATGTTGTGTTATATATATATATATATATATATATATATATATATATATATAGACACACACATAAAACAAAAAAGGGATGCGTGTAACTAATAAAACAACAAAATATACAAAGAAAAAGTAGAACAATTGTGACTTTTGCCTTGATACTTCATCAAATAATGAGATGGTAGTAAGAAAAAAAAAAGAGAGCATAAGTTTGAGATCATTTTGTTAAATTTCCGCGTCCTCTTAAGGACATTAAGGGAAAACCAATGATCAAATATAACCACTGTTGTAACAGATACCTTTGCGGTTAGACAAACATATTTTGACTTTCATTCATGTTGTTTTTTTTTTTTTATTTACAAACTTTAGATGTATTGATGAAAAAAAAGAGGAATATTTTTTAAAACTACTTTTTTGTGTTATTTATCCTTGTTTCGGATCACCCCTTTTTATTAGGACTCGTCCTAATTTGAACCTATCTTTACCTTGTCTCGTCTAATAATTAGGGATAATTTCATATTTAAAAATTGATCCAAGTAACATTTAAGGATTGGTAAGGGTCAAGTCCAGCTTGTTCCACACTCGCACCCTAAAACATCCCTAAAATAATTGTGTGTCTCATTGTGACATTGTCTGAGTTGTTACCAACGGAACAAATATTGGTTGATACTAGTAACTTTCCTGATTAATTTTATTTCGTTTATTTATGATGTCCCTAAATATAAACACTAAATAGTGTTGATACTTTGTTCTTTTTTATAAGTTCTTAATCCAATTTATAATGACATTAATTATTTTTAATATTCTTATTTACTTAATTTATTTTGTATAGTCACAATAATAATTACAATGCTAATTTTAAAAAAATATACTAAATATTCTTATTTTCACATTAACTAGTAATTTTTTAATCTACGTAAAAGACAACCAAATGGTTATATTCAGAAACGTGAGGAGAATATTCGTATTTTTGTTACAACCACTCAATCATCTTCAACGCATCCTCAATTTTTTAAATTTCAGATTAACTATATCAAAGAGTATAAAAAAAATTGAGATTAATGGATATGTACTGACGGTGTAAAGTTTTTTACACCATCAATCCATCATCTACCATTCATTTGTATTACTTTAATTTAAGAGTCAACAACCATAAATGGATGAATGATGGATGATGCATTGATGGTGTAAAAAAATTTACACTGTCGGTACATTACCCATTTTCTCAAAAAAAATTTGCCCAAAAAAACAATAAATTAAATTTAAACTCATCTTGTATCCATATCCATACGCATGTATCCCGTGTGTCCGTGTTTAGGGAGGATGGGTTTTGGATTCGAATTTAAAAAGAAGATGATAGTTTAAGTATACACGCATTGGCTAATTAATTAGTAGTACAGGACAACTGATCGATTAGCTAGTAGTACAAGAGGAAAGGATTCAAGGAATCACAATGAAGTACTAGTTCGAGAAAACAAAGAAAGCGTTAAAAGGGACGGTCAACAATGACAAAGGCAATTGAAGAAAATACTTGCGCTTTCTTTTACTCCACCCGTTCTTTATTACTACTACTCCGTATTTGTTTTCTTTTTTAATAGAAATTTTATCTTTATTAATTTGTTTTTATGAAATTTTTAAGAGGAAAATAAACGTTATTTTTTATGTTTAGCCATGTTCAATAAATTTTGATTTACGTAAGCAATAAAAAAATAATTAAAAAATATAAAGAGAAAAAGTGTATAATGGTAAAAAATTAAATTAATGTATTAAAGGTTTAAACAATAATTATATATTTTAAAGAATATACATTATTTAAAATATGAGAAATAAGTAGAAACGAAAGTGGTACTTTAAATTAAATTTTTTTAAGGATCTGTTTCATTTGCGAAAACGTTTATTGTTTACAGTACAATTTTAAAAATGATTGATAATCATAATTATTACCCAATCCCTTCATTTCAGTTTTTGTTAATTATTAATATGATTTTGTGTTTTCATTTTGTTTCCTATTTTTAAAATTTTGAAAACAAAAAATAAATAGAAACACATTATCACATTAGTAATTAATAAAAAATTATAAAATAATATGAGTTATAACTATAATTATCAATAATTTTTAAAAATTAGTAAAAAAAATTCAAAAATTAAATACGGTGTACTCCCTCCGCGGTCTTGTTTATTAGCAAAAATAATTACCGACACAAGTATTAAGAAAAAATAGTTAGATACATTTAATTTTCTCAAATTTATTAAAAAGTATATTAGTTTAGTAAACTTGTATTGAGAATGAAATAAAAATTAAATGATTCAACCACTTTATAAAAATATTTTAAGAATAATTGTATTACGAATTGAAAGTAGTTAATTTTTTCTTATATTTTAAACCACTAATAAAATGTTTTTTTTTATATATAATTAAGAACGGAGTACACCCTTAACTTATCAAATAGACACGGAAACATAACCACTCATCAATGCAGGCATGGAAGTCAATGAGATAACATTAGGGTCAATGAGAAAACATCCAAAACGTATACATCATCTTCCCCTTTATTATTACGGAGTATTATTTTTTTTATACGAGTTTGACCATTTGATGAAATTCTTTATCTTCTAGCACTCCTGCAAGCAAATATATTCTCTCTTTTTTCTTGTGACCATGTTGATATTCACATTCTACTACCTTTTTCTTAGGTACACAATTTAGGATGTGTTTGGAGTAATTGTGAAAATAAATTACTTCATCTATTTTATTTAAGTTCACATTTAACCAAAATACATAAGTTAATGTAGATAATTACAATAACTTTTTTATTTTTAATTTAATAAAATTAGTCAATTTTATAATTTGATTAATTTTACTTGCATTACTTTTTTTTATTATTTGATAATAAGTATTTTATACTAGTTAATGAAAACACTCATTTAATAAGAGTAGCTTAGTAAAAGAAAATTAAGAGTTATGCTGATAAGTGTTACGAGACATTTCATTCCCTAAAAAAAACAAAGTGATTTACATGTAAGAATAAACAATTTTTTAGAATGAAACTATTATGCAGTTAATTAAGGAACGGAGAGAGTATTTTAATGAATAATAATTGACTGATTATATGTATAATTGATAGCTTTTATGATAAACAAAAATGTTATTCCTACATCTGTATTTGACATCAAATACACACACCTATCTTTTTTGGTAAAAAGTGGTGGGTCTTATAAGAAAGAGAAACTGCAAGACCCAGCAGTTTTTGCCTAAAAAGGCAGGTGTCCCGTATAGATGTCAAATACAGATGTTTGAATAACAGAGTTGTATAATAAATTAATAAAATTAATTTTATATTTGGCTATATATGTTGAACAGCGAAACTGTTTTTGTTTTAGGTAATGAAAAAAAAATCCTTCTACATATATACAATAAATTACTAATTGTTTCTTTTTAAAATTGTTTCTATAAATTAATAATAATATTTGTTTATTAGTTAGGAAAGAATATTTATTAAAATGAGAAAAATGTTGCTTTAACGGATAGTTGAAAATTAATATTTTTTTGGAGGAAGAAAAGCTACTTATCAAAGTGAGATTTGTTCCTTTTAGATAAAATATAAAATAAAATGTACACTTAACATAACATAGATCAAAAGTTATATTTAAGATTTCACAATGTTCATTTAGGATGTTTCGAAAGGTTAGGTTGATTATTGCAATTTAGCAACCTTTCATGTAAAAATGTTTGAGTACCCCTTGTATTCATATTATTCATACATCTTATAAAAAAATTAATATTTTTCTAACAAGTCGTTATATTAAAAATTTTGGTAATTAATCACATAAAGATAGCACATGTCACTTAGAGATTAAATCGTTGATAAAATACGAGCCACATATAACATATGTCACGTATGTGTGTGTGGTTAAGAATATTTTTATATTTATTTATTAGGAGAATTATGATTGCTACAAAAATCAATAATCTACTAACCATGTTTTTCCTAGCTAGTTGTTTCATCTAATCTATTTGTATATGGCTCCATTAAAAAAAAAAAAATCAATTTGTTGTATATGGATCTCCAGTACTATCCATTTAGAGATCTAGAAAAAAATGTAAAACCTGAAAGGAAAAAAAAGACTGGTATTTTTTAAGTTTAGAAAGTGTTAGAAAGTTTACTACTCAAGAAAAATATTTGCAAGTTTTCCCCTTTTCTCTGTTCAATGCGCGTATGTTTAAACGCGCACACACAAAACAAATAGCATAGACAACCTAGATATTACGAAACCGTAGGAGACTGCTTTCTCACCCCATTTTCCTGCTACTTTCCTTTAATTTCATGACAAATAATAATCAAAGTCTACACCCACTTTTTTTATTTCCCTTCTTATCTTTCTATATATTTGTACCAAAGGTTCATCTCATCATTCACTTTTAATATATCCATATATATTAAACTGTCTCAACGGATTTAGTTTTGTCATTCTTTTCCTTATAACTATTAGTGATCGAACCAAATAATCCTGCTAGCTATGGAACCAACATGTGTGGATACTTCTCTCAACCTCAACGTTATCCCCCCTCGTCACATAGACCGTGCGGTTAGTGTGTGTGTCTATATATATATATATATATATATATATATATATATATATATAATTAACTTCAATTTTAATGTTCTTAGTTCATTTTTATGTGTATATATCAATCTTAATTTTATATTTAATGTATGTTCCTTAATAGAAAAGTAACATTAATTATTGTTAATTTTTCGATCACCAGGCCGAGGTTTTGATGGAAGAGTTGCACCGTCTTAGTTGTGAGAATAAGAGACTGACCGAGACACTGAACCGCATGTGTGAGAAATATACTGCTTTGGAAAGGAATTTGAGCGAATTGAGGGACAAAGATTTTGACAAAGAAGGAACAACACAATCACCAAAGAGGAAAGTAGAGAGTGAGAATTGTATGAATATGTTTGGTATTAGTTCTTATACTGAGTGCAGCACCACGACTGAGGAGGAGACATTATTCAAAAGGCCCAAGATTAACAATAATACTACCTCGCCTAAGGTTTCCAAGGTTCTTTTTCGAACAGAAGCATCTGATTCTAGCTTAGTAAGTTCCTTTAATTCATACATATTGATTATATATAGTTTAATTTAATTTATAGTAATTTGTTATTGTTGTTGGAGTTAGATCCTTCTAACTACTTCTAAGCTAAGAAACTCAATATCTTAGAAATTATTGTAAGATCGATTATGTGATTCTGAACATGACATCTTTTTATTCCATCCCAACCCGTTTTCACTACTAAGATATTATGGTGCTATTGATCAAAATCACATGTTCTAAGATTATGCAATAATTTCTCGTCATACTTTTACAATTATCCATTATAAATATCTATTTTGATGTATCTGTAAAATTAACTTTGCCCCAACATGGCTTGAATCAATCAAGTGTGCTTGTATTGTATAGCTATAAGTGATTTTTTTCAGCTTCCAAAGATTTACTGAGAATCCTTTATCTGTTTTTGTGTATTGAAGTATGTGAGAGATGGATATCAGTGGAGAAAATACGGCCAAAAAGTGACAAGAGATAACCCATCTCCTAGGGCTTACTTCAAGTGCTCCCATGCCCCAAGCTGCCCAGTGAAGAAGAAGGTAATAACTAACTCTTTTTTATATTCATTTGTTTTATATATTTTGAACTTGATTAGCTAGGAGATTTAGAGTGTATGTGTCTGGTTGAAATTCAAAAGTAACCTGATTATCAAGTAGTCTTAAGGCAAAAAATCCACCTTCAAAAACTGTCCTTTTCACCTAAAAATAGTCATAGAAAACCGCTTATGTTATTGTCAAAACCTTTAAGTTTTTGTAGATTAGTATCATTATATATATTTTAGTACAACAACACTTGCATTGTTTTTCCTAAAACATAATCTAAATCAAACACTCCCTTAGTGAAACAAGATTGTTGCATTTTGATCTCTAATTAACATATATAATAATCACCATGTTTTAAATCAGGTGCAAAAAAGTGTAGAAGACCCAACAATATTGGTGGCAACATACGAAGGAGAGCATAACCATAACCATGCACATCATCATCACCAAGCAGAGATATCACTGAGCTCATCATCAATCCAGAAAGAAACAACCCCATCAACAGGGTTAGTTCCAATTTCGTCGTCACCCATGAATAATAATAATAATAATAATAATAATAATAATAATAATAATAATAATAATAATAATAATAATAATAATAATAATAATGAGAGTAGAAGAGCAATAATAAGTCCAACTTTAACGCTTGACTTGGTCGGGTCAACATTGATTGAAAATGCACAAAAGTCGTCTCTCCAGCGGTTTTTAGTTCAGCAAATGGCCACTTCTTTGACAAATGATCCCAATTTCACAGCAGCACTTGCTTCTGCCATTTCTGGAAGGATTTTTGATCACTCTTCTACTGAATAATATATTTACGGATGTAATGTATTTTTATTTTTATACTATCAATTGCACTGAATGGAGCATATCATATATTAGCTGTGCTTTTCTGCTTGGTTTTAAATTTTATATTCAGTGTAAGAATGTGTGTGCTTAGTTTTCTTAACCTTGATTCCAAATGTTAAAGATAAGTGATTGAAAAATTGCAAAAAGTTATAGAGAATTTAAATCCAGTACGTATTTCTTAGTTATTGAGTTTTTAGTTTTTCGATGCAAAAATATTGTTTTTAGTCTCTGATTAAATTTTAAAAAAAAATCCACAATAATATAATCATACATGAGATAATGGCATGAAATATCTAATTTCCTATCTACATTAACAAATTATAATATTTTAATTCTTTATTAAACAATATGATATTAATTATCTACTAATCTTTATAACAATACAATTATTATGCTTTTGGTTCTTTCATCTCTTGCTTTGGACACCAAGCTCGATCTCCCACTTGTTTGATCAAGTTATGCTCTAAACAAATGCGATTTGAGCTCTTGAAATAAGTGGTTCCTGTTCGCGTAAGACAGCTCAGTTGGTGGCTGTAGGGACACTTAGGATTTCCCCCTCCCCATGTCATGAGTTCTAGTCTCAAACCTCCCATGTAAATCAAAAATAAAAAATAAAAAAAATAAGTGGTTCCTAAAATCAAGTTTCCTAACATGATTGAAAGAAAACGAATTGTTCGGGGTTGTGTAATGTCGGATGTTGTTGAGACAAATGTCAATGTGATTGTCGAGAAAAAGGGGTGATGATGTTAATAGGAGAGGTTGCATTATAGGTAAAGAGGCGAGCGAGTGCACAAGGAATACTCCATCCAGCTCAAATTATAAACAAAAGTAACTAATTTTACGCGATGTTAGTTGATTGTATTTAATTTTATCAAATTTATAAAAGAATAGAGTTATTTTAGGAAAGTGACATTAGAAATGAAACAAAATTAAATAGAACAATTTTCTAGGGATGTTTTAGGAAAGTAGCATTGAAAATGAAAATGTAAAATTTAAGAAAGTTGATTAGTTTTGCTTATATTTTAAACCAAGAAAATAATTTTTTTTGCTTATATTTTAAGTCGAAAGAAATAAGTGTTAGTGAAGTAAAAATATGATAATACTGACAATTCTGAAAATGAGGAGAAATCTAGGAGGGGAGAAATTATTAGTTCATCACGTGTGATTCTAATTAATAATTAGTTACTTAAGCGTAAGAAAAATAATTATTTATTTATTTTATCTTTCTTATCAATTTATTTTTAAAATTTATTTTGTTATATGTCAAATAATATTAATTAGGAGCACAAATGATTTGATGGTATATTATCAATTAATGATTTCTCAAGGAGCAAGGGTAGAGTAAGCAACATGTGTAAGTGGTAAAAGTTATTGTATTTTGGCTTAGTTAAATTTTGGTTTCGAATTTTCAGCATTTTTTGAATCGCGATCCGTCAGCGGGATCTAACTTCAAAAACCTGTCCTCGATTTGGATTGTAGGTTGCAACTCACTTGCATGAAGCCAGAATCGCGAGTAATTGTTAATCAACCATAACTTGGTTTTTTTTTTTTTTTTTTTTACTATGATTAGTCCTCTTATACATTAAAGGTTTAAATATATATATATATATATATATATATATATATATATATATATATTGGTTGCCCACCCGGTTTCCTAAGTACTACTACCTAGGTATATTCGGATCCGACCCGGGTCGTGTGCCTGACTATGGTAGGTGAGTCTTCCAACATGAATTTTTTGCATTCACAAGGACTCGAACTCGAGACCTTGTTCGAGTCCTTACTTAAGCAAGATCGAGTCGCTTACCACTCGTCCCAACCCATGTTGGTAGGTTTAAATATATTTTTGATCTATGTAAGTATAGTCTATTTTTATTTTAGCCCCACAAATTTTTTTTTAATTTATACTTCTTACTTTAATTGATTATTTTGGTTTACTTCCTAATATTGATGTGTCAATATCTCAATTGACTGACATCACCAATTAATATAACAAGTTTCACATATAAATATTGGATACATCATAAATTAATTAAAACCAAAATGGTCAACTTAACTAAAAACATATTTAAATAAATGAAAAAAAAATCTAGATTGAATTCCAACTTGCTAATACTCTTTGAAAAGTTGCATAAATAATAAAATGGGCAAATATAAAGATAAATTATATCCTACCATGCGCCATTTCAATTAAATTATTTAGCTGAAACTTCAATTTTATTTTATTTTGATTAATGCTGCACAGCAAATTAAAGAAAATTTGAGTATTTATATACCAAAAAGTCCAAAGCAGCTGGTACATTATTAAGTTTTCTTTAAGAGTCAAAATGGATCGGATTAGTTTATAGCTATTAATTGTGATCACACTTGAAGCACATCACACCAAAACTTGTCACTTATCCTGGGAAGCTACTCACCTTAGTCGAACGTGGGTTGTTAGTAGTCATTTCAAGAATATAATTGAAATAGATTTAGTATTCTCAAGGATCTAATTGATGAATTAAATGTTTATAAGTTATGAATTAAATTAAAAGAGAAATTAAATAACATCACTTCTTGGAGACTAACATAACTAATGTTTCACAATTTCCGAGACTAAAAACGAATTTTCGAAATCTCAATGATGAAAGTGAAACTAACTTAATTATGTCGAAAACTAAAGTGATAGTTTTATCTTTTTTTATAAAACAACGATTAAAGAAAAAAAAGTAATTTTTTTAGAGTTTAAAGTGCATGAAATGAAACCAAATTCCAATCTATCATATTCATGTGTTGGAATGATGCTTATGTAAATCCCTTGTGTTGAAATAATTTTCTTTTGCTTATAGAAAAAATCCATCATATTCATTAATTAGGAAAGATTATTTGCTTGAATCCTAATTCAACCTGATTTTGATTCAATAATATCCGAGATGATATTAAGTCAATCCGATATGTTAATTAATAAATAAATTTGACTATTCTATAAAGCTAAATCATTAAATTAAATAAATCAAAATCAAAATTAAAGTATATTGTACAATACATAGTCAAATTATGACTAGATAAATAAATATTTTGAAGAATGTTAGGAAATTAAATTAAAAAAGTTTTATTATTCATACTTTATTGTAAGAAAAATATACATTTTGAAAGAATGTGAGATATTGAGAATAGTTGGGACAACTCAAATTATAACTCAAATATAAACCAAAATCATCATAATAGATTTATTTTCTTTATTCTGAATGCATCAAAATGAGTTTCGAATGAGTCGAATTGGTGTGATGATTAGGTATTGCCCACGCTAAGTTGAGATATGAAGATCTTAGATGCAATAATGATGAAGACATTTTTCTTCAATCATGGAGGAGCCACACGCATCAATAATCCTAGTATACTTTGACAATCAAACAAGCAAAAATCTCTGCTTGTTTTTTTCGTAGGTTGCAAAGTGGGCTGAAGCCCAGTGTAATTGGTTTATGTTCATGTGACACAAGCCTCAAACAATAATGATTACAACATTTATACACACAAGCATCAAACAATGCTCCACATCATATGTTTGCAGAGAACAATAAATGAAAGTCACGGGAATGTTGGGGAAATATTGTTGATTAATGATTACAATGAGCTTTTCAAATGAAGGTTAAAGTACAATTTTTTTCACCTTCGTTAAAATTGATAAGTTTGGAATGTGAATGATCGTTCAGCCAAAAGCTTACCTTTGTGGCTTCTTCTCAAATGTGATTTTGAGTCTTCCTCTCACTGCTAAACAAAACATATACTCCCTCCGGTCCTATATATAGGACATACTTAACCATATTTTTTGGACCAAGAAAAGTAGTTAGTTTTATGAATTCTATGAGAATATATTGTAACATTACAATTTTACCCTCTCAACTTTTCTTGAAAAATTCACACTCATTAATGAACAACAAAAAACACATGCATTTAATAAGGGCAAAAAAGAGAAAAAACAATAAATGATGCATAGAAAATACAAAATGTCTTATATATAGGACCAAAGATTGCTTCTAGAATATGTCCTATATATAGGACCGGAGGGAGTACTTGATAACATGATATTTTTCTAAATACAAGCTTTTAAGCTTATTACATAAATTGTATTGTAGTACTTACCTTAAACACGTTCGAAAAATTTGGAGAGGATCATTTACCAAATATTTGGTTGGAAAATGATTACTCATCGGCAGTCCACCTTGCGTAAAAGGTATGCTTGGCTTTTTTACCTAATTAAAATTAAAATAATTTTACAAACAATTTATGAACAAGAGACAATTTTAAAATTATTTACAAAATATGGAACAATCAATTAAATTATTTACAAGAATGAAACAGTCAAAAAATATTTTTTTTTAAAAAAAAATAAGATGTTGTGGCATGCGCGCCACATTGTGACATATGGCAACATTGATTGGTGCTCGAGTCCATTGAGTTGCTAATATTATTAGCAAAATTGGTCAAACCAGGATGCTACAAAACTAAAGCAACAACATCAATGCAATCACTAAGCCACAATTTTTTTAAATGTACATGAAACAAGTATATTTATAATATTTTTGTTTAAGCTTTTAACAATATTTCGTCCATTTTTAATCTCTTATTTTAAATATAAGAACTAATTTTAAATTTATTTTATCTCTCTTTATAAGTTTTTTTCCGATTTGTGACACAGGTGTATACTGCAAAATCAATATAAAATTTTAAAATAAATAACAAGGATTAGAGTATCTAAAATAGATATATACATGCAATGTCAGGATATGTCCCATGTAGTTTTGTGCTTCCTTCGAGCACCATTCTCAAATTTCATTGACATTTGCATTCATATACGTTGGGTTGGATAATCATAATTGTGTTTCTCATGAATTTGAATGCCATATAATATCTATCTTATTCATTCTTTTAGTTGCATGTAAAACAAATTGAAAAAGTTGACGTTTAAATTTGTAAATGGGGTTAATTTCTCCTTTTTCACTTAAAAGCACTCTTTTGTGACTCTTAAAATATAAGCTTATTTGCACTTTTGATCCCTCAATTTTATCGATTTGACGAATTTATTAGTTCCCTTACTTTTAATTTAGCGAATTTAGTCATTCAATTGTCAATTTGTGAAGATTGTAGTTTTTACATGTTCAACAGAAGAACACGTGTCAGCACCTGAGTAATTTTGTTAAACAATTTAACAAATTTCCAATTATTTACATTTTTTCACAAACACCCTTATTTACTCAACATTATTTAAGTTTCTAATAAAATTTATAAGAATATTTAAAAAAAAAAAAACATATCAAATATTTGCACTTTCAATGCAACTAAATAAATTAACTAATTTTTTTTAATGAATATGAATTCAATCAAAATAATCTCATGTTTATGGATAAAAGGAGTATTTCTATAGTTTATTGCGCCGCAAACTTTCATAAGCATTTCCCACCATAATAAAAGTCATTTATTGGATTAGAGATGTACATAATACAGTATGTTTTGATAAATGAATGTATAGCGGAAAAAAAATAATGTAATTAAGCTTTCAAATTTCTAGAATAGACTGGTACTTCTCCCGGCTCGAATTATAAGCAATTCTAACCACTTTTACGTTTATTAAGGAGGTTAGTTGATTGTATTTAATTTTCTCAAATTTATAAAAAAAAAGATATTTTTGGAAAGTAGTATTGGGAATGAAACAAAAATTAATTAAGATTACAATTTTCTAGAGATGTTTTAGGAAAGTGGCATTGGGAATGAAACAAAATTTAATAAAGTTAGTTAGTTTTGCTTATATTTTAGATCAAGAGTAATATGTTTTTTGTTGCTTATAATTCGCGCCGGAGGAAGTACTTCCTTGTCTCATGATATTGGTAAAAAAAAAATCAATATTTTGTCCCAAATTAAAGGAAAAACAATAAATTACATCTCTTTAAAATGGTATATTATATTTATATTAAATAATTAAAAAAAAAGACATACTAAATTATTAAGAAAGAAAATATATGAGTCATTAATAATGAAAAAGAACAATGATGTAAATATGTATAATTTTTATTTGTAATTAATAAATTGTATTAGTAATTGTTATTTTTTTTTATTTTTCAGTTCTATTAACCAATATATTGGAACAAAGACGACGACCACAACAACAACAACAATAATAATAATAATGGAAAATAGTGTACACACCTCTTAAACTACTCCCTCTATCCTTTAATATAAGTCACTTTTACCTAATTCATGCAGATTAAAAAAAGTAATAATTAGTCTCAAATTTATCAAAATATATGTTGTAATTCCAAAGTTATCCCTATTTAAAACTTATCAACTCTATTCATTTCTCTTTTTATTGTAATTATTACCCTATTACCCCTATGCAATTATGAGGGGTGTATTTGGAATAAACTCTTTAATACTACCTAGATATTCTAAAATGACTTATAAAAAGGGACACCATATATATCAAAATGGTGCCCTATAATAAGGGACGAGGGAGTATTTGTCTTTTCCAAATAGTCATCACAAACTATTTTTTTTACGCAATTACTCCTTAAACTTCAACATTTGGTAAAATTAATACTTCCTTTAGCTCAAAAAGTTAAAACTTAATGGTTAATTTGATCATTTAATTTGTTATAATCTCAACCATCATATCTTCACAATGTATTTTTTAATTTTAATAATATTCATTTATCCTTATTTTAAATTACTGTCTTTGTAATAAAACAAAGAAACATTGTTCTTTTCTTATCGATTTGTGCTGATATCACCCCATTGCACTCACTTCTTCCAAGCGTTGTGATCAGTTTCTATGTTATCAACCATAAGGAAAAAAGGGCCAGAAAAGGCTGTGGCCTTGTGGATTCAATTTGTTGAGGACCAGACCAGCTTCTGCAACAAGACAGTAAGATGGCTGATAAAGAAGGCTGTGGGCTTGATGGTTTGTGCAATCGGGTGATATGTCATTGTCACGGTATATTTGGAAGAAGAGGAGATGGAACATGTTTTTGAAAAAAGATTAAATGAATTCTATTAAAATTATGGGTTTTCTTAACCTCAGCCCTTACCTTAGGGCTGAGGATAAAAGACTAAAAGTGGATATCATATTTTGAAAAACTAAATATAAAGTGTTTTTATTCTTTCAATGTATCATTTTCCAACACATGATGTCCACTTTTAGCCTCTTATCCTCAGCCCTTAGGTCTGAGGTTAAGAAAACCCTAAAATTATAAAATAAATTATAAAGATTCAATGACTGAGATTATAACAAATTCAATGGTTGGATGTTTTATCGTTAAGTTTTGATTTTCAGTTAGCAAAAGTATTAATTTTGGCAAATGTTGAAGTTTAAAGAGTAATTGTGTAAGAAAAATAGTTTGTGATGCGCATTTGCAAAAGACAAAAAGTTTAAGGGGTGTCTATACTCTTTTTCCTAATAATAATAATAATAATAATAATAATAATAATAATAATAATAATAATAATAATAAAAATAATAAGAGGCAAGATAATAAAAAAAAGCTAAAATATCCTAACCTATGAAACCAAAACTAAGAGAGTCACTATAACCCTAAGCAAAAGTCTCGAAAATTAAACCACCGAAAAGACGAAAACTCAAGACTTCGTACCAGAAATTGAATTAAATGAAAATGAAAATGAAAATTACTAATAAAATTGAATGGACTCATGGAGGGAGAGAGAGAGAGAGAGAGAGAGAGAAAGGGAGCGGGTCGAAGAAGAAAACCGAGTTTTCCCTCCAAACTCCAAAACGGGTAACGTTTGAAGTTGAACCACCCATGAATTCAATTCATTCAAAGCCAATTTATTAATGCTCTCATTCATTTTCTGCGCAGTCAGCAACATTCAATGAAACCATTACCAACCCTCTCTTCTTTAAATCCCTCTTTTCCAACTCCTCCCTCCTTCCTTCTTCATGGACCCCGCCGGAGATTCTCCGCCACCACCCAAATATGGTGCTTCTTCTTCTCCGTCAATCTCTGCCAAGTGTTATTCTTCCCCTCGCCGGCTTCTTTCTCGTTTGTTCAGTGCTCTGAGCCTTAACAAGGAGAAGCATAGGAAGATCCAGAACCACGTCACTGATTCCACCAATATTGGAACCGACCACTCCTCCTCCCCCTCTCGTGAGAAGCTTTGCTTATTTAACTCCCTTATTTGAAATTCGATTTGGTTTAATTGATTAGTTAATTTGATTTCGTAATACTAACCTTAAACCCTACCTGTTGCTGCAACTGCTTAATTCGTTTATGAATTCCTTCTTCGAATTATTTAGACACTTCCAAATCGTATCCATGTATCCATGTTAATTTTATATCTTGCATCGTAGTCGTGCATTCTGTTATAATAATTATTTTCTTTAAAAAAAATTTCTTTTGTTCTCTGTATGTATTGTGCTGTATCCGTGTTTGATTAAAATTTGAATTGTTGGCTCTCTTATTTTTTTTTCCTTTGGAATCTTAATCCTTTATACATGTGGCATCATCCAATGGTAAAATTTGTTTTTTTTTTTTTTTATGGCTTTGTTTGAATTGATAGTATGTGATGGAATTGAGTGAAGCGCGATGGAATCAGATTAAATTCCATTGTTTGGATTGTCTTAACCAGTAAGGAGTGTAGTGGTCCATCTAAAACCTAATTTTTTGTTCCACCAATCTAGGGTGTATTTGATGGAATCATTCATTTAATTCCAACCCATCACAAAATAACCAAATAATGGAATGATAAAATAATATCATTTCGTTCCACCCCACTCCACCTTGTCCTACTCCATTACGCTCCATTCAACATTGTATATCCAAACATAGGCCATGTTATTTTTTTTTGTTTGTTGGTTTCATGAGCTGATAGTTAACTTTATGATGTTGTTAGGTTGTGCAGGACAATTACATAGAAATGATACATCTTTTAAGGTAGGTGTTGGTTGTGGTTTGCTATATCTGATGGCAGCTAGTAAAAGCGAGCTTGGCAAGATGGTTGAGTTGCGGAAAGAAATGGAAATGCTCCTCCAAAATTTGAAAGGGGAACTGCAAAGTAAAAACGTGTTTCCTAAGCCATTGAAACCGGGTGTTGCTCTTGCCTGTTCCATCACTGACATTCAAGAAGTTTCCTGCTCTGATAGTAGTCATCCATCAATTCACTCACAAACACCATATGCTGGACCAGACCCAAAATGCATTATGGTTCATGATGGTTTTCTAGAATACAACAAAACTAAACAAGATGAATGTGCAGATGAAATAAATGAGCTACAGGCAGAATTTGAATTTGAGTTGGAACGTTTGCAACTGTATTTTGAAGGAGAAGCTGCATTTGGAGATGCACAACAAGAAAGAGTCGAGGTAGTTCATTTCATATTGTGGTTTTTATATTATTCTTATCCTAATTCCGATTCATACAAACATACAAACAACTATTGGATCTCTATTAAGTCAACTTCATCTGGTTATTTGTGTCTTTGATGGATGTGTTGACCAATATATCGGTAATGTACATTCTGTTCGTTCTGGAAACTATTTTGTCATTTTGTGGTTAGTCCAATCTTTTAGGATTATGAGTTGTGAATTTTTTATATTTATGTGCATGTGTGACAGATTTATCAACCTTTCAAAATATCAATCTAGGAATAACCTCTTCACTTGATAAAAAAGGTGATCTAGATGAAGCATTATTGCGGGCTGCTTCTGGAAAAGGAGGTTACTCTTGGTAGATGAAGATTATGAAATTTATGTCCTATGTTTGTGGCTATATGCTGCTTTTACTGTTCTTCTTGTGCAATTGATTTTTTTAAGCTGTCCCTTCTTTGTACGTTGTTGCTTGTTAGCAAATAGCAAAGGTGTCTGATTATATGTTTGTGTTTACTCTCTACTTTTCTTCTTTGTTATTAGTTCAATTCCAGCATTGAAAACAGGAATTGGCAGGGCTTTGTTGAGGACTCTAGTTCAGAAAGCCATAGCTCGGATTTTGGTGAAATAATAATGGACCCACTTGAAGCAAGTGATGATTTATCCTTTGGAATTAATCCTGTTGAATTGGAGAGAAGGTTGCATGAACTACTCGAAGCAAGACTTCGAGAACGGATATCTGAGCTGGAGTCTGCTTTAGAATGCACCACACAAAAGCTTATCGAGAAAGAAATGGAGGTTACCTGGTGGAAAGACACTGCACAACTTTTCTCTCAACATGTTCCAGAAACAACTCGATTTACTTTCCGTCTTGATCCCGAGGCTGCTTTGAAGTTGAGTGAAGTTGTAGAATAGCTTTTGAAAGAGTGATGGCTGATTAAGCCACCAAAGCTTTGTTACTAGCTGTGCAGTTTATTTTCCTGTTGTTTCATGATTTTTTCAAACGTCCGGTTAAGTCCTCTGGAGCAGATGTTGTGGAAGATGCTTTTCAATAGCTTTTGATGCTTTGGTGATGACAAACGAGAGTAGAATTTGAAGGGAGCCAAAAATGGCTTTAACTGTAGAGTACTCTACTCAAATTATGTAAATGAAACTGTTGTCTTGTGGAGCCTTTTGGGATTGTTTTTTTTGTCAAGATTTTAAGTTGAGTTATCTTTAATCTGTGCATTCAAATTTGTCTGGATCAATGTACGGCTTTCGGAACCCAACATAATGAATGTTTTGGAAATTAATTCTGGAAATTTTATAGCATCATCCGATTATGAAACCTTTTCCCTTTCTGTTATAGAAAAATCTTAAGATTGGTACAATGATAAAGAAAAATATGTCCCAAGTGTGTGCATTTGCTTCAGTCGGGAGAGTCACTCTCCAATGGCTTGGGGTTATCTCCTCATTATAAGCAACGGATTTTCAATTAACATCATGAAATCAATGTTTGTTACATCTGTTTTGTTTTCTCCTTTTCAATTTTTGAACAGCTTTTGTATTTTTATAAACACATGACAAGCATTAAACTCATGACAGTTTTGTGGCGAAACTTGCCAGAAAATGTAATGGTTTCCTTCAGTATATGATGGTGTTATTTATTATTTTTGCCACATTCGCGTGACTGAAGGAACAATCTTTTACCAACCAACCAAAGCTTAATAAATTGTATTGACCTACTACTCGTGGACATGCATTTCTGTGGGGTTGTGTGCTCCAAGGACGGCCTAGAAAGCGGAGCAAGTGGTTTCCTCCGCCAGCCACAGCAGCGTGTGGTGTCCGATGACTTAATAAACCGCATGGTCACTCTAATTAAGCCCATTTCTCTGTGATTGCCTTGTGCATGTACAATAGCAGCACATTGTTACACCGGTGACAGGTCACAACACAGTTGATGGATGATGTTGGAGATTTGATCTTTGTCATATACATGAAAAATGTTTTATAAATATAGGTAAAAATTATTTCGATGATACCTGTTTATACGTAAGAATTAGTATCAAACACACCATGCAATATGTCACTCGTAGATTTGTTTAGATAAGTAATTTTGAAAAGGTAATGCTTAAGACACTTGTTAAAATTATTAGAAGCAATAAAATAATCATAAGTTAACATTAATTGCTATTCTTTTAAAAACCTAAAAAAAACTTTTTTTTTTAATAACAATATAGTACTTTTAGGCTTTGTTTGGTTGCACGAGAGAAAATGTGAAAAGAGAAAATGAGAAGAAAAGAGAGATTATGAAGAGAAAATGAGTAGATTTTGTGGATGTTTGGTTACAGGAGAGAAAATGAGAAGAAATATGAGAGAGAGAGAAAAGTTGTTTTGTTAAGTTTGAGAAAAAAGTGGAAAAAAAAACCAATAAATTTAAAAAAAAAATAACGTGGTAGGAGAGTGCCTTTAAGTTGGCTTTTTATTTGGCTTTCTGGAAAGCATTGCACGCCAACCGACGCTCCCTCAAAATCTTGCCACAAGCGAGAATAAAAATTTTTGCTGTGGGACCCACCGATTTTTTCTCTCCCTCCATTTTTTTCTCCTTTACCAAACAGGGGAAAACTCGGTTTTCCTCTCAAATTCTCTTCTCCCCAAATTCCACCCTACCAAACAGAGTGTTAGTCTCTTAATAATTTCTTTAAGGAATTGTTAGCATTTACCTTTTAAAAATGATATTAGTGACCAATAGAGAGATATATGCTATTACTTTCTATCTTTATTATAAGAACTTTTTGAAAAAAGTCTACCTTCACCAAGATAATAGTTGGTTAATTTTATTAGTTGTATTGAAAATACGAATTGTTATTGACACTCTAAATTTTTTTTGAGTAAACAAAAATGTAATAAGAAAAAAAAATAATTAAATGCATTACAAAATTTGAAATTGATAAATCTTATAAATAAAAGCAAAATAAAATTATCAAAAGAGTCATATAAAGTGCCAAATGGAGTTTATTTATTTTACTTATCTCAAACCCTTACTTTTGGTAGAAATATAAAAGATTGTAGGAACTTGCTAAGGAGTAGTTTTTTTTTTACACCAACTAGTATCCGGATCTGGTTTACCCAGAATCCGACTCATTCGGTCTGACTCAACTAAGCTTGCACTAAGTGGTAGGGATCTCCCAGCGGGGGTTGCTTCATACCCAAGGTTGCTTCATACCCAAGGCTTGAACTCGAGACCGGTTGATTAAGGGACCAAGTGAGCTACCACTTGACCAACCCCACGTTGGCACCGAGGAGTAGTTTTAGGATACCTTTAAAAAGATTAATGTTATATAGGTTTACAAATGAATTTATTAGTAAAAAAAATGTTACGTATTACTTGTTAATTAATTAATAGTAAGTAAAATATCACTTTATGACTAACACTTTTTTTTGTCTGTATTCCTTGCGGAACCATCGGTATCCCCAAGAGCACCCTTAATACCAGAGAGCCCTTGACTAATCCGGAGTGAACTGCGTGGCTGGCTCTTCCAGCGAGATGTTTTTAGTGGGAATCGAACCCGGAACTACTAGCACCCGTGTCTCATTCCCAAGATTTCAGTTGGGGCCTTACACCAACTAAACCAAGCCTCGTCGGTATGACTAACATTTTTTTTACCATAAGTTTATTTGTAATTTAATTTTGTTAGTCTATCTATCACTTTTGTTTTAAGAAATAGTAGTAAATAAAAAATAATTTTTATGAAAAACACACATATAACACTTATAAATTTATTGAATTCAACATGACAATTTATTATTTTAAGGGTTTTTCAACCCATATTCTATATAAATAAGATAAACAAACTTTTTTTTTTGAGAGGTAAGATAAACAAACTTGAATAAGTTAATTTGACGAGAAAATAATGTACTTAAAGAATTAAAAGAATAAGAGTTTTTCCTTTTTAAATTCAACTTTATCTTTTTAAAGATTTTTTATCTCACGTATGTATAGATGCGTGACACTCCTCAGCATTTTTAAAGAAAAAAATGTATTGCCAAATTGGCATTATTTGTGGTATCATGTTATCAAACCGAGACATGAGGTTAGCATTGACTTGACCGTATTCCATGGCATACCGGCAGGCAGGCATTACTTTATATATTCTTATATTGTCTCTTTAGCCGAGTGTTTCTACTTCAACGTTACTAAAATGATGCTACGATTTCTAGTGCTTCTGCTCGTTCATCTTCTTAAGTTGATAAGTTTCAGCATGGTGAAAGGTGAATACACGTTAGACTCAGTGAGAGCATGTTTGGTTAAACAAGAAGACACCATTATATTTGGTCTTATTGACAGAGCTAAGCTCCCATTCAATTCTCCCACCTACCATCCTAATCACACTTCCGTTCCTCACTATTCTGCCTCATTGCTTCAGTTCCTTGTCATCAATACAGAGACCATTCAAGCTGAGGTATAATTCATATCTTGTTTTATTTGTGCTTGTCAAGCTTCTTTATTCCTATTGAGTATTATTGTGCTCGTTTTGTCTTGCCACATTTATCAAATCACGGTGAAGTCATGTGCATTGGCACTGTACCTTACTCACCTTTTAATTATTTGTGTCTTTTAGAATTTAAGGCTTGCAACTGGACCACCAAAATCAATGAATTACTACTATATTATTAATTATTAAAAGGGGTTTGTTGCTTCCATCAGCCTACCTTTATTTTTATTTTTTCAATGTCTGACTTCCCGAAATTACTTATGGGTTTGTTATATATCTCTACTACCAACTTCCCTTGTTATATATCTCTACTACCAATTTTGCTGACATGTAATTATTACCTTTATTTTTATTTTTTCAATGTCTGACTTCCCGAAATTACTTATGGGTTTGTTATATATCTCTACTACCAACTTCCCGAAATTACTTATGGGTTTGTTATATATCTCTACTACCAATTTTGCTGACATGTAATTATTACAATTTTGTATATTTAGTATTAAGCCTTTAGTCTAAGTCCTTTGTTAATTGGGGAGTATGAATTAAATCAATTAATCATGTTTTTATTAATGAGGTGAAGTGAACAATAATACTCCCTCCGGTCCTATATATAAGACATATTCTAGAAGCAATCTTTGGTCCTATATATAAGACATTTTGTATTTTCTATGCATCATTTATTGTTTTTTCTCTTTTTTGCCCTTATTAAATTCTTTGACTATTTATGTGTTTTTTGTTGTTCATTAATGAGTGTGAGTTTTTCAAGAAAAGTTGAGAGGGTAAAATTGTAATGTTACAATATATTCTCATAGAATTCATAAAACTAACTACTTTTCTTGGTCCGAGGAATATGGTTAAGTATGTCTTATATATAGGACCGGAGTGAGTATAAATGATTTGACACCATGTCTTAACCTAAAACCTTAAGGCATTAGGTTCATGGGTCTTTCTACTTATATATTGTTCAACTTACCATATTTTAGATGATGTGAGACTTGTTATATCTCAACAGTAATATCGAAATCCTGGTCAGACGTAGGAGGTTAGACACGTGGTGCCCCGTGGACGAAGATCCTTTTTAAAATATCTAAAAATATTTTTATATTTTTAGTTAAATAAAAAAAGAAAAGAAAGGACCTTCGTCTACGGGCACCACATGACCAACCCCGTGCGTCTGATTAGGATTCCGATGTTACATGTTAGCAAAATTTGTCAGAATTGATAGCAGGGGTATATGACAAACCCCAGAAGTACCTTCGGGAGTCAGACATTGAAAAAATAAGAATAAAGGTATTTGACAAAAGTACCTAAACTTCATGAACTTCCGTGATAATTAAGCCTATAATTATTTCAATGTAGCATGTTCAAAATCTGTTAATGGTTCTGAATCTTAGGTGCTGTCGAACTTAAACAGTAAATTTGACACGGTACTTAGTTAATTCTGTGGAAATTTTGCAATATTTAGTTTATACTAATTGTTAGAAAGTTTAGAAAATAAAAATGACCAACTTGTATTAGTTGTTACTAGCTAGTTAGTCTCCCTGTGTATTTATACTGAAAAATAAAGATCTGTACAAGTTGAGCTCATGCGTCAGCACAACATAAAATAACTTAATGATCACCCTCTAACACTCCTCGTAAAGAAGATGATGTATCCATACTAATTCACTTGTAACCTGAGCTATGTATGGGGATTCAACACTAACCCGAGAGACAACACTTTGTTTCTTACTTCTAAAAGGTTGCCACTAATGATAACACAATAGCCTGACATTGATCTTCAATGGAAGGGGTATCCGACCAAATTGGCATCAGAGAATCCCTCTACCATAGTATGTCCATGATCTTTCATACCATGTTCTAGAAAATTAGAAGAGAATTTGGAAAATGGGAATTAACAAACTTGCAGTTGTTAACCTACTGATGTCTGTATCTATTTATACTGAAAGATAAAGATTAAAGATCAGTACAAGGTAGGCTCAGATCAATAACATAAAATGGCCTAATGATTATCCTCTAAGAATAATATTCTATTTCTTATGTTAAGCAAGTTCTTCCTACCAGTATATATGGACTTTATGGAATCATGCAACCATAAGTGTATGAATTCCATGTAAATCTCCAGGAATAGTTTTCATATTTGCTTTGAATTTCGATATTGTATTTGAAAGAACATTATTTATAAAATGATATGGTATGTTACAGGCAGGAAGATATAATAACCCTGAAGAAAATCCCTTCTTCCCAGAAAATTTACCACCCTCAATTGTACCACATTACAACTTCTCACAGGTAATTCATCGGAAACGCTTGTATGATTTTTCCACTTAGCATTGTTCATGTTGCTTAGTGGAAAAGATCTATTTTAAACTTTGTCATTAGTTTTTGCACCCTGCAGCTGCTTCAGTTAACATAAACAAGTTCATCTGGAAATTGTACTTTCATGAGCTGCTTCCAATGTTTGTTGCTTTGGGTGATGATGGCAACTATGCGCAAACTGCAGCTAGTGATCTTTCATTATTGCAGGTAAAATTTCTTGTGGAAGTTGTTTTAAAAATATGTTCATGGGTGAAGTTATGTAGAACAATTTTAGTAATAATCACTTAAAACAAGTCTATATTTTCAACAATGGCCCAAAGTGGTGATGGTTTTGACAGTTCACTATCCTATAAAATATCTGCAGGCTATCTCTAGAAGGATTCATTATGGAAAGTTTGTAGCTGAGGCAAAATTCAGGGAATCTCCTCAAGATTATGAGCCTTTAATTCGTGCTCAGGTGTATATATATGATGCTTTCATTATATTCTTAATCATTGTAGTTTCTGATGAATGAAGAGTTTGCTAGTTCATTTGCTTTATCTATTGAGAACAAGCAGTGAGGCTTGTGAAACTAACATTACTATCCAGCAATGGCTAGATTATTCACTGGTCCAGTGGTCCTTACTTTTTGCAAGATAATGAGTGTAGCTTCTAGTAAGTTGGCAAAATCTCTAGGATAATTGTCATTATTCTACATATAAAAAGAAATTGAAATGGTAAATGATTGGTTCTTGCAGGATAGAGAAGCATTGATGAAATTGTTGACATCTAAGAGTGTGGAAGACATGGTAAGGAAGAGGATTGAAAAGAAGGCCATGGTGTTTGGACAAGAAGTGAGTGTTGATCATGATGTCAAGGGAAAATATAAGGTTGACCCTTTAGTGGTTTCTCATTTTTATCAAAAATGGGTAATACCCCTTACAAAGATTGTTGAAGTAGAGTACTTCCTACACCGCCTTGATTAAAGCCATTTCAATGCAATTAATTGGAGAAAGGAATATGGTGTCATTGTTCAAATGATCAAAACTCTTGTGTGATTGTTTAGTGCTAATTTCTAATGGTTTCAGCTCACAAGTAGGCAATTTCTTTTAATTGTTCAGGAAGGAGGAAGGGAACGCATTTGCTGGATTTGCACCATATACTTTCACTTTATTTCCCACACACACATCATAAACTTAGTTGACTCTAGATATCCTTCCCATTGTATAAAAATCTACTGAGTATATCTATGGAGCTTCCACGCACATCTCTCTTTGAAGAATTTCTTGAAAGAGAGCAAAAATAGGGAAAAAAAAGAAAAAGAAATCTTAAGCATATGCATAGGATGCTAATTAAACTGATTAGTTAATACTTTTTTAAATTTTAATTTTAAAATTTAAAATCTAAATTAAATAAATAATTATAAGTATAAATATTTTTAAATGAATAATTTATCCGTCGAAATGCACGAGCTTAAAATTAGTTATAAGTATAAAATTGTGTGATTTACTATCTACCCCAACTTAAGATAATTGGAAGTTTGGACAAAAAATACTACACACTTAAAAAAAAATTACAATAACACCATGGAATACATATGGAATATATTAAACCAAAGTACTGAAAAGAATTAAGGGTTAATAAAAAAAGTACAAAGATTAACCTCTTTTTTTGGTTTGGTTGTGAAAAAAAAAAGACAAAAGAAAAAAGGCCCAAGGCCTTACCATTGGGCCTTACAAAGCTAATTTCAATGAGATTTGGATTTTGAATCCAAAAAAATAGTTATGAATATTCCAAAATATTTTTATTTGTATCTTTTCTTGATTTGATGGTGTCAGGAAAATTAGAATTTGTTACCAGCATTTTTTGGATTTGAAAAAATCAATAACTTAAGCATGTGCGTTTTTCAGACTAGACTTGTTGAAACTTTTTTTCCCGACCGAATCATATCATAAAATGTATTTTTTGAATTGGATCTTATTAGAAAAATGAAAAAGAAAGAAGAAAAAAGAACAAAACAGAGGGATCATGTACAGGCGGATGAAGCAACGCCCATGAAATATAGCTAAACGATTTTCTGATTCTCTATTTCTTTCTTTCACTTTCAATGAATAAGCCATGGTTCATTAAACCAAAAACAACCATTCTAAGAAAGAAAGAAAGAAAGAAAAGGGTGAGTGTTAGTGCCATTATTATTTAATCCTAAAAGTTTGATAAAGCCTCATCCCCTTTTTTTTAAATTCCTTCAACCTTAAACTTTTATTTGAATCCTAAAACCAAATCATCCATCTTTCTTTCTGAATCACTACCTTCATCACAATGTCATTGAGTATGGAAGGTCGATGGTGATGGTACTCGTGGTCGCTGGTGATAGTTGCATTTGATGCTGGTGTGGGTTGAGAAAAAATGAATCGGGTGTGGGTAGGAGAGGAAGAAGAAGAGAAAAAGGGTAATTTTGGGAGTTTTGAAAAAAAGTGAGATTCAAAACTCATTTGTGGGGTTCAAAATCCAAAACCTAATCTCAATGGCATCGGTCAGGAGGTTGCTAGAAAGCTCGTGTGGAGGAGAAGCAAAAAGATAAAAATCAATATTATTGCTTGCTCCTTGCTTGACGAGAAAATCAGAGCATTTATTTCCTTCCCATAAAATATAGTCGAGCTTGACTTTCCAAATATACACGAGGAGATCATGGATGTTTTTACGATGAAAGCATACACCAGATTAGCAGAAAGATTCTTGATAACTAGCTTAGTGCCACCCATTAATTTCATGCATGTGATCTTTTTAAAACCCATCCTCCAACACAAATGAGGCATGATGTCAACTTTGAGATTGTCAGAAATGGTTATCAAACTCGAGAAATCGGAGACCCAGCTACCAACAAAGTCATGGATAATGCCTTTAGACCAAATGCAACCTGAATTATCGAGAGGGCTACCATCCACATTTAAGGCGACAGAACCATCAAAAAGTCAATGCCAGAAAACTAAGAGCGACATGTTCAGTTTAGCAATGCAGGTAAAAGCTAAATATAAGTCAGCAATCATTTGCCTCACCCGATGCGTGAACGTCTGGACGCTTTGCTTGACCCAATTAATATCTAAATTGAACTAAATTTCCAAATCCACTTACTTTCCTTAAATTTATAAACTGCAAAAATGCTATTCGAATTCTTTTAATCAATTCTCCATTTTATCAGGCACACACGATATATCATCCAAAAATCGCCATTGTTCCCTGGGTAAGGAACAGAAGCGATTATACAATACTCGTTGCTTACTAATAGCCTGTTTGGTAACGCGTTTTGCTGTGAGCAAACACGCTTCTACCAACAGCTCCAAAATGGAGCTTCCATGCCACCGTGGAAGTCCACCGCGAAAACAAACATACCCTAAACCGAATGAGAGACAACCTTCGAAAGACAACCATGATCAAAGCCGATAATACCCCCGAAAAAAAAAAGGAAAAAAAAAAAAGCAAGGCCCAAATTCCCAATCAATGGAAGAAATCCAACAAGGCCTTCACCTCTTCAAGAAAAAGGACCATGACTCCTTGCGCGTGCATATCTCAAGCCAGTGGGGCACATGCGTCTTTTCAATCCGTTTTGTTGCTCACTCTCATTTTCATTTTCAAGTCAAACGACCATTTGTTGACTTCACTAGCCAACACTGTAGAGTGTGAGAGTGAAAGACTGAGCTCTCTCTCTCTCTCTCTCTGTAGAACCCTAGAAACCAAAACCCTAGAATCATCGTCGCAATCACTAGCATTTAGCGCTGATTCATCATCTTCAACGATGGGTCACGTAGGTTCAAGCAAGGATGCAAAATTCTCCACCAAATCAGACAAAGATTACCGAGACCTAATGGACATCGACAACGACGACTACTACGCCGGCTTCTCCGATTCCGACTCCGACTCCGACGGCATCGATCTCCCCCCTAACCGCGCCCTCGAAGGACTCGGCGAACGCTCCGTCAAAACCTTCTGCGAGAAAGCCTCGACTCTCTTCTTCAAAGACTACGGTCTCATCAGTCACCAAATCAATTCCTTCAACTCCTTCATCGCCTCTGGCCTTCAATCCATCTTCGATTCCTTCGGTGACCTCGTCGTCACTCCCGGCTTCGATCCCTCCAAGAAGGGAGACAGTGATCACTACCGTTACGCAGCGGTTAAGTTCGGGAAGGTTAAGCTTGATAGGCCTAAGTTTTGGGGTGGTGAAGGGAGTACTCAAGAGTTTAGGATGCTTCCTCGCCACGCGAGGCTTCAGAGGATGACTTATTCCTCGAAAATGAAAATCGATGTTCAAGTTCAGGTATAAATATAATTGAATAATTGATTGATTGAATACCTACATTGCCCTTTTTATGATTGATTGTTTGATTGTTTTATCGTATTAGAGTCTGGTGTAAATATAATTGATTGATTGAATACCTACATTGCCCATTTTATGATTGATTGTTTTATCGTATTAGGGTCAGGTATAAATATAATTGATTGATTGAATACCTACATTGCCCTTTTTATGATTGATTGTTTGATTGTTTTATCGTATTAGAGTCTGGTGTAAATATAATTGATTGATTGAATACCTACATTGCCCATTTTATGATTGATTGTTTTATCGTATTAGGGTCAGGTATAAATATAATTGATTGATTGAATACCTACATTGCCCATTTTATGATTGATTGTTTTATCGTATTAGGGTCCGGTATAAATATAATTGATTGATTGAATACCTACATTGCCCTTTTTATGATTGATTGTTTTATCGTATTAGGGTCGGGTATAAATATAACTGATTGATTGAATACCTACATTGCCCTTTTTATGATTGATTGTTTTATTGTATTAGGGTCGGGTATAAATATAATTGATTGATTGAATACCTACATTGCCCTTTTTATGATTGATTGTTTTATCGTATTAGAGTCGGGGTAAAAATATAATTGATTGATTGAATACCTACATTGCCCTTTTTATGATTGATTGTTTTATTGTATTAGGGTCGGGTATAAATATAATTGATTGATTGAATACCTACATTGCCCTTTTTGTGATCACAAGCTATTTGTGGTGCCGGTTTAAAGGAAAAACAAGCTATTCGAATGTAGAAGGGCCAAGCTATTTTAACCAATGCGTCGTTTAAACTACCCACATTGCTGTTTTCGTTATTTGTTGTTTTATCATAATCACGAAGCGCACATGTACAAGTATCATCATCATATTGTTTTATTTGAGAAATTGTGGCGTGTTATAATAAGTTTATAATTATTGATGCTATGTCTCTCTTTGTATTTGTTCTTGTCTGGAGCACACTGTATTTAGGGAAGTAATTTTGGGAAAATTTATTTTTTGTGAGGCTCATAAATAGAGCTTCCCAAAGAGGTCATTATTTGGCAAAAGTGATTTCTCAGAAAAAGCCCTTCCGTGAAATATAGCTTATTAAAAGTGATTTTACAAAACTGAATTTTAGCTTTTTATATGCAGCTTCTGTTTTTTCCTGTGAAAGGCCAACCAAAGCAAACAAATGTGCAATTGGCATAAGTGATTTATTTATTTATCAAAATAGTCACTTTTTTTTTTGTGAAAATAGCTTAAACCTCAATGACACTGTTTATATCAGTGTATGCTTTTTCTTTCCTGACAACCAGTTTGTGAGAGTAATTTCTGATTCTTTGAAATCTGTGAGAGTGATGGATGATATATGTTATTGAACTATTATTTTGTAGGTTTATGTCCCGAAAGTTGTCAGAAGTGACAAGTTTAAGACTGGCAAAGAACAATATGTTGATAGGGAAATATTAAGGGAAGAAAGCCGAGAGATAATCATTGGGAGTCTGCCTATCATGGTCAAGTCTGATCTATGCTGGATGAAAGATGCCGATAAACCTGATTGTGAATTTGATCATGGAGGCTACTTCCTTATCAAGGGTGCTGAGAAGGTTACCTCTGATCCGAGTTTACCTATTTTTTTAATCACTGCATTATTTTTAGTTGAAGTTTCATTTATATTCTTTCGCTTTATTGCTTTAAGTATTTGTTATATCCTCACAACATCTTTCTTTATAATTGGTAAACTTGTTTTTGTGTGAAAAATTGTTGCAGACTTTTATTGCACAGGAGCAACTCTACACAAAGAGGCTCTGGATTTTAAACACTCCATGCTGGACAATTCAATACAAGTCACCAATGAAGAGAAATAGGCTGGTCATCAAACTGATTGGTAATTCAAGAATTGAAGAAATCCACAGTGGAGAGAAGGTGCTGACTGTCTATTTCCTGTCCGTTGAGGTCCCTGTGTGGATACTTTTTTTTGCTCTTGGTGTCGCATCAGACAAAGAGGTTGTAGAACTCATTGATTGTGGATTTGATGATGTTAGACTTACAAATATCCTTTGTGCTTCCATTCGTGATGCCGACGAGAAATGTGAAGCATTTCGTAAATCAAAGAATGCTTTACATTACCTAGAAGGATTTGTAAAAGGTGTACAATTTCCACCTCCTGAAGCTATTGAGGAGTGTCTCAACATCTATCTCTTTCCTAATATAAAAGGCTTCAAGAGAAAGGCACGCTTCCTGGGATACATGGTCAAGGGTATCCTGCTAGCTTACGCCGGCCGCAGGAAATCTGATAACAGGGACGATTTTCGGAATAAGAGGCTTGATTTGGCTGGGGAGCTGCTTGATCGTGAGCTAAGAGTGCACATTGCACATGCTCGCAAGCGAATGTCAAAGGCTTTGCAGAGAGACCTTTATGGAGATCGTGAAGTTCGTCCAGTTGAACATTATCTGGATGCATCCATTATTACCAATGGTCTTCAAAGAGCATTCTCTACCGGAGCATGGTCGCATCCCTTTAAAAGGATGGAAAGGGTGTCTGGTGTGGTTGCGACCCTTGGGCGTACTAATCCTTTGCAGACTACCGCTGAATTGAGAAGAACCAGGCAGCAGGTTCAGTATACAGGAAAGGTTGGAGATGCTAGATACCCGTAAGTTACTTAAAGCTTTGTCTATTTTGTTCTTTAATTTTCTTTCATTCTATTTGGAGTCGTGCAGTGAGTGAGGTTTGTGTGACTGGAATTTTTTAACTTTGGTTAACTGAATGCTCATTGTTTTATGCCTTTTGGTTTTTAAGTCCAAACAAAAGGTGCCATAATGCTTAAATATTGCATTTACATCAGTAGCTTTTTTAAAAGAGGGATGTTTATAATGTAGCTGAAGGTTGAAGTAGCATAAAAACTGTAATGGTTTGTTTAAGGCAATTTTACGTTAACAAGGAAGAAATTTTTTATGTTATCTACCTAGAAAAGTAGGGTTGTAGAAAATCAAGGACAGTCTGGTCAAAGTACTGAAATCAAAGCTAGGCCAAAGTAGTGACAGTCCGGTCTTCAAACTCATGCTTTATTGCTAGTGCTGCCTGTCTCACCATTTAGATTTGAGTATGATGGTGATTATCTTAGATCCTTTGTTTATGCCTTTCTTTTTTCTTCTTAAAAAACTCTTTTTTGATTAAGAAAAAAAAAACACTTCTGACATTCATATGCTTGTTTGGTTGGGCTTTTACTGAAAATCATTATCTGAAATTCAGCTTTTAGGGGAAGCTGAATTCACTAAAACATTTCTGCCAAAAATATTTTAGAGAATCACGTTTTCTTAAGCCTAAACAAATGTGCCTTGGTTTCTTCTATCTCTGTTTCTGAGCTTTTGTGAAGTGTCTTGAATGGGAGAAAGTCTCTGTACATTTAGTAATCTACTCTAATGGAAATGGTTGGGTTAGAAATCATGTTACGGTTAAAACCTTTCAACTATTTTTTGGTCATTCTTGGGCATGAGTAAAACCATCAACTTCCTTTGTTTTACTAGGTTATGTAAGCTATGTGACATTGTCCTATTAGCTTTAGCTGTATAGTCGCCCTCTCCCCCCTAATTGATGTGCACTGGCATACTCTGATGAATATTTGAGTTTTCTATTATGGGGTTTGAAGTTGAAAAATCAAACATGACGTGTTTTTTCTCTTCTTTTTTTGTTGAAACGATTGCTTTGTTATCCAAAAAAATTGCTTCAATTATAACAATTGAAGTTTCCGGTTACAGGCATCCTTCTCACTGGGGCAAGGTTTGCTTCCTCTCTACACCGGATGGTGAAAATTGTGGCCTAGTAAAAAATTTGGCCGTCACAGGACTAGTGAGTACCAACATATCTGAATCTATTCTGCCCAAGTTGATTGATTGTGGATTGGAAGAGCTTGTAGATGATACTTCTACTTATCTGGGCAAAAAGGATAAAGTCTTCCTTAATGGGGATTGGGTTGGAGTTTGTGCAAATTCTGTTTCATTTGTGGATGAGCTAAGACGCCAAAGACGTACAAATCAATTGCCTCATCAGGTTCACTTTAATTTCCCATTTTAAGCTGCTTCTGTATGCTATGCTAGGCGACTAGGCGTGCTTTTTAATTTTTTAAAGAACTTGCTTTTAATTTGAGCCATTTAGCCGAGGAAGAGGTTTTTGTTTTTGCTGTTGTATACTTGTATGAAAGGTGTAACAGCTCAAGGCAAGTCAACCTACAATGCTGATGATATGTTCATATATCAAATAATATAGTTATGGAATATGCATTTGGAAACTTGGTCTACATTTGTAATAATTTAATAGCTTGGTTTATGTTTTTATGAGGACCATGATTGCCACCGGCTACCATTTGTTAAATGCCTCACTTCCTTTGTACAGTTGAATTAACTGCTCTGACTTCTCGTCATCTTTCCAGATGGCCTGCCTATACAACTGATCTTTGATATCTGGTTATGAAATACTTAAATCTTTTACATTCCCTCTTCTCTATCAAACATTGGAATATCCATTGTGTTTTCAAATGCCTTTCTTGTTATGTATGGGTTATTAACTAGCATTATATAGGGGTTGGGAAATATTATTTTAATGACATTGGATTGCTTTGTTGTTTTTTTCTAACTTAATTCTGTAATATACCTTTTTCTGCAAGTTTTCTGTCTATTATTTCCCTCATTTATAAATAGAGAAAGGCTGTTTGCAATGTATGTGTATTTGTTGATTTTGTTTCTTTTCAACCTAGTGATAGCTACTTTCTATTGTAGGTGGAAATCAAAAGAGACCAAAGTCAACAAGAAGTGCGCATATACTCTGATGCTGGAAGGATTTTACGTCCACTTTTGGTTGTTGATAATCTGCACAAGATTAAGGAATCTAAAGTAGGATCTAAATGGGAGCCTAACTCTTTCCAGTCTCTGTTGGAGAATGGAGTAATTGAGCTTGTGGGACATGAGGAAGAGGAAGATTGCTGTACTGCCTGGGGTGTTCAGTATTTATTCAGAAAGGAGGGCAAATCTTCTGTAAAATACACCCACTGCGAACTGGATATGTCGTTCTTATTGGGCTTAAGCTGTTCACTTGTACCGTTTGCTAATCATGATCATGCAAGGAGGGTACTTTATCAATCACAGAAGCACTCCTCCCAGGCAATTGGTTTTTCTACTTTGAACCCTGACATCAGAGTTGATACATTGACCCACCAGTTAAACTACCCCCAAAAGCCCCTATTTCGTACAATGACTGCCGATTGTCTAGGAAAACCAGGATATTCAGAAGTTCAAAATAGAATACTTCCCAAGGCAGAATTCTATAATGGGCAGAATGCAATTGTGGCAGTCAATGTACATATGGGGTACAATCAAGAGGACTCCTTGGTGATGAACCGTGCTTCTTTACAACGTGGTATGTTCAGATCTGAGCACGTACGGAGTTACAAAGCTGAAATTGATAATAAGGATTCTACTGAGAAAAAGCGGAAACCTGAAGACATTGTAAATTTTGCAAAGATGCATAGCAAAATTGGTCGAGTTGATAGCCTTGATGATGATGGCTTTCCATATGTTGGTGCTAATTTGCAAAGTGGGGACATTATTATTGGGCGGTGTGCTGAGTCTGGGGTGGACCATAGCATTAAGCTTAAACACACTGAAAGGGGTTATGTTCAGAAGATTGTGCTGTCCTCAAATGATGAGGGGAAAAACTTCGCTGTGGTCTGTTTGAGACAGGTAACTATTGAAAACTAGACTACTTATATTTATGTTGCAAAACTGAATGCTTACTTTTCTGATAGTTATCTGCATTGAATTTATCACTGGGATAATCTATTATCTGATATTGCAGGTTAGAACTCCAGTGCTTGGAGATAAGTTCTCAAGCATGCATGGACAAAAGGGTGTGTTGGGATTTTTGGAGTGTCAAGAAAATTTTCCTTTCACAAGAGAAGGCATTGTTCCCGATATTGTCATAAATCCGCATGCATTTCCCTCACGACAAACTCCTGGGCAACTCCTAGAGGCTGCTTTAGGGAAGGGTATTGCTTTGGGTGGTCAATTGAGACATGCCACCCCTTTCTCTACTCCCTCTGTTGATGCCATCACCGACCAGCTTCACAGGTACAGTTTTATCAAGTCACCTAGAATACTTAAATTGTTGTTTTGGACTTTTGGTTTACGTGTGTATATTATTTGGGCCACTCTTAGAGGAGGAGCTTGTATTTTAGTTTCTGCTCTTGCATACTCAAGTCTTGACTATTATGTTGTTTTCTATTTGCAAGAAATGTCTTCTATTAGAAAGTTAGAAGAGAGAGAATTAAGAGAAAACAGAAAATAAGAAGTGTAAGAGTGAATCAGACTTTCATTATCTAAACTAAATCTATTACATCCGTTGAGTATATATAGTAACTCATTATTTAACTTACTCATGGTAGCTGCACTGAATCAACACTTGTACTAACACCTTATTAACTAGCCGACACATCAGCTTCATACATCCAGAAGGTTTTGAGAGTTAGACTCTCCTAACTCTGCATAGACTCTGGTACACCCACTTTAAGCTCTAGGTGGGTGATTGACTGAAAATATGTCACACACATTGAGTTTTGACTATAGCTCTTAAAATCTGCTTCTAGTTAGAAGTTGTATTAAGAGATCTGCAATTTTATTAATGCTAGGAACATGATGCACCATAAGAGCCTTAGCAATCACCCTTTCTCTCAGCCAAAATAGGTCCAGCTCAATATGTTTAGTTCTGTAATGCAAGACTGATTGGTAGCTAGGAAAACTGTGCTGAGATGGTCACAGTACAAGGTCGGAACTTAGTTAATTTACAATTACTAACTATTGGTGTGGGGTAGGGGGTTTGGCTTCTGAAATATCTGCCCTTTGTAGTAGATCAGAGATATATTTTCCTTGTGAGAGCATGAAAGTACCATTTTGCAGCCTCCTGACCTCTATACCAAGAAAGTAATCCAAAGTGCCCAAGTGTTTAAGAGCAAAGACCTTATTTAAACTAGTGAGCAGGTTTTGAATCAGGGTTGATGATGTACCCGTGACAATAATATCAACGTACACTAGGACAAACAATTTTTCCTCCGTTGTGGTTTTGATAAAGAAGAGTTATAACACCTTGTTGTCCAGAAACCTAACTGCTTTAGTGTACTCAACTACTCATTATTCATTTGATAGGCTCTTCTTTTGCTCCTGGCAGTTTGAACTTATGAATTATTTTACTTTTCCTACTTTCACTAATTTCCTATAATACTTGTGTTTGTAACTGAGCCCTTTTTTAATTCCTTTGGAATATTTGGCAGTGCTGGGTTTTCTAGATGGGGAAATGAGAGGGTTTACAATGGGAGAACTGGTGAGATGGTCCAATCGCTTATATTTATGGGTCCAACATTCTACCAGAGGCTACATCACATGTCTGAAGACAAAGTGAAGTTCCGGAACACAGGTCCAGTTCATCCATTGACCCGGCAACCTGTGGCTGACAGGAAGCGATTTGGAGGTATCAAGTTTGGGGAAATGGAGCGTGATTGCTTGATTGCTCATGGTGCTTCTGCTAATCTGTATGAACGCCTCTTCACACTGAGTGACTCATCTCAGATACACATTTGCAGCAAATGCAAGAATATTGCGAATGTGATCTTAAGGCCAGTTTCTGGTGGCCGGAAAATTAGGGGTCCTTACTGCCGTGGCTGTGAATCTGTGGATGACATTGTTGTTGCGAATGTCCCATATGGAGCAAAGTTATTGGTGCAGGAGCTTTTCAGCATGGGCATAAATCTCAAATTTGAAACCAAACTCTGCTAGAACAATCATTCCCATGAACTTTCTTTTGAACTTGGTACAGATATGTTTAATTCCTGTTTAGCATTACCCTAAACTTTCTTTTAAACTTGGTACAGAGTAACAGATATGTTTAATTCCTGCTTATTGCCTCTTGGCATTACCCTAAACTTTGTTTTAAACTTGGTGTAGATATCTGTTAAATTCCTGGATGATTTAAAGTATGACAGTTAGGTGTATTTAATGATTTCCTGGATGTCCTTGCTTCATTTTTTCCTTAAGATTCAATACTATTTTCCAATGTTGTCAAAATCAAGGCAGACGTCAAAGCCGTCAAAGAGCCTGTTTGGAATAGCGTTTGGATTGTGCAAACTTGCTTTTTGTCAACTGATCCAATTTGGAGCTTTCACTGTGCCGTGGTTTTCAAATGTGAAAACAAACCGGCACAATGCCAGAAGAAGTTTCGTATAAGATTTAACCGTGTTAACTGTTTAAGTCGGAAGGTTGGACGGGTATGTGTGTGTATGTATATATATATTAAAAAAATACTTCATCTCAGATAAATAGGAGTAATTGAAACCCATTTGCCTAAGGCTTTGTTTGGATGGGAGGAAGCCAAAGGAATGGAAGGGGAAAAATTTAATGTTCCATTATTTGGGAGTAAAGGGTGGAATGGAAAGGGATTCCAAAATCCCTAATTTTCCAAATACTTTCCCCTCCAAACCTCCAAATTCTTTCCCCCCAATTTGGACTTATATTTCCATTTCATCCCCTTCCCTTCCAAACTCCCAAACAAAGCCTAAATGATCTAATTTAATAATTTAAAAAAAATAGAAACACATTAGAACTTTTCTCTATCATTTCCTCGTTCCCCTCTGACTTCTACTCTTCCTCATCTCTCATCTGTCTTTTACTCTCTCTCTCTCTCTTCAACACTTCCAAGACTCAACTTTTCCTCAGTCCCCCACCCAACTTTCACCATCACCGTTCTCTATCTCACCACAACTACCGATCACCCTCACAAAAGGCTTTCAGAACACTGATAAATAATCACAACACTAGGATTTCATAACTGGTCCATTTTTATAGTGATGAAATCAAACAAACAACACCGGCGGTGGTCACTGTTCTTTGTTTGACAACAACCACTGACTACCGCTTTCGTTCAGCCATGCCCCTTTGATTTGCACCGTCGATAGAGGCTTTTTAGGGTTTTCCGTTTTTGCCTTTCATTATTTTTTTTTAATTTTCAGCTTTTTTTTTTTTTTTTTTTTTTTGGTTTAGGGTTCTCGCCATCACCGTCAAATCTCCTCCGACACCAACCCGAAGAACAAACCAACAGCCCCCATCGAATTACACCCTCTCTCTTCCCTCTGCTTTGATTTTTCGTTTTAAGTTTTTGTCTTTATAAGTTTTTGTTTTTTTGTGTTGGTTGAACCGACACTGGTTTCCCCGGTTTAATTCGGTTCAACCGGTATTTTTAACTTGCACACCGGTTTTTCCCGGCTCCCTTTCTGGAACGGCTAATGGTAGTAAGATAGACCGAATTTGTCGGTGGGATTGGTCAAACCATCCGGTCTGTTCCAGGTTTCACAACAATGCTATTTTCACGATCCTTCATCAAACCAAAACGACTAATTTGAGCTTTCTTGTGTTTTGCAATTCAACATCTCAACCTAATGTATTTTCCTTGGGGCGAAATAAAAAATGAGATCGCAAATCAATGTGAATCTTTTAACATCAAGGTTTAAACAAAAAATATGAACTTATAAATTTCATATTTTAAGAAAATTTTTGCCTCATTTCCTTGAGATATGGACTTCTCCATAATACGACTAATGCTTACCAATTTAATATACTCTTTTTGTTTCACAATGTTGCTAAAATTTTGTAAAGTCAAAAAAATAAGCAAACATGTTATTAATACATTGCATATAAAACTACCAAAAAAAAAATACATTGCATATAAAACCAATCAATTACCAAAGAAATCATTTACCGCATGTTTCTTGATCAAACGTAAAATATATTATGTAATTTCAATTTTTTTAGAGTAAAGTATTAATTTAGTCTTTGGTATTTTTTTCACAATACAAACTTAGTACTCGAAAATTTATACTATCGCAATCTGGGTCCGGTCTTCGTTAGTAAAAAATGTCTGGATCGAACTAGATCGGATCACATTAATTTAATTGATTCGGTCCCTAGTATCCATCAAAGACCGGACTGAACCATTACACCTGTAGTGTTTAGTCTTTCAAGATTTTCGAATGTACCTATTCAGTTTCTCAAGATTTTTTAATGTATCAATTATGTCCTTAAAACATGAGAGACCAAGTTGGTATGTAAAAAATCTTGAAGGACTAAGTTAATACTTCACATTTTTTTTTATTCACTATTGTAACTTTAAATCAAGACAAATTGTTTTTATACCCTCAAAAAAAAAAAAAAGACAAATTGTTTTTATTAACATTATGAGATAAAAGGAGTATAATACCGCTAACTAATACTGGTTATAAAATTTTATATGTTAATCTCAATGAAATACAACAAAATCCATCAAAGGGTTTACAAATTTTTTATCAAAATCAAAATAAAATCAATGAAGTTGAGCGAATGCAAAATTGAGAAGGTCCTTAATTTACAACGGAACTAAAGTAAGAAGGATGGAGTACTAATCTTTTTTCATGTACGGGGAACTGCAAAAACAAATAAGTAAATTGGGCACCTAGAATTCTTGGGTCCGGGTAGTCAACCCTATCCTGGGTCAGACCTCCTCAATGTAAATGATGCTATAAAATAATCTCGCAAAAGATTATAAAACAAAGTACAATTATTTAAAATAAATTACTCCGTCCCACAAGGATGGTAAAAAAGACTAAATTTTTTGTCTCAAACTATAATTAAAATGATTAATGAAAAATTTAGAAATTGTAAATTTTGAATTGTGATGGGTTGATTCCTGCAAAATGCATTAAATTATTTGTTTGATAATTGATTGATGCATTACACAAACCATTAAATGCATGTTTCCTTGATTTTTTGACTTTTGAATTTTTTAACCATCCTTATGGGACGGAGGGAGTAATTTAAATACCTTTTTGGTTATTTTTCTTATTTTAGGTTTTAATTTGGTCATTTATCTTTTAAAAAAAAAATATGACTTATTTATATTTTTAGTTCTTGAACATAGGTGCTCCTTTGAAATTGGTCCTTAAACTTTTTTCGATGTTTTGAGTCCCTAAACTTTGCTCAAATTTTGGAAATGGTCCTTTCATCACTTAAGTGGTGATATGACCGAGGATATGTCACGTCACTTTCACCACATCAACAGGTAACGTGCTAGATGATACCACATGATTTTTTAATTTAAAAAATTCATATTTATTAAAAATAATTTAAAAATATTTTTTTTAAAAGAAAATCGAATCTTTTAATAAATTTTAAAAGAAATTACTTTTTTAATAAAAAAAATCATGTTTGTCTCGTGACTCTACATAACACGTTACTCGTCGATATTATGAAAGTGACGTGACATGTCGTCTTCTATATTATCACTTAAGTGACGAAAGGACCATTTCAAAAAATTAAACAAAGTTCAGAGATCCAAAGTATAAAAAAAAAGCTTAAGGGTCAATTCCAAAAGAGCACCTAAGTTCAAGAACTAAAATGTTAAATAAGCCAAAAAATATTCTTAATTTAATTCTCTATATTTCTAACATTTGTAAATTTTATCCTTCAACCATGACTGTTAGATTTATATCGGAATATACTAATTTTGTCTTAGATTCATTCTTCCGGTAAGAATCTGCATTTTCTAGATGAGATTTGTAATTTACAACATGTTTGATACTTCAATTAGTAAAATGTTAAAATTGTTCCTTTTTTGTTTTGGTGAAATTTCACCCACATTTTTTTTTCTTGTTTTAAAATTAAAAATTCCATAGGCAAAATGTACATTTTATTTTATTGAGGGGGTCAAAAATCAACTAGCAAAGTCAAAAAATTAAAACAAAGCAAAGTAGTACTATTATTTAAAATAAATTAATTAATAACACTTCTGATTACAATAGCTCACATGAACTAGACAACCAAAGAAGCAGCCGTAAAAAAGATAGATTTTTTCTTTTTCTCGTTTTATTATGGACGAAGTTGTCCTTATTTTACCGACAGAAACAAGGTAGAAGTGACTTTCCGATTTTAACAAAGCGGAAACAAATAGAAAAATAGTTCTGATTTGAAAAGGGCGGAATAATTTCCAACTCTGGAGAGTCGGAAATTTTTTTACTATGGACAATCGAAAAATATGGTGAAGTTATGACAAGTAGATTAGCATGAATAAGCAATGTGAACACAAGTTATGGCAAGATAAAAGTTTATCAGATTGCACATATCCTTCCCAACGACATAGTCACAAGTCTTGATTGGCTTATTGGAGGATATGGCTAATACTGTAACGGTATTATGGTTAGTAAATTTTTCCGCCTTGTTAAAATCAGAAAGTCACTTCCGCTTTGTTTCAGTTGGAAAAATAAGGGCAACTTCGTCCATCATAAAAACAATGGGGGCCAATGAGTAAAAGGTGATATTGAAAAAGAAAAATTCAAAAGATACATACCCTAAAGTTTTAATGAAAGAGAAAATTCTCTGCCATGGCTCCATCTAGTATTCTAGTACCATGTTTAGTCCCAAGTAAATTAGAAATGTTTGCTTTTTCTACATTGGGAAGCCTTTTGGCTAAGATCAAGTACGTGTTATCTTTATCATCAGCTATGAATTCAAGAACACAATTAACGTAACGTTTCTCTTGAAGAAGAAAAACTGCGTTAAACTTGGTAGTGGTAACATAAACTGAACTAGACATAGAAATAGGATTGTAATTAAAACCAATAAGATGGAAGTGCTTTCCCTACTAAGCTAATTAAGGTGAAAATATGTTGCTGTGGCACATACACCTCCAAGCTATGGGATAGTACTCATTCTGTTCCACTTCCATTGTTCGGATAGACACCTCAACTGGCACACAAGGCCTGCATTTGTTGCACTTTGAATGACATGTAGCAGGAAATGACCCCCACCTAATTGGTTTTGTTCTCCTTCCTTCATATGCCTGAAAATGCATGGTTTTTATAAATTTACAATGAAATATGGTTTAGGGTGAAGTATCAACTTGGTCCCTTATTTTTTTTAATTACATAAATTTAGTCCTTGAAAATTTATACACATTTAGTTCCTCAAAATTGTTTGATGCACCAATTTAGTTTCCCAAGTTTTTTCGATATATCAATTTGGCCCTTAAAACATGAGGAACTAAGTTGGTATCTAAAAAAATCTTTACGACCAAATTGGTACATCCAAAAATTTCGATGAACTAAATATGTATTTACAAATTTTCAAAGTCAAAATTGGTATGGAGAAAAAACATCATGACTAAGTTGAGAGATAAGTTAGTATTTCACTCTACTATTTATTCATTGAATTTTACACTAGAAAACCCAAGGATTAGCATCCTATCTACCACATTTTGAGCCACATAGCTTTGAAATTGTGATTTGTCCAGAACATTTCTATTTGATATTCAGTAGCATATAACTTTATTTTACTAATAGCATGTGTGTGGCTGAAACAAAATATGGTTAATACAATGGATGTTGAAAGAAATTAGAACATGAGCGTACGGGTGCAGGTGAAGGAGAGCTTGCAAGGTTCCGGGAATGGACTAGTGGACTAGTGTTGATGAGGATGATGATGAGGAGGAGAGGAACAATGAGTGCTTTAGGCTTCACTGTGTGCTTTTCCATATGTTGTTGTAAGAGATGGTTGAAGACTTGGTACAATGGTATGTAAGATATATGCATAATGAATATGAACATGATCGGTATTCTGATCCTACTCAGTTTGGTAATTATAGAAGGTTGTGGTCTTGTGGAGCAGTTGAAACTAGTGTGTTAAGAGAAATGGTCAAGATGGCCCTCCCTCACATGCATGCCTAACTAAACCGCTTTCTATTATACATCTCCAATTTTCACTCAGTATGTATCACACATTTTAAAGTCATTAACTGTGAATCTCTGATTCTGAATGTTATCTGTAGTAGTTAGTTAGTGATGCTATTTTGATTCTATTTTACAGTCAGCCACATGCTATCAGGTGAAATGGTTGTAGACTTGGTACTTGTGTAAGACATATGAAAATGAATATCATCTGAATGCTGATCCTAATCAGTTTGATAATTTTAGGAGGTTGTGGAGAAGTTGAAACTCGTGTGTAAAGAGAAATGGTCAAGATGCCCCTCCCTCACATGCATGCCTAACCATTCTTTCTCTATCATATATGGGTTTTATGGTAGATTAAGGAAGAAGAAAAGGCAACTTTATTGTCTCCTTTTCAATTCAACGTACATCGGCTTTATTCAGTTGCGAAGTAAAGATCAAACGTTCCAATTGTCTCATACTCTAGTCATTTGGAAATCCAAAGAAAATGTATTGAACTAGTTGTTAGATCGAACAATTGTGAGCTTTCTCCTCTTCAACCGGAACAGCGTAGGGTGAGTTCCAGTCAGCTTCAAAAATTTCCTGAAGCTGAGAGACAATGGCAGTGTTGTATGTCCCGAAGCTAACACCTGCTGTTGTGTAGAAGTAATCCCATACGAGATTGCTAGTCCCTATATGTGCCCTTACATCGCTAACTGCATATTTTCCATGGTTCACTCGTGTAAAACCAGGGTAAATATTTCCTGTACTAGCTCCTCCTTGTATGGCTGGCCCTGTATGGTTGAAACCTGGAACCACATAATATTTGATCTCAACTTTACCAGAGCAGTTGTTGTATTTTGAGGAAGAGCAGAGAATGTTGGAGTAGAGAAGGGACTTCAGGTACCCGTCCGTGTTATCAATGCTGTGTGCCCAATATGCCACCAATAACTTCACTGTTGCATGCTTGGAAAACACAACCTGTCAAGTGAAATTAAAATTCAGGTTTCTAACAATTTAAAATGATTGAGTAAGGTGGTGTGGCAACAAGACAAGACAAAAGAGTACAGTGAAAATGAGAAGGCCATCTGCCATCGATTCTTGCTAATGGCTTCGTTCACTTTGAAAAGGTATAAGAGTTTTAGGGGAAAAAAACAAAGAAACCAAACAAGGATAGGAAGTAGAGAAAGTTAGAAAACTAGAAAATTACCTCTGATATTGCAGAAGAAAGGGATGACCAATAAATTGTTTGGTCCATGAATTCTGACTGACCTAGCCAGTCCATAGTGCTGATTCTAACTGTCCCCCTCTTTCCAACAGATTTAATTGTATCAGTCCATGCCTGCTCATCAGCCTGATATTTACCAAATGATAGCTGCATCCACCAATCATACCAAGTTCCAATCAACAGAGATAATTATGTATCAGAAATTTTAGTACAATCTTTGACAGTAATCTTCATTCTTTAATATCAACAGAAAGGGTCAGCTAAGCCTAATATAATAAGGGAATTTCTGAATTTCAAAGAAACACCACAACACAAGTATCATACTGGTTTTCAGACAAGCCAGTAATATAACCACTGGCTTCTATATTAGCTGGGTGGTTGCGTTAGCTTCACCTATAAATTTTGGTGGGGTATGAGCACTACCTAGAAATTACTTCAACAGAACATCATACAAACTAGCATGGTTAGGTAATTTATTTTTCACTAAATGTGGATTACAATTAGTTGAATAAGAAAAAACAAACTCTTCTCTTAATCAAACCAAATTTAAGGGAAAAAAAATTCTGCCTATTTCATTGGACATCCCAGGACTAATCTATTGCACATGCATTACATGGGATGTTATGGGAAAATGAAGGACCATACAATCGATGACAACACTTTCTGCAGCAGTTCGATTCAAACTTCAAGAAAGAAACACGAGAAATATGGAGAAAGGGGTTGAAAGTTTCTCTACTGATCTGAAATGATGCTAGGAATCTGTGAAGGCAAATTTGGCCCTTGCAACTTGCTAGTTAAGAATTTAAGAGCCTTGTTCAATGTCTCATTGAGACTGCTAGCACTAGACCTAGATCTTTTGCCATATAGCCTTTTTTTGGTCTCATTATAACCAAAATATGATTGAAGATGCGAAAGAAGGAAAACTAACATGAAGAACTATGACAAAGTTAACAAGAATGTGATAGTAGCACTATATGAAAATTATTTATATGGTAAGCTTGGGCCTCCAAGTTCTTGCCGGAAATTTCAAAAAGTCAAATCACTTTGGATGCGTACATTCAACGATGCTTATTACACAGAAAAGTGTTAAAAATTAAACTTCAATAGTCAATTACCTCTGGAGGAGCAAAGGAAAGATAGGAGGCTCGCGGGAGAGTTGTTGAATAGTTACTCCCAGGAGTTTGTATTGAAACTTCAAACATATGAGGGTCAGACAGAATAGGATATCCTGCAACATGAGGAGTCTCCAGATATTTAGGAAGAGGCGACCTGTGAAAATATAATTGAATACATTTAATTAAATAAAAATCACAAGAATATTCTTACATCATGCTTAGTTTACTATAATCTATTGCTTGTGCATGTAAAATGTTCCATGTGCTTGCTTTTTGAAGTTGGCCACATAGCAATTCACTAAGTTGTATCCCGTTTCTCACATAGTCTCATGTTCATGATCATGCTTAAGACCTCAGTTTATGTAGGTGATAGTTAAAACTCTAATCAACCCTTGGCATCCAGTGAAGGAGAGAAATTTTGTACTAGAATATATATAACCTTCAGAAATTTTTTAAGGGCATTTTAAAGACAAGCAATAGAAAATGATACATCAAGGTAGAAAATCACACCAGATAGCGATTTCTTGCAGAGAAACTCCATATACTTAAACTTTTTTTCATCATAAGGACCTGACTTACTTGCATCTCTCTCTATGATCAATGAAATGTGACCAGCAGGGAACCTTTCTTTTAACTTGCCACTGTTGATCTAACACTGTTTTTGTGTAAGCTGAGGAATCAAGAGACCCGAGTGTCCACAAATTGTTAAAGTAGACCTCAACCTTCTTAGCTATCCGTGGACAATCAGCAAGATAAATTCCAACTTCCTTGACCTAGAACCAGCAGGTAATAAGCGATGAGACAAGTATCATTGATTTAACAGACAGCATATGCCAAAAATGAATAAAAGCCGAGTTCATATATTAACAAACAAAAATCCAAGAAAATGTAAACTAACATCGAAAATAGAGCGTTAAAATTTACACCAGTTACATAAACATTAATAATCCAATGGGGGAATTAAATAACCAACAGAATATATTGTGTTGAATTGATGCCTCTACAAAATTATTTGGCTATAGAATTATATAAATGTAAACATAAAATCAAACCAAGCAAATCACCTGTGTAAGAGACTTCCAATCATTGTTTGCAGATCCAATATAGAGGTCCTTCTTATCAGATATCCAAACCTTAGCATGGACAATGCCTGAACCCCACCAATCCTTTAGTAGCAAAGTCACATTCTTAACATTTGGTCTTCCGGAAGCAAGGTTAGACGGCTCTTGGGTAAATGTTGGATAGACTCCAGAGTGTGACAGTAACCTACACATAGTAACATACTAACATCAAATCCCATAATACATCATAAGCATCATAAATAATCCTTTCAATTCAACAAACCCATTTCAAAAGTTAAGATTGTGAAATCAACTTTATATAAATATACCTGATAGAAACATTGCGGTCAGCAGCATCATGTAATGTTTGATAAAGGGTAGCACCTTGATTGGAACCAAAGTGGTGCATCTGATCCTTGGAATAACCATAATCTCCGGAACGAGGATCATTAGGAGAAGCTAATAGCTGCCAGTATTGAGCAATTACATCTAGCTTCTTGGTTGAGTTTGAAGCTAGCCACCGAAGCACATCCCCTACATAATATAACAAGCATAAAATAATACAATTTTGATAAGTAGGGAGACATAGGATATAAATTAAATAATATTATGCGTATAGATATATTATAAAGTAGTAGTGATTAAGTGAACAAACCAGTGGATAGGACACCGGGAACGTGGGAAAGGTGAGGCATATCGGTGGGGATAGATTGAACCAGCCATGCTTTACACTTGGGAGTGGACGTTGACTCACATTCACAAACATTGCTCAACAACAACAACACCAGCGCAAAGTTGAGGACACCAATCATTAGAGTGTGGTCCATAATTACTGTATACTATATATTGATATTAATATGGAGACAAAAGACCCTACTGAAGAGTATTACTGTACTGTGTGACTAAAATAACACCAAAACCAAAAGTAGATCATAAACAGCACTGTAGTGCTATACTACTTCTTACTACCTTTTCACTTTCTGTGAAGTGTGGAAACTAGATGGAGTCAACTAGAAGCTATCCAATTTCTGACTTCCAACTCTTTTTAATTCTAAATTTATTTATTTATTCCCTTCGGTATATACTCCCTCCATTCCTTGTTATAGCTCACGTTTAGAACGTTTTCTTGGTCTTAATTATAAGTTACTTTATATTTTCAAAGTATCATTTATTGTTTTTTCTCTTTTTTGCCCTTATTAAATGTTTTGACTATCTATGTGTTTTTGTTGTTAATTAATGAATGTGAATTTTCCAAAAAAAGTTTAGAGGGTAAAATTGTAATGTTACAATATATTCTCATAAAATTTATAAAACTAACTACTTTTCTTGGTATGTGTAATTCGGTTAAGTATGTCCTATAATAAGAACCGGATGGAGTACTGTTTTGCGGAATTTGTTTTAATAATTTTTTTTTACATTTAAAATTTAAATTTAAATCCTAAACAAGTAATTGCCGGATTTGATTCCTTTTTTTGGCAACTTACCGTAGTTGGAGGACCCGTTATAGTACTTTTCTAGCTGAAGAAATTATTGGTGGATCTTGTTGTCCGTATTTCGTGATTTAGGTTAATTATAATTTATCACATAGAAAAATAATGAAAGTTGGTAATTATTTGTATTACATGTTATATTAATATTGATTTAAATCACGGATGATATGATGATAATTTTTCTTACTGATGGTGACCTAGATTTGATCTCATCCGTGCAAAATTTTTACAGGGAAATTAACGGTTGATATTGAAAAGGAATCCAAAAACGACGCCGTTTCTGGAATTCTGATACTTGGCTTGGACCATAAGCTTTGTCAATCAACCACAACACTCCACTGTTTCACCCGCTGATGACTGCTAACAATTGCCACACTTAAATGTTCATTTGGTTATTGACTTAGGTTAGGTGCGTATTGGCTATTGGGTCTTGGAATTGATTTTAAACCAGAAGCTATAGCTGCTCTAAAGTTGTAATTCCCCTCTCTCTTCACACTCTTTTCATATTTTTTTTTTGGGGTTTAATCTGATAAGTATTACATCTTCATTCTTATAACTTATACTGTAATCATTTTTTTTGGTGTTTGAGCAGCAAAGACAGTTCTGTTTTGCTATTTGCATTAGGATTTTCTTAACCTCAGCCCTAACACTCTGTTTGGTTGCGGAAAGAAAATGAGAAGAGAGAAAATGAGAAGAGAGAAATAGGGAAGAGAGATTATGGTGAGAAAATGGATAGAAAATGGGTAGATTTTATGGTTGTTTGGTATGAGAGAAAATGGGAAGAAATGTGGGAAGAGAGAAAACAATAAAATGGTTAAAAGTCAAAAACGCCCTTGTTTTAAATGACACAAATAAATATTCTTGATTTCTCTCTTTTATTTTTCTTATTCATTAGACATAACCAAATATTTTTTTTCTTTAATTATTTTATAAATAATCAAAGTTCTTGATTCAAAAATATATGTAAAAAAAAAGTTGCATCATTTTTTTTTTTAAAAAAAAAACACACACACACACTCAATAGCTTTTTTAATAAGAGAGATGATTTATTCCAAATTGAAACAATAAAGTGTTGCTATTATTTTTATTCATGTTGTTACTGCCCCAATTTTCACGTTAATGATGTTACAGTAGTTGTTACTACTACTTTGATTTAAAAGTGTTATAAATCAACAAATTAACAAAACTCATAGCCAATTGTTTTTTAAAACCCGAAGAAACCAAGCTTTGGGGTGTCACTTTAATGGCGACAGATATGTTTTCCCGAAGAAGAGAAGAACTGAGTTGGGAGCCGTTGCAGAAGAAGAGATCAAGGAAGGAAGAAGAAAGTCCAAAAGAGGAGATATAGGGTTAAGGGCAATGTTGGGTTTTCATCAAAACTGAAGCCCTCTTTGGTAATTTTGCAGCCTCACTCTCCTTTTCCACCCAAAATCTCACCAGTTTAGGGAAGAAAATAAATTGTTGTGGGTCCCACTCTTTTTTTTCCCTCTCCTTATTTTCTCTCCTCTTCCAAACAGGGAAAAATGTTGTTTTCCTCCCATTTTCTCCTCCCCAAAATCTTTCCTCCCAATTTCCCTTGAACCAAACAAGGTGTAAGGGCTGAGGATAAGAGACTAAATAAAGTATTTTTGCATTGAAAGATTAAATGTTTAATACTTTAAGAGTTAGTGGGTTAGTATTCCAAGACTTTTTTTCTACTTTTTTACCTCTTATCCTCAGCCCTAAGGGCTAAGGTTAAGCAAACTCATAATTATCCACGAAGGTATTACATGCAGCAAATTGGTTGGCGCAAAAATTCCCTAGGAAATGGATTTTTTACAAATATCTAGTCTATATCTACAGGCAGAAAATTAGCACATTTTTAATAGTACGCGACATTGAAGAGCGAAGCACTTGACATAGATTTGTTACTCTCAAATTAGTAGGTTTAAGGCTATGATTGTAGTGAAACACGTTTAAGACTATGCAACAATACTTTTGAAGCCAGCAGCATAATAATGCAAAGGGTTTGCTTATTAAAAATGTGCTAATTTTCTGCCTGTAGATATAGACTAGATATTTGTAAAAAATCCATTTCCTAGGGAATTTTTGCGCCAACCAATCCGCTGCATGTAATACCTTTGTGAATAATTATTTGTTGTGGATTTTGATTTGCATGAAATTATTTACTCATTCTGTTACGCATTTTGATTGAAAATCCGCAATATATTTGTTATGAATTTATCAATTTTACGTGGAAAGTGCATGTGGTTTCTTTAGATGATATTCCCTCTGGTCTTATATATAGGGTACCTTCTAAAATAAATCTTTGATCCTGAAACAGTGCTGGATTTTTAAAAAATTAAAAAGAGGACAGAAAGAGAATAATGCAGAAAATTAAGCTTGATACGCAAGAGAAAATAAGGAAACTGACATGAGCTGTACTTCCTATGAGTTCATATGGGATCATAGGGAATCAACTCATTCTTCTTTAAGGAAAAGTGCTGAAATACAGTACTGAAGGGAAATAAAGTAGCAGGGGAATAAGGGAAAGGGACAATGGGAAATTCACAAGAAAGAAGGAAACATTCCACTCATTGCCTAATTAGGAAAATGACATCATTTTCTATATGTATCAGAATTGCCCCACACGTAGCCTTCCATACGCACATTAGGAATCCTTGCACGCACTTCTTTGCCTTTTTCAGTCACCCTGTGGTTGTTGGACACCTGTCCATTTGTTGCAACAGAATTTGCTTGACCATGTGCGTGAGCTTTAGTGACAAAAGCTGGACCATTTTGCCCTGAAGCCTCAACTGATGGAATTGTATTAGTAATAACTTGACTGTTTTGCTCAGCTGCCTCATTTGATTCTGTTACATTGCCTCCCCCTTTAAAAATAACCTTGTCCTCAAGGTTGAGATTGGGATAATGGTCTTTGATTATCTGCAAGTCTTCCCAAGTAGCTTCTGCAGTAGTTTCCCCTTCCCACTGAATTAGAACCTGAGGCACAGTTTGTGATCCTTTCACTACATCTCTAGATGCCAATACTGCAGCAGGTTGAATGATTGGTCCAATTTCCTCTGTGGTGAGAGGTAAGGGAATATAGACAGAATTATCATTCCCTTTATATTCCTTCAATTGAGAAATGTGAAAGACAGGATGGATTTTGGCATAATCAGGAAGTAGGAGCTTGTATGCTACAGCACTGACTTTTGATGTTATAGGGAATGGACCAAAGAATCTTAACCCAAGTTTCTGATTCTTTCTGAGAGCCAATGAGTGTTGCCTGTAGAGCTGTAATTTTACTAACACCAGATCACCAACTTGAAATTCTTTATGAACTCTCTTCTTATCAGCATTCCTCTTCATTCTATTCTGGGCCTTAAGAAGATTTGCTTTCAGTTGTGACAGAATGAAATCTCTTTCCAACAATATTTCTTGAACTGAATTAGGATCAAGTTGATTAGGACAATACTTGATAATTGTTGGGGGATCTCTTCCATATACAGCCTTGAAAGGAGTCATTTGAGCACTGTTATGGTATGATGAATTATACCAAAACTCTGCCCAAGGTAACAGCCTTGTCCATGTCTTAGGATTCTCATAAGTGAAGCATCTCAAGTACATTTCCAAACACTTGTTTAGAATTTCAGATTGACCATCTGACTGAGGATGGTAAGCAGTGCTCATCTTCAATGTTGTGCCACTGAGCTTCAATAAATGCTGCCAAAATTGGCTTGTAAAAACCTTGTCTCTGTCTGAGACAATAGTATTAGGAAAGCCATGTAATTTAATCACAGTTGTGAGAAAAACTTCTGCCACTTGTTTGCTATTAAAATCAGTTTTCAGAGTAGCAAAATGAGCATATTTGGAAAGTCTATCTATGACTACCATTATCACAGTAAAACCATTAGAAGGAGGTAGACCTGTAATGAAGTCCATTGCAATATCCTCCCATATTTGATTAGGAATAGGGAGAGGCTGCAACAACCCAGCAGGAAGAGAATTTTGCAGTTTTGCTTGTTGACATATCAAGCATGTCTGAACAAATTCAGTGATGTCCTTCAACATTCTTGGCCAAAAAAACTGTGATGAGAGTCTTGCCATAGTTCTGCTAATACCAGCATGACCCCCTTGTGGAGAAGAGTGGTATTCTTGTAACAATTGCTGTATCAGCTCCTTTTTTTGAGGAATTACTAATCTTCCTTTCCACCATAATAGTTCATTTTGCCAGACATAATTGTAGTGATTTGGCTTCCCTTGAATATAGTTTTGAATTACAATCTGTAATTCCTTATATGTTGCCACTGCTTGCTTAACAGGACTAATAAGATCAGATTGTAGAGTGGACCATGCCATAAAAAATGATCTAGATAGAGCATCGGCAGCTAAATTATCTTTCCCAGGCTTGTATTCTATAGTGAAATCATAGCCAAGGAACTTATGGAGCCAAGCTTGTTGTTCAGGAGTTTGTAAAGATTGATCAGTAAGGCTTTTCAAGCTCTTTTGATCAGTCCTTATGATGAATTTGTTGCCAAATAAGTAATGTCTGAATTTGGCAATTGCTTCAGTGATGGCATAGAATTCTCTGGTATATGCAGATTATTTTTGCATTCTGTTGGACAGTTTCTTTGAAAAGAAGGCAATAGGGTGCTTGTTTTGGCTGAGAACAGCACCAATACCACTACCAGAGGCATCAGTCTCTAATATAAATGGTTTGGTAAAGTCAGGAAGAGCCAAAACAGGGGCAGAGGTAATGGCTTTTTTCAGATTTTCAAAAGCAACTGAAGCTTCCTGATTCCATTTGAAGGAATTCTTCTTCACTAATTCTGTTAGAGAGTGTGCTATGGTTGCATAATTTCTCACAAATCTCCTATAATATCCTGTGAGACCCAAAAAACCTCTTAATTGCTTCAAGGTTGTTGGGATAGGCCAATTGAGAACAGCTTGCACTTTAGTAGTTTCCATAGAGACACCTGCACCAGATACAATATGGCCAAGATAATCTATCTGTTCCAATCCAAATGAACATTTGGATAATTTAGCATACAACTGATTTTCTTGTAAAATCTGCAAAACTTCTTGCAAATGTTGCAAGTGGTCATTCCAAGATGAACTGTAAACAAGAATATCATCAAAAAAGACCAGAACAGATTTTCTTAGCAAATTTTGGAACACTTCATTCATCAAATTCTGAAAAGTAGCTGGAGCATTGGTCAATCCAAATGGCATGACCAACCACTCATAATGTCCTTGGTGAGTTCTGAAGGCAGTTTTATGTCTGTCCTCAGGATTCACAAGGATTTGATGGTAACCAGACCTAAGATCAAGCTTTGAAAAATATTTGGCACCAAATAACTCATCAAGAAGCTCCTCTACAGTAGGTATTGGAAAACTATCCTTGATTGTGATAGCATTCAATGCCCTGTAGTCTGTGCAAAACCTCCAAGTACCATCCTTTTTCTTGACAAGGATAATGGGGGAAGAGAATGGGCTGGAACTAGGGGTTATAATTCCATCAGCAAGCATTTCTTTTATCATGGATTCTATTTGTTCTTTTTGGCTGTGAGGGTATTTGTAGGGTCTAACCTTGACAGCATTACTGCCATGGAGTAAGGGAATTTTATGGTCATGTGATCTGTGGGGAGGAAGGCCTTTTGGTTTAGAGAAGATGTTTTGGTAAGTGTGTAGTAGGATGGCTATATCAGGTTCAGTAGTTTCAGGAATTTCTTGCCATAAGTCAGAGGGTTGAAAGGATGATATGACTTGCATAGTATATAATTCAGATATTGCATCTGTGTGCCACATTCTCTTTAAATGATGAAACTGAGCCTGAGAGATTGGTTGTTGTTGCTCACCTGAAATGGTGATTAATTTTTTGTCTTTATAGAATTTGATGCTAAGAGACCTGTAATCTGCAATGTGAGGTCCTATAGTGGCCAACCAAGCAGCTCCTAAGACCAAATCTGCACCAGTGACAGGCAGCAAATACACTGGCAATTTCAGAGAATGGCCTTGCACTAACACTTCAATTTCCTTAACTAGTCCTTCAGTAGTTAATGAATTTCCATTTCCTACTAGGACATGAAATCCAGAAACAGGTTCCACTGATAGTTTGAGGAAATGGGCAAGTCTGGGCTGCAGAAAATTGTCACTGCTCCCACTGTCCAACAGAATCTGCACTTCTTTTCCATTTATGGTACCTGTGAATCTCATAGTACCAACACCACAGGATCCTTTTAAAGCATTAAATGACAAATGGGGAATTAAATCCTCAGTTACAGGCTCAGGTAATTGTTCAACTTCCTCATCAATTTCATCATCACAGTCAATTTGGAGGACAAAATACTGTTTGTTTGGGCATTTATGGGATGCAGAAAATTTATCATCACACGTAAAGCACAACCCCTTTTCTCTTCTAGCCTGCATTTCTGCAGCAGTTAGCTTTCTAACATTTGGGTTTCTCAGGTTTTGTGTTTGAGGTTTGGCATTTGGTGTTTGTAGGATTGGTTGTTGGTTGGGGTTGTTATAAGATTGTTGAAGGTTTGTGTTTCTGGTTTGTGAGGGAAAGGGTGGTCTGATTTTGTAAGAGTATTTTTCTTCAAAAAGCCTTGCTAGAGAGATTGCTTTTAGTAAAGTATTAGGACACTGTGCTATTACTTCACGTTTAATATCTGGCTTCAAGCTACTAATGAAACAGTCCAAAAGAGCCTCAGAGCTAACTCCATAAATTCTATTAGCTAATGCTGTAAACTCAACATAATAATCATTTACAGTAGAAGTTTGAGTAAGTTTAAATAAAGTGGACCTGGGTGAATCAAAAGGTGATGGTCCAAACTCAAGCTCTAAGGATCGAGTGAAGGTATTCCAAGATAAGAATGGGTTCTGTCTCAGCATCATCTGAAACCATGGCACAACATTTTTTTCCATGTGGATTGCAGCAATTGTAATTCTCTTCTCATCTGGTGTGTTGTAAAAATCAAAGAATTGTTCCGCTTTGAAGATCCATTCCAGCACACTAGATCCATCAAATTTTGGAAAATCAAGTTTCACATTCCTCACTTGAAATGTGTTGTGATTTCCTCTTGAGTTCTCATTTCCACTGGGCAGCTGTGATTTCAAGTCGTTAATGGCGGCTCTCAACTCATCCATCTCCAGAGCATGCTCTCTGTCACGTTTTTCCATCAGATCCAAGATCTGTTTAAGCTCAGAGGAATTTCTACCTTCAGCCATAGTGGAAAGCAATGAAAGCACCAATGAAACAGTGCTGGATTTTTAAAAAATTAAAAAGAGGACAGAAAATGCAGAAAATTAAGCTTGATACGCAAGAGAAAATAAGGAAACTGACATGAGCTGTACTTCCTATGAGTTCATATGGGATCATAGGGAATCAACTCATTCTTCTTTAAGGAAAAGTGCTGAAATACAGTACTGAAGGGAAATAAAGTAGCAGGGGAATAAGGGAAAGGGACAATGGGAAATTCACAAGAAAGAAGGAAACATTCCACTCATTGCCTAATTAGGAAAATGACATCATTTCCTATATGTATCAGAATTGCCCCTCACGTAGCCTTCCATACGCACATTAGGAATCCTTGCACGCACTTCTTTGCCTTTTTCAGTCACCCTGTGGTTGTTGGACACCTGTCCATTTGTTGCAACAGAATTTGCTTGACCATGTGCGTGAGCTTTAGTGACAAAAGTTGGACCATTTTGCCCTGAAGCCTCAACTGATGGAATTGTATTAGTAATAACTTGACTGTTTTGCTCAGCTGCCTCATTTGATTCTGTTACAGATCCTATATATAAGGCACTTTATATTTTCTATGCATCATTAATTGGTTTTTTTTCTTTTTTTCCCTTATTAAATTCTTTGACTAACTATGTTTTTTTTTTGTTATTCATTAATGAATGTGCACTTTCCAAGTAAAGTGGAGGGGATAAAATTGTAATGTTACAATATATTTTCATAAAATTCACAAAACTAACCACTTTCCTTGGTCCGGAAAATACGGTTAAGTATGTCCTATATATATGACCAGAGGAAGTATATTCTTGGAAAAATCTGCCACACTCAAATCAACAAGAAAAGCTGCATGAATCAATTTGTGGAAACTCCAGAACAACATTATCCACAATTCAATTTGCTGAAAAATTTGCAAGAAAGTGAATTGTAAGAACATTATTCACAGAAAAATCTGCAAGAAAGTAATTTAAAAGAAACACCGCAGCACAAAAATCCATCCGTAAGAAAACCCAAAGTAATGAATTTCGTATATTTTCGTAAGAAAATATGCAAGAATTAATTATTTGCCAAAAAAAATATGCAAGAATTAATATTCGTAAGAAAATTTATTGTGCAAGAAAATCCCTAAAAAATTCAATATGATTCGAATTAAATTTGCAATAATAACCACGTATATAACATACCATTTTTTCTCCATATAAAATTTTTAACATAGCTAAATATTTTAAGAACAAAATTATCAACAATAATTCAAAATTGAACAAACTCCTTTAACTCTAATAAACTCTAAAATATATAAAACATCAAAATATTTTAACTAACAAATTCGCCGTATAACATCATATGTTACCTGGAAGTTATTTATTATTAGTCATACTCCTCGCCTAAAACATCATCTCTATATTCATCTTCATAGTTTTCGTCTTCTTTATCTTCATTTTCAGGGCTTTGTCGAGAAGAAGAAGAGCAAACCCCAAATGTTGTATCAATTGTTGTAATTGATGTTTGGTTTCGATCAATTCTTTTTTCATTTCTAGTTTCTCTAGTTGTTCTTTTTGTGATGACTCATTTAACGTGTGAACTTGACTCCTAATTGCATTAACATCTTCTGAACGAGTAGAAAAATGCATTGACCTTTTCGAAGATTGAACTAAAGTCATGCTTACATAAGAAAGTCCAAAGATTCTTCCCTTTTTTTTCCACCAACTGCATCTACCCATATATGAACATTTTTTTGTTGGAGGGGGACAAAAATAATAAACATGGAACATTTTCTATTTTTTGTTTGGAATTTTAAACTATTATCTGGCGGAATTTATACTAAGAAATAAGCTTTTTGCTTGAACCGTAGTTTCAGATGTAGCAATGTTATATGAACACCTATAACTGACAACTAGTTTTAACATTTATCTTGTTTTATACGCAATTTTTACATATAAAATAAGTAAGATATTATATCCAAATGTCAAATTTATATGTTCATATAACAATATTCTTTGAGATATAAGCGATGGGAAATCAAGCAAGCCCTAAGAATATATTTATCCATGTTTTTTTTTTATATTTTTATATTATTTCAGGGTTTTGTGTTAAGCTGAATTATATTCTTCGACAAGTAATTTAGGCTTTTTAAAAAATGATATATTTAAGGAATCAAGTGACTAATGTATTTATTTAATTTTCAATAATTTTTTTTTTTAAAATACAAGGGGCTACAACCCAAACAGAAAAAGAAAAAAACTACATCCCTCTATAGAAATACGTTGCTGATTATTCAGCAACGCGGGAAATAATAATGAAATTCGACAGTTTATCAAAAATCTTAAATCTGAACTCTAAATTATGAGCATAATTTGCCAGAGCATCCGCAACTTTATTTGCTTTACGCAGAATATGATAGAAAACAACATTCTTCCCTATGAGACATACAACTTTTAATTTCTCAAACCAAAGAGGCACAAAGGTGAAGAGGATTACAGTCGATTTGCAGAAATTGAATCACGCTCTTAGAATCTACTTCAATTATGAGATTATCAAAGCCCTGTGCGTTGCCAATTTTACGTCATGGAGAATTCCCCATAATTTCGCATGCATTATACTGCAATAACCAAGTTGAACGACATAAGCCACCATAAAAGTTTCATGCTCATCCCTTAAAATTTCACCACAAGTAACCAAACCAGTGTTAGAATAGAAGGAACCATCACTATTTATCTTGTACCAATGTTCCGGGGGAGGAGACCAGCGTATAAATGACCCTGTTACTTTATTTGCAGTAGCATCAATGAGATTCTCTCTGTGCAGCGATTCCAAGGTCCAAAATACCCTTCTTTATTATCCACATCTTTTAGGAACGTGGTTAAGAAAATTTGTTATTTTATTGATAATTTTTTATCATTGCTATAATTTCTTCTACCTTATTGCTCTAATCGTGACATACTTAAATATTGAATTTGGTTTTTGGAATTTGTTTGGAATGATGAGATAAAGTTAATAAAATTGAATGAAACGGAGGTAATCTTTGAAAGAGATTAGTTTCTTTCTTCTTTAGAACACTTTTGGCTTAAAATTAAAAAATACTGTAAAAAATAAAACCATGGGCCATATCCAACATTCAGCTTTGTTTAAAAATAAAAATAAATAAAATTATGGACCATCACACCTCAGCAGGAACTTAAGACCGGTAACCGGAAAAAGGTGGTGGGGTTAAATTAACTTTTTTATGACTGTCGGTGGGGTTATTTACAGGATGTACTGTTGATAACAATAGAATAGATAATCAACATAGGACACACCATTTTAAGTAAGTTTATTAAAGTTATGCAAGAGTCTTAGCTTACCTTTTTCTTATTTGTTGACCCATGTCCTTCAAAATGTGTATAAAAGAAAGAAAGGCATATTGAAATAAAATTAAACACAATAAATATCAACTTGTTCTGTAATTTACCCTTTTCCTTCTCTTTATTCATATTTGCACAATTTTTAATTTTAAAGTTCTTTAATAATTGATTTCATATAGAATAGGGAGGTCCGAAAAATAATGACGAACTTAAATTAATATTATTAGTAGAATTTCTTATTTATTGGCAAGTGTTTCCTAAATATTTTTTTTTTAACTCAGACTATTGTTCTGCTGTAAATATTTGGCTTATTTATGAAATTAATCTTTGTAAACATGGGTTGTTCTTAGATGAGTTTTTGTTTTTGTTTTTTTTTTTAATTTTATTTTGGTCCTTGTACTTTGTTTTTGTTTCCATTTTAGTCGTCCACGTTATTTTTGATAATAAATGTTGAGATGGCCTAATGGTAACCACATTAGCCTCTCCTTATTTATATATATATATATAGTCGTCCACGTTATTTTTGATAATAAATGTTGAGATGGCCTAATGGTAACCACATTAGCCTCTTCTTATATATATATATATATATATATATATATATACTATTTTAGGGGCATAAATCAAAATATAACATTGTTCCGGGGATTAGATCCAAAATACAGCTACAGTTAAATTATATCACTAGCATTTCATCAAACACATGATGGTACAATCAAAACCACAGTTCTATCAACAAGAAAGTTTCAAAAAGACCACATTACTCTCATAAGGAAAAAATATTCAAAAAAATATTCAAAAAAATATAATTTATGTTTTTTTGAAAATTATAATTGTTGTTTTTTATTATTTTTTTCAACTGTATAAAATATTAGCTAACAACTTACAGAAAAAAATAATAAAAAACAACAATACTAAAGATATTATTCTAGAAAAAAAGTTAATGAATATGAGTGAAAAAAATACATAGCAAATATGTTGTAAGACAAGTAAGAAAAGGGTATTTTTGTCAATAGCATAAGAGTCATTCTTTTCTCTCCATTCTCTTCCCACTTTTGGAGAGAATGGAGACTATGAAGTTAGTACTTCTTTCTGGAAAAGGGTGGTTCACAGGGACTACTGGAGTAGGTTTTTCTCTTTGAACATAGAGGAATGGTTGAAATTTAATCTTTGTGACAAAACTATTGTTATGGTGGACAAACCGTGGGTTAGCTTTTTTGGAGTGGCTGTTTGGTGCATTTGGTTCAATAGAAATCTTCGCATTTTTTAAGGAAGACAAGATTCGGTGAGTCTATTATACACCACGCTTTGGGATATGCTGCTACTGTTAATCAAGCCTTATACCGTGAGAAATCTTGCCCTTACCTGAAACATGAGATCTTGTTTAAATGGGAAGTTCCTCCAGTGAATTGGCATAAATTGAACATTGATGGGTCTGTGCGCCGTCCGTTGTTGAGTGCAGCTTGTGGTGGCATCCTTAGGGACGACAAGGGAGCTTTTCTTAAAGGTTTCTCTTGCAATCTTGGTATCTCCTCTACGATAAAATCTGAGCTGTGGGGTCTCCTTTACACTTTGTTTGTTTTAAGGGATTTTGGGGGAGGGGATTTTGGAGAGAAGAGAAAATGGGGAGAAAACCATGTTTTCCCCTGTTTGGTTTATCAAAGAAAATGGGGGAGGGAAGAAAAGTGAGTGGGCCCCATCCCAAAATATTTTCTCTCCTATGATGGCGAGAGATTGGAAAGAAAATGAGCTGCACCGTGCTAGCTCATGAAAACAGTGCCAACTATCCCATATTACCCCTTTTTCTTATTTTTTATTTTTTCTCTTCTACTCCTCTTATACTCCAATCAGATCTCAACTCCTCTTATGCTCTACATATAGTTTTCCTTCCTCTACATGACTACATATATGCTCATCACTTGATTCTTCTGTTCCTTTCGCTTATTCTTCTTTTTTCTATTTTTCTTTTTTTTTTAAATTTTTGAAGCAAGTTTTTATATACAATTTTTAATCAAAATTTTTATTGTTTAAAAAATAATTGAATTAAATAAGGTTTTATTTGTCTTTTAACAAACTTATATATATTTTTGAATAAAAAATATTTGATTATGTTTGAAATTGAGCAAAAAAAATACGTATTTATTTATTATATAAAACAAAGGTATATTTGTCTTTTACAAATAAATTGTTTTCTCTCTTCCCACTTTTCTTTCCAACCAAACAAAAGGAGAGAAAACTCAACTTTTCTCTCTCTCATATTTCTTTCCATTTTCTCTCATACCAAACAACCACAAAATCTACCCATTTTCTCACCATAATCTCTCTTCCCTATTTCTCTCTTCTCATTTTCTTTCTTCCCATTTTCTCTCGTGCAACCAAACAAAGCCTTAGGGTCTTGGGATGACCAAAGAGAAGGGAGTTAGAGATATCATTGTGGAGATGGATTCTAAAACTGCTGTTTCTCTTGTACTTAATAGGTGTCCAGTATCCCACCATTGCGCCCCTCTTGTTAGAGATATCCAGAGTCTCATCCGTAGTGGTTGGAATATCCAACTTGTTCACATTTATAGAGAAGCGAACATATGTGCCGATGCGTTGGCTAATTTAGGTCACGATATTGCTATAGGTTGCATTTTATTTAATTCCCTTCCCTCATTTGTGAGGATGCTTATGAGATTTTTTCCCTAGAATGATCTTGTAGGTTGTTTGTCTTTGGGCGTTTTTTGCCCCGTTTATTTATATAAAAAAAAAAAGTTACACACTCTCGTGACATTGATAAATAACATCGATTGATTTTCCCTATAGATTTGAAAAAAAAAAAGGAAGATGATTAATATTATGGCAACCTCTAGATCTGGTTTGGAGTAGCCAATCAAATCAAAACTTGAAAAAGATGAGAGTAGTAGTATATTGCGTAAAGAGGAAGAGGGGTATGGCAGATTGGCAGGCATTAGAAATTCCGAGAATAGGCTCGCATCCAAAGAGAAAAACGGCAACGCGGTTGAGGAGTGATGTGGCAAAATTTATAAGTAGTGGTGTACTGTAGTAGAAGACAATAGAGTATTAACTGTACCCAGTAGTACCCACCCATCCAAATCCGTGTGTAACCGGAGCGGAGTATAATAAAATCATCCCCTCCCTCCCTCACACAGATACACACTCATTCTTCACCCAACCCAAAGTCTTCTTCTTCTTCTTCTTCTCTCTCGCCACCGACTTTGGCTTAAAACTCAAACCAACCATCGTTTCCTTTTTCCAGATCTAGATCTCGAAATACGCCATGGCGTTTTTGAGATCTATCGCTTTCTCTGCAATTCTCCTTCTTCTCCTCCATGTCGCTCATTCCTTCTACCTCCCTGGTGTCGCTCCTCAGGACTTCCAAAAGGTCTTCACTCTTTTCCATTTCCTTCCTTCCTTCCTTCCTTGCTTCATCGATCTGTGTATTTATTTCAATCTGAACAAGTTAGATCTGTGTTTTTTTTTAATCGATGCTAGGTTTTTCTTTTTTCATTTTCATTTCCCCCTTAATTGTTTGAAATAGAAGTATTTTTGAGTTTCGATTTTAGTGGATCGCTTCAATGAATTCGCCAACGTTCTTTTGTGTGTGTTTTTAGTGCTTTTGTGAGATAGTGATGGTTGTGAGTTTTGAATTCACTTTCGGTGTGATTTTTTTATAATTATCGATGAATCTGATGATTTGTGTTTGAACTTTACATTTTTATAACTATTTAATTGTTGTTTGTATTGTTAGATATAAATTTGGAAATTTATCTCTGAATGATGTGTGCAATAGGACCAGTATCTAATGTTAGCTGTGATTCCGTTTTACGTAAGCAATTAGAAACTTACGGATTTGGATCCTTTTACTCCTTACGGATTTGGATATTTTTGGTGGTTCAAATTTAAAGCGATTTAAAGTGATCCAATGGTTGGAAGGAAAAACTGAGTTAGTGTGAGTCACAAGAGTTGGAGGATCTAAATCCGAAACGTAACTGAAAAGTAATGCGTCTTTTTGGGTTCTTCTATTTTTCTAGTTTATGAAATCCGCTTACGTTTTACTTTCGTATGCTACGAAACCCTATTACTACTATACCTTTAGTCTTACACCCATTTAAGTTATATCTAAACGTGAAGGATATATAATCTGTGATTGTCTTGTATGTTTGAGCTACCACATTATTTCAATGGCTCATTTGAAGGAACAGATGTTTTCTTGTAAAAATAAGTCATATGTCAAATGTGATTTTTCCTTGAATCCAGAATTCTGTGTGTTTAGATCTTGTTCTTAAGCCTGAACTGACTTTCTTAAATATTTCTTTGGTGCAGGGAGATTTATTGCAAGTGAAAGTAAACAAATTAACATCAATAAAGACCCAGCTTCCGTACACATATTATTCACTCCCTTTTTGTAGCCCAGAAAAAATACAGGATAGTGCAGAAAATCTTGGGGAAGTGCTTCGTGGTGACCGCATTGAAAATTCTCTTTATGTGGTCAGTTTAACATGACATGTTTTAAGTCATGACTGTTTAATTTCTGGGAAAATCACGAGAAAGGAACTCTTTTGGAAATATTCTAGTTTTGAAACAACCAATCAGTTAACCACGTTCAAAGAGTGGTTAACCATCTGAGTGGTTCATTGCTTCCAAGCTGAAAACGTTTTTAGCTATAGTCTTTTTCTGTGGTATTTCTCATAATATTTTTTTTGGTTACCAACTGTTTCTGACTTAACATTTTGCAGTTTAAAATGCGTGAGCCACAAATGTGCAATGTTGTGTGCAACCGTAAACTTGATGCCAAAGCTGCTAAGGAGTTCAAAGAGAAGATCAATGATGAGTATCGGGTGAACATGTATGGCATGCCAGAATTTGATCTATCATTTTCGGCCACAATCTTGATATGTTGTGTTTTTTAACGGCTCTCCTCTTTATGCACAGGATCCTAGATAACCTCCCTCTAGTTGTTCCTATCAAAAGGAGTGATCAGGATTCTACTGTTTATCAACTTGGTTTCCATGTTGGTCTCAAAGGCCAGTATACCGGGGTATGCTCACTATTTTATAGCACAATGTCTATTGTTATGAATTGCAAGAAGTTTTTCTTAGCTTACTTTTGACTAAATGTACAGAGCAAGGAGGAGAAGTTTTTTATTCACAACCATTTGGCATTTACTGTCAAGTATCACAGAGATCAGCTAACTGAATCTGCTAGAATTGTAGGCTTTGAGGTTAAGCCATTCAGGTGACTATTTTCGCTCTACCTTTTCTGTTGTTTCATTCTATTTAACTGTTTTATTTTTTATTTGGTTCATCTTTTTTGTTGTGGTGGTGATTTTCCATATCTGAAATTTGAATGTTAATGTGCAGTGTAAAACATGAATATGAAGGTAAATGGGATGAAAAGACTCGTTTGACAACCTGTGACCCTCATGCTAAACACACAGTAGTCAACTCCAACACTCCCCAAGAGGTTGAAGAGAACCAGGAAATTATCTTCACTTATGATGTCGAATTCCAGGTGAGATTTTGACGATAAGAAGGAACATATATACTTCCCGTGCTCTTTAGATTGGTAGGCATATGGGTTATTAAAATCCTCTTTTGCTAATGGGCATTTTTATTAACGTGTTTTCATTACAATCTCTTCTTTCTCTTCTTCCATTGAAGTTGACTCTTTATCATCCTCCTCCCTTGTTCTTCCAATGAAATATGATTCTGGGTTTTATTTCTTATTGTCTGCTTTTATCTGTCTGCTACCTTCAGGAAAGTGACGTGAAGTGGGCTTCAAGATGGGATGCCTATTTGCTAATGAATGATGACCAAATTCACTGGTTCTCAATTGTTAACTCATTAATGATTGTTCTCTTCCTCTCGGGCATGGTGGCAATGATAATGCTGCGGACATTGTACCGTGACATTTCAAAGTACAATGAGCTCGAAACCCAAGAAGAAGCTCAAGAAGAGACTGGTTGGAAGCTTGTCCATGGTGATGTGTTTAGGCCCCCTCAGAACTCTGACCTGCTCTGTGTTTATGTTGGAACTGGTGTTCAGTTTTTCGGGATGATACTAGTAACCATGATATTTGCCATCCTTGGATTCCTTTCTCCTTCAAACCGAGGTGGGTTAATGACAGCCATGCTATTGCTTTGGGTTTTCATGGGACTTTTTGCTGGTTATGCCTCGACTCGCTTATACAAGATGTTCAAAGGATCAGAGTGGAAGAAAATCGCCTTCAGGACTGCAATCTTGTTCCCAGCTTCCGTCTCTGCCATTTTCTCTGTGTTAAACACTTTGATATGGGGCCAGAAATCATCTGGAGCTGTGCCATTTGGTACGATGTTTGCTCTGATCTTTTTATGGTTTGGGATCTCAGTTCCACTTGTTTTTGTGGGTAGCTACGTTGGGTTCAAGAAGCCCGCAATTGAGAATCCAGTGAAGACAAACAAAATCCCAAGGCAGATCCCCGAGCAGGCCTGGTACATGAACCCAGCCTTCTCTGTTCTGATTGGAGGAATACTCCCATTTGGAGCTGTTTTCATCGAGCTTTTCTTCATCCTCACCTCAATCTGGTTGAATCAGTTTTACTACATCTTCGGGTTTCTCTTTTTGGTCTTCATCATCCTCATCATCACCTGTGCTGAGATAACCATTGTGCTCTGCTATTTCCAGCTGTGCAGTGAGGATTACTTGTGGTGGTGGAGGTCATACCTCACATCTGGTTCTTCTGCACTTTACCTGTTTCTTTATGCAACATTTTACTTCTTCACCAAGCTTGAAATCACGAAGTTGGTATCTGCCATATTATACTTCGGGTACATGCTTATAGCTTCTTATGCGTTTTTCGTGGTGACTGGCACTATCGGATTTTATGCATGCTTTTGGTTCACAAGGCTCATCTACTCATCAGTCAAAATTGATTAGTTATAGCAGTCTGGTTTGGGTTAATCTACTATACCTCGTAAAATTTGTGTAAGGATTTTGAAAATTCAGTTACTATCATGTTCAGATGTAACCTATTTTATACAATTTTGAATTGTGATGACCGTGATTCTTTTGTTTCAGTACTCATTTAATTACCCTTATCATATTAGGATCCTCGTTAAATTAGAGTTTTCTGTGGCAGATGTTTTTTAAGATTATTAATGAATAATATCCCAATAGAAATGAAATCTCCTTATTGTTAGTTAGAACAGATCGAAATCATGAGCTTCAATCAATGCCTTTTATATTCGGAATGAAGTGAACATGTTTTGTTGTTTGTACATCTTTTCTTTATAATCAGATCATTTTTTAATATTCAATGGGGACCTCTGCCAGTTTTCCTTTATCATCATCCTTTTTGGGTTGCACATGTACGAGAGGTCTTGCACATTGACAAATAATTTGAGGAGTTCACCATGAAATCTAAAACTGGTTATGATATGATATGCAAATTGCTTACCCTCTTAAATTTGTAATCTCTTTTTGCACCTTAGTTCAGCTATATCTTCTAAGAAAATAAAATATTTTTAATATGTACGTTTGTGACACATTAAGCATTTTTTAGAAGTCCAGAATTTTAATATTCGAGTAATTTAAAAACTATACACGAATGTGTGATCAATTAGGTTAGTATTGTTATTAAGCATTTTTAATTTATAATTAATATACTAAACTAATTGATCCACATTCGCATATAATTATTTCTCCTTTTTATTTTTACAAAACCACCATTCAATTCTTTAAACTGCAAAGTATATGTTAAATCAGTTTTTAGTTTTAGGATATTATCATCATTTTGGTGTTTAATATTATTATGATAATTTATATTGGACCTGGATGAATAAATTTATTTATTACTCCCCTCGTCCCATAAATTATGTTTTTTATTTTGTTTCATAAGTTATGCTCATTTAGAAATTTAATATTTATTTATACTTCTTTTTCCAAGTATAGCATAATTTATTGCATTCTTTTTTTTATCACCTAATTCTCTATTGCTTTTCAATATAATTTTTATACATTTATTATTATTCTAGCTCTTATTATTAATTCAGGGTAATTTAATCAAAATATACTAAATTCTTACATCATTTATTCATTCCTTAATCTATGTGCAAAAGCCTTAACTCATGGGACGAAGGGAGTACCGTAAATTGATAGATATTAACTACTCCCTCTGTTCCAATTTAACTATTGTTTTGGAAATTTTACACAAATTAAGAAAGTCATTTAATGCAATTTTCAACAGAATTATTAGATAACTTTACTATAATATTCTTACCATACATTAATTATCACTTATTTCACATACTTCAATACATTACATGCAAGGTTAAAATTGAAAAAAAATCAATTACTACATTTTCGAATTCATAAAACGACAAATAATTTGGAACAAGGTAGTACGGCTAAAGTGATAGATAAAGTGAAATTGAGAGAATAGATTATTTCGGGAGTAATATTTTGGGTGACCGGTAATTGGTAAGTGTGGCCTTCCTTTTCTTAGTTGGCTTCATAATGCAACAAAAAAAAAAAAAAAAGCCAATAAATTGAGAAGTGTGTCCGATAAAGTGCTCTAAGGCTTTAAAAAATAAAAAAAAGTAAAATGTTACTAATAAATTGATAAATACTCCTATTACTATATGCATGTTTCAAATTTTTTTTGATCACTTAATTACCGCTACCTCCGTCTTATATAAGTTAAGCAGATTATGGTTATGCATACATATTAAAAAATAATAAAATAATACAAAAATTTAATATATTTTGACCAAAATATCCTTATTCAATAATTGAATAGAGAACAATCATAAATGCATAAAGACTATAGGAATATCGAAAATAAATAAAGAAATAAATGAGTAAAAAGATGATGTGATAAATAAAGATATATTTAAAAAAGAAATATAAATGAATTTTAGGTTTTTAAAACTATATTAGACAATACAAAATAAACAAAACTATGTAATATATTTTGAGAAGTAAAAAGTAGTCCCTTCGACCCATATGTTACGAACTTTTGGAGATTTTTTTGTCTCATAAGTCATGATTTTTTTAGAAATCCAAGACTCATTTATACTTCTTTTTCCTAACATACCCTTATTTATTGCATTCTCTTTTTTATCACTCATTTCTTCATCTCTCTTCAATATAATCTTCATACATTTATTATTACTTTATCTCCTTTTATTATATGGGGTAATTTAACCAAATTATACCAAATTCTTACATTATTTACTCATTTTTTAATCGGTGTGAAATCTTCGAAAGATAATAACATATGGGAGGGAGGGAGTACTTATTACTCCTTAAATAGAGTTTTCTGATAACACTGGTTAAGAAGGCCTAGTTTCTTTTCTCAGCTGGCTAACTATTTTACCGTTTCCAGATCACATTTTCGAGGTTAAATTGAAAGTTCGCATGAAATCAGAACTGACACTGCATTGTGCATTAAAACCAATGTACTCTACGTAAGTATTTTACCGTTGTCTTTAACCCGTTGCAGTGGCTCCCCACCACACACTGTCACACACACACACACTCTCTCTCTCTCTCTTCCAACTCTTAACGGCTAGTTTCTTCCACCACCATATAAATACACTCCTCCAACTCTAACTTTTTCATCAATTCAAACTCTCTTACTCTTTCAGTAGTATCTCTCTGATTATCGAAGCCAAAACTTCAAACACTCAAACACACTATCAAAGAAACAATGGCTGGTTTTTCAAAAACTCTCTCTACTTCTCTTTTTGTCCTTTTCTTTCTCATTGGTTTCTCTTCAGCTAAGCAAGTTTTGCTTGGAGGCAAGCTAGATGCATGGAAGGTTCCATCTTCTGAAGCTGATTCTCTCAACAAATGGGCTCAGAAAGCTCGTTTCCAAGTTAATGATTATCTTGGTATAAATCACTTTTCCAATTTCATAACTTTTTTCCATTTTATGTAATGGGTAGCATTTGGTAGATTAATTAAATGTGTGTATAATAAATTATTTTTGAAATAAGTAATAATAAGAAAACTCTTGTTAAGAAACTCTCAAGAGACTTTTGTTAATAATGAGTTTTGTTTTTGTAGTGTGGAAATATGATGGTGAGAAAGATTCGGTGTTGCAAGTGAAGAAGGAAGACTATGCAAGTTGCAACACATCAGAGCCTATTGAGGAGTACAAAGATGGGAACACTAAGGTGAAGCTAGACCGTCCTGGACCATTCTACTTTATAAGTGGAGCAAAGGGTAACTGTGAAAAGGGTGAGAAGGTGGTTGTGGTGGTTATAACTCCGAGGCGAAGCAGATTCAATGGAATTTCTCCTGCATCTGCACCTTCTCCATTTGCAGAATCAATTGAAGCTCCAGCTGTAGCTCCAACTAGCAGTGCTACTGCTTTGGAAAGTGGCCTTGTGGTTATGGCAATGGGAGTGTTGGCTAGTATTATGTATGTGGGTTTTTTCTGATTTGAAATGCCACATCAATCTTATTAGGATAGTAAGAGTGAGTGAGAGGTTATTGTGGTTGGAATTATATGAATCTTTATTCTTTATTCAAAGATATCTTTTTTCATATTAAAAGAGACAAATTTATGTCGTGGCCTTTCCTGGGCTTAATTAAAAATTGAACAGAGTTCTGGCTTTAAAATCAAAAATTAAACCTTAACCGATTGGAACGAAGCAGAAGGCCTGGCTCCTCTAAATTAATCATTTCTAAACGCAGTATTTCGTATGGTGCTATGAGTATTTCGTATGGTGCTATGAATAGTAACACATGATCACTTTTGTCTAAACGGGCATTTTGTTCTCACGTACAAAAACATGCCAAAAGTAAACAAAATCTCAAACAGAATTGAATAAAATAAAAAATTTGTTAGAAAAAATGCAGATAATGCTACTACAAAGTAACCTCAGTGCATAGAGTATCTGCAGAATTCATCCACTTTAGAGGCGCTTATCATAATGAAGATAGAGATATTTTCAAACATAATTGCTCTTGAATTTCATTGTCCTGATCCCAAAAAGAGCAGCACAACTTCCCTTTTACTAGTAATAAACTCATATTTTGTATACCATAAAAGCACATGAAAGATTACGATCAAAAAGCATCATTGACGAGGTTCCCCAATTTACTTCAAAACAAGCAAGAGGATGGGAGTTAAGAAAATCCACTCTTCAATCATACACAATTATACTACTAAAACTTCAACATGCATCTTCAAATTAAGGAAGGGGATTTCTAATGGCAAACATTCTGCATACCAAATTTATACTACAACTTAATAATAACTCTCTGGCTGGAAATATCAATGATAGAACATTTTTTCTGCCTTTTTAGTTACCTCTCAGTCACTCTGATTAATGCTTGAGATAAAGGAAAGAAATTGAAAATGCAAACTCGGTAATCTGTTTTATTGAAATTAGAAAGTAAATTATTGTGGAAATGATATTCCTACTGCCACAGCAGAGCTTCTACAGAGAGCTAGTGCTCTCCATTCGTAACCGATCAAGTAATTTGTCCCTTAAAATTTTATTGCATAACCACGATAGATAAAGTTTCCTGGTTGAAAAGCCATCAAAACATGATTCCATTAGAGAGGCGACTGCCAAATGCCAATGTATAACAAAGGCTTGATGGAACCGCAATGAGTGGCTCAGGAGGTAAGTGCTTGAGCATGGATCAGGATGAGTGGTACCTTAGATCCCTGGTGTATGGAAAAACACCGAAGTGGTGTATGGAAACCCTCATAAGATTAAAAAGTTATGCACTTATGCTTGATGGTTAAATTCTAGCAACATGATGTTCAAGAAATAAGTATGCTTCAATCATGGCAAGATCTCAAATTTTAACTATCTGAAAAATAGCAAGTATGCTTCACTACAACTCCTAAGCACCTACAATGTTAGCAGAGTTGGTATGCTGCAATCAGCTCTACTATAATAATCATGTTTAAACAGTAGTGCAGTGGTGAAAAGAAAAATTAATCGCACGTTGAAAATGCAAACCGTATAGTTAAAGTTGAAACGAGGTTTACTGTATTGCAAGTTATTTGATGACTCGAAAGGCCATCCATGTTGAAAGCAAGACAGAGCTTGGAACAAAATCTTCGATGTCAACCATCAAATAGTAGTAAAATACTTGCAAATCTACTTGCTTCAATCATCAAATACAATACAAGTTCCTAGATGGTGGTTCATATATATCTAGTGGATGCATCTCGAAAATTTTCATAGATCCCCTAAACTCTTCACACCCAAAACAAAGAAATAAATTTTTTGACATGAAACTCTTATAGTAAATGAGCACGTCACAAGAAACTCTACCAGAATTCAGGAAAATCATGACACAGGTAGTTCATCGTCTTCATCATCCTCATCTGACATGTCAATTTGTAATGGTCCCTTAATACCACCATTATTATTACCAAGAATCTCACGAGCTGCTTTCTCCAGAAACTCCTTGGCAGCATTTTTAACAGATTGTTTTCCAGATGATTCATACTTCCTCTTTTGACCGGCCCGCTTGTGACGGCTTGTCTTTGGCCCCTCACCTTTACTTATGGTCCTCATATTTTGCCTTTGTTCTGCATGAAACAATCAGTTATTTGCATGAATGAGATCATCCAAATGGAACAGACATAGATGAACGCTGAACCTGAATGAAATAAAACAATTCACTACTCACCTGCAGTGAGGTCAGGCAGAGAGTGTTCGATAAAGCGGGTAGCTGCCTGATAGTTCAACGTCGCGGAAGGTCGCAATGGAGCTGCACAATTTTTTTTTTTTTTTAAATAACTCCAATCAAATTCTAAATGGAACAATGCTAAATGTAAACTTGAACACTTCAAATACCGAAAAGAAAGGCTTGAAACAAAGCTGCAACTAATCATAAATGCAGGTAAATAGCTGTCACTTATCATGGATGCAGCAGGGCAAAGTGTGTCACAACAGTATAACAACACAATGATACGATTTTGGATTAGTTACAACTTAAGAAACATAATCTCTCTTTAACTTTGCAATATTAATTATCGGATATTTAAATCAAGTGACCAATTGACAAAATAGAATACATGGCACAGGATTGCATCATCATGTCACACTTTGTTGATCACCGGATTGGTTGAGAAACATCATCTCTCTTTAATCTTTATCTCTCCAATATTAATAATATTTAAATCAATTGAGCAATGAGAATACATGGCCCAAAAGGTTGTATCATACTTTGTCGAATAGCATATGTTGTTCAAATGCAGCAAGCTTCAACATTTAAGTGGAAAAAATGAATCTAACAAATTGAATTAATGGATAAACACATTGTTAAAGATATACTACCTCTACTCATATCCATGAGACGTTCCAATTTGTCTTGGTAAACCTCTAATCTATCCTGTGAATACAAAAGTCAAAAACTTCATATCATTTTCAAAAGTTATATAACAAACAAAATGAGCATGTAATAGATAATTAATTGAAAGAGAAAAAAAAGAAGAAAAAAAATATTACAAGCTCAGATTTGATAGGATGATCATCAGGGTCAACCCCACTACACCTCAACTTCACTGCAGAAACAAGAACAAAGAAAAATTAAGTTGAATAATGAAACTTGAGATTGTGTAAAATAGATAATTACTATTATACAAAAAAAGGTTATATTTTGAACATACGAGTGAGAAGGGTAGAGGTGATTTTGGCGAGGAAGAAGAGGGAATGAGCGCGTTGAAGAGGGGGCAATTGAGAAAGGACTTGTGGGTCGGAAGAGAGAGACAAGAATTCGTGAAAGTGCGATTTCAAGTGGCGGAGGTTGGAGAGGGTGGTGGCAACTGAATCCGTGGCTGATTCAGGAACTGCACTAGTGTTGTCATTTTCATTAATATTAATACAACTGCTGCTAATGGCTTTGTTCTTCTTGGCCATTGATGTTTTAATGTAAGTAAGAATGAATCTGTGATTGTGGGTTTGGAGAATACAAGAAGAGAGAAAAGGTGCTGCTGCTGCTGCTAAGTGTGAATATGACGGTGGCGGGTAGGGCTAAAACTTGTTGCCTGTTGGCCTCCCAACTCAGTTAGCCTACCTATCTTCACTTTTTTTTTTTTTTTTTTACACTCGACCGACAGCCGAATACCCTTCGAGGCATAGAGATTACCAAAGTCTTCACTCATTTTTTTAACTCTCTTTTTCACTTTTTCTTTTTTTAATTTTAAATTTCTTACTTACTACTCCTTGCTTCTTTCCTTGATACTTTGACCTATATAAATAAATTGATCTTACTTATCAATACCTTCATGATATTGTTTAAGAGATAGGATAAGAAAAAAACTGTGTTGCAAATTTAAGTTCAATATTTTTTCGATGTTTTAAATTCAATATTTTAAAAATAAAATTACTTCTTTTAATTTCTTAACCAATATCTTAAGGATACTCTCTTAAGCATTTTTCTTAATAAATTTATGTTTACTAGAAAAACAAAATGAAAAAACTTTTTTCGGTTTTATTATAAGTCTCTTTGACTAATTTTTACACCTTTTAAGAAAGTTAGTTATTTAATGGTATTGAAAATATAAATCTTTGGTATATTTTCTCCAAATTATCCTTATAATTATTATTGGGAATATAAAAAGTGCTAAGCAAGTAGAAATATTTGTGGAAAAATAATTAATGTATTGAAAATTGAAGGTGGAGCTTATACATGAAGTTAGAAAAAAATCAAGAAGTTTATATATAAAATGGGAATGAGTAGTTAGTTTTGTTAATGATTTTGGAATTAGAAATATGAAGGAGAGGATTTTGGAATCTTATATTCCAATATGCATTTCCTGCTTTATATTTTTTTTTTAAAGTAAAATGCTAAAAAGTGCTTTCGAGGGAAGAATAAATACTAATTTATGATTGTTTTTTTATTAAAGTAATTTTAACAAATGTTCTGAAGACACTAATTAACCAGACCCATTTCTAAATTATTTTTAGGATGTGATTGTATTGATGATTTACTCAAAAGTACAGCTTATTTCTTTCTACAAGACAAACAAATATACATCTCATATATTAATTTTTGATATACGTATAACACGAGGGAGAACTTTATAACAAAAATATCGGTTGCAACAGTCACTGATAATGTCACAAAAACTAGAATGTGTGCTGGTCCACCCATATCTTCTCACCTCATCACAAATTTTCTTAACATGATGCATTTTTGGTGGCAAAATATCCAAATCCCAAGCTTATGGATTACCAGTAGCTAAACTAACCTTTTGATGATGATAGTCTCTCATTAGCCATTACTCCAATTCTCTTCTTCTCCAACACCAACACCATCATCTTACCGTTGTTCCACTCTTTTGCACACCCAATTGAATAATACAGGTTAAGCACTTTTGCTACCATCCATTAGCTATTTTGCTTAATTAATTTGTTTATCATCATCGAGTTATTTGCTTAGTTTCTATGGCTCTGTTATTGCTCTGCTCTTCATCCATGTGTTGCACCACTGCCTCTTATTGTTGTTCCTTCACTCACACCACCACCACCACCACTAATGTCTATGTTCTCACCAATAATCATAACAATAATGGGTTCTTCGGAAAAGCTAATAATTGTGTCAAAATGAAGTCTTTTTCAAATGGGTCTATGCTAAATTGGAAAAGACGTGGAAAAAACCAAGTGGGTCATCGTGTTTTTGGTTCAAGATGTGCACATGAGGTGGTTGAGGTAAATCACAAGAGAAAAAAAACTAGAGTGTCATCAGAAGAAGTTATTGGTGTTTTGAAGTCTATTTCTGATCCAAGTTCTGCTCTTTCTTACTTTAAGCTTGCTTCCTTGCTGCCCAATGTTGTGCATACTACCGAAGCGTGCAATTACATGCTCCAGTTCTTGAGGATTCATGGGAGGGTTGAGGATATGGCATTTGTCTTTGATTTGATGCAGAAGCAAGTTATCAACAGGAATTTGATCACATACCAGACTGTTTTTAAGGCGCTTTCGATCAAAGGTGGGATTCGTCAAGCGCCGTCTGCACTTGAAAAGATGAAGCAAGCTGGGTTCGTTTTGAATGCCTATTCATATAATGGACTCATTCATTTACTGCTCCAACCTGGTTATTGTAACGAGGCTATGGAGGTTTACAAAAGAATGATCTCGGAAGGGTTGAAACCTAGCATGAAGACGTACTCAGCACTAATGGTGGCATTGGGGAAGAGAAGGGATACTAGAACCATTATGGATTTATTGGAAGAGATGGAAACTTTGGGATTGAGGCCGAATATTTACACATATACTATATGTATTAGAGTGCTTGGGAGAGCTGGGAAAATTGATGACGCTTGTGGGATTTTAAGGAAAATGGATGACGAAGGATTCGGGCCTGATGTTGTCACTTACACGGTTCTGATTGATGCTCTTAGTGCTGCAGGGAAACTTGACAAGGCCAAGGAGTTATATGGAAAGATGAGAACTAGCAGTCACAAACCTGATCGGGTAACATACATTACTTTAATGGACAAGTTTAGCGACTGTGGTGACTTGGAGTCAGTGAAAATTTTCTGGAGGGAGATGGAGGCTGATGGTTATGCTCCTGACGTGGTCACCTACACCATACTTATTGATGCTTTATGCAAATCAGGGAGTGTTGATCAGGCATTTTCTATGTTAAACACGATGAAGATAAAAGGAATTTTTCCAAATCTTCATACTTACAACACACTGATCTCTGGACTTTTGAAGCTGAGAAGATTAGATGATGCATTAGAACTTTTCAACAATATGCAATCTCTGGGTGTTAAACCTACTGCTTATTCATATGTTCTTTTCATTGACTATTATGGAAAGTCTGGTGATCCTGGAAAAGCTCTTGACACCTTTGAAAAAATGAAAAAGAGAGGTATTGCTCCTAGCATGGCAGCATGTAATGCATCTCTGTATAGTCTTGCTGAAATGGGTAGGATCAGAGAAGCAAATCTTATACTTAATGATCTTTACAATTGTGGGCTTTCACCGGATACAATAACATATAATATGATGATGAAGTGCTATAGCAAAGCAGGGAAAATAGACAAAGCCATAAAACTTTTATCTGATATGATAAGGAATGGGTGTGAACCAGATGTAATGATAGTTAATTCTTTGATTGACACACTTTACAAGGCTGGTCGAGTTGATGAGGCATGGAAAATGTTTCGGAGACTGAAGGATTTGAAGCTAGATCCTACAACTGTGACATACAACACTTTACTTGCTGGCTTGGGGAAAGAGGGAAAAGTCCAAAGGGCCCTTGAATTGTTTTGGAGTATGACAGAGTCTGGATGCCCTCCAAACACAGTAACTTTTAACACACTCCTTGATTCTCTTTGCAAGAATGATGCAGTTGATTTGGCCTTGAAGATGCTTTGTAGAATGACAGTGATGAACTGTAGTCCAGATGTTCTGACTTATAATACTATCATCTATGGTTTGATCAAAGAACACCGGATTGGTTATGCATTCTGGTTTTACCATCAGATGAAGAAATTTCTCCACCCCGATCACATAACTTTGTGCACCCTCCTTCCTGGGGTTGTAAGTTATGGAAAGGTTGATGATGCTGTCAAGATAGTCATGGAATTCGTACATCAGGTAGGTTTACAGACAGGCAATGAATTCTGGGCAGAATTAATGGAATGTATTTTAATTGAAGCAGATATAGAAGGGGCCATTTTATTTGCTGAAAGATTGGTACAAGATTCTATTTGCCAAGATGATTATGTAATAATACCTCTGATTAGAGTCCTGTGTAAGCGGAACAAGGCCCTTGATGCTAAAAAATTATTTGACAAATTCACCAAAACTTTGGGAATTCACCCAACCCTGGAATCATATAATTGCTTACTGGAAGGGCTTCTTGGAGATAATATCACCCAAAAAGCCTGGGATCTTTTTGTGGAGATGAAGAATGAAGGTTGTTACCCAGATATTTTCACTTATAACTTGTTGCTTGATGCTCTTAGTAAAACTAGGAGAGTTAGTGAACTTTTGGTACTATACAATGAGATGCTTTGTAGGGGATGCAAGCCTAATGCTGTAACCCATAATATTATCATCTCTGCCCTTGTGAAATCTAATAGATTAGATAAGGCATTAGATTTATATTATGACCTTGTAAGTGGTGATTTCTCTCCCACTCCTTGTACATATGGCCCTCTTATAGATGGTCTTTTAAAGGCTGGAAGACCGGAGGAAGCGATGAAGATCTTTGAGGAGATGTTACACTATCAATGCAAGCCCAACTGTGCTATTTACAATATTCTCATCAATGGATTTGGAAAAGCAGGTGAAATTGATATTGCTTGTGATTTGTTCAAAAGAATGGTTCAAGAAGGAATAAGGCCGGACTTGAAATCTTATACCATTCTTGTTGAATGCCTGTGTATGATTGGTAGAGTTGATGATGCAGTGCGATACTTTGAGGAACTAAAGTCAACTGGCATTGATCCTGATACAGTTTCTTACAATCTTATGATCAACGGGCTTGGAAAATCACGTCGGTTGGAGGAAGCTCTTTCTCTTCTTAGTGAAATGAAGAATAGGGGCATTACTCCTGATCTTTACACTTACAATGCATTGATTCTCCATCTTGGGATTGCTGGAATGGTGGACTTAGCCGGAGAGATGTATGAGGAGCTGCAACTTAAAGGTCTTGAACCTAATGTCTTCACTTATAACGCTCTCATTCGAGGGCATAGTATGTCAGGAAATAAAGACCAAGCCTTTACTGTCTACAAGAAGATGGTGACTATGGGGTGCAGCCCCAACGATGGAACATATGCACAGCTGCCTAATAAATGTTGATTCTGCTGAGTTATCTCATGTGACCATTGTTTTGTTAACCTCTTGTCTCAATGAAGCCTGAAGGAGACACTAAGGTAATAATCAATGCTTTTCTAAGAATGATTTTTTTTTTTTTGGAAACCTAATTACAGAGTATATTTTACTAGATATTTTATTTTATTGACTTTTGATCATTGTCTTTTTTTCAGGGACACTTAGCATTATTGCTACGACAACTTGGGAGACGAGATATGTACCAAACATGTAGTTTTGTGGCAAATTATGTACTAAATCCCGGCAATTCCTGCTGATTAATGGTGACAACTGACAAGTGCTTGTGTAGAAGCAAAGCAGTCATCATGGTACTTGCCATATTTGTTTTATTGATTATTTCTATCCATTTCATGCTTCCTAGACAAACTCCTTAAACTCATGCAGTTTCATTTTTTTGGGGTGGATGCAGACTTGAGCTCGTTTACTATGCTGTAAAGGGGGGGCATTATCCTCTGAGGACAGATAGAGGAGGTGGAAAGGGGAAGGGGTTGAGGTTGGGTGTATCTGGGAAAAGGGTTGGGAATTGAGGTGTGATCCTAACACACCAAAGTTTAAACCAATGAAGTGTATAATAACCACTGTTGAAGTGTATATAAAACATGAGTATAACCCACACCAAGATTTGTATAAAATGCAACAGCTTTCGAAATTTTGCTAGTATTATTCTCTTCAACCTCAGTTTCGCTGTGTACTTTTTTCCAGTGGCTTGTGGTGTGTTCTATTTCTTTTCTATTCTGGGCAAGTAGAATTTCAAATAGCGCCTCTTTGTTGTGTCATCTTGAAAAAAGTTAAATTGATCCATGGATATTGATACGGAATTTAATGGTTGCATTAAAGCATTGTTGATTGAATTTTTTGAGAATTTTCTTAACCTCAATTTTTACGGCTAAGGATAAAAATCTAAAAGTGGTTATTTTTTATTGAAAAAATAAATGTAGTCTTTTGATTCTTTGAAGACAACATTTACTCTATAAAACTTATCATTTTTTAAGATAGAGCTGAGATTAAGATAACTCTTTTTCAATCCAAAATATTATAGTTGAGACTTGAGAACACATCACACAAAACATTAAAAGCCTTTTTTTTTGGTGCAATAGTACAAACTAAACTTGAACGGTTAGAACTTAGCAAATTGGTCAACTTAGTTACCGCATCTTAATATTTCTATAAGCAATGCTTAGTAGATTTTATTGGGTTAGCAGGGCTAAGTGAATGGATAGAGCTTCCTTGAAGCTAACTTTTACGTGAAATGATGAAGTCCAAGTGCATTCAATCTTAAATTATTAAATGAAGATCACGATGTACTTGATTAAATCAAAAGTAAATACGGTTTTACTCTATTCACAACAAACTCATTTTGGAAGAAAATTTTTTGCAATCAACTAAAGGAAAATCCACTTTAACTAGTGTCTTACAGCCAATTCTCCTGCAACTAGCAAAGTGCTTGCAGAGGGCAGATTATAACTACAAGTACTGACATTTGGAGTTGCATGTTGAACATGCATAACAGACTTTAGGAGTGAAGACTAGACACGACACTAGTACGAAGAAATGGAAGAAAAAGTGTGATATTTTTATGTAATCAGAATAATTGTGGCCTTGTGGGTATATTATGTTAAATGAAAGAAAAATGACAATTAAGCTGCATTCTAAGCACTGGTACACACTATATATATAATACACGTTTGAACTGTTGGGTCTGGCTTGCACACTAACTTTTACTCCTCTCCTGTTTTGGTTCAGATTCAGCTTGTATGTTTGAAGAGGATTGCTCTTCTGCTGCTGCACTTGACTTATCAGGTTTCGGTTCAGATTCAGCTTGTATATTTGAAGAGGATTGCTCTTCAGCTGCTGCACTTGACTTATCAGGTTTTGGTTCAGATTCAGCTTGTTTATTTGAAGAGGATTGCTCTTCTGCTGGTGTACTTGACTGAGCATGTTTTTTGAACTGCACCAAGATCATGGTCATGTTATCACATCCTTCGCCACGGGCAGTTGATGGTGCCAAGCACCGATCAAGTACTGTTTCACACACTGCAGAAAGTTTGGTTTCCTGCGAGATAAATAATAGATCACCTGATTAGGATGCAATAACACAAACCAGATATAAAAGGGCAGTTTGATGCTATGAAGCTCCTGCTATTATACAAACCGGTCATAATACAATAAAATAATAACTACTTGATTATTATCAAGTATCTATTGACATGTTACTTAATAGCCATTGCCTTTTGCTTAAGGATTGAAGAATGCTTCCCAACTTAACAGCCATTGCCTTTACTCAAAGAAGGGAAGTGCATTAAGTGACAAAGAACAAAATGTAACTCAGTCCATGGTAAGAAACATGAAAGTCTAAATATCATCAAGTACTGCATTAAATAGCATCGATAAGCATAACATGCGGACAAGAATGACTGTTCGTTATTAATTGAATACTTTATCATCTTATTCGGAAAAGGTTAAAACTTAGAACTCACTGAGTGCAGTTGTTCATGAATGAAATTAACCAGTTGTTGGCTTGACATGCAATCCCTGAAAATAAGCAAGAGACATAAGGCAGTGTGATACAAGCAAATTATTATTTTCAGACTCACAATATTTTAGCAAATGACACCAGCATAAGTTAAACCCTCAAGTTATATACTATACAAAGACACCCCCACCTTCCCTCTCTTGAGGAAGTATGTGTTGAGAAAAAAAAAATACAATACAAGGCATTTGTTTGACGAAAAATAAAAATGGGACAGATTTGTGTGATTTCTGAAACTAAAGGAGGTGTTCGCATGTTTTTTGAACTTGAAAAAAGATCGATGAAATTTACTGATATTGGCATGAAGCATTTTTCAGCGCCACAAAAGACACATAATATTGTCTGGCTAGAGTGCTAAGAATGGAAATCCCACCGGTTATTACACTTAATGATGTAAATGACTGATCTTCCTAATTCATGACAACATTCAGAATAAAACGAGGATATTCAAGCATAAGAATACCATATGCCATCGCAAGCTAGCACCATAAATTCATCTTCATCACAAAGCTCAACCTACAATGAAATGGCATAACAAAAACAATGCAAAAGTCAGAACAAATGAATAAAAGTAGAAGTCCTAATCAAGCAATTGTTATTGGTTCTGCCATATAGCAAACTGGAAATTGTGGTAGATATGTGTATCACTTTGGCATATTAGCTGAATTTTATAACATGAAAAAAACTTACAGTGTTTATATCTGGATTGGCTGTTACAATTTGTTTTTCAGCAGGAAGATATTTATTCAGTTTGAATTCTGTGTCACCTGCAGTAAATTGAATGAAAGTTCTTCATCTCTGTGCTCTCATTCATAAATTTCACAAATTCATGAATTTTCATGACCTAAAGAAGCAGATGCCAAAGCTGCTCACTCAAATTACGTTTGAAAAAAGAGGAGAAAGAAAAAGAAAGCTCAAATTAATCTAAAAAAAAAATTTCATGCTAGCAGGTAAGTTACCAATAGCTCTTGCAAGATTTAGACTGCCATTAACCCGTCCTGCATGAATAAAACCACCAGCTTTTAAGATTCTTTCCTTCTCAATCTCAAGTTCAGGTTTGTGGTCTCTAGACAAATTGTACGCCTGTGGAAGAGAGCGATAGTAAAATCAATATACATAATTATGAACACTCCGTAAATATGTAGTTCTATACCCTCCAGAAAAAGTCCCCCCCCCCCCCCCCCCCCCCTTAATTTTACCCGCCAAATTAAGAGGCATAGTTACACATAAAACAAAGATATGTTAATCTGTACTTATGCATGACTAAAATTCAAGAATTTCATTTATAAACTTACCTGGCCCTTCCGAGATATCACACAACGTGAATCACCAGCATTTGCCACAACAAGTTGGTTGTTTCTAATAACTGCAACACAGGCAGTGCTTCCTGAAGTTGGTCCGGCAAAATCAGAATGAGGCCCCTGATATCAATGGATAAAATCAATTAGCAGAACGTCAACAAAAAGAAACCAAAAAAAAAAAAAAAAAAGGATAGGCATATAAAACAAGCATATCAGGACAAACATGACATTATTATCCAAGAACATGATACTTCTCTACTTAAAGCCATATGCCAGGCACCAAATTACCGAGTATATCCAATGAATCTGTGATACTGAAGAGTAGAATTGAAGATATCCTTCTTCAAATGTCATTACCTACCTCCTCAAAAACCCAATCATCAGCTTGGTCATTGCCATCACTGCTTCGTGGAGACCAAAGCAACCCTTCAATCATTCCAGTAAACTTGTTCTTATCCCCCAAGGTTGCTAATTCCCTCCACCCCCTTTGACCGCGCATCATCTCGTCCATTCTATACAATATTGAAAATGCAAGTTCAAATCTTCTGTTATCACTTTTCATTAATATCAATTAGACTAGAAGAGAGGATATAATGCCTATCTTCATGTCTGGCTCTTTAGTTCTGTAAATTTAGTGAAATGAAATAAATTAAAAAATACATGATACCATAGACACTGACAATAACTAACAAGTGAGGGCCACAACTTGTCATTAAAAAAAAGATAGACATAATTTCTTCTTATCCAAGTGAGTGAAACATGTCAAAATGACTTTGAGTGAAACCATCATCCACTATACTTTGTATATTTTTTTTCCTAAAAAAAAATCTAGAATAAGAACTAAAAAACCAAGGTTTTAGCTGATGATCCAAATTAATGGCTTTAAATAGCACAACTACAAACACCCTTGTCATCCAAATTCCTGAATACAGGACAGAGGAACTGCCATTAAGTATAGAAAGGGCCCTCTTTTTTATCCAACCTTAAAAAAGCTTTCTGAAGAGAGGTTCCTATATCCCCAGCTGAGTATGCTTCACTTTTGAGCACCTGTTGGTGAAGAAACTTGGCACAAAACTTCGCAACCACTTTACCTGAAAGTTTCGGATTAAGTAAGCATCCATAACACGGTTTTCATTACAAACTAGGCATAATTTCTGTATTATTCTCCCTTTCCCTGTTATTTATTATTGATATTTTGTAGCTCAAAAAACATGCATAGCAGCAACAACAACAACAACAGCAACAGCAAAAGCAAAGCCTTTTCCCACTAGATGGGGTCAGCTAAATGGATCAAATGACACCATTGAGTTCTATTGTAAACCATGCCTTCAGAAATGTCATTTAAATCTGTCCTTTTTAATGGTTTTTCTTACAGTTTTTCTTGTTCTCCTTGTACCACTAACTATTGGGTTATCCTTCACATGATCTATTCTTCTTAATAGGACTTCTAATGGTTTTCTCCTCATGTGGCTAAACAATATAACACAAGATTCTACCATCATCTCCATCTCTAATACATTATTTCCTAAATGTAATAAATGTAAATGCAAAGGTTTATGTATGACTTTCTATGAAAATGTAATAAATGTTCTGAAAGAAGAGAATATACAAAGGTAAAAAGGAAGATGGTTTTTGCAAAGTGTCACTCGTGTGAACATTCAGAAAGATTGAAGGGCATTGCTGTTTTGGCTCATTAATTTTATGGTGTAGGGCTTCTCTATCCTTTTCTTCTTTTGTGTTCCTCTTTCTTTTACTTTCTCTTATCCTTTAGAAGATAGAATACTCTTCCATTTCTTATTACACAGAAAAGTCAGAAATGAGAGAATGACATATTATCTCAAAATGAGAGATGGAATGTATTAAGATTTAAGGGAAATAAGGCATTGTGACATGAACAGAAACACTTGTAATTTGTAATGAAATAGTAATGCTATTCTGTCATCAATCCAATTAGCCAAAATATTTCAAATCTTACCTCCATGACCATCATAAACACCAAAAAACGAAGTGGACTCATCCAGATCAGTATATGCAGCATGCTAACAAAAAGAAACGAGAATAAAGAAAATCAACGGGACATCAATGGATTAACCAAGAGAAATGTAAGCCAGACAGAATCGATGAAATGAGGAGAAAACTATAAAAATAAGCGCAGAATCAACTATGCAGTAACCAAAATCAGTATACTATAGTCATCAGATACTATTGAAAACAATCCTTGGTGTGGCAGAATGAGTCAAAAAATCTCGTGGACTTCAACATTTCTCATAACTTGCTAACAACATTTTATAGAAAAAGCAAAAAATTATCTATCAGTACAGTGATTGCAGAGATTAAAAACCCTAAAAGAATGACTCAATGCACGCTATGATTCATAGTATAGAAGAATAAGAAAAACCCCATTAACTCACACCTGAAATAAATATTAGTAAGATATCTACCACGTGAAAGTCCCTTTTTGTCTATCAATCCAACAAACCATTTACCATAAACTTATGAGTAATTTGTTGATCCATTACCCACGGTGTTATTGAAACCATACGCCAATCCATGTATCATGCTAGTGTTTTAAGAGATCGGAAAGCTACTGAGAAAAAGGAAGCAATGACACTGTAACAAACTTTATCTTCCAAATTCCAATGCAACCAAACAAACAAAAGGAAGCAATCTAAGTGTAAAACAAAATTCAAACACTCTTGGAAGATTCAACTACAGCATAGCATAATTTTACTACCCTAAATACTTTTTAAAGACTAGACATTGTCACATTAGTGGTCCACAATTATTCACTTCACATAATCCTGGTTTCATATTCAATACTAATGGTATATCAACTTACAAAAATAATCTGAAAATCAACCTATACACCAAGAAAATGACACGTGTCACTTATTAAACAATCATTTATAAGTAAGGCATGTTGCTTTTCTTGTGCCATAAACTTATATGTAGGTTGATACTGTGATCCGTAGTCTGATATATTGTTTTTCATACAAATAATAGTCATCAAATTATAAAAGCTAAAAAATTTTCAATGATTACTCACAGCATCTTCCATTGTTGAACGCCACCCTTGCATGGAAGATAAGCCATATCTAAGACGTTCGTTTTCACCATCTTCAGAAAACTTTTCAGTTTTGGGAGTGCTGAGATATACTCCCATTCCTATCCAACAAAAACAAGTACGCATTAGGATGAGAAGATCAGAGAGAAAATAAAGAGAGAGAGAGAGAGAGAGATTTTGGTGGAGGAGAGAAAACAGTACGGTGGATCCCATGGCTGTTGAAATCTCTTCTTTTTGGAGAGAAAAATGAGTGGGAGAGAGAAGCTTAAGAGCATGGGAAGATGAAAAAATTCCATTTGTAAAAAACATTGAATGAAATTAAGGTTGTCTTGTCATTTTAAAAAAAAATAATAATAATAATACTCCCTCCCGCTCGAAATATAAGCAACAAAAAACATATATCTCTTGATTTAAAATATAAGCAAAATTAACCAACTTTCTTAAATTTTATTTCATTCTCAATGCCACTTCCCAAAAACATCCCTAGAAAATTGTTATTTAATTTAATTTTTGTTTCATTCACAATGCAACTTTAATAAATTTTCTTTTATAAATTTGAGAAAATTAAATACAATCATCTAACCTCCTTAATAAACGTAAAATTAGTTAGTTTTGCTTATAATTCGAGCCGGAGGGAGTACTCTTGTAACATATATTTTCACTTTTCTATTCAACTCATTTTTTCACATACTAAACTTAGACCTTTTCTCTCTCTCCCATGTTGCTCTCTTTTCATCTTCTTCCCAATCAAACAAAGTGTTTTTTTTTAATAACAAGGATGTCGGGTTAGTTTATGACTTTGTGGACATCAATCAATTTAGTACCTGAAATCTTCGAAATTTCAAATTGATCCTGAAATAAGAAAACGTGAATCACACCAGTCAATGATGTTAAATGACCATTAGTGATCTTTATCATGATCTAATGTCATAGTCAAAACGAATCCTTTTTCGCCAAAAATAAAAACAAAATTCGTTAACTATCGGTCAAATTAGTCCATGAGATTGTGAGTACTAGTTAAATTAGATTGTGCTTTTGTAGACTATTAATGGCAACAATCTCACAATTTGCTATTTCGAGGATAATTTAGAATTTCGATAATCTCAATATCTAATTTAATCGATCCTCACAAAGTCAGAAACTAATCTCATTATTTATTCTTTTTTTTTATAATGAATTTTCATTTTTTCCAAGTGAACATCAATTTATGAAATCATGAGAATAAAAGAAAACTTATACGGTTATACTATTAGATATGTAACAAAAAAGAAAATATGAGTGTCGATGATGATTATATGCCCACAAAATTTCAAATGTTGCATAAACAATGAAAAATAATACTACAAGAATCAAACAAGCAATAAATCTGAAATTGAATATGTGATGAGAAGTACTAAAAGAATGTAAGACTGTAAATAGCACAAGGGAAAAAGGGATTAAAACAAGGGAGGGCACAATCATTTGAAGAAGAAGAAGAAGTTAGTGTGATTTTGACGTTTATTCAGCAAATTAAAAGAATATGTGAATGATAAAGATACAGTAATAACATACAGTTTAATTGTGGTTGGAAATAACAAATTGAAGAGGAACAGTAATGAAAATAGAAGAGATGAGCATACTCACTCACTAATAAGTGGCGGTGCCTGTTTTGAGTTGAAAGAGAGTCAACCCAACTAAGAGAAATCCAAAAAGATCTTTTTTTTACTATTGAACTTGATGATGATGATGATGATGATGATGATGATGATGATGATGATGATGATGATAATGAAGAAGAATAACAAGAGTTTGCAGTAGAATGAAGAAGCAATAGTAGAAAATTGAGGAGAGATCAGAATGAGGAATCAGAGAGAGAGAGAAGAGGCAAATAGTAGCAGCAATAAACAAGAGTGGTTCTGGAATGCGTTGTAGAGACTCTGTTCTGTTCACACATAGACACACTAAATAGTACTCCCTCCGGTGCTATATATAGGACATATTCTGGAAGCAATCTTTGATCTTATATATAAGACATTTTGTATTTTCTATGCATCATTTATTGTTTTTTCTCTTTTTTGCCCTTATTAAATGCTTTGACTATTTATGTGGTTTTTGTTGTTCATTAATGAGTGTGAATTTTTCAAGACAAGTTACGAGGATAAAATTGTAATGTTACAATATATTCTCATAAAATTCATAAAACTAATTATAGGACCGGAGGGAGTACTACATACATACAGCAGCTGACAGCTCAACCAACTTGTCATTATTATTTTCTCTCTCCCTCTCTCTCCCCCGTCTTCTTCAATTTTACTATAGTACAGTAATTCTCTTTACACTTTTATAGCCATACATAGAAAAAGAAATCAGACTTATTCATGTTTTTAATTCTTAAAAATTTACTGTGTTTTGATTTTAGTCTTTAAAAATTATTTTAATCCAAACTAATCCTTAAATTTTCAAATGTTTTGGTTTTCATTTATCATTAGAAGAAATGATTCCATATGCAAAATTTTATGTTTGTATCATCACGTCATACCAACTATTGACGTCACTTTGCACACTACGTGACTACGGTACAAAGCAAAACCAAAATATTTAAAAAATTAAAGATTAATCCTTATCTAAAAATTAAAATCAAAACGCCCTGAATTTTTAAAGACAAAAACATAAATAAGCCATAAATAAATATCTATAATCTTTTGCTTGTCAATTACTCCGTCACATCTTGAATGGTATAAGTTTTTTTTTCAATTGTTTTTTTTTTTAGAATTAATAAAACATTAATTATAATTTTAAAATTTATCATTATTTATTATAAAAAGATAATAAATGAAGAATTAGCTATGAAAAATTGAAAATATAATAAAGGATAAAAATGAAAAAAAAATACACAAATATCCCACCAAATAATAAGAGATCGAAAATAAAATTAAACTATGGACTATATTATAGTACCACAATGTAGTAAAATAATTATATTAGTAATGACTTTATGCGATGCCTTTATCTGGAATATTAACCTTTTCCTGAACTTCTGTAACAGTGCTGATTGTCGTTGTATGGGCAAGTTTAGGCAAACACCAAAAAATATAATTTACCGCTTTTTCTATAATTAGTAAACAACATGGTTTTAAAGTTTAAGTACTTTGACAAAAGGGAATAAGATCTGCCTTGAAATTAGAAAATGATTTTTTTGTAGTTATAATAATATTATAAGGTTAAAAATATGTTCACATTCCCTTGCAAGATCAACGTACAACCCACTTGGGCTTATCTCTTGTCTCTTTAGTTTAATTTGTTTTATTTTTTCGTGTATGTGTGAGTTGTGTGTTACTGTTACATGTGCTAGTCAAGGAGATACGAAAATCCTTGTAATGCACTGAACCAAATCTTAAGGTACTAATCAAATTAAATATTTAAATGGGAGCTGTATCACATAGAATCTCTTTAGAAATCTTCGAACTCATGCTCAAGGATCTATTTCTTTTTTTTTTTTTAATAATAATAATAAAAGATGCTCTATACGTGTGTGTTGGTTACCGAAACACATTGACATGTCTCCTACATATATCTATATTCAAGGCCATCAAATATATATCGTATATTATACGTATGACCTAACATTGGGTGTATGATAATGATATGAATAATGTTGATGAATATCTCACTATATATGTAGTATTTGGTAGGCTGTACAAGATCTCATTATTTTTTGTTTCTCTATTTTCTCGTACATATCATCTCTCTCTTGCATTGTTTCTTGTAAATAAAGGGATTATATATCCTGCTTCAATTCTCAATAATGAAGATGCTGTCGTTGAAAATATCACGGCCTGTATGTAAGCCACTCTAAAGAGTTGGAATAATCTGCCACTTCTTTATCAAACAAAAGGATTTTTACTTTATCACGGCCCATGTTATATATATATATATATATATATATATATATATATATTAGTGAAGTGAAGTAAAAGATTTATACACATATTCCAGATAAGGTTTGGATTACAAAAGCTTTAAGTTAGTGATGATGAGAATCGACAATAATTGTTTTCTTATATATTTAGATGACAACAATTTTTACTCTCCAACTTAATATGGTGCTATTATCCATTTAAATCATTTCACAAATTTCTCAACGAGCTAGTTATGGGATTGGAGAGTAAAAATTTGTTAAATATGTGTTATATTGTACATGTTAAAGTTATTAAATAAAGTAAATTTTTGTGGATAAACTTCAAATAACACATGAAAAGACATTAAAAAAAACATTTCTCATGAAAACTTACTTGTTTAAGTACCCGTAACATGAATCCTACAATATACTATATTAGATTTTTCTCACAAATAATTTTACAAAAATAACTTTTAAATCAATCGCTTGATTACAATTTTATCAACATTAAGTTTCAATCTCACAATTTTTAGTGATAATCTTATGTGTTAGTTTTGTCAAATGGTTTTTCTGAACAAAACAAGTATTTGCTCCGTTCTTTTTTATAAGTACTTGGGAGTGTAACACCCTGTATAATAATTACCCTTAAAACCCGAAAATTAGGATTTAAAATTTCTTTTCATTAATACCAAAAACATCAGAGTTGTAAAGCGGAAGACTTTAATTCGACCAAAGCATAAAAATTCCATAACAGGGACACCGAGTTCATATTCAAAATACAAGTTCAATAAAACTTTAGCTCGACCCAACTAGGCAATCCGAGGTCAAAAATACAAAAGAGTGTTTTAGCTCGGTCCAACTAGTCGAGACCCAACAAGTTCTCCTACTCTAAATAACTTACTCTCCCTGTGAGGGAGAGTGATCCTGCTCGGTCGGGGACTGCGTCTGCTCGGGCTCAGTACCTGAAAAATGGTAAGGAGGTGAGCATTACACAGAACTTAAATAAGCAGTTTCTAACATGACATACCGAACTACCAAGCCAAACACAAGTAGTCAAATAGCACATAAATTACAAGTAATCAAACCATATATCACATGCATATATCATCATTTAGCTCGGTTCACGTCGCACAATGTTATCTAGCTCAGTTCACATCGTTACTCAGTTTGTCCATTACCTATTAGCTATACCTCGGCACAACCTACCAATTTCCCTTATACCCTTTTCCTTAATTCTTACATTCAGCTTCTCGACCACTATTCTCTTACCTCGGCAAACCAACTCTATCTCGGATTTATTACTCATTATTCCATTTTCACATAGTTTACAATCTTTTACTCTTCTCGGATGCATACACCCAGTGCATGTCTTACACCATTTAAAGTCGGATATCAGAGTGTCCATAACTGCGAGTACCCAGTACCCGTCTTACAGCTGCACATACCCGGTATGCGTCTGACGCGATCAATGCACGCACCCAGTACGCGTCTTCTATGACCAGGAGCACTACCGCCGATCATTCTATGGAGTTAGGAGTGTCCATAACTACGAGCACCCAGTACTCGTCTTACAGCGGCGCATCTCGACGACTTACGCGATCAATGCATGCACCCAGTACGCGTCTGCTATGACCAGGAACACATCCCACCGATTCCGTGCTCGGAACCCTATGTGAATCATAACTGCGAGTACCCGGCCAGTACCCGTCTTACAGCTGCGCATACCCAGTATGCGTCTGACGCGATCAATGCACGCACCCGGTACGCGTCTGCTATGACCCGATCACACAACCATTTCTCTTTAATTCCTCTTATCTTTTAACCATTTTAGTTCGGCCTATCTCGGCTCAACCTTTTCACATTATTCCTTCCTTCATTATTCTCTCTCATTATTTTCTTTGTTCGGCCTCGCTCGGCTCACCCCGTTAACCATTCCCTTTTTCCTTTAACCTTTCTCATTATCTGACTTATTACTCTACCTCTCCTACTATCCATATTTACCATTTTCTCAACCCTTTCACAACATCTCCCAGCTCGGCCACAGATGTCAGCAATAAATATCAAAGCTCATAAACAACTATACTCAAAGTTCATAAACACTTATACAACAACAACAATAAGAATAAAAGCATTCAACCAATCCATCATGTAAATACCAACATATATCATAAAAAAATATTCCTCCCTACTTCAAACTCATGTTTCTAGTTCATTTATTAGTTCCCTTTACCCTTTTTACCTTTCCTTTCTCATATTATCCTATTCTCATTCCCTAATCTAACACTCACTCTTAGTACCCTTTATGAACACCCTAGAAACCCAAACTCAAGTAGAGGTAACACTCACTCCTTACCTCAAACCGTGAGAGATAAGAGTTGAGAGTTTGAGAATGGCTTCCTTGATGCTTGACCTCTTGAGCTTAACACCCCTTGAATCCTTTCCTCCAAGCTGCCACGAGTTCCTTCAAGTTGCACACTAGCTCCACGACGGTCCAGGGACTCCGGGACGGGAAGAGAAGATGGCAGAAAAGGAGAGTTCTCCGGTTGGGTGGAACTTGGTGGAAGAGAGGGAAATGTTCGTGAGAAGAGAGGGAGAAAGAAAGTGTTGGGACTGCTGGAACTTTGAGAGAAAGAGAGAGACGTAGGGAGAAGAAGAATGAGAGAAGTGAAAAATGTTGTGTTATGTGTTGGGATTTTCTTTTATTCATTTAGGGGGAATATTTGTGTGGCTCTCATTGGAGGCTTCCATGAGAAGTCAAAACATGTGACTAGGATTCATTGGCTTCTAGAGGAAGCCATGAATAGTGACTTGAAAGGGACATAAAGCAATGACAGTGACATAAAGTGAAGAATAGTACATGGTACGGATGGTACAAATCCCAAAGGGCCAACAGCTCAACATGAGTTGGCACGGAGGAGCTAGGACGTGTCGGCTAGGATACGTCGGCTCGGATACGTCGGCTCGGTATGTAGGGACAGCAGTAGTCCGAGCTTTCTTCTCGGATGATACTGTGAGGTGCGTTGAGGTCGGCTAATCCGAGCTTGACAATAGATTCCGCGTATGACCCCATTTAGCTCGGTCGGGATCGGTCCGAGGTCCTATACCTTCATACTAGGTCGGCCCAAGCTTCCTATTACCTCACTACCCTTATACAACTTTTAAGGCTTAATCCTATCCTTAAATAAATATTTATATATATTATTTTATAAATTTATTATTTTATTATTAATTTCTAGGATGTCACAGGGAGTGTTCTAATATGTGAACGATTGTTTATGATATTAGTGAAATTAATAACATTTGTATAATTTTTTAAAAAATTGTTCTTATAATTATCATTAAAATTTTAAAAATGTTTGTAAAAAAGAAATAACCAATATCATTACAAATTAAAATAAAAACTTATAAAGAAGACCAACAAAAATCAAAATCCAGTGCTTATGAACAAAAACAGAGGCCGGAGTATTGTTAATCAATAATTATGAGACAACAAGCTGACCTCAGCAGTCGGCTATCCTTGACCTTGACCTTTTTGTAGCACATAAATTATGGATATGATGATTATTAATGACAATCCGTTTAATCTAACGAACCAAGGGTTTCTCACGGAATAAAATATTGATAAAAATTTTAGGTTTAATTACAATTTTTATTTTTTATCTTATTTTCAATATTTAATTTGATCCTTAATTTTTTTTATTTATTTAGATATTTATAATTTTTTTTAATTAATTTGACCATTCCATTGTAACAATATTAATTTTATCAAAACATTCGCATGACACCATTATCGAAAATTGGAAAATGTTATTAAAATCTGGAAAACTTCCAAGGCATCACCAGACGAAGGCTTAAGAATAGTGATGTTGTTTTACTAATTGTAGAGCAACAAGTTGGCTCACGGTTGTACTGATTAATCGATATGGACAAAGATGACAATATGATAGAGATATGAACAGAGATGACAGTCAAAACTCTATCGATGAAGCCATATAAATATATGTCAAGTTCTATCGATGAAATGATAATTGGTGCAAATATTCTGGGTACAACTAACATTGTTATAACAAAAGATCAAATTGAATTTTATGAAGAAAATAATAAATAAATGACCAAAATAAGTCCAAAAAAAATTTAAGGATCAAAGTGAATTTTGAAAATAAAATAGGATAAAAAATGCAATTAAGTCAAACTTTTATAATAATAATATTTATCTGTCTTATTTAAAAGTTTTCGATAATTTTTATTTTTCATGTCTACTCTTATTTAGCATCATGTTGATTTACGTAAGTAGTAAAAAAAATTATAATAATATAAAAAAGAGAAAAAAAACATTAGAAAATAACACGATTAAATTATCGAAAATCAACACATTCACTAAGCTTCTTTTGAGAGATTTCACATCGATTAAAAAAAATAGATAATACTATTAATAGTAATGGAAATGTAAACATTTGATATATATATATATATATATATATATATAAATTTTAAATATCCAAGCTCTAAAATGTATTATGCCGATTTGAGTATTTATGAAAATAAATAATTGAATGATATTGAAAACTGAAATATAAGTATAAAAAAATAAAAAAGCATGCGAAGGATCTAATATCAAGGGACGCATAGTGTGTATATATATATATATATTTTTTTTTTTTTAAATATCCAAGCTCTAAAATGTATTATGCCGATTTGAGTATTTATGAAAATAAATAATTGAATGATATTGAAAACTGAAATATAAGTATAAAAAAATAGAAAAGCATGCGAAGGATCTAATATTAAGGGACGCATAGTGTATTTATTAAATTATTTATTTTTTTTAGTGAAAAAAATAAATAAGAATAGAGGGAGGGAGGGAGTGACAAGAAAGAGGGGAATAGGGGATGTAATGGGCATTTTTCTTTTATTTTATTTTTCCTTGCCTTTTCGGGCAAAGGAAAGGACACTTACTATTGCCAAGGGAGAGAAAGATAGTGACAGAAAGCATTCTTTCCAAGTCTGAAAGTTGGCGGATGCTAATTTGCTCTTGTTTAAGTTTTTTTAGTGTGCCCCTAATATCAAAACTAGTAACATGTGATTTTTTATTGGTAAATGTAAATTGTAACTTAATCCAATTTATATTATTATTATTTTTGGTAACTTGGTCCAATTTAATACCTTCATTTCAACTAAGATGTAAAGATTAATTTTTTTAAACATCCTAAGTTCCACCTGAGAAGTAGGGGTAATTTTTTTTTACAAACCATACGACGAAGCTACAACGTATGAGCTTTTTTATTTGAAACACACTACGTCTCATCTAAGACGCACAGGTCAATATTTTTTTTTAAAATGCAGATTTACACATAATTTTTTAATATAGATTTCTAATACATATTTATTAAAAAAATTTAACCCCTACGTCTTAATTGAAACGTAAGACTTTTTTAAAAGAATGAAATTAAATTTAAATTTAACCCCTACGTCTCAGCTAAAACGCAGGAGCTAAATGTTTTAAAAGCACAGTACGTCTCAGCTCATACGTAAGGGTGAAAATTTTTTCATGCATAGCTAATTTCTTTCGTAAGTTACCTTCGTCTCAGCTATGATATTAATTATCAATAAATGCTTTTAATTATAGTTTGTTGTTTAGTTCATCTATTGCTCACATTTCATTTCCCACTGTGACAAAGGAATTAGTAACATTTCTATGCCTAAACAGAGGCGTAGAAAATATATATATATAAATGGTACGCTTAGACTGTGATGTATTGGGAATTTTTTTTATGGTCAAAATAAAAATTAAAAGGGGGTCAAAAATCCAACTTGGACTGTTAGAAAATCAAAACCTTTTTTTTTTTAATTTCTATGCAAAATTTTACCACTACGTTTAAGTTGAGATGTAAGGGTAGCAAAAGTTTTTGCTAAAAACAACCTACGTCTCGACTAAGACGTAGGTGTTAATTTTTATCAAACACCCTACGTCTCGAGTAAGAAGTAGGTATTAAATTTCTTAAAAAAAACACCTTACGTCTCAACTAAGACGTATGATGTTAAATTTTTTAATAAAACACCCTACATCTCGATTAAGTAGATATTATTATTTTTTAAAAAAAAAAAAACACCCCACGTTTCTGGGTTAAATTTTTTAAACCCTCTACGTCCCTCGTGAGACGTAGAGACAATTTTTTATACACTTTCGGTTATCTATTTTTCAGTTACCCATGAATTAATTTGATCTGTTCATACTTTTTAAGCATGATCCAACAGCTATAACAGGGAGGAGCATTTTAACATAACTTGTTTTTAACAGGCTCCACATATAGGGGGAGCAAATTAGAGTTAGCTCTGAAAATGTTTTCTACACTATTACCGAAAAATTAATAGGTGCGCCTCGTATTAGAAGGATACCATATGATTGAGTCCAACACAAATAAATACGAGTATAGGACAGCCTCGTACATGAAAGTTATACCTAGTGAAATTTGAAGAATGTAAACGTAAGTAATCTTATCTCACAAGCCAATAGATTATTTTTAGGTTTTAACCTATGATCTTTAAAGTCACGAGGCAAGCAATTTTACCATTGCATTTAGGCCCGTGAACATGCGTTGCATATATGAAGGCAAAATTCAACAACTTTTAGTTCTGCGGGTGAGTTAACTTGGAATCAATTTTGGGATGCCAATGCTACTAACGGGCCAGAATTGATTTTAAAACCCGTTACCAAACATGCTGAAAAAATAAAAAAAATCCAAAAACCGTCCAAATTTATCAACCAAAAAGATTCTGAAATCTGGGGCATGGGGAGTACTATAACAACAAAAACACATTTCAATTTCACTTGGACAGGAGTTTTCCCAGCCACTGCCTTAACAGAATAGTCAATTAGCTAAGGAGATAAGAACAACAAAGATTTCAATGTTGTCTCAAAACTTCCCCGAAGCATAATAATAATAATAAAGCCTTGAGGCCTTGAGCAATATGTTGCACTGTGCACAATCACAGTTCACTGAGGTTTGCTATACTGTAAATAAGGACTTCGGCAGAGTAAAAGGAAAATCTCGACAAAGAAAAAGTTCAATCTAGTTTACATGTTTGTAAAAGAAAGTTAAGTGCAGTCTAAGCTTGGATATACGGTTAGGCATGCAGCTATTACTTACGAAGCTTTCTAAGCAACCACTTCTTTCGCAGAGAGGTATCCAAGGCTAAAAATATCTTTGTCATTCTCTCATCTTCTAACAGATCACATGCATCAATCACTAGCTCATCATCTATGTCCGGGATAGCTTGAAGTGCGCTTATAGCGTTTTCAAGCAATGCATCGCAGTTTTTCTCATCCTTGTCCATCAGTGCTTTGACAGCACTTGCCATCTCAGACAATGCTTCTTCCATTCTCATGTCCTTTTTAGAAGGTCTGGAGTCTAATGGTGTAGTACTTGGCCTTTTCTTAACGACATCTGATACATTAGTGTTGCCACTCGTTGCCAAAGTTCCACATGTTCCATCCATATCCATTTGGTTTGGCCTAATTTTATCTCGGGATAATACTTGAGCATTGCCGGTCACAACCATATTAGCAAATGTTCCATCCTTACCACTTTCCCTTGGCCTTTCTGAATATTGGTTTGATACTTCATCGTTACTAATCACATCCGACTTTCCAGATGTTCCAACCACACCGATTTCATTTGGCCTTTCTTTATTTTGGTATGATATTTCAGTGTTGCCATCCACAAACAAATTTCCATCCATGTCCATTCCCCTTGGACCGTCTGGATCCCTGACTGATGTATCGGTATTCCCAAAAAAGTCTCCAGATGTTCCATCCAGATCCATTTCGAAGGTAAAATCGCTCATTTCCAGGAGGTGCTCCAAGTCACTCGCTCTTATATCTGATACTTTGTTTCCAAAAATCTTGCACAAATCGCGGTAAAGATACAATGACCTGTTTTTATATGAGGCGGCACTTGGGATATCCTGCAAATATGTCACTCAGCAATAAGCAATCATAAAATTGTGAGATACAATATTTACAAACTAAGCTTGTTTGGTTTATGAAGATGTTTTGTTTACATTTCATGTTTTCATTAATAATTACAAGTATGCCACCTGGTTTTCATTTCATTTCCTGTTTTGAAAGATTTGTACCGGAAACACTAAAAACAATATGAAAACAAGATGAGATACTTGAAATCATTTATAAAAAAGGAAATGAAAAGAGAAAACATTCTTGTAATTCAAACAGGCCGCAAGTACCACATATACTCCCCTTGTGCTAAGACACCTCTAAGTCTCTAACTAATAAAATGGGGGAAGGGAGGGAAGAAGTGTTGGACCACTGACTGAAGGCAACAGAGGCAACCGCAAAATAATATCAATCAAAGAACATTATTCAATGGAGAGAGGACAAACCTTAATATATGCATCCCAGGTATCATAGTCAGCAATTATCCTTGAGACAGTTTCATCCCATGCAAACCCACTATGGTGGAGAATATTGATGACGTCATCATGCTGTTTCATCAAGCAGAAATATTGATCTAGAAGAAACTGCTTATCACATTGGAGTCCCAATTTAGCACTAAATGCTTCAGTCATATGAGTCCAAGCTTGTTCATTGAATATATATCCATTCTGATTTCCGCTATTTACTTGCTCAATCATAAGGTCAACAAATAAGCATTGCAACGATTCTGGCCATTCCGCTTTAGAAGCACTGCCACGGACACTGGGAAGACTGCCATTATTCTGCTCACCTTTTAATTTAGAAATTTCCATAAGAATACAGAAAACCAACTAATTTTCTCCGGAAAACACTTGACTCTGATTCTACCAATAAAATGGAGCTCTATGGCCTTTCAAAGGATTGCCATCACAGTGTGACATATGAAATAGATTGCATGTCAAGCATGGCATGCATTCCAAGAAAAGAGTCAGATCAACCAGTTTACTCAGTTTGGTTCATAATTTTTAACAGCCCATTTGCCACTACGGAACAAAGGAAAATGGTCTTAACTACGGAGTGCAAGGTTGCTGACTGGAGAATTTGCTTAGATCCAAAATTGGTTATTGATAGGTAGCTAATAGGCAGTTGCAAAATGTAAGAGGTAACAAAATAAATAGAGTAATACCACATTCATCAATCTACCAGCCAATGCTGTCCTACAACTTTCTTGTTATTGAGTAAGTAATGTGAAAAACATACCTATCATCAATGGCTGTGCATAATGTGATAAACGAATATATCTTGTATCAGAACACTCCACTCCAAATATGACACGCAATTTGTGGTAGCCTGGCAAAGTTTTAACTCTAAGTGATCGTGCTTCGGGGTGTGCCTGCACAAATTGTATATTAACAACAGAACAACTCAGACACCTGATCAGCATATAAAGTAGCTCACCTTTATATAAGCATCCCAAACATGATCCTCTGCAGCAACCATTTCTCTTGTGTCATCCCATGAGAATCCACTCTGACAAAGAACATTGTCTACGTCACTGAATTGTTTCCTCAAATTTTTGTAACGATTCTTCAGAACATCTTTGTCATATTGAGATTTGAATTGTTCATTGAAAGACGTAACCATGTCATTCCAAGCCTGGGTAAAGAATGTCTGCCCTAGTTTATTTCCACTTTTCACATGTTCTAATAGCAAGTCGATGAGGAAACGATCCATTGGGGGTGTCCAATATGTTCTAGTACGATCTGTACCACTTGAGTCGCGACGTCCTTTTCCTTTTCCTTCACCTTCACAAAAATACATAATCATATGGGCAACTACTTAGTAAATAGTAATCCAAAGATCTTAAGGCCTCAAATATGATCATGCATGTATGTACTACACTAATACATCTTACAAGAATTAATTTTGGTTCCTGAAAGGAGATTTGCCGAGATCTTACAATATGTCACTTCAGACACATTTGTTGCAAGGAAATCCTAAAGACACGTTTAGCATATGGCAAAATAATTTCTTAAGTACTTGGCGATTTGAATTTTACACATCTAATTATGACATGTATGTTAATAAATCTATATGTTTGAGTGGCATACATAACTAGCATGGCGGTACTGAATTTTTCATAATATCATATTAACCCAAATATCATATATCTAATCTAATTTTTGGATACCTGGGAAGTTAGGATGTCAACTTATCAGAACCCTCCTAATTTTGAAGTACCTTGGAAACCTAAGTGCAAGATATTTTGCTTTAAGATACATAAATATTTAAGAAATGACAATAGCAACAAGGGGATCTCAGATTCCCATAGGGAGTTGAAAATTTAGAACCCTCAATAGTCTTCTAATGCAGAAAAAGATCCAGGAAAAATTTATGAGGACGAAATAAGACAAAAAACATGGACAACTAATTAAGAGACCCACTTCTTGAATGTTTCTGCATTTAATTACTGTTCCAAGTGAACTGGTTGACTTTGCATGAGTTTGTCATGAACAATGTGGGTCAAGTTGTCAATTTTCTAAAACTAAGAACACACAAACATGATAACTTGAACTGGCTGATAAAAACTAGAAAGTTTTTAGCTGCTACTCACCTGCCTTTATCTCTGATGTGACATCATTGTTATTTTTCTCCTGATGCAAATTACTTATCTCGTCATCAGCCATATCTTTGAATATTAATTCTAGATCACGATAGTTTGGCAAAGTTTTCAGTCTATATGTTCGAGCATGTGGATGTGCCTGCAAGAATTTTAAGTCAGTCAAGCCAAGGAATCATGTATATGAGAATGTACTCCTCTATAAGATCATATACCTTGATATAAGCATCCCAGACATCATCATCAGCTGAAAGCATTTGTTTTTGTTCATTCCATGAAAAGCCTCGCTTTAGAAATTCTCTCATTTCACAGTAATATTTTGACAGTTTCCTAAATCGATTCTTCAAAACCCTTTTAAAATGTCGAGTGCCAAATTTGGCATTAAACATGTCAAGCATATCCGTCCAAGCTTTTTTATTGAAATCCTTATTGACTTTATTGCCCCTGCCTAACTGATCGATCAAAAGCTCTATCAAATAATGGTCCATTGATGCATTCCAATCTGTCTTCGAATGCTCCTTATTCGATACACCAATGCTTCCCATTCCATCACCTACATGTCGCATTGCAAAATGCATAATTAGCATTAGCTTCAATTGTTATTTGGATAAATAACTTTCTTGCCCAAGTTACCTCAACCACGACTCTAATGTATTTCCAATTTTAATGGATATCATCACATTGATACATAAATAAGCATTTAAGAAAGCTAATGAAAGCAACACTGACCCGAATTCAATCCATGCACGTCGTCATCAATGACATCATGGCTTGATAAGCTATATCTTCCATCGGCAACAGCGTAGCCATATATAACACACAAATCATCAAAATGCTTCAATGATTTAGTCTTATAGCATTTTGCATCAGGGTGAATCTTAAGGTAAGCATCCCAAACAAAATCCTCAGCCGCAACCATTTGGCGAGAAGCGTCCCAAGTAAAACCAGGGTATCTAAGAAGGCTCTTAACATCATTGAATTGCTTAAACCAAATAGTATAACGGCTTCTCAAGACATCTTTGTCATATTGAGAACCAAATTTAGCATTGAACATTGTAATCATTTCAGTCCAAGCTTGCTTACTGAGAGTGTGGCCAACCCTGTTCCCTTTATGCAAATGCTCTAACATAAGATCAATGAAATAGCGTTCCATCATTGGAGTCCAATACATTCTAGTTCGATCATTGGTTGCAGCAGTTTGGTTACTCATAATCATTACTCCTTTATAAGAAAAAAAAAGAAAACACAAATGTTGTAGGTTTGTTTGTTAGTTAATAACGTTGATAATGTTGATGTAAGGAACAAGGGAGAAAAGTAATCATATTTTAAAAAATTGAACGGTGCCCAGAAGAGGAAATATGAAAAAGTTTGAAGCTTTGTTACCGGGAAGTGAAGTGAGAGAGAATTGCTGCAAGTTTGCGAGGTGTTGAAAAGATAACCCTAATCCGGAATAAGGGGCAAAGCTCTTGCTATGTTTGTTTGGCTAGCCGTGCATTCTATCTGCCACAGTGCACGGGTGCTATTTTTTTTTTTTTAACAATCAATAATGGGCCGGGCTAAACCAGGCTTTTTATAAGCAAAATTAGTTGGGAATTCATTTTGGGGTTTAGTCTACAAACCCCAATGTTTATCCTACAAACCCCAATTTTTCTAAATATTCCAAAATTATCCTTCTTATAACTTCCCTCCATTTCATCTCTTTAACTCTTAAACCACAAACTCCAAACTCATATTCCCTTCCCCAACCTTCTCCACCAACTTTGGCATGAAAAGTCAAGTCATACAATAATAAGCAACACATGATTATCATAAACCATATCCTCTGAATACCTGCAATCAATTAGGTTTCATAAAACTGACCCTTGGAGCCTAATTTGTGGAACAAATATCAGATTTTCATTCAAACAAATTTAACAACATAGACTTGTACAGGGTTAAGCATACAAATACCATGGAAAAAACACACAACATAGCTTCAAAATCAATAGTTGTTGGTAAAAATAACATTAAATGTTACTACTCTATCTTACATTATAAATCCACGGCGGCACAACCCATCCCATACGGCGGCGGCGACGAGCTCCTGAAAGAAGGAGCGGCAGCGGTTCAGTTGAACCCGAACCCAGGGCGGAGATCGCGATTGACGGAGGCTCCAGCGACGCGATGGTGAGAACCCAGGAAGGGCAGCGATCGTGATGGCGCGGGTTTCAGGGGAAGATGAAAACGCGACGAACGTGGGTGATGAACCCGCGAGGCGTCCGTCCTGGGTGGCGCGGCGCGATTCTGTGGCTGGAAGAGCGAGAGGGAACGACAACCAGAGAAGGAGAGAGAAAGAGAGAGAGCTCCATCAAATTCAAAATGAAGAAGAAAGCCAAAGGGAGAGGGGTGACGGCGGCACATACCCCATTTTTAGGGTTTACGATTTTTTTTGGTGGAAGAAGGTGAAAAGGTGGTGGAGGGGGGGTTTGGGGTTTGGGGTTTGTGAAGGTATAAGGTTTTGGGGTTTGTGGTTTTTTTTTGTTTTTTGAATTTATAAGGGTAAACTGGACATTTCCTCATTAAAATGGGGTTTGTAGGATAAACACTGGGGTTTGTGGACTAATCCCCATTCATTTTTTTACCCCATTTACTTTGCTGACCCCCCTTTACGCATACACTAAGCGTATGTGCAATTTTTCATTCAGTTCGCTGACCCCCCAGCATATGTGCAAAAAAATGCAAATAAGTTGACCCCCCCCAGCATACGTGTAAAGGGGGGGTCAACAAGGAATTAGGGGAGTCAAAAAATGAAAACCCAAATTAGTTTGATTACTAGAGGATGAGCTAATTTCCTCTAACATATTACGACTGTCACATCTAATAAATGTTGCTTTGAGCGATTGAATCTTAACTTTTAACCTTGTACGATACTTAGAGATTTAGCTTTACTCAATTACTAGAGAAACTCCTTATTAGTTTTTTAACGACTATGTTCTATAACACAAATTTATTGTTTATTTGAAGCTTATGGTTTATTTGTCGATAGGGATGGCAATTTCATACCGTGAATGGGGAATCTCCGCGGGGACTGCCCCGTTTGGGGGCCCACGAGCGGGGATTTTTCCTCGTGGAGACGGGGATGGGGGAGAAATTCTCCCCGGGATAATTTCGGGGCGGGGAATGTGATTTGTTCCCCCGTCCCCGAACATTTATACATATACCTTTATAAATTTATTTGTATATAGATTTAATTTTAGGTGTTTTTGTAATTTCAAATCTATTATAATAATAATAATAATTTAAAAAAATACATTAGACTGTTGAATTAAAAAGTTAAAATAGTAAATTAGAAATTCACAAATTAGATGCCTTATATATTATCCTACTTCTTCTCATTTTTCGTCGTTCTATACTTTCTCCACTCCTTTTTTCTCTCTTCTACTGTTTTACAGACTACAGTTCTACGAATTTAAAGCAACAAACCGTCTAATGAAAACCTCAGTCACATTGTTGAAAGTAAAAATCAACTACGAATTTAAAGTTTTTTTATTGAAATATTATTTCAGTTTGTAATTTTGCTTTAATCTCAATTTTGATGACATTTTTGGATTCCTTAAATGTTTTGTGAATGTGGATGACAAAGCTATCATTTAATACCTTTGTTTAGTTTTATCATATTTTTTGATTGAATTTTCTGAATTTTAATGATTATTTTTTTCTACGGTATAGAAGTTTAAAAATTCTATTCGGCATGATTAATTTTTTATCGGATCAAATTAAAGCTATGAAACTTTTTAAATATTTCGCATATGTTTAGGTTTCCTGTGGGTATCCGTGGGGTGGTGGGGAATGGGGATGGGGAACCATCTCTCCCCAGGATGGGGTTTGAGGATGGGGATGGGGAGGAAATAAAATCCGAGAATAGGGAATGAGAAAGTACTCCCCGCCTATTCCTCGCCTCGTTGTCATCCCTATTTGTCGAGCTAATAAGGCTTGTTTGATCATATAATAGAGATAGAATAAGGACATGATAAGATTATTATAAAGAGTAGGATAAAAAGTAGGATAAAATATTAACATGATAATTTTTATCTTGTCCAATATTTGATGCATATCAAATAATGATGGTATCGATAAGGTGATTAAGGTGGTAGTAATAGTGTGAATGTGTGATAGGATAAGGGGGAAAGTGCTCTTTCTTATTATGCTTATTTCTAAATCAACTTCATCCATAGGATAAAAAACATACTAAGCCAATAATAATATAGCATTATCATATCCTGCTAACTCACCAAAATTGTGTATAATGAATAATATGATAGAGCAAACTATTATTTCAAGCATTTCCTATTTTGTCCACCAAACAAGTCCACAAAGTTTCTAGAGTTGTTTGGCCATTTGTAAATAAAAAGTTTTAGCTTTTAAAATGAATTATTTTTCAAAAATGATTTTGGCATAAATGTTTTAGTAAGGATTCAACATTTTTTAAAGTAGAATTTGAAAATTTTTATATACATATTTTTAATAAACCTAACTAGACAAACATGAAATGTCAGAAGTGGTTTTTTGAAAAATATTATTTTTTGAGAGAAAAATCCTAAATAAATAGGTCCACTATTTTTTTTAAACCACTGTCACTAGACATTGGCCTTACACGATCTCGTTGATGTGTGTGTGTTGAAGTAGCATTGGCAAAAATGTGTTATCTGTAATATACTCTACTTTATGATTAACCATTGTTGACTCCAATTTACTAAGCTATTATTAACTACTGGAAGAAACAATTTTTCAAATAAAAGACTAGATATTCTAATTTATTTCCAACTTTAGTGGATGGCATCATCATATATATTCATACATAAATAAGAATTTACAAAGAAATGATGAAAGTAATTAACACTCACCTAAATTTGGTCCATCCACTTCAGCATCAATGCATACATTATGGCTTGACAAATTGAATCTTCCGTCATCAACCAAGTAACCAAATATAACACTCAAACGATCAAAATTTAGCAATGGTTTAGTCCTATAACATCGTGCACCAGGGTCAGCTTTGAGGTAAAGATCCCAAACAAAGTCATCAGCCACCACCATTTGGCGTATAGCATCCCAATTAAAACCAAAGTGCTGATGAAGAAGCTTCTGAACATCATTGACTTGCTCCCACAAATTAGCATAATGACTTATCAAGACATGTTTGCCGCATTGAGAACCAAATCTAGCATTGAACCTTGTGAGCATGTCTGTCCAAGCTTCATCGTTGAAAGTGTAGCCAATTTTGTTCCCTTTTTGCAAATGCTCTAACATAAGATCAATGAAATAACGTTCCATTATTGGATTCCAATACACCTTTGATTGATGATTGGCAAAAGAGGTTTGATCACCCATCATTATAACTTCTTAGTCCTTACAAAAAGAAAAGACAAATATTAATTGGTCATGTTTTAGAGTTAACGTTAATGTTGGGAACAAGCTAAGAATTTAAAAAAAAAAATAAAAAAAAATCATATCTGACAATTAAAGAGTGGCCAAATTAAAAGAGTAATTGTAACAATTTGCAGCTTGTTATTAGCGATGGTGTAGTGGGAAGTGAAGTGAGAGGCATAGGTGATTATTGCCGCAAGTTTGTGCTGTGTTGAAAATAATCCAGAATGAGTTTTCTTTAACCAATTTTCCATATGCATAGGATAAACAAACTATTGATATGTTTGATTTTTGCTACGCAAGCATTCTCTTATAACACTAAAGACAAACTGCACAAGTGATGCTTTCTTATTCACCAATGGGCCTGGAACAAACTAGTAATTTCTGTTTCTTAACTTTAAATTGCACATTTCAAATCAAATGTCCTAAGAATATATGTTGAGGTGGCATAATGAACATAGCACAAAAAGCACATGTTTGATGCATTGTGTCAATTAAAAATGCCCATGTGCCCCAAAGAGTAAGTAAAGGAATAAGACAGTGAATAAAATAATGAAAACCTTTATTTCAAGAAATCATCAATTGTCGATCTTCACATGCTTGCCATTGATAATAAATAAAGAATACTAATCAAATATGAGATCCATTGAGGAAAAATCACAACAATTAATTATGTTGAAAGAAAGAGTTCTTCTCAAACTAATTGAGCAAACCTAAAAAAAATCATGAAATATAAGGATAGGCAATAACAAACAAAATCTTGCATAACACATAACACAATTCCAATTGACATAAATCAAGCTCAAGATAGAGGTTTTTCATTACTAAATAATTGACAATTTCAGGATGAATTCAACAAAGGATCAATATTTTCAACCTTGATATTGTAAACTTCATTTTTTTTAATAGCAAAGTGATTTTTTTTTTAAACTAATAGCAAAGTGATTTGATTATGAAGAGAAAGAATAAGTAGAAAGAAAAGAGTAAGAGTTAAGTAAGAAAATGGATCAAGAAAAATAGAGATGATACCTGTAAAGTTGAGACCTATGGTACTGCCATCGTTTTACGTGATCACTTCGCTAAGGATAAAGAGCAAATACAATATTTATAGGGTGAAACAAAAACTCTTCTTAAACGCATCATTTATTTCACAAACAAATGATGTAATGGATCTAAAATATGCGAGAGAGCGGGAAAAAACTTGTTTGTAGAGATGACACGTGTCTAACATTTATATGTCTAAGGTTGAAGGGGAAAAAAAAAAGGCAAGATGTAAACTCAATCTTGCAAACTCAAGGAGTGAGAGAGTATATACCCAACCATCAATATCCATCAAAACCGGGCAATTGACAAACAATTGAGTATAATTGACCAAAAAAAAAATATTATGCTATGTAACACAACACACAATTCCAATCGATATAAATCGATCTAAAAATGGAGACTTTTCATCACTAAATAATTGACAATTTAAGGATAAATTCAATTTGGTATCTTTAAACTTCAAAATAAAATAAGGTTTGGCATGGTCTTCAACTATCAATTTTGGAACACCTTAATGCAACCCCAAAAAAATCACTAGTTTCTTTTTTTTTTTTTTACAACCATACTTACTTTTCACATTCCCTAATCCCAATCCCATAGTGAGAATAAATATATTGTGAGTACATTTATTTTAGTCTTTGACCATGATTTGAAATTTAGTCATCCTATGAGAGCATGACTCGTTTGCCATCACAATTATCTCTTCTTGTTGATATGAGCACTTGGGTTAGAATCCTAACAAGGCTCAATTTCCCCTAAATTATTCCCTATCAAAACTTTGGCTATATAAAAACATAAAACAGAATGTCGAGTGCAAGTTCCAATTATTCCTTTTGAATGTGCCAAATTTTTAAAAGTTGTAATTAATTAAAGTGAATTGTTGAATCTATCGCTAGATAGTCTCAAAGTGTCAATTTGCTTTTACAACGGACAAGGACAAGACCTCAACATCTTCTTAGTGTGTACCTGCGCAATTCGGATGCCAATAAATGGTACATGGTTCTTTTTTAAGATGATGAATTTGGTATGTGGTATTTGGTGCATTTAATTTGTTACGCGGTAAGCATTTTTGATGAGAGAATGATTCCAATAACTATAATCAAATCAGTACATCTGATCAGAAGATATGGAAAATTTACAAGCATCTCTCTCACTAGCCACTTTCTCTTTGCTAACAACTAGTTAACCTTGTATTTTGTATCAGAAACAAAGAGTTAGATGCCAAAAATAATTGGCTAGTTGCATTAGTCATTGAATATGAAACGTGACAAAAGAATAATTATGCAAATACAATAACAGTACATCGAAGCCTCATGAAGCTTTGCTCACTTTCTTGTAACATCTCTGCACAATTTACAGCTAGCACTAGCTTGATTGGTAGTTTGTGTATTTGAAATTGAGAATCTGAAAGAATGTTCTTTGCTTGGTCATTTAGCATCAACATTATTGTTTACAAGTGAGACCAATTCAATGTTTTCCGTTTCTGAAGTTTCTATAACCACTTTTGAATCCAAGCATTCACTTGGAAGAATGGAAGAGTTTGGATCAGCTCTAGGTACCAAAAACAGCAGGCAAAGTGGAGTGAGTCTTAAAATGTTCCGAATCAAAATCGCTAACCAAATATTATTAAACTTCGTTCGTGTGATCTTTAGCACATGGAGTAAAAAGCCACCTGCCCATGATGCTGAGAGAACTCCAGCATTATCAATAGACATTAGTAGTGCAAAAAAAGTGCCTTCAATACCTGAGGGGCAAAGCTTTGAGCTGAGTACAAGCATAGGCATCCACTTGAGTCTATTAGTCATTTGTGCTACACTTTCAACCATCACAATGAAGACATAATCTGGCATACCAAACCTCAGGTTCAATCTCAAGACCATAATCAAATCTAGCATGCCTGACAAACCAAATAATAACTGAGTCCAGAAGAGCAAGTCTCTGAATGCGTAATCCTTTAAAGCATACTGGTATAGTATTGCTCCTAAAAGAGAGCCCACTGAACCAATCGAAAAAATAAAACCAATAGTCTCCTGCATAAGTAAGATGTATGTCATGAATGTCATTTAACAAGACTTATATGACAATAATAACACTAAATAGTTTACAATGCAATGCTTTCATTTAGATCATGGCCAAACATAAAGGTACAGCCAAGGTAGCACAATACCACAAATGATGACAATAGTAGTATAGAATGCCCAGGATTCAAAATCTCATTGTATCAGATTAACATCTTTGATCATATAGGAAAATATCTAGGGGCCATGTATAGCAACTAGCAAAGGAATGGATCTTGAGTCATCTAGAGAAAATACCCACAGGTTAGTTTGTTTGGGTTTTTTTTTTTTTTTTTTCCTCCCCTTTTTCTTTTCCTAGAATTCCCTTTTCACAGAGAAGGTTAGTGATATGTGGAGTATCAGAATCAATCTCATGGGAACATGGTTGAGGGTAAACGTAGGTTCTTCCTCTACCCCATTAGGTCCAAGACAAGTATATAACAATGATTTTGAAATCATGTATTCCTTTCTTGCCTCAATGTGTTGGAGGCAATACTTTAACTTGCTCCATAAGCAAGAATTTCTCCAAAGTGGAATGATGGAAAAATGCATCCGATGTATGGGATTTAGACCAGTTTTTCACATCGAATGCATGGGAAAAGTCTCGGGGGTTTAAATCAAAGCAGAGGAAAAGGAGTATTGGTTAGAGTCATTTCCCAAGGCGGAAGGAGTCAAGAGACTCCACAAACATGTAAAGGATAACAGAAATATACGCCATCCCCTTTAAAATATGCTAATGATACTATCAATTCATATTCCTATCTGAATACCTCAGAGAAAGATGGCCCAGCCTTTTTGTCTGTATACCAATAGAACATTCCTTCGAGGATATTCAAACTCAATGCAAGGGATAAATACATGTATAAACAAGGCCTCCATACTTCTTCACTCTTCAATGTTGTCCACATAGCCTTGCTAGCATCAATAAACTTTTGGTTCACCTAGACACAACACAGAATATTAGAGATTATTCACGTATTAGGAATTTTTGGATCACGCAAATTGAATGGCATAAGATAATCCTACCTGTTTGTAAGCAAAATTAGGCATATGAGGCTCTTCAAGCACAAAACCAACCAAAATTACAAGTCCAGCTGGGATTGTCAACAAACCAAACACCCCCTGAGGAAAAAGCTTTCTTATTAGCATAAGACTAATGAAGTGCTTAAATGACGATAATCTTTTTTCGTAGATTTATGAAAACCTAAGTTTCAAGATGCTAACCATAGGGCCCATGAGGTGAACAAAGATGCCACTAATGGAGAATCCTAATAATGCTCCAACAGAACTGCTGAAGGCACATAAACTTTGCATGTCAGTAGCGAGTGAAGGATGAGAGATGCTGTTCTGTGCCACACAGGCGTCAATGGTCACGTCCGCTATAGCCACCCCGGCACTTCCAGCTGTTAATGACAATAGGGCCAACACAAGGTGCAGGTCTTTGTGCAAAGATAACAAAAGCAAGCCGATCACTCCTAAGAAACCTGTCACAATCAAAGAGGGGCCAAAGATAAGACTAATGTATAAGTGAGGCAAATCTTGAATCTCTCCATCACCCTTGAGCAACCATTTAAAGCATCATACATTGGATAGAAAGAAAATGCTAATCATCAATAAGAAATTTATATAAACATAATTCTGTTACGTTACTGGTTGTAACTTTTCTAAGAATATCTGAAGAAAAGCTTACCTGTACTCATGCTTTATAAATTTTGTGTAAGTAGTAAAACTAAACATTCACCTCTCTCTATGCAGCTACATTACAGAATTATGCACCTAGTGCTTTGTTGATTGAGAATTCTATATCGAGCAGATGAGCACAGAGTCGCAGGCAATTTATAAATGTTCTGCAACATCTTAGGAAGTTCGGAGATAGCGGAGCAATTAAGAGACATTATCTCATTTTCCATCTTTCAGATATAGAATTACAAGCACCAAACATTTTAATATTGACCAGATTCAGATAATGGTAAAAAGCAAAAACAAAACGTTACAGAAGAAAATGGTTGATCCAATATTTCTGTCCAAAGAGCATGTCAATGCAATTATTTATCACCATCTATTATCAACTTCAACCCTGTATTCTATGGTCACAACTCACAACATATAGCATGAAATTCATTTAAACTGATAGAGATCCTGGAAAACATGCACAAGGATTGGAAATTACGAACAAGCATGTTCATGAATATGGAATGCATTTGAACTTATGACTTATGAGAGAAGATTTGCAAAATGTAATGCATGTTATGTATAGTTTGAAATTAGAAACATCTAAAATATATCATCCTCCAACAATGCATACCAGCAAAAACGAAATAAGGTCGCCTGCGATATCCAAAAATTGGTAGAACATCAGTGAGAAGACCCCACAAAGGCTTAACAATCCAAGGAATGTATGTGATTCCTGCATAAACCTGTGCTTCTGATGGCTGCACCTTCTGAACATCTTTCATGTAATACTTGGTGCCAACACTAGAAAGAGCTCCACCAAGACCTTGACTTACTCCATAAATAGTTATAACCCCAAACACAAAGCTCCAATGCATTTCCCTTGAAAGCATTCTGAACCAATGCACTGGAATGCAAAGACAACCACAAACTCCCTTTCTAGATTCATCACATTCCTCCACAACTTCACCACATGGATCCTCCAGATTTTGATTTTCCTCCTCCTCCCCCTGCATCACTCACTACCTCTTGATACAAAAACACTTATTATTAACACCAAAAGAGTCAACCAGGACCAAATTCCACAATCAGCTGAAAGAAGCAACAACTAAGAACACCCTCCAAAAAAGAAAATCACTCTCTAGTCCTTAACATGGAGATCTTGAAAGTTTGAACTCATTTTGTTGAGATGAATTCAATGTTCATTCACCAACCACTATAGCTCCAAAGAAGAAGGGGTTTTATGAAGGGCAGCGTTGACCTTTACCAAAGTGGAAGCTGGATGTGAATAAAGGATGATGAATGGAATTTGGTTACAGCATCATTTTGAATCAAACCATAAGAATCTAGGAAGAATGTAAATCTTATATCAACATGACCACCAAGGCGTAAACCATAGTTTTAAGATAACATATGGGCACTTTGATTTTTCCTAGGCTTGACTAGACAAAAAAACTTGCAATCTAATTTTCTTCTTTATTTTCCTTTTGCTAAGTTGTGTATTGTACATGTTAAAGGCCTATTTAATAAAAATAAATAAATGTAGTAAGCTTATAGCAAAAAGAAGATATTTAGTACATTTTATTTAATAATAAATCAATGAGGGAACTACGGCGTTGGGTGCACGTAAAGTGGGGCCATGAGAAAGAAGATCTAGTTCCCACTATGGTGAAGGCTGATGATGTGGTGTCAGGAAGCAAAACAAGCTTATTTTGAGCATCCACGTCCATCAACAATAAATTTGTTCCTAAATGGGTCACACGCATTATTTTATTATTTTTCACATTTTTCTACACTTTTAGGGACAAACACAATTTTTTTTCACACCCATAAACTCACTATTGTTCCTAAAAATTGGGACCCACACACTACCCCACACTCAGCAATTGCCACTAATGTTTGTTGTTCCTCTCTCATTGACTCCACCGTTCTCACCTTTTTGTTGTTCCAAATTAGCAACAATCCCTAATTAGGGATAATATCACTTCTCTTCACACTGGTAAAAATAAATAGGAACAATCTCTAAAATTTTAGGAACAAAATAAAAGCAGTGGGTGTGGATGCTCTAAGCACCAATAAGAACTAAGAAGTACACGCCCGTCAAAAATAAAACAAAACAAAATGTCAATTTGAATGAATAATTTCAAAGTTTTGCTATTTTTGTTTGTAATTTGTGAATTTTTGTTTTTTAAATATACTAAATTTAACTTATGTAATTAACTTTTCGTCCTTATTTGTCATTCGATTTTAAGCTTTAATATCTTATGTTAAAGCTATTGTACTTTTTTTTAGATGTATTTATTTATTAAACGTACCCTAGTGTTTGCCCCAATATGCAACATAGAAACTATATATCAAATCAAGAATGAAAACGTGAAAACAAAGTGCAGCATGCGGAGAAGTTCCGCCTACTACTGTACAACGTGCATAACCCCATTAGGATATCAACTTCTTATTGCATATTTGGTTCTGCGATAAATTAGCCTAGAATTAATTCTGATATTACTAAAAGTTGTTTATACTCCAACATCATTTTGGGATCAAAATTTAATTTAAAACCGGAAACTAAACATGCTCGAATTCATCATTTAATGTCACATTTAATTTTGTAATGAAAATTACATTAAGTTTTAAAATCACATTAAATATAAAGCAATTATAAGTAGCTTTTGTTTTTCAAAATTAATTTTAAAAAAATACAATATGCATCCAAACGCCCATTAAATAAACTCAATTAGTTTGGCTGCATTACAGCCAAGATTCCAACTGGAGTAAACAAACATGGAACTTGGTTAGGTGGCTTAATTTTATGTAATGTTGGCTACACCGTAATTCTTTTTTAAAACAGGAGCCGTTTAAACTATAGATTTCTTGGCTAAACATGACACATTTATCAATGGTCCGAAGGAGGTATAATCTTCAAAATTTTACTGGATTTAATTTATATATATATATATATATATATATATATAATTTTAAAGATTTTAATAACATGTGTATATTTTTTTGAAATATTATTAAATATCAACGAGTTGCACATAGTGGATAAATTATTGAGTATATGAGTCCCTTAAATATGTTATTAAGGGATATGTCTAATTGTGCGCATAAAAAAGTTTTGTTGTAAAAACAAACTCTTGGTAATCGCGGTGAAAAAAAAAACTATGTGCTAATTAATATTTATTTTATTTGGGATAAATAAAATCTCTATACTCTACGTAAAACTTTAATTAATTTTTGCTAATTAATTTTTTCCTTTAATTTGAATCCCAAGTTTTTTTTTTTTTTTTTTTACATGAACAATTGTGTACAGCAAAATTATACCTACCAAGTATTTAAAAGAATTTTGTTATCAAAAACAGTCATTAATTTTGATGATGAAAAAGGAGATAACTAAATAACTATTCACTGTGAAGGCATCGAGTCACATCAAATATTGTCATCTCCTCGTAAAAATTCACATCATGTATTAACATGTGTCACCAATGATGTGATACTCTATTTGTTTCACGTTTACGAGAACCTAATTATATTTAACAATATTGAGAAGAAAATTTATCAACTAAATAAAGATTTGTATAAAATGGGTAATTACGATGGGGTAAGTGGTGGTATGAGTGCTATAGTACCCTTAGATATTCTCTTGCATCACAGAGGCTTTGGCCCTGTTGGAAGGGTTGAATTTGCAAAAGAGAGGAATTGGAATTTGGAAGCAAGTTTTTTTGGAGAATGATTGTATGTTTTTTTAATTGATGTTATCAATATGAGAAAGTGGATTTTTTTGAATCGGGTAGCATTTAACTTGCACGCTTTTCATTTTGATTATTGCCTTTTTTTTTATATAATATGACAAGCTATATGTTTTTGTAGACAGGGTTATGTTTGATGTTTTCCTTTTTTTTTTTATGGTATTTTATATTCTCATTGATTAATAAAGATCATTTTCATAAAAAAAAAATTATTTTAGGATTGAGAATAAACATTTATAAATGGGTGTGTTTTATGAGAAATGATGAATTTAAGAAATAAAAAATTTTAAATTTTTTTTTTTTAAGAAAGCATTTTCATAGGTTCTTATCATAAGCCCTTACGAGTAAAGCTAAGAAAACTTTTTTTTTACCGTAACTAGAAACAACCCCGTGCCACGCACGGGACCATTACGCTAAGCCAATAATTCATACATGATATAATTATGGATTCCATAATATGTTGAAATGTACATTAATCAGGGCACTTTTGTTTGGATATCATTTTCTTATTCCAATTAGTCATAAACAAACATTAGAACAACAAAATTGTTTAAAAAGCTTATCAAAATATTAGTTCTTTATGCTTTTATTACTCAAACATATCAGTAACATGCTGGAACCTACATCTAATCTAAGCTTATTGTTCCACTATCTTCATGATGAAAGTATCATTTCCTAAATATATAAGACAAAAAAATTTATTTACCTCCACCTCCTCATTGTTATTTGTTAGTAACTTTAGCCTGGTGGTGTTGTCCCTAACATGCACCCTTTAATTACTAGTGGTGCTTGTCAATCTTCAGGTATATCCAGCAATGAAACCCTCTCTGTAATAGTCACTTGCTGATTACCACAAATTCCGAGCGGACTTTCACACCAAAATTCTGCAACTTTCATTATATTTAGAATACTCAATGGTTCAGCAAAACTAAAAAAAATTAATCATTATTCCCTTTAAGAGAGCCTGTAATCACAATAAATCACACATTTCTATTAATATAAGAACCCAAATTCGACTCTTACCAAAAAGAATAATGCATATCAAGGGTACCAAATACCTGCATCAAAAATTTACTCTTAGGGCATGGGGTACCAAATACCTGTACCAAAAAGAAAGCATATCAGGGGTACCAAATACCTGTACCAAATTTACTCTTATAACATAAGACCTTATTTGCTAATCAACATAATATAAAATAGGAGTAGTTTGAGGGCAAATTTGATTCCCTCCTAAAACACTACCTATTTTCCCTCTAATTATATTTTTCCCTCCTAAATCCATCATTAATGATGTGTCTTCTTATCTTACATCTTAGCCGTCTATCACGTTTTGTTATACATTTCTCTTCTTCAAGCTTCTTTGAGAAGGAGGAATAGTCTCTTCATCTTCTTTTATTTTTTTTCTCTCGCTGGCATCATTTCTTTCTCTCTTCCTCTTCGTCTCTTCTCATTTCCTTCCGTTTCTCTTTCTCTCATCGTCTTTGCTTTTCCTCGATCAACACAAGTACTGGATCTAGAAGAGCGACGGATCGAGGGAGAGAATGCATGCAAGGCATCGTATCTCCAATCGCAGATATTTTTGTTCCCCTTCTCCTCAAAACAACTAATAACCAACACTTTGGGTGCATTCATCATTTCAATAATTTAGGGTATTCTTATTCCATTTTGATTTAGGGCTTTTTTATTTGTTGTTTTTCTTTATGTATGAGTTCCATACCAGTGCAGTGAATAAAGGCTTATTAACCATGTCTGATTTATATCATTGATGTAGGAGTGGAAAAAAGGAGATCTTGATAAGAGTTACTAAAGAGGACCATGGGAGGATTCCATTGAAGCAAAGGGAAAGAATTGAAAGGTAATAAATAATATATTGCATTTTTGTATTTCCACGTTTACATTGTCTTGGTTACATTTCCTTAGATTGAGAGGGTGTTTGGAAGAATTTATGTAAATAGCTTACATTGTTTGAACAGGTTGTTTTTTTTCTATTTTTATATGTAATTTTGTATATTTCGCTTAATCTCAGGATTTTTATATTTTCATTAGAATTATTGTTGTTATTGTTTTCCCAAATCTGTTGGATGGTATTTTTCATTTCGTGATATCTGTATTTTCTCAGTCATGCTGGACAAGAATGATTTTATATATTTATTACGATTCTTCAATCAGATGTATACCCTAAGATAAGTTAAAAGGAAACTTTCATTTACCTAATTGATTTAGCTTGATTCAGTGAAAATTCTCAGTCAAAGGGGTCAGGTTCATTTGGTAGAGGCCCTGTTACTTATGCACTAGAATTGGAATAGTGGAGCACTCCTATACCTGCAAGGGAGCTAGAACCATTCGTGATGGTGAGTTTAGTAGTTGAGACAATGTAATAATCAGCTTAATTTTGTAATAATAAGGTAGCTAGAATCGAGTAGGACTGGCCAATGTGCACATCAAGAGAATCCAATGTGATCTGAGTGGTATAAGATCTTTCTGTCTCAACTAAAACCAGTTCATGGCTCTGAATTCTAAAATTGAAACTCAGGGCATTCCCCACATTTTATATTCTAAACCTGTAGGTCTTTCCTGCATAAACATTATAGCTAAATTATATGTATGTTGTTATTTATTTTTTGTAGTTTAAATTTTTGATTGATTATGGAAAGTAAAAGAGCAAATAAGTGGCCTAGAAGCATAGGAGGTTTCGAAGAGAATCAAGAAGGTTTTGATATTGTTGTTTAGGTGCCAATTCTTTTCTTTTTTTTAGCTCCAATATGTTCTTGATTCATATGTTTATTTGCAGAAATTAGTGGTTGCAACTTTATGATTTTGAGTTACTCATTGATTGTGATATTCTGAAACCTTGGATACTTCAATCTATGACCAAAGGTAACAAAAACATCATTTAATCTATTGCAACTTGCATTACTTTAAGCAACGGGTTTTACTCCATACTTATGAGTTGACCACTACTGTTTGCATGTCTCTCAAATCCAAAATTAAAAAATCATCAACAATTTTTAATTGTTGAGAGTACTTGACTCAATTTTGTGATACAAAATTAAACTCTTCTAAAAATGCAAAGTATTTTCAGTGAGGTAAACCAATTGCGCCTTTGCTTTGGTATAGAATAGTTTTTCTCAAACTGAGCTTGAACTTGGCCTCTTAAGAGTTTAGCCTCATTCTTTATATGCTTCCACATGACTCATCCATGCTTGGAAGTGAATTATAGTATTTCATTATGGGTAATTTTTTTTGTCATCATTATTTCTTTTCAATTGCAGGAGTTTTTCGTGAAAAATGCTGATAGAGTTGAGCTCATGGCAACATTGGGTCTCTTTAGTGCCATTCAAATGTATCCTTGAAATTGATTTTATTATGAATCAAAACTATGATCATTCAGCATAACAAATTTTGTTAGCTTACAGTATCAACATGGATTTAGTAGTTTGTCATTGATTATAGGCATTTTCTTTTTCCAAATTGAAGTTTTTATCTGTTTCATAAAGGATAAAATGATGAATTTTTCTTTGAATTTATAAAGAATGAATTAAAAAGATATTTGCATTTAGTACATTTCTTATCTCCGGTTTTGGCGTTAACGATTATTATAGAAGCATACTAGAGTACACCGAGTGCAAATTTATTCACTAGGCTGCTGGGGTAGTAAGCATTATACCCACCAAAACCATTATACCCAACAAAACCATTATATATGCATGCATGCATTAATTAATACTAGGAGACCCAACAAAACCATTATACCCACCTACAAGTCTGTCAAACATGATGCCAAAGCTTCACAGCTGGTTTTATCCATTGCTCTGTCTGCACCTCTTTTTCTGCTTACATTGATTTCAGCTTCACAGTCAAATTGTTTATTATTTTCTCAGTTAACTCAATTCAACTGCAAGGGCATTCCATCTTCATTAACCAGGTAACTTGGGCATTTCTCTCGAAACTTCCCTACCATTGGTACCGCTGATTTCTTAGCTTTCTTCTAATTTACTTTACTTTATATTGAGCATCTTTTGTGCTAGCTTCTGCAATGCGTGTAGCTTTTTTTGATTTAGTGTGTCAGTTTAAATATATAAAGAAGGATTTTGTTATTCTTGGCTGAGGTTAAGAGACTGAAAATTATTACTTTTTAGATCAGTTTTCAAAATTTTTTGGTTTCCCCATAAACTCATGAATAACATGTTTTATAAAGGGATCATGTGCTGGTCCTTATGCAGTTATGCCCAAAGTGCATGCTTTTATTTAGAGTCCATATCTCATGACCAAGCAAACATGTGGAAATGAATGTAGATGTTGCCCAAGGTTTAGATATGCAATGGGGATTTGGTGCAGTTTTCATAATTGACCAAGGTAAATATTATGGCAGCAGTCGCTTAAAAATTACATGAAGCAAATTAAATAAGCAATTGAAGTAGGAGTTTCTGAAGCAGCTGGAATGCATTATGATTTGCATCCAACAAGGGGTTTCTACTTTCTCCAGATGGAAGCTAAGCAGGATTGCTCGGAGTGAATCCAAACATTGTTAAGGGAGAAAAGTGGATTGTCCTATTTTTTATTAGTGGCATAGGATTCGTAGGGTATTAGATCATCTGATATCTCTGTAATTTCATGTATGTAAAGTTAGAGAGTAAGAAGTCTAATATAATGAATATAGAAATTAGGTATGATAGAGAAAGAAGAAGGAGAAGGATGAGATAATGTGAAGGGTGTTGGATGTATGTGAATTAAGGATAATGTAATTTTAAATTAAATGTATTTTAATTTAGATCAAGCCTCACACTTGGGAACATGGAGTGATGATATAAAGGGTGAACTTTGTTGTCTCAGCAACTCCAAGGTCATCCGTCAGACCGTCACTTTCATAAAATAAGCATGCTGATCAAGTATTATGTCCTATCAAAAAGAATCAATATAATGGTGCAGTGTTTATCAATGAAGGTACCGGACATTGCGTGATAGGGGTTAATACCAAGATAATAATGTCTTCAAAGAATTTGAAGGCAATTTTAGATTTGTGGTCTATCAAAATAAGAATGGAACAAATTGTTGCTACTGAGTCAATCAAGATGGATTCAACCAACTCAAAATTGGAGGCAGCAATTTATTTGCTGCTACGATCATATTTGTGTTGTACAACCATGACTCAAGTGGTAAATCATTTTTTACATGTTTTTATTTGTAACAAGGACAGCATGTGTTCAAGTTGAGGATCTATCATCTTGATTCTCTTTTCTTTACTTTTTTTTCTTTGTAAATTTGATTGTAATAACATCACTCGCATGGGTGAATTACAAGTATTATATTCCAATTTCATTACATAAATTTGTCTGATCATAAATATTTTTCTTTCATTGTAATAATTAAAAAAAGGCAAATGCTAACAAGTGCCCAAGCAACTAAAAGGAGATAAAAAGCATTGGAAAATGCATTTTTTGAGATTCTCGAGAGAAGAATAAATGCTAACTTATGATTATTTTTCCTATTAAAGTAACCTTAACAAGTGCCCTTAAAAAAATACCATATAAAATATAATTCCAAAAAATGATAAATTTATTGTACTCTAGAAAAATAGTCACATGTAAATAAAATTATGCTTGGACGAGCACAAAGAATAGCGAAATTTGAGATCCGTGCATCGCACGGGCAACTTTACTAGTAACACCAAATTTTGCAAATAGATACCAAGTATGATCTAGAGCATGATTTTGATATCATGAAATCTAAGTGGTTGCTTACTCATGTACCAAACATAGGTGTTTTCCTATCAATCATGCTGCAACCTCACACCATTATATACATGAGAAAGCATGTGCATTTGTATAGATAAAAGATGTCTCCTTGCTACTGCTTACTCTATTTTTTTTTTTTTAAAAAAAACACAGAGAGACAGGATCAGTTCGTTTGCTGCAGACCCTATAATTTCCAAATAGTATACTTGAAATGAAAAATAGAGAATAGAGAAATAGGGATAAAAGCAACTATTGACCAGGAGAAAACACATTATGAAACACAGACAAAGGAAGGATTTATGCTGTAAGAAGATTCAAAAGATATCAATTTCCTTGAAGACAGTAAATGTTGAAAAGGTATCAGTATTTTTTCATCAAATTTAGCTAACCCCTAAAATTTGCAGTAGCTTAGAGTGAAATCCAACATTAAGAAAGAAGAGAAAAGTATTTTGACATATATTCCCGGTTGCGTGGATACCGATCTGCATCACTTCGGCAGTGAGAAGAACATGGTAGTGGTATTCATTGCCATCTGATGAGAGTGTAAAGAGAGAGAAAGAGAGGCGAACATATTTTAACTAAATCGATAATAAAAAAAATAACGCAGAATTCGATTGCAATAAGATCTCACTTCTATTAAATTCATTTCTTTTTAAGCCATTGACTTTACATACAAAGTTAAAAAATAAAACAGTCATCTTAGGACTTTACACAAACACTTGATAGCTACTAACATTATCTATATTTAATTTAGAGGAGTATTCATGCTTATCTATACTGTTAATAGCGTATTTTTTAACATTAATATGTCGCTTCTATTAAACTCAAAGAAGCTTAGCAATGAAGAGAAAATTTGATAAAACCAAAAAGCTAATTGAAACTTTAGCATATTACTGACCAACTCAGAGCGGTAAAATTTTAATGCTTGATACTCTGCACTATGCTATAGTGCTGCCAAACATGTGATAGTGTCTTACTAAAGCTATGCTACACATAAATGACTCACAAACATGGAAAAAAAAAGCTCTATGAGTATTCTAATCAGCATCTAGATTATAAGCCAGATAGTATCTTATATCATAAGCATGAACAATAAAGATGATAATAAGCATATGTACCCTTATGTCTTCCTTAGTTACTCCATGGTCCAAGTTTGAAACATACAACTCTGTGCCTACTTCTACTCCTTGTATCCCTGTAGCTCTTAGGCTATCTTCAGCATGATGACTATGCATATTGAGAACACAACCTTTCTTTTTCTTCAGTTAAACGATTTTGTTCATCTGCACATTATTTAAATTTCATATTGGACCAAGAGCAGAATTTATTGCAAAATCAATAAAGCTTTACAAAATCATCATTTCCTTTATGTTGCAAAAAATATATCCAAACTTCAAGTTTGATATATGACACTTCACATTTTGGCATCAGATAATTATCCTAATTTACTTGCAATTATCCGGATAATTTCGGGTGTGCATATCTCTGCTCTTAAAATACTTCAATCACCTCACCATCTCATGGACTACCCAATTATATAAAGTAAGAAGTGATATATATCTAAAAGGTAACATTGAGAAATAAAAGCACCAAACCAATTTGTCTCATTTGAAAGAAAAAAAGGCATGGACTTTTGATTTGGCTTATACCTGCTGAAATGTTTGGTAAGCTTCTCCATAATAAATGCTTAATGTTTGAAAGGGATGGTAAAGTAAAATAATAAGAGGCAAAGGATTTATTTTCCATAATTAATGCTTCAAATTAGCCACATACCCTTCTTCAAGACTGGTTTCAGCCTTCCGCATCGTTTTCAAGACTTATTTCACTTGGAATTTTCTCCTCATTTATATGTTTTAGCAATGGAAGTTGAACCAATATACCTGTGATACAACAAATAAATTCTTTTAGAAAAATATTACAAAAGAAAATGCATAACAAAAGTACAGTACATTTTTAATCTTCTAAAACTATAGAGACAAATATGCTTGCACAAGCATAGGTAGAAATGCAGAAGAAGTCATGGCAGAGGTCATGCCATTTATAAGGGCTTAAAAAATGCAGGTTAGAATGCAAATAGAAGTCATGGCAATTAAAAAAACAACATACAAAGGTCTATTGCCACCAATCTGCATCAAATGAATGTATTCAAAACTTAGTATAATGTTAAATTCGATGTAATTGCAGTATCTCATTGAACCAAGCCTCAAATTTAAGAATTATATATCTTTAATCAACAACTTAAAACTGAAAATTTTTTAAATGTTGCCTTACATCAAGGAAATAGAAATAGTGTGCAGTAGTGAAAAACCTACATTTTATCGTGATCAATAATATGGAAGGTTTTCATGAGGTCCACTTTAGTGTCTCTTTCTGCTAGAGGATAGTGGTTATGAAGTGCTCAAATGCTCCATTGCCTTGTCATAAATGAAACATAAACATCAACAACCAACAAAAATGAAATATATGGCATATAAAATTACCAAGATTAGTTCAGTGAGTAAAATATCTCTGCAGCAAAAATAAATATTATTTAGAAATAAAGTATTTGTGCATACTAATCCATGCCCAAAGAAAGGGAAAAAATTTCACTCTGATCATTTTTCAATCACTTTGTGTGCATAACAAAAAAAGCAAAGCAGATAGTTATTACAATGAATCTGATGGCTCTCTCTACTTAGCTTGTCAGACTAAAATCCATTCTTTTAACATGAATCCCTTTTGTGCTAATTTTTTTCACTCACATAAACTAAGTAATAATTAATAATTTATATTGAACACTAAAGTGAAGCATGCATAATCACTAACCTTCAAGAACAAAAAAGAAAATGAGATATGAGAGGGAGGATGAACAACATGCGGCTGAGCGGTTTGTGGTGGTGGCAGCCTTGGAATCACGACGGGTAGCAGTGGGTTGATGAGATGAGAGGATCTAATGAGTGATGAAGACAAAATGAGAGGGAAGCGAGAGAGTGAGGGAATCTAAGGGGAGAGGAGAAAGTGAGAGTAAGAAATGAGAGAAGAGAGAGTGGGTTTCGGTGATGGAGAAAGAGAGAGGGAGAAGGGAAAGAGAGAAAAGAAATTTGGGAGTGAGTTGCTTTTGTTTCATTTTTTTTTTTCTTTTTAATTTCAAACATTGTACTCTCCCTCTTACATCCCATTTTCCCTCTCACTTTTTCCTCTCACTTTTTAATAGCTGAGTTGAAGGGACTATTACTATTTGGGGAGTACTTAAAATGGGGTCCACTGTTTAGTGACTAGGGATGGCAATTGGACCCGTACCCGCGGGTAATACCCACAATGGGTCCAGGTCTGGGTCCAAAAAAGAGACCCGTGGGTTCCAAGAATGGACCCGTTTGGGTATCCGTTTGGGAGTGAGATATTCAGACCCGTGGGTACCCGGACTCGTTCATATTTACATATATGCATTATATATATATAATTTAATATGTTTGTGTTTAACAAGAGAATTTCTTTGATGTCTGTGAGTGTTTAATGGTGGTAGAGATTAATATTAAGTAGAGTGTGTAATAATGTATTAAGGATCCATCGGTCTATAAAAAAAACATAGAAATTAATTTAAAAAATAATTTTTTCTTTAAAAAAAATTGCTAATGGTACCCGCAAAACCCGTCTTGGTACCCGAAGACCCGCCTACCCATTATGCAGCGGGTACCCGGGCTGATCCGGGTCCAGTATGAAGAACGGGTCCGGGTCCGGTACCCCATTACCCGGACCCACCCGGACCCATTGCCATCCCCCACGAAGGGTAGAAAGCCGAAACACCAAAAATCGTTACATGGTAGAAGCACTATTGTTTTATATTTTACATGTTTGGACCATTACCTGTATCAGGAAGCATAAAATTAAAAAAAATTTCAAATCCAAATAACGAAAACATGTACATAAAAAGAACATAGAAAACCCAAAACATATTTTTTTAATACATTATATTTATTAAAAAAATAAAATAAAAAAAAAGTCGGAGCACCAAAAACTATTGCATGGTAGAAACACTCTTGTTTTATATTTTACTTGTTTGGACCATTACTTGTGTCAGAAAGCATATAATAAAAAAATTTCAAATCGAAATAACAAATACATGTACATAAAAAGAACAAATAATACCCAAAACAGTACTTCCCATAGCATATTTCTTTTAATATATTAGATTTATTAAAATTATAAAAAAAAAAGTCGGAGCACCAAAAAACCGTTGCATGGTAGAAGCACCCTTGTTTTATATTTTACTTGTTTGGACCATTACTTTCATCTGGAAGTATATAATAAAAAAATTCAAATCCAAATAACAAAAACATGTACATAAAAATAACACAGAAAACTCAAAGCTCATTTTTTTTAATATATTAGATCTATTATTAAGACAAGAAAAAGCCGGAGCACCAAAAACCGGTGCATGGTAGAAGCACATTTGTTTTATATTTTACTTGTTTTGGATCATTAACTGTGTCAGAAAGCATATAATAAAAAAAATTCAAATCCAAATAAAAAAACATGTACATAAAAATAGCACAGAAAACTCAAAGCATATTTTTTTATTATATTAGATTTATTTAAAAGATAAAATAAAAAAAAGTCGGAGCATAAAAAACCGGTGCATGGTAGAATCACCCTTATTTTATATTTTACTTATTTGTACCATTACCTGTGTCAGGAAGCATATAATAAAAAAATTTCAAATCCAAATAACAAAAAGATGTACATAAAAAGAACACAGAAAACCTAAAACATATTTTTTTAATATATTAGATTTATTAAAAAAACAAAATAAAAAAATGAGTCGGAGTACCACAAACATGTGCATGGTAGAAGCACCATTGTTTTATATTTTACTTGTTTGAACCATTACCTGTGTGCAGGAAGATTTGAGAAGCAGTCCTTCCCAAAGCATATTTTTTTAATATATTAGATTTATTAAAAAAAAATTTAAAAAAAAAAACGGAAGCACCAAAATGGTAGAAGCACCCTTGTTTTATATTTTACTTGTTTGGACCATTACTTGTATCAGGAAATATATAATAAAAAAAATTCAAATCCAAATAACAAAAACATGTACATAAAAATAACACATAAAACTCAAAGCTTATTTTTTTTTAATATATTAGATTTATTATTAAGATTAAAAAAAGCCGGAGCACCAAAAACCAGTGCATGGTAGAAGCACATTTGTTTTATATTTTACTTCTTTGGATCATCAAATGTGTCGAGAAGCATATAATAAAAAAAATTCGAATCCAAATAAAAAAACATGTACATAAAAAGAGCACATAAAACTCAAAGCATATTTTTTTATTATATTAAATTTATTAGAAAAAGCCGAAGCACCAAAAACCGGTGCATGATAGAAGCACTTTAAGAAGCAATACTTCCCTTTATATTAAAAAAAATAAATAAAGAGTACCGGGTTTTATATATAGTCTATAGCATAGATAGAGAGGGAAAAAAAAAATAAGTACTCCTTGAGTACTGGCCGTGGGTCCCACGGTGGATGTTCCCGCCCGTGGAATACCCACCGGCTTTTATATAGTATAGATCACATCAACTAGTACTCGTAGGTTCATATGATTGTACTAATTAAAATAAAAAATGTTAATTTAACATCAAGAACGGATGACTTACAATGATATCGTATGTCACACCCATTAGAGGTGCCTACAAGCCAGCGAAGAGATTAATCACTGCGGTTGGCGATGGATACTCCGGTCATGGAAAAAAAAAACAAAACTCCCTCTCTCTCACCTTCTCTTATTAGTTTTAATTTATTCAACTCTCTTCAATTTCTTCTCCCCTCTCTCTTTGAATTTTTTTTTTTTTACGGGATAGGAAAAGGGTATTTAAATTCATCAAATGGTGGCCGATCAAACTCTGGATTTTTGACTCCTAAACTATAAGACTTAGTACATGAACATATAAACTACACCCACTTGTAATATTTATTAATCAACTAATAACTATTTTTTTTTATAAACGTGAAAGTAAATATTCGGTTATGACAATGGTGGTAATAGTTGGTAATATTTGTATATCGTTGTTAACAATAAATATTTTGTTGGTAATTATAATGAAAAAAGTTGGTAACTTTTATAAAATGTTGTTAACAAAAAAAAAGGCCGTGTAAAAATACGATGTAAACCCAGGCGTCCCATTATGGACGTCCAAATAACATGGCTAAATTAAATCTTTAATTCGTCATATATTCATAATTGGCACTTTCTTCGGTTTGAAACATATAAGAAGGAAAAAAACATATATATAGAATATCAAAAAAGGAAAAAAACATATATATATATATATATATATATATTTGTTTAAAATATAATAAATAAAAATTTAACTAATTTTTTTAAATTTTGTTTCATTTCTAATACTATTTTCCTAAAACATCCATAAAAAAGGTGATTATCTCATTTAATTTTTGTTTTATTCTCAATACTACTTTTCTAAAACACTTTTATTTAATTTTTTTTATAAATTTATAAAATTAAATACAATCAACTAACTTTCTTAATAAACGAAATTTAATTTGGTTTCCCTTATGTTCTAAACCGAAGGAAGTAACAAAGTACTCATCTCATACGGTTCTTAATCTAAGATATTTTTTTTGGAGGATATTTCGTCTACCAAGAAAGTTGGATGATTTTGTTAATGACATTAAAATTTTGAAAATTTGATATATTTTTTAAAATTATCCTTATAATATTATTAATATTATAAAAAATGTTGAGTAAGTATAAATGTTTATAAAAAAAATAGTTATTAAATATATAAGTTCATATAAATAAGATTTAAACCAAAGTTCCAAAAATATAGCTCAAGCTAGCGACTACAAACTTATAGTTATGAACTAGGCTAGCCTATGAACTACTATAACCCTTAGGGGTATGTTTTGGAGTTTAGAGAGAAATGGAATGTAATGCAGAATATTGGAAGGGAAAAAATATAATGGAAATCACATTTTCGTTGTTTGGATGTTTAACGCTGCTGTATGCATAAGACAAGATTCGAATACCTGACAATATTTAAGCGTGGATCAATTCCTCACACTAAACTACACGCTTGGAGCTTAATAAAAAAAAAATAGATAAAAATTAATTCCTTTCCATTCCTTTGATTTCCATTGTTTGAAAATACTCCCAACAAAAATTATATTAATTTTTCCCTTTCCATCCCTTTTCATTCCCCTTATTCCCTTATATCCAAACGAACCCTTAAATGAAAAGTAGAAGTTTGAATGCATCAGTTTTTCCCATGCATATTCTCGATTTGGGAATTGTTGGTTAAGAGCATCCACATCCATGATCTTCATTTTTGTCCTTAAATAGACCCCACACATTATTTTATTATTTTTCACACTTTCCTATACTTTTAAGGACAAATACATATTTTTCTCACACTCATAAACTCACTTTTGTTCTTAAAATTGGGACCCGCACACTACCCCACACTCTTAATATTTTACAATAAAACCACAATCAATTAACTAGATTTTTTCCACCAAAACCATAACTATAATTTAAAATGTTCTATATTATTCTATAACGGCTACTTTTGAAAAAATATTTTATTTATTTTCGCCCTAAATAAATACCATAATAAACTTAAATGCAATAAAATTAAATTTAAAATGCATTAAAAATTAAAAAAATCGGAATAAAAATTGGAGTAAAATAGAAAAATAAAATACATTAAAGATTCGAAAAAGCTACGTCTTGGTTGAGACGTAGGGGCTAAAAATTAATACTTACATCTTGTTGAAACGTCGGGTTTAAAAAAAATTAATACCCTTACGTCTTATCCAAGACGTAGGTGTTAAAATTATATACAAAAGCTACGTTTTGGTTAAGACATAAGGACTTAAATTATGTTATATAGCTCCACGATATTAACACATACATCTTAGCCTTGAAGTATGTTATAACTGAAACTGATTCTCTAGAGGTTTAAAAAAATTAACACGTACTCTTTTACCAAAAAAAAAAATTAACACATACTTCTCAGTCTTGAAGTATGTACTCTTTTACCAAAAAAAAAATTAACACATACTTCTCAGTCTTGAAGTATGTACTCTTTTACCAAAAAAAAAATTAACACATACTTCTCAGTCTTGAAGTATGTACTCGATCTTTTACCAAAAAAATTTAACACATACTTCTCAGCCTTGAAGTATGTTAGTATAGCTGAAACGGATTATCTAGGTAGAAGAATTTGGTAGCTGAAACGACTACTTAAAAAAATTAACATACATCTCCTTCTCTCCTCCCTCTCTCCATCGTTCTTCCCTCTCTGGGCCTCCCTCCTCCATCATTCTTCCCTCTCTCTCGGCCTCCATCGCTCTCACCGCCACCGATCCACCGATCCATCATCATGGATCTGCGAATCTCACTGCCATCACCACCGATCCACTGAATCTCACCGCCACCACCACTGATCCTGCGAATCTCACCGCCACCGCCTGGAATCCATCGAAATTGGTGCATGCATTACAAATCAAAGGGAGATCAAGGCACAAATCTTATTTCCATTTTTTTAATGTTTTTTTATTTTTTTCAAATGTTGCAAAATAAATTTTTTTGGTTTAGTTTTTCTTCAATAATCTGGGATGATGTTGTTGCTATTGTATTTGGTTGAATCAAAATAACCGTTGATGGTCTTCCATTTGTATTTGTTGCTGATGTTGTTGTTGTTTTTTATTATTTCTCTCTCCTCAACCTCTCTTGTGTCTGACACTGCCATTGTCCATAGTTATGGACAAATGATAATTAGGGACATTTGGGGGGCTCTCCACACCGGTTGAAATAATTATGGACCACCGGTGTGGATGCTCTAAGATTTCCTGCATTAAAGAAAAAGTTGTGGGGGTTAATACTTCCTCTGATCCTATTTATAAAACCTTTTTAAGGTTTTTCACTCCCACCAAGGAAAGTGGATAAATTTGTTAGTAGCATTGGAAATGTGAAAATTTGATATACTTTTTCAAAACTATCCTTATAATTATTATTGAAACTCTAAAAAGTGTTGACTTTATAGGGGGTGTTTATGGAAAAAATAATTAAATGCTATTGAAAATTAAAAAGGGGACCAAAACAAAAACTTCAAAAGGGTCTTATAAATAGGATCGGAGGAAGTAGTTGGAAGTCTCATATATAGTTTAGAAGTTAGAACTTTAGATAGTGTTTTATTTCTTCCATTATCAATTGGTTTTGAGATAAAATCTTTTTGATTTGGTGAGTTAAAAAATTTGCAAAATGAAATAATAAGATTTTAACAGAAAGAAAGGGGCAATCAATTAGTGAATTTGATTCCAAAGTAAACCATCAATTCCATCAAGGCTGCTCTCTAATACGGAGTACTATCAATTAATCACCAACTTGGGTTGATTAAGTGGTAGCTCATTTGGTCCCTTAACTAACTGATCTCGAGTTCGAGCCTTGGGTATGGAGTAACCCCGTGGAAGACCCCTACTGCTTAATGCGAAATCAATTAAGTCGGACCGGTTGAGTCGAATTATGGGTAAATCAAATCCAAGTGCTGGTTGGTGTAAAAAAAATAAAATAATACTATCAATTAATCAATCCACACATGACGAATTCCAAAGTTACCCCCAAAACTTGATGAATAAAAGGCATCAAATTGAAACAACACATGATGAATAAACAAAAACAATAATAAGCCACAATTGGAAATCAACGGGTTTGGTTCAGTTGGTGTAAGGCTCCAACTGAAATATTCCACGCAACTTGCTTTGGCTTAGTTTCAAGCAAAGAATTCGGAGAAAAAAACAAGGAATTCGAAAAAAAAAAAAAAACCACAATTGAACACACAGAGTTTAATTATTATTATTATTATTATTATTATTATTGAAGATTATGGCGAAGGGGTAATAATTCATGGTGCATCCAGCAACACAAACACAAACATAGTCACACGAAACCACAGATACAAATTAGTAGAAATTACAATTAATGATAATTAATAAGATTTAAGAGTTGATTAATTAAGAATAAGGCGAGCAACAACAGGGTACTTAGCTTGAAACTTGTTCTCCCAGTCATTAAGAACACCGATCTCTTTCTCGGAGAGGCCATCGAGGTTGGAGGTGATGTCTTGGTCGTTCTTGCTCATCTTAGCGAGGGCTCTGCTGGCGTCTTTTCCGGCGAACATGGCGTAGGCACCGCCAGGGCCATAGAAGGATTTACCGGTGGTGACGTCGAAGACGCGACCCTTGACGGAGACGTAGATGGGCTTGGATGGATCTGTGCCGTTGTATTGACTCAGCTGCTGGAGTGTGAGCTCCGTTGTTGCCATTGCTGGATCAAATGAAATGAATTATGAGAATGAGAACGATGATATGGAATTCGATCCTTGTCCTTTCACCCCTATCCCCTATCCTTTTATATAAAATACTCCTACGCTCTTCCTATTTATAATTCCTTTTTATCTACTTTAATTATTATTTTCAAAATTATAAATAAAAAAATAGTTAATATTTCAAAAAATGTCTTTATTTCCAATTTTTTTCATTTCTTTTTATATAAATTATTATTATTTTGTTACTCCATATGTAATGTAAGACCACTTTTGGAGAAATTAAGACCTCTTTTGTTAAAAATAATGGATTAATGGTATTGAAATCGTAAACATTTAATATATTGTTCCATTTTATATGTGATGTTAATATCTATCAAAAGAAATTTATATTTGATTAATTTTATGGGTTTGGTTAATAAGTGCTGAGTATTGTTAAGATTATTATTATATATATATATATATAGAAAAAGAAATCTTAAATTCACATTTGTTATTCTCTCGAAAACATAAAATATTATATTTTCTAACAACTTTTATCTACAATTGGTTCCTTAATAAGTGTCATTTTTATTGGTGTTATTAGAAACACTGGAAGCTAACATAGATAAACGGGGTCTGTGTCCCTTAAGCATGTGGTCACGAGTAGAGGTGGCGATTCGGGCTACCCGATCGGGTTTGGGCCGACCCGCTTCAAGCTCGGGTCAAGACAGGGTCGGGCCAAAAATCCGGATAAAATTCGGGCCAAAAACCATGTTATTAAACCCGAGAGCGGGTCATCTTTTTACACTAAATCGGACTTTTTTTTAAGCGGGTCACCCGGACGTTTGACGAGTTCGAGCTTTAAAATTCGGGCTAAAAAAGCCTAAGATCTATTTGGGCTACGTTTTAAAAGTCTAAGCCCGCTTTAAAATCGGGCTTATTCGGGAAGGGTCGGGTTTTTTTGCCGACTCTAGTCACGGGTTCAATCCTTGACTCAAGCAAATGGAGAGTGTCTTGCTGGGAGTGCCACCCCTGAAATGGTCCAATCGATGCGCGAATGGATTAGTCACTCAGTTACATGAGTGGATATCGTGAATTTACCCAAAAAAAAACATTTGATATATTTTTTTTCAAAACTTCATTCTAATTAATATCGAGTCTCTAAAAATATTAAGTAAATACCAACATTTCAGAAAAAAATAATTAATTACCATTGAAAATTAAAATAAAAACATATAAATATGACAAAAAAATAAAATTATTAAAAATGTCTTACATGAAAAATTAGAGGATTATGGAAGGATTTTGGTAATGAATGACATGAGAGCGTTTTTTTTTTTTAAGTATAAAGAAAATAACTTTTTAATCAAAACATACGCACAACATTTATTAAACACAACATTTTTCATAAATAATTTACTTATTTTGATTAAAAAAAAATTGTCCTTAGCATGCTCATCAGCTTGTTCATTTTGCATATGTCATGACTCGTGATTCGATTTGTAGAATTCTCATAATAAAAATTAAAAATAAAATAAAATAAAATTTGTAGAATTCTCAGTGGAGAGAGAATAAGCATAAAAGTATGTGGTGAAGGTTTAAAGACAACAAAAATTGATGACGAGTAGTGATTTTTGGTATATGATGGAAGTCGCAAAACTTAAACTGTAGTTAATTGTAAAATAAATAGTACTCCCTCTATCCCTAATACATCCATTAAGAAAGTGGAATAATTTAATTAATTGTGTTTGAAATGTGAACTTTTGATATGTAATTTCAAAATTACCCTTATTAATATTATTGAGAATCTAAAAAGTGTTAAATAAACAGGGGTATTTGTGAAAAAAAAAATAATTAATGATCATTGAAAATTGGTATGAGGGTTTATAAATAAAGACAAAATAAAAGTGTCAAAAAAACTTTATATTTAGGGACGGATGGAGTATTTGGTACTAAAGTTATTTAATACATAGGCAAGGATTGTCCCCTATCCTCATTCTTCCTTTGCTCCTGCTTATTTTCATCTGTTACTTCTCGGTAGGAAGATAGAGATCTGTCCCTCCCATTCCTTTGGGAAAATGTGTGAGTTTGTTTCCCCAGTTTATCTAAGTTTTGTCTTGCCTTTGTGCAAGTTGCTTTGTTTTGTGTATTTCCAGTGGAGGGATGCCTCTGGATAGTTTCTACTTTTCAGATCTGATGGTCATCTTATTTGCTTCAATAGTTAGATGGCTACTCGTCGAGACAGATCTCCTTTTGTCGATTGTTGATTTGGCTACGTTCAACGGCTTTCTCATTTTAGATCTGAGATTCCTTGTCGCCGAAATGAACTTAGACTCAGCATCAATGAGATTGTTATCTTGGAATTAAAACCTATTGAATATTCTGTTAGAGTCCGGTTTTGGCGGTTGCTGATTATTCATGTCCACATGGAAGAGTCTTGTTGCAGTGTATTTTGCTTTCCCTTTAACTATTATTAGTGTGAAATATCCTGCACTTGTAATTGTCATATTTGTCGTTACTTATACGGTTTCAGATATATGAATAAAATATATCTTTCCCTTGAAAAAAAAGTTATTTAATAAATAAATAAATACTACTTCATCTGTTTCATATGTAATGTTTATAAAGTTTTTATCACATGTTTTATATTTATTCTTTTAATAAATCCAAAACATAGTTAATGTTATATTTTCCAACACAACGGCTATTTATCACACCCTCTCTTTCACTTCAAATATTTTTCTTTTTCTTCAATAATGATTATATAAGGGTATCATAGTCGAAATGCTCCAAATACTAACAACATTTAACTACTCCCTCCATCCCACAAGAATGGTTAAAAAATTCAAAAGTAAAAAAATTAAGGAGATATGCATTTAATGATTTGTCTAACACATCAACCAATCATCAAACAACTAATTTAATGCATTTTGCATGTATCAATCAATCACAATTCAAAGTTTACAATTTTTAAACTTTTCATTAATTATTTTAACTATAGTTTGGGAAAAAAATTTAGTCATTTTTTACCATCCTTATTTAATGGATGAATTATTTATTAAAACTCGTACATAATCTTAAAATACACTATATAAAAAAAATATGAAATAGTGAGAGGAGTAGTGTTGTAGAAGTTTTTTTTTTTTTCCAGTTTTATCATACATCCACTGTTGTTTCCGGATTTGCTTCGATTTATTTGTTCCTTATGATCATTTCAGAAAAAAAAAATGTTCCTTAAGATTTCTAACACATTCATCAAGTTCTTTTCCTGATTTTTTATAAGCATTTTTTTCCTAATTAAATACTCCATCCTACTTCTAAGAAAAAAATTGCATTTATAAAAAAATTAGTTAATTGTATTTAGTTAAATTTTTTAATATTTAAAAAATATTATTTTTATATTGCAAACCGGAGAAAATATATATTTTTTCATCGGGACACTTGTTTATGCATGCTAAGAATATAAGATTAGAAATGCCATCAAATAAATTGACGAGTTGTTGGTGCAGTAATGTCAGAGGTTGCATTTGGTAGGGCGAATCACGATTCAATTCTTCGTAAGACCGCAACAATGTTGAGAGAGAAATAAAACCTTAACCTGTGGATTAGTCGACCCAATAAATCGAATATGAGGATGCATACAAAAAAAATGCTATCGAATAAAGGTACACTTTTTCTCAGATTTTATGGGAGATTTATTAAATAAACTAATAAAGTGTGATTTGATGGATCACATCTTCCACAGAATGAATTAAAAATAGATACTCCCTCCGTCTCGTTATCTTGGTAAAAAAATGCAAAAATATTTGTCTCATATTAAAGTAAAAAAATAAATGAAAAATCTTAAAGATTGTATATTGTATCGATGATTGATAAGTAAATAAGGAAAACACATTTAAAGATTTGTTTTGAAGGCAATATTGCAATATGTATTAATAATAATAATATGAAAATTTGTACATTATTAATTTGTAATTAATGAATGAATCATGCAATATATTAAACGGATACTTTCTTATTTTCATTGACTTGTTTGACTTTTACCAAGATAATGGGACGAAGGGAGTAATATTTAAAAAGACTTTCTTGTTGTCAGAGTACTAATGACTCATCTATTATTATAATTAGGAAGTCGGCTTGTGCGAGGTACGAGATTTAATTTTGTACTTTATTTTTTGCTAATTTTAAAATAAAAATTTTGTAATGTGTTTTTTTTATATGAGAATAAATATTTGATTTTTTTTTATTTGAAGTAAAAGTTTTGATATTTTGTTTTTTGTTTTGTAAAAGGAAAGGTTGATGAAATCCTTTTTTAATTATTTTATTACAATAACAATACAATATGATTGAATGAATAAAAAATAAAAAAATGGGTTTAATTTTTATATTTTTATATTAAATTCATAATTCATTCTTAATTATAAATTTATGGATTTGAAATATGAAAATATTAAATAGAAATATTTTCTTCATAAAATTATAATATTGTAATATTTTTTTTATAAAACAAATTGATTGAAAAAGAAAGCAAGTATAAGGAATACTTGTTAATGGTAAGTTTAAAGAACAAAACATTAAATAAAGATACATGATATATATAACAATCAATAAAGCATTTCTTGTTACTATGTGTTTTGGAATTTCTTATTTTGAATTGAAGAAACTTCTGTCCGCGTAAGACAGCCCAGACCTCTCATGTAAATAAAAAAAAAGAATTGAAGAAACTTCTTGGGTAGGGATTCCATGTTGTATAAGTTGTGTGTATTGATTAAATTAATAGTGATAGATGAGGTTTGAGAAATTAATTGTGAAAAATTATGGTGATATGAATGACGGAAAATCATTAATATGTTGTTTTTAAGAAGGAAAAATGGAGATGAAGATTTTCCTTTTTTTTTTATTTTCCTATTTTAAGAGGGAAAATATTGATTATCCTTTTAAGACAAAAACTTGACAATATGAATGCGAATCTAGGAACGGTCGACACACTAATTAAGATAACGAACATACTAATGTTAAAAATTAATTTTTATTGATTCCTTAAAAAATAATATTTTAAAAATATTTATTAAAAAAATTCTTAAAATTAACAACCTCGTAATTTTTTTCAACTATTACGTTAGTATTTACTGCTAATTATTTTCCTTAAATAAATTTATCGTGTCAACCTATTGGACCAATTTTATTGATTATTTCCATCACATTAACCAATTGATTGAACAGTATAGTAATATAAAAACAAACAATTTTTCTACCTATGCTATGGAATCCATTGAAATTATATGGAAAATTTAAGTATTTCATTCTTCAAAAATAATAAACACACCATTTTCAATTAAATTTGATTTTTCAGTGGATTCGTTATCGATAAAGACAACGTCCTATTTTCTCTTCCATTATCAAACTGATTAAGAGCATGTTAAGATATGCTATTGCCAACTCCAAACACGAAAGCTAGTGAAGAGGAGCTTTCTACTCAACTCGTGTTTGGGCTCCCAAAACGTGGAAACAAACACACTATAAGATACCAAACTGCAGGTATTTTACCATCCCACAAACTGGACTTAAATAGAAATAAAAAATTCCATGCAAGAACACCAAAACCTATGCATTATTTTCAAATGAACATTCTAAACAGTGATATAAAAATGGCAAGAGAAAACATTTTCTTTTGCTAGTGATACGTTTTCTTCAGCTAGTGATACACATCTTCGCTCATGCATCTCGCTATCTCAGAACAATTGTTACAAAAATTTTCCTCAACTTTGTCTTAAGCTGTACAAGAGTAATCTAGAAGTAAACTTCTTTGTCTGACAAGCTCGTGAAGGTCGTGAACAATCTTGAACACAGCATCTGGTCTAGCTAGCCTCAATGCATTTTGTGACATCGATTTCAGCTCATCGGCTTTTGGACCGAACCAGTCGGAAACAATTTTTGCAATCTCTTTCGGAGATTTAGAGAACTTGCCGAATCCATTTTCAACTACATAGGGTACATTGCCAGCTTCCTGTTACGAAAAGAAAATGCAGTAAGTTACCGATTTCATGATCTTATTATTCGAGGAGAGTCCTCCGACAGGGTAACCTATTTACACATGACAGCAGCCTTATCACCTACGTATACCAAAAATCAAAGCCAGCTTACCAGCATAACACAAACTTATTCTACTCTCTACAATCTTGCAAATAAAAGTAAGTAGAACATTTTTAAGACCAGTACTTATATCCTGTGAGGATCCACTTTCAAGTTATGGGACCAGAGTCCCACATCAAAAGTATGGGATTCTGGTAAAGGGGTTTGTTTATATGGCATTGGGCTCCTCAACCACAATAGCTAGCTTTGGTGGTGTGGTTCTCCCAAGGTTCATAGGTCATACCCATTGAATGATTGATCTCATAGCTTTCCACCATGTCTCACACCCGCAAACAAGCGATGCAGGTGGTGATGCCAACAACGCGGCGTTCATTCGAGACTAGTCAAAGGGCTGGCTAGTGTACAGCCAGCTCGCATGGGCGCCGGACTGGTTGCTAAGCATGAAGGGGCTAGCTTTTGAAAGACATCCAATTAGTTTTTCCCCACACTATTAGTTACTAAAAGATTCCTACTAAAGTTTCGAAATTCAGAACTAAACCTCATATATACTTTCATGATTCATCAATGGACACAATACAATTAGGTAGATACTTTCTTTAATTCACAATGTTGAGAAATATAGCCAGAACCAAAATACCTGGCCAGCGATATAACCATTCAAAACAATTGGCAGGCCTCGGATCATGGCCTCTGCAATCGTCCCTGGGCCAGCCTACGGGAAGAGAAATTCATTAGTTGCTGCCATTCTGTTGTTGGAAAATATTAGTAGTAATCAAAATGAGAAATTACCTTTGTAATGATGCAATCACAAGCTCCCATGCATTCTTCCATTTTATTGACAAATCCCTTGATCTAATAGGGGTAAAAATAAAATAATTCAGCAGCTAGCATAGACAAAGATTTGATAATAAATACTTTGTACCAGTACGAAAAAATTAAACCAGACTCAACGCATCAATTTTACACAGATTTTTTATGGAAGTTCCACATGACCATCCATAACTCAAAATTTGAAATAAAATAAATATTTTACATACATTTAATCTCAGTAAAGTTTGGAGAGTATGAACAATTACAGATAAATATTGCAGAAAACACACATGAGATCATTCTATAACCTCCATCCCAGACAAAAGGGGTTAATTATAAGAATCCCTTATCGAAACTTAATGGAACCCTTCTGATAAAATTTCCTTGCAGCACTTAGTCGTTGAAAGATTATATCTACATTCTAGACTCATAACCACAACTTCAACATTCATGCCTTGAATTTATGCTGAGAGTCTACTTATGTTCTTCAATTTTCCTATTGGTGTCACTCCTCATTTTATTTTTTTGGTAATGAAAAGTTTAGGTGAGTTGAGTTCCAGGAGCTCACTAGGACTAGGACAGGCCTCAAAGCTATATAAGCACTTATAGAGGTACTTACGCATTATCCACCAACGAGGTCCTCACGAGATTTGGACTCAACCTTTTGGGCTATAAGTCAATTTCTAACCAACTGGACCAACCTCTGTTGGCAGTCACTCCTCTTTATCAGTCACAAGTCATCATCAGTTCTTCTATATCCAACTGCACACCCCTTGTAGTTTTTTTTCCCGGTATCAAACATAATTCTAAACTTGAAAGTTCAAAGATCTAAAATCTTATGAGAAGCAATCCTAAGGCAAAATAACATTCCAATGGTAACTACGAATGACAACAACTGTGCATTTCAAAATAATATTAGAGCACACAAATTGAACACGTGAGCAGAGGATTAGTCACCATGGACTACTAACAAATATTAATTCTTTAAGCAAATGTGGGGGAATTAACACATGTATGAAGGGAATGCAGCGTACCCATTAAAAACACACATATTTATGAGATTCAAAAAGCATGAACAATGGAGTAGAAAGAATGAGGGCATCAATACCTGAACAGGAACTTTCAAACTCATTGATTGCAATTTATTAGCAAGCTTCTTATTACGACCACAGATAACGAGGATTTGACCGATGGGAGCCCCAAGGTTCTCATCATATAACATATCTCCAAGTGCCCGAGCAGTAGCCTCAATCGGGCCCATACCTTCACCTCCCCCCATCAACAATACAGCAGGAAGATTTTCATCCATACCTAAAACTCTCCTTAGTTCATCCTACAAAATAGATTAAAAAAAGCCATATAAAGACAATATTAACAGATGTGATTAATGAACTCATGCTCTTAATTCTTAAAATCATTCAACTATTAAGCACCTTTTCTAGTTACTTAAATTTTATAAATGATATACTTCAATTAAAAAATACATTTAATGTAGGTACTAGACGCTGATCAACATCCGTAGCACCCTGATTATTAAGATGAGATAGCCATCTCACTAAAGTCAACAATAACAAGACAATTGACAAACCTTTGGCGGAACTGGCTTAACAAAAGAAGGTCGCACAGGTAGACCATAAATCTTTATTTGTGTTTGCTGAAGTCCGGCTTTGAGTGCCCTTTTTGCAAGGTCCGCTGTCGGACAATAGCATCTGGTTACAAGCTTATGAAACCTGGAGATAGAGGCACCAATACGTTAAAACAAAACTATCGATAGCATTCCTGGAATAAAATAAGAAAAAAAAAACAGAACTAACCATGTAGGATGGCAGGTGCTTAAATCTGTGACAACTGTGGTAAAAACAATCTTCTTTAAGAGTCCCCTAGTCTTCAAAATTCGAAGTGGAACGTGTTGCATCAATGGATGCACACTGATTATTATATCTGGCTTATATTTCATTAGCCCCTTAGCCACCTCGCTGTAAAAAAAGGGATAGGGTATTCGATAATCACATGTGCAAGCAAAACAGATTATATAATGAACAATACCGGCATTGACATGTCGAATCTGAGTTAATCCTGAATACATAGCACTTGATATTTGTTATGCAAACTTTTCAAATTAGAACCACGCTGGACTATTGCTAAATTTCACATACGTAGTTTTGTAAGTCCCTTTTCTATATGTAATGGCAAGTATGCTGTATGCATGCATTTTTTTTTACCACATAAAAGTACTCTGAGAGTAAAAAAGACTGGGAAACGATTATTGAAAAACAACCAAAGTCTCACCGTGCTATGAAGGTTGAAGTTGCAGCAAAATTAGACTGATGCACTACACGTGGGGCAGTTCCATAATAAGTCATTTTCCACAAAGGACCATGTTTGACTAAAAAGCTATAACTTCTTGGAAGTTGATTGAATGGCCAAGGCGTGTGTTCAGACCACAAATCAGTAACAAACACCTGTACCATAAACTTCAAATTAACCTGAGAACATTACCAAAGAAAAATTGTGCTTCTTCTTTTGGGGTCACTGTTTCTTAAGGATTCTCATAATAAGTGATTCTCCAAAAGTTACTTAGCAGAAAAGTTTTTGTAAAGACTCAGTTTTTTCTTGGACAAACTTGCTTACTTCTTAGTAAAGTCAACCAAACAATCAGTAATTAGTTAAGTGCTTTTATCATAAGTGCTTTCATGATTAAAAAAAGGTTTCCTTAACCTACTTGCAAGTCAAAAATAGTAAAAATGTATTGATAAAAATGTTCTTAACCTCAACGATTAAAAAGAGTTAAAGAGCGATAAAAATGTATTGATAAGCTAAATTCACTACACTTGATATTTTAAATTTTTAGTTTTTAATACAATAATACTCTTTGTAACAAGGAAAATCCTTACTAAAAATTGCTTTTAAAAAAGTTTTTTTTTTTAAAATGACCAAACAAAAAGTTAATTAAGAACAGCAATACAAAATGGAAAGAAAAAGAAAAAAGAAACAAACCTGGTATTCATCTCCATATTCTTCATAAAAAGCAGCTTTAATAGCTTCTGCAGAAGCTCTATGACCACCGCCAGTGTCACTCATCAAAATCAAAACTTTCTTAGGATTCTGAGCCCCAACACCATTGGGTATATTCCCATCACCCTCAATAACACCACACCCATCTTCTCTTATGCCACCGTTGTTATCATTGCAATTGTTGTTGCCATCCCCTGAATCAAAACGCAAGGAAGCAAACCCGATAGGGAATTTTTGGCAGTGAAAACGAATAGCAGCGTTGAAATCATTGAAATAGTTCCTGAAACTGAAACCCCCTTTGCCTCCTCCAAATTTCAAGGAGAGAGAAGCAGGGTTGGTTCTGACCCGTGCAGTGGTGGTGGTGGTGAAGAACAATGAATTTGAAGAGGAGGAGGAGGAGGAGGTGTTGAGTGAGAATGAGTTGAGGAAATTGGAGGAATCAAATGTAAAGCGAGAAATATGAGAAGCGAAATCAAGGAGCTGAAGAGTGTGTTCTTGTTGAACACTGCTGGTTGGGTTATACATGGTTGTTCTATGTTGTTGTCTTTGTTTGTGTTCGAGGATTATGTACTTCGGTTCGGTTTTTCGGTTTTTTGGTTTTGGGCTTTTGGTAATAAATATAGGAATTAGTGGAAAAGGTTGACAAAAAAAACAACAACATTTGAGAATGAGAGGGTGAAGAAGAGATGGGGAAGGGGTTTTTAAGGATGTGGTGGACGGTGGAACCAGAGTTTGTTTTTTTTTTTTTTTTTTTTTTATAAACCCTTTTTGTTTTCAATTGCAAATTTGCAACAAGATTAAAGATTAACTAGATGAGATAAAGCTCACATGTAATTTCCAAAGAAAAAAAATTTAATCTCACATGTTTTATTTTTGAGATTATCCTCCCATCAAATAGATATAATCTTCTTGGTAAAAGACTCTTCCCAATGATGTTAGAATAAAATTATTACTTACCTATGATATTTCTTAAATAGTAGAATTTAATATTATTTATTTCTATTTTTTTACACTTTCATCATTAAAAAATTTTGTAATATTTTGATTAATTCAAATAAAGTCTCATTACTTTCACCAATAGGAGAATTACAGATATCTTTTTTGATATTTAATTTAATTTAATTCAATTCAACATTTTTTTTTTATATTTTAAAATCACATTCACCTTGTTAAGATTCTTTTATCCTTATACTGGCCTTTCTTGAGGGCATGATAATTGTCATCACACTTACATTCCATTAAAATAAACTCACAAGCAAGAAGGTGCTAAGTTGGATCAAAACTAAAACTAATAATTTCTAATTTTGTTTTTTTGAACCAATTAATTATATTTAATTTGTAGTATATAATTTGTAGTATATAATAGTATAAAAGCATAAACTAATACACTATCTTCTGATTCAAGAAAATAACATTAGCACTAGAAATATTCGAAAAACTTATTCTGTTATCTTCACGGGCAACAGGTACTGTTCTTGGGTCTACACTCCACAAGTGCAAAAAGTGAGACAATGAAAGCAATATTCTGAGTCCTGAGAGTGGAGGAGGACTTGGTGAGAGTTTTTTTAGACACAGCAACCAAATACACGTTTCATATTGTGCACGCACCGTCCTCACCAGTCAGCCCAACCCTGCCAATGCCTTCATCCCTTAGACTGACTCAACCAATAGGCTACAGCCACGTTGGATATGCACTCAAACCGTTGGTAAAAATTCATCACAATTAGTACAATCATTCTTAATTTCAATAAACATAATCTATGAGAATTAATTTTTTGACTCCCTAATTAATTAGTTGAAATGACATTATCAACCTTATTAAAAATCAAACCACCCAAAATGCTCCCGCAACCTTTTCTTTTATTTTTCCACAACATTAGAAGAAAAGATTCCCCTGATCTATTCACAACCCTAGACTTCCTACTAGCTCCACAGACCACAATTAGTCATGTTCCCCGTGTTTTTTATTGGTATTTTAACAACGTGTTACTCCCTCCCATAAAATTATTTTAAGGAAAAAATATGGTCATATTTATAAAATTATTTTTCAATTTTTAATAATATTTAATTATTTCTTTTCAAAAACATCTTTATTAAATCAATATTCTTTAGAATTTCAATAAAAATTTCAAAGGTGATTTTGAAAAAATATATTAAATATTTACATTTCCAACACCACTAATAACCTTAAGTTACTTTTTTGTGGACATAAATTTCTCCAAAAGGATATTATAGTATATAATATCATAAGAAATAATGTTTTTTTGGTCTTGCTACTTGTTAAGTTTTTTATACTTAAAAAGACAATCATGAATGCGCATTACTTTGTATCTTAGGAATCTAAAAAAAAAAAGCATTTTTAGTAATTGTTTACTATATTTGGTTTCTTAACAAGTGCATCAAAAACACTTGTTAGCATTTGTCATATTTTTTTACTGATTAGTAGAGTATGAAAAATGATTTAGAGACCTACAAGCCTACAAATCTACACATAAAATTATGACACTTGTTATTTTTCAGTTAAAAATAATTAAATAAAAAACTTAAATGACAAATGTCAAGATCCTAATATGTAAGCTTATGAATAGGTCTATTTGTGTATATCTCTCAATCATTGCTATAGTAGTATTACTATAGTGTAACATAATGCGGTAAATTTCGTTTTTTTATAATTAAAATATTATTTATTTTTTTAATTCTTCAACATATGCTCAAGAAACATATACTCTTCTGCAAAGGGAATTGTTTTACAGGTAATATTTAAGCACTAATAATATATTTAAATTATTGAAAATCAAATTTATAGATTTTCAATGTTAAACATAATATTTATAGGTTTCTTAAGCACTATAGTACTAAATATAGCAAAATCCTTATAAATGAACTGTTTATTGTTTGATGTCCTTATTAAGTAATTAAGAAAAAAAACTAGTAGAATACATTACTAGAAATATACTTCGTCCGTCCTTAATTACAAGGCCCTCTTAACATTTTTATTTTGTCCCTATTTATATGGCCCTTTACCAATTTTCAATGAGCATTAATTATTTTTCCACAAACACCTCTATTTATTTAACACTTTTTAGATTCTCAATAATATTAATAGGGGTAATTTTGAAAATACATATCAAAAGTTCACATTTCCAATACAATTAACTAAATTATTCCACTTTCTTAATAGACGTTAAATCTCCCAAGAGGGCCTTATAATTAGGGACGGAGGTAGTAGTAGTTTTTAAATCTTACGTTACATATGTAAGTATCATGATTATTTGTTAATTAAAAAAAATGCTTAATTATGTCACACGTCCTTGAAGTTTGGGATACTTTTGCTAGATACCCTTATTCTTATTTTTTCAATGTCAGACTCCTTGAAGTTACTTCTGAGTTTGTCATATACCCCTACTATCAATTCTGGCAAATTTTGCTGATATGTAACATCGGAATCCTGGTCAGACGCAGGAGGTTGCCCATGGGCGAAGACGACCTGTCTCTTCACTCTTTTTTTTCTTTTTTTACTTAAATAAAAATATTAATTAAGTTTTTTAGTTTTTTAATTTAAAGAAAAAAATGATCTTCGCCCATGGGACACCACGTGCCTAACCTCCTGTGTTTGACTAGGATTCCAATGTCACATGTCAACAAAATTGGCCAGAATTGGTAGTAGGGGTATATGACAAATCCAGAAGTAACTTCGGGGAGTCAAAAATTGAAAAAAATAAGAATAAGAGTATTTGACAAAAGTACCCCAAACTTCAGGAACTTATGACATAATTAAGAAAAAAAAACTAACGTGGGTTCTTGGCCACATTTTAAGAAATTCAAAGAAAAAGTAATTTGTGTATTGTTGGTGTAAGGCTTTTTCAAACTATTGGTAATCATCCATCGTTCATATATTTACAATTATTGATTTTTAGTTAAAAGCAATACTACAAATGAATGATGGATAATGAATTGACAATAAAAAAAATTTCATATCGTCAGTGCACATCCATTAATATCAAAATCAAAATAAATAAATTTGTATATGGAATTGATGTTTTTATAAAATCATGTACGGAGTATATTAATAATAAGAGTGAAGTACCAATTTAGCCCCTGATGTTTTTTCACTGTATCAATTTAGTCCATGAAAATTTATAAATACATGTTTAGCCCCTCAAGATTTTCGGATGGATCAATTTGGTCCCTCAAGATTTTTCCACATAACAAAGTGAATTAATTTAGTTAATTGTATTGGAAATGTGAACTTTTGGTATATATTTTCAAAATTATATCTATTAATATTATTGGGAATCTAAAAAGTGTTGAGTAAATATATGTTGTGGAAAAAAGTATTTAATGATTATTAAAAATTAGTATAAAATCTTATAAATAGGGACAAAATAAAGTATCAAAAGGATCTCATATTTAAAGACAAATGGAGTATAACAAATGTCCTTAATTATTACTCCTAACAAAACTCATTAGAGAAACAGCATATAAAGTACAATTTAGTCCTAACAAAAGGATCTATACATAGGGCGTACTTAACCGTATTCCCCGGACCAAGGAAAGTAGTTAGTTTTGTGAATTTTATGAGAATATATTGTAACATTACAATTTTACCTCCTCCACTTTCTTGGAAAGTTCACATTCATTAATGAATAACAAAAAAAACATAGTTAGTCAAAACATTTAATAAGGGCAAAAAAGAGAAAAAATAATTAATGATGCATAGGAAATATAAAGTGACTTATATATAGGACCAGAGATTTCTTCTAGAAGGTGATCTATATATAGGACCAGAGAGAGTATTTAAGTAAAGTTATGTTTCCAAAGTAATGCTATTTTCATTAAAATTATGTTAGTGCCGATTGCACTTATTTCAGATTTGACAAGAGAAAAGTGAACTAATTAAAAGTGGCCCAGTGATTTATGAATGATTTTTTTTTTTGGTAATATCTGCCTTATGCCACAAGATAAGAATATCTGATTAAGTTTTTATGGCAAATTTAAAATTACTTAATTTATCGAATTAAATGCATCATTTTGTTTATCTAAATTTATTTTCCAAATATGTTTAATAAAGTTTAGTGAATGTGTATCAACACGAAAAAAAAATTTATACTATCACTTCATCATCCCTCATTTATTTATGTAACTTATTTTTTTTATCTAAAAGTCAATAAATATATATTCGTAAATGATAAATGATGTACCAACACAAACAAACTTTATATCTTTACACTGCATTAGTACCTGTTTTTTCTATTTAATAGGTGCTCTAATTTACAAATTGAAAAAACTCTTTGTGAATGGATATCACATTAGCCTTTGCAAAACAACTATTGGCCACCATGTGATTCGCACGCACCGGACTGGATGCATAAAAATTCCAAGTCAACTAGAGGCCTAGAGCCATGAATCATTATCCAATTGGCATCCAGTGGAACCTAAGCGTTGAGCATACAGAGTGAGAGAAGTGCACCAATGATATTCCCAATGTATCCAAGATTAACCAAAAACAATTAAAAAAATAAGAGTGAAGTATTACTTTGATCTCTCATATTTTTATATGAGACACTTTAGTCTCTCAAAATATGAAAATTTATTTTTAGTCCTGAAATTTTTTTATGGGACACTTAAATCCTCAAGATTTTTTTTATAGGATACTTATGTCCACAGTTGAGACATTTGATAGAGTAGACAGAGGGACTTTCCCATAAAAAAAAATTTCAGGGATTAGAAGTGAATTTTAATCTTTTGACAGACTAAAATGTCTCATCTAAAAAACAAAAAAAAAAAATCAAAGCGGTACTTCACTAAAAAAAATAAATCAAAATCAAAATCACCATTGAGCTTGGGCTTCGCCTTAAGTCACGGGTCAGTCAAAGTAAAATCAGAAGGCCCATCCCAAGAGTTCTAGACTTCTAGTTGACAACAACATGCCCCGAGAGTAAACATGGCCCAATCCAATTTGATTTTACGCTGAGGGTGTAAACTTTGAAGGCAATATACTTAAAACAATGATTAATGAAGCTACTATATCAAGGAACCAAGAGAGATGTGCACATGCATTTATCGACTCAGAGAAAACATATAAGTTGTTCAATAAGATAATGTTGAAAATTCTAAATAAAAAATGGATTGTGTTATATGGTAGAACGTCTGGTACTTGAACTAAGCGGTCAAGTGTGCCAGTATTCTACTGTTTGCTTTCAGACTGCAGATAGGCACCCTGATTTCCAGGATACCTGCTCTTTTGTCGTTCTTAGTTTGGGGGGTGGTGTGTGTGTTTGTGTGAGATTGAAGGATGCATACCTGGTTACCATCTGCTTGCTTATATAAGCTGGTATCCTTACCGTTGGGTTTCCCTCCTCATCAATGGAGTGGCCGAATTGCTGCTAACGGCAAGTGATAATGGCAGGAGTAAAGGGGTCATTATTGGAGAGTTGCTACTCATCATGATAGTGGAATCCAAGGAATTCAGGCTTAATGGTCTTGTCTTCTGAGTAACCGCTATACCGGTTTTGCGAGGTAAGGAATCCTATGTCAGTCAACGAGAGGTCTTCTTCTTCACCAGTTTGGAGGAATAAAGGGTTTGAGCCACTAATAGGCCTCTTATACCGGTAATCCGGTTTCAAGGGTTACTAGGCTATTAAAGAGCCTTTTATGTTGAGAAACTGATTCAAATAGGAGTATGGCCCTTATAGGACCTCCAAATCCGATAAACCAGTTACTCGTCGTCCAAGTCCCTTAAAGGGCCTTTTTATCAGATAAGCCGATTTACTGAAGATTTGGGCCCTTAAAGAGCTTATAATATTGATTAACCGGTTTCATCAAGTCAAAGATCCTAATTGGACCAGATCATACAGATAAGCCGGTTTACCGAAGTATAGTTCTAATTCTCGTCCATAACAGATTGTGTATTACTTATATTTGGCTAATGTAAGAACGCATGGTGTTGTTAATGAAAATTGGCTTTTTCTTTAACTATACAGGGGAGTACCAAAGGCTAGCCACGACCTATTTTCCCTTTTATATTGGTCTAAGATATGCTTATTGAGCATATAAGAGAGTCGGTGTCACGACTCACGATGCATATCTTCACTAATCACTAATGATAATGACATAGTTGGAAAATCGAGAGAAGTGATAAACCAAAAGTTAGAAATGTGAAGACAAATATTAGGAGCTCGTTATTTTCATATAAATCTTAAAAAGACATGTTATATAAAATGTGAATTTAATTAAGAACATGTAAATTTTATCTTTAAAGATAAAATTCACTACTATTTTAAACCTCATGTCTTCAAGCTTAAGAACGTGTTTTGAGGGGTACGTTTTGTACAGCATTTGCAAATCGCAAATGCATATTTTGGGCTAAATAGATGCTTTTGTCATTTTTTAATCATGTTTGCCACATATATAGTAAAGATGATTCTTCATCCAAATGCATTTATATACCGAAGTAATTATTTGTTGGTTTTGGTGTTTAAATTTCAAGTATGCACTTAATAAATTATTATTTTTTTTCTATTTTTCATTTTTCAATAATTTTTGTAATAAATGATATATAATGCATATATATTTTTTTATAATAAAAAGTTTAGGTGATTTAGGTTTTGGGAACTCATCCGAGTTAAGACATACCTTCATGTTCAAAGAGTGCTTACAGAGATATTTAAAGAGGTACTCACTTACAGAGAATTCACTAGCAGCTTCCTCAAATAGGTAGGATTCGAATACTCCAAATTATAAAACAATATTACTTTTCCAAAACAAATTAACTTCAAACTCACTTTTGCCGATTTTTTTTTAAAATATTGATAGAAAATGAAGTTTGTAAATGTTTTTTTTTATTGACTCTCTAATTAACAACTTTCAATTGTTGAATGTCTTTTTGCACAAATTACATTCATCAAATCCGTTTAAATATAAATCAATAATAGGAATATGATAGGCAGTTGTTAAGCCCATCAAAAATAAGATGGGTTATTAGGTCCATTAAAAATGGGAAAAGATGACTATATGTAATCTATTATACTTATATAAAAAGATTCCTTTTCGAGACACCATGTTTGTCCACTTAAGTAATACTCGCACAAGAGTATTTGTAGGTAAATAACATTATTTCTAACTAGCTCTTACCCCGTGCAATGCACGAGTTATTGATATTTTAATTTTTTTATATTAAATATTTTAAATTTAAGATTATTATTAACAACAACCAAAAATAATTATATAAAAAGGCCGGAGTTCAAACCAAACCGAAATAAAATTAATCTAAATGATTTTGTTGATAAATTTTGTACTTACCCATATAAATCAAAAATAACACTTTTTATCTGAGACATTATCTATTTATTTGATAAATAAATTAATATTTTTCTATGATTATTTGCTTTATTGTGATAAATCAAAATTAAATCAGAATTTTGTTTGATGGTATTATAAGCATAATGTCTCTTGTTTATTTTGAGAAGGAAAGTTGAATGTTACAATAAAAAGTTATTTATTTTTTTCAACTTTATCTTTCCGATTTTTCTATATTTCCTTAAATAATGGGATTTGTATGCAGTTTATCTTTGGTCACGTGTTTGGTTACTTACCTTAACAAATTTTATAGATTTAAGTTATATTTATCCAAAATAATTTATTTATTTATTATCTATTTAATTTCAAATTATAATATCTTCAACGAGGATAATGATTTAGAAAATTTGAATAATTTATTTAATTTCAAATCATAATATTTTAGTTAGAGATAATGATTATTTACTCGTAAAGATTTGTCCAAGATTAATAACAAATTCAACTTATTTAATATGCCTTTATCTAAAATAAATTAATGATTTGAAAAACGTGAATAATCTATCTAATTTCAAATTGTAGTATTTTGGTTGCGGATAATGATTTCAAATTGTAATTTTGATTCTCTTGTACAAAAAATTTAAAAAAAAAATATTTACATCAAGTATAAAATTGTAGTTTAAGTTCTTTTGCCCCTCATATTTTGTTTTCATATTTTTCCCACCTTGTCCCATTCCACTTGCCTATATACCCTCCTAACCAAAGAGACCTATGATGCAACACGGTCCCTAATAGCTGAAAGAGATGATAATCCCTTTTAACTAAGAAACAAATGAATCATCTTCAAAATATTGAAATAAAAATAAGATTAAAGAGGAACTTAAGAATCATAAAATATAAATTAAGATGAGTGAAAAATATTAGAATTATATAGAATTAATGATGGAAAAAAAATACAAAAATTGAAGATTGACATAATTGGGAAATTGTTGTTTATGTGAACAAATATATTGAACTAACTCTCACCCCGTGCAATGCACGGGTTATTGATATTTTAATTTTTTTTATATTAATAATTTTAAAGTAAAGATTTTTCTAAATTTTAACGTAAAAATTATTATTACACAACAATAAAAACAAATTATACAAAAAGGTATAGACTCAAATCAAACCCTACACTTAAAAAAAATAATTTAAATAAGTTTGTTGAGAAATTTTGTACTATCTTGTATCAATAAATTAACATTTTCATAAAAAATGAGTTTGTTGAAAAATTTTGTACTTCCTTATATAAATAGAAAATAACATTTTTTTATCCGATATTTTCCTTATTTATTCAACAGATAAATTAACTTTTTTTTACATGATTATTAACTTTATTATGATGAATCAAAAGTAAATCAGAATTAGATATTCCTTATTTATTTAATAGATAAATTAATATTTTTATATGATTATCAACTTTATTATGATAATTAAAAATAAATTAGAATTAAATATTTTGATCTTTTTTGTTTAATGGTATTATGAGAAAAATTAAGGATAAATTGGAATATCCACTATTTCATAGAACATGAAGACGACATTGAAATTGTTATTTTTGACTATCTTGGTTAACACATTGCACTTTATTATGAATATAATTAATGTTGGCTCTTTTTCTTATATATTTAATATTATATTTGTCTATGTATAGATGAGTATTAAATTAATATATTTTTTATTTAGTTGATCGATAAATTAACAATTTTTTATCATGATATTATGATTAATTATTAGAGTGAAATGAAAATTAAGCTTTTTTATATTTTTTTTGTTTGATGGTATTATGAGTAGATTTAAAGATGAATCAAAATATTTTCTATTGCATAAGACATGATAATTTAGCATATTTTAAATATAATTATCACATCTAATATGAAAAATTATACATAATTAAACCAAAATTATACATTCTGATTTTTTTATTGGATAATATTATAAGATATTTCTTATATTTATTTGACGGATAAATTAATATTTTTTTACCATTATTATTTTTTTAATATAATTATCACATTTATTATTATTATTATTATTATTGTTATTCGTATTTAATCTTTTTCATCGTTTATCTTTTCTAATGACAAAAACGGAAAAAAAAATCATAAATAAATTAAAAAATATTGTTTCTTCAAATAGGCAAAAGACTCACCAAAATTATTTCTTACCGGAATACGATCAGGGTATTTCTTCTTAATCCTATAAGCCTTAGCCCTTATCTTCTTTGAAAAGAGAAAATGATCAATTATTTGCATATTCTTTCAACAAAGGACGATCAAAGTAAGTATGTATAACAACTTACCAAAATTTTAAAAAAAAAACAACTTACCAAGGTCATGCTCTTGTTTGAAGTAACTCATTGATGCTATTCATCCTGAAATTAGCATTAAGCAAAAGTCAATTAAAAGTATAACAAAATATGCATCATCTAATAAGTAATTCATCAAACACTCAAAATCAAAATTAAGAGATTTAAGTAGAGGAATGAGGGAAAAAATAAAAATAAAAGAAAGAATTTGGAGAAAAGAATTCTTCGAATTAGATCGAACTTTAAAAATTGAATGGGAGAGCCTATTATATATATATATATATTGATTCTTTTAATATTTTTTAAATATTTTTGTTGAGGATAATGATTTGTTCAACAAATTGAGGATAATGATTTCACATACAGATAATGATTATATAAATTTAAATAATTTTAATTTAATTTCAAATTGTAATTTTGGTTAGAGATAATGTTATTTACCTACAAACATATAATGATTAAATAAATTTAAATAATTTATTTAATTTTAAATTGTAATTTTGATTAGAGATAATGATTATCTACCTACAATTTCTCTGGTACGAAGAAAGCTTCACGGAACAAACGTGGTGCCTCGAAAATTTCTCCGGCAAACGTAGTGTCTCGAAAAGGGATCCTTTTATATATAGACAGTAGATAGTAGATAAAATTATAATTTGAAATTAAATAAATTATCTATATGTGAAATTATTATCCTCAATTTGTTAAAAAAAAGTAATCATTATCCTCAAAAAAGATAAATCCAAAGAGATGAGGCTTCTATGGTCATAGCAAAGAGTCCATGATAAACCTAATTATCCTTAGTTGTCGATAATTAAATAAATAATTCAAATTTATTTAATCTTATCTGTGAAATAATTATCCTTAATTGTCGAAAATTAAATAAATAATTTAAATTTATTTAATCTTATCTGCATTTGAAATCATTACCCTTAATTTTACAAGTTTTCCAGATCACTATATATAGTATGCAATATGCATTGGATGACTCCTCAACGGTGTTTTAGCATTTCTGCGAATTGGAATTGACTCACAAACTTATGGATATTTTGGTAAACAACATTCTCATAGTTATATTCACCTTCAATTTTTGTATTTTTTCGTCGTTAAATTTTTTTAATTCTAATAATTCGCGCTCATTTTAATTTATATTATTTCATTTTTAAGTTTCTCTCTAAATACTTACTTTAATTCAGCAATTTGTGTTAGTGATTGATTCTTCAACTGCGGGTGACGATAGAGTGCATCAAAATCTAATGTTGCATTAATTGTTTCCACGGTGGCTATCACAAACTACTAAGGAAGATGATTATTTATTGTTATCTACACCAATGACCTCTTTAATCATGCGGACAATGGAAGATGGTGTGTGACGGTGGCCGATATACCCAATTCTACCATTTCGTTTTCTTAAGAGATTCAAGCTTTAATTTAAGAAGACTTCATTTATGACTCCGACAATATAATAATAGGATTTGATTTTTTCTATAATATATTTTTTTTGTTACATGGGAGGTCTGAGACTATAACTCATGACCTGGGGGATGGGGAAATCCTAAGTATCCCTGCAGCCACCAACTGGGCTGTCTTACGCGGATTTTCTATAATATATTTGGTCTATTGTAATAGATAAAAATCATCGTATATAAAAATAGGATTTGATTTTATGCTTGATGTAAATATTTTTTGTTTTTATTGTGACAAGAGAATTAAAACTATTAATAACAAACCAAATGTAATCATATAATAATAGTATTTGATTTTCCTTCTATAATATATTTTGTCTATTGTAATAGATAAAAATCATCCTATATAAAAATAGGATTTGATATGCTTGATGTAAATATTTTTTTGTTTTTTATTGTGACAAGAAAATTAAAATTATGAATAACAAACCAAATTTTTTAACAATATTATCTTTCTATTTTTTTTCCTCATATGATATGGACCATTAGTCCGAAATCAATTAATAATTTTAAAAATCAATTCCGAGAAAAAAACTAAAAGTTATGTTGATAAACTAAATTTATGTTTAGTCACTCACACCGCTATTAAGATTTATATTCTCCATATTTATAAAGGTAAGATAGATATTATTATTTATTATGTAGAAATGTGAGTATATATATATATATATATATTTCAATAAAACTTTATTTTTCTAGCATATTCTTACATACATTATCCCACTACTGTTTTGGTATATAGAGATTATGGCTTATTTAAAAAAATTAAACTAAGAGTTCATCTTTATTTTTTTTTGTTGGCATATGTCTTCATTTTTTAATATTAAGATATGAGTAGTGTTTAAAAAAAAGAAATAAAATAAAATAAAGATTAAGATCTAATAAAATAAAGATAATCATAAAAAATAATAAAAATATTTAGCTTGAGATAAGATAAATATTTTTAGGAGTCGGATTAACTAATCAAATCAAAGCTCGAAACTGGTTGAAAATTGAAATGGCAAGCTTTGTATCTTTTAGTAATTCAAAAATGATTCTCAATCAAATTGGTTTCATATCACCATCTCCTATTCCTATGCCTCGTTATCCAAATCCCCCCCTTTTCTTCAACAGAGTTTCTCTTTCTCGCCTCCGTGTCTGGGCTTCCATGATCGACTCCTCCTCCTCCTCTGATTTCGTTAGGCGTACTGAACGAGCTTGGTTAATCTCTCAGGTTCGTTCACTCTTCTTAACCCAGCATGCTGAAACTGAATTTAACTTACGCTATTTTAATTTAGGGTCACAAAATGGAACATAGGTGGGTGTCTCTATGCAGGCTACCTTCCAAAACTTAAATGCAAGCAATCCTATTATGCTGTTTCTAATGTCCACCGATAAAAAACTAGAGGATCATACACCACAACACTTAAAAGAAAAAGGATTAAATATCAAAATGGTTGTAGTAAATATTGACTTATTTAAAATTGGTTCTTGCATAAAAAAAGGTTTTGATTTTGGTTTTTGTATTTATGCTTTGATTTTGGTCCATTTTATTAAATTTTGGTCCCATAATTATGTTGGTAGTTTGTTTTGGTCCATCTAGTATTAGATTTGATAGTTTTAGACCTTCTACTTACATGGTTTTTGAATTGGTTATCTTATGTAATGGAAATTGTCTTTTTACATCTGAGAATTAATGTATCATCCTTTATTGGTCATAGAATGTAATACATTATATTTTCGGCGTTTTCTATCCACATTTAACAGGAGAGACCAAAACCAAAACGTTTTGTAAATGTAGGGAACAAAACCAATTTATTTAAGGAACTAATTTCAAAGGATCAATATTTACATTAGTATTGGCAATTAGGGCCAATGGGCGGGTATGAGCCGGGTCATTGCGGGCTTTGCATTTTTGCGAGCGGGCATGGGCGGCCCTAATTGAGTTTAGGGCGAAAAATTCAGGCCCTGCCCGCCCATATTTTTTGCGGGCGGGCATGCGGGCCGCCCAATTTTTTTTCCTTTTTTTCAAAAAAAAAAAACGCTGTCGAAAGATTGGTTGAGAAATGTGGAGTCGAGGACGGTACCTTTAAGAAAATTTTGTACTTCAAATCCAGCATTAACATCACTAGTTTGTTATTTAATTCATGACTCTTCTGAATAGGTGTTTAACAACAATTTTATTGTTGATTCTGGTACTACTTTACCTGGAGTGCCTATTTATTTCTCTTTCTGATTATAACATTGTATACATTGTGGACGAATCATAATTGAGATTGTAATAATGATTTTGGCCAAGGGAATGTATTTTTGATTTGGAAGGGTGTATTGGCTTTTGGGCCACTTGGTCCAATTTCCTTTTTTTTATATATAACAATGCCCGCGGGCGGCCCATGGGCGGCCCTAAAATGCCCGCAAATTTTGCGGGCGGCCCTGCCCAGCCCTAAAAATTTTATGGGCGAAAAAATCAAGCCCTGCCCGCAAATTTTGATGGCGGGCTGGGCGGGCCCGTGGGCGGCGGCCCTAATTGCCAATACTAATTTACATGAACCATTTTGGTATTTAAGCAAAAGAAAAATAAAGGACAGTTGCTGGTAGTGTATACTAATTTGTTTAAAAAAAAAAAACTAAATGCTTATTAGCATTAAGATAAAATGGGTTGTCCACTAACAATCCTAAAAAATTTTCTGAATACTTTTTCTCATTCAGTTGATTTAGATTTCTCTGAACACTTTCATTTTTTCCCCTTTTCCTCAATGTTCTCCAAAATAAACGATTGCATCATCTTTTTTAATGTGCTTGGCTATTGGCTCAGAGGTTTACAGTTACTGAAGTCACAAGCCTGTACTGTGATTCTGTGATGGTTACATCTGCTGTGACTTTCAATTTCAATCCACTTTTAGAAACACTTGCAAGTTCTGTTTATTACTATCATTTATTTATCGGGAACACTGGTGGCAGGAACATATATATTTATCAAAGGACACCATGTTATCATTGTCAATGTGATTGCCAAGTAATTGAAACTACTACTTCTGGTCCTGTAGGACACATTCTAGAAGAAATCTTTGGTCCTATATATAGTGCACTTTATATTTTCTATGCATCATTAATTGTTTTTTTTCCTCTTTTTTGCTCTTATAAATGCTTTGACTAACTATGTTTTTTTTGTTATTCATTAATGATTGTGAACTTTCCAAGTAAAGTGGATGAGGTAAAATTGTAATGTGACAATATATTCTCATAAAATTCACAAAATTAACCACTTTCCTTGCTCCGAGGAATACGGTTAAGTATGCCCTATATATATATATATATATATATATATATATATATAGGACCGGAGGGGGTATTGGGAATACCTGTGTCTTATTATTACATTTTTAATAGGGTCAAAGCATAAGTCCTATATGATCATGGCAGGTCAGGCAGGATAAACAAAAATAGAAATTTTGTATGGTAAAGATGATTTTTCATGTTCACCGTAGCAAATACTACCTACTTAAAAGTTGCTGTTGGCGACAAATAAACGAAACTACACAACAACAATAACTAAGCTTTTTCTCACTAGGTGGAATCGGCTACATGGATAAAATAACATCGTGATGTTCTATTGTAATTTGTAAATCATGTCTATAGTCAAGCAAATGACATCTAAATGAAACTGTTATACAGAGTCTAATTTGTTTCACACCCCTGCTCTGCTGAATACTTATTTGAGTGATCTGAAATTACATACAATCATGATACTTCCATTCCTGTCCTTGGTCTCTCTGATATTTATATGATGCTTGCAGCAACCTAGCCCCATTGTGTGTTCATCTTGCAACTCAAAAGGGCATATTGAATGCAAATGGTGTAGGGGTACTGGTTTTTTTATTCTCGGAGATAACATGCTTTGTGAAGTTCCATCCAGAAACACTAGCTGTAAAATTTGTGCTGGAAAGGTACCACCTTTATGTCATGATGAAAGATTAATTGAATTCAGTTCCCCAATACTGGTTGTACATTCTCATCATACCAGTTTACATGATACTTATGTTGTTGATTACTATTTGTTATTATACAGGGATCTACGTGCTGCTCTGATTGTCAAGGAACAGGCTTTCGTGCGAAGTGGTTGGAAGAACCTCCCACTTCCTAGTAGCAAAACTGGTACTCAAATGTTGGTGTATAGATTTTAGGTCGTCAAATATTGAAGTTACATTGTACCTCATTTACATCTGTCTGATAGTTGCATTAGCCTCTTCAAGAGCAGATTACTCGTACTCCTACTTTGAACAATATTGTCTTGCTGCTCATGTTTTAAAAAATGCTTACATGTAGTAAGCAATCAATTATTACATGTACGAGTATAACAGTACATTGTATCATTCTTTTACAGAATGTAATATAAACGATTAGTTTTACCATTTATACGCTAGTTTCTATTTCAACGTGTATGTAAACACTTAACCTCCCAGCTCAACTCGTTTTATGGTGTCTTGAAACTCTTCATCCGTTTGAAATTTAAAAATTGCTTTATTTAAGGGAACAGTGCAGTTGAGGTTTAGTACTAAAGATGTTTTTCTCTTTTCTTTGTTTGGCTTAAATAACAGAGAAAGATAAATACGGAGAGACAAGACCACATGTCATGCAACCATATATTAGTGTATCATAGAACAAACTATAAGTATTCGTTATTAACAACTTGTTGCTCACAATCTCCTATGTGTCCTGATAAAGTTTGTTGTATTCATTGCAATGGCGGTTGAGCATACATATATGCCAACAGAGCACAGTGAAGCTGATACCAGCAGGAGGGCTTTCCATTGTCTCCCAGATACCAGAATTGCCAATGCTACTGATGCAATGGCCACAGCGGAAAGGGCATTTTTCCAAGCTTGGAAAGCTTTGACCACGGTTCTACATCCCTTGCAATGTATCACATGTCTAAAATATCTATTGGCTAAGTTTGGAGCATGCATTGTTCCTATGCCCCCCTTGGCAGGTGAGGAAGCTGATAGTCCTGCAACGAGTCCCGCTGGTGCGTGTTCCACCACAGCAGGCACTTCGGGCAATGAAATAGTGCTGTGACCAAAATGATAAGGCATCCCATGCCCCACTTTGTCCATCCACTTTCGGTATTCAGCAACCCATGTGTCTGATGACTTAAGATTCAGGTACAGTTCCTTCGTGGGAACCTTCTCTTTCAACAGAGTTTCATTTTGGGATGATAGGAATCCCATGTCTTGCTCAAAAACCTTGCTTGCATTTTGATGGAAGTACCATTTCGGGAACAGTTTTGCTAGTGGGGATCTTTTTGTTGCTCCAAACCTCACTATCAGCAAGGATTTACCTTGCCCAGTTGGCGTACAAAGGAACAGGCCACTGAAGTAGTTTTTTTCACCATTTTCATCAACAATTTCCCTGTTATTTTGCAGAACACAAGGAGCCTCGAACCGTAAGAAGTTAGCAGGCTTAGACCCATCTTTCTCTTTGCCCCACCAACCTGCAAACCCTCTATCAGTTCGTTCAGTTACCTCAAAACGCAGTGGTTGTGCATCCTCTCTTTTTGCAGTCCAATCTGTTCTATCATGTGAGATTGGGATGTGAGCAGGATCCATTAGGTTTTCCAGAAGAATAGAGTGATCATATGGGAGTTCATGAGTTGTTGAAACATCTTGAAACCCTGTCCTTGCAAAGTTCTCAAACCAGGGTATTTTGCTGACATTTGAAGGTGTCTTTCTAGACATCCATACCCAAAGAACACCTTGTGAGTCCCTCACCTCATATGTTTTAACACAGGCTGATTGAGGGATTTTGGCATCGGCCGGAAGCTGTTGAAAACAGGAAAAAAAAAAAAAGAACAGCAAAATGCAGATTACTATCATGTGGTATTAATCTCAGAAGAACTGTATTGACAATTGACTTTAAGGTAGCTTTTGGAGCGTGGATAAAACATAATATAATGGAATGTTTTGTTCTGCTTCTTATTTGGTTCCACTACTTTTAGTGGGGATGTGGATCCTCTCCTATTTTTTAATAACATAATATGGTCCTATTGGAGAAAGAAAGACACTGAATTTATTATGAAATAGACCCCATGATTGTTTAGGAATCAAAATGAACCATTTTAAGACCTCATCTATAGTTCTATTCTATACATAAGATAGACCACACATGGAATATAACTCATGTTATAATCTGTACAGATCTAGCAGATGTCCTGATCTAACAGATCTATCAAACTCTACCTAAGTGTATATGTAATAACCAACCTGAGGTATCTTCACACATTTGCCTTCACCTTCAAATTGCCATCCATGGTATAGGCACTCTAGCCTTCCATCAATCAACTGTCCTTCAGATAGTTTTGCTAACCTGAATTTAGCAAAACATAATAAGGACCAGCATTTTGACAACTCAACCTACAACTACAAGTCTACAATCATAATCAAAGACTTCAAGTACCTGTGAGGGCAGCGATCTTCATAACAATGAAAGTGGTCATTGGCATCCTTGAACAACACAAGTTGCTTGTCAAACACTTTAAGACCAAGGGGTGCATCTTCAGGCACATTCTGAGTCAAGTACAATGGGTACCACTCTTCTTCCCAATCATAATCAATAACTATCCTGTCACCTCTCCTCTCCTCCTCACTTGAAGGACCTACAAGAACCTTGTGATCTTCCCCATCAACCAAAGTTGCACCTTTGATATCTGCCACAGCTCCACACTTGGCATGCTTCCTTCTTGATGCTGGTAATGGTTTGAATGGGTGGCCATGGGAAGGGAGAGTCCAAAGTAGTAATAGTGGTGAGTTTTGCTTGGTTGATGGTGGAGCATGATGAAGATGCAAAGGGAAACAAGTTTTGGTGTGTGATAAAAATGGATTCACCAACGCCATGTTACTATAGTTTGGTTTGGTTGGAAACAAAAGAAGTATAAGAAAGATTAGTTAGCATGAAAGTACAGTAGCTAGAACCATGACATGTGGGTCTTTGTTGCAGTTGCTTTTGCTTGTAGGATTCGTGTATCCTTTGTGGCCACACGTTACATTGGTGCTTACATTAAAATCTAGAATGTACAAACACTCTTGTAATGAATACTTGTCAACATGGATCACACATCACTGTCAATCTGTCATGCAAACAACTGTGTTTATTCATTTTCGTGTGTTTAGGTGAGAAGGGGAAAATGAACTTCTCACTTAATTATATCAAAATACTATATTTAATTATTTATACAGTATTAAATTAGAATGTATAACTCTTATTATTCTAACTATTTTTAGTGATGTGAAATGGGTGTTGAGTGTTGACATGCGAACTATCCCTCAAACTCTGTGGGCTTACAAGCGAAAATAAATAATTAAATTCATTAAAATATAAAATTAAAAAAATTAAAAATTTATATTTCATATATTTTATATTTTTTTATTACAACATATTATATTAAATAACATTTTAACTTACTTTCAACTAATTTTGAACTTTTGCTTGAAAAATATTATTATTTTAATTTTCTTCGAAGCAAAATCATTAACCATATTCTTGTAGCTAATTTTCTCAATTACCATCAATACTAATTTATTTAGCCTTCTCCATAATTTATCTACATTGTTAATAAATGTTGGATACCTTGTGTGAACTCCCGCCCAAATGAAGTGAGAAAGTGGCCCCAGCTCTAAAGTAAACAAGCTAAACCATATTAAATGTGATTATTTAATTGGCAATGAAATGAATACTTTATTATACTACAGTGGACAATGTTTCCAATCCGAAACAGTGGCTTCTTTCTTTATTAATTATTTTATTCATTCACACAAAGCTCTCATAGAAGCTTTACATTGCTTCTTTCTTTTCTTTATATTGCTTCTTTCTTTAATAATTTTTTATTCACTGAACAATGCTTATGAATAGTAGCTGAAACAAAGCTTCTCATAGAAGCTTGCTACGTCTGGTGAGGCTTGAGGAGCTGAAACAATCAATTAAAAATGCAAAGAAAACCATTGAAATTCAAACACCCCCCAAGCTAATTTCAAAACAGCCCGCCCAACCTATCTCAAAATGAAAATTATAAATTTCAACAAAAAGCTTCTTTCTCTCTAATTACACCTCTATCTCTCTTTTCTCTCAACATTCAAAAACAAAGATGTCAATTCAAGCTGTGTTTTGCATCTTTCTTCCTCTCACTCTGTCCTCTTCACAGATGACATCTTCTTAAGCCTCACCAATAAAATTTTGCCCCATTTTCTTCTCTTTATTATCTGTAAATAGGAGTATGTATGAGGCAATGATTTAAACAATAGGATAAAACTTAATACTATTTTTGTCTTCAATTTGGCAACAGTAATGGCATGAAATACATATGCTCCTTATTGCTACATTCAGTCTAAAGTAGTAGTCCGAATCTCAACGATACAGTGAGAAGATTACTCTGAGAGCTCAATAAGTTGTAAATGGTAGTAAGTGTGCAATCTTTGAAATAGTGTTTATAATTATTTTTCTTTAAAAAAAACATACTTTAAAGGTTACTAACATGCTTGATAATTTTTTTTTAATCATTTTATAAGGATTTGGGTACTGTGCAGGAATCAGAGTAAATAAAAAACGGGCAGAGATTGTAAATTTAATGACAAAATATGTCAGATACAATGTTTGCATAAGCTAATTTGAGTTGCTTTGTGTAGTTGTATATTGATCCAGTGACATATCTATGTTTATGTCAGATAAGAATTATGACTAAACATGAATTGCAGGGGCATTAAGCAGTCTAAATATGCAATATGTGTGTGCATCACTTTCATGCAGATTACTAAAGATGGAAGATTTGAGGTCCAAACTTACTGCAGTTATCAAAGCGGCACTACAATCCAACGAAAGTGGTAATCATGGTGAATTTCATCAAGCCCAAGAGCAACCTGCTGCAAGATTACCTTCAGCTGAATCTGGAAGCAGTTGTTTCACTGCAAATACAGAATCAAAACCGCAAGGGGAAGCAAAGCCCACGTTCACATAACACATGTGAATCAATAATGAGGCTTAATAATTAATCACCAATGTTTATTAATATTTAATATACAAAAATGAGATAGATAGAGAGATTGGGTAGTGGTAAACAATTGAATTATTTCACTAAAAAAAATGGGGTGGGAGACAGGCAGAGCCTCAAAACCCGGATAATGTATTATTAATATTTATTAATATTTAATATTTAATATACAAAAAGGAGATAGATAGAGAGATTAGGTAGTGGTAAACAATTGAATTATTTCACTAAAAAAATTATGGGGTGGGAGACAGGCAGAGCCTCAAAACCCAGATAAGAGTTAAAAGTGCTTTTACACAAAGGAAACAGCTTTTACACATTTAAAAATGCTTTTATAATTAATATTTAAGGAGACAGGCCCATGTGAAGGGAGGATCCCACTGTTTGAGGTTAGAGTTGGTCGTGGGCAAGGCATGGACATGTGGGTCACATTTATTTAATTGCTCAATGCCTTAGCTTGTGTGAGCTCATTACATGTCAACATGGCTGTAAGAAGCACGATTTTTTTTTAAGAAGCACCTCCTTAACTATGATAAGATTATAAAAAAAACGAAAAAAAAATAAAATAAAGTTGTAAGATGTTGCTGGGGATTTCTCATTCTGTTAGACTTAAAAATCAAAGACCTGATAAACGAAACTTAAAGAGAAACATAGGAAAAAAACTTCTACAAGGAAAGTCACTCAAATTAATGCATTTTAGTCAATCAGAATCAGAACTACTCTCGAAGCTTAATGCATGAATAATACAGCTGACAATAGCTATTAGCTAAAGTTAATCAAAAGCATAGCTATTAGCTAATATCATAAGTAAAATAAACCACAGATGCGATCAAGCATGGTTTATAAGCATAGTTTCAGTTTTCCTTTAGATTTCCTTTTTCCTTTCGTAAATTATTTTCCAGAAGAAATGTTAAAATCAATGCTGCACATTGGAATGTTAAAATCATTAGATTTCCTTTTTCCTTTCGTAAAAGAAAGAAGGGAGGTTTAATACAAAACCCATCATCAACAACTTCAAAACACTTTTTTTTTTCGGAAAAAGGAATCTAATCCTCATCACCATATCAACAAAAACCCATCATTGGAATGTTTAATACAATTGGTTTGCTACTTAAGAGTTTCAGTTGATCTTTCGTAAATTGTTTTCCAGAAGAAATGTTAAAATCATTTAGATTTCCCTAAATTATTTTCTCATGTATTATATTAGCTTGAACTCTTGGAACAAAACTCATTATCAAAAAACAAAAAAAACTTTAACAAGGAAACTATGAAGGCAGCATATATGTTTACCATAGAGAACTCCACACAACCAAATTCAACTGCTACCAGTTCACAATGAAGGCTTTGATAATGAGCATATAGAGGATCATCCTGCAACAATTACATAATCATAATTATTAATTAGAATGATCTTAGCCAGAAAAAAAATATCAGAAATATATCTAATAAATGTATAGGAAACAGAATGTCATATGGGTACCATATTATTTTCACATTTTAAGAATCAAGTTGTATAAATAATGTTAGTAAAACAGTGAACTTTCAAGTGTAAGGAAAATGACAAAATGATACTTCAAATCAAACGAGAAGAAATGTTAAAATCATTTAGATTTCCTTTTTTCTTTCATAAATTATTTTCTCATGTATTTAATAATCTACATCTACATTGTTAATAAATGGTGAATAATCTTGTGATGGACTCCCGCCCATTTTTCTTCTAAATGGTGGGCCCCATATTTACTTAAGGTAGTACATTGCCTTTTTTCTTTAATATTTTATTCATTTAACAATGCTTATACCAAAGCTTCTCATAGAAGCTTGCTACGCCTGCTGATTGTCCCTGCAAAGATTACTTAAGGTAGTGCATTGCTTCTTTCTTTAATATTTTATTCATTGAACAATGCTTATACCAAAGCTTCTCATAGAAGCTTGCTTCGGCTGTTGAGGAGCTGAAACAATATATTAAAAATACAAAGAAATCCATTGAAATTTAAACACACCGCCCAAGCTAATTTCAAACACCTCTATCTCTCTTTTTTCTCAAGCTGCAGACATAAGCCCATTGAAACACAAGAAGCTAGCATTTCTGCAACTAGAATTTCAATCTTTGTTTCCCTTCACCTTCAAAAAACAAAGATATCACTTCAATATGTGTTTTGCATCTTTCTTCCTCTCAATCTGTCTTCCTCTTCCCAGATGGCATCTTCTTCTCAAGCCTCACCAATAATCAACAATGTATTAAATTTAGGAACAGAAATGAGTTGTAAATGATAACAAAGTGTGCAGGAAGAATTCTCAAATAAATGGTAACAAATCTGATCTTAAATTTCGATGATATTCCTATTCAAAATTGACCATTTATATGCTATTCATTACTATTTATACGAACAAACACATTTTTTATTTGAACAGAAAATTTTGTTGGGGACAAGATGCAGCTAGAATTTGAGATAATCAGAGGTAGTATTGTGTGCGGCAATTTGGCTTCTGTTATTTTTTATATCATATATTTTGTTCTTTCCTTTAGACCTTTATTGTCTGTTGGATAAGGGATGCATAGAACATTTAATAGTCTCTACTGTTTGTTGTTACAAGAAAATAATTAATTTGCTTTCATGAGAAGAAATAATGTAAATGTTTATGCATAAATAGTGATTGCTTTTAAAAGGAAACCATGACAAGCATGATCAATTGTTAATACTAAAGGGTGTTATTAGGCAATAAAGAAAAGGGTGTGCTCACCAATTATTTTTAAGCTCCATTATCCAATACCTAGCTTGCCAATATCCTGTACAAAACCTGCGAACTTTAAGCCAATCTTATATTGTGAATTATGAAACATATGAAGAAAATATATAAAAACAATAAAGAAATTTACTGAACAGGAAGACCAAAATATAAATGTGAAGAGGTATATGAAGATTTGCACTAGAGTTTTGACTCTTTGTGAGGTATGGATTATAAGATTTGCACTTGGTAAGTCTTATCGGTTGTGAACACAACAATTTTTTTGCAAGCATGTTTAACCTCATTGCAAACCATAGAAAAGTGTATATGAGAATCACTAGCAAAATAACCTATAGACTTAAAATTAAAAAAAGCTAAATGTTCAATGCATTAACTGTTAATTTGAAATGATAAACAACACTAATCTACATTGGCAGAGAAAAATTGACCATTTATATGCTATTCATTACTATTTATATGAACAAAGACATTTTTTATTGGATGACCCTGATATACAAAGAAAAAGGTTTGACTTTGAAGCAAAATAAAATTGGGGAAAAAAAGGGAAAGTGTAAACAAGGGTAATACAGAATTTCAATGGTAGGCCACAAAGAAAAGTGGGGAAAAAAAAGGGATTTACAAAAGTTGACATAGTACAAAGGCCATAAAACATTTGCAAACAAAGCAGAACCCCTCCAATTCACTAATAAGTTAAAAGCTACAAAGCTGAACTTGAATCATGTGATATGGAAAAAAAAATACAAAACAAGCTAAAGAGAAAAATGACACCCTATACTGCTATACATCATAATATGAAGACATGCACATGAATTTTATGTCAGAATATGTCAGACAGAAAAACCCCATGTATTACAAAAAGGGACCACTTTCCATCTATCGCCAAGTGTTCAAGAAAAGGCATCAATCAATGAAGAACAATAACTTGTGAGATTGAAAAAACACCTTCAAAATTTCAAACTTTGCCCACTACTTGGAAGTTGGAACAAAACAAAGCCAAAGATCAAACACATGACAGGCAAACAAAAAAAACTCCCAGTTCAAAAAAATTTCAAAATTGATTAGCAATTCAAATCCAACAATTTTAAAAAATCAATTTAAAAAAAAAAACCCTTTGCTTTTGCAGCTTCACCAACTTATAATCAAATAAGAAACAAGCTTAAGCTAATAAAGACACAGAGAATCATCAGCTAAGAGGATGAATAAAAAGATCAGTGCAGAAGATCAAACAAAAAAATTACTCCTTCCATGGTGCACAAGAACAGTGCAGAGTATCGGTGCATTAGATCAGTGGAGGAGAAGATCCAAGGCGATGGCGGTGAGGCTACCATCGACGATCTGAGAACCGGCGGAGGCGGGAGGAGAGAAGGACGATCTGAGAAGGAGTGATTTGTGGATGGTGAGAGAGGGAGATTTGTTGATGGTGGGAGATGAGGCCGTGAGGGGTTGTTGAGAGATAGAGTGTGTTCGTGGAGACCGGAAGGAGCGACGGTTGAAACCGGTATTAGTGATAGAGGGAGATTCGAAGAATCGAAGGGTGGTGCGGAATCCAAGTGTGGTTGTGGCTTGCTCAATCCAAGTGCTGAGAAAGAACGAGAAGAAGCAAAGTGACGGCTTGCTGTGTTGTGAGACTGAGAACCAGGGTTTCTAATTCTAGGCTGTGTCTACCATGCTCACTGATGAGTTTTATTTTAGCATGGTGCAGTGAAAAATGGCAGTAAAAAGTAAAAGTGTATCAAGGTAATTTTTTTTTAACCTGAATGTACCTACCGAATACCTACTGAAGTGGTTAACATGTATATTGCAAAAAAGCCCCTAATTTCAGCTCCATCGCCTACTGAAGTGATTCCAGATCTGATTCCAGATCTTCATTTCTGCTTGAAGAGCTCCACCGTGCTTGAAGAGAGCTCCTTCGCTGTTCTTCTTCATCGCAGGGACTGTGCGGTGCTTCTCCGTCTCCGTGCTTCTTCGCCGTTGGTTGTTGTCCGTCGTGGTGCTTGTGCTGGGACCGCCGTGCTTCTCCATCGCAGGGACCTCCGTCGTGGTGCTTCTCCGCCGTGGATCTGAGTTCTCTTGTCCTCTTCGTTCGGTATTGGAGCGTCGGTGTCCATTGGAGCTTCATTTGAGCTGCAGATCTTGGTGTCCTGCAGATCTTATAACACAGATATGAATCTGCTGCCCTCTTCTTAATTCATGTAGTCGCGATCGGAGCTTCGTTCGCGATTGGAGCTTGGGACCCGATTCCTGCTGTGGTGTTCATTGGAGCGGTGTTCCTGAATTCTTCTTCTTCGTGCTTCGTCCCTCTTCGTGCTTGGGACCCGATTCTTCTTCGTCCCTCTTCGGTCCTCTTGTTTCATTCATTGTTCGTGCTTGTCCCGAGGTTCGTCACTCTTGATTCACATGAGGTAGTATTTATGTTTATTTTTAAATTTTAGAATTTAATAATTTAATTAGGTTTGAATTGTTAGATCAGTGATTGATTTTTTTGTGTGTTGTTATTGTAGGTGAACCTTGGCGTGGATTAGAAGTATGTTATTTTATTGAAACTTGAATGTACTGTGATGTTCAGTTAGGAACCGTGATTGCAGTATTTTGAAATGTGAACCTTTTGTGGAGGTTGAGTGTTATTGTTACCGTTTGGATTCTGTTTAGTTATGAACTTGTATTAGGTCGCATTGTATCATTGCATACCTTGAGTGTGTAGCTACGGGTGATGCACTGGATGCTTTGCAATTGGTTCATTAATGTTGCAGGCAATTATGACTGATGAATGCTTTTTTATTTTCTTTTTCCTTGTTCATGTTGTATCCTGTGCTGGACAGGACTATCATAACATTAGGTAGCTACTTATGTTTGGTATTTTTATTACCTGATAAATAAACTTGTTCAGTTTGAACCTTCTAGAGGAATCTTATTGAGCCTGAATTGGTCTGTCAGCAAAATTTGCATCCACTTTGTGAGGTTTCTTTAACTTAACCTTTTCAGGCTATAGCAGAATTCAAGCAGGGAAAAGTTGAATACAGGGCAGACAAAACTGGAATCGTACACTTGCCTTTTGGAAAAGCTAATTTTGCAGAAGAGGACCTTCTTGTAAACTTGGTTGCTGCAATAGTATGTTCTTCTCTAAACTAAATTCCTTTCCAACTTTTTCACTAAATGATAAAGTAAACCTTTAACTTCTCATCCATCCTAATCTTAGAGATCGGTAGAGGCAAACAAACCATCTGGTGCGGAAGGCGTGTACTGGAAAAGCGCGCAGATATGCTCAGCTATGGGGCCTTCAATTAGGTTAAATATCAGGGAGATGCTTGATTACAGGCTTCCATCAGAATAGAACACCTGTAAATGCAGTGCTTGTTTTGATTTAGTCAGCTTTCTGGGTGCCATTGTCTGATCTTGCCAAAGATTTAGTCAAAAGATGTTACCAAAGTTGCATACAGGGATGAATGGGGGATATTTTGGTGGTTTGAACTTATAATATCTCTGTTAAAAATCTGCACCTATAATCTATGCAGTGTGCATAGTCTTTGACCCCTAGCTGAGGAATTTTACCTTGTATTACTTTGTAACTAACACCAGAGATTTAAATTATATTTTGCTTCTTGGTAATAAATTTTGTTTTCTGCATTCGATAATTAGCTTGTGCTTAACCGCCTGTGTTTGGTGTAAATATTGCATGATAAATATAAAATAAAATAAAATTTTACTGATGTCTCAGCTCTGCAGTTATAATGGCTAGTAGAATTTAGCAGTAACCGTAGTTGGTCCTTTTGGCGTGACGTCTCTACCTTTTTCTCATGCACTCAATTCTTCAGATCAGCTAGTTGTTATGGGCTAGGCTTCCCTTTCTTTTCGTTATCCCCTTTTTCTTACATTTGTTACAAACCATCTAGTATCTACATTTTGCAAGTGTGCTGAATAATTTGGATTCGATCCTAATGGGATCGCAGGGGTGGTTAAGCCAGAAAAGAATCGTTAGTTGATCCATGTGTTTGAGGTTGCTCATTTTTATAACATATGTCTATGTCCAAAGGCTGTTCGGTCCTGCCCATGTTTATAAATGGTGAATATTTTCATGCAAAAGTAGTGATCGCAGCTGTCATGAGATCCTCAAAGTACTTATGCTTCTTAGCTCCCTTCAATCCAAATTATGATCTTGATTCATGAGAAGTAGTAAAAATGAGACAACATTTCATTGGTTTGGTGTAGCATGTTTAAATAATTTTAGTCCTTTATCTTTTAAAAAACAATTAGTTTGGTGATTTCCTCACAAAATATTATATTTTACCATAATATTCCTGAATATTCTGGGGTTAACAGGGAATATTCTAGAATATTCTGGTGCAGTCTAATTTTTTTATGAAGGAAAGACCAAAATGAACCTTTTTAAAAAAAAATTAAACGAAGAAAATTATTCAAAAAAAAAATAAAGGGCCAAAGTGAATCTGAAAATAAGATAAAAGAACAAATATACATTTAAGCCTTTAGTTAATGGTATTCATAAACCAAATTTTGGATATATATTTACAAAATTACTCCTATTAATATTTTTAAAAATATAAACAGTGTTAAATAAATAGGGTATTTTTCCATATAAGTAATTAATGACCATTTAAATTTGGTATATCGTCTTATAAATATGAAAAAAAAAAACAAAACTCTCAACATGGTATAAAAAAAACTTTATACTTATTAAGGAAGTTAGTTGAGTGATTTTATTTTTCTCAAATTAATAATAAAAATAAACTATTTTACCGAACTTACATCGGCAATGAAAAAATTAAATCAGTCAACCAATTTGTAGGGATATTTTAGGAATTGTTGCATTTGGAATGCATAGTTACTTAATTTTTTTCTTATAATTGAGACCGGAATGAGTACTAAGCAGTTGAGATCTAAAGAAGAATGGATCAACGACCCCACATTACAAGTGCTGAAGGTAGGAGGGAGACACATCTAACAGTTCACAAGACCCCTTTGAGATATTTTATGTTCATTAAGAAACATCACTAATTTAGTCAATGATATGGAAAATATAAATATTTGATATGTATTTTCAAAATTATCCCTATTAATATTATTTGAAGTCAAAAAGGTGTTAAATAAATAAAGGTGTTTATGTAAAGAAGTAATTAATGATAATTAAAATTTAGCAAATAGTTTTATAAATAAGGATAAAATAAAATTGTCAAAAGGTCTTAAAGACAGATGTAGTGTTTTTAAATAAAATACAATGACCCTTAGCCCAACTGGTACTCCAGGTAACCAATCTCCTCTTGCAGCCATAGATCTGAATGGCATATACTTTATACGGCCCTCATTCTTGGAGCCTCTGTACAACAGGTGCACGATAATGCACCAACAACCAAAAACAATGGGTTTTTATTTTGCCACCCCAGTGTCTATGGATGCCACCCCAATTATTAAAATAATATCCATTATGCCCTTTTAAAAAAACAAGAATTTTACACGGGTCGTAGGGGATACTTACGACCTGCAGGTCGTAGCACCCCCTTACGACTCTTTAAAAAACTAAGTTTTGACACGGGTCGTAAGCAGGTGCTACGACCTCAGGTCGTAACACCCTATTACGACCTGTCTTAAAACATGGTTTTTTAAACGGCCGTCAGCAGGTGTTACGACCTGCATGTCGTCAGCAGGTATTACGACCTGCAGGTCGTCAGCCGGTATTACGATCTGCAGGTCGTCAGCAGGTGTTACGACCTGACCTTTTTTTTTAAAAAAATTTTATTCCTTTAAAGAGAAAGTCATGTATTATATGTAATATTTTGATGTGTATTATATGTAATATTTTTTAAATTTTTGTCCCTGTGTGGAAGCAATATTTTGATGCTTCCTGAGAGTATTGCTCAACTTTCAAGCTTGAAATCATTGGATATAAGTGACTGTAAAAGGCTTGACTGTATCCCAGAGCTTCCACCATCTCTAAAGTAGTTGTTGGCATTTGATTGCCCATACATTAAAACAGTGATATCAAGTTCAAGATTTAAAGTACCATCAGATTCCAAAGAGGGAAACTTCAAGTTTTATTTCACCAATAGCCAAGAACTGGATCCAAGTGCTTGTTTTAATATTGCGGTTGATGCATGGCTTAGGATCACCCAGGCTACATATAAGTCTGTGTTCTATTGGTTTACGAGGAGTGCAGTTCCTCAATGGTAGTAAAAAAAAAATTAAAAAAAACAAAAAGGGGCAGGTCGTAACACCTGCTGACGACCTGCAGGTCGTAACACCTGCTGACGACCTATAGGTCGTAACACCTGCTGACGGCCGTTTAAAAAACCATGTTTTAAGACAGGTCGTAATAGGGTGTTACGACCTGAGGTCGTAGCACCTGCTTACGACCCGTGTCAAAACTTAGTTTTTTAAAGGGTCGTAAGGGGGTGCTACGACCTGCAGGTCGTAAGTACCCCCTACGACCCGCGTAAAATTCTTGTTTTTTTAAAAGGACATAATGGGTATTATTTTAAGAATTGGGGTGGCATCCATAGACACTGGGGTGGAAAGTTGAACTGAGCATGCTAGACCTTGCCCTAATTCTAAACCTAACGCACTAAACGCAGCGTTTTGTGTATGCAGATGGAGTAATCAGTTCGGTTCAGTACGGTTAGGTTTGGTTCGGTTTTCATACCAGAAACCAAGAACCGATCGATTCTTAAAAAATCAGTCCAAAAAAATTCAATAAAAACGGTTTTTTCGGTTTTCGGATTTTTTATCGGTTTGTGATTTTCAATTGAACCGATTCGATTTCGACACCCCTAATTGTAAGTGTTAAAATCATCCTTCACTTAATATAGCTTGGAACTATGGATATAGGAAGATTATCCTAGAGTGTGATTCTTTATCTATAGTTAATTCTCTCCGAAAGGAAGATGAAAGTACTGTGGCTGAAAGATATAACTCTTTGAGGCATCATATTACAAATCTTATCAAGAATGATTGGAGTTTAATCTTTGCTCACACCATGAGGGAAGGAAACAAATGCGCGGACTACCTTGCTAATTTTAGCCTTGACAAGGACCTGGAATGTCACGTGTTAGAAGAACCGAACGACAGACTTAAACAGCTACTCTCTTTTGACTATGTTGGGACTGCATTCCCAAAGAGACTTTCCTTTAGTGTAGTATTTTTTTTTTGTGTTGAGCTTTTGCCCCCTTTGTTCACCAAAAAAAAATCATCATTCACTTTTGCAATATTACCGTTGCAATATTACAAGAGAGTGAGAACTTCATAAATTTTTAATGCAATTTTTTTTTATTTTAAATACATTTTAAATTTATTACGATATTTATTTAGGGCGGAAATATAAAAAAAATTATTTTTCCAAAAAAAGTAACCATTAAAGAATAATAGAGAATATTTTAAATTATAGTTATAGTTTTGGTGGGAAAAATATAGTTAGTTGATGGTGATTTTTATTTATTGTAAAATATTAAGAGTGTGAGGTAGTGTGTGAATCCCAAATTTAAGGACAAAAGTGAATTCATGCGTGTGGAGAAAATATGTATTTGTCCTTAAAAGTGTAGAAAAGTGTGAAGAATAATAAAATAATGTGTAGGGTCATTTAAGGACAAAAATGAGGTTCATTGGTATGGATGCTATAACAAATTTGTGCACCTTTTCTTTTTCGAAAATCCAAATTTGCATATTTAAATAATACTTCAACTAAGAGAATATTGTACTTATTTACTAATAAGACTATTGTTACTAAATACAGATTTTTTTTTTTGTTTTTACATTCTAAATATAATAGATGCATGGAACATTATACTTATTTACTAGAATGACTACTATTGCTAAGTAGGGTAACTTTTAAGTTTACTAGGTTGTATTATCATGTGCAATATGCAAAACAAAAATAGTATTTCCAAAGATCCTCGATAAAGGCAGCATATTAAAACATATCAAGTTATTGAATTTTTTTGTTTCAATAGGTAGTTGTCTAGCTTATTATTATTATTATTATTATTATTATTATTATTATTATTATTATTATTATTATTATTATCCAATTTTCTCATACCAACTTCACCAAATTTATTTGATTTAGTGAGAGGTGATTTAGCATATGGCAAAAAAAAAAAAACAACTACAAGACCTTTTATTCCATGATTCAGTGAGAAGTTGAGGGAGAAAAGGTTAATTTTACTTTAAGCTCAGTATTATCTTGCCAAAAAAGTTATTTTTACTATACAATTTCTTTTATTTAAACAAATGTATATACCTCATAATTTTTATTTCTAAATTTAACAATTTCAATTTTTCCCATCACTCCTAATACAAATATTACGATACAAATTGTTCCTAAAGATAATTTTAATATTATTCATTTTTTCCACCATATTTTACAGTTTAATTCTTTTACAACGCAATGTCTACTAATAATATTTTACACATTATTTTTTATACCTTATTATTACATTCTTTTCATTATGACCCGTCCTGTGGCACGGGTCTACTAATTATTTATTGTAAAATATTTAGGGTGTAAGATAATCCGTGAAATCCAATTTTAACAACAAAAATTATTTTATGATTAGTGAAAAATCATAAACTAATTCTCAAACACATATTGAGTCCATAAAAAAGAACAACGTTTTTTATGTTGTTATTTCTTGATGCAGGTATTTTTTTGGATATACAAGATAAGCATCTATTACAAAGAAGAAGCATCATCTAATTCTTCTAAGAAGCATCACTGAAGTTTTGGTGGAGTATATTTTGATGCAATTTTTTTTGTTCTTTTTGTATTCATGTACATGCCACTTTGATCATGGATTATTAGATTCAATCCTTTTGGTCATTCACTAATATAATAGAGTCTGCTGTAAAAAAAAAAAAGGGAAAGCTAATATAATAGAGTATGTTGTTGTTACTTGCCTTAATTAGATGAGAATTTTTTAGATATCACCTTTTAACCAATCCATTTATATGAGAATGTACTTTTTAATTAGGTATCTTTTATCTATTATTGAAATTGGTGAGGTTACCCTTTGAAATGTGTACCAATAAAGTAATTCAATGGCTATATACAGAACATATACACACATACAAAATACTGAAGAGAGGGTAGGCAATGTGCTCTATCTATCTTACTATATATGTCATTCATAATTTTCAATTAATAAGTTTTTGTTGTATTTTTTTATTTTCAGAGTAAGAATTAACATGTATATAAAAAACAATGTTTCTAAACTGTTTGCTTGGAGTGGACAAGATTCTTTTGCATTTAGCAATGATCAGTGCATTAAAAAAGACAATGAAATTGCTCAAGTACTTATGGCTGTGATAGTTACTACAATCCAATTAGTTTTGTATTTTTTAAATTATGAAATAAATGTTCTATATTTTAATCACATTTTGCATAATCATGCTCTTTAATGCAAGGGTTAGATCCAATTATTTTGGTGCCGAAAATTCATAATTTTATTTCTTTGTTAGGATAATGATAATTTTAATTTATTCAAATGCATGTGTTAATTGTGAGAGTCTTGATGCAATGCCTATTTTTTTCGTAACTGACACTATTATTTTGTTTTGCTTTTTGCATAATTTTGTGTTGCATATTTTCGTGATATGCACTTTTATTGTTATTTTTTTTACTAACAATTTTTACACATTATTTCTCTATCAACAATTTTACTAACAACATATTTACACATTATTTTTTTATACCTTATTATTACACACTTTTCGTTATCATCCGTACTCAGGACGGGTCTCCTTACCAGTTAGCTTCAACTCTTGGAACAAAACTTATTATCATAAAACAAAAAAATGTCCTCAAAATTTCAGCCAAAAAAAACAAAGGAAAAATTACACAGTTTATCATCATCAACAGAAAAATATACATTACAATCATCATAAAAAAAAATTAATACAAGGAAATTTTACAACATTGGAAAAAAAAAATACCAAGCGGCTGCGGACATGAGCAGATCGACGCCGGTTTGGAGATAAAGGCGGGAGAGAGGAGTAGATCGAGACGTGCATGTGGCGGTTGAGCAGGGAGGGAGGGAGATCGACTCCGATGGACATACACGATCGACGCCGGAGGGAGGGAGTTCGACGCCGATGGACACGATCTACGCCGGAAGGAGACCGTGAATGAGGAGGAGGCTTGAGAGAAGGGAGAGAGTGGAGGGAGCGGTGGAGGGCGGAGGAGGCGTGAGTGAAGGAGGGAGATCGCTGGCTTGTGTGAGACTGAGGGAAAGAGAGAGAACGTGTGTGAGACTGTGAAGGCATGTCACATGTGAAGCCAACACATGTGTGATTCCTTTCTTTTTTTCTTTTTTTTATTCCTTTCTTTTTTTCTATGACTCATAATATTCCCCTTTCTTTTTTCTAACCCTCTACTTTTAATGCAATTATTAGGTGGTCCGGGACTACATGATCCAGGATAATCATCACTATCTATTATTTAATTTTAGAATTCTTTTAATTAAAAATAAACTATCAATGGTTGAGATGTGTCTGGGACCACATGGTCCAGGACTAACTAATAATTTTCCCTATTTTTGATGCATTTTCAATTTAATTTTATTGTATTTAAATTTATTATGGTATTTATTTAGGACGAAAATAAAAAAAATCATACAGAAAGTAACCATTATAGAATAATATAGAACATTTTAAATTATAGTTATAGTTTTAGTGGAAAAAATTATAGTTAGTTGATAGTGGTTTTTTATTTATTCTAAAATATTAAGAATATGGGGTAGTGTGTAGATACCAATTTTAAGGACAAAAGAGAGTTTATGGGTGTGGAAAAAATATTTATTTGTCCTTATAAATACAAGAAAATGTGAAGAATAATAAAATAATATGTAAGCGCATTTAAGGACAAAAATGAGGTTCACGGGTCTGGATGTTCTTAGTGAGTGAGAGAAGCATAGTGTTTTTATTTTTATTTTTGTCCTAATGCAAGAGAAATAGTAGTGTTTTAGAAGGCCCACAGCGTGTTTTGAATGATATTCAACTTTATGTAATTTATGTAAAATGTATATTTTTTTAAATAATATGTAAATTTCACAATATTTTTTTATTTTTTAAATATATATAAATATCGATTCAACCTGCTTCAGTTTTAATCAGTTAATTTTGAACCCTATACAGAACCTTTTCCGGCTTGATGTTTGGTTTGATTCTGACAACATTGGTTGGGAGTAATAATTCTTTAATTTGATAATTTGATAATGGGAGTAATAATAATAATAATAATAATAATTATTATTATTATTATTTTTGATAACCCTTGAGAACAGTGACATTTGAAGGGACCAGAAAGGAGGGAAGCTACTATGTATTTTTTTTCTTTATTTTTATGGAATTTGTAATGCTATTTTTTTTTATCTTAATGTATTTTGAATCTATTTTTAGTTTATTTCAATGTATTATGTTATTTATTCAAGACGGATAAAAAATATTTTATAAAAAGTAGCTGTTTGAGAATATAGAGTATTTTGAATTTATATAGTTTATTTTTTTTAAATATATAGTATATTATTTGGTGATTTTTATTTATTGTAAAATATTAAGGGTGTGAGATAGCCTGTGAAATCCAATTTTAATGAAAAAAATGAATTTATGATTAGAGAAAAATAATAATAATAATAATAATAATAATAATACTTTTTTGATAACCCTTGAGAACAGTGACATTGGAAGGGACTAGAAGGGAGGAAGCTACTATGTATTTTTTTTTTTATTTTTATGGAATTTGTAATGCTATTTTTTTTATCTTAATGTATTTTGAATCTATTTTTAGTTTATTTCAATGTATTATGTTATTTATTTAAGACGGATAAAAAATATTTTATAAAAAGTAGCTGTTTGAGAATATAGAGTATTTTGAATTTTTATAGTTTATTTTTTTTAATATATATAGTATGTTGTTGGTGATTTTTATTTATTATAAAATATTAAGGGGGTGAGATAACCTGCGAAATCCAATTTTAATGACAAAAAATATGAATTTATGATTAGAGAAAAATTATAAACTTTATAATTAAAATATTAAAAAATTAAAAAAATTAATGAAATAATGGGTGAAATTTATCCCACTTAGAAATAACATGTGTTTATATGTGTGAATAACACATATTGAGTCCATCAAAAAGAATGTTTTTGATGTTGTTATTTTGTATTTTTTTAATACACAAGATAAGCATCCATTACAAAGAAGAATCATCATCTAATTCTTCTAAAAAGCATCATTGAAGTTTAGGTGGAGGTATATTTTGATGCAATTTTTTTGTTGTTTTTGTATTCATGTACTTGCCACTTTGATCATGAATTATTAGATTCAATCCTTTTGCTCATTCCCTAATACAATAGAGTCTGCTGTCAAAAAAAAAAAAAAAAGAAAAAAGGAAAGCTAATATAATAGAGTATGTTGTTGTTACTTGTCTTCATTAGATGAGGATTTTTTAGATATCATCTTTTAACCAATCCATTTATATGAGAATGAACTTTTTAATTACGTATCTTTTATCTATTATTAAAATGTGGTGAGGTTACCCTTTGAAATGTGTATCGATAAAGTAATTAATGGGTCATGTACTGAACATATACACACATACAAAATATTGTCTTGAGGGAATGTACTCTATCTGTCTTACTATGTCATTGATAATTTCCAATCAATAAACTTTTGTTGCATTTTTTTTTTAAATTTTCAGATTACGAATGAACAAGTATATAGAAAAACAATGTTTCTAAAATGTTTGCTTGGAGTGGACAAAATTCTTTTGCATTTAGCAATGATCACCACATTGAGAAAGAAAAATGAAATTGCTTAAGTACTTATGGTTGTGATAATTACTGCAATCCAATTAGTTTTGTATTTTCCAAATTCTTAAATAAATGTTCAATATTTTGATCACATTTTGCATAATCATGCTCTTTATTGCAAGGGTTGGATCCCATTATTTTCGTGCTGAAAATTCATAATTTTATCTCTTTATTAGAATAATGGTAATTTTAATGTATTCAAATGCATGTGTTAATTGTGAGAGCCTTCATGCAATGCCTACTTTTTTCGTAACTGACACTATTTTTTTATTTAACTGTCACTATTATTTTGTTTGGCTTCTTGCATAATTTTGTGTTGCATATTTTCGTGATATGCACTATTATTATTGTTATTTTTTTTACTAACAATTTTTACACATTATTTATATATCAACAATATTTACTAAAAACATTTTTATACAATATTTTTATATACCTTATTATTACACACTTTTCGTTATGACCGTCCTGAGTACGGGCCTACGTACTAGTTTTGACAAACAAGCCTGTAGATCTGATCAACCAATATGGTTAATGTTTTTTCCAAAAATTAATTGGTCGTGTTTGGTGGTAGGGGTGAGCATGACCCGGCCCTATCCGGAGACCCGTCCCAACCCGGCGGGTTCGGGTCGGGTCAAACCCGTCCTTGAACAAGTGAATGGACAAACCCGTCCCTGAAGAGGCCAGACCCGGTTCTATTAAGGACGAGCTCGGGTTTATGCCCGGGTCACCCGGACCCGGGCCGTACATATTAATTTATATATATATATATTTATATATATACAAAATTAATTATAAATTTACAATTATTATTATTATTATTATTACTACTACTTCTAAAAACTAAAACTGTGAAAATAAAACCCGTAAATAAAAAAAAATTAAACAAAAATAACTGAGAAAAATTATAACTTGCTACTGCGTATTGTGCTTTCACACATGTTTAGGATCTTCTGTTATGTGTCTGCTAATTGTATTCATGCGATAGTTTTGATTTGTGTCCTGCAAAACTTGATTTTGTTTTTGCTTAGTAAATACATGCTTAGGAACAGATGCTGGTGCTTTGCTTCTTTGCTTTAATTTTATACTGCACCTCTTCAGCATGTAATTTTGGCTTGGAGTATATAATTTATCCCTGGAAGTATAGATTAGTTGCTGGAGTTTGTACTTTGATGTATATTTTTAGAGTATGACTTATACTCTGTTTTTTTTTTAATAAATTTTTTGTTTGCTGATGAAAAAAAGATAATTGAGAGTGTGTGTGATAACTGAGAGTGTGAGACTTTAAGACTCTTTTAGTGTGTAACAACAAATATCAAAAAAATGGAGGTCACAAATACAACAACATTTGCAATGGTTTTTTACATTTCTGTATTTTAATGAATACCTTACTTTTTTATATGGTAAACCCGATTTTTTTTTAATGTTATTCATCCGTTCCGGGTGAACCCGGACCCGTCCTATTTTGGACCCGTCCTTACCTTGTCCCTCTATAATTAGGGACGGGTTCAGGTTGAAAATTTGACCCGAGCAACATTTCGGGACGGGTACGGGCCACGCCAAACCCGTCCCAACCCGTCCCATGTAAGGATGGGCACGGATGCGGGCGGGCACGGGTAGTGCATACCCACTACCCTATCCGCGGGTATTTATACGGGTAACGGGTATTTACGGGTACCCACGGGTTTTGAACTTTTATTATTTTTTCCTTTAATTTAATGATCCACATAATGATAAAAAAGCTCACGGGATCTTCAATTATACTACACGTCATGAACTTCCACATAATAATAGGAGAAAGGTGGCCTCAAGTATCATAGTGTGGCCTCAAGTATCATAGTGCATCTCTGTAGCACATAAATGTTTGAGATGATTGCTAAAATCACAGGGCATTTTATTATATATCTTTCTTCGTTCTAGAGTCATGGTCTTATGATAATTAATTAACTCCCCACTTCCCATAATATATATATAGCCGAACACTATGAAGATTTTAATCAGTATATAGATCAATAGATGTACCTCCAATTTTAATCACTACTAGTAAAATATTATTTATACTAATATATATAATATTTAATAAAATATTTTTTTATTTATACGGGTACCCGCGGGTACCATAATATCCATCCCCACCCATAAGGAAATAATGGAGGTACCCATCACGGGTATTTATGCGGGTACTCGCGGACATGGGTATTTTGCCCAATCCCTAGTCCCATGCTGACCCCTATTTGGTGGTGCAAGGCAACAACAGAGAAAAAAGAGTGGGTGAGAGTAAGAGCACTGCAGAGAGTTGAGTAGGGTTTAGCATTTGAGTGTTGTTTGTTTTAGCGATGAAGATAGCAGTGGAAGGATGCATGCACGGCGACCTAGACACCGTTTACAGAACCCTCCAACACCTCGAGAAATCCCACGACACCAAAATCGACCTTCTCCTCTGCTGCGGCGATTTTCAAGCTGTCAGGAACCGACACGACTTGAAGAGCTTGAACGTCCCTCCTCGCTATCGCTCCATGAACTCCTTCTGGAAGTATTACTCCGCCGCCGAGGTTGCTCCTTACCCTACCATCTTCATCGGCGGCAACCACGAAGCTTCCAATTACTTGTGGGAGCTTTATTATGGTGGCTGGGCTGCTCCTAATGTTTATTTCTTGGGCGCTGCTGGCGTTGTTAGGTTTGGGAATCTTCGAATTGCTGGACTCTCTGGGATTTATAATGCTCGCGACTATAAACTAGGTGCGTTACATTTCGAAGAACAATTGATTTATTTTGATTGACTGGCATAGGCTTATGAAAATATATAGTTTATGAAATTCTTTAGGTCTGTTTGACATAACTAGCTGACAGGTTAGGTAAAAGGTGATATGTAAGTTAGGAGCTGAAAACTGATAAACTAGGTGCGTGTTTCGAAGAATGAACAATTTATTTATTTTGATTGATAGGCTTATGAAAATATATAGTTTATGAAATTCGTTAGGTTTGTTTGACATAACTAGCTGACAGGTTAGGTAAAAACTTATATGTAAGTTAGGAGATGAAAGCTGATAAACTAGGTGCGTGTTTCGAAGAATGAACAATTTATTTATTTTGATCGATAGGCTTATGAAACTATAGTTTATGAAAATCGATAGGCTCTGTTTGACATAACTAGCTGACATGTTAGGTAAAAGGTTATATATAAGTTAGGAGCTGAAAAATGATAAACTAGCTGATTGAATTGATGTTAGCTCATAAGCTAGTTGATAGGGTGTAAAATGACACAAGTCCCTGGCTTAGTGGCTTTTAAGCCATAATCTTACTCCAAGTAGCTTATCAAATACGAGCTTATAAGGTTGTAGCTTATTGGAATAAGCTCATTTACCGAACAACAACAGGTGAGTTTTTTTTTTTTTTTTTTTTTTTTTTTTTTTTTTTTAAAAAAAAAAAATCAAATAAGCTAGTTGACCAGCTGATAAGCTACTTGTTGGTGTTACCAAACACGGTTTTAGCTTATTTCGATAAACTTATGGAGGAAGCCTATGGATATAAGGTCTTTTTAATCTATTTAAAAAAAAAAGGTTATTGAATAAGCACTTAATTAAGCTGTTTATCAAAAGATGTCGTAGTATTAGTATTTAATATTCAATGCGGGGTGGCATTTGTCTTGCAACTAAAAATATGAGATTCGAGCAGGACACTTTGAGAGGCCTCCCTATGATCAGAGTACTATCAGGTCCGTGTATCATGTCCGGGAATATGATGTTCACAAGCTCACTCAAATCCAAGAACCCATTGATATTTTTCTTTCACATGATTGGCCGGTTGGGATCACGGATTATGGGGATTCCGATGAGCTTCTACGGCGCAAGCATTATTTTAGGCAAGAGGTAACATTCATACTAATTTTTAAGTTGATTGGTAAATGCGGTGATAAAGTTATTGGTTTTGTGCATAACTTATTTTTGGGGTAAAAAGTTTGGCAACATTTCAACTCACAATGCTAAAAGTAAAATTTATGGACATTGGTATCTGAAATTTTCTTTTTAATAGATCTATACGAAGGGGAACCCGGCACAATGGTTAGAGTTGTAGAAATGTGATAGGGAGGTTATGTATAAGTTCCTCTTGCAAAGGCAACGTAAGATGGCCTACTATAGACCCACATATTGGGTCCAACCCTTACTCCCGAGCCTGTGCATACCAGGAGCTTTGCAACACCTCATTGCCTTTTCTTTAAAGAACCATAAATTTACATAGGAAAAGTGAAGAAGTCATCCTATGCATAATCATTTGCGAAGCAGTCATATAGTTTCTGATAACATGCTTTGTTTTTGTAAATGATGCATGTTGTTTCATAAGAATTGCATAACTAGTTCCATATTCAGTTTTATTTGGAAACCTGTCCCCCATTTCATTTCTGTAGCTGATAATTTTCCCAGGTCGAGGAAAAACGACTTGGGAGTAAAGCTGCTGCCCAGCTTCTTGAAAAATTGAAACCACATTATTGGTTTTCAGCTCACTTACACTGCAAGTTTGCTGCTCTTGTTCAACACGGGGAAGGAGGTCCACTAACAAAATTCCTTGCACTTGATAAATGTCTTCCTGGGCGTGATTTCTTACAGGTATTGATGTGCAATCCTAATGTGCAAGGTTATAAAATAATTGTTTGAGTTAGTGACTATGATCATGGAATGATATTTATCTGTAGATTGTCGAAATTGAATCAGAGGAAGGACCTTTTGAGATTCAGTATGATGAAGAATGGTTAGCCATAACACGGAGGTTCAACTCTATCTTCCCACTGGCCACCAAAGGTGCAGATTTCGGGTGTGTGCAGTGAAAACACCTTAATTAACATTTAGGATTTGAGTCCTCATATAAAATCTTCTGTTTTTGTCCTGCTTTTTTCTCTCCCTGGCTACCAAAAGACAGAAGAAAAATTTAATTTTGTTTGTACTTGCTGACAGAGGTGTAAACCTTGGGATGGAGGATTGTCACCAAATGGTTAGAAGCAGGCTTCGAGAGAGAGGGTGCAAACCTTTTGAATTTGTTAGAACAGCTCCATGTTATGATCCTTCTCAATCCAATTTCCATGATTCTTCTGCTGGTATTTCTTTGTTTCACTGTACAAATCTAACCTTGCAAACCGCAAATTAAATCTGCTCTTATGTCCTTTTGATATCTTGTATTCACACCTTTTACTAATTTATTTTTTCTGACCTTTTTTTTTTTAAAAAAAAGTATAGTTTTTGCTTGTGGAAAAGGGAACAGGACCCGGTTCTCTTTTAATGATGTTTGCAATGTTTTAGATGGTTCAAGGTATAACCGAAGGTGACTTAATTTTATTTGTTATCTCTTGTATTCTTTGCAGTGCATTATCGGAATCCTCAGACAGAATCTCTTTTGCAGCTTCTAGAACTTCCATATCTTCTTGACAACAATCTTGAATCAAAGGGCTTGTCACCTTATTTATCTCCCTCGAATCAAAGAGGTAATGATTAGCCTATTTTACTTTTTCCTTGCTAATAATGATACACGAGAAGTCATTGTTCAGTATTCCAAAGTGAAGATTTTTGAAGGTAATGGCATGCAAATTTTTATTTTAATCTCATTATGTTTAACATCATTAATACTGTTTATTTAATTACCTTTATGATTATCATTAATCTATTTGTGTTTTCGCTACATAGGCAAGATAATTCTGCTTAATATCATGTATTTAACCAGGTTGCTATAATGCCATTCAAGTTCGACATTGCTAAAGTTATAGAAATAATTATAAGCTTATAACAAAACAGCCATAAAACATACGTGCAAAATTTAAATCTAAAGTTAGAAGCAGAACTCGCTGGGTTAACAATTCCTTTTATTAGCTTAAAGGTGACTTTAAATGCTCTATGGCCCTTGGAAGTAGTTTTCTTAAGAGTGGGGTGATGCCAAGGGGAAATGTTGTGGTGTTGCTTGTGGCAACCACTAGTGTCATTATTTCTTAGCTGTCTTTCTCTTGTCTTGATTGGTTTTTGTACCATAAGTTGGGTAAATTATCTTGCTACTTTGCCTAAACTAGACCCTTTGACAAATCTATTAAATCTGCAATGCTAATTTTAAATAGAATAAGTGAATAAAACTACTTACTCAGCTACATTGTCAACTGTATGGCTACATCTGCTACGGTGCCACTTAAAAGTTTAATATATTATTTGTCTGCAGTTATAACTGCAGAAGTTGTGTTACTATCTTCCTTGTGTATTGAAAGAATTATCTCTATCTTCTTCCTTTTGAGTTAATCTCTGACAAGTGTTTTGATAAATTTGTAGGCCCTGTTGGTTGTGACAGTGAGGACATTCCCATTGATGATGTGGATGACGCTGATGATGATGATGAGCTCCCAAGAGTTGATGATGTGGAAACCGAGACTTTGAATCCGTGAATCCTCATCGCAATTAACATGCTGAATTGTTAATGATCTGCATCTAGCATTTTATGCCCAGTGCTTACACAAAATATTCATGAGAGACTGGGGATAATCCACTCTCCAATATGTAATTCAGTTGCATGTATATTAACTAACCAAAGTTTAGTGGAAAAGAAAAGAAAAAGCTTGAGGTCTCTGCTTTAGTTACAGTGGTGAATTCAGAACACCAAAAAATAAAGTTGGGACGACCCATGATTTTGCCAGTTGTATTATTGCAACCTCATTAGTTGAGTCATTGTCTATAGATTTGTTGCATTAGTTCTATATTGTCGTATTCTTTCTTAGGCCTATCTGTGTAATCAAATACCAAGCCTGGCTTCTGGATTTGATATCTTCGTACTGCTAAAGAACTTATTTAATATTTAAAAAAAAAACATTATGTACTATTCTCATTTATTTGTTTGAAGAATGAAATATTTAAGGGTTATTAAAAAGAAATATAGGATAACATAAATTGAGGATACGAAAATTACATAAATTTTACGAAATATCACAGTGAAGTATAATATTTTCTTTTTGGTAGAACTATAATATCTTCGGAATGTATTCATGTATCTAGATGTTAATTTAGCCGCAAATATTGGTTAATTTGGTTAATACTTTAATCTCTGAATTGTTCTTTATCCATTAAATTTCGTTATAAGTATGATGTTCTTTTAATGCATTTTTCTTAGGGTTGTTTTAAATTTTTAATACATTATTGCAAGAGGTACATGCATGCTTTTCTTCGGCAAAAACTCGACTTCGAGTCCTTTGTATGAAGACAATCCCTCCAAGAAAAGCTAGTCTCATCGTATTGTAGATATTATCGATTCGAATAAGATTGTAACTTGCGGTGAAAATTGATCACTAGATAAAAGGAAATACATTAGGGAAATGTTAAAAAGTGTCCTTAGGCATTGGATAAGAAAGAAAAGATGTAGTTTTATCTTGGAAAATGCTGAATTTAAAACATCGAATAGTTTTATCTTGGAAAATGCTGAATTTAAAACATCGAGAATCAGTGAACTTAGATTTCCAATGCAAGTTTTCCCTTAATGGATTCCTTAAATAACCTTGTTAGCAATACACAATACATTAATTTTTTGTTGGTTTATGTCAATTTTCATTACATTATTTATGTATTGATTGGATTATATTTTCATTTTTGGGATAATATTTTAAAATTAATTTTTTCCTTCATTTAACGTAATATATTCAATTTTCTTATTTCATTTAATTCCTTATTTGGTAGCATTTTCTTATTTAGGGTGTCATATTTCAAAATCTTCATACTTAAATTACATTAAATTTAAATAAAAGGGTTCATATTTGACAATTTTTTTGGTGCAAATATTTTACTATTATTTTATCCCTCAAATTTGGTTAATTTTATATTTTTGATTGTTCTTTATAAAATTCATCAGCCAAAATTGGTTATTTAATTACTACTTTTTTATGCCTTAATTTCTGATTTTCTTAATTTTATATATCTAAAATTTATTTATCTACATTTATGCAGTAAAATCCTTATTTAATATTTATTAATATAATTTTTAAAATTTCCATATTGAAATTCTAATTGATAAAACATACATAACATTTCCTTTTAATTTTTTTGTCCGAATTCCTTGTCGAACCACCGGTATCCCCAAGAGTACCCTTAATACCAAAGAGTCCTTGAGACTAATCCGGAGCGAGCTACGTGGCTGGCTCTCCCAGCGGGATGTTTTTAGTGGGAATCAAACACGTGACTACTAGCACCTGTATCTCATTCCCAAGATTTCAGTTGAGGCCTTACACCAACTGAACTAAACCCCGTTGATACATTTTCTTTTAATTGAATTCATTAACTTCTGATTATTATTATTTCTTTTTATATAATTTTGGTACTATATTTCTTTGCTATTTTTATAGCCCGGAAAATGATTTACTCAACACAACGAAACAAATTCGAATTAAAAAAATCGACGAGGTCAATTTTTATTCCTGAGCATCTTTACATCGTGAACCAGATACGATTTGGATCGTGTAATTTTTTTTTAATAATCCTTACACCTTGTTATCAATATTAAAAAAAACTAATTCATCAAAAAAATAATTAAGCTTACCTTCTCAACCAATATTCTCGTCGATAATTGAATCTTAAATCTTGCCTACGGTGGTACCGGAAAAAATAATTTACAAAATTCACCAACTCCATTTTACTAAAACTTTCCGCTTTGCCATATTTAAAACAATAATGTGAAAGCATCATATGATGTTTTATGATTTATGATTCCTCTTTGTCTTTGTCCCTGACACATATATAAATATATATACACATCAAATTAAATTCTGCCGAAGAGTGAGCGAGTGTCTCATTCATTCATTCATCAAAAACAATGGACACTCTTTTTATGTTACTCACCACCCCACCACCGCCATCACCTCTAACCAAGCCTCACCAATTCCTCCACTCACTCACACCCTCGCTCCCTCTTCTTCCATCAACAAAACAACACCACCAACTCATTGGCAGCACCAGCACCAGGATCAGCCTCAGCACAAGCAGCAAGTTTGGAAATTTCCTTGACTTGAAGCCAGAGCACCACCCTAAAGCCTTAAACTTTGACCTCCCATGGTGCAACCCTTCTTCTGATCGTGCTCGTTTCGATGTGATCATCGTCGGCGCTGGCCCTGCTGGCATAAGGCTTGCTGAGCAAGTCTCTCTCTATGGAATCAAGGTTTGTTGTGTTGATCCTGACCCTCTCTCTATGTGGCCTAATAACTATGGTGTTTGGGTTGATGAGTTTGATGGTATCGGCCTTGATGATTGCTTGGATAAGACATGGCCTATGGCTTGTGTTTATCTTGATGAGGGTGGTAAGACTAAGTATTTGGACCGTCCTTACGGTAGGGTTAGTAGGGAGAAATTGAAAGAGAGATTGATTCAAGGGTGTGTCTCCAATGGGGTTAGGTTTTATAAGGCTAAGGTGTGGAAAATTGAGCACCGGGAGTTTGAGTCTACGGTTTTGTGTGATGATGGGGTGGAGTTGAAAGGGAGCTTGGTTGTTGACACGAGTGGATTCGCGAGCGCTTTTACGGAGTATGATGGTAAGGTGAAGAAGAGAAACTGTGGGTTTCAGATTGCTCATGGTGTTTTGGCTGAGGTGGATGATCACCCTTATGATTTGGACAAGATGGTTTTGATGGATTGGAGGGATTCCCATCTCGGGAATGAGCCGTACATGAGAGCTAACAATTCCAAGTGTCCTACTTTCTTGTATGCAATGCCATTTGATTCTAATTTGATATTCCTTGAAGAGACTTCGCTTGTTAGCCGTCCGGTTTTGTCTTACACGGAGGTAAAGAGAAGGATGGCTGCGAGGCTGAGACACTTGGGAATCAGAGTGAAAAGGATATTGGAGGATGAGAAGTGCTTGATTCCAATGGGAGGACCTCTTCCCCGGATCCCTCAGAATGTGATGGCTATTGGTGGGAATTCTGGGGTGGTCCACCCTTCCACTGGGTACATGGTGGCTCGAACAATGGCTCTAGCACCTGTTGTAGCTTTTGCAATAGCGGAGTGCCTTGGCTCAACCAGAATGATCAGAGGGAAACAACTTTATGATAGAGTTTGGAAAAGCTTGTGGCCAATTGAGAGCAGACTCAACAGGGAATTTTACTCTTTCGGCATGGAGACTTTGTTGAAGCTTGATTTGAATGGAACTAGGCGTTTCTTTGATGCGTTTTTTGACTTAAAGCCTTATTACTGGCAAGGGTTTCTCTCTTCAAGGTTGACTTTTGTGGAGCTTGCTTGGTTATGCCTGTCACTGTTTGGCCATGCCTCAAATCCATCCAAGTTTGATATTGTTACAAAGTGTCCTGTACCATTGGCTAAAATGATGGGCAATATCGCTTTGGAATCCATTGGATGATGGCAGGTTATGAAATGCATACACAAGCTAAATTTGTTGTTTTTCTCGTAGTTGCCTTTGCTTATTTATTTGTTGAATAATCATTATTCTGACGATGTAGCTGCTTAATTCAGTTAAATATGAAATAGACATCCACCTCTTATGCAAATGAAAATGATACTCTGGTTCTTTTCTCTCTTGCTATAGTTAAGTCAGTGTTTTATGTTAAATTAAAGTTTTCCCTTACTATTATAATAGTCCTTTTTTCATTGTGATATGAATAATTATTACAAAAGATACCCCTGTGTTCTGCATTTATGCTACAATGAAATTCGAAATAAAAGAAATATTCTTTAGTGCATGTATGTCTCTTATCGATGCTTCAATACACAACTTGTATAGAGCATAAGAAAGAATATATACCATAACATGTTTCGCAGATGGGTTGCAAGTTGCAACGCAATACAATTGATGTTTAATTCAGATATGTTTACCAAAACACCAGTTTCACAGACAGTACGGTAGAGAGATCCTTATATTGGAGGCAGGTGCTGCAGAAATTCCAGGTATAAGGAATTCTAAGTTGTTGATCTAAATTATAATTATAAAAAAAATATAAAAAAAATCAGCTAACCTGCAAACTACCTAATAATTCCCACATACAAATTCCTAAACACTGCACATAAATTTATGAACACAATGAAAATAAAGTATGTAATTATTGAAAATGTTCCATTAACAAGAAGTCCGAACAACTTTTTGGATAATTTTAATTTTTGTAACACATAATACTATATATGCTTTATCCAAATTTATTATACAGATAACTAGTGACAAGAAGTGACGACATGCATACCACGCATACGGGAGCACCACGAACCTGGTAACCATAACTATGATAGTACTGCAAACTTGGTTGTTATGAGGTAGACAATATTTTGCGGCATTATAGGTTGGCGGTGAAAATGTTAAGGATTGTCATGCTCTGGTGGTAAGCGTGACGCCAGCCTGGATGGTGATAGTAGATGTAACGTTGTAGAGGCCTTATAATCATGCGGAGTCTGATGAGAAAATCCCGGAGCTGTTGTTGATGGTTCCTTCGGAGATCCACGGTGCGGTGGTGGTGATTTTGAGTGGAAGGACGGTGGATGACAGAGGCAGGGAGGAGCCTGTGGTGGGTAACATAATGTTGGAGTTCATCAATGAGGCGAAAGAGGTTGTCCACGTGGTTGCGACATGTGGGATGAGGGTCGTAGAGGTGGAGGTGAGTCGTAAAGGCCGAGTGGCGGAGTTGGTGGAGGATAACCATAATGCGGTGGAGCGGATAATAACAAGTTGGGCGTTGTGGACCTGATGGCATGATGACAATGATAATGGGTTATAGTAGTATACTACTTAATATTGGAAGAAGAATGAAGAAGGTTGAAGAGGGGATGAATGAGGAAGGGGTGTTAAAATTTGGTCTTTTATATATGCACAACTGGTATAAATACTGCGTATTGATGTGAATGGTTAGTGTATGTATTGAGATATCTCAGTTGTTTGAGATGCAGTAGATATCTGCATAAGTGTCACTTGTGTGTCAATCTTTAGTTGTACAAAGTGCATGATGTGCCAAAAATTATATACATGCATACATACGTACATACATACATACATACAGTGTCAAGTTAAGTCGCAGCAAAGTGGGTGGGGAAAGTGATACATATCTTTCTTCAAGGTCACAACTCACTGAATTTACGGAAGAGTGCGACTTTGGTGACGGATTCATGCCTGTCTGTTAAGTGCATGCCTGTTTGCTGACCTCCTCTCCGGTTCTTCCTTGTTGCTTTATGCACCCGAGACTCACATTTAATGAAGCCTTTTGGAGATTTTCATACTGTATCATCGGTTGTTTTTGTTTGTTTTCATCAAAGTCTTTGCTTTTTGGAGGGTTTCATATCTGTATCATGATCACTCTACTTGGCTAACTCACCTCCAGCCCCACCACCCTCATCCAAACTGTCACCGCCACGTGGACCGCCTCATTCACCTTATCTATCTAGTCTAATACTTTACAAAATTATCATATTAGTGTTTAAAGTTGTTAATATCAATTGTGTTAGTGGGCATACCAGACAAGATCGGATTAGAAATGAGTATATTCGAGAAAAAGTCGGGGTTGCTCCTATTGTTGAAAAAATGGTTGAATCTCGTCTTAGGTGGTTTGGGCATGTGTGGAGGAGACCGGTGGAAGCCCCGGTTAGAAGGGTAGACCAAATGGAGGGTACTACAAGGGCTAGAGGAAGAGGAAGACCTAGAAAAACTATAGGCGAAACAATTGAGAAGGATATGACAATCAATGTCTTATCAAAAGACATGATTTATGATAGGCCTTTATGGCGTCGTTTGATCCATGTAGCCGACCCCACCTAGTGGGACAAAGGCTTAGTTGTTGTTGTAATATCAATTGTGTTAGTCTCTGGTATCAACTGTACTTCAATCAATTTGTTCTGATTAAAGTCCCAATATGATTGATATATTACAATATCAGAGACTAATGCCTTAATTTAAAGTTAGGGACTAACATGATTGATATTTATGATTCTAACAAACTTGTCACTGATTTTCTGACTCAATTCATTTATTGCAGCTTGTTACGTGACCAAAAGGTGGTATCAATGAGTGACTTAAATGGTTTAAAGATTATAATTCATAAAGGGATTGATTTTTTCCAAGCATGTTCTGACTTCTGTTCAAATCTTCTTGTCAAAACAAGGTTATGCCTTTACCTTCACAAAATGGGATCTTGGGTCTGGTTTGTCACCTATTCTAGAAGCTGATGTAAAGCACATATTGAATTTGGCTCTTGAAACTTGTAACCTGTAAATTCATTTATTTTCCTATTTTAAAACCCCAATAGTGAATAGTTCATTTCATGATAAATGCAGATCCTGATGATCATTTAATTCGTTTTAGTATTATACGTTTAAGTGCATTACTTTTAAAAACAGAACTTCAACTTGTTATACCAACCATTTTAAAGGTCCAATTGTTACTATCATGTTGTACACCTCATTAGACAGAGATGTCAGTGCTTCCCAGATTCGGTTCTACAATTCCCTAGCTATATTCTCTTTCTTTTTCCTTAATTTTCTTTGCTTATTAGTATTCATGTTTCTATAATTTTGAGGCCAAATTCAGTAAAGATGCTAAGTTGAAGCAGACAATTTTTAACAATTAAGTTATCCAATGAAAATAAATGTGTGCTTATTCCTAACAATTCTTGGATTATCTATTAAACAGTCTCAGTTTCTGTTGTTATGTGGCAGTGTTTATTGCCCTTCTATTTTTTATGGTGTTTGTGGATTTGATTTGTAGTCAAGAATTCTTTTTCCCTATGAACTGATTCAACATCCAAGGTTGCATTTGAATAGGTTTGACATGGTGATTGCACCTCATCATGATTATTATCCCTCAACACCACAAGCACAGAAGCATGTTCCTAAACTTCTTCAAAGGTGGATAATGCTAAGCCAGCCTCCAGATAGTCATGTGGTATGTATATTAATGTGCATATGGTGTGACTTTATTAGCTTTTACCTTACTGGAGAAATCGTGATTTTACTTTTATGTTAGCCATTGCATATTTCTGAGAACCGACATGTAATTTCTATTATACTCCGTGCTTCTTTATCTGCAGTACTTTTGCACATATCCAACTCATGTATCCTTCTAATTATTTCTTGCATTTTGCATGTGATTAAGTTCTGATACCTTCTTATTTGGTTGTTATTGTGAGTGAAATGCTGGGGTGCTTTAAAATTGTAAAGATTTTGAAAAAGAAGGATTCACCGGATACCAAAAAAAAAGTCATAGGGAACAAGAGGGAGAATCAGCATTGAAAAAGAAATAGTTTGTCACTAAAGAGACCATTAGAGGAAATTGCAGATTTAAAAGCCAGGCCCTTTGACAGATTTTATTATATTCACAATGCTAATTTTAAGTAGAAATGTAGAATAAGTGAATAACACTACTTACCCAAAACTGCATTTTCAACTGTTTACATGGCGTTAATATGAATTATGAATGAGTTTGAGTGGTGCTATTGGTCAACACTTGATGGTGTTAATTGCAAGGATTAATTTTATCTTCTTCCTGTTGAGTTAATCTTTCTTACATGTATTTTGATAAACTTCTAGGCCCCGCTGTTTATGACACTATGGCAGTGAGAACATTCCCATTGATGATGTGGATGATGATGATGATAAACTCACAAAGGTTGATGATGTGGAAATTTCGAATATTTGAATCGCCATTGCAATTAACATGCTCAATTTTTACTGATCTGCTGCCTTGTATTGTGCTTACACACAATATTCTGATATGTAGTTAAGTTGCATGTATATTAACCAACAAAATTTAGAGGGAAAGAAAATTAAAATCTATTAGGCATTTGCAATAGTTATTGTCATGACTATACCATCCATCACATATCTTCTCCCTGATCTTAAATTTAGAACACAAAAAAAATAAAAATGTGATGACACATAATTTTGCCGGTTGCACTATTACTAGTTACTCCTGGTGGATTATAATTGATGACAAATTTCATTGTACTCAACCACTTCATTACTAAGCAAATTGGTCCTTGTAATTGTCATTGTCAAAGAGATTTGTTGCATTAGTTTTGTACTGATTATGTGATCATGTGTTCTGAGTGAAAGATAGCTGACTGTGTGTTTTGACTGAAAGATAACTGACTGTGTGTTCTGACTGAAAGATAACTTTTAGGCATGTGCAATAGTTATTGTCATGACTATACCATGATTATGTGATTATGTGTTCTGACTGAAAGATAACTGACTGTGTGTTCTGTCTGTGTGTTCTGACTGAAAGATAACTGACTGTGTATTCTGACTGAAAGATAACTTTTAGGCATTTGCAATAGTTATTGTCATGACTATACCATCTGACATCTGCTCCTAATCTTAAGTTTAAAACACAAAAAAAATATAAAAATGTGATGACACATAATTTTTCCAGTTGCACTATTACTTGTTAGTCCTGCTTGATTATAATTACTGACAATTGTCATTGTACTCAACCACTTCATTACTAAGCAAATTGCTCCGTGTAATTGTCATTGTCAAAGAGATTTGTTGCATTAGTTTTGTACTGATTATGTGATCATGTGTTCTGAGTGAAAGATAACTGAATGTGTGTTCTGACTGAAAGATAACTGACTGTGTGTTCTGACTGAAAGATAACTTTTAGGCATTTGCAATAGTTATTGTCATGACTATACCATGATTATGTGATTATGTGTTCTGACTGAAAGATAACTGACTGTGTGTTCTGACTGAAAGATAACTTTTAGGCATTTACAATAGTTATTGTCATGACTATACCATCTGACATATGCTCCTAATCTTAAGTTTAAAACACAAAAAATATAAAAATGTGATGACACATAATTTTTCCAGTTGCACTATTACTTGTTAGTCCTGCTTGATTATAATTACTGATAATTGTCATTGTACTCAACCACTTCATTACTAAGCAAATTGCTCCTTGTAATTGTCATTGTCAAAGAGAGCTGTTGCATTTGTTTTGTACTGATTATGTGTTCTGACTGAAAGATAACTGACTCTGTATTCTGACTTAAAGTTAACTTTTAGGCATTTGCAATAGTTATTGTCATGACTATACCATCAGACATTTGCTCCCTAATCTTAAGTTTAGAACACAAAAAATACATAAAAATGTGATGACACATAATTTTGCCAGTTGCACTATTACTTGTTAGTCATGCTAGATTATAATTGCTGACAATTAGCATTGTACTCAACCACTTCATTAGTAAGCAAATTGGTCCTTGTCATTATCATTGTTAAGAGATTTGTTGTATTAGTTTTGTATTGACTGTGTGTTCTGACTGAAAGATAACTTTGAGCAAAATGTAAAAATATATTGTAGGGAGTTAGAGCTTTTTGTGGTACATGTGTGATTAAGAAACAGAATGGAGAAAACATTTGTAAAGCTATTTTTAAAATTATAATTAAAATGTTATAGAAGAAAAAGGAAGATGAGGAAGTCGTGGTTAGAGAGAATGTGTCTAATTGGGGAATATTATTTTTAATATATGTTTTAATGAGAATAAATAGGTGACCCTTAAAAGTATTAATTAATTGTAATTTGTAAGAATGTGCATCTATGCTCAACCACATCTGTTCATCTCATAATTCATATAGTAATGATACAGCCATACCACAAATGCACATGAGTAAAGATTAAAGAGTCCGGTACCACAGGGTTCTGTAAATTGGAGTATTGTATATGTCTAATTGGTGCTTCTACTTTTCCTCTAACCAAGTAGCTGGTTAAAATTCCTTTAATGTTCTTTGACCTATTATGAATCTTTTTAGTACTCTCTTTTTCCCTAAATATAAGACTTTTTTTCACACTTTTATTGTGTCCTTATTTATAAAACTCTATATCAATTTTCAATGATCATTAATAACTTTTTTCCACGAACACCCATATTTATTTAACACTTTTTAGATTCTCAATAATATTAATAGGGGTAATTTTGAAAGTACATATCAAAAGTTCACATTTTCATACAATTAACTAAAGTAATCAACTTTCCTAATGAACGTGAAATCTCGCAAAGGGATCCTATAAATAGAACAAAGGGAGTAATATTTATTTATTGTGTTTTGTAATATAACAACGCGTTTACTCTATATTATACTCCCTCCGTTCCTATTTAATTGTTCTTTTTTGGAGAAGTTTTTTGGTTTCTTTTTATCTATACTTTTGATGATTTCAAGAGTGTAATAAATGTTATTTTTCATGTTTACCCTTATTTAATAGGGTATTGATTTTCGTAAGTAGGGGAGAAAAAATAATATTTACGGAGAGAGAGAAAGAGTATAGTGGGAAAAAACATAATTAATGTATTGGAAAGGTAAGTAATAATTACATTTGTTAAAGGATGTGTTTTGTTTGAAATAGGAAGTACTCCCTCCGTTTCATATGTAGTGTATTTTAAAGTTGTGCACACGTTTTTAAGAAATTGTTAAATGATGCAAGGATTTGTTGTATTTCGACTATAATGCTCTGTAATAGATAGAGGTGTGTTTGGAAAAATAGCATTAATTATATATTGGGTTTATAAAACAACAGGATTTATGAAATATAGTACAAATGCTAAAACATTACATATGAACGGAGGGAGAATCTCACAAATGCCTCCTATAATCTTATTGTGTGTTATGAGTAGGGATGACAACGGGGCGGGGAACGCTCGGGGAGACTTTTCCCATTCCCCATCCTCGGGTTTCATTTGCCCCCATCCTTATCCCCATCCCCATGTCGGGGGTTGATTAACCCCCATCCCCATTCCCCATCACCCCACGGGTCCCCACAGGGAACCTAACTTCAACTTGACCTGTTATAAAATTCACAATGTCGAATAGCATTTTTAAACTTGTACACTACAGAAAAATAATCGTTAAAATTCAAGAGATTCAATTTAAAAAAATCGTTAAAATAATCGTTAATAATAATAAGAGTGAATGGACACTTTGGTTCCTCAAGTTTTTCGATAGGGACACTTTAGTCCCTCAAGAAATTTAATTCATTTTTAGTCCCCAAAGTTTTCCAAAAGTACCAATTTAGTCTCTGTCCTATTTCCGCTAGCCACTTCGTTGAGGGACTAAATTGGTATTTTTGGAAAACATGAGGGACTAAATTGGTACTTTTGGAAAACATGGGGACTAAAAATGAATTAAATTTCTTGAGGGACTAAAGTGTCCCTGTCGAAAAACTTGAGGGATCAAAGTGTCCCTTCACTCTAATAATAATTATAATTATAATTATAATTATAATAATATATGTGAAGTTACTAAAAAACCTATTTTTTAACTATATAAAGCCTAAATATTTAAGGGCATATAACTAAAATTGTCCGGGACGGGGAACCCGCAGGGACGGGGGAACCAATCCCATTCCCCGCCCCCAAAATCTGTTCGGGGAAAAATCCCCCCATCCCCGCCCCCGCAGAGAAAAAATCCCCAAACTCGGGTCCCCAAAAGGGGCGTTCCCTGTGGAGATCCTCATCTGCAGTCTCTCATTGCCATCCCTAATCATGAGGTTATTATAGCACCTTTTATCAGTAACACGGGGCAGAAGTAACAGTTTCTTCCACTTAAGTACTTTCTCTGGTCTTATGTATAATAAGAAAAAAACATTCTATTAATGATCTTAAATATAAGAAAAAATTAACAAAATTTCTATTCCCAATACAACCATTCTTAAAATATCCCTACAAAGTGATTGTAACATTTAATTTTTGTTTAATTCCCAATGTAAGTTTCCTAAATTAGTCAATTTTTCTATGAATTTAAGAAAATTAAATGCACTTAACTAACTTTCCTGTGAAATTAGTTTTTTTTTCCTTAAAAAAAGACCGGTTACTCCCTCCGGTCCTATTTATAAGACTCTTTTGGGGTTTTTCACTCCCACCAAGGAGAGTGGATAAATTGGTTAGTGGCATTGAAAATGTGAAAATTTGATATACTTTTTCAAAACTACCCCAATAATTATTATTGGAACTCTAAAAAGTGTTGACTTTATAGGGGTGTTAGTAGAAAGAAGTAATTAAATGGTATTGAAAATTGAAAATGGGTCTTATAAATAGGACCAAAATAAAAATCCCAAAAGGGTCTTATAAATAAGACCGGAGGGAGTACTATTATAGCTAGTAGGAAGCAGTGTAGCACCATCTATAAATGCTTGATGAGAGAAGTCAATAAGCAATTGCCTTGAGTAAAATTGCAAAACCAAATCCCACATCTACTTCTGGCCACCCTTGTTGTACTCTCTTTTATGATATGTTTCATTTTCCAAGTGAAGGACTCTATGCACTGCAAACACTAAAAGGACTAAAATACTTGATTTTAATGGAGACAAGAGCAGCACCAACTCTTTCCAAAGCAGTGTCCTGTCTTTTTATGTTTTCTATTTTTGCTGTTGCTTCTGTTTCAGTTTCAGCTAGCCTCTCTTTCAACTTCTATGCAGCTTCATGCCCTACAGCCGAGTTTATCATAAGAAACACAGTCAGCTCTTCATCTTCTAATGATCCTACCATTCCTGGAAAGCTACTTCGCTTGGTTTTCCATGATTGCTTTGTTGAGGTTAGTGTTTATAATAACTACTAGTACTACTCCTTCACAATGCATCCAACATACTGGGTTAAAGTTAAATCATACTTCTTTAGGAAATGTGCTCTCTTCTGGTTTTTACTACTAAACTCAGCTACCAATATATTATCTTGCCCCTTTAATGTACGTTTGTTTTATAACCTTCCCTAAGGGACTCACCTAGGCTAGATGCCTCCTAAACATGGTTTTAACTTGCGGTTGCGGATATGTTGCATTTACTGCAATTGTGGGCAATTACTTAAAAATGTGGCCGATGTGTTAGCAATTGCGGCGTGATGTGGTTGCATGCATTTGTGAGGGAATCAGCATGGGGCACTCTGTGGTTTTTCAATTTGATTATAACTTACAATGGTCATAGACATAGTTCTTTCTGCAATTCATCATTTAATGATATATTTAAGTGCAGGGATGTGATGCATCTTTGATGCTACAAGGGAATAACACAGAGCAGACTGATCCAGGAAATAGGTCTGTTGGAGGATATTCAGTCATAGAATCAGCTAAAAGAGTTCTTGAGACGTTCTGCCCTGGAACTGTTTCTTGTGCAGACATAATTGCACTGGCTGCTAGAGATGCAGTTGAAATTGTAAGTTCTCCCTCCCTGCATTACCTTCATTCTTCCTCACTACATTGACATCTCTCTTGGAACACTGTAATTAACTGAAGGGCATTTGAGAGCAGGCTGGTGGACCGATGGTTCTGATTCCTACAGGTAGGAGAGATGGGATGGTTTCAGTTGCTTCCAATGTCAGACCCAACATTGTGGACACCAGTTTTACAATGGATGAGATGGCTAAGCTCTTCTCTACTAAAGGATTATCCGTGCTTGATCTTGTTGTACTTTCAGGTGCATATTCTATATCCTAAGCACAAGTTGTAACTTTACAAGGGAATAATATTAGTAACTGGTTTTCTTCTCTTTGACAATTATCTTTCCTCTCTGCTTACACCCTAAATTGAGATCTATTTTAGTTACATGCTAGAGTTTTTTAGGACTTTGACTTGAAATTTTAAGTCTTTGTCTTGGAGCAAATTTCCATGAAGCTACGAAATTATGCTTATAAATAATAGATGTTTTGTATATGAACCTCCTCATCAAATTTTTCCGTCTAGATTTTGGATATTCAAACAGCAGCTGTTTGGCATAAATATCTTCATGATCTAATGTAATTGATAGTCAGCTATATTGTTTGTGCTAATCTTTCTCAGTGTTTGCATTAATATCTCGCTAATTCACTATATAGGATAATGTTTCATGAACATCAATAAAAATATAAAAATGGTGTCCCTTTAAAAAAAAAAATTTGAAATGGGTATTTACTAAGAAGATAGAAACCAAGTGAGAGATAGATGTCTAAAAGTTGATGTACATTTAAGTGAAATCTACCATATAATACTAACTTGGTGATAGTTAAACTTTGCAGGAGCTCACACTATAGGAGCTGCTCATTGCAACACATTTAGAGATCGGTTCCAAGAAGATTCAAATGGAAATATAAGGCTTATTGACAAAACCCTTAATAGTAGCTATGCCAATGAGCTAATGCAACAGTGTCCAGTTGGTGCAATGCCATCTGTGACAGTGAACATTGATCCCGAAACATCTATGGCCTTTGACAACCAGTACTACCGAAATCTTCTCGTCCGCAAAGGGCTATTCCAATCGGATTCTGTTTTGTTAAACGATGATAGCACACGTCAATTAGTGGAGGATTTCGCAAATGATCAAGAACTTTTCTATGAAAGTTGGGGCCAGTCGTTCATGAAACTCACTAGTCTTGGAGTCAAAACAGACGATGAGGGTGAAATTCGACATTCCTGTGCAGCAACTAATGCATAAGAAAGAATATGATGCAGAAAGAAAAGGCTCCCCATGCATAACGTTTTACACCACACAAAGAATAGTTTCTCTTGAGGATTTTATTTTTGTTGTACTACTTGTTTCTCAACTCTTTGTTAGTCCTTTGATCTGTTTTCCTTTTGAAGTGATCATAATTGCAATTTGCAAGGATTAATTTTATCTTCTTCCTCTTGAGTTAACCTCTCTTACATGTATTTTGATAAACTTCTAGGCCCCACTGTTTATGACACTATGACAGTGAGAACATTCCCATTGATGATGTGGATGATGATGATAAACTCACATGTTGATGATGTGGAGATTTCGAATTTGTGAATCACCATTGCAATTAACATGCTCAATTTCTACTGATCTGCTGCCTGTGTTGTGCTCACTATGTTCTAATATGTAGTTCATTTGCATGTATATTAAGATTATTAACTAACACAATTTAGAGGGAAAAAAAATTAAAAGCTTTTAGGCATTTGCAATAGTTATTGTCATGGCTATACCATCAAATATCTGCTTCCTAATATTAAGTTTAGAATAGGAAAAAAAATAAAATAAAATTGTGATGACACATAATTTTGACAGTTGCACTATTACTAGGAAGTGCTGCTAGATTATAATTGCTGACAATTGGTATTGTACTCAACAACTCATTAGTAAGCAAATTGGTCCTTATCATTGTCAAGAGATTTGTTGCATTAGTTCTGACTGTGTGTTTTTACTGAAACTGAAAAATAACTTGAATTAGTTCTGACTCTGTGTTCTGACTGAAACTGAAAAATAACTATGAGCAAAAATTAGTTCTGACTCTGTGTTCTGACTGAAACTGATAAATAACTCTGAGCAAAAATTAGTTTTGACTCTGTGTTCTGACTGAAACTGAAAAATATCTCTGAGCAAAAATTAGTTCTGACTCTGTGATCTCACTGAAACTGATAAATAACTCTGAGAAAAATTAGTTCTGATTGAAACTGGAAAATAACTCTTGAGCAAAAATTAGTTCTGACTGAAACTGAAAAATAACTCTAGTAAAACAATGTCAAGAGATTTGTTGCATTAGTTCTGTATTGACTCTGTGTTATGACTGAAACTGGAAAAAAACATTGAGAAGAAATCTAAAAATATATTGTAGGGAGTTAGAGCCTTTTTGTGGTGCATGTAGAAACATAATGGAGAAAAAATTTGTAAGGCTATTTTTAAAATTATAATTAAAATGTTATAGAAGAAAAAGGAAGACGAGGAAGTGGTGGTTAGAGATATGTCTAAGTGGGGAATATTATTTTAATATATGTTGTTTTAATGAGAATAAATAGGTGACCCTTAAAAGTATTAATTAATTGTAATATGTAAGAATGTGCATCTATGCTCAACCACAGCTGTTCATCTCATAATTCATATAGTAATGATACAGCCACACCACAAATGCACATGAGTAAAGATTAGAGTCCGGTACCACAGGGTTCTGTAAATTGGAGTATTGCATATGGCTAATTGGTGCTTCTCTTTTTCCTATAACCAAGTAGCTGGTTAAATCTCCTTTAACGTCCTTTGATCTATTATGAACCTTTTTAGTAGTATTTATTTACTGTGTTTACTCTATATTGTAATTGACAACTATTTTAACTCAAAATGGAGGCCTTTATAGTTTACTGTGTGTTATGCAGTAACGCGTGGCAGAAGTAACAGCTTCTATCACTGAAGTATATATATATATATATATATATATATATATATATGCTATTATTAAGAGTTACCAGGAAGCAGTGTAGCACCATATTTAAATGCTTGATGAGAGAAGTCAATAAGTAATTGGCTTGAGTAAAATTGCAAAACCAAATCCCCCATCTACCTACTGACATCAACTAACTCCATAAATAGTTTTAAATTCCTCCTGACCTCTGGCCACCTTTGTTGTACTCTCTTTTATGATAGTTTCATTTTCCAAGTGAAAGACTCTATGCACTGCAAATACTAAAAGGACTAAAATACTTGATTTTAATGGAGACAAGAGCAGCACCAACTCTTTCCAAAGCAGTGTCCTGTCTTTTTATGTTTTCTTTTTTTGCTGTTGCTTCTGTTTCAGTTTCAGCTAGCCTCTCTTTCAACTTCTATGCAGCTTCATGCCCTACAGCCGAGTTTATCATAAGAAACACAGTCAGCTCTTCATCTTCTAATGATCCTACCATTCCTGGAAAGCTCCTTCGCTTAGTTTTCCATGATTGCTTTGTTGAGGTTAGTGTTTATAATAACTACTAGTACTACTCCTTCACAATGCATCCAACATACTGTTTTAAAGTTAAATAATACTTCTTTAGGAAATGTGCTTTCTTCAGGTTTACACTACTAAACCAATATATTATCTTTCCCCTTTACCTTTGTTTTACAACCTTCCCTAAGGGACTCGGCTAGGCTAGATGCCTCCTAAACATGGTTTTAAATTGCAGTTGCGGATATGCTGCATTTACTGCAATTGTGGGCAATTACTTAAAAATGTGGCCGATGCGTTGCAATTGCGGCCGTGATGTGGTTGCGTGCATTTGTGAGGGAATCAGCATGGGGCACTCTGGTGGTTTTTCAATTTGATTATGACTTACAATGGTCATAGACATAGTTCTTTATGTAATTCACTATTATATGATATATTTAAATGCAGGGATGTGATGCATCTTTGATGCTACAAGGGAATAATACAGAGCAAACCGATCCAGGAAATAGGTCTGTTGGAGGATATTCAGTCATAGAATCAGCTAAAAGAGTGCTTGAGATATTCTGCCCTGGAACTGTTTCTTGTGCAGACATAATTGCACTGGCTGCTAGAGATGCAGTTGAAATTGTAAGTTCTCCCTCCCTGCATTACCTTCATTCTTCTTCACTACACTGACATCTCTCTTTGAACCTGTAATTAACTGAAGGGCATTTGAGAACAGGCTGGCGGACCGATGATTCTGATTCCTACAGGTAGGAGAGATGGGATGGTTTCAGTTGCTTCCAACGTCAGGCCCAACATTGCGGACACCAGTTTTACAATGGATGAGATGGTTAAGCTCTTCTCTACTAAAGGATTATCCGTACTAGATCTTGTTGTCCTTTCAGGTGCATATTCTACATCCAAAGCACAAGTTGTAACTTTAAAAGGGAATGATATTAATAACTGGTTTTCTTCACTTTAACAATTATCTTTCCTCTCTGCATACACCCTAAGTTGAGATCTATTTTATTTACATGCAATAGTTTTCTAGGACTTTGACTTGAAATTTTAAGTCTTTGTCTTGGAGCAAATTTCCATGAAGCTACGGAATTGTACTTATAAATAATAGATGTTTTGTATATGAACCTCCTCATCAAATTTTTCCGTCTGGATTTTGGATATTCAAACAGCAGCTTTTTGGCATAAATATCTTCATGATCTAATGTAATTGATAAACAGCTATTGCATGTGCTAATCTTTCACAGTGTTTGCATTAATATCTCTCTAATTCACTATATAGGATAATGTTTCATGAACATCGATAAAAATATAAAAATGGTGTCCCTTTGAAAGAAAAAAGAAAATTTATGTATTTTTGAAATTGGTATTTACTAATAAGATAGAAAGCAAGTGAGAGATAGATGTCTAAAAGTTGATGTACATTTAAGTGAAATCTACCATATAATACTAACTTGGTGATAGCTAAACTTTGCAGGAGCTCACACTATAGGAGCTGCTCATTGCAACACATTTAGAGATCGGTTCCAAGAAGATTCAAAGGGAAATATAAGGCTTATTGACAAAACCCTTAATAGTAGCTATGCCAATGAGCTAATGCAACAGTGTCCAGTTGGTGCAATGCCATCTGTGACAGTGAACATTGATCCCGAAACATCTATGGTCTTTGACAACCAGTACTACCGAAATCTTCTCGACCGCAAAGGGCTATTCCAATCGGATTCTGTTTTGTTAAACGATGATAGCACACGTCAATTAGTGGAGGATTTCGCAAATGATCAAGAACTTTTCTTTGAAAGTTGGGGCCAGTCCTTCATGAAACTCACTAGTCTTGGAGTCAAAACAGGCGATGAGGGTGAAATTCGACGATCCTGTGCAGCAACTAATGCATGAGAAAGAATATGATGCAGAAAACAAAGGTTCCTTAAGCATAACTTTTTAAAACCACACATAGAATAGTTTCTCTAAAGAATATTAATTGTGTTGTTCTACTTGTTTCTCAATTCTTTGTTAGTCCTTTGATCTGTTTTCCTTTTGAAGTGATTATAATATTGATATCTTAGTACATAATAATGGCCCCAATGAACTTTAATCTTATAATAATTGGCCTTTCTTTGACTTATGGGGTGAGTTTAAAGAAGATATTATGATTGTACTATAATTGTAGACATGGTCACAAGGAGCTCCTTGACACTGCCGCGTGCAGCATGGTTTTCTCTTAGCTCACAATCACGACGAGGTCTGCCATTGTTGCCTTTATGAACAAAGAAAGGTTCTATTTGCATTAATTATGGAATTGGAGGGGAGGAGATATAGTAATTCAGTAGAAAAGAAAACAAACTCAAATTGGTTTTTTAAAAATGAGAAAAAGGAAAAACTCAAATTGATCCCTATAAGTTTCAAATGACTACTTAGATTGGTCATATTTTTAGACAAATTTAAGGAATATCAAACTAACTTGACCATTACTTAATACTATTAATAAACAGTACTATTTATTTTTTTTTTTTAAAAAAATCGTTTTGATATACAGTGTCCCATCTATAATATAAGGGACTTCTGAGAAAAATAATCCAAACGAAAAAGTGCCACCATTTTTAAAGTTCAGGACAAAGTTATTAGGCTCGAATTTGACTGATTGATTTAACCAATAAATCAAACGCTTTTTGGATCTGGTTGGTTAGTTGGATTAATAATGTGATATAATCGGTGCGAACGTGTCAAAAATGTGAAACAAAAGTGGCAATCAATTATTGTTAACAAATCATTTTAACCTCATAAAAATGATATGTGTCATTTGTAACCAAACATTCATGACAAATGTTTTCTCGTGAATTTGTAAGATAATTTGTTAAAATATACTTCCTCTGGTCTTATTTATAGGGCATATTCTAAAAGAAAACTTTGGTCCTTAATATAGGTAGGTCATTTTGTACTTTTCTAAGAAACATATATTTTTTTCGGTTTAATTATGTCACAAGTCCTTGAAGTTTGGGGTCTTTTGTCAGATATCCTTATTCTTTTTTTCCAATGTCTGACTCCCCAAAGTTACTTCTGACTTTGTCATATACCCCTACTACCAATTATTTTAGTCAATTTTGCTGACATGTAACATCGGAATTCTGATCAGACGCAAGAGGTTAAGCACCTGGTGCATCGTGGTCGAAGATCATTTTTTAAAAAAATTTAAAAAACTAAAAAACTTAATATTTTATATTTTTAGTTAAATAAAAAAAAGAGAAAAAAGAATTGAAGAAAAAGGTCGTCTTCGCCCGTTTGACATCATTCGACATCACATGACCAACCTCCTGTGTCTGATCAGGATTATGATGTTATATGTCAACAAAATTGGCCAGAATTGGTAACAAGGGTATATGACATACTTAGAAGTAACTTCGGGAGCCAGACATTGGGAAAAAAAAAATAAGGGTATCTAGCAAAAGTACCTCAAAATTCAAGGACTTGTGGCATAATTAAGCCTATTTTTTTCACCAAAACTACCCCTAATAAAATAATGTTATCATTTAAAAAAAGCAATTACTCTATCCCAATTTCCCGCATTTCATTTTTGGCTATCCACTTATACTCCATGGTAAATAAATGTTGCTTTCAATGTAACTCTTCCTCTACCCAAGTACTCACCCATGTTGCGAATTTATCTTTCTCTCTCTCGTTGGCCGCTATAGAATTTATCTTTATATCTCGTTGGTTATATTTAATTGTTCACTTTAGAGACTTTGGACAATGAACAGATTTGTTGCAATATATATATGCAGTGGTAAAAATATAAATGTAATAGGTTTTTTTTTACGGAAATCAAGAAAAAATCCACTTTTAACTATATTCCTTGGTCCAAGCAATGCGGTTAAGTATGTCCTATATATAGGACCGGAGGGAGTATATCATTTTTCTTGATACAAACTTATTTAATTATTCAACATTTTTTACTACCACTACACCTTTTATATATATTTTTTGGAATAATTTGTATAACATTAATATATTTATTTCCTACTAATATACACAGAATTGTTGTCCAATTTGTGGCATATAGCACAATTTAATTTATTAAAAAGGATAAGTTTACATCAATTTGATGAGTTAAGGTAAAAACAACATTCAAGAACCAAAATTAAAATACTTCTAATTTTTAGAGACTATAAAGGAAAATGTTAACAAGTAAGAAACTAATTGTAGATAAAAGTTGTTGGAAAATGTGATTTTTTATGTTTTCGAGAGAGTGATAAATATGGATTTTAGATTTTGTTTTCTATAGATAGTAACCTTAATAAATGTCCTAAGAACACTAGTTAGCAAAACCCAAAATATAAATAAACCTAAAATTTATTTGCAATAACAAATGTGTCTTAAATAACTTTTCATGCAAACATACACTTTTAAGATAAGTTAAATTGTGTTACATGGCATATTTTTGTCCTTCGCATGGAAAGATTAACCCATATGATTCATGATGCGGTGGAGGCTGGGGAATGGGTTCCAGTTTGGTTAGCAAGAAGGGGTCCTCGTATTTCTCATTTGCTTTCTGATGATGATATTATTCTTGTGGAGGAAGCCTCTTTAAATCAAGCAGATTCAATCAGTTACATTCTTGACCAATTTTGTGCTTTCTCGGGTCATAAAGTTAGCTTGAGCAAATCTTCTGTGTATTTTTCTCAGAATGTTCATGATAATAATGCTATGGCAATCAATTCCTCCCTGGGTATCTCAATCTCAGCGAATTTTAATTTGGTAAGTATCTTGGGATTCCTATGAAGCATGCTAGATCCTCGGTACCTTCTTTCAAGTTTCTTATCAATAAAGTTAAGAAGAAACTATTAACGTGGAAGATGCAGTCTCTTTCTTTTGCGGGCAGGGTTACGTTAGCTCAAGCATGTATCATGAGTCTCCCTAGTTATGTTATGCAGGCCACTACTATTCCTTTGAGTATTTGTGATGAAGTGGAGAAATTGTGTAGAAGTTTTATTTGGGGTAGTTCTCATGGTTCCAGGAAATGTCACTTAGTGTCTTGGGAGCGTGTTTGCAAGCCTAAGTCGGAGGGTGGGCTCGGGTTTGGCAATCTTCGTTTGGTTAATGATGCATCCGTGATGAAGCTTGGTTGGAGGTTGATGAATGATCCTAATGCTCTTTGGGCAAGGGTCTTGCTTGCAAAGTATAAAGTAACTGATGTGTATAATTTGGATTGTCAGTTGCGTGGTCCTGCTTCTGCTACCTGGAGGGGTATTTTGAAATTACGTCAAAGGGTGAGAGATGTTGTCTATTGGATTCTTGGTGATGGTCAAAAAACTCGCTTCTGGCTGGACCGTTGGATCCCTGGCTGTCTACCTCTTGCGCAGATTGATGATGTGGTGGTTCCTGAATGGTGTCGGTTTAACTCAATAGCAAACTTTGTGTCTGCAGGTAACTGGAATTGGAATTTATTTGGCAGTTTAATTCCTCAAGATATTCAGAGTCGTATTCTGGGTATTATTCCTCCTGATGCTTCTAGAGGAGAGGATGTTATTGCTTGGGGTTTAGAATCTTCGGGTTTATTCTCAATCAAGTCTGCTGTGTCAGCTCTCTCTATTAGTTTTGCAATTCCTGTTTCTCAACTTCAGCGTTCTGTGTTTGAGCTTGTTTGCCGGTGGCCTGGGCCGCATAGAATTAGATGTTTCATGTGAAAAGCTTGTCATGGGAGGTTGCTAACTAATATGGATCATGTTCGGCGGGGCATGGCTGTTTCAAAGTTATGTTCTCGGTGTAATCAATATCCAGAAACTGAGTTACACTTATTGTCGGATTGCCATGATGTTAAGGAGTTGTGGAATTATGTTGTTGGGCAAAAAGATAGAGACTCGTTCTTTTCTCTGGATTTTAGTAATTGGATTCACTATAATTTGATCCATAAGGGGAGTGTAAATTATGTCATGAGTTGGTCCTCTTTTTTAGCAGTCTTGATTTGGTGTCTATGGAAGGACAGGAATGACCTTGTGTTTAAATAGTTCTTAATTCTCATATAAAGTCCTCCCTCATGGATCAAGCTCTTAGTTTCACAAAGAGCATCACTGACAGCCATCATAATTTGAGTAGCTTAGTTCGGTACAAGCATGAGGAGTTTATAGCATGGATGCCACCAAAGGAAGGTTTTGTTAAACTTAATGTAGATGGCTCGTTTAAGCATGACAATAAACGTGCAGCATGTGGAGGCCTTATACGTGATGCATCTGGTTTATTTGTGAAGGGCTTCTTTTGTTATCTTGGCACTGTATCTTCTCTCCATGCGGAGCTTTGGGGTCTTCTTTTGGGAGTTAGGCAAGCTGTTGAGTTGGCTTTGCTTGTTTGGAAATTGAAATGGGCTCCTCTGTTGTTGCTGTGAATATGGTTAAGGAGGTTTTTAACCCGAATTTTTCCTGCCTTACTATAGTTTGTGAGATTAAAAGCCTTGTTCTCATATTCCACATGTTTACAGATAGGCTAATCGGTGTGCTAATTTTTTAGCTAATTTGGGACAGACTAGTTCTTTTATGGTTATTGTTATTTCTCATGTTCCTCTTCTTTCTTTAGTCTCATTTGTAAGAATGCTTATGGGATAACTTTACCTCGTATAATTATGTAATTGGTTTTTTTTTTTGGCGTCTTGCCCCGTTTATTATTAAAAAAAAAGATTAAACTGTCAATTTAGTCCCTCACTTTGTAAGGAGCTTTTATTTTAGTCTCTGACTTTTCAATAATTCCTTTTTAGTCTCTCACTTTGAAAAAAGTTACTCACGTTAGTCCCTGGTAACGTTTTCCGTTTATACACTTTAACGGGGCCGTTAGTCTATAATATCGAATTTCATTTTAGTCCCTAACTTAAAATTTTTAATTCACTTTAGTCCCTCGTTATATCGTGTTTCATTTTAGTCCCTAACTTAAAAATTTTAATTCACTTTAGTCTCTCACTATAATAACAATGATGTTTCTTTCGCTTTTCTTCTTATAGTGTGACTACTATAAAAACAATGATTGTTCTTCTTACTATTCTGTAAACTAACTTTATAGTTTATATAAGCATTGACTACAGGCTTTGCACTTGAAAGTATTGATACATTCGAGTGCAAAGTTTGGAGTCAGTACTTATATAAACTATAAAGTTAGTTTACAAAATAGCAATAAGAACAGTCAATGTCTTTATGGTAGTCACACTGCAAGAAGAAAAGCGAAAGAAACATCATTGTTATTATAGTGAGGGACTAAAGTGAATTAAAATTTTTAAGTTAGGGACTAAAATGAAACACGATATAATGAGGGACTAAAGTGAATTAAAAATTTTAAGTTAGGGAGTAAAATGAAATTTGATATTATAGACTAACGGTCCCGTTAAAGTGTATAAACGGAAAACGTTACCAGGGATTAACGTGAGTAACTTTTTTCAAAGTGAGAGACTAAAAAGGAATTATTGAAAAATCGGGGACTAAAATGAAAGCTCCTTACAAAGTGAGAGACTAAATTGACATATTAGTCAAAAAAAAATAAAAATTGTTACATGGTACACAGCAAACAAACTCACAGAGTTGCACATGTTTACCGATTCTACAAGCAAAGCCACCTTTTTTTATATGCAACAATTGAAGGCAAATTGAAACTAGTGACCTAATGATCAACCAGCAAGTCTAGATTCCTAAATAGGTCAAAAAACTAATGTTTCATATCAACATGTACTAGGAGTGACAAGCAGCGTGTACTCCGTCCTATGCTCTTGGAGATTTTTTTTATATATATTTAATTATTTCATTTAAAAATTCAAAAGTATAATAAATATTATTTTTTATATTTATTCATATTTAATAAAATATTAATTTAAGTAAATAGTATTAAAAAAGTAATATTGTATATTAAAAAAAACTTAATTAATTTTATTTAAAATCGAAATAATCATTTTAGTTTTTTTTAAATGTGATTTTATTTTTTAGTATGAGAAATAAATAGCAATAACCTCTCAAAAATGAATATTCCTAAATTAATGACTGATACATTTTGGGTATCGATACATGTACGGTACTCCTGAGTACTTATAATTAGTATGTTAAAATATATTTTAGGTGTGAATTATATCAATAATGTTATTTTTGCCTTAAATTTTATATTTTAATGTCATAATCAATCTTTCGTTCTTATATCTTGACTTATTTTGAATATCAACCTCTAATTTTACAATACTCATATGCTATTTCAATGTCAAATTTATACTATTACTATACTCGTACCTCAATTTTTAAAAAATATCTTACCCCATATTTGATATGGTACTCGTATCCGATATCGTATCCGGACCGGTGAACAACTAAACACCGAAAATAACAATGAGAGTATTGAAGAAACCAATTTTAGTTTACAGTTTTTTACAAATTAAAATTAAAATTAAAACAAATAATGAGATTACTAAATTGGCCTTGGATTAAAAGAATGGGTGGTTTTGTATCCAGTGTGTGTTGCGCAGTATTCTTCTCCTCTCTCTCCCCAATCTTCGACTCAACCTCAAACCAGCCTCCATAGAACAACATCGTACAAGTACAACCAACCCTACCCTTCTCACTTCCTTCGTTAACCAATCACACAACACGGAACAAAAGAGCAAGTGGCCATGGCGGATGTTGCAGTTATGAGAGAGATTGAAGCCACCGCGTCTCGTCTCGGTATCGATCTTTCCTCCATTGATCTCGATTCCATTCGCCTCCCTCCCGACCAAGACTTTGGCATCAAAAGGTAACAACTTTGCAACTATTTCATCATGGGCACTCTCATATTTCATATTCTCCATTACTAGGGTTTTTGGACCTTTGCTTTTTTAATTTTAAAAAAAAAATGTTATTTTTAAATATAATAATAATTATTAATGTTATTATTGTTCATTCATGAAATGGTGTAGTGATGATGAGGATATTCTCCAAGAGGAGAATCTTGAATTTGAGTCTGGTTTTGGCAACATTATAGTTGTGGACAATCTCCCTGTTGTTCCTAAGGAGAAATTTGAGAAGCTTGAAGGTGTTATAAGAAAAATCTATGGCCAGATTGGGGTCATTAAGGATGATGGTCTCTGGATGCCGGTCGATCCCGATACTGAGAAAACTTTGGGTTACTGCTTCATTGAGTATAATACACCACAGGTACATCTTATCCACCCCCACCAAATGCTTATTTACATTGCTATTATTGTATGTAGATACACTAAACTATACTGAATTGGATAAGTGATGACTTTGGTTGCTACGGTCATATATTCAAAGTTTTTAAGGGGGGTGTTTGGAAGAGCTTGATTGGGCTTAGCGGGAGAGCTTATGAATTTTTTTTTTATTAAAATAGCTTATGACTTTCCTATAAGCTCTTTTTAGCTTATTTTAATAAGCTTACGAATATAAGTCCTTTTTAGCATATTTCAACATAGCTTATTGCATAAGTGCTTAATTGAGCTGTTCACTAAAACACGCCCGTTATTTGCTAGCAAAATCCAATTACTTTTACTCAGTTGCTGCCTAAGTACTTCAATTTTAATCTGCATTCGCTAAATGATTGTTGTTTTAAACTAGTTTTGTATAACTAATAATCTATTGTATGGTTAGATGTCTTTATACACTTGGTGCAAGCCTTTTGTTTATGTGTTGATGTTGCACTTATGTGTAACTTATCAAGCTTTCTAAAATTTTTGTTGAAATGATGGCTGTCATCCCCAAAACATACTTTGCTGTCACAAATTGACAAAATTCCCTTCACAGAACAAACTGCAAAGTTGATGGTCTTGTTGTCTCTCTGATTCATTTTGGGTTCCATTTTAGGAAGCTGAGGTTGCTAAAGAGAAGACACATGGGTACAAGTTGGATCGGGCTCATATCTTTGCTGTGAATATGTTTGATGACTTTGATAGATTCATGAAAGTTCCAAATGAGTGGGCTCCACCTGAAACCAGTCCATATACACCTGGGGTAATATATTTGACCAATTCTGTTCCTGACACCTTTGCTTACTCATTCAGTTGTTGTTCTGTAGATATATTTTGTATGGTAAGATTATCTGGCAAGTGCTGCAACTCAGCTTGCCAAAATTAATGCATAATGTATTCTCTTTTCAGAAGCTATGTGACCCATGTAGTTTCTTGTGATATTCTTTTTGAGCTTTATCATAAAATTGTACTATGCTTCTCGATTATGTGAGCTTATTGACTTCTTCAATGTCAATGATGTACTCTCGCATGAATTTGTTACAGTTGTTAATCATGTCTATTTGATAGTATTGATTTAGTACTTTGCACTGTCTCTTTTTACTATAGTGTGTTCAAAATTTGCATTAAGGATATTCTCTCCTATATGTATACAATATATATATATATATATATATATATATATATATATATTACTCATACCTCTTTTTTTGTTCTTTTACTCTTTTTATCGTTACATTTTTCCATAATCATCCTGCCTTTATGTATTATTGATAATTGTTAATGTTGTGGGTTATATTGGAAGGTGTTGTCAATCATGTGTATTTGCTTCACTCGTGTACATTTGCATGCATAGTTAGGTTATACTATTGGTCTGTATACCATTGAATCTCTACATTCTACAGTACTCTTCAATTATGAATCTGTGCCCTATAGATAGACTTTCTCTCCTTACAAGCTTTGCTATATAATCTGTTGCAGGAAAATCTTCAACATTGGCTGGCTGACTCTAAAGCCCGAGATCAGTTTGTGATTCGTGCTGGTTCAGATACTGAGGTGTTATGGAATGATGCAAGACATTTGAAGCCTGATCCAGTTTATAAGCGTGCTGTAAGCGAAAACTTTTGTCCTATATTTTGCATGCTTCATTGCTTTGTGATCATGCTTGTTTACAAGATTCTGGGTGTTTAAATATGTTCTAATGTGCAGTTTTGGACCGAAAGTTATGTACAATGGTCCCCAATGGGCACATACCTTGCAACGGTGCATAGGCAAGGAGCAGCAGTTTGGGGTGGTGCCACAACATTCAATCGCCTCATGCGTTATGCTCATCCTCAGGTTAACTATTGTGTTTGGTTATGCATCATTTAATATGCAGTTATGCACTATGTTCTCATTACGTAGCATTGAAGATATATATATCAACTGCAGGTTAAACTTATTGATTTTTCACCTGGTGAGAAGTATTTGGTAACCTATAGTAGCCATGAACCAAACAATCCTAGAGATGCAAATGTAAGCATTTGGTTTTTTGAACTAACAAGGTTTTTTTTCCTTCTCTTATTGATTCGTTGGCCTTATTTCTATATTCAATTTACTCTTTAGAGGGTTGTGATAAATATATTCGATGTGAGAACCGGAAAAGTGATGAGAGATTTTAAGGGAAGTGCTGATGATTTTGCTGTTGGAGGTACTGGAGGTATTACAGGAGTTTCGTGGCCCATTTTCAGGTATTCTTTGTTTTTTCAATGGCCCCTGGATGTTGATGATGATAACAATATTAGTAATAACAAATATAACAACTATTAAAGTGCTATTATTTTGCTTATGCTTTCTTAGCTAAGTGGAAAAATGTTTGTTGTTTCTAGATGGGCTGGAGGAAAGGATGACAAATACTTTGCCAGACTTGGGAAAAATATGATCTCTGTCTATGAGACAGAAACATTTTCTCTCATTGACAAGAAGTCCATAAAGGTCGAGAGCGTAATGGATTTTACCTGGTCACCTACTGATCCAATCCTTGCACTTTTTGTTCCCGAATTAGGAGGTGGGAACCAGCCTGCTAGAGTAAGTGCATTTTATGGATCTGCCTTTTAGCTTAGATGATGGGCTGTTTGACATTTAATGTAATGTATTTTTTATCTTTTTTGTAGGTGAGTCTGGTTCAGATCCCAGGTAAAGAGGAACTCAGGCAGAAAAATCTTTTCAGTGTTAGTGATTGCAAGATGTACTGGCAAAGCAATGGAGAGTACCTTGCTGTTCAGGTTGATCGTTATACCAAAACCAAGAAAAGCACATTCACAGGTTTTGAGCTTTTTCGTATAAAAGAGCGAGACATACCCATTGAAGTGTTGGAACTTGAGAATAAAAACGACAAGATCATCTCCTTTGCCTGGGAGCCTAAGGGCCATAGGTTTGCGGTTATTCATGGGGATCACCCAAGGCCTGATGTCAGTTTTTACACAATGAAGAGTGCTCAACATAGCGGTCGAGTTTCAAAGCTCACTACTCTAAAGGGCAAACAGGCAAATGCCCTCTTCTGGTCACCTGCTGGCCGCTTCATAATACTTGCAGGGTTGAAAGGCTTGAACGGACAGCTCGAATTTTTTAATGTGGATGAGCTTGAAACTATGGCTACAGCTGAGCATTTTATGGCTACAGATATTGAATGGGATCCTACTGGAAGGTAAATAACACTGAGTAGAAAAATATCTACTGTTCAAATGTTTCTAATATTTCAGAGTTTTCTTCTTCTAACCTGTATGCTTCTGCAGATATGTTGCAACAGCTGTGACTTCAGTTCATGAAATGGAAAATGGGTTCAATATTTGGTCTTTTCATGGAAAGCTTCTTTACCGGATTCTGAAGGATCACTTCTTTCAGGTAATTTATTCCATCAAACCTGACTTTAAGTAGTCTGTTTGTGTTTCGAAAGTACAGTCATGTACATGAGCCAATAGGAATGCCTCCATCTTTGCATCCATGGCAACCATGTTGGTGCTCCATATAGCTTAAATTCTGCTTTAGAAGAAAGGGTTATATCAACCTTTTCTTTAGTTTATGCTATGTTTGGATTATTACATATATTTTAGTTGCTTATATATTTTTTTCAATACTTGATTTTTGAGATACTTGGATGGTCTTTTCGATATGCAAGTTGTGGTAGGAGTATTGGGATCTCTTTGATTTGACTTATCTCACAGTATAGCTCTGTTGATGCAAGGTAGTATGTATTGTAATGAGATTGTGCAATCCTGACAATGACATATTCTCCTGTCTTTTAATGTAATGGCAGTACTTGTGGAGGCCAAGGCCACCATCTGTGCTGAGTGCTGAGAAAGAAGAAGAGATAGCTAAGAACTTGAAGAAGTATAGCAAGAAGTATGAGGCAGAGGACCAAGATGTTTCAATGCTGTTGAGCGAGCAGGATAGAGAGAAGAGGAGGATGCTGAAAGAAGAATGGGAGAGATGGGTGAATGAATGGAAGAGGTTGGATGAAGAAGAGAAGTTAGAGAGACAGAGGCTCAGGGATGGAGAAGCAAGTGATGAAGAGGAAGAGGAGTATGAGGCCAAAGAAGTTGAAATTGAAGAAGTCATTGATGTCAAGGAAGAGATCCTTCCCTTGGACTAAAGACTAGGAATGAGTCTGAGTTAACTATTAATCTATTAGTAGTATTATTGTATCAGCATACATTCTTAATCTTGTCTTGTGACCTACCCTTATTCATGGCACTGTTCAGTGGAGAGCATAAGTATTGAATGCTTTTTTTTAATGATGTTTTTATTGTTATTCAATATTTTTTTGTTTTGAATATAATTAGAATGATGCATAATAAATTGTTATAAAGATATTCCCTCCGGCTCGAAATATAAGCAACAAAAAACATACCTCTCTTAGTTTAAAATATAAGCAAAACTAACTAATTTTCTTAAATTTTATTTCATTCCCATTGTCACTTTCCAAAAACATCACTAGAAAATTGTTATCTTATTTAATTTTTGTTTCATTCTCAATACAACTTTCCTAAAATACTTATATTTTTTTATAAATTTGAGAAAAATAAATACAATCAACTAATTTCCTTAATAAGTGTAAAATTAGTTAGTTTTGCTTATAATTCGAGTCGGAGGGAGTACACCATTACTTGTATTTTATTGAGTTCTCTTAGGATAAGTAATTAAAAGAGAGTAGCAAAAAATTATTCAAAAAATACATCACTAATTTTTAAAGTAATATTCCCTTCGGTCCCTAATATAAGTACCATTTGATTAATTTCACTCCCTTTAAGAAAGTTAGTGGTATTGAAAATGTAAATATTTGGTATACTTTTTCAAACGTATCCTTATAATTATTATTGGAAATCTAAAAAGTGTTGAGTAAATAAGGGTGTTTGTGGAAAAGAAGTAATTAATGCTATTGGAAATTGGAAATAAGGTTTATATTAAAGACAAAAAAAAAGTCTTCAAAAGAGGCTTATATATAGGACCGGAGGGAGTAAAATTATTCAGTTTTCCAATAAAGAAACCTTTTTGGACAATTAAAAATTGGTGAACTACTCCCTCCAGCTCAAATTATAAGTAAAACTAATTAAATTTGCGCTTATTAAGGAGATTAGTTGATTGTATTTAATTTTTTCAAATTTATAAAAGAATGGAGGTATTTTAAGAAAGTTGTATTGGAAATGAAACAAAAATTAAATAAAATAACAATTTTCTAGGAATATTTTAGGAAAGTTGTATTGGGAATGAAATAAAATTTAAGATAGTTGGTTAATTTTGCTTATATTTTAAACCAACAGAGATGTGTTTTTTGTTGCTTATATTTCAAGCCGGAGGGAGTACTTAACAGCCTTTGCTAACGTTGATCACACATTACTTTGGCATTAAAATGGGAACACACAAAATGAATGATACACCTAAGACAATTATGATTAAAGCTAAAACTAGAGTCTACTTCAAATAATTATTTTATACTCCTTCTTTCCCATTATCTTGGTAAAAAAATGCTAAAGAATTTGTCCCCTATTAAAGTAAAAAAATAAAGAAAAAATCTTAAAGATCGTATATTGTATCGATGATTGATAAGTAATTAAGAAAAACATATTTAAAGATTTTTTTTTGAGGCACTGTTGCAATATGTATTAATTGTAATGATATGAAAATTTATATAATATCAATTGTAATTAATGAATGAATCATGCATTATATTAAATAGATACTCTCTTATTTTCATTGACTTGTTTGACTTTTACCAAGATAATGGACGGAGGGAGTAACAAATCTTCTGCTAATAAACAAAGCATTCTGCCTGTCCATTCAAGCTTTGATTGGAAAAAAAATTAAAAAGCAAAAGAGAGACTTTAAAGCTAAATATATTCTGATCAATAAGATAACGGGGGAAGAATAAAACAACAATAATGGTCGTTGTCCCATAATCCCAGCGTCTCTAAATGTTATCGCTCAATTGTCAGTTGTCACAACAGAAAGGTTCTTTACGCAACAGAAAGCTGTGGTATGTTTGCCATGTTTGATTCTCAAAATTAAAAAACCTCCTTTGTCCTATAATCCCATTCTAGCATAATCAATCGCTATGTTGTCTTTTTTGTTGATTCATTAGAAACACATTTTTCTTTCAAACAATTTATACCTAAAAAGCTGAGAACAACCCTCCGACCCTAATATCAGAAGAGTCCTTATCAATGAAATTACTCAAGGAACAACTGTGATATTCACACTCATTTACACTTAAATCACCTCATACATACACAACTATCGTCATTTTCTTGTCATTCAATAACGTCTAAATCTTAATTTTTTTTTTAAATGCTAACGAGTACCCTTAGAACACTCTTTAAGATACCGAAAGAAGTAAAATGATATTGGGAAGTGTTGTATTCAATAAATTGATAAGTAATATATATATATATATATATGTTTCCAATATAATATTGTTTTTTATTGATTTTATACTAGGGCACTCGTTAACAATATTTTTTTTTTACATCTAAGCTCTAATCATGTTTCCTACGTAAGTGTTTGCGTATGTGTACATGAAAATATCCAACATGTCTGTCGCTCTTTATGCTATTTTTTCAGTGAGGCACGATTATGTGCATGTTTGGAAGCACATTGATTGAAGTGGATAAATGCTCTAACCATGCTACTACGTAAGCGTTTGCGTATGCGTACATGAAAATATCCAACATGTCTGCCGCTTTTTATGCTACTTTTCCTGTGAGGCACGATTCCGTGCATGTTTAAAAGCATGTTGAGTGATGGGAATAAAACGCTTTAATCATGCTACTACGTAAGTGTTTGCTATGTTACATGAAAATATCACCCATGTTTGTCGCTCTTTATGCTACTTTTCGAGCGAGGCACGATTATGTGCACGTTTGGAAACATGTTGAGTGATGGGAATAAACGCTCTAATCATGCTACTACGTAAGCGCTTGCGTATGTGTACATGAAAATATCCAACATTATGCCTGCCACTCTTTATGCTACTTTTCTAGTGAGGCACGATTCGATGTATGTTTAGAAACACGTTGAGTGAAGGGAATAAACGTGCGTTTACGTACTAGCACGATTATGTGCATGTTTGGAAACACGTTGAGTGAAGGGAATAAATGCTCTAATCATGCCACTACGTAAGCGTTTGCGTATGTGTACATGAAAATATCCAACATGATTCTAAAAAAGGAATGGAAACCCTAGCAGAGCAAACTCTTGGAGAGAAGCATGGGAAGGTTTCCTCTGAGGAAGATGACCAGAAAGCCAGAAGCAACAAGAAAGTTAAGACGGATTCTTCTGTGAATGAGACTGAGGTAGAAATGCATGCTATGAAGGATGTTGTTACTATAGAACCACCTGTGAGCCCGAAACCATCCTACTGTGAAGTAGTAATGCATAATGAAGGCTATGAACCTAGTCCAAAAGAGATCATTCAAATGGTTCAAGAAGAATTATGTCCTGGATTGGAGGAAGTGGAGATGGCTCTGGATAATAGTGATGAGTATGTTAGCAAGCCAAAAATAGAAGTTACTCTTGAAGAATACGAAGAGTGGTGTAGACCATGGAAGAAGGCTTTGATTGTTAATATGGTGTGAAGGAAAGTAGCCTTTCGTTTTATGGCAGCGAAGCTCCACAAGCTTTGGGCTTTGCGTGGAGATATCAAGGTTATGGATCTCAATGAAGGGTTCTTCCTGGTGCAGTTTGTGGATGAAGGTGACTACAATAATGCACTCTTTGAGGGTCCATGGAAACTAATGGATCACTATCTTCAAGTTCAGCGTTGGCGGCCATTTTTTAAACCAGAAGATCAGGAGGTGCGGAAAATTGCAGTATGGATTCGCATTCCACGATTACCTATTGAACTCTTGAATAAGAAGTTTCTGTGGAGATTTGGTAGTAGCATTGGCAATATGCTTAAAATTGATGAACACACTTCCATCTATTCTCGCGGTAAATTCGCCAGGATATGTGTTGAAATGGATTTACGAAAGAAACTCATTCCATCCATTGAAGCTATGGGAGAGACTTTTAATTTAGAGTATGAGGGCCTTCATCTCATTTGCTTCTCATGTGGTAGATTTGGCCATAAGCGTGATGCTTGCCCTGAGTCCATGGTGGTCCGACCCGCGGTGGAGACGGTGGTTGAGACTGGTAAGGATTTGGCGGTGGCAACTGATACAGCCATGAATGGCACTTCGGTGGAGCAATTTCCGCAAAATCCGCAGGGCATATCCACAGCAATTAATCCCGATAATCAAGGAGATAGTGTTCATACTCCTAAGTTGGATAGTAGCGGTTATGGGTCGTGGATGTTGGTGCAGCGACCAAACCGCCGAAAATCACGTGGTTATAAGGTAAGTGAGAATCAGGTGGTTAATGGGGATGATTCAAACAGGTTTCAAATTCTACAAGATGACAAAAATGGAAATGTAGAAATAAGTAGCAACCCACGTGATCAGCATGTGGTTTTTAATAACCAAGCTAGTGACCAGCATGTGCCTAAAAATGACAATTTGGGCCGTAGAAACCAGAAGCCCAAAGCTGCCCCAAAACAAAAAATTGTTACCAAGCCTAAACCAATCCAGAGGCAAGTCACTGTTGCTAAACAAGTGAGTAGTGCTCAGGTTGCTCAATCAGTAGTTGTTCCTGCTACGAACTCTACCACACCCATGGAAACAACTAGATCTACTAGTGATTTGAAAGAAAAGGAGAGGGATATTCTTCGTATGATTTCTTATCAATCAAATAAAGCCTGGGAAGAATACAAGCATCAAAAATCCATGGGGGAGGCCATTCTTCAGAAACATGTTGTGCAACATTCGGATGAGGAGTTGGATTTTATCCGTAATTTTCTCAATAAAGAGAGTACAGATTCTCCATCAATTAAAAACCGCCAGATATTGTGATGAAACAAATTGATTCAGGTCCAGATATGCAGGAGCAAGCTGGCTCAGGTGCTGCGTATGAACAAAATAGCCATGGAGCTATGCTTTGATTCTCCTCTGTTGGAGCTCCCTTCCATCCTAATAGTGTTGTTTATGATGAATACTATGGTGTGGAATTGTCGTGGTGCTGGAGGTAAGAATTTTCCTGGTACTATTAGGGACTGTAGAAGGATTTTTCATGTCAATTTGATAGCTATTCTTGAACCCAGAATTAGTGGGTCTCGTGCTGCTGGTGTCGTTCAGCAGCTTAATTTTCCTAAGTCTTTCTGTGTTGAAGCAAATGGTTTTTCAGGGGGTTTGTGGATTCTTTGGGATGACACAGTCCTGGATATTCAAGTTGTTTCTTCTTCTTTTTATTATGTTCACCTAAAGTGCAATGATAATGGCAGACTATGGTTTTTCACTGTTGTTTATGCTAGTCCGCAAGAGGGTTTGCGAAACATTCTCTGGGATGAGTTAAGAGAGCTGGGTAACAATGCTATGGGTCCTTGGTGTGTAGCGGGTGACTTCAACCAAGCTCTCTTTGCTCATGAAAAACAAGGGGGTGCACCTTTGAATCAAGCTGCAAGTAATCGTTTCTTTCTCTGTTTGGAAGACTGTGATTTATCTGATATTGGTTTTAAAGGGCCTCCGTTCACTTGGCAGAGGGGGGATTTGCAAGTCCGACTTGATAGAGCTGTGGCCAACCTCCAATGGCGGGAGATGTTTCCTAATTTTTCTCTAATAAATGTTCCTCTTCCTTTCTCTGATCACACGGCACTCTGGATTAGGCCTACGCAAAATCTAACTCATACCAGGAGACCTTTTAAGTTTTTATCCTCTTGGTTGTCTCATGAGGACTTTGCTGCACAAGTTAGAAGCTCCTGGTCAAGCACCTTGTCTTGGATTGAGAATGTTAATGCTTTCACAGAGCGTATTTCAGTTTGGAATAAGGAGGTTTTTGGCCATATTTTTAACAGGAAAAGAAGAATCATTAACAGGCTTGAGGGCATTCAAAGGAGTTTGGCTGTTTCTTTTAATCCCTACCTGATGGACCTGAAACAATCCCTGTAGAAGGACTATAATGTGATTCTTCATCAGGAGGAAGCTTATTGGTATCATATGGCTCGAAATAACAAGGTGAAGCTAGGTGATCGTAATACTCGTTTTTTCCACCAGGCTGCAACTATTCGCAGACAAAGGAATAGGGTTGAAACTTTGCTTAATGATGATGGTATTTGGGTTTTTGATCCAGGTGAAATTAAAAGCATGGTACGTGACTATTTCTTCAATTTTTATATTGATAATTGTTATAATCAAGGTCAGTTATCCACTGTGACTAGCTTCCCTCCTCTTTCTGTTACTGATAGAGCTTCTTTCATGCATGAGGTATCGTTGATTGAATTAAAACAGGCTTTGTTTAGCATGGGTAATCATAAGGCACCTGGTGTTGATGGTTTACATGCTATTTTTTTTCAAATCTTAGTGGGATACTGTGAAGGTTTCAATGCTGAATTTTGTGAAACAGGTTTTTTCTAATCCAGAGGCAATAAGGGATGTTAACCACACTCTAATTACTCTTATCCCAAAGACCAGTAATCCTACTAGAATCACAGAGTTTCGTCCGATCTCACTTTGTAATGTTATTTATAAAGTGGTGACTAAAATTATTGCCAACAGATTGCACCCTGTTATGGATCATCTGATTTCTGAAACTCAATGTAGCTTTGTTCCTGGCAGTCTTGGTATTGATAATGTCATGCTTATTCAAGAAGTCATTCATTCTTTCAAAAGGGTGAGAGGTAAAAAAGGCTTTATGGCTCTAAAGCTTGATTTAGCAAAGGCATATGATCGTATCAGATGGAGTTTTATTAGAGACACTCTTCAAAAAGCTGGCCTAGATTCTAGTTTTATCTCCCTGATCATGCATTGTATCACTACGCCTTCCATGAGTGTGAATTGGAATGGTGATCAATCTTCTTCTTTTCTGCCAGGACGTGGTCTTCGACAAGGTGACCCTCTTTCACCTTATATTTTTGTTCTTTGTATGGACCGTCTCTCCCATCTTATTCAAGACAGCGTCAACTCTCATGATTGGTATCCATTTACTATTGGCCGAAATGGACCTAAATTATCCCACCTTATGTTTGCGGATGATGTAACCATTATAGCTGAAGCCTCTATTGATCAAGCTGGGAAAATTAAGATTCTGCTGGATTCTTTCTGTGAAGCATCAGGGCACATGATTAATTACAATAAATCCTCTGTTTTCTTTTCCAGTAACACTAGTGAAAGAATGGCTCACTCAATTCGGGATGCTCTTGGTATCAGCATTGCAAATGAGTTTGGACTCTATCTTGGAGTTCCTATAAAATCCTCAAGATGCAACAATATTGATTTTACTTTCTTAATTGATAAAATTAAGAAAAAATTATCTGGTTGGAGAATGAAAACTCTCTCTTTTGCAGGGCGTATAACTCTAGCACAGTCGTGCATTATGAGTATTCCTTCGTATATCATGCAAGCCATTCTTATTCCTGCCTCGGTTTGTGATAAAATTGAAGAGCTTTGTCGGAATTTTATATGGGGCAGCACTAGTGAACGAAGAAGATGTCATCTTGTTTCTTGGGATACTATCTGTACACCCAAAGAAGATGGAGGTTTGGGATTTAGGAAACTTCGTTTGGTCAATGAATCCTATATGATGAAGCTAGTTTGGAGATATGTCACTAATCCTATGACCTTGTGGGCTAGAGCTTTGACAGCCAAGTATAAAGTGGAGGATGTATTCAAAATCCATGAAGCCAACTGCAATTCAGCCTCTATGACCTGGCGTGCCATGACTAAGGTGTGTCATAAGATCTATGAGAATAGCCACTGGATATTGGGTAATGGTCGAACCACTAGATTTTGGTTAGATGCTTGGATTCCTGGTCTACCAGCTCTGGCGATGCTTCCTAATATCTCTATTCCAACTTGGTGCAGGTTCCAATTAGTGTCTGATTTTGTTGAGAATGGTCGATGGCGGTGGGAACAGTTAAATGATATTCTCCCATCTCAGGTACGAGATCTGATTGCCTCAATTGTTCCGCCGTCACAGAATTCTGATGAGGATTGCCTGTCATGGTCTAAAGAAAATAATGGCGAGTTCTCCATTTGTTCTGCTGCTCAAATTCTTCAAAACTCTCCTACCCAGGTAAGCTATAATTCCAGTGGTTTGATTTTTAAACTGGTATGGAAGTGGCCTGGACCCCACCGTATTCAAGCTTTTCTGTGGAAGGTGTGTCATGAAAGATTACTTACAAATGTTGAACGGTCAAAGCGTCGTATGGGTAATGACCATATCTGTCCGCGATGTGAGCAAGCACCTGAAACTTTGATGCATATGCTTAGGGACTGTGATGATATTAGAGATCTTTGGAGTACCGTTGTTAGTGATAAGGCGTGGGCTAGATTCTTCATGACAGGAATGCAAAGTTGGTTATTGCTTAATCTTTCTGGTAATGATTTTGGTTTTGGGGAGGTGAACTGGCAGATTTTGTTTGGCGTCCTTCTATCTTTGATTTGGTTTAGTAGGAACGACTTAGTTTTTAACCAAAATCGTAACAAGCTGTCTGATATTTTGATTCAAGCATTATCCTACTCTCGGTTTATCCAGAGTGTTGATTCTCATAGTTCTGATCTTCATATTTTTAAAAAAGAGGTGCTAGTATCGTGGTCTCCTCCAAGAGAGGGCTATTTTAAGCTTAATGTGGATGGTTCTTTCCGCAGGAGCTCTCACACTCCAGCATGTGGGGGTTTGATTAGAGATTCTTCTGGTGCCTTTGTTCATGGTTTTGTTTGCAATTTAGGATCTTGCTCTTCTACTAAGGCGGAATTATGGGGGCTGTTATGGGGTCTCCGTTTAGCTCAACATCTTCACATTGATGCTCTTGATATTGAGATGGACTCTAGAGTTGCTATCCTTTTTGTGGAGAAACATTGTGCATCCAGTCACCATTGCTTTCTGGTGGTTCGTGAGATAAGAGGTCTTTTAAACCTCTCATGGCAGGTTTCTATTACCCATATCTATAGAGAGGCAAATAAGAGTGCTGATTTTTTAGCTAACATGGCTCATGCTGCAAGTTTTTATTGTAATTTCCTTTCCCAATGTCCCCGTGATTTGTTTCCTCTTATTTGTGAGGATGCTTACGGGATTTCTTTTCCCCGTTTAATATAATCTTCTTTGGGCGTTAGCTCCGTTGATGATAAAAAAAAATATCCAACATGCCTGCCGCTCTTTATGCTACTTTTTCAGTGAGGCACGATTCAGTGTATGTTTAGAAACACATTGAGTGAAGGGAATAAACGTGCGTTTACGTACTAGCACGATTATGTGCATGTTTGAAAACATTGAGTGAAGAGAATAAATGCTCTAATCATGCTACCACGTAAGCGTTTGCGTATGTGTACATGAAAATATCCAACATGTTTGTTGCTCTTTTTGCTACTTTTCCAATGAAGCACGATTCGGTGTATGTTTAGAAACACGTTGAGTGAAGGGAATAAACGTGGGTTTAAGAAACTGCTCCTACCCGTTTCCAAAATACGAGTATCTCGTTCCGAAGGGTTTTAAATAGGGATGACAACGGGGCGGAGAACACTCGGGGAGACCTTTCACATTCCCCATCCTAAGGTCTTATTTGCCCCACATCCCCATCCCCATTCCCCATGTCGGGGGTTGATTAACCCCCATCCCCATTCCCCATCACCCCACAGGTCCCCACAGGGAACCTAACTTCAACTTGACCTGTTATAAAATTCACAACGTCGAATAACATTTTTAAACTTGTACATTACAGAAAAATAATCGTTAAAATTCTAGAGATTCAATTTAAAAAAATCGTTAAAATAATCGTTAATAATGATAAGAGTGAAGGGACACTTTGGTTCCTCAAGTTTTTCGATAGGGACACTTTAGTCTCTCAAGAAATTTAATTCATTTTTAGTCCCCAAAGTTATCCAAAAGTACCAATTTAGTCTCTGTCCTATTTCCGCTAGCCACTTCGTTGAGGGACTAAATTGGTATTTTTGGAAAACGTGAGGGACTAAATTGGTACTTTTGGAAAACATGGAGGACTAAAAATGAATTAAATTTCTTGAGGGATTAAAGTGTCCCTGTCGAAAAACTTGAGGGATCAAAGTGTCCCTTCACTCTAATAATAATTATAATTATAATTATAATAATATATGTGAAGTTACTAAAAAACCTATTTTTTAACTATATAAAGCCTAAATATTTAAGGACATATAACTAAAATTGTCCGGGACGGGGAACCCGCAGGGACGGGGGAACCAATCCCATTCTCCGCCCCAAAATCTGTTCGGGAGAAAAATCTCCCCATCCCCGCCCCCGCCGGGGAAAAATCCCCAAACTCGGGTCCCCAAACGGGGCGTTCCCTGCGGGGATCCCCATCTATGGTCTCCCATTGTCATCCCTAGTTTTAAACGTGTTTTAGAAAGTATATAACACGTTTCCAAATATAGCCTCCATCCGCTTCACTAATTCGTAATCAACCGTAGGCCATAATCCACCCACGAGTAATCTTTACTCACCATTAATTAATTCTATCATTTGAATTACTAGTACTTTATCAGTCTCATAAATTATGTTTATTTGACTATTTTACTTTATCTCATAAGTTATATTTCATTTAGAATTCAAATATTCATTTATACTTTTTTTTCCAAGTATACTATTATTTATTATATTCTCTTTTTCATCACTCATTTATACATCTCTCTTCAATATAATTTCCATGCATTTATTATTACTCTCTCCTATCATTGAATGAAGGTAATTTATTCAAAATATACCAAATTCTTACGTCATTTCCTCATTTCTTAATCTATGTGCAATTTCTAAATCAATTTAACTTATGGGATGGATGAAGTATTATTTAATGAAAATGATATCAAAAGTATGGTACATTAATCTTCAAATGCTTATTTAACTTTTTAGTCCTTGAACTTAGGTGTTTTTTGAAATTGGTCATTGACTTTTTTTTCCGATTCTTTGGGTCCTTGAACTTTCTCAAATTTTTGGAAATGATCATTTCGTCACTTAAGTGATGATATGGTCGATGAAATATCATGCATTTGCCACATCGATAAGTAATATGCCATGTGACACCACTTGGATTTTTTTAATTAAAAAAATTAAATATATTAAAAATAATTATAAATTGTATTTTTTTTTTAGAAAATCAAACCTTTTAATAATTTTGGGAAAAAAGTGATTTTTTTAATAAAAAAAATTATGTAGTACAATGTGACGCTACGTAACATGCCACGTGTTGATATTGTCAAAGTGATGCGTCATGTCGTCAACCTTATCATCACTTAAATAACAAAAAAACCATTTTCAAAAATTTAAGAAAATTCATAAACCAAAACATTCAAAAAAAATTCAAAAATCAATTAACAAAAAATACATAACTTCATATACTAAAAACTTGATTAAAGCAAGATGTGATAGTTAATTCCACTCCACCCATGCACTAATTATACTATTCTTATTTCTTTTCCCTCCCTCGTCACTCGCCGCCCACCAACCACGGATAAAAGAAAGCTATAAAGTAAAGCTACACAATCCAATCCTTTTCGGCTTAATTATGTCATAGGTCCTTGAAGTTTGGAGTATTTTTGTCAGATACCCTTATTCTTTTTTTTCCAATGTCTGACTCCCCGAAGTTACTTTTAAGTTTGTCATATACCCCTACTCCCAATTCTGACCAATTTTGCTGACATGTAACATCGGAATCCTGATCAGATGCAGGAGGTTAAGCACCTAGTGCCTTGTGGTCGAAGATCCTTTTAAAAAAAAAAATTAAAAAACTTAATATTTTTATACTTTTAGTTAAATAAAAACCGAGAAAAAAGAATTGAAGAGAGAGATCGTCTTCGCACGTGTGACATCTTGCGTCTAATCAGGATTCCGATGTTACATGCTAGAAAAATTGGTCAGAATTTGTAGTAGGGGTATATGACAAAATCAGAAGTAACTTCGGGGAGTTAGACATTGGAAAAAAAAGAATAAAGGTATCTGACAAAAGTACCTCAAACTTCACGGACTTGTGACATAATTAAGCCATCCTTTTTTATAAAACTAGGAAAATTGTTCCGCGCGATGCACGGGTCTTAAATTTCGCTATTCTTTCTAAAATCTCGAGTTGACATGAATTTTGACATAAATATAAAAATTGAAATATCAAGTTAGTGCTAAATATATGAGAATTCAAAGATCATAAAAAAGTATATCCATAAGAATATAGGTTTTGGAGTTCTGGAATTCTTGATTAAAAAATCAATTATTGGACAAAAGATAAATCTATTTAATTTTTACTTTAAATTTTTTAATAAAGATATATTAGAAAAATAAAACTAACAATATTATTAATTAAAAAAATGAAAAGTGTGAATAGTCATACGGGTGTGTCAGTGTCCTCACTCATATCTTCATTTTCTTAATTCTTTTTCTAATCCACCATTGGTGTTTCTGTTTTTTTCGTAAAGACTTTTGACATCTCTTATTCATTAGACTATATATCTATGTGAAAAAATATGTGTATTTGTATTCACCAAAAAAATAAATATATGTGTAATTGTGTTATAAAACGAATAAATATATATGATCAAATATAAAATAACAAAAAGATCATGTAGTACAACGTGACGCTACGTAACACACCACGTGTTAATATTGTCAAAATGATGTGCTATGTCGTCAATCTTATCATCACTTAAATAATAAAAAGATCATTTTCAAAAATTTGAAAAAATTCATAGACCAAAACATTAAAAAAAAATTCAAAAACCAATTTTAAAAAAAACGTAACTTCAGATACTAAAAACTTGACTAAACCATCTTCAAAAAATACTTCATCAAATTGTGAAGTAGTAAATTAAAGCAAGATGTGATAGTTAATTCCACTCCACCCATGCACTAATATACTATTCTTATTTCTTTTCCCTCCCTCGTCACTCGCCGCCCACCAAACACAGATAAAAGAAAGCTATAAAGTAAAGCTACACAATCTAATCCTTTTTTGATAAAATAAGGACAGATTTTAAGGTGCATCGAACTTAAAAGAATGCAATTTTAATTTGAACCATTGATTCAAATAAATCTAACAAAAATATTAAATAAATAATGTAAATCAATGATCCAGATTAAAATTGTATCCATTCCTTAATTTGAGTTTAATGCAAGGAAAACTTTGTTACCAACCTCCAATGAGCACACCCAGCTGTTACCAACCTGTCTTTCCTTTTACATTTTCATTATTTCAATTATCAGATTAGACAAATAAATGTATATATATATATATATATATATATATATATATATATTGTGAAGCACTCTAAACATAAAACATTTAATTATAAGACTTTTTTTCAATTTTCAATACTAGCATTTAATTATTTCTTTCAACTAACATCCTTATAAAATGAACACTTTTTAGAGTTCTAATAATAATTATTTAGAAAAAATATATCAATTTTCACATTTCCAATGTCACTAATAAATTTATCCACTTTGATGAAGTGAAAAACCCCACAAAGATCTTATAAATAGGACCTGAAGGAGTATATCTTAAGGGAGTACTCCCTCTTGTCTCATTTTTAAGAAAAATACAATAACTAACTTCACACATATTAAAAAGAGTCGCTAGAGTGTATTTAATTTTTTTAAATTCATAAAAAAAAAAGAAAGCTAATTTAGTAAACTTACTTTCAAAATAAAACAAAAATTAAATAATTCAACCACTTAATAAAATTATTTTAAAAATGATTGTATTGCGAATAAAAAATTATAATTTTTACTTATATTTAATCAATGAAATATTTTTTTCTTAAAATTGAAATGGAAGGGAGTACTTCATGCAATTTTGATAATTCTTTTGAAAGTAGTCATTAAAACTCGAGTTAATAATAATCCCTCCGTCCCATTATCTTGGTAAAAAAATGTCAAAATTTTGTTCCATATTAAAATAAAAAAATAAATGAAAAATCTTAAAGATTTTATATTGTATCGTTGATTGATAAGTAAATAAGAAAAATACATTCAAAGATTTTTTTTAGAGACAATACTGCAATATGTATTAATTGTCATGATATGAAAATTTGTGTAATATCAATTTGAAATTAATCAATGAATCATGCATTATATTAAATAGATATTCTCTAATTTTTATTGACTAGTTTGACTTTTACCAAGATAATGTAACGGAGGGATTCCTATCCATAAGAATTTCACTACATAAATTCATACTTTGCTACCAATGTGAGCTCATTGGAGTCTTGGAGAGGAGCAATATGTAAGACTGTAACTATCTCAGTAAAAATAAATAAAAGTAGAGAACATTTTTTTTCCAATGGAATCCAAATTTCGGCCAATTAATTTATAATTTATAATATAATAATTTATTACTCTATTCACCAATTACACTACACAAGCAAGGTGACTCCAATTTGACCGCTAAAAAAATAAAATAAAAATAAAATTACTCATTTTTTTTACCACTAAGATTTATTATTATGATGATTCACCTTGTTGCATCCAATCCCACGCGTAGGCGGCTGCGACTGCGGCGGAGCATCAACAACTGTCGCCGATGACATCTCCATCTTGCAAACCCTAACAGCTCCTATCAACTTCTCCGGCAACTCCTCCTCCGCCTGCGCCTCCACCACGAACCCCATATCTATCGTCACGCTCGTCACATACCCCAACGCCAAGTGCAAAATCGCGTTCGCGATCGCGCTGCTCCCGATATCCACGTCAATCTCGAAGTAGTTAGGTCCTCTATGGTAATTACACGTCAGCGCCTTCCCTAGCAGACACGCGCTGTAATTCCCCACCGCCGCCTTCAAAATCCACGGTCCTTTCTCGATCCGGTTCACGAGCTTGAACCTGCTGTTACGGAAGCTATCGTCTCCTTCGATGAACCGGTTCAGGAGCGAACCGGAAGGGATCGGCTCGTCGGTTGCGAAGTAGAAAACGGCGCTGTGGTGGTCCTTGCCGGGGACCTGGAGATTGACGGCGAAGATGAAGCTCTTGAGGGATTTGTTGTTGGATTGGGAACTGCGGAGAGCGTTGGCGACGCGATTGTCGGCGCGTGAGAGGACGTTGTCGAGTTTGGAGGTGGATTTGAGCCAGTCCATGCCGGCAGGGGAGAGGAGATAGTCGCCGGCGGGGGATTTGTTGCGTTTGGTGAAGTAGGTGAGGGAGCGGAGGTTGAAGAGGTCGCCGGGGGGAGAAGCCCAGCCGTTGGTGCCGGTGGAGAGGTCGACGTAGGGGAGGGGACCGCCGTGGATGGATTTGGAGATCCAGTCGGAGGGGGAATCACCGGAATCGGAGGTGGAGCTCCGGGGAGAGTGGTTGGTGGAACACATGAATGAAGAATAAAGATGATGAATGTTGGTGTTTGTTGGTTGTTGATAATTGAACGGTGACGATTGATCCAATGAATGAATAGTGAGAGAGAGTGAAAGAGTAATGTCTACACTGCACGCAGCATTGTTCTCTCTCTCTCGCTTTAATATTGCATCGTGAAATGTGAATTGTTAATTTTTAGGATTCTGGATTATGAAGGAGGGAGGGGGGCAAATATATATAGCCTTGTAATTTGTACAAACTACGAAAATGCCATTAGCGTAACGATGATGACTGATGAGGAGTCTACCACACTAGACTAGAAAGTAGATGTGGGTATCACACTACGACACGAATGGAACACGCTGTTGTTTTTTATATTGGATTTTTTTTTTAACTTCATATTTTAGAATTAAGAATAAGAAATTACTACCTCCGTCCCAAAATATAAATTTCTCTTAACATTTTTGTTTTGTCCTTATTTATAAAGTCTCATACAAATTTTCAATAATCATTAATTACTTTTTTCCACAAACATCCCTATTTATTTCACACTTTTTAGATTCCCAATAATATTAATAGGAGTAATTTTAAAATTACATATCAAAAATTTACATTTCCAATACAATTAACTAAATTATTTCACTTTCTTAATAGACGTGAAATCCCCAAAGAGGCTTTATATTTAGGGACGGAGGGATTAATATTATTAGGTAGTACGTACTCCGTACTTCATCTGACTCAAATTATAAGCAACAAAAAACATATTTTTATTGGTTTAAAATATAAGAAAAATTAACTTACTTTTATTAAAATTTTTTCATTCCCAATGCGACTTTTCTAAAACATCTCTAGAAAATTGTAATCTTAATTAATTTTTGTTTCATTCTCAATACTACTTTCCTAAAATACCTCTATTTTTTTATAAGTTTGAGAAAATTAAATACAATCAACTAATCTCCTTAATAAGCGAAAAAGTGATTGGATTTGTTTATAATTCGAGACGAAAGAGTATTTATTAATTCAAGTCATAATGGATTATATTTTTTGGTTTTTTTATCCTATGCATGAGTGCATAAGAGAATATAGAAGGTAAAATTATAATGAAGAAACTAAATACTCCCTCAAATTCATATTATAAGCATCCTTTCTCTCTCACAAAAGGGTGCTTATAATATGGACCGGAGGGAGTAATTATTTTTTAATTTATTAGTAATTATTTTAATTAGTTTTCTAAACAATATTTACTTTTTAAATCTATGCACATGATGCATAGGTTAAAAAGACTCATTTTTTATGTCTCCTTATTATTTCTTGGGTCTTGCTAACAAGTGTCCGCACTTGTTAAGGTTCTTATACTTAGAAAAAGAATCATTAATGCACATTACTCTGTGTCTTGAGAATCTAAAAAATGTATTTTTCAATGATTATTTATTACATTTAGCTTCTTAACAAGTGCACCAAAAACGCTTTTGTTAGCATTTGCCTTATTTCTTTTATTTATTATTTCAAGCCTTAAAAATTACTAAAAGTAAGCAAACCTTTTTTTTTATGTTGGATTTTTTGTGTTCAAAAAGCATTTTACTTTATACTTCCTCTATCTCAAATATTAAAAAAAATAAAAATGATCGATTTTTGTTTTATCATTTTCTATAAGATTATATATCAATTTTTTTTTCACAAACACTTCTATTTTTTAACACTCTTTAGATTTCTAAGTATAGTATTTATCAAAGTAATTTTAAAAAATATATATATAATGTTCAATTTTCAATATCATTAAACTAAATTAATTAAATTTATTAATAAACGTGAAATCTATTCTATGGAAGGAGTAAAAGGTAAACTTACATTATAGGAAAATTTGTGTTGTACATATAAATTCTAGTATAAAATGACTTAAAAGCATGTTTAGTAAGTTTGGTACTGCGTTTCTAACTCACGCCATGTTTTCAAGTTTAGATAGAAGATTAGAAGCGTGTATTATTCGCTTCATTTTTTATTTTTTTTAACGTGATACCAAACATGCATTTACGCATTCATTTTTTTTTTTTTTCACGCGGTTAATCTAAGCAAACCATTCACGGGTGCACTAATTTTTTTTATACAGTGCACTAATTTTTTTTAAAGTGAAGTACCAATTTAGTTCTTGATATTTTTTTATTGCATTAACTTATCTTTGAAAATTTATAAATATATATTTAGTTCCTTAAGATTTTTTGATGTTCCAATTTAGTCCCTCAAGCTTTTCAAATGTAACAATTAGATGTTTAAAACATGACGGACCAAGTTGGTATGTCAAAAAATCTTGAGGACCAAATTGATACATCCGAAAATCTCGAAGAATAAAATATGTATTTATCAATTTTCAAGAACTAAATTAGTACAGTGAAAAAAAATATCAGGGAATAAGTTGGTACTTAGCTTCATCCTTTTTTTTTTTACTCGCTCCGATCTTTATTATAGGGCACATTCTAGAAGGTTTTCTGGGTCCTAATTATACGTCACTTTATATTTCCTATGCATCATTTATTATTTTTTTCTCTTTTTTGCCCTTATTAGTTTTTATTATCTATGTGTTTTTTTCATTAACGAGTGTAAGTTTTCCAAGAAAAGTTGAAAGGGTAAAATTGTAATGTTACAATATATTCTCATAAAATTTATAAAATCAACTACTTTTTTAGCATGTATAATTCTGATAAATATATCTTGCCATAGAAACGAAGAGAATAGTATTTCGTGTATCATATACTCCTACTAGAAAAAACATGCACTCCTACTTGTAACCCCCTCTTCCTAAATACAAAATCATTTTAACATTTTAATTTTGTCCTTATTTTTAAGATTTTAGATAGATAGGGATGAAGGGGGTAATATTTTTTTAAGGGTTTAGCAATTTTAAAATTAATCGTATTTTTATAAAGGGATTCTTTCGTTTATTTTTTGTTTCATTCTCAATGTTCTTTTCTCAAAGTAATTATTATTTTTCATGAATTCCAGAGTTAAATGTACTTAAATAACCTTCTTAATAATTGTGAAGTTAATTTTTTTTCTTACAATAAAAATTGGAGGGAGTAAGAATTTTACATATTTTGATTATGAGGTTTTTCTAACCTATACACTAAATGCAAGTTATCACGGTATAATTATTGTTGAAGAGATAAAAGTATTTGAGATGAAAAAATGTCATAATAAATAAGGGTGTAATTGAGTAAAAATAAAACTCACTCAGGTCTCAAACATAAGGAAAAAATAATTTCACACTTATTAAAGAATTTAGTTAAATTCAATTAGTTTTCTCAAATTCATTAAAAAACATATTATTTTAAAAAACATGCATTGAGAGTGAAAAAAAATTAAATGAATAATTTTATAAAGATGTTTTTGTAATGATTGTATTAGGAATAAAAAATTAGTTAGCTTTTATTTATATTTAATAACATTAACAAAATGTTCTTTTAACTATATTTAAGATAAGAGAGAGTATTAAATATATAATAAATTTGTAAAAAAATACTTATAAAATAAAAATAAAACAATAAATATGAAATAAAACGAAAAGTTCATTTATGGCTGTAGCTACCTTTGTGTAAATCGCTATACTCGAACCGCCTTTTCAACACTTTTTTTTTTCGTATTTTTTGCGGAACCACCGGTATGCCAAGAGCACCCTTAATACAAGGGAGTCATTGAAACTAATCCGGAGCGAGCTGCGTGGCTGGCTCTCTCAGCGAGATGTTTTTAGTGGGAATCGAACACAGGGTTACTAGCACCTGTGTTCCATTTCCAAGATTTGAATTGGGACCTTACATCAACTGAACCAAAACTCATTATTGGTGCCTTTTCAACACTTTTGAAATATAAGCATCTTTATGATAATTTTTTTAATCTTGTTTATAAATGTATTTTTTAATTATTAATATTAGTAATTATTTTTTAAAATAAACTACTCATGTTTATTTAATATTTTTTAAAATTATATTGTAATAATAATTATAGAAATAATTTTTTTAAAAAATATATATTTAATATCAGCAATTCCAATTTAAGTAACGATATTATTTTGTTAATTCTCGTCAAGTTTTTCAATAAAAACTTATATTAAGAAACAAATATAGTATTTGTTTTCTATCTTTTAAACAGTATTTAGTACTATTTTTCAGTGAAAAGTAATAAAAAAAGTTTAATTATTTTTAAAGATGATAATAGTGATAAATACTATTTTTTGGGTTTTAATGATTTAAAATTTTTGTGTTTATTATTTTCCATCCTTGATTTCAAAAAAGCTATGATTAGTTTTCCTAAAAAATAAATTGATTTATTATAAAATGATTTTTTATAGGATGTTCTTTTTATTTTACTATTGATATGAACTATGAAGATCAGACACTTTTTGGAAGATTTACTAGTATAGTACTAATATAAAAAGGCATTATTCTTTATAGTTATTTTGTTAAAAGCTATAGTACCTTCATCAGATTCATAGAAGTTTCTATATAAGATGAATATCAGATTTCATTTTATTTTTTTTTTGGAAAAATTATATATGCCTTTTGCCAATTAGTATATTAATATATTCAGGGAAGAATTAGATAACGAAATTTTTTTTTATTTACGATTTTAACTTTTTTTTATATAATTTTTATAATCCAGTTATTATTTTCTTGATATAAAATTCATGTAATTACTCTTTACCTTATTAATAAAATTGATTTGCACACAAAAAAAGATATTTGCTAATTTAGATGTGATAATAATATAGTTTAAAAATTTCAGAAAAAAAAATAGTTTAAAAGTAATACTATCTAGCCTATCGGACAATAGTACAAAATGGAATCAGAGAACGTTTTCTATTTTATTTTCCTAAAACTATTAATAATCATAATAGGGTATGTTTTCAAATATTTAGGGCAAGTTTGTTTAGCGAAAATGTTTTCTATTTTATTTTTCTAAATTTATTAATAATTATAATTATGATGATGTGTTTATTTTATAATTCACATTAATTACAAATGTGATCCTGTATTTTTATTATATTTCTTATTTTCAAATATTTATATAGGAAATAGTGAAAACAATTTTTATTGTTTTCACAATTTCTTGTACAAAATTTTGCAAATAAGAAATGAAATGAAAACCTGGGATCACATTCATAATTAACAAAAATTAGAATGAAAATATGGGGTCATAATTAAAATTAACAATAATTTTAAAAAATAAAAATAAGAAACGTTTTCACAAAGCAAACACACCCTTGTCTTGTTATTTTCATAATCTTGTTCAAATCGTGATTAGCTAGAATTATTATGGATTAAAAAGTTCTCCAATTAAATTTTATTTAACATAATTACAGTATATTTTTTTATAGGCAAAGTATTTTTTTTTTAAACGGGGATAGAGAAATGGGATTTAAATCGACCAAATGGTGACGTCTAAGATGGAATTCAAATTTCTAACTCCAAAACTTTTAAGACTTGGTACATGATCATGTGGGCTACACCACATAATTATATTTCATGAACTCAAATTTAACTCATTTGATAAAACTAAAATTAGGTGCGAAAATAGGTCAAGTGGCTCAATGGAAACCTGATAAAATCAAGTCTGTTATAGGCTCAAAGTAGGATTTTTTTTTTAATTTTATTTTTTTTAAATGATTATTTCGCTAAACAAACAAAACCTTACACCATAGCTTATCTAAAAATTCTTTCAAGCTTTATAGGCTTCCATTTAAATAATAAATATATCACTATAATTATTGTGGAAAATTGTTATTAATTTATTTTTATATTATGGTAATTTACTATAGTATAAATGTTTTAAGTAATTAACCTATTTAGAGATGTGGGTGTTAACCTGTTAGAAGATACTATATTATCACAAATGAGATTTTAATTTAAGTAAACTTTCATGTCTGGCAGGAAAAAAAAAGGCATGACATATAAGGGTCAGATTGTGTTTTCTGTTTGAGATACAAGCCAAGCTTTTTAAAGAAAGTTTACGAAAACCCAACTATTTTCATCAACTCTAGAGGAAATGTATTTGTTAGTTTTATTGAATAATATTGGTAAGCTTTTATATAGACTAGTATGTTAAACTAGATTCTGAAATAAGCCAAACTAGGACCTTGAAATTTGTCCTTTGACATGCTAATATGCTAGATTTAGATTATAAATTTGAAACATATACCAAGTTTATTAACGTAGGACCAAGACCTAACTTGGTGTAGCGGTTTAATCTGAAAAAATATAGGAGTATGTTGTTAAAAAGATTGTATTTAATTTGTGAAGAGTGGGTTATGACAAATTTTATGATAATTATGTTTTCCAAGATTAAATAGCAATGTTTAAGGTTTAAAGTAAAATTGAAGGAAAATGCAAGATATGAAAGAGACAAGAACAAAAAATGTAAATTGCACAAAATATATAGTGGATGAATGTAAATTACATAAATGTTTCAGATTTTATTGAAATAAAAGGGAAGTTATATAGTGTTTTCAATCAATTTGTTGGATGAGATGTTTAGAAATTAATCATGTTCCAATCTGGATTACAAGAATGGTTTTTTTATTTATAGATAAATTGACGAATAACTAAGAGTTAATAGTCAGTTGGGTCCCTGAAAGATACGTGTGGAATCGGTTAGATCCTTCGAAGATATGTGGCATCTATTATACCCCTCAAAGATCATATTGGCTTCAAGTTTGTCCCTCCATCCAACTCTGTCACGGTGAGCCCAACGGAAGCTGACGTGACTCATCCCAGGGCTGAGTGTTGTGAAGAACAACTCAATCTTGAAGAACATCTTCATCTTCAACAACAAGAATTGCAACCACGAACACCACACTTTCGTCGTTGGTCGTCACCCTGATTGCGACATCGTGGTGAATCACCCAAGCATCAACCGCTTCCATCTCCAACTTCTCTCTCAACCCTATTCTCGCGTTCTCTCTCTCCGAGACTTGTCATCTGGTAAAACCATTCATTCCTTTTTCGTTTCTTTTCTTTTCTTTGAATAAAACTTTGAATTTATTTGAATTGTGTGGTGGTGGCAATGCATGGGACTTCTGTGAATGGGAGGAAGCTTGAAGCAGGGGAGACTGTGGAACTCGTTCAAGGTGATACCTTTACTCTTGGTGTTTCAACTAGGGTTTATCATTTGAATTTTGTTCTTATTACTCTCTCCCAATTCAATATCACTCATCAAGATCAACAACAATTACTCAAGGTATTTTCTTTTTCTCTCTTCTTATTTCTTTTTTTTAGGATGATGATATTTACTGATGAATATTAAAAAAACTCTGAGGAGTTGGAGTAGTAATTGTTAAGTTACTTATAGTGTTGTTTTCTAATAGAAACATACAAGTGTGTAATGGCTGATCAATGAAAATATAACATTCGTATTGCATTTTTATTAAAATTATGTGTTGTGTATTTTTTTTAAGAAAAATAAAAATGTGTAATGTTTTGTTTCTCTTGAATTTTTTTCCTCTAATTTTGGGGCTTGCAGGATGTGAGTTTTTGTACTGTGGGAAATGAAAAGATTTTGTCGATGGATGCGATTCCAGATCGCAACAATTCTCTGGAACCTGATGTGAATTTGGAGCTAGCTTTGGAAACACAGATTCCTTTGCCTGAAGACATGGTTTCCTTTGGTTCTGATGAAGAAAGGAACAACCATTTGAAAGATCAAACATTTGGATTCCTGAGTGGTCACCCCCTTGAGCCGAAACATCATATCATCATGCAAACTCTGATATTGAAAATAATTCGTGTGACTGTCAAAGCCATGTTCTAGCACTGCCTTATATACAATTTGTTGATGAAGGTGATAGCACTGAGAAAACTCAAGCTTGTCCTGAAGCAGAGATGACGGGGGGAAACTAATTTGTTTTTCACATTTAGAGAATATTCGAAAGAGAACATATGTCTGCCAGTTGTGGAAATAGTCTAGGGGATCCAAATGCAGCAAGTTCCTGATACATTGAATACATCCTTACCCCTCAACGAGCCACGTCAGCTTCCGTTAGGCTCACCGTGACGGATTTGGATGGAGGGACGAACTTGAAGCCAATATGATCTTTGAGGGGTATAATAGATGCCACATATATTTGAGGGACCTAACTGATTCCACACGTATCTTTCAGGGATCCAACTGACTATTAACTCAATAACTAACTATGTAATCTATCAACACATGCATGGATGCATGACCGATATGCCTTACATTTGAATTTGAAACTTTAAAACGATAATTGTCTATGCTATCTTCTACATTTAGCTTTGGCATTTGATGCCACCCTCAACCCTCATGGAGATCTTTGATCGTCGAACTTTCCCTTTTCACGTTGTACCTCTTATTTGAGACTTAGTCAATATTAATGGAAAAGATAATCAAATGGCTTGTTTCGATAGTCTTAAACTTCAACAGTTATTACTTTGTCGTAGGTTTAGGGTCTGTTTGTTTGAGGTGATTTTGGGGAGGAGAAATTGGGGGGAGAGAAAACAAGGAGAAAATAAGCTTTTCTCCTTATTTGGTATAGGAGAGAAAATGAGGTGGGTCCACCAGAAAAATTTTTCTCTCCCCCATAGAAGAGATAATGGGAAGAAAATGTGTTTTGACATGTAAAATTACCTATCTGACCTTCATTTATTCACTTTATTTGATTTTTTTTTATTTTTAAAGAAAAATTAATTGGAAAAAAATAATTTTTTTTCGATAAAAAATTGTTATTTTATATATTTTGGACTCAAAATTTTTATCATATAATAAAAAAATTGAAGTAAAAAAAAAAATCTTTGGCTATGTTAAAAATACATACATGTAAAAAGAAAAAAAATATATTTATTTCTATTTTGTAAAACAAGGGTTTAGTTGTCTTTTGACAAATTTGTTGTTTTCTCTCTTCCATCTTTTCTCTCCAACCAAACGAAAGAAAAGAAAACTCAACTTTTCTCTTTTTCCCATTTTTTCACATTTTCTCTCATACCAAACAACCACAAAATCTACCATTTTTTCACCATAATCTCTCTTCTCTATTTCTCTCTTCCCATTTTCTCTCGTACAACCAAACAAAGCATTAGATCTGTCCATTACCTTTGTCTATCAATCGTCTCATCTCATTAGGACTTATAAAACGTTATGTGGTACTCCCTTTCAATGAAATACGTAGTTTTAAAATATATATAAATATTTTCATTTATAATAATACTAAAAATGTACATAAAAAGTTTTTTAAAAGACATGATTTTTAGTTTTTAGTTAAAGAGGTCTATATCTGGAACCGGAGGAAATATCTTAGTACGAGGCTGTTGTTGTAGTTTCATGACAACTCCGTGGATAGAATCGTAAATTCGACGATTACTCAATGCAAGTGGAGGAGGGGGGTAAGGTGGTGGTGGAAAACGCCAACGTTGACTCCATGCTGTTGGACTGTTATAAAAAGTGTTGATAATTAGGATAGCGACACGTTTAGACAACAAGGACGGAAAGTGCATCAAAAACGTCTCGATTTCAACTCAACACAACGGGATAAGCGGAAAAAATGACTTAATAAGAAGCCCACCGGTTCAATAAGAGGACTGGAAGAGTCTTATAAAGGAGGAATTACACGTGGCAGTTCACTACAATATCGTGCTTCCTTTCACCGGCATCTGTCCACTCTCGCACCCAGCCAAAACCAACCAGCTACGCGTAACGTCATCAATGAAAAGTTTCCTTGTCGAGGCTTCCTTTTGTTTGTTGGTATTGTTGGTTTCACATTAGCACTCTCACGGTCATGTATTTTTATAAGGGTTTGTTTTAACCTCACCCTAATACAAGAGGTTAAAAAATAGAAAAAAATATTAGAAAAAAAGTTCTAAATCTTAAATGTTTAAGTTTTCAATACAAAAATGTTTTATAAAACCTCTTATCCTCGGCCTCAAAGACTGAGGTTAAGAAAATCCTTTTTATAATCACAAACCTATACAATTACTCCCTCCGTTTGTTGTACACTGTATGTAAGATTTATTTAGGATTTTTTATTTTTATATGAAAGGTAATTAAATTTGTTAGTAATATCGAATATATGAAAATTTGATATATTTTTTAAAATTATCTTTATAATTATTATTGTTATAATTATTTTTAAGACTCTTAGAAGTATTTGAGTAAATAAGAATTAATGTGTCATAAGCCTAGACTTGACTTAAGGTACATTTGGTTCCGCGTTGGGAAGCCTCCGAATGCGCGTTTGGCCAAAACTACAAGGCACAAGCTTCAGCGTTTGAGGAGTATGAAACGTGAAACCAAACACAAACTTAAACGATCAAGCGGTCAAGTCTTTACTTTCATAATATTGACAAATGACATTCTATGTAACATCTCATGATATCACATAATTTTTTATTGAAAAAATTAATTAATTTTTTTTAAATAATTAAAATGTTCTACTTTCTTTAAAAAGATATATTATTTTTAATTATTTTTAATAAATTTAAATTTTTTAAGTTTAAAAAAATCCACGTGATATCATACAACACATTACCTATCAACCCAGTGAAAGTGACATGATGATCATTTTCAAATGTTTGAGCAAAGTTCATACATCTAAAACATAAAAAAAAGGTTGAAAGGCCAATTTCAAATAAATATCTAAGTTCAGGAACTAAAAAATTATATGTAGTAAATCATATTTTTAGTAAATTTTTTTATCTTCAAGTATACTTTAATAAAACCAACAATCCATCGATACGATTACAAGTTTATACGAGTGCGTTTTTGGAAACTCGTTGAGTGAAAGAAGTAAATATGCGTTTGAGAAGAAACTGCTTATACCCGTATCCATAAAATCACATTATGAAGGGTGTTAAACGCGCATTTGGCAATGTACAACACGTTTCCATACATACCCTGAGTACATTTTTAAATCTTCGGTTAAAAAAAAAACACCCTTGCAATAAGTAAGACGCATGAGTCAACCTCACCCTTTTGAAACAAGGTTCCACAAGTTTAATTGAACTTCAAGTTTGGTAACCTTTAATCGTATTCACACTAACCTCCACCAAGTAGTATAATTATTCAAGGAAGATCAAGTATAATTTCCCCGAAAAATTAACCATCATAAAATGATTCCCAACCAAACAATCATGCAACTATGATGGCGGCTGGCCTAGAGACCCACATGGAACAGCACAAATGATCAGTCATATGAACAAGAACAACAATGATTTTCGAAAAGGATGAATATCATTACGGCCGTACACCAAATAATTGAGAACCAGTGTGGGGGCAATGACTGTCAAGTCCGATTCTGAGCTTTAACAAAGAAGATTTGGAACGCTTCTACATGTGGGGTAATAAAGCTCATTAGTAAAGCTAGTCTATGGGCTTCCCCTTTAACTTAATTTGGTGTTCGTTTAAGAAAAATACAAAAGTGTTGACAAAGGACAGCTACATATGCGTTTACTACAGGAATAATGCTCTCATATGTTTTAGAATTATGGCAATCAAATGGCGATCTTAAATCTAAAGAATCAACCAACGTACCATGCCGGTACACATGGGGTCAATATCATCAAATTAGCATCACAATATCACGTGACTGGTACCATAACTATCAATATCGCCACCTCAGGGTCATTAAGGTAATCTGGCTTCATAACAGATAGTGCTACTTTGCCTAACATTCCCCATTTCCCCTAATGTTTCATGCACACAACTTTGCCTAACATCACAAACTAGATGGTTAGGATCTCTTATCTTCTTTGATATGCACAATATATTCTAATCCCCATCCAGTTTAACAGTAAAATTTACCCATGAATTAGATAGACCCTTCTCCATTTCAAAAAAACTTGGAAGACCAAAATTTAAGTTTGCCACTTCTGTGAAATGGCAATTTCCCAGGGCACTCAGCAGCAAGATTACATTCCTTGCAGAGTTGCATGTGGGCGACTTGTTAATGCATTAGCAATAAAACATGCTAGTTTACAAGATTATAAATTTCTTTGCTGGTTAGACATTTTAATTAATTTCTCAGTTGTCAATTCAACAAGCGATGAACACGGCTTCATAGGGATATTGAAAGAAATATATGTCCAACCTAATCCACAGCATACACAGTAGATAATACAACCTAGATGATGCATCTGAAGTTAACTAATGATAGGTCAAGTTGAGATAGCTGACTCAGCTCTTTATAATAGAATCTAATGTCACACAGATATCAAAACCTTACAGCTACAGATAGGTCAAATTGAGATAGCTGACTCAGCTCTTTATAATAGAATATTAGAATCTACACGGATATGCAAACTTTACAGGTCTGATTGCAGAAAGTTGAAACATTAATTCAAGTCCATAACAGTTGCATGTGATGATTGTTATAAATTATAATAATGAACTGGCAATAGTTGCATTGCATAAGCTGGAAAAACTTAGTATGTCAATGCCTTGATTAAATTTCCGAAAGCACTAGCATCACAATTTCTCACCAAAAGACAAGCATTTTTGCTCAAATGTTCGTCCAAATTCTATTGTATTCCGACCATATTAACTTAAACAACCTCAGTATTTATAAGACTACTGACAGGCCAGATCTTAAAAAATGCAACAGGGCCAGAAAAATGAAAAATTGAAAACTCAAGCAAGGAAATCCTATTGAGAGAACCATATTAGCTAAAGTCTGAAGATATGTTTAGGAACTAAGGCCTAGCTATGGTAATGACATATTGTTCGGCTGCAAGGAATATTCTTATGAATCTGTTAGTCTCAGCAAGGATGAGCTGCCTTTGACGAGACCAGCAAGATGGATTAGCCAACGCGCACACAAACTGGCCCAAAACATAAGCTGAACGCACTACGAAATTTCTTAAGTATAGACATCTAAGGCAAAAGTTAGAAACTTATCACCCATATCATTAACAATTATTGTCTAAGTATAATGAGAATCATATTTAACCCACTTCATTTGTTCACTTTGTTAGTGAACATTACATTTTCATCGCCTATTTCTCGGGTAACGTGATGAGGCTACCTACCATACAATCCCTAGATGCATGACAGTGCCAACTTGAATTTCATAATTTCAAAATTCAGGACAATCTTTGGTATCTTATCTCTTTCTGACACATCTAAAATTGATATCAATATTCTGCTTGAAAACACTTAAAAGTGATTTCTCATGATAAATACCAAAATCCTTCTCAATTAAAGTAACAGAAATGGAGACAATTTTTTTCCCTGGCACCCGAAAATTTCATCTTATCATCTGTATGACTGAGATGGCGTTTGAGGAAATTACTAGTGCTCCCCTAACCTCTGGAGCCTGGCACCCACCTCCAACAAAACCTAGAATAAAATTCCAAATGCAGGGAAAAGAACAAATAAGGAGGGGAAACAAGGAAAGATGTTAAAAAGAATTCTTCAGTACTGTACTACTGTACAATGCACACAAAAGGCAAAAACAGATAATTCTTATTTCCCTTGAACATACTCTTTCATTAATCTCTATCCAGTCATATTTTCTTCTATTATTAAAAAGGGTATATCCCTATTGCTACGCTGGGCTATTGTTGAAAGTTTTATAAATAACCTTTACTGTGAAATTATAAAAAAGTGGTGCAGGGAACGTTTACAGGAATTAGTAGTATATTCTTTAACACTAACAATTTGATTAAGAAAAACCTTGTTCCACTTCCACAATAATCTTCTCCGAGAGCAACTTACTTAATAGAAAGAATACTAGCCTGTATTGGATTATTGTACACTACCACAAGACTCACAGCATACATTGAAATCCCAAGAATATAGTACTACTACTACCACTACATAAGATGAAGCAATCACGCAACACTTACACCAATAGCGTATGAAATTGAAGTTCAAATCGTAATGGATAAATGATGCATAATTTAATAATATAATTACAGTGTCTGTCTATTGATGAAATAGGGTTTCATGAACCTTATTCTGGTTCTGGATCAGTGAGATTTTCTCCTCAGCTGCGGTTGTTTCTGGGTGGCTAATCTATAAATCCAATATACCTACATACATTTTTTATTTAAAAAGAAGAAGAATGATTAATTAATTAATTAAAATAAGTAGAATAGAGCAGTTGAAGTTGAATGAAATGTGGAAGAAGAAGAAGAAGAAGTTACCAGAGCGAGGACATGAACTGCGATTAGAATAACGACTAATAAAGGTACCGTGTCCTGCATCCATGGTCGCGTCGGCGAGTATTGCTCCTTCACCATTCTTCTACACTCGCTCACTCCAACGAAATCCACCCCGTGCAAGTTAGGTGACTTGTTCACTTTTTCATTTTTTTTTTAAAACTATTTTATTTTTTTCATTTTTTTTTTGGCTAAACTGCATAATTGGTCATTTTCCTTGTTTTTTAGTTTCAAATTGGTCCCTTATCTTTTTTTTATTTCAAATTGGTCCCATACGTTTGTATTCGTTTGCGCCGTTAGTCCCAGACGTTAAAATTCTCTGACGTCGTCTATTTTTTTCCTACGTGGCCGTTACCTCTACACGTGGGGGTCTTCAATGTGGCACCTTCTCTCTCCCTCTCCACGTATTCTTCTTCTTCCCTCATAAAAGGGGATCTAGGGTTGAATGAAGAACCCTAAAATCAATTCCACCCCAAATCAAAGCGCAGGTTTCATGGCATCTAGCAATTACAGGTGTAATTCCACCCCAAATCATAGTGCGAGCATGGATTCGCATGGTTCTTCTTTCTATTGCAGCAGAAAATTTGGTGAAGAGGCTCCCTTCTACCATTGCATTGTGAAGGCTGTTGTTCGAACTGCACGCACAGTTGATCACTATGGGTTAAAATTTTGGGGATGTCGGTTCTACAAGGTATGAGCTTTGTTACACTGAGTTGTTTTCCCCTTCTATTTTTATGAATTGTATTTGTTCCTTCATTCCTCTTTTATTATGCAAAAAGGTGTGAAGGATTCAGGATGTGGCTTTTTTCAGTGGGTTGATGCTGATGAAAGTGAGAAGGGTGAAGTGGTAATGAAGCAAGAAAGGAATAATTATGAAAGTGAGAAGGATGAAGTGATAATGCAGCAACAAAGGAAAATTTTAGAAAATGAGAAGCATAAAGTGAAGCATGAACTGATAATGCAGCAAGAGAAGAAGATTTCTGAGTTCACTTCAGAACTTAAAGCAGTTCATGATGAACTTAAGGCAATTAGAAGAACCCTGAAATTGTTGAAATTCATTTTGATTGTGTTGTTTCTGTTTAGCTTGTTTGTTTTATGGAAGTAAAGGGTTATGGAATTAGGGAGTTATGGAAGCAGGTTAGGGAAATAGGGGGTTATGGATTTTTACCAAATGCTGTAAGCAGGTTATGTAGTATGCAGTATGTAGTATTTATGAAGTACCAAGTGAAATGAAATGCCAATTATGTTTTTACCAAATGCAGTAACAGTACATAGTACAAATTTACAATTTTGTACCAAATTTCAACACCTTATTACATAAATGCACTTGCAATACCAAATTTGCAAAGGTAATATAAAATTGCAACCTGCATTGAATTTGCAAAAGTAATATAAAATTGCAACCTGTACTACTGAATTTGCAAATATAGGAATAAGAACATGAAATACAAATCACTTTCCAAAGCTAATATATATTAAGAAATAGAACACAACCAGTACCAAATTCCATACATAAATAAGCACTTATAAGTGCATAATTTATCAGTCATTATCAAAAGTGCATGCAAACCATATTCAGGTCCCTTTAAGGACATACAAGTCTTGCCCTTTAACAAAAGTGCATGCATTCAACATCCATACTACTTTAGCCTAAACAAGTCTTGCCTTAATTACTTCAATCCTGACATGCTAAACAAGTCAATCAGGTACATCTAAAACATAAAGGCTATTACATTGCCAAAACAGGAACAACAAAAATAGAAACAAAACTACACTATTTCATCTATTTCCATGGCCTTATTGGAATCAGCTTTGGAGGTCTTGCTCCATGTTGAGTGTTTTGAAGTCTTGGTTCAGTTGTACTCTTTGGTGCATTTTGAGTGTTACTTCTTGTAGTGATGCTGGATGCAGTATGTGTAGCAGTCTTTGGTGCAGCCTTGTTGTTTGCCTTAATTGCATCTTGACTGCCACATTTTGAAACTGCACTCAGATTAGTTTTTGTAGCCTGACTTCCTTTATGAGCAGTGGTAGCCTTGGTCCTCCCTCCATCTACATTGTCAGTACATGATAAAGTTAATACCATAATAGGAGAAGTAAATGTTCAATACCATAATAAGTAAGCATAAATGAATATGACCTGATTTTCCTGCTGCTGTAGTTTTTGTAGCTTTTGATCCATGTGTAGCTTGACTTTCCTGTGTAGTGTGTGTAGTTTGAGAGGCTTGAAAAATTCAATGCCAAAAACATCAATTATTAGGGACCTATTTGAAATAATTTAAGGGACTAATATGAAACAATTTTAAAAGTTAAGGGACTTATACCTGAGCTAGGTCCTTCTCCACTTTTTTTTAGTAGAACTCCTGGTCACCCTGGAAGGACTTGGGATTTCAGATTGGCCTCGTGTCTGAGGTTGGGTTTGGGACTGAGTTTGGGGCTGTGATTGGTTTTGGGTTTGGGACTGAGTTTGGGGCTGTGATTGGTTTTGAGTTTGGGATTGGGTCTGGTTTGGAGCTTGGGCCTGTGATTGGGATTGGGCCTGGTTTTCAGTAGCATTTACACTTGCAGGTTCTTGTGACTCAGGAGGAGGAGGCACTGGACATGTAAGTATGTTGTGTCCATACTGTTTGCATCTTCTACACTTGCCCTTCTGCCCTTTCTTGGATACTCTTGTTCCATCATTTTGCAATTCACCTGCTTCTTTTCTCCTTGACTTTTTGGGCCTTCCAGGGGGCCTTCTTAGTGGTGGAGCATCTAGTCATTAGGATCTCTGCCCACAGCTGATAGCAATTGTCCTCCATAATAGCCTTTAAGGAAGCACCCATCAAGGCCTATAATTGGCCTGCACTTCAAGAAGCTTTCCTTACAAGCTTTAAGGCAAACATAAAGCCTCTTAAATGTGGGTAATGGAGACCTTTGAGGCTGAAGCACTTCTTCTTCCCCGAATTGTTCCTCATATCTATGGACTAAAAGTTTGACTGTAGATCCTGGGTTGGACCTCAAAAGCTCATAACAGTAGTCCTTCAACCTTGCATACTGCTCCTTATGTGCACCATCTACCAAGTCCATTGCTTCTTTCCTAGCCCTATATGCCTTGGAATAGGTCACACCAATATTCCATTTCTCATGTGCCTTATCTTGTATGTCACCCAATTTTATTTTGGGGTTCTGCCTTACACTTGAATGGAGTCTATTTCCAAGCCACTTATAAGTCATGAACTTCACATTGAAAACCTTGCTGCATGTGTGCTTATCAACCACATGTCTTGATTGCCAAGTGTCTTCATTTGGTAACTTGCCACAATATGCATAAAATTCACAGCCAGGTTTGCAGCCTACCCTTACCCTTCTACGATCATTTTTAGTGAATCTCAATTGTCTATTGTTGTGCACAGCATATGTTTTCACAGCTTCCTTGAAATCCTCCCTTGTACAGAATAATGTACCAACAGTCCACTTGTAGTCCTCCATACTTCTTGGCATTTTGAATAAGGGATAATTCTGCCTCCCCTCTTCATCTGACTCCGTATCAGCACCACTTTGAAGTTCTTCAGACATATATTCGTCCTCAGATAAGCCATGGAACCCTGGAGGAACTTCACCATCACCTCCCATGAAATGCAGGGAATCATCATCTTCTCCTTCTACTGCCTCCTCTTCTCTTAAAGATGCTGAAGCAACACCTTCAACTCTTGATGGCCTTCCATGCTTTCTTTTCGGTTCAGCACTACCATGACCAGTTTTTCTCTTTCTAACAGGCTCTGCTACAACCTCAGGTTCTGCTACAATGTCAGGTGCACCTTCAGGCTCTGCTACAACCTCAGGTTCTGCTACAGCCTCATGACCAGCCTCACTGTTATGCTCATATATAGGAAAGTACCCCTCATCCCCCATCTCATCATCAGAATCATCAAATGTAATGTCTTGAGCACTATCTTCACTGACTTCACTTTGATTCCCATCCTCTTGTTCATTCATAGTGCCATTCTCCTTTTCTGGTACACCTTCAGCATCATGAGGTGCATCATGATCATGTGTGCTTGATGGTTCTGGAACTGGCTCTACAATTTTAGGTTGTGAGATTCGATGTGTCAAATAAATCCTTACCTTCCCATTGGTCTTGGCCAACAACATCATTTCTCCTGCACCTTCATCGTCTCGTAGTTCCTTCAACTCATGGCCACATCTATACAAAATTTTATCAATGCATGAATACTTTAAATCCTGCACTATGCCCAACACTTCATAATAGCTCCACCTATCAGGATCACACTTCCACTTTGTCCTGATCCCTTCGTAACGGGTCCTCTCTTCATTTTGAAACCTACCCCCATGAAAAATTTCAACCTTAAAATAATGTTCCATGCCTGAAAGTGACATTAAGCAAACATGCATTAGAGTACACCCAGAGTACACCCAGAGTACATTAAGCAAACATGCAACATTAAGCAAACATACATCAGATAATGAAAGTGACATTGAAAATAGAAACATTAAAGGCTAGCCAACACAAAACAAGTAAACAAAGAACAAAGAACAAAGAACAACCCCATGCAGAGTACACCCAGAGAACAAAGAACACAGATCAAATTTCAAACAAAACTCAAAATACAAACATTAAACAAAGAACAACCCCAAACAAACATAAATCAAAGAACCACATGCAAACTACCCTCAAACCCTGATAATACACAATACCCAACTACCCATTAACTTGACAGAAAACAAATTAAACAAAAAAACAGAGAAAACCCCTCTATTTCAAAAACCCCAAACCGTGTACAGGATATTGAGCACTTCCCAACCCAAAACCCTAACATCAGATTGAATAAACCCTAGAATCAAGACCATTGTACCCCTTAAATAATAACGATTCAACACATATGGAAACTCGTACACTAGTTCAAAACACACACCTTGTTCTGAAATTTCACGAACACAGCTTCGCGATCGTCTTCTTCTAGTCAATGACCATGAGTAGTGAGGATTGAAGCTTCAATGGCAGTGAGTAAGTGGTGCCCTAGCAGAGGAGAGTTCCCTCCACTTGCCCTCTGTTTGTTTCTGACGTTAAGTTTCCCTCCAACCAGAGTTATGGAAGAAAGAAGAGGAAAGGTTGCAATATGAAAACGACAGCGTTTTGAGGCAACTTTTAAGAGGGAGAGAGAAGGTGCCACGTAGGAGACCCCCACGTGTAGAGGTAACGGCCACGTAGGAAAAAAATAGACGACGTCAGAGAATTTTAACGTCTGGGACTAACGGCGCAAACGAATACAAACGTATGGGACCAATTTGAAACAAAAAAAAGGTAAGGGACCAATTTGAAACTAAAAAATAAGGAAAGGGACCAATTATGCAGTTTAGCCTTTTTTTTTTTCAAATGATTCTATTTTTCATTTTTTAAAGACCATACTACCATAACTATACTCTTTAAAAAAAAAAACCATCCTGAATTATCAAGGTGCAAAGATTGTAGTTTTAAGCTCGATTTTTAAGCATGGATGTTAAATTCATAAGTTTATGTATGAGAAGCGAGTTAACTCATGAAAATTTGAATCTAGATAAATTTGGATGAACTCTTGTAATTTTTTTATTCAATTTTTATTTTTTAAGATCCAAAACAACATTGTTTCGTTACTAAAACATCTAAAATATGATGTTTCATGATTTATGATAAAAAAAAACTCCCTTTTTATCAATGTATACAATGGGGACTTCCATGAAATTTGAATTCTCGAAATTCTCTCTAACAAATTTTTCACTCCAATTTTAATTTCTGCCATCACCCTTTACACAATCTCTTTGATTTATGGCAAGGTATTAATGTGAATCAATAATTATGAGTTATTATAATGTGTGAATGTTATATATGTTATGTTAATATATACTTTTTTAAATAGATAAACTTGTACAAGTTCACGAGTCGAGTTTATCTAATATTCTCGAATTTAGGTAAATTCTCGAATTTAATAAACATACTCCTAGGAGTCGCAGGTTTGAGGACGGCTTATAAGTGATTGAGGTTAGAAAATTGATATATCACATTTGGATGGAAAGACACTAAAAAAATACTACACTAAAAAAACCCTCATATTAATCAATCACATTATCAATTATATCTCATTCATCTATTTTTATCATTTTATTTCCTGCACAAGTTACACCCAATAAGATAGTATGAGAGAAACAATGTATATATATATAGTCTCTCAACTCGTAAGAGTAGAGATTCCCCATCATTAATATTTATTTTCTATTTTTTATTGATTTATATTCAATGAATATTAATGATTCTTGTAACTTCAACATATTTGAGTTCTTGAAAAAATCAAGTAGCTTATATTTCAAATTATGCTTTAATTTTTATTTTTGTTTAATGATTAAAATCAAATAACTTCAACATATTCGACCATTTATCATTCTCTGGTAATACATCTTATTTGCTTAAATAACATTTGTTTCCACTATTTCTCATTCTCTCGTAATACATCTTATTTGCTTAAACAACATATAATTTTGATTAATTATTTTAATTTTGTTTGAGCCATAAACATTTATAACATACTGTAATTAGCTATTTAGCTAGATTTCTTTTTAAAAAATGAAAATTATTCACATTCATAGCTTTATTACCTACATCCCATATGGTTTATCCGATCATGTATTAACATCATCGAATAAGCTATTTTCCAACTCTAGTAAACTTCTAAAACTCAATTTTACATTATCTTATGATAAATACTCGTATTCATTATGAGCTTCCCAACCCCGACTCTTAAAGTGAAGGTTAACGATAAAAAAAATTAAGGCGTTATGCATCGAGTGGTCCACAAGGGTAACCCACCGAAACTCGTAGTTAGGGAATCGTAAGCCTGACTTGCCGAGGCTCACACGAGTGTCAGTATCATCCAATACACTAAGGTTCATAAGTTTACGAGACTCAATACAATTTATAAGGAGGATTGATCCATCAATGTTTAACGGACTAGAGACGAGATGCTGGTCCAATGATGTCAAATGGAAAGAGTGTTAAAGGCCCGACAAAGCCATTTTAGGAACTCGCTAATACACCATCAACATGACCGTTTCTCTACCTAACATTGGCATAACTTTATCACTGTCTTGGACAATAAAGGCTCTATCGGTAAAGAGAATTGCGAGCACTATATGTCATCAGTTATTATTCACATCGCAATGTCTCCCTCGCTTACAAGAAGAGACAAGTAACAACTCTAGATACGCATGTTCTTTTAAGCACAAACACACATTTAGGAACTCTATTGACATCGAAGTAGTAATCTTGAATTAAGAGATCATTTTATCAACCGTCCAGTAATCCTTAAAAGTTCACTCTCTTAGACTCCTCATAAGTAGGATCCGGATTTCTATCACAAAACATATAGTGAAAAATGATTAATTAAGAAAATATTTGTTCCACATTACATTTTTAGATATAAATAATGTAAGAAAAGAGGTATAAAAAGAGATGAAGAGAATGTGGTTTGTAATATGACGAAAAAGAAAAGAGAAATAAAAATAAAAATAAAGTGTAAAATGGAGTACAAAGAAAAAAAGTGCAGGAATATTATAAACTCCAATTTTTTATGAGTAATCCGAAAACCAAATCCTATAGGACACTCACCCGAGTTGAGGGCGGTTCATAAATTGCCACGTGCCTACGAAGCCACACGTGTCAGTTTCTTCTGCTTTCAGCTTCGCAAGTCGCACAAGAAAGAAAGAAGAACAGCACACATCGCCGAATCAAATCAATGGATAACCGCGACCCTTCAAGCTTCATGTCATATTGGATTCTGCTACGCATTTTTACAAACACTTGGTGTCCCCATGCGTCGTTCTCTTCTTCGATTCATCTCCACTGATACTCATCTTGTTACTTCTACACATCAATGAGGTGGAATGCCTTCTCCGCTCTCTACCGTCATCGCCGCGCCATTTCAAGTATTATTTCTCTCACTTCACTCTTCCTTCAATGTTCAATCTCACTCTCATTTTATCCCTATTTTCATTTTTTTGCTTCCATTCTCTCACACATCGCAATACCTTGTTCATCTCCTTCAATTCAAACACACACTTGCCGCGTCTTCTAGTTCTTGCTTGCTGAAATGATTAGAAATTTAGAATTGAGTAAGGTTAGGTTTATTATTACCACTATTGTTATTACTGTAGTCTCTGTAATACTCTCCTATCATATGAACATTTTGATTACTTATATGGAAGAATGAACTGGGAAGCGTTTATGAATTTTCATTGTTTAGGCACAAAATAAATAAATAAATAACAACGTGACGATTATTACGTACAATTAATTACGGAAATTACGGCAATAAATCAGTTTAATTTTGATATATCATGTGTTAAGTTTCACTGTCAACTGATCATATATAGCATCCTATGTATGGCTTTCAAAGTACTAATTACTAATATAAATTATAAATGTTAAATATTTTTAATGATATAGCAATACAGAAGTGTAAACAACCTTTACATTGTCGTTAATTCTAATTAAATCCATAAAATTTATCATCTATCTTAAAAATAAGTTAAACTTCACTTATTAAGGGTATAAGAAGTATTATTTTGTTGGGGCCTTAGGCTGTTGCCTAATAATTTGGCTAAAGGCAGTCACTGCCTCGAGAACGAGTTAGTTATCGATTGTTGCTGCGTAGCTCTTGTTTTCTTTCTTCGCATGGATTCCATATCACTGTTTTTGGGGTCTCATCAAGAGAGTGATTGAGTGTTTTTTTCTTTCAGATTTAAGGCATGAAAGTGCCACTGAAACTATCTTCCGCAAATGCATGCCACTCGGATATCTAAAACACATTGAGGTTGTACAGAGGCTGGATTGCTTGTCCCCATCTTGCTTATTGCACCGAAATTTGTGAGTTGATTTGCCACCTTGCATCTGATCCTATTTTTGTCAATTTAATGTTATATGATTTTTTATAAACGGTTATATGGGGATGGTGGTGCAGATATTCAACTGGTTTCACCAGCGTGCATGGGGAAACACCATCTGCCGAGTATGCAAGGAGGAGGAGGGAATCACTGGAAAATCTATTTGGGCGTGCTCTCGGAGCCAATAGTTCCAGGAGTTTCAATGCTATCTACCGATTTGGCCCCTTTTTGGCATTGTATAGGGCAGCAATCATTTCATTTCATGTGTTAAGGCTATCAATATGGCAGTTGTTTGTTCAAGACACAAAACAACGTGCAATTAAGGTAGCAGATTCTTTGCCAATGCTTTCCATGCACTTTTGCAGTTGTACTTGGGGAGCGTACATTACTTTTGCTTTGGGTTTGCGATAACTGACCTTTCACCAAATCAATTTTATGTTGTTAGGTTCTTCTTCATTAACATGAAAGAATGTGTGTGCATGACATTTCTTTTTATTTTAATAAACTGTCTGACCTTTTTTTGAAGGACAAAACTTGAGCATTGTTCTATAGGTACGTGTCATGCTATTTTCCAGTAAGAACATAGCACGCGTGTCAGTTCATGAATGAAAGTATAACAAGTGTACATGCTGTTTCACATTCTGTATTTTTATTGGAAAACAGTACTACAAACACCAAATGAACAACACCTAAGTTTGTCCTTTTTAGAAATCCACGACTATATTTTGACTGTTGTACAAATTTTTATATGATTTTTGCAGCCATGTGTCAGCTTTATCTCTGATAACTGATTGCTATTGTATAAGTTTTAAAGACACCCATATCTTCCTCTCAAGTGTCAACTGTGTATTTAAGCCTTATAAGAACTGCCAAACACTTACATTTCTTTCACTTGGCAATTCTACCAGCAATATAGAGTGGATTCATTCTTGTATACTTGTTAGGGGAAAAACTGACAAGAATGAATGGTGATCTCCTTACAATTTTTTGCAGTTCCGTGAAACTCTAATACGCTTGGGTCCTTTCTACATAAAGGCAAGTTTCTTGCACAGGTTATTGCTTATTGGTTTCTGCTTTCAATTTCATGTCTGCCTCCTTCATTGTTTGCATTAATCTTTTTATACTATAAAGTTGTGTGCTGAGGTTGCCACCTACCAATTTGAGATATACACTTCACTCAAGCATTATTTTCTCTCTCATACACAATTATTCTATTTTGAAATAACACTTGTCTGGGTTCCTGATGTAAAATAATTTGGTGACAGCTTCAAAGGCTTTAGTTAGATATATTTTTAGCCAGAAATACTGATTTTTCCCATTATTTGTTATATCGTTTGCCTTTGTGCAATCCTATGTTCACTCATAGAAATGCAATAATTATGCTTCCAATTCTTACCCCCTACTATAGTAACTGTCTTGTATTATTCTTATGGTTTCATATTTCTTTATGGGTTAATTAAGTTTTTGGTCCCTGTAAATAGGGCCAATTTTGCGTTTAGTCACAGGAAACTTTTTTTAAGAGGTTTTAGTCCCTGCAAAGTTCAAAGTTTTGGAATTAGTCCCCCGTCCATTTGGTTCTGTTAAGTATTGACGTGACAGAAATAAATCTACGTTAGCACTTCCACATGTACCACGCATGACATGTAGATCTTTTTTATCTTTGATAAATATCACCTCCGTTTTTTTTTTCAACCTTTTGCGATTATTTTTTTTCGATTTTTTCAAGTATTTATCGAATAATTTTTTTTTTTAAGAAAATCCATGTTTCATACGTGTTGCACGTGGTGGGCTACGTGGTAGTGCTGACAGGGATTTCTATCTGCCATGTCAGCACTTAACGAAACCAGATGGACTGAGGGACTAATTCCAAAAGTTTGAACTTTGCAGAGATTAAAACCTTGCAAAAAAACCTTCCAGGGACTAAATGCAAAATCGACCCTATTCACATGGACCAAAAACTTAATTAACCCTTTCTTTATTGAGAAGTTTTCTCTTTGCGCTCCTTTTTTCCCACATCATCATGATGACATTGACATCATATATTCTGAGTGGAGCAAGAATTAAAGTAATCTTATATTTGATTTTTTATAAAATAAAATAAAAAATATTAATGTCATAATGAATTTCTCATCACGGTTCTTTTATTTCACATTGTGTATTATTACAGCTTGGGCAGGCACTAAGCACTAGGCCCGACATACTACCAACGGTATACTGCCAAGAACTTGCCAAGTTACAGGTATTGTGGCTTCGTCCATTATACTTTAGAGCATGCAATCAAATCCTGCAGATGCATTTGATTGACTATTTTCATGTTCCTATCATCCGTCGACTTGCATTTGATAATTTGATAAAGGCTTATGATTTTGTCATTCATGATAGGATCAAATACCCCCATTTCCAACTAATGTGGCAATCAGATGTATTGAAACTCAGTTTGGTGTTCCTATTGGTGAGATTTTTAGTGACATTAGTCCCGCACCTATTGCAGCAGCATCCTTAGGGCAGGTTTATAAAGGTTAGTTGCCAGAAATTGTAACTAAAATTTTATTCTGATTTGATTATTTCTTTGGCATGCTCTTAAATCTGGAACTTCAGATTAATATTAGCATATTAGCATGTTTGAAGAAGATTGAAGTGTTTACTTTTGTTGTTTCAAGTGTTGCAGCTCACCTGCACTCTGGAGAGCTGGTAGCTGTAAAAGTACAGAGGCCTGGTATGTCACTTTCATTAACCCTTGATGCCTTGTTATTCCATATGATGGGGGGGCAATTGAAACGATTTGCCAAGGCTCGCAAAGATCTATTGGTAGCAGTAAATGAGATGGTGAGTTCCTTTTCTATAGATCACATAAATCTCTTGGTCGCTTTTAAGATGACTTATTATTTTCACCGAACATTGGCAAACGAACATCTGAATCCCACTTTAAGTTACAATATTTTTCTTTTGTGTGTATCTGTTTGATTATTGCACCAGCTGACTTTTATGAAGAGTGATATTAATGTTTACATTGCAATTGATTTATGTATCATTAGTCATTGAAGAATAATGCAACAGGTCAGGCACATGTTTGATGAAATTGATTATGTTCTTGAGGGGAAAAATGCTGAGCGCTTTGCTTCTCTCTACTGTCCTGCTGCAAGTAAGTTCAACACTTTGCCAAAAATGCTACTTGTTTTTTTCTTTGATGACAATTTTTGCATGTGCAGAATTCAACCAGATTTTTCAATCCCGATTCCAATTTTTAAATAATGCCTGATGCTCAACCAGATTTTGTTACTTGAGGCTTTCACCCTAAAATTATAAATATGTTCTGAATGATATTCATTTGAAGATCCTTGCTTGTATTCAGAGTTGATAATGGTTTCTTAAACATGAGAAGGCATTGTGCATGTTCAAGTTGTCTACTAAAAATTTTTTTATGGCTTAATTTGATAAAATTATGCTTAGTTCTCTAGCATGCAATTTAGAGTGTGGTGACTCTTTTCGAGAGGTGGTAATGAACAGGGAAACAAAAATGCAGGTGGAGGCAATATTAAACACAAAACAACTAAGTCTGTCAAAGCTCCCAAAATATATTGGGACTATACATGTACCACTGTACTGACTATGGAGTGGATAAATGGAATTAAGCTTACAGATGAAACAGGCTTGAAAAACGCTTCTTTGAACCGAAGAGAACTCATTGACCAGGTATAAAGCCCAACAATGTTCTATGCCACATGCTTCGGCTGTTTAGTACGTGATATACTATCTCTTTTGGCATTGCTTGTGGTTGTCTGTGTCCTTATCTTCAAATTATAATGCTTATATGTTGTTAGATTAAGAATAGTATTAAATGCTCAGTCACATTATCTTTTGCAACTTATTAAATGATTGATTACTTGAGATGCTAAGCTCTTGAAATTGATGCTAAGCTCTTGAAATTGATTACTTGAGATGCTAAGCTCTTGGCTTTTATAGGGACTATACTGCTCTTTGAGGCAACTGCTTGAGGTTGGTTTTTTCCATGCTGATCCTCATCCAGGAAACCTAGTTGCGATAGATAATGGATCACTTGCATATTTTGACTTTGGAATGATGGGGGATATTCCTAGGCATTACCGGATTGGGCTTATTCAAATGGTGAGAAATTAAATAGAGTACTCAATTAAATATTTATTTGCGGGTGGTGATACTTGTTTTAGTGGATGTAACTTATAGATTAGTAAAATAACTTGCACTACATTTTATGGAAATTTCTTAATGCCAAAAATATGTTTGAAATGGTCAAATTTCATTAAGGATGTTAGACATGTCTAATTGACACAATTTGATTTTTTTTTTCTTCATAAAATGTGTTATACTTGCATTATACAATTTTATGTTTAATGTGGGTGCTTTATGTGAATTTAAAGTACTTGAATAGTTATTACATCACTTACAAGATGTATATTTTGTGGACATTACTTTTATGATGCTAACATAGATGGTTTTTTGAAATGTGAGAAGTCATTTCCTTCATTGGAATCAGACATCTGATTCATATATTCACTTGCATGAAATGTCCCTTGTACATGCATTGTCTGTGTGTATATATTACAGTTTTTATTCTTGATTATAGTACAACTTCTTGCAGAGGTACCGAATTTCCTTGATTTGTCTACTACTAACTTGTTCTCTCTTTCAGATTGTGCACTTCGTTAATCGCGACTCTCTGAGTTTGGCAAATGACTTTCTTTCATTAGGATTTATTCCTGAAGGGGTTGACATACATTCAGTTTCTAATGCACTGCGAGAATCATTTGCGGATCGGAGTGGCGAATCTCAAGATTTCCAGGTTTGTTCATGTTTCACCCTCTTTCTGGGAGCTATTGTTTACTGGTAATAGCTCCAACTGATGTTAGATATTTGTTCACCAGATTTCATATCCTAAAGCAGAGTTTTTGGAGCATTTTCACTTACCTTCCCTTTGTTGTTTTGAGGATTTTTTTAGTCTTGGTTTTTCCATTACATTTTTCATTGGTATATACTCTTGTACTGTAATTGTTTATCTCCCATATCTAATAAATTCTCTCTGCCTGCCTCTCTCTCTCTCTCTCTCTCTCTCTCTATCTATCTATCTATCTATCTATCTATCTATCTATCTACACACACGCACATGAAGTATAATGTAACACACTTTGCAACTAGCACAGTGCATTGATCCATAATTTTGGTAGTTAGCCTTTAGATAGTTTGACAACTTACCAGCTGCCTGGTGATATCTGTCATACAGTGCTGTAAAAGAAATTTCTTGCTTCACCTATTGGTGCTGGGCTTCGAAGGTTCAAAATTATATCCTAACAGTTATATTTTACATATCCGTTTCTAATTTTAACATCAACAACGAACCCCTTGTTTTTATATCTATTTGGACCACTAATACTAGGTATCATAGCACTTTATATTTTAATGTTTGATCCTGCTTTCGATTTCAGGGAATTATGAATGAACTATACGATGTTATGTATGAATTTAACTTCTCCCTCCCACCGGACTATGCTCTTGTTATAAGAGCGTTGGGTTCACTCGAGGGCACAGCCAAAGTTCTGGATCCTGATTTTAAAGTCATCGAGAGTGCATATCCTTTTGTCATCGGGAGGCTTATAGCAGACCCAAGTCCTGATATGAGAAGGATTTTGAGGGAACTTGTCATTCGTAACAATGGATCCATAAGGTGGAACCGGATAGAGCGCCTAGTATGATCTTTCTCTACTTTTTTACTCTGCTATACAATGTATTGTTATGTGGATAGTGGATATGCTCATGCCCTCTTGAAATATTTGAAACTTTATATCTCCTGATGTCAGTCGTGAGTCATTTCTCAATTGCTGCCAAGTGTGAATCATGTTATAATTTTACGAGCAGTATTATGCTGTTTTTACTTTTATATACAGAAATAAACATGCTTTATTACGGTTAGAATTCCCAAGACCCTAGCTCTCTGCTGTAATTTTTTTTTTGAGCATTACAAACGCAGATCCCATGTACTTCTGCACTAAATTTTGAATACTCTTGTATTCTTGTACTTGAAGTTATTATACAACTTTGGTCTATCTTTAATATGGATTTCATTCTTGTTTCAGATAGCAGCAATATCCGAACAGGCTTCTGAGTTAACTGAAGACCCTAGTTCTGAAAAATTTTCAAGTCCTTCCGTTTGGAAATTATTTGACATGCCTGCTGTTGTTGATTCTACTGAGGACCTTTTCTTATTCATATTATCAGACAAGGGTTTTAGAGTGCGCCTTTTCCTTCTTCGGGATATAGTAGAAGCAGCTGATGTGTTTCTGCAAGATGAAGTAATTAATTGTGTGTTAAATGAGAAGCCCCAAGGCCAGAGGGTATTGCCATTTGAGGTATTGTCTTTTGTTAGATTTTATCTGCACGTAAGAGTGCATGTGCGCGCTTGCGTGCATGCACATGCACGTGTGTGTATTTCTTCGGGAATGCTTGATTCCTACTTCCTAACCATACCTTTACGTAGAGGTTAGGCATCCTTCACATGTTTAGTTGGCCAAAAAAGTTCTGTTTGCATTCAATAACTAAAATTTAAATGACTCATATCTAACAATTTTGTGTTACAAAACAAAGGAACATGAGCTTTGTCCGACGAATAAATATTTAGAGGTTGCTGTGCACATAAAGCTTAGGAGGTTACCAACTTACCATTTCCCTATGATTCACATGTACGATACGAGTATCAGATGCAGCGATACTCTTATTGTTGAAAAATACAGGGTATGATACACTTTTTAGGATACACACATTAAAAAACAAAGTATTTGAGTTGGGTTGAGATTTTCAGAATATTTTTTTATTTGAACCCACAACCCTTGTCCTCCTTCCCTTAAGGATCTGAGTGGGGTTGGGTGTTACTGGAAATTAGTGTCTGGTAGAAAAGGGGGAGAATTGTAAACTACTGTGGTTCTAGTGTGCCTCGTTGCCTGCATGTTGATGGAGAATTGTAAATTAATGGAGATTCCTCTCTTGCTGGACGATGGTAAGGCTGGCAATGAGCTCTGCTGAGTTGAGCCAAACTTGAATTGGCTGAAGTTTAGCTAAAAAATAGTTTGGCTCAAGGTCAGATTACTATGAGGTCATGAGCAGCTTGAGCTCAATGAGTTAGCTCATGACATAGTGAAGGCAGTCACAAACTATTCAACTCGAGGATGGACAGCATGCATAGAGTGGTTCATTGGTGGTTTATGACACTTGAATTTTAAGAATCCTGTAAAATTGGAAACAGGAATAGGGACTACTTGACCAATGGGGTAATGATTTTACAATAATATAAATTTAGTTAGGAGAAAGTCTTCGTATGTACAAAAATGAATTATAAAGGGAAGCAAGTTTGGGTTTTCAAGAGCGTCTGTGTTAAATGGATCTTCTCATGTGTTTTTTCTTGCTGTGTGGTTATAAAGTATATGAAAGGATTTATTATATATATATTTTGAAGGTATATACACTCGCATACACCTAGAGATATATATACTCACAAGCTGATGAGCAAAATTTTATAAAAGCTCAAGTACGCCATATTAATTAAATTAGCCCAAAATTTGAGTTCAAGCTCAATTCATGGATTCATTATTTTAGCTTATTCAGTTGTCGATGAACTGAGAGCCCAGGGACTAGAGTAGTTCGCTTGCAGGCTTGAGTTTTTACTCACATATTGACGTTTGCCAATCATTTGCATTGCAGGAGCGTGCAATCCTCACGAGGATTGGCAAAGGCTTTCAATACCTTAGCGAGGTGGTTAAGTTGGCGCCAGGGGAGTGGATATCAATGCTTATACGGATGGCAGGGAAGCCTGAGGTTCACAAATTTGCTTTAGAGATTATTTCAGCTTTAGCTTCAAATTCTAGCCACAAATTGCAAGAAGCTTCTTGGATCTATTTATCAAGACTTCTTCACAAATTGTCAAAAATTGAGGTAGACCATAAATACAGCCGTTGACATTCGTGGACAAGAAGAAATGAGTGAATATACATTCTTTGCTTGAAGATGCCATCTAATTGTCATACACGACATCCAATATTCACTTCTTCGTAATTTTGTCAGTTATAAAGAAAATAGTTTTGATAATATTTTTTTTTTACGGAAATTCTGCCAATTTTTTCACTGATGTATAGATGCACATTTTGAGTTTACTGACCAAAGTGTTTTGGAAATTTGCTTTTTTTTTTTTTTTTGGGTCTCTGATTGGTCTTCCACGTGTATAGTACTCCCTCCGGTCCTATATATAAGACATACTTAACCATATTCCTCGGACCAAGAAAAGTAGTTAGTTTTATGAATTCTATGAGAATATATTGTAACATTACAATTTTACCCTCTTAACTTTTCTTAAAAAATTCACTCATTAATGAATAACAAAAAACACATAAATAGTCAAAGCATTTAATAAGGGCAAAAAAGAGAAAAAACAATAAATGATGCATAGAAAATACAAAATGTTTTATATATAGGACCAAAGATTGCTTCTAGAATATGTCTTATATATAGGACCGAGTATTTAGCAAGAATTTTAATGGATTTTTTTTAGTTAATTCTACTAGGCCTGATGACGTTTTAATTAATGGCAATGCTGAGGTATATATAAAAAGGTTAACGGGAAAAGAAAACATTGCAGTTGATGAACTTCGAGTTCTCAATATAAATCAACAATGACAGATGGAAAATGTCAAATTTAGTGAGCCCCCAGCACCATTTTAATAAAGATGGACTCAAGTGGTCAAAGATTCCGATGATGCTAGCTACAGGATTCCTTGATATTGGAATCCAAGTTCGTTGTTGATCATTCTGCATCCACTAAAGTCATGGTACAAGTAAAGTATACTCCTTAATTAACTTTCTATTCTCGGTAGAATCATTCTTAAAATATCCTCATAATGTGGTTGCATAATTTAATTTTTGTTTCATTTCCAATGTAAATTTTCTAAATTGGTCTATTTTTTTATGAATTTGAAAAAATTAAACAAACTTAAGAAATTTTTTTAATAGGTATGAAGTTAGTTATTTTTGCTTAAAAAAAAGATCGGAGGATGTATGAAGGTTGAGCCGTCCAAGAAAATAATTGTATGCAACAGAAAATGGCAACATAGTTATTAATTACTACTCCCTCTGATCCCTAATATAAGCACCTTTTGATCAATTTCACTCCTTTTAAGAAAGTTAGTTAGTGACATTGAAAATGTAAATATTTGGTATTATTTTCAAAAGTATCCCTATAATTATTATTGGGAATGTAAAAAGTGTTAAGTAAATAAGGGTGTTTGTGAAAAAAGTAATTAATGTCATTGAAAATTGGAAATGGGCTTATATTAAAAAAAAAAAGTCTTGAAATAGGGCTTATATACAGGACAGGAGGGAGTAATAAATAAGGCACACTTCAATGGTGTAAAAAATCTGGGGGAAAATGTGATGCTCAAAATCTTGGAAATAATTTGATGAAATTGGGTGATTAAAGTAATCAAATCGTGAACCTAGTACTACGCAATTCAACTACTAATATAAATCCTCGTAATTATGAGTATTTGAATGTACTCTTTGAACTCTAAAGTAGGTTATGAAAATAGGTTTTTAAAACTCTTTTAATAATAAGCATTTGATTAAACTATTTTCCACATCATTTTTTTTGCTCAATTTCAGTTTAATCTTACATTTTTATTTTTTTTCTCAATTTCGGTAATTAATAATAATGAAATAAAAAGGACGTAGGAGCCAGGTGTCAGCACCAGCAGATTAGTAGGGTGGTTGATTGAAACGAGGGCTAATTTGGGCATTTGACTTGGTCCCACCGAAAGCATGGCTCATCTCACGGCGACGCGTATGCAACGCAATACACCAAGCTCTACTACTTTTTTTTATTTTTTTTATAAAGCTTACTATTTTTAGTATAACGTATTATTTCGTCACTCACCTAAACATTAAACCTTTGGAGCTCCAAATGAACCACCTAAACATCAATAAAATAATAATACTATCAATCACTCAATTGTCATCAATTTAATACTATTATATTTTTTTTCATTCTTTAATCAATTCATCTCAGTAACCCAACAAATTAATTTTCTAAAAAATAATAATAACTAAAAAAATAACTAATTAACTAATTTTCATGAAGAAGTTATGATATGTTTGAATGACTCAAACTGAATTGTTGAACAAACAATATGAGTTGCCTTGAGCTAAAATCAAACACATAACCAACTCTCTCTCTTTCTGTCTTGCAATTTTTTCTCTCTTCCTTTTTTCCTTAGGTATATGTCTTCTCTCTCTCTTTCTCTCCCAAGTCCTCATCATTGTTCAACCTTGGATTCAGCATCTTTATGCTTTTAGCTGTAATAATAATAATAACAAGATCTATATGTACAAAGTTTATGTACTTTTTGTCTAGTTAATGTTAGATGACTAATTAACTTTCTACCTTGGGGTGTTTGTTGTTGTTGTGTTTGCATGCAGGTTAAAACATGATTTCAGAATGACCCTTCATTAATGTTATGATCACTTGGAATTATTGGGTGGAAAAGAAAAAAAAAAGCAATAGTGCTCTTGTTTCTTCATTTTCCTTTTCCAAAAAATAATATCTGGATAGCTTGAATATTGAAGTTGTTGTAAGATATGGGTTATCTCAATTCTGTGTTGACCTCTTCAAGCCAGGTTCATGCTGCTGATGATGCTCCTGTCACCGGTGGGGGTCTCAGGTTATACTTCCTTCCACATATCCATTTTTCTATGGATCTATTATTGATTGAAATGCCCTTTTTTTTCCCTCCTTGCATTTAATACTTAATATACTTACCATTATTATTATTAGTTAATTTTAATCTTACATGGTTGTCTTATTTAATTTCTGTCAATTATATCCTTGGTTTGTTGATTTTGCATGATAATAACTCTGTTATGTGTTGTTCTGTGTTATTATGGTTGAAATTATGATGTGTTAATTGTCTAACAAAATTCTTTTAGAGGACCTATGTTAATCTAGGACTGCTTGCTTTTTTTTTCCTACCAGCAAATGACTTTCTCTTCTTTGTTCTTCCAACCTGTCATTCTCCCTCTTCACTATTGTTTTATTTTGAGAGGCAAATATTTTTTTGTTCCTTTTTTTATGAGGGAGGGGAAGAAAGCATCGTTACGAGGTTTGAACCCAGTTCCGGCATTTCCTGTCCTGCTGCTCTACCAATTGAGCTGGCTCTTGAGGGCATTATCCTTGACTGTTGATCTTTATGGATTGTCCTTCTATCAAATTGTGTATGTTGCATATCTGTTTCTCAGTTGAGGATGCCTGTCCTTGCTTGTCTTTGTTTGATGAAATTTTGTTAGGTGTGGTTTTAGTCCTCATTCATTAATCAGAAGGATAAAAAAGATGATGCTGTCAATTTAATGCTATATTGAAATTTGGTTCTAAAAGAATAATCATTTGACATTTCATTTTAAATTAAAATATTAAGAATGAGACTAAGTGAGATGATTTTAACATATATTTTTTGTGATTTGTTGACAGTCACAATGGCAAATTCACCTATGGGTATGCTAGCTCTCCTGGCAGGAGATCTTCAATGGAAGATTTTTATGAGACCAGAATTGATGGTGTTGATGGTGAAATCGTCGGCCTTTTCGGAGTTTTTGATGGTATATTTACTTCTTTCTCTCATCTCCATCATCGGTATGCACGCTAAATGGAAAATGTGCGGTAACATTACTCATAGAACTAGTATTATGTGATTATTACTATTGATGCTGTTTGTTACTTACTTGGACGGTCTGATTATTCCTTTTAGCCTTGTTATTGTTTTCTGAACACAATGAAGGAAAGAAATCCCTCTTTTGGTAACCCATCTTATCAATCTTTCTGTGGTTACCCATCTTGAATCCAAATTTCTCTTTTTAGTATTCTTCCGTGACTTTTCGTTTATTCCCTATATGAGCAATTATTAAGTGTAGCGTGCTTCTTTATTTGGTATCAGAATGTATTTCTTTTCTAAAGTTTAAGCATGTAGGAATTATTTCCAGTTGGTTATACATATATAAGTGTATAACCTATGCTTGATAATATTTTTATCTATTCAGAAAAGTAGAAAGTATTTGCAAGTTTCTTGTTTACAACTCTTTCAGGTCACGGTGGTGTTCGTGCTGCTGAGTATGTCAAGCAAAACCTTTTCAGTAACTTAATCAGTCACCCAAAATTCATTTCTGACACCAAATCAGCAATATGTATGTTATCTCCCACTGTACATGCATGTTACTTTAACATGATATTCTCCAATTTGATATATTGATCCTGAGAGTAACTTATTTATTTTCTTGCCAAAATTTTCTTTTCCACAGCTGACGCATATAACCATACCGACTCTGAATTTCTGAAATCAGAACATACCCATAACCGAGATGCTGGATCAACTGCGTCCACTGCCATTCTAGTTGGTGACCGCTTGCTTGTTGCAAATGTAGGGGACTCCAGAGCTGTTATATGCAGGGGCGGTAATGGTAAGGCTATTATATCTTTATACACATACACAACGTAACACGGATTCTTAGATGCATGAAGTTAATTACTTATATATTGAAATTGCTTCACATGATTATAATTTTTTTAGTCCTCAAGAGATCATAATTTATTTGAAAATGAATCTCAAATGCCCCACTATCGAGATTTCTTGATTATTGTTGATAAACTAGAGAGGGTGTTAATTTGTTTTTAAGTATGTTATGCTAGTGCTGCAGGTGTAGTGGTACTGGTGTATACATATCCACGGAAAGTGCTTGTGCATCTTCTGTGAGAGAATTTCTTCAACCTTCCTATGTTGTATGATTACTTAATATTTTCCTTCCAATTGTTGATTCCTGTAGCCATTGCTGTTTCTCGAGACCATAAGCCAGACCAAACCGATGAGAGGCAAAGGATTGAAGATGCAGGAGGCTTTGTCATGTGGGCTGGTATATAGTTAGCTTTTTTTTTTTTTTTTTGGTTTAATTTTAATGATTTATCTTGTTCTCACTATTGAATAATGATAACTTAATGTCATATTGCAGGAACTTGGAGAGTTGGTGGTGTTCTTGCTGTTTCTCGTGCATTCGGTGATAGACTCCTGAAGCAGTATGTTGTTGCTGATCCAGAAATCCAGGTTTGTGTCTATACTATCATTGGTGACATCCATTCATGGATATTTCGTATAATTGTAGAAGATTCATATCAATGGCTCAACGTTTACCTGAATAATTAGGCGTATTTTTTCACATTTTGTGCAAATAAGGTGATATTCAGTAGTCTGGTTTAAATTTAAATGTAGATAACAAGTGAACTAAAGATGGTTGCTACTTAGAAAATGAAAAACATAGATTAGAAAGGGCTACCTTCCATTCGTTTTCTCACTGATATTGGAACATATGAATTTGACCTGTTAAAAGAAAAGTACCACAAGACTTGTTGGACTACATTTTTATGCATGCAGTTGTAATTGTTAGCCATTTTTTTGTGTTTTGAAATTTCCACAACTTATGATGTTGAAACACTATAAAGTGGTAAATCCTATGGTTATTTACAAAACATGTTTGTGGTCTTGCAGGAGGAAAAAGTTGACAGCTCTCTTGAGTTTCTTATATTGGCCAGTGATGGGCTATGGGATGTTGTCTCAAATGAGGTTTGCAATGATTTTCATTTCTTCCACTTTCTTCTTCGCTTTGATAATTATAGCGCATCTCCATCATAACCATTAGAATTTAGATGAACTTCTTTGATGAAATAATCATTGTTGTGTTTTGGTTAAGTCAGTCGCCTTCTTTTTCGAAAATGTGAGTCAAACTCATTTCAGTCATGTCTGCAAAAAAAAAAAAAAATACATTGGTTGCAAAACAAATAGTGCCATATTTTTCCAACTCACTTAAAATTTTAAGCATTTTTCAGGAAGCTGTGGCTATGGTTAAGCCAATTGAGGATTCAGAGGAAGCAGCAAAGATGCTGATGGTAGAAGCATCTAAAAGAGGCAGTGCTGACAACATCACTTGTGTGGTTGTTCGTTTCTTGATGAACCAAGGCGCTTCTTCTCAAAGTAGCACTGGCTAAGCATCTTTAGAAGAAGAATCATGCATCTAATGGTGGATCAAAAGATGGGTAATGGCTACAATCCCTTTAGCTTTGTAGCTGTTTACCATTCAAGAATAGGGAAAAAAAATTATTCAAACTCGCTATGGTCCTCTAATCTGTAGCTAGGAAAAATGGATGATGTGTGTAAAGAGTGTGGCCAAAATTTTTAATTTCTAATGCTGCATGCAAACATGGTTCTTTCTGTCTGTACTTTTCGTTATGTTAGTTACTCCAGTGATCTCATGTAACAGTGACGAATTATGGCTTTGTATGAATTGTAATGATAATAAATATAAGAAAAAAAACATTGATGCTATTTCTTATGACTGTTTAATTGTAAACCTTCGTAACAGGAAGGTTTATTAATGATACCAAAAAATAAAGGAAAGCTGAATTAAGCAACGACTGAGAGCATGATAGAAGATTTTTGAAGTAGATAAAACTCAAAAATAGGTGTTAGTTAAAGCAAATGATGAACACAGATAGAGATAGGAGATTTTAAAGCAAGCTGAATCAACATCACCTTTATTTAGTTAGGGTCTGTTTGGTTTAAGAAGAAAAATGTTTTCTGTCACATTATTGTTCTTACTTTAAGAAGAAAATGATTTGCACACAAATTTTATAATGAACATTGTGTCTTCAACCTTCAAGTTGGATTATAAAGCGTAGTACTTTCATTTCTTAGCCTCTTCAAGCTAAGACCATGTATTTTACTTATTTTTGAGGCTGTCCTCATAGTCATTGACATTGTTTCATCTAGCACGCATCAGAAGATGAGGTCATGGTAACTCATAATTAATACTTCCTTCGTCCCTAAATATAAGACCTTTTGACACTTTTATTTTGTCCCTATTTATACGACCTTTACCAATTTTCAATGATCATTGATTATTTTTTTCACAAACACCCATATTTATTTACCACCTTTTAGATTGCCAATAATATTAATAGGTACATATCAAAAGTTCACATTTCCAATACAATTAACTAAATTATTCCACTTTTCTTAATGGTCGTGAAATCTTCCAAAGGGATCCTATATTTAGGGACGGAGGAAGTATAAGGATGGAAATTAGAATCTTGAAGTTGTTGAACTGTACATTGTGAAATTCCTTGCTCTAAGGCATTTCGCATGAGTTTGCTCAGGTTCGAAACCTACTTGTTGAATCAAATATTGTTGGTCATGGACATACAGAGCAAAAAGCTCTGGCTTCAATTGGGGCCCCGCAAGTGCCCGGTGAGATTTGTCCCCCAGGATTAGTCAGCCCAGTGGGCTAGATTACCTGAGTTATAAAAAAAAAAAAAGTCTTCGATGTCTCTTCTCAAGTTTGCTCAGGTAGTAGAATTGAAAGGACTGCATGCATTTACTCTTCCATTTTTCTATCTATCATCATTCTGCAACAAATAACCATGCATTATTGGATTTTCGCAACTTAAGTCAAGTGTATTAACAGGCCCGGTCCTGATATATTTGGGCCCTAGGGTGAAATTATTTTTTGGGCCCTAATAATTTATTAATAATTTTTTTATAGAAAATAAATCAATAAAAACTTGCAATGTATTTATACTTCCTTTTTCCTATAAAGATGGTAAAAAATACTACCTCCGTCTCTAATTATAAGGCCCTCTTGGGAGATTTCACGTCCATTAAGAAAGTGGAATAATTTAGTTAATTGTATTGGAAATGTGAACTTTTGATATGTATTTTTAAAATTACCCCTATTAATATTATTAGGAATCTAAAAAGTGTTAAATAAATAGGGGTGTTTGTGAAAAAAAAATAATTAATGCTCATTGAAAATTGGTAAATGGCCTTATAAATAGGAACAAAATAAAAGTGTTAAGAGGGCCTTATAATTAGAGACGAAAGGGAGTAGTAAATTTTTTTTTGTCTCAAACTAAAAATAAACTAATTAATGAAAATGCTTAAAACTTGTAAACTTTGTATTGTGATTGGTTGATAAATGCTAAATGCATTAAATTACTAGTTGTTTTGATAATTGGTTGATGTATTAGACAAACCATTAAATGTATGTATCTTTAACTTTTTGACTTTTGCAAGTTTTCACAAGTATTTAATTTTCAAAATAGTAGCAATAACAAAAAAAAATCAATAATAGGCTACTTTTTTTAGACTCTGAAAAGTACCGTTTTATTAATTGAATTTTTTTCTCTTTTTTTGTGCATAAGCTATTTATTCGGAACAAATGACTATTTATTCGGAACAAATATTGAGAGATGGTTTCCACACTAAGATTATGACTTCAAATAAGTATTAAAGGATGTTTCTCAGTTCTCACATCAATGTATGTGAGTGGAACCAGCGGAAGTTCAAAAATCTAATAAAAATAGACACAAATTGAAGTTGAAGAGTCCATTCTTGTGTACAACTGAAAAAGCAGTCAAGAGGAGTAACAATTTTGTTTAAGATGAGAAAGTACTAAAAAAAATGAGGCCTCTTAATTTCTTGGGCCCAGGGCGGACGCCCCTATTGCCCCTGCCCTGAACCGGGCCTGTGTATTAAGCACATAGTAATTTGTTAATAAGAAGAGTTTTTCTAAGCTATGCAAAAAATCATTAAGAAAGAGAGAAAGAGAGCTTAGTGATTTTTTGGTTTGCACCCTGGTATCCGGCCCACTGGGTCGACTAATCCAGTTCGAGGGAGGTCCCGGGGTTAAGATTTTATTCCTCTTCCAACGTTGTTGCGGGGGATCGAACCGTGGTTCGCCCTACCAAGTGCAGCCCCTGGCACCACTGCACCAACAGTTTAATAATTCTGTGCAACGGTTCGGGAAAAAAAAAAAGAAGAAGAAGAAGAAATATGCACAATGATGTTCCAAATCGTGCACGCATAAATTGTAAAAAATTGTAGAGTTAAATACTCCCTCCCTCTAATCCTGTTCATAAGATTACTTTTAGAAAAATTCTTCGTTCTTGCTTTTTTTATAAGCCTATTTTTTGTATTTTTTATGAGCTATTTATTTTTTTTCTTATTTGTTCTTTGTTAATTAATGTTAAACCCGGTTCATAAAAAAATTAATGTTAAACAATATATTTGTGAAATTTATAATGTAGATTAAGAAGGTAAAATTATAATGTTAAACTACTCTTTTAAAGTTTCAAGAAATGTAATTATTTTTATTGATATGATTAAATATAACCTATATATGTTACACTGATACGGTATAGGATATCAGAACGGGTATGTGGTACCTCATTTTCTAGCAAACTAAAGTACATATATGGTATTATAAATTTAAAATCAATAGATAAACATAAATAAAAAAATATACAAATAAATAATACTAATACCGATGTAGGATAAAGTGTCTTCAGATGAAAAGTTGAAGCTCAAAATCTAGTGAGATAAAAGTTGAGATATTAATGATGTAAGTTAAATTTAAAATCATGGTGTGAATGTAGGATGGAAAAAAAAATTAAAATATTGAAGTTCTTAGGCAAATATATGACATAATTCTGGAATGATATATATTCAAAGTATAATGAAACATACCAGATATGTATACCCGATAGGCCGATACGACAGTATGTGTACCCAACTTAAAATTAAAATAATAATAAATCATTACGTATTCGGTATGCACCCAAAAGTGTCATACATGTATAGGTACTCAACATGTAACGCATACAGGTACGTCACCTGTTTTGAAGTACCCATATTTCAGAGTGACCTATAAATAAATAGGATCGAATAGAGTATATTATATACGATTATATTGTTGGAAACCAACAAGCGGGCTTAGCAATTACTAGAGGGGGGGTGAATAGTAATATGAAAGCAACAATGACTAATTTTCGGTGCAATTAAAAGATAATTGATCAAAAGCTTGATTTTCTGAAACTGGGCAATTTACTCGAGTGATTTTAAGAACACTCGAGTGAAAACCTACTAAATACTCGAGTGATTTGGAAAACACTCGAGTGTTTTATGCAGAACAGAAAAATTCAGTTTCAGAGAAATTTAGCCAAATGATTCAATATCTTAAAGACTAGGCAAGAGCTGATATTAATCAAAGTAGAGGGCAATTAAATGAAGGTATAACAAGTTGAAAACAATTTAATTGCTACCAATTTCTACTTGAATTGTAAAAGCCCCTTTCTAGAGAACTTAGGGTTTGGTTTTTTTTGAAATCTAAGAAAGCTATAAAGAGAGAGACAACACCAATTTATCTTGGTTCACACTCAATCTAGAGTGCTAATCCAGTCCCCCTAATCAACTTAGGAGTTTCTACTAGTAATCAAATTGTTAGAAATTACAAGGCTAAATAGAGATTCCTCACTCAATCCTAACCCTTTTCAAGAGTGTACCAAACTCTTGAAATTTCTACCCCAACTTGATTTGGTGATGAAGAGTCCCTTCTTCTTTTGCTCCTTGGAACCTCCAAGAGCTCCACCAAAGCTAAGAACCTCTTAGCCCTTGCTTGAGAACCTCTCAAGTCTTGAATGAACCTAAGACCCACTTAGGTACACTTGGTTACCAACCAAGATTTTTAGAACAAGAAATGTATGAGTGTTTGAGAATTGTACAACAAATAATTCTCTTACAATTAAAGCACACTCTCTTAACTCACTAAGACAATAATAAAGATGAATGCTTGGTTGAGTTTAGAGAGAGAGAATATTTTAACACTTGAGAGAGATGGAAAAATGAAAGAGTATTGGGTTCCTTTTCTTGAAATGAGGTCAACCCTTCAGGATATAAGTGAGGGGACAAAAGGGAAGGAAAAACCAAGTTATTCTTCATTTTTGTCCTCTTCCAACGTTTAGAAAAATTGCTGTCAGACCCAAAACACTCGAGTCTTTTTGAAAACACTCGAGTGTTTTGGTCAACTCTGATAGGGTTGCCTTTTTACTTTATCCAACGGCTATATTACTGAAAATTCATAAATCACTCGAGTGTTTTGAGAATCACTCGAGTGAATTGCTTAATGTTGGAAAAATTAAGTTTTTCTAACATTGTTTTCAATTCTCTCTTCAAGCCTAATTGGTTTTAATCTCAACCTTTCATGCATAATTATCATGTGACCTTATGTGAGAATAAAAACCTAAACTACCCACTCTCATAAATAAAATAAAATACATTAAAATAAAATGAGAATGAATAAATAACTAAGCACTTGATCTTCTTTAATGTTGGGCTTGCATTCTTCACTTTAAGTCCATAATTTAATTACATTGTCATCATCAAAATTAATCCGCCTTAATCGGAGACTTGATTTTACAATCTCCCCCTTTTTGATGATGACAAAATAATTAAACCTCTAGCACTTGAGAGCTCCCCCTCAATCTAGGAACCTTTTTAACCTGTACAATCCAGAAACTGCCAAGCACAACGTAATACAATAATAAACATAATCAAGTGCTCATTGGAATCAGAGCAAGAGCATAAGTCAACAGAGTATAAGCAAGAAAGCGGAAAAGAATATGCTCTTTCTCTTTAATCTCCTTTCTCCCCCTTATTGTCATGATCAAAAAAGATACAATTTGGAAACAAGGTGGAGAATGAGGGATACCAATAAGAAAACTTACCCCTGAAGAGTATATAATAAGAAAAATATGACTATGAAGCAATAAAGAGACGTTGAAGAACATGAAAATTATGAAGAAAATATGAGTAATGCATAGATGTCATAAATTCATCATTCCAACAAACCATAAATAGACCATAAAACTAGAGTTTGAAGCAAAGTACATCCAACTCCAAAAACAACAAAATACTCAAAAAGTTCAACATAGCTAAAATAAAGACATAGTCATAAAAAAAAACAAGAAGTGCAAAGGAACATCCGGACTCAGACAGAGGGTGGTTGCTGATCATCATCGCGAGGATATGGCTGAAATCGCCCAAGAGCTGACAGAATCTGACTGAGGTCGGAGCGCACATGGCCAAAGCTAGCATCCATACGATCAGAATGAGCATCAAGTCTACCATGAAGAGCAGAATGCTGGAGATCCATCTGAGCTCTCATGTCGAATAAGGTTGCCCTTTGCTCTTGAGCTTGGATTTCCAAAGCATCCAAGCGTCCATCAATCCTATCAGCCCGACCAGTCATAATGTTCCTAAACTCCTCAGCCTGATGTCCCATGGAGGCAAACTTCCCATCAAAAATATCCAGCCTCTCATCCATATAGACCCTGTGCTGTGCAAATTGGGAGTTCCAGGACTCCGACATATCAAAATTAATTCCATCAGTAGGGTCATCATGGGGCACACTCCCACTCCCTCCGGCCTGCTGGTCAAAAGCAGCTTGCTCCTCCTCTAGCTGCTGAGAATCAACACCCAGCTGATCCGCAGCCTGCTGAACGTTCCCCTGAGCCTTCAGAATAGCCGCCTCATCAAAATAGAAACATCGATTACCGTAGTATTCGATGTCCATCTTTCCCAAAGAAATGTCAGAAAAGGCATGAGTCTTCTCAGGTAGACGAACAACAGACTCGATTTCAGGAATTTGAACATCAAAATGTTGAAGGAGTCTGCACACATGCATTGGGTAAGGGAGGTGTTGCTTGGGTTTAGAGTCGGAGGCTTGGTTCATCTTGGCAAGGATAATGGAAGCCCAATTCAAAACATTACCATTTAAAATGGCATCCATAGCTCTAAGTTCAATTTGAATAGGGCGGGAGTAATTTGGAGAAGTTTGGGGCAACAAAATATGGCTAACAATATAGTGAAGGACTCTATTGTCGGCGGTCATTTGGTTCGCTCTCTTCTCGCCCTTAAGATATGCACGATCGGGGCGGAGTAGTTTTCGGAAAATAGGGTCAACCTCCCCTTTTGATGTACCTTCGCCCGACCGTGAAATCCCAAAGACTTGGAATAAAGCCTTGGGGGTAACCTCAAAACGTTTTCCTAACACGGAGGTCTCATAAGAATTCCCAACCGGCCTAAAGTTAGCATAAAATTGTCTAACTAGCCTAATGTAAATAGGGCCATTAAACGATATGAAACGCATAAGCTTTTGAGTTTTGAGGGCATCTACAAAAGGGAATCCTCTACTATTGAGATAAGCTTCACTTACCCATGTTTGAGTAGCATAATCGTTGGAAGCAAACTTTCTCTCCCTCTCAATGCAATTTGCTCTATCGTAGAAATCATCCTCCTCTTCAATTGGTTCCTCCATTCTAGGCTTCTTCCCTTTTCTTCTATCCGATGATGAAGCCATTTGCACTTATAATTGAAAACTAGAAGAAATTTTGAGAGAATTGGGGTTTTTGAAAGTTAGGGTTTTGAAAGGGAATGATGAATTTGGGGATTAAAAATGTGGATTTGATGTGAAATAAAGGATGGGAATGAGTTTAGAAGATGAAATCTTGTTGAAAAATGAAAGAAATATTGATTTTGGGTGAAGTATGAGATGAAAGAGGTGAGAGAGCTCAGAAAACTCGAGTGAGAAGAGAGAGAGATTCGTGCAAAACTGGGCAAAATCGCAGTAGCATCAGACTAAATCTGATGAAATCACTCGAGTGATTTTTAAAACACTCGCGTGAATTGAAATTCACTCGCGTTCTGCCCGAAAGTTTGATTTTCAGAAAACTGAGATTCACTCGAGTGAAATGGGATTCACTCGAGTGTTTTGCGAAACACTCGAGTGATTTATAAAACACTCGAGTATTTTTCATCAGACCTGCTCAAAAACTTTTTCAATTAAAACTGATTTAATTTTGAATTAAAATTACTCGAGTGATTTTAGGAACACTCGAGTCTTTTTATCAGTTAAGCTTAAAACACAATTTTTAAAACACAAAACACAAAATCCACTACAAATAATGAAGACAATAGATAGGAAGCATAATCACACACAGTTAAAACATAGATTTATAACATCTCAAGGTCCAATTGTTCATCAAACACCAATGCACATGAAATGAGACATGCTTGGTGATTTTTCACAAACACAAATCAATTAGCTAATGCTTGACTCATCTAGAATTCCAAGTTCCCCTCTTATATGATAAAAGGTATCTCTTGGCAATGGTTTTGTAAAAATGTCTGCTAATTGATTTGTGATACTTACAAATTCAATTGTGCAATCACCCTTTTGAACATGATCCCTTAGAAAATGATGTCTAATTTCAATGTGTTTAGTCCTTGAGTGATACACTGGATTCTTAGTTAAGTTGATTGCACTCGTGTTATCGCACTTAATAGGAATATTTTCAAGTTTCAAACCAAAATCCAATAGTTGTTGTTTCATCCACAAGAGTTGAGCACAACAACTACCGGCGGCGATATATTCCGCTTCGGCGGTGGAAAGAGCAACACAAGCTTGCTTTTTAGAAAACCATGACACTAATGAACTTCCCAATAAATGGCAAGTACCACTAGTGCTTTTGCGATCAAGCTTGCATCCCGCAAAGTCGGAATCCGAATAACCAACCAAACTAAGACTAGTATCACTAGGATACCATAATCCGGTGTTAATTGTTCCTTTAAGATATTTAAAAATATGTTTGACCGCGGATAGGTGTGATTCCTTAGGATTAGCTTGAAAACGGGCACACATGCATACACTAAACATAATATCCGGTCTAGATGCGGTAAGATATAGAAGACTACCTATCATGCCTCTATATTTACTAACATCAACTGGTGTACCTTGTTCATCCTTGTCTAGGTAGCATGATGTGCTCATGGGAGTGTAGGCTTCTTTGCATTTGTCCATTCCGAATTTTCCAAGGAGCTCCTTGCAATATTTTCCTTGATGCACAAAAATCCCCTCCTTGACTTGCTTGATTTGAAGTCCTAGGAAGAACTTGAGCTCCCCCATCATGGACATCTCAAATTCCTTTTTCACCAAATTAGAGAAGTTGCTACACAAGGACATGTTAGTGGCACCAAAGATAATATCATCTACATATATTTGCACTAACAAAATGTCCTTTTTGGTTTTATAGATGAATAGGGTATTATCAACCTTTCCTCTTTGAAAGTCATTTTCTAATAAAAAGGTACTTAATCGATCATACCAAGCTCTAGGAGCTTGTTTTAATCCATAAAGAGCCTTTTTCAATTTATAAACATGGTTTGGAAATTCATGACTTTCAAAACCGGGTGGTTGCTTAACGTACACTTCTTCATTTATGAAACCATTCAAGAAAGCACTCTTGACATCCATTTGATAAAGAGTAAATTTCATAATTGATGCAAAGGCAAGCAAGATTCGGATTGCCTCAAGGCGTGCAACCGGAGCAAAGGTCTCATCATAATCAACACCTTCCTCTTGATTGTACCCTTGGGCAACAAGTCTAGCTTTGTTTCTTATAATCAAACCCGATTCATCAAGTTTATTTCTATAAATCCATTTTAAACCAATTATGGTATGATCATCGGGTATAGGCACTAATTCCCAAACATCATTTCTAACAAATTGATTTAGTTCTTCTTGCATGGCCATAACCCAATGTTCATCCAAAATTGCTTCCTTAATTGAATTTGGTTCGATTTGAGAAACAAAGGAAACAAAATGACAAATATTTTGAATTGTCCTACGAGTTAATACTCCCTTTGAAAGGTCTCCTATGACATTGTCAATAGGGTGAGCTTTCACCGATTTCCAAGCCGGATCAAGGTCATTTTTGACTTCTCCTTCATCCTTTAAAATCTCCTTCCCTTTTTCCTCTTTTGAAAACTCAAAACCTTCATCACAACCATCACTTAAAACACCATCTTCTTTCGAAGACTCATTAAAAACCACATGAATAGATTATTCAATAGTCATAGTTCTTTTATTAAAAATTCTATATGCTTTACTATGTAAAGAATAACCCAAAAATATTCCCTCATCGGATTTGGAGTCAAATTTTCCAAGATGATCTTTTCCATTATTTAGCACATAAACTTTGCATCCAAAAACATGAAAGTAGGATATATTTGGTTTTCTTCCTTTGTAAAGCTCATAGGGGGTTTTCTTGAGCATGGGCCTAATTAGAATTCTATTCATGACATAGCAAGCCGTATTGACGGCATCGGCCCAAAAATATTGAGGTACTTGAGAATCATTTAGCATGGTTCTTGCAAGTTCCTCTAACACCCTATTTTTCCGCTCTACCACTCCATTTTGTTCCGGAGTTCTTGGTGCGGAATATTGGTGTTCAATACCATGTTTATCACAAAATCTATCAAACTTGTAGTTTTCAAATTCACCACCATGGTCGGTTCTAATAGTAATTATTTTTTGGTTTACTTGGTTTTGCACAAGTTTAACATGGCGTTTAAAAGATTTGTAGGTCTCACTCTTTGCACTTAAAAATAATGTCCATGTAAATCTAGAAAAGTCATCAACAATCACCAAACCATAGTAGTTGCCACCAAAGCTTTTTACTTGAGAAGGTCCAAACAAGTCCATATGAAGCATTTCTAATGGTCTTGTTGTGGACACATCATTTTTAGAACCAAAATGATTTTTAGTGTGCTTGCACTTCTTACAAGGAGTACAATCACCTTCAATTTTAAAATCTAGCTTTGGTAATCCAACTACTAAGTATTTTGATTGTAGTTTCTTTAATTGATTTACATTAATGTGAGCGGTCCTACGGTGCCATAACCAAGTGTCACTCTCTTTGCTAACTAGACAAGTAGAAACCAAAAAGGTGATATTGTTTAATTCAACCAAGTAAGTATTATTAGACCTTTTGCCAACAAATTTGATAGATTCATCTTTGTCACTTTTTATGAGACATTGGATAGAGGTAAATAATACATGGTTATCAATATCACAAAGTTGACTAATGCTCAAAAGATTGTGTTCTAATCCTTGAACATAAAGTACATTATCAATAACCAAGTTGGAAGAATTACCGACTTTACCAATCCCAAGAATTTTGCCTTTGTTGTTGTCTCCATAAGTGACATATCCACCTTCTTGAGGAGTAAGCTCTATGAAGTTCCGCTTATCTCCCATCATGTGCCTTGAACATCCACTATCAAGATACCACGGTTTCTTTTCGGTTCTAAGGCACACCTACAAGACACAATCATTTTCTCATTTTGGGTACCCAAATTATGTTGGGTCCCTTTGGGTTAGCTTTTGGTGCTTCTTCCTTTTTAATCCAAACATAAGTGCCCTTTTGAATTTCAAAATGTTTTATGTGGCACCTATTGTTTGTATGTCCAAACTTTCCACAATAAAAGCAAGTTGGTTTCTTTGTATAATCAATTTTAGAAAATGAACCAACCTTTTTATTGTCCTTTTTCTTATGGACATATCCTAAACCGGTTTTGTTTGAATAATTTCTTTGAGAATTAATTATCTGGTCTAGGTTTCTATCACTATTTGATATTGTGAGTTTGTGTTTCAAATCTTTTATTTCATTTTCAAGAAAGTCACATTTCTCACAATGAGTAATAGTTTCCTTAGGATTTGCACAATCACAAACATGACTAGAGATAGCAAGTTCTAAGGATGCATTTTGGAGTTTCAAATCATTTATGTATTTTTCCAATTCATTGATTTCTTTTTGATACTCCAAAATTTTCTTTCCTTTTTCCTTGTTAACCTTAGCTAGTTTTTCAAATTGTGTCAACATTTCATTATACTCATTGAGCAAATCATCATAAGGAATAGAGGAAGAGGAAAAACTAGAACTTTGAGATGATACCTCATCCTCATTTTCCCTCTTGGCACTTGAGGCTTCATTGTTGCTTCTAGCCATGAGACATATATTTGCAACTTCATCATCCGAGCTACTTGATGATGAGTTTGCTTCCTTCTCCGGTGCATCCCACACAACGTAAGCTCTCTTGCCTTTCCCCTCTTGGGTCTTCTTTTCACTCTTTCTCAAGTATGTAGGACATTCCATCCTTATATGTCCAATGCCTCCACATTCATGACACTTCACTACATCACTTGAAGTCTTGTTCTTTGATTTTTGTTCCTTGGGTCTTCTATCTCTTGATGATGAGCCACTCTTCTTACCCTTGAGGAATTTATTGAATCTTTTCGCAAATAATCCAATTTCCTCCTCATTGAGTGCATGATCGGAGTTCTTACTTGTAGAGTCATCTTCAACCTCTTTTACAACTTTGGTTGAGGCCTTGAGAGAGATGCTCTTCTTCTTTTTGTCCAACTCCTCATGTGAGCTAAGTCTTGATAGATCAATCTCATGTTCCTTGAGCTTCCCAAACAAGGTTGCCAAGTCCATAGTGTTCAAATCCTTGGACTCCTTGATGGCGGTGACCTTTGGTTGCCATTTTCTATCAAGGCATCTCAAAATTTTGTGAGTAGTTTCACCATCACGAAATTGCTTTCCTAGAGAAATCAAGTGACTAATGATATGCGAAAACCTCTTTTGTAAGTCATCAATAGATTCATTCGGGAACATGTGAAATAATTCATATTCATGTGTTAAAGAATTTAATCTAGCATTTCTTACTTCACTTGTTCCTTCATGTGTGACTTCCAAAGTGTCCCACATTTCCTTAGCCGACTTGCATTGAGAAACTCGATAAAATTCATCATGGGATAAAGCGGAGAAGATGATGTTCTTAGCTTTTAAATCATAGGATACTTTCTTTTTATCATCGTCACTCCAACTTTTCCTAGGAATTTCAACGACTTCCCCATTTATCATATGTCTAGGAATATATGGACCATCCTCTATTGCATCCCAAATATCGGTGTCTATTGCTTCAATAAAAACTCTCATCTGAACCTTCCAATAAGCATACCCTTCACCATTAAAGAATGGAGGGCGGTTTATTGAAGAGGATCCTTCTTGATAATTGCTAGAGCCCATAGTTTCCAAAGGATCTTTTCGAAAAAGCTTTTACGCTCGATCTTTCGACCGAGCTCTGATACCACTTGTTGGAAACCAACAAGCGGGCTTAGCAATTACTAGAGGGGGGGTGAATAGTAATATGAAAGCAACAGTGACTAATTTTCGGTGCAATTAAAAGATAATTGATCAAAAGCTTGATTTTCTGAAACTGGGCAATTTACTCGAGTGATTTTAAGAACACTCGAGTGAAAACCTACTAAATACTCGAGTGATTTGGAAAACACTCGAGTGTTTTATGCAGAACAGAAAAATTCAGTTTCAGAGAAATTTAGCCAAATGATTCAATATCTTAAAGACTAGGCAAGAGCTGATATTAATCAAAGTAGAGGGCAATTAAATGAAGGTATAACAAGTTGAAAACAATTTAATTGCTACCAATTTCTACTTGAATTGTAAAAGCCCCTTTCTAGAGAACTTAGGGTTTGGTTTTTCTTGAAATCTAAGAAAGCTATAAAGAGAGAGACAACACCAATTTATCCTGGTTCACACTCAATCTAGAGTGCTAATCCAGTCCCCCTAATCAACTTAGGAGTTTCTACTAGTAATCAAATTGTTAGAAATTACAAGGCTAAATTGAGATTCCTCACTCAATCCTAACCCTTTTCAAGAGTGTACCAAACTCTTGAAATTTCTACCCCAACTTGATTTGGTGATGAAGAGTCCCTTCTTCTTTTGCTCCTTGGAACCTCCAAGAGCTCCACCAAAGCTAAGAACCTCTTAGCCCTTGCTTGAGAACCTCTCAAGTCTTGAATGAACCTAAGACCCACTTAGGTACACTTGGTTACCAACCAAGATTTTTAGAACAAGAAATGTATGAGTGTTTGAGAATTGTACAACAAATAATTCTCTTACAATTAAAGCACACTCTCTTAACTCACTAAGACAATAATAAAGATGAATGCTTGGTTGAGTTTAGAGAGAGAGAAGATTTTAACACTTGAGAGAGATGGAAAAATGAAAGAGTATTGGGTTCCTTTTCTTGAAATGAGGTCAACCCTTCAGGATATAAGTGAGGGGACAAAAGGGAAGGAAAAACCAAGTTATTCTTCATTTTTGTCCTCTTCCAACGTTTAGAAAAATTGCTGTCAGACCCAAAACACTCGAGTCTTTTTGAAAACACTCGAGTGTTTTGGTCAACTCTGATAGGGTTGCCTTTTTACTTTATCCATCGGCTATATTACTGAAAATTCATAAATCACTCGAGTGTTTTGAGAATCACTCGAGTGAATTGCTTAATGTTGGAAAAATTAAGTTTTTCTAACATTGTTTTCAATTCTCTCTTCAAGCCTAATTGGTTTTAATCTCAACCTTTCATGCATAATTATCATGTGACTTTATGTGAGAATAAAAACCTAAACTACCCACTCTCATAAATAAAATAAAATACATTAAAATAAAATGAGAATGAATAAATAACTAAGCACTTGATCTTCTTTAATGTTGGGCTTGCATTCTTCACTTTAAGTCCATAATTTAATTACATTGTCATCATCAAAATTAATCCGCCTTAATCGGAGACTTGATTTTAGATATATCACACCATGTATCATGTGATGAATACTAAGCTCAATAGCTCATCAGGCTGTACTCAAATTCAACTATAAATAATTAAACAATCATGTGTCTAGAGGGAAATGTTAGAGTATTCACTAAAACCATTTAATGAAAAAAAAAATAATAACAGAAGCCAAAGAAAGAAAATTTCATCATTAATGTGTCATTTTTTGTGACCTTTAAAAATTACTACTATAAGTTAGTATGCCTTAACAAAATATTTCAAATCCAAGTTGCAAATATTAAGTTCTGAAATTTTTGAGTGCTCCATCTAATTGATGCACTATGCATTTGCAAATTTAATTTGCTTTTAATCAAACTGCTCAGATAATATTTTTTTCGTATTTTAAGGATATTAATGAACTCAGAAAAAGACTCCTAGCCAGTGGTGGAGGGAGGGGGTGACCCAGAGATGCCGTGGTCACCCCTACAATTTTGATTTTTTTTTTTTTACATATATACATAATATACTACTAGTCTACTATAGGGTACTACTAATAATAATATCACTACCACTGCTACACGTTTTGGGCCAAGGCAAATATACTACTACTATCACTACTACATGTTTTGGGCCAAGGCTTATAATAATAATAATACTTTTGGTCAAGGCTTATAATCATTAATCAGGATTGCTTTTGCTTATAATTATAACAATAGTTTATTGAACCGCCTCACCTCATGGTCAGTTCCTCACTTCCTCTGCTCTGGTCTTCACGCTGTTGAAAGAGCATTCAATTTCTTGCCTTAGTTCTTTTCTTCCAAAAGGTAATATATTAACTCTTCCTTGTTGCTAATAATATTTTAATAAATGTTTTTTATTAAACCTCTTCTTTACGCATCAAAAGCCTTTTTGAGTTTTTTCCCTAAAATTAATTAAAATCTGTTAGTGCTACTTGGTATGATTTTTATAGTTATTAAATTGCAAAGTATCTGTTAGTGCTACTAATGGTCTACTACTAATGATAATTGATGATTTTTACTCCATGAAACAACGACGAGCACAACTTAAGAAGTAAAGGTACATGCCATATGTTTGATATATTCATTACTTGATTTTCTTGTATAATAGATTTTCTTGTATTACGTTAGTTATTATCTAATTTGTTTCATATAATGTACATTTGGTACTTAAATTTTTCTTTATTATAAGTTATATATTATTTAGTCTTGGCACCCCTTGTTTTGAAATCCTGGCTCCGCCCCTGCTCCTAGCTAGCTCGCTTATTATGCCTGCAACAAATGAATTAAAATTATAACACTACCAACTTAAACAAAATAAAATAGGATATATTGTTTAGGAGGAAATGAAAGTAGCCGAAGATATGGACTCAGAAAACATTTTTGTCATCAAGGCAGATAACTTTTGCCCTTATGCACGAGAGAACCGAAGTGTTATCATCATTGTCCTTTTTTTTTCCATTTAATAAGACTAAACCATGATCATCAAGGGAATTAGTTAATTTTATTTGTTAGTGATATTGAAAAAATAAACATTTGATAAACTTTTTCAAAATTAACATTATAATTATTATTGAAATTCTAACAAATGCTAACTAAATATAAATATCTGTAAAAAGATATAATCAAATACCATTAAAATTTATAATTAGATTTTATGAATAAGATTTAAAAAAAAATCAGAAATGTTTTATATTAAGCAGGGAGATAAAGCACTACTATATAAAGGAACACAAATGCAAAATAAAATAAAGATGCACAAATCAGATGAACAAAAATATATCCATCTTCATGTTTTTAGAGATAAGGGGGAGGAGAAGAACAAAGAGTAGCTGCCTTGAGGCACTAATGGGTGAATGAACAAAATGATTAGGAAAGCCCAAGCTTTATAAAGAGTAGAACTTCAATTATATTTATTATTTTTGGTTTAATTGAGATTGTCATGCATAAGATTGATCAGTAGTTTTGGTTTAATAATTCAATAATGATATTTATTTGCACCTCACTTTACATTATATTGTTATCACATAAATTTCTTTTCTATAATAAAGAAGAAAAATAATCCATTTTAATTCAAATTATCTTTGTCTTTATATCTAAAACAATAAATAAATATGTATTGTATAGCAAACTACTAATGTGTATGTATAACTGGACCTTAATAATTTTACTTGTAATTAAGAAGTTGAACTGCCATGTCAATGAACTTGCATTGCATGTAGACTTTTTAGTATAGTGTAAAATATATCATTTATTCTTCTACCAAAAGAAATATATTATCACATATATTCATTCCTTGCTTAGCAAGTCACGTACTAGCCAAGAAATATTATACCAAGTCATGTTCTTCATATTATTTTCCGAATAGTCCGGAAATATATACAACTTTTAAAGTTAAATGGATTAGCTACGCACATATTATAAACATTGCCTAAATGGATATGTTTGTAGTACATCTTTTAGTAATATTTTTCTTTCTATAACAAATTCACGTGCAACGAGTTCCAATATAATTGGTAGATAGTTGAGTTTTTCAAGCATGATGTATTGTCAAAAGTTAGTCTTTAGCTATCGGCTAAAAAATATCCTTAATGTACACCAAAATAAATTCAAGTGCAATTGTGAAAAATTTAGCACGGTAAAATTTAAAAAAGTTTTTTTTAATCTATGCATCCATGTTTATTAAACAATCATGAAAACTAAAGTTGTATTGGAAAGTTAAAATATCATATTTTTTTATTTATTAAATACATCATTTATATACCGATAAAAACTTGGTTTTTAAATTTATTTATCCTATGAGCAATGCTATTTGTTACGAATTCGTAAATCACGAAACTGACAAAAGTAGTGCTCAAGAAGTGCTGCTTTAAAATTTAAGGCAGGAGAGAGAAAACATATTTGAAAGGAAACGCAAACTGCACGTTATGATTTAAGTGATTTGTGTGTCGTTTTTACGAAAGTAGTTCGTAACAATAATCATTTCCCTTATCCTATATATGGGGTTTAATTTGTAGATAGAGGTGGCAATCCGTGCTATCTGGCCGTGCTCGTGTCTACTCGATTCGTGCTCGGGCTTTGACCGTGTTATGCCTAAAAAGCACGGCTTAAAATCGTGCTTCAAAAATGGTCTTTAGGCCCGTACTATGCGTGATTCGTGCTTTTGCATGCCTACCCAGCAACCATTTAAAAAAATATAAATACATATGATAATATCTGATAACAGCAGTGCTATTTCGTACGACAGAATATTGTACGAATGCTACACGAAAAAAATTTTAACCAATAAAACTCTTTGACAGGACAGAAATCATGGGGTGGTAGATGCGAAGAAAAGTCAAACTGCAACTACACAACTGTCGTGCAGAGTTACGAATTTGAGTTTCGCACTAACAAGCATTATCCATCTGATAATCGGCAGTAGCAATAGTTATATGTATTAGTAATAAGTAAATAAACATTGTATAGTCTAGTGGATTAGTGGATCATTTTCTTGTCTTCCCAATTTTAGCCAAAAAAACTTGAGCAAATTAAAAATAAAAGTAAAAAAATAAATTAAATCGGGTTGGCGTGTTGTGCCGCATGTTAGCTCGGCAAAAACTCGGTCGTGTTTCATGCCTTTACGGGCCGTACTAAAAAAACACGGGTATAATTCGTACTTCAAAATTGTTACCTAAGCCCAATATTTTGCCGTGCTTATTCGTGCTGGCCCGATCGTATCATACTTTTTTGCCGGCTCAATTTGTAGATTAGAAACACTCAAGTTAAAATAAGTTAAACAAAGAATGTACGTGTGTATATATATATATAAGTGAAAAGACTTTTTATTTTTGAACCTCGTCATTTACTCTTTGACTCCCATTTCGTTTTTATTAGGCTTTTATGACCCTAAGTGTTTTTCAATTTCCGACTCTTATTAGTCGGAATATTTATTCCGATTTTCACAAGTCGGAAACAAACTTATAAATATTTTCGATTTGCACATGCCTGTTGGAAATATATTTTTATTTAATTTCTGAATACTATGAGTCGGAAACTACAAAAACACATACCAAATTGAGGTTGTTCCACGTGAAGCTCACCCTGATGCATTTCATGTCTCTGGCCCTCGCAACTTCAATGCCCTTAATTGGAAATATCTTATCACTTCTGGTTGGTTAGTAGTACCCATTTCAATTCTTTGTCAATGCTTCACTTTTTATGTGAAAAGTTTCTGTTTTTAGTAATGTGTTGTAGCTTATGAGTATAAAGTTGTAAACTTTACCAAATGGGATCTTTAAAATTTTCCCGTTTCTGATTGAAGGAACAACCATGAAAAGGAGTAAAAAAAAAAAAATTAAAAAAATTGATAAACAAGGCTTTAGGATCTGTCATAATAAATTAGAGATGGGTTGCTTTTATATATATATAAGAGATCTAACAAAATGATATTAATGGAATTAGGAGGCTTTCCAAAACAGAGTTTTTGCAATTTCCGACTATGGTAGTCGGAAATTAAATAAAAATATATTTTCGACATGTGCATGTCGAAAATATTTATAAGTTTGTTTACGACTTGTGAAAATCGGAATAAATATTCCGACTATTAAGAGTCGGAAGTTGAAAAACACTCAAGATCATAATAGTCTAATAAAAATGAAATGGGGGCCAAAGAGTAAGTGACGGGGTTCAAAAAGAAAAAGTTAAGTGAAAATACTCATACACTCAATGCCTAAGTTAGGATAAAGAATTTAAGATTTTTTTTTGTGTATACCAATCGGTATCTGTATTTGGTTTACCCATAATCCGACTCATTCGGTCCGATCCAATTGAACTCGCACTAAGTGGTAGGAGTCTCCCAGCGGGGGTTGCTCCATACCCAGAACTCGAACTCGAGACCAGTTAGTTAAGGGACTAAGTGAGCTACCACTTGACCAACCCATGTTGCTTAATGAATTTAAGATTTGATATCAAACTCCAGTTACTTATTAGCTTTGGGACTCCCGGCTTACTTTCAAACATTCCAAGCAAAAACCTATAGCATAAAAAAAAAAAATTAGCAGGGAGATTTCATTACTACTCGCACTCAATTTTTATAATTCTTTCACTTATTTATCAGCTGAAATATATTTTTGATGCACATCCAAAAAATCTAAATTGAATATGTTTTTTAAAAATATTAAAAATATAAAATTTTATCACTTAGATACATTAACTCTAATAAAACTTACCCATTTTTAATTACTTATTAGTTGAAATAACCTTTTTCCTACAATCATCCTTCCCACAACAATGTCTTGCAAAGTTCATAGGTGTTATCGATGCTTATTTTATTACACTTCCCGATCCCTTTATTACAAATTATTTTTACTTAATTCATGTAAATTAACAAAAATATTTTTTCCATTTTTTTGGTTTTTATTTTAGTTCTATTTATAAGACTTTATTTCAATTTTTAATAGTATTTAGTTACTTTTTTTTCCACAAACATCCCTATTAACTCAATACTTTTTAGAGTCCCAATAATAATTATAAGGATAATTTTGAAAAAATATATCAAATTTTCACATTTTCAATACCACTAACAAGTTTAATTATTTTCATTGTTGGAAGAAAAAAATCCAAAAATGGTCTTATAAATAGAATCGGAGAGAGGAGTTATCATTATTTAATTTTTCAAAAAATATGCTGTTATTTCAGAGTTACTCATATTTAAAACTTTACAGTACAATTTTATTCATTTTTCTCTCTAATAAAATTATCACCCCTATAAAATTATGAATGATGTATTTAGCATAAAGTCTTTGATATTATTTAAATATTCTAAAATAACTTATAATAAAAGGAAAAAAAACTTTAAAAAATGACTTATAACGAATGAATATTATAAAATCCTAGCACAACAGCTCGCGTGGCAAGCTAAAATGCAATAAGACCCACACGTGTAGATTACATTTGGTGTTGTTCTGAAAGATATAACATCAAAGTGAATCACGGTACTTCCAAATTTTTTTATTAGGAAAATTTCATTGTTGTTGCTGCACATTGATGATTCTGATGGGTAACCTCGTCTCTAAATCATAGCTTACAAATTATCTGGAGGAGAACAACCACTCCCGAAGGAACGACAGGTTTATACCGCCGAGATGAAATTCGAACTCGTGTTTTTGTGGACCGAAGACAAAATCCCGATGTGCCGTATAGTAATCCATGTCTCGTTTTCTCGTAGTATAAGCAGACAAACTCTATAGTCATCGCAGTTGTTACGTTTCAAATGCTACAATAAGATTTTGTTCGGCCACTAGGCAAATACCCCTTTATCAAAAGTAGCTTTCGAACTGGTTAGAGAAACGACATATTGATTAATTAATGAAGAGAAAAACTTCCATGCCATCTAATAATAAAGACTTTTTCTTTTTGTCCTTATCCATTACTTTTTTGGCCTATTTGCCCTTAATTTATCGACTTTATGGAAGCGGAAGATGATTTCCGATTTTCAAAAGGCGAAAACTATTTTAATTTACTACCGATTTGCATAAGGCGGAAGAATTACCGACTATTTAAAAGCGGAAATACTTTCGCCCTTTAAGAAGCGGAACAATTAAAATGTTAAAATCCCAGAAATGTCCCTCCGCGAACCCTCCACCTCCCTTTTGTATGTGAATAAATGGAGGGACATAACAAATTTTTAATGCTTCCGTCTGATGAAAGGCGGAATACTCTATTTTATTTAGAACTTTGGAAAGACGGAAGATAATATGACTTGCATAAGACGAAAATTGTTTTATTTTGTTTCCGCCTTGTTTCAAGCGGAAAGAATCTTCCGACTTATTTCAGACAGTAAATAACAAGTGAGGGTAATGGGTGGTGGCCAAAAAGAAAAATTCAATAATAAAAGGCATCAATGCCTTTTTATTTTAACCAATTAAATTATAACACTTTGCTAATTTAATATAGTCAGCATCGAGTTGTCAATGCTTACTTGTCACATGATCATTTTACAAATTCTCAAACTTTTAACTCAATCATAGTTACAAATTTTTTTTAAAAAATTAAATTAAATAAACAAAACAAAATTCTAATCCTAATTTTCTATTTAAACACTCAGTGTTACAAATTTAAAAAAAATAAAAAACTTAAGAAAACCAAGAAAAAAAATCGAAACTTTTAATCCTAATTTACAGACGAAGAACAAAACAGAAAGTATTCCATTAACCGCCGAGAACTTGGAACAACGATGGCAAAAAGTAATGACAAAAGAGCGGTAATTGCAACGTGGAACAAACCAAACCCGATGAAATCAACAAAACAATTCAAAAAGTGGTAATAGTAATAATAGACTCTACACTGTTAATGTTATACAGAACAACAAAAAGATTAGGGCATCAGCAGCGGCAAACTTTTGCCTTTCGTTCGCTCATGCACTATGAACGTGGTTGGGGCGTTGGTGACGCTGGTCAGTTATTAGCATTTGTCCCTTTTACACAATTGTTGTTATTTATTTAGGTAATAGTTGTAAAAGGGAGGGGGAGAGAGAGAAACACAAAATAAACATAATTTTTTTTATTTCAAATATAGTCAATTAAAAAGGTAAGTGACTCACGTATGGTTTGCTCTGCTAGGGTTTCCTTGCATGGTGACGGCCAAATACGTGTTTTGAGTTTCGTTTTTTCGAATTGAGTTCTCAAGTTGTTAGTCGATCATGGCTGATAATCTTGAGGTTTTGTGGAGTAGAATGTCTCTTACTGAGGAGGAGTGCGAGGGGTTAACGGTGACGGATGCGCAGTAGAGGAACCAGTCGAAGCTTTACATAAGCTCGTGGGGAAGGTTTTATCAGGCAGATCGGTGAATGCAGTGGGTTTCGCGGACACCCTGAAAAAGATATGGAGATTAAATGGGGGAGTATCGATCAAGGGTTTAGGTGAAAACACTTTTGTTTTCAGGTTTGCTTCGTTGCGTGATAAACGAAAGGTGGTTGAAGGGTCTCCTTGGTCTTTCGATAAGGCCATGATAGCGTTTCAAGAGTATGATCCTAAGGCTTGTATCTCTGAGTTAGACTTCTCATATGTTGTCCTTTGGGTACGCGTTTATGATTTGCCAATAGGATGCTTGAACAGGAAGGTTGGAGAGTCTATCGGTGAGATGATAGGGGGTGTAGTTGATGTGGAAACTGATGATGATGGGTTTGCTTTTGGTTCGTATCTGAGAATCAGGGTCAGAGTTGATATAACTCGTCCTTTACGGCGAGGAATATTCTTAGCTACGAACTCGAATGAAAGAAAGAAATGGTTCTGGGTGAAGTACGAACGAATTTCGGGTTTCTGTTATAATTGTGGAGTAATAGGGCATGGTGAGAAGGATTGTGAAGCCCCGCCAGTTGAAGGACTGAAGCCGTATGGAGAGTTCCTTAAGGTCTCTTCGGGAACAACTTTTGTTGCTAGTAAAGTGCGTGATGATAATAAGCTGAAGCAACTTGCGGGGGTTAGAAATCCTGATGATCTAGTTCCCAACTTGCTTCGTTCCAAATATGATTCCAGCTCTGGAAGTAGTCATAAGGAGCTGAAGGAAGATATGGAGGGGGGGAAGGAAGGGCCCATGATATCTCAGAATAATGCAATCAGAGGCATGGCTGCAGGGATCACAGTTGGATCAGTAAGTCCAGTGGCGGGATGCAAGAGGAAAGATGATGCTAGTTTGTCTATTTCCAATGATTGTGTTCAAGGAGGTAAACAGAAGTTGAAGGTTGGAGATGTTGGGGAAGCTATTTTTTCTGATTCGGCGTGGACTGGACTTCAGTCCCGCCAAAAATTATGAAAATATTGTGTTGGAACTGTAGGGGGCTTGGAAATCCTCGTGCAGTTCAGGCGTTGATCCTATTAATTAGGACAAAAGCTCCCAATTTAGTCTTTCTCTCGGAGACTAAATTTTTTGTTAGAGAGATGGTGCATTTAAAAGGCAGGTTGGGTTTTAATAACTGCATTGGAGTGGATTGCAGTATTAACAGAGGGGGTGGTCTTGCTCTGATGTGGAAAGATGAGGTTTTTCTTTCTCTTAATTCTTACTCTAGTGGTCATATTGACGTGTGTATTGATGATAATTTGGTTGGGGAATGGAGGTTTACAGGATTTTATGGAAATCCTAATGCTGCTCTTCGTCATCAATCTTGGGCTCTTCTAAAATTGTTAGCTACCCAATATCAAAAACCATGGCTTGTTGGTGGTGATTTTAATGAGCTTTTGAGTCAATCTGAAAAGGTTGGTGGGCGTTTTAAGGAGCAACATTTAATTTCCAATTTTAGAGATGCTTTGGAGGATTGTGGGTTGGAGGATGTGGGCTTTAGTGGCAGTCCTTTCACGTGGACTAGAAGGTTGGGTGATGGTTCATTTATTTTTGAGAGGTTAGATAGATTTCTAGCCTGTAATAATTGGAGATGCTTAATGAGGGATGTTGTTGTGTCTCATTTAACTTCCCCTGTTTCTGACCATGAGCCCATTTTTATTTCCTTTGATGGGGCTGGGAGGGAGAGAAGGGTCAAAGGAGTATCCAACAGGTTTTATTTCGAGACTTATTGGGCTAGTTTGGAGGAGTGTGAGCCCATAATTGACAAGTCTTGGATTATGGGTGGGATTCCTAATAGAACCTTGGTTTCTACAGCGAGTAAGCTTCAGCTTACTAGTTCGAACCTGCAGATCTGGAGCAAGCATGCTCTTCCTAAAATCCCAAAGGAGATTCAGAAGCTTCAAGAAAAATTAAATATGTTTGGGGATGTTAGTGTTTTGTCAGGTTCTGAGATGGAAAGGAGAGGTAAGTTAATCAATGAAATGAATGAGCTTTTAGCTATGGAGGAGCAGCTTTGGAAACAACGATCTAAGGCTCATTGGTTGAGAGAAGGAGATCGCAATACGAAGTTTTTTCATCAAAAGGCTTCTCAACGTCACAGGAAGAATTCTATTAGGAAGCTGAAAGATTCTGGAGGTGTTTTCAAGACGGAGGAGGAGGAAATGGGTGCAGTTGCTATTGATTACTTCTCAAATCTCTTTGCTTCAGAAAATCCTCCTTTAGTTCCTTCTGTGTTGGATGCAGTCCAAAGCAAAGTAACCGAGGAGATGAATAGTATTCTGGACAAGCCTTTTGTGGAAGAGGAAGTGAAAACGGCTATTTTTCAAATGTTCCCCACCAAGTCTCCTGGCCCTGATGGGTTTCCTCCTTTTTTCTATCAGAATTATTGGCATATTGTGGGGCTTGATGTTACAGAGAGTATTCTTAGCTTTCTAAATGGAGGTAACTTTCTTCATGACTTGAATTATACTCATATTGCTCTTATCCCGAAAAAGAAAGACCCTGAATCCATGAGTCAGTTTAGACCTATTAGTTTGTGCAATGTAATTTACAAAATTATATCTAAAGTGTTAGCTAATAGATTTAAGCTGGTTCTGCCTGAGATTATTTCTGAATTTCAAAGTGCTTTTGTGCCGGGGAGACAGATTACTGATAACATTATCGTTGGCTTTGAGTTGACTCATATGATAAAAAACAAAAAAGCTGGTAAGCAGGGTTCTTATGCTCTCAAACTGGATATGAGTAAGGCTTATGACAGGGTCGAATGGAATTTTCTGGAGAATATGTTAATGAGATTAGGCTTTTCTCATAATTGGGTCTCTTTATTGATGAAGTGTGTGACTTCAGTGTCATTCTCTATCATTTTAAATGGGAAGGCTTATGGAAATTTCAAGCCTCAAAGGGGGCTAAGACAGGGTGATCCACTGTCTCCGTATTTATTCATTATAGTGGCTGAAGCTCTCTCAAAGCTTTTCTCTCAGGCTGAATTAAATGGTGAGATTCATGGGGCTAAAGCGTCTGTGAGAGGTCCTTCTATTTCTCACCTATTTTTTGCAGATGATAGTCTTGTTTTTGGGAAAGCAAATCTCCGGGAAGCAGTGATTATAAAGAAGTTGATTGATGATTACTGTGTGGCTTCTGGGCAACTTATTAATTTTGAGAAATCCTCTGTGTTGTTCAGTCCGAATTGTTCGCAGAGTTCTAGAGAAACTATCATGAGTTGTTTTGGAATCCATTCTCAGGTTTATTCAGAATTGTATTTGGGTCTTCCCACAATTATTGGTCGCTCAAAAAAAAGTTCTTTTCAGCCTATTGTTGATAAGGTTTGGAACAAGATCAAAGGTTGGAAGGAGAAGCTGCTTTCTAGAGCGGGTAAAGAGGTTTTGTTGAAAGCTGTTGCTCAAGCCATCCCTGCTTATGCGATGAGTGTTTTTAAACTTCCTGTTAGTTTAATTTCTCAGCTTACAGGTTTGTTTAATAAATTTTGGTGGGGATCTGCTGATGAGGAGAGGAAAATTCACTGGATGAGTTGGAGGAAGATGTGTCAACCGAAAAGCAAAGGAGGTCTGGGTTTTAGGGATCTGGAGGCTTTTAATTTGGCTCTGCTTGCAAAACAGGGTTGGAAGATTCTGAAGTTTCCAAACTCGTTAATGTCCAGGGTATTAAAAGCTAAATATTTTCCTTTTTGTTCTTTCATGGAGGCATCAGTTGGTAATAATCCCAGTTTCTCTTGGAGAAGTATTTTGGAGGGAAGAGCAATTCTTTCGCATGGGATTAGATGGAAAGTGGGTGATGGTGTGAAGATCCGTGTCTGGGAAGATCCTTGGTTGCCTAAACCTTGGTCATTTAAACCGGTTTCTCAGAATCCTTTTCCTGGAGCTCATCTTTTAGTCTCTGCTTTAAAGTCATCTGACAGGTCTGGTTGGAATTCTCAGATTCTTCAACAATTTTTTCTTCCTCATGATGTGGAGATTATTCGTAGTTTTCCCATTGTCCAGAGTAACAGAGTTGATGAGTTAATTTGGCATTTCACGACTGATGGAGTTTATTCTGTGAAAAGCGGATATAAAACCCTTCTACAATACCAAGCTCATTCAGTTGAGAGTGGTGTAGGTTCTTCATCAAATGATGCTGCCCAAATATGGAAGGTTCTCTGGTCTCTGAATTTACCTGAAAAAATGAAGATTTTTTGGTGGAGAGCTTTACGAGACATCCTTCCAACAAAGGCCAATTTGCTTAGAAAGAAAAAGCAGATTCCTTCTGATTGTAAAAGTTGTAACGAGATGGAGACGGCGATGCATTGTTTCTTTTATTGTGATTTTGCAAAGGAAATCTGGTCTCGTCTCAATCTTTGGCAGTCGGTTAGTTCTGTTTTATCTAACAGTTGTCTTAACTGGTTTGGGGGCTTTATCATGGACAAGTCTCGTGATTCTGTGGCTTTTGCAATTCTAGTTCTTTGGAATATTTGGAATGCTAGAAATTTGAGAGAATTTCGAGATGTTCGAAAGGCAGCAGATGAGATAGTGTTTGATTGTGTTTCTAGTTGGGAGAGAGTGAAGTCCTCAAAGCAAGCTTCTCTAGCCAATACTCTTCCTGTTAAACCTGTTGTAACGTCAGTAGAGAGAAGAATGATTCCGGATGGGATGGTTAGATTAAATGTGGATGGGGCATTCTCTTTATCATCAAATCAAGGAGGTGTGGGTTATATTTTAGCGGATAAGGAGGGTAATTTTATTGCTGCAGGTGCTGAAAGTGATTTCAAGTCCCTTGGTCCTACTCATCAAGAAGCTATTGCAGTTATCAAGGGTCTTGAGATGGTGAAAGATTTGGGTTACAAGAAGGTTCTGGTGGAATCTGATTGTAAGGTTTTGGTGGAGGGTTTGAAACTTAATAAGCGTGACTTATCTGAGCTAGGATCCTTAAAGAGTGATATTAATAGGCTAGCTAACTGGTTTGATTCATGTCTGTTTTCTTATGTGAATAGAACAGACAATAAGGCTTCTCATACCATTGCCAAATGGATAGTGAGTGCTACTGTAAACAGGGTAAGGTTTAATACCCCCCCCCCCCCCCCCCCCCCGCTTTCTTGTTGGGTTCTCCCATGTTTTAGTGTTTTCAATAAATTCACATTTAAAAAAAAATTAAAAAAATATCTTATGTATTTTTATTTTCACAAATATATATTTCTTTTGTTATTCGGATTTAATTTTTTTTATTCTGTTCTTTTTGATAGAGACTAAATTTTTTTTTCTGTTTTCAAATGTAGTCAATTAAAAAATAATCTGTGTTCTTTTTCATTGATATGCACTAGTTTTTATGATTTGGATTAAATTTTTTTTACTCTCTGCTGTGAAGAAAACTATATTGAGTAAAAATTGTATTCAAAATTGACATATTCTAATAAATTTGAATACGAATATGTGTAAAAAAATATTTTGAGTAAATGTGTTAAAAAAATTTAAAATGAAGTTAGTTTTTTTATAGTAAAAAAATATGGTTAGTTGATGGTGGTTATATTTATTATAAAATATTAAGAGTGTAGGGTAGGTAATGGGACCCATTTATGAACGAAAAGTAAGTTCATGTCTGGAGAATAAAAATGGTAAAGATTCGTAACATATAGAAAAATGTGAAAAATGATAAAATAATGTGTGAGATCTATTTAAGAACGAATTTTGCGTTCATGGATGGAGATGCATTTAGTTGAAGAAGATGAAATTCTTCTTTCTGGTTATAACCCATGGATTATTATAGTTTTGATTGTGTTTATGAGATTTTTTTTATTGTGTTTAATCATTAATGATTGTCTTTTGAAAGAAAAATGATTGACAGTTTTTTTATTTATATTTATTTGAAAATTAGATTTTTAATGTAATTATGATTAAGTAAAAAAATTTCAAAATTGCAAAATAATCCATATTATATGACATGTAAGCAGACACTTCATATATCAACTAGGGGCTGACTGTATTTAAATATTATACATGTCACAATATGATTAGTACATATAAAGATGACATAAATACCATTAAGTGGTACTAAAGCAAACTCCATGAATGAAATGTTTAGTAATTTCTCAATCGAGATGATGATTATTAGAATAATTGAATATTTTCAGGTAGTGGTGGACTGGTGGTCAGAAATCTCCCGAGAAGGCAGGACTCAACCAAAAGGTAGTAATCAAAATACTATTATTTAATGAAAAAAGGCATAATTTAAATATGATTAGTGGCTAAACAACGATTTAAATATACATCCTACACCAATGGCAAACTAGATTTTGATACGCTAATCCACATGCCAATCAGCAAAGCAGTCATAGACAACTTTCTGCGAAGAAAGTGCTATTGCCCCATGCATTAGAACAAACACATAAACAACTGTAATAGATTTCACCCCAAAGATCAAGACACATACTACAAAAATACACATCAAAAGAGTTTGCAACTTCGCATTGCATGATTCAAACAAAAAATATTTACATTCAAACTGAACAAGAAAAATAAAAAGGAGTTACCAACACATTATTACACTGATAGAAAGGAAAAACAAAACACATGCAGAAAATTAAATTAACAGGTCGGTACGATGCCGTATCCGGCAAGTTGGTGAGTATCAGCTTCGGAGCGTTTAGCAAACCTTCCTTTGATCCTTGGTCTGGTTTCAGCATAAGCTTTCCTTGAAGCGTAGCGAATAGTCTTCTCGAACTTTCTGTTCTTCCTCTTCTCCCTGTACCTCAAAACCCTAGCCTCCCGATCCGCCGCTACCCCCACCACTTGATTCCCTCCCTCAGCCACCGCCATCTTCACCTTGCTGTATATCTCCGTCATAGTATTCTCATCTGGCACCACTCCAGCCTCTGACGATGACACCTGAACAAACAAAAAATGAAAAATAATAAACACATTTCAAATTTTCAATGTTATTACCATTTTCAAGTAACCTAGGTTTTGAATGGTTGTCACCCCAAAGCCCGGGTTAAATGCAATTGCAATGTTTGGAGTTTCTGCAACGGCATCAGCCACATTTTTCTACAATTATCCTCAATTGCAATATTGCGATTTTTGGAGTTTTGGAAAGATGATGTTGCAGTTTTTGGAGTTTCTGCAACCAAACGGTCGCATTTTCCGCAATTGCAATAGCAACAATGCAGTTTTTGGAGTCTGCAACCGATCGGTCGCATCTTCCGCAATTGCGATTTTGGAAGTTTTGCAATAACAACATTGCAGTTTCTGGAGTTTCCGCAACCGATCGGCCGCATTTTCCTGCAACTTTCTGCAATTGCAATATTTTCAAACTTTGTTTGGAGTTTTCCAATAGCGAGATTGCAATTTCTGCAACCGATCGGTCACATTTTTCGCAATTGCAATAAACACAACATAACCAACACGATAACCAACAACACTGCGATGCAATCAGAACTGCGATCGCGTCACGACATAAACTCGAACATAATCGCAACCACTAACACAATTATTTTAAAGACATTTCAAAGAACAGCAGAAACAAAACCTCAGTCCTTACACTATGACTCATCTGAGACTGTGAGTTATAGAACTTGTAACCGTAGCTAAAAGCCTCGTTGCTCTGCACCGGAACAACACCGTCCGCAGCAGCAGCAGCAGCAGCACCGGAACTTTTCTGCTGCACCGTTTTCCCATCATAACCCAGATCCACACACGGAACAGCTTCCATCTCAGAAAACGAGTTCAGATCTGCTCCCTTAGGGTTCGGGAGCAACCAGGAAGCAGCCTCAGCCTCCTCGGTGCTGACGTCAGCCTCCACGTCATCGCTGCCAAAGAAGCGGCGATGATCGGGAGAGTGAAGTGGAGAATCGGCGTGGTAGAAGAAGGGAGCGACGGGGATGCGTTCGTGGCGGGCGGCGAGGGGGTTGGCGGAGTGGATGTCGTGGTCGCAGGCGAAGCAGAGAGAAGCGGCGTCGGCCTTGCAGGTGACGTGAGCGGGAGCGTGCTCGCAGACCTCGCAGAGAGGGACGCGTGGATGGCGGGAGGCGAGGCTGTTGGCGGAGTGGATGGAGGAGTCGCAGGGAAGGCAGAGGAAGGCGGAGTCGGGGCGGCAGAAGAGAGTGGCGGTGGAGGATTTGCATGAGTCGCAGAGCTTGGAAGAAGCCATGATGTGAAATTGTCAATGTGCAATGGCTACTTCTTCTTCTTCCTCTCTTCGTTGGAAAATGGTGTGTGTGAGAGAGAGAGAAGGGAGAGAAAGAAGAGAGAGAAAGAGTAAATGTGGGTTTTATTTTATTTTGTTTTGTTTTGTTTTGAGTTGGTGTTAGAAGTGAATGGAGTGATGGAGATGGTTGTTGGTGTTGTTTTCGTTAGAATTGGATTTTCTATTGTCAAATCAAATTTGTGTAATTTCAATGACTTGGGTGAATATGATCCGACCTTATTCGAAGACCCGTCCTAACTCGGTGGATTCGGGTTGGGTTAAACTCGTCTTCAATAATTCAAAGGGACAAATCCGAGTGAGAAAAGAATAGACCAATCCTACTAAGAATAGGTTCGGGTTCATGCTCGGATCATCCGGATCCGATCCGGACTTATAATTAATTAATTAAATAAATATATATATATATTAATTATAATTATTATTCTTATTTCTAAAAACTAAAACATGAATAAAAAATATAAAACACTAAAACTAAAAGTAACTACTACGGTTCCATTAATTTAGAAAGATTATGGTTTATTCTTTCTACAGTTTGAAACACTAAAATTAATTTATTCTTTATAGATGCCTTGTGAATAAAAAAAGTTTCATTTGTTATACAGGAGTTCCTTATACTTATTGGAAAAGGATGGGCGGAATATGCATGGTGCAAGATCAACAAAGGCGAATTCTTCTCTTCTGTGAGTAACGAATTATAGAATTATACTTTGTTGTTGGAGGAATTATATTAGTATTAGTATACTTCTTGTGGTTAGTTATAGAATTCTAGAAAGATTATGTGAATTTCAAAATTTGAATGGTTTAAAAATATTTTAATGTTATTCATCCGTGTCCCGGGTGAACCCGGACCCGTCCTATTTTGGACTCGTCCTTACCTTGTCCCTCTATAATTAGGGACGGGTTCGGGTTGAAAAATTGGCTCGTGCAACATTTCGGGATGGGTAAGGGTCAAGCCCAACCCGTCCCAACCTGTCCCATGCTCACCCCTACTTTTCATACCACATTTGAAATAATTTGTTTTATTTAATTAATTAAACAAAATATAAAAAATAAGGGAGAGAAAATTATTTTTAAGTATGGTATAAAGTTAACGAAATTAAGATGGTTAAAGTTAGAGAATCCAAATGGGTTGTTGCTGTGGAAAAGGTTGAGAGAGAAAGAAAGGAAGAGAGAGAGAGGGAAACGTGATTAAGTTAAACAAGAAGGAAGTCTATCGGGTGGGCCAGGGGATATCTCACATGGGCCAATTGACAAATGACGCGTACACGAAGGGCCTTACCCATTGTCTCTCTTACCACTGTAATAATAAGTCCGCAACTTTTGTAAAAATTTACCTCCTGATTAGTGAGATTGAAAATATTAATATTAATGTTTAATATATATTTTTAGAATTATCTTTATGGTTATTATTGAAATTTTAAAAAGAATTGATTCTATAAGAATATTTTTTGAAAAAAGTTAAATATTATTAATAATTGAAATGAAATTTTATAAATGGATCAAATATTTTTCTTTAAAGTAGGTCGAATTTAGTTCCATATTTTACTACCAAGTTAACTCAGCCCTCTGACCTGCACACGAATCAATGTGTTTGGCACGGAAAATTATTATTCCCGTTTTATTTATAAGACCTTGCAAGGTTTTTATTTTGGTTCTATTTATAAGATCATTTTTCAATTTTCAATAGCATTTAATTATTTATTTTTACTAAAATCCCTATAAATTCAACACTTTTTAAAGTTCCAATAATAATTATAAGGGTAGTTTTGAAAAAGTATATCAAATTTTCACATTTCAAATATCACTAACAAATTTATCCACTTTCCTTGGTGGAAGTAAAAAACGCCAAAAGGGTCTTATAAATAGGACAGGAGGGAGTACTCATTCCGTTTCACACAGAGTGTTTACGGAGTTTTTGTTTTGTCTGATGTTTAATACTTTCTCCGATCCTATTTATAAGGCACATTCTAGAAGAATTTTCTGTCCTATTTATAAGACATTTTGCATTTTCTAGGAACCATTTATTACTATTTTCTCTTATTTGCCCTTTATCCATTAATGTGAAATAATACATTATGAAATTCGCAATACAAAATAAGAGGGTAAAATTGTAATGTTAATGTATTTTTTTAAAGTTTCAAAAAACTTAATTACATTCTTTGGTCCGTGTGATATGGATAAATATGTCCTATAAATAGGACCATGGGGAGTATGTATTTTACAAAATCCAATACATAATTAATGTTATTTTTTTAAAACACACCCTTATTCATTACTCCCTCCCGCTTGAATTATAAGCAATTCCCACCACTTTTACGCTTATTAAAGATGTTAGTTGATTGTATTTAATTTTCTCAAACTTATAAAAAATAGAGGTATTTTAGGAAAATAGCATTGAGAATGAAACAAAAAGTAATTAGGATTACAATTTTCTAGAGATGATTTAGGAAAGTGACATTGAGAATGAAACAAAATTTAATAAAGTTAGTTAATTTTGCTTATATTTTAAATAAAGAGAAGTATGTTTTTTGTTGCTTATAATTCGAACCGGAGAGAGTAACTCTTTTTTTCATTTCTAATATTTTTTCCTCTCTTCAATAATTATTATGTAGGACATTATAGTCGAAATACATCAAATCCTTACATAATTTAATTACTTATTAAAACACACTATATATGAAACTAAGGGAACATTTAATTCAATAGGAATGATTTTGGATTTATCTTAGTTATTCAATAGTTATTTTTTTAATTAACGAAAATTAAAATAAACAATGAATGATGACGATGTACATGAGATTAATGATATCGGACTATCTAATAATTCTTCATTTGACATATAGGTTAATATTAGAGTTACTCGATTGCTCTCAGTTTGACCCTTTTGGAGCATAGTAAAAAAATTTAGAAAATAATAATGAAGTGTTCTAGATCAGAGTCGTCACTAAGGCCAAGAGAATACCTTAATGGAGTAGCTAGATCTAGGGTTTATGTGTGATCTGATGAGTTCTCGCAGGTATTTGGTATGAGTACCTGGGTTGCTATAATCACAAAGTGTGTGCAGTGTGAACTTAGGGTTAGAAGACGTACCTGAGCCCTATGTAGCACTGTACTACTTATAGGGGTGGCTGGATGACCTAATGGGCCTGCTAAGCTGAGGCCCAACAGGGTCAGTCTGTTACGAGCCGCAAGAGGATGTGGCTGGATGAATTGTGTAACATCCCTGGCAGGCAAATGGATTGCGACTGTCCCCACATACCAACACGAGTCTTTTCAGCGTGCTTTGTCCTCACTCGCACACTTCCCGGGAAAACTTCCCAGGAGGTCACCCATCTCAGAATTATCCCAAGTCAAGCACGCTTAACCTTGGAGTTCTTATGTGATGGGCTACCGAAAAGAAGATGCATTTTGTTGATATGGGTAGTATTAATCAATTCATTTAAGCCTTTCTGTACTGTGTAGTCCCATTCCTACACAGTCTCAGGATCACCCTCTCATTCCGGTGTGTCGGTTCATCCATGTACCCCTCCCTTAGAAGCCTGCCAGGAGCCGCTCCTTGTCCGTGCCTCTTTGCACCGGCGATCACTCCCCGCCCTCATAAGCCCGGGTCTTACATGTCCACCAGCTTCCGCCTGGTTCGTCCCCGAACCACACCGTACTGGGAGAGGAGCCGCTCTGTTACCATTTGTAACATCCCTGGCAGGCAAATGGATTGCGACTGTCCCCACATACCAACACGGGTCTTTTCAGCGTGCTTTGTCCTCACTCGCACACTTCCCGGGAAAACTTCCCAGGAGGTCACCCATCTCAGAATTACCCCAAGTCAAGCATGCTTAACCTTGGAGTTCTTATGTGATGGGCTACCGAAAAGAAGATGTGATGTAAGGTACGCCTTAGTCCCACATCGGCTGGTAAGGTGAACGAAGCATGCCTTATATAGGGTGTGGATACCTTACCTCACGTGGACGCATTTTGGGGCTCACTGTTAGTGTGAGACCAAGAGCAAAACCGTGAGGGTGAAGGATGCCCAAAGCGGACAATATCCACGTGGCGGTGCGCTGGGCCCCAGTGCCCAGTACCGTATGGTTGGCTGGGGCTGGGCTGTTACATTTGGTATCAGAGCCAGGGCCGGGTCGGTGTGCCAACGAGGGCGTTGGGCCTCCAAGGGGGGTGGATGTAAGGTACGCCTTAGTCCCACATCGGCTGGTAAGGTGAACGAAGCATGCCTTATATAGGGTGTGGATACCTTACCTCACGTGGACGCGTTTTGGGGCTCACTGTTAGTGTCAGACCAAGAGCAAAACCGTGAGGGTGAAGGATGCCCAAAGCGGACAATATCCACGTGGCGGTGCGCTGGGTCCCGGTGCCCAGTACCGTACGGCTGGTTGGGGCTGGGCTGTTACATTTGGTATCAGAGCTAGGGCCGGGTCGGTGTGCCAACGAGGGCGTTGGGCCTCCAAGGGGGGGGGGTGGATGTAAGGTACGCCTTAGTCCCACATCGGCTGGTAAGGTGAACGAAACATGCCTTATATAGGGTGTGGATACCTTACCTCACGTGGACGCGTTTTGGGGCTCACTGTTAGTGTGAGACCAAGAGCAAAACCGTGAGGGTGAAGGATGCCCGAAGCGGACAATATCCAGGTGGCGGTGTGCTGGGCCCTAGTGCCCAGTACCGTACGGCTGGCTGGGGCTGGGCTGTTACAAATTGGCCAATCGTTATCTTGTCCTTGTCGGCTAGAGTGAGCGGTCATCAGCCGAGTTGGGAGAGTGAGCTCAACCCGAATCGGCTGCACCGGTTTGTCCGAGAGTTGTCGATCTCGGTTCGACAGTGGTGGCGCGGGTGTAACGCTGTATCGGCAAGATAGGGTCTTGTACCCTGTGATCTCGGCCAGTGACTTAGTCCACCACAAATAATAATAATAATTTAAGTCACTTACCATTTATATAAACCTGACAATTAATTTTATTTTTTTAAAAAAAACTTTGTAAAACCTAGTTTTTTGTTTTTTTTAAGAATATAATATCGGTTAGAGTTCATCTGATTAAAGCCTTATTAAAATGGATCGACAAAAATTTAAAATCTAATAGCATGTTTGGTTATGAGTAAGAAAATCAATTCTGACCCTCAAATTACGTTGGAGTAGAAGCAACTGTTAATAGTGTCAGCATTCTAGAATTGATTATGAGCTAACTCACCGCAGAACCAAATATACATTAATCAAGTCATTTAAAACTGCACATTTATTGGTCGGGTTCTACCAGACCATTTTGTCGACTAGTCACTTTGTAATTGGATCAAAAATAAGGTATTTGGTGACATGGTGCTTGTTAATTACTACAAATTTCTCTTAACTTTAGCATCTATGATTAAGTATAAGCATCTAAAAATACGAGTCTTTTCTTGAAAATACTACTAAAAGTATATTCCCTTGCTCCCTTGATACAAAATCTCTTTATGAACTTGTTTTTTCCTTTTTATAAGATCTAATTTAAATTATAAATGACATTTAATTTTTTTTCACAAATATTCATATGTACTAAACATTTAAAAATACGAGTCTTTTCTTGAAAATACTACTAAAAGTATTCCCCCTCGCTCCCTTGATACAAAATCTCTTTATGAACTTGTTTTTTTCCTATTTATAAGATCTCATTCAAATTATAAATGACATTTAATTACTTTTTTTCACAAATATTCATATGTATTCAACATTTTTCAAAGTTTCAATAATAATTACTAGGGTAATTATGGAAAATATATCAAATATTTATATTTTTAATGTCACTAACAATATTAACTAACTTCTTTGATAGACACAAATTATTCCAAAAATATCTTATATTAAAAAACTGCGAGAGTGATACTTTTGAAGTTTTTAAGTTATTGATTCATATACAATACATTCAATTGTGGATGCTTATTAACAACCCTAAAACTTAAATTAAAAAATTCCTTAATTATAAATCTTGTAATTTTGTATTTAATAAGCTACTTTAAATACCATCTTTTTTTTAGGGAAAATATGCAGTTCATTCAATAGAAGAAGATAGTACAAGCAAAACCAACATTATCCAAACAAAATACATAGTTTCTACAGAAATAACGTTAAGAAAAGCAAGGTACTCTGCACCAACAGCGTCTTCCCTCTAGACATGTGTCATCAACCTCTTCCAAAATCGGACTCTAACATGAGATTCAACAGCCTTTATCTCCAAGATAACAATCCCATCAATGCTGGAAGTAAACACATTTCGGCGACAAGGAATCTCAAATTTGTAGAGATGGAGCCGCTGGACAAAAGTCAAGTCAGAAGTATGCAAGGGAAGAGTTGTCTCCGCTATCATTCTTCCAATTATTTGAAAAAAGAGGATGACCATCAGATCTGAAAGCTAACACAATGCACATACCTCCCCGAAATAAAAACACCCAAAACAACTAAAGAATAACGCTTATTTATATAACAAAACTTGCACATAGACAAGAGTGAAACCCAGAAAAACTGGAGCTGAAAACCACACACCCTCCAGATGAAAGGGGAGTGACTAATCTCCATCCCCTTCTACCGCTATCTATCTTTGATAAATCAAAAAAAAAAAAAAACAAATAGAAGAGGAAGAAGACTAAGAAATTCAGAGAGAGTCACTCTCTAGAAATACCATCTAGGTTTATAAGTTAAAATTTTGTTGCATTTCAACGTAATATTCAGCTAACTTTATTAAATAAATCTAATTACATAAGCTCATAATTTTTTTCTTCAAGCTTGTAAGTGTTCTGTAGTTTATGGCGGGAGGTTGACTCGAAGGTTGACTGGAAGGTTGTCCGGTCGGTTGACTGGGAGGTTGTCTCCTTGGCTGGTCCAGCTAATTGTTAAGTCTCTGAGGTAGGGCGGATTGACTTGCTGATGTGGATGCTTTGGCTGGGGAGGTTGACCGGTCCGAGCGAGCGGAAGTGAACCGGGTCAGTTGATCCGGTCTTGATGAAACATCACGACGTGGGTCGTGGGTTGTTGTAGTTGGCGGAATGGCCCCGATCCTACGTACCCCTAGTGAAAAGGGGATCAAGCCACACGTAGTTCTTGAGAATAGAGAGAAGTGGGAGAGGGGCGAATCAGGTCGGCCCGGAAGGAGGAGTGATGGGGAGATGTCGTCTCTCCCCCCCTTAGCACTATTTAGGTGACGGGTATTTATAGTGAAAAATGGGCTATGATAACCATCAGTGGTCATGTCGTTGATTAGACGACGTCGCCCTTGTCAGTCGGCGGAGTCAGTTAGAGCCAGAGGTTTGGAAGCGACACTTGATGTGACTTGCTACGACCGGGGTGGTTGTGGAACAAGTAAGGAAAGATCGTGTTTTGGACCAGACCTACCGCAGTGGTTGGGGCCGGTCCAGTCGCGGGGCCCTCACTAGGCCTTCAATGTATGCTCGAGGAAGGTCAAGAGGAACCTTCCTTTATGGGCCGGTCCGGTTGAGAGATCGAAAGGGAGGACCTTCCTTTGGCCGGTCCTAGCTGGGAGGTCACGGGGGACCTTCCCTCGACCGGTCCTCTTTGGGAGGTCGTGGGACCGGTCCTCGTTAGGAGGTTGGGAGGTCATGGGACTGGTTCTCGTTAGGAGGTGGGAGGACCTTCGTTCGACCGGTCCTCGTTGGGAGGTCATGGGAGGCCTTCTCTTGACCAGTCCTCGTTGGGAGGTCGTGGGACCGGTCCTCGTTAGGAGGTTGGGAGGTCATGGGACCGGTCCTCGTTAGGAGGTTGGGAGGACCTTCGTTCGACCGGTCCTCATTGGGAGGTCATGGGAGGCCTTCGTTCGACCGGTCCTCATTGGGAGGTCATGGGAGGCCTTCCCTTGACCAGTCCTCGTTGGGAGGTCGTGGGACCGGTCCTCGTTAGGAGGTTGGGAGGTCATGGGATCGGTCCTCATTAGGAGGTTGGGAGGTCATGGGATCGGTCCTCATTAGGAGGTTGGGAGGACCTTCGTTCAACCGGTCCTCATTGGGAGGTCATGGGAGGCCTTCCCTTGACCAGTCCTAGTTGGGAGGTCGAAGAAGACGGGCTTTCTTTTGATCAGTCCGGTTGGGAGGTCGAGGAAGAAGGACCTTCCTTTGACCGGTTTGATCTTGGTCAAAGGTTCATTATGTCTTATTGAAGGTCGAGAGGGACCTTCCATTTTAAGGTTCCTCAGAACAGTAAGCTTTCAACATAATAACATGTTTACGCTTACTTTATCGACCGGTCATGTTTACACTTTCTGCTTAAACAAATATAGTCATTTTCTATTAAGCTTAAATACATTGCTTTATCTCTAAAATAATTAGTTTTGCTGGTTTGCGAAATTCATTTGCAATCTTCTCCTTTCTTTTCGGTTTTGATGCTAAAACTTTTTCCTTATAATCATTGTCAAATTATAGCACAAAAATTAACCGAAAAGGGCCACTTGACCAATGAAGGGCACAGTTATATCAATACCTTGTGTTACACTTTGTACGGAAAGTTAATAAAGATATTAACATTGCATAATAAAAAAAATAAATTCTGCTTCTAGACCCTCAAAATAAATTCCGAAAGCCGAACTTCTCGTGTGTATAAAGGTCGAGGGAAAAAAATTGCATTTAAGCCTATATATTAGGTCTCATTAAAGAAACAAGAGAAAATAATGTATATTATTTAATGAATTCATAAGGTAGTTTTACCAAATGAAAGACAGGGTTTTTTTTTATATATATAAAAAAAAAACTGAGGGTATTTTCCGATCGATCGTTAGAAACTAATTATTTTTGAAATAGAAAAACCATTAAAATGTATATAGTATCTCTCAACAAAGTTTTTTTTTCATAATCACGATCGAAGTTGAATATATGATATCATGCTTATTGAATTGAGTCATTTACCAATTGTATTAGGTTTTATTGAAAAATACTAAGTACTTAATACTCCCTCCGATCCTATATATAGGACATATTCTAGAAGCAATCTTTGATCCTATATATAAGACATTTTGTATTTTCTATGCATCATTTATTGTTTTTTCTCTTTTTTGCCCTTATTAAATGCATGTGTTTTTTGTTGTTCATTAATGAGTGTGAATTTTTCAAGAAAAGTTGAGAGGGTAAAATTGTAATGTTACAATATGTTCTCATAGAATTCATAAAACTAACTACTTTTCTTGGTCCGAGGAATATGGTTAAGTATGTCCTATATATAGGACCGGAGGGAGTATCATTTAGACCAATAATCATCAAAATTCAATCTTATTATAAACACATTAGATCGAAAAATTATTAATTGATCATAAATCATCACATCATCCATGATCCAAATCAATATAATAATATGACACATTTTATAAATAATCATTTATTAATTTTATTTCTTTTATTTTTTTAATTTTATTTTAATATTTAACAAATTATGATTAACCTGAATTATAAATGATATAATGGTCGATAATCAACTACAGTAATAATTACTCTGTGAACCCCTCCAACGTAGCAGCGACATTTTACAATATTTGAAGCTATCTCATTACATCTTTAATTCCCCATCCATATCCAGATGCATGCCATCCACACTTTGTCGCTTTCACAGTTTTACCCCTTCCATAGATCCATATGACATGTGGCTGGGGCTAGCACGCACAGTCCATCAGTCATGGTGCGACCCGCAACGTCTCTTTAGCATCTTTTTCTAATACTCACTGCGGTCATATTTCATAACATACTTAATGGAATTAAAAAAAAAATAGTTAGTTTTATGAAATTTATAAAAATATATTATTATCTTCGTTTTTAAATATAGAACTCTTATTACACTTTTATTATGTTTCATTTATAAAACCTTGTAACAGTTTTTTTCTGTATTCTTTGCGTGGCTGACTCTCTCAGTGAGTTTAGTGGAAATCGAACATGGGACTAGGGATGAACAAAATATTCATACCCGCGGATACTCGCAAAAATACCCGCAACGGGTACCCGCACTATTTCCTTGCGGCTGGGGACGGGTATTGTGATACCCGCCCCGTGGGTACCCGCATATATAAAATAATATTTTATTAATAAATATTATATATATATTAATATTTTTTTATTACTCTGAGAATATATAAATTTTATTTTATTTATATTTCATATTGAATTTTAAAGATAAAATTATAATGATAAACATTTATCATATGTATGTAATTATTCATCTTATAATTATTTTTATGTATAAGAATTATTACAAAATATATAATTATATAATAAAAGTTTAAAACTCGTGGGTACCCGCGGGTACTCGTTACCCGCACAAATATCCGTAAATACCCCCGGGTATGGGCATGGATATGCACTACCCGCGCTCGTAGGTCCCATGCCCATCCCTACACGGGGCTACTAACACCCGTGTCCATTCCAAGATTTCAATTGGGGCCTTACACCAACTGAACCAAATCCCGTTGGTACCTTGTAACAGTTTTCAATGACAATTAATTAGTTTTTTTCACAAACACCTACGTTTATTTAATACTCCCTTCGGTTCCTAATATAAGCACCTTTTGACCAATTTCACTCCCTTTAAGAAAGTTGGTTAGTGGCATTGGAAATGTAAATATTTGGTATTATTTTCAAAAGTACCCCTATAATTATTATTGGGAATGTAAAAAGTGTTAAGTAAATAGGGGTGTTTGTGAAAAAAAAAATAATTAATGCCGTTGGAAATTGGAAATGGGGTTTATATTAAGGACAAAAAAAAAAAAGTCTTGAAAGGGGCTTATATATAGGACCGGAGGGAGTAGTATTTTTTATATTTTCAATACTATTAATATAGGTAATTTTGAAAATACCTATTAAATATTTACATTTTCAATATCATTAACTAAAGTAATCAACTTTCTCAATAGACGTGAAATCTAGCAAAAGAATTTTATTTATAGTGATGGAGGGAGTATAACATTACAATTTTATACTCTCAACTTTTCTTAAAAAATTCACATTCATTAATGAAAAAAATATATAAATAATCAAAAAAAGGAAAAAATATGCATATGAAATATAAATTGACTTATAATTAGAAAAAAAAAATTCTGGAAAGTGATCTATGAGATTATAACAAGGATTGGAAGGAGTACTATTTTCTAATTCTATATATTCTTTCTGTCCCAAAATCAAAAGTTTCAAGATAGTTTTTCTTGAAAATTAAGAAAGTTAATAAATATTAATAGTAACATTAAAATTACGATTATAATTATCATTAATATTCTAATAAATAGGTTCTCATATTTATATATATTTTTTTTTGGGGGGGGGGGGGGGGGGGGGGGGGGGGATTTTCAATATCCATTATTTATTATTTTGCTCTTTATATATACCGATTTGTTGGCTAGTACTTATCACATCTTACTCTACAATATGATGAAGTATTCTTATTGAGATTAGAACTCAGAGAGGGAAAAATTGATTTATGAATATAATTAAATATGCAGTATTTAATTTATAGACAAAAGTATTTGATTATTGATGAAAAATCAATATATTTCTAACGTTGAATTGGGATCAATTAGGCAGCAATAAAGCATCGGTTGTACTCTTTTTTGTCTAATGAACTGTTGCCACTTGCCAACTTAACTTATTAAATTCTTAGGCACACACAATTTCTTTTAAGCGAACCCACTTAGCTTAGAGGTTAAAGCATCGTATTTGTAATGGGATGGTCATCAGATTGATTTCAATAGTCATTTTTTCTATATTGGTTTTGATTTTTTACATGACAATCTATTGCTAATCAATTAATATTATTAAACCAATGACATCTGTGAGTAGATAATTATATTTCTTAAGTATAATGTTAAAAATTTAATTCATGTTGTATAAAAAAAACTCATTGAGATCATCATATAGAAAGATCCTTTTGTCTAAACTAAATTAATTTTCAAATGTCAATTAGGACATTGGGTTACCATAGAGATGCCATTGAGGCAAACTAAAGGATTAATACACCAATTACTAAAGAAAAGGCGAAGTTATTTAAGCCCATAATCTAGACTCAAAATTTGACTTTTAAAGAATCAATGAAGCCCAACCTACTAAAGAAAGACCCCCTTATAGAAGATAATATCATTTCTCTTTGACCAAATCCACCAATTAAGCATCAGACATATTCCAACAGCATATCTTTTCAGTTGGCAAGTTTTTTGAACTTGGTAATCTTATCACATTCGTTCTTTGAGGAATCATGTATAGCATTTGCAACAATATGGTATGAATATAACATGAGAAAAGTACAGACACAAATACAACAAAAACAATTATCTCTCCACCTCGAAAGAAATTAATCTCTAACTATCAGCCGAAAGGCACTCTTGGTTCACCAAAAAAAAACCAAAACAAAACAAATACAACAAAAACAGCTATTTCTCCGCCTTGAAATGGATTAATTAGTCTTTAACTATCAGTTGAAGGACACCCTTGCTTCACATTAAAAAAAAAACACAAAGCATCAAGTGTGTAACTGTAAACCGAGCTGAAGTCTAACACCATAACATTGAAAGTGTTGAGAAGGATATTCAGCAGTTACATGATCAAGGAATTCCCAACAGGAAAGCCACAGTTATTAGCATATGTAGTGATACGTTCTCTGCTTCCAGCTCCAGTCTCAATCCAGAAGTATTTAATTGTTATGCTAATGAAAAAAGAATAAAGAAAATGTTCAAAGTATTGTTATCTCTTTCAACGCTTTCTTTCTGCACGCCACTTGTATACTGGTTTAGTGGTTGGACAAACAATCTCATCTTCGCGTAGTTTGCGCTTCCTACCATTTTTCTGCTCAGTCACAGAATATCCTTTCTTAGCATTCTAAAAAAGTTATGAATCAAACATGTTGATAATAAAGGGAATGCAAAATGCATACCAGCAACTCCTTCTGCATTGACATATCCATGTAGATTTTCTCTAGCTGGTTGAGCCTGTTCCTCCTTGCTTCCAACTGTTTATAAGACCGCTCTGTTTTCCTGCAAATGGAAGAAGCATGGTTCAAGGAAATCAGGATAAGAAAGAACATATGGAGTTAACAATACTAATACTGAATATACATTTTAAAACAAATAAAGCTAGCTTCCCTTAGACAACCCATTGTGGAAATGTTTCACTATATGGCCTAAAGCATATAACTAGGAGATATTAATCTGACCATGATAGTTATTCATCAGTCCGTTATTTTTCTCTCTTTTATTTGGGCTAAAAATATTAACCATACCTTTTGAAATAAAACTACAGTTCTCAACTTTATGGGTCCGAGCATTGTTCGTTGTTAATAAAAAAACACACATGACACATGCAAATTGCAACGAGACTCGTCACCGTGTTCACATCTTCAAACCTTGTTCTTTGAATAGGGGGTGATTTTTTTGAGGCTACAGAGCAAAGGTCAGCCTTGTTAACTATTTGTGTAATTCATAGATGGAACTTTATTGAAAGAACAGTATTTTCTTTGACAAAGAAATAAGCCACACAAATTTCGGGTAGTAGTGTTGACCTATCATTCCCGTTACCCACAGGCAAGGATGCAGATGAAAAGAATCCTACGACTCAGCCAATGCATTACAGTATAAAACATCCTAACACTGCTTGTGTTTACTACAATCAGATATCTACTTTATTAATTAACAATCTTAAATTGCATAAACACGAGCATATAAATTATTTGGTAGAGCAGATCGTGGAAAAGCTTTCTGCGCTGACATTGTTTAACAAATTGTTTAATCTCACAGAAAACATCAAACAACACGAGAAAGGAACCAATTAATTCTCTAAAGCCAAAAGTAGGGATCTACCTCTTAATGATAGCAGGGATATCATCAAAAGTGAGTGAAAATTTATTTCTTGGATCTTGTGACTGCAACTCTTTAGCCTCCTCCCAACATATATGTTGGCAACAGATTAAAAAGCCATTCAGTTAGAAAATATTTAAGGAGTGAGGATAAAATCCATAATTACGCACACACAGTCACACAATATAACATAATAAAGAAAGGGGAGAAATAGGGGAAGAGAGGAACAATGACATTTAAATCAACAAAATAGAAAACACAATATCCCTGGAAAAACAAAACAAAATACAGATCAAAGGGACCTTATAACATGGCTACATCTCAAATAGCATCTGCACCATTGCTTTGACCCCTAAGCATGTGTGTAATTGTGTATAGACACGCACACACACAAATAAATATATAAATAAAGAAAAATATGTTAAAAATATATTCAAATTCACAAAAGCAACCACTTCAAACTGCATGCTAATTCCTTTTTATCAGAGCCATAATGACGCATTCATCATAATTTATCATCCATTTTACAACTCAGAAACAAATAATAACCAGAGGCTTGGTAAATGATGAGACTCTCATTCCTGAATTAAAGAAAAACAAGGTTTTCAGTCTCTTGAGAATAGCACGATAGAGCAAAACGCACTTGATTCATTTGATGGGCGAATAACAATGTCGCACTCGTGAAAAGACTCAAACAATAACGGAGCCAAATATAACAAAATTTTCTTGTTCTATTAAAAATTTGAAGAATTCGTTATTATAGAGCACAATTAAAATATCCACTCCAAACCATGCTGATGAAACAAAATGCTTTTCAAATAGAACTACAATAACTGTAAATATTAACATTGACATAAATCAGTGCTTGTAATTGCTCTTAATGTAAAAGGTCATTCTACCGAGTGCCAATAAAAATTAACTTCAAACTATTCATTAAATCTTTGTTACATCCCATTTAAGAATCTCAAGCCTGATCCTTGTGAGCATTGAATGCTTCTACTTTGTAGCATAAAAATGAAATAAAAAACTAAAATAGAAAGAGAGAAAGCTGAAACGCATACAAAACTAAGTCCACCAATCAAATATCAACATATCCATATAAATTAAACATGCTTGTTACAGGTTGATAGCACACAGAAAACTCAACCTGTCCTCAGCAAAGTAAACATGATTGTTTGATGGCTGATTATCAATAGAGTGAAGTGTGGCAGTTAACTTTTCAATTTTCTGCAAGGAATATCAAAACATTCAGAAACAAACGTTCAGCAAATTTTTTGCACATAAGTCCTAGTCCCCAATAAAACAAGAGAGCAATTTAATGCATTGGTCCACCTTTCTCTCACTCTGAACCTTTGAGAGAACATATCCTATATCCTGGGTCTTCATCAGCATTAATTCCTCTTGGGTATACTTGTTTGCGTCACTCCTACACGTTTGAAGATAATGAGCAAGACAACATAAAAAATAAGCAATCGAAGAACCATCCAACCACAAGGAAAACCAAAAGGGTAGGAAGTAGTTACTCAGGTTTATGAATTCCATCAACAGTTTTTGTCCTGATCATCTTGAAATAAAACTCATCTTGGTTTCTGTTTGCTGCTTTTTCCCTGAGTTTCTGTAGTACAAATAAAGAAAAGGCAACACATTCATTAAACCATCTTACTGTGTACTTCAATTAGCTTATTTGTATTCAAAACTGGTGCTGTCCAGAAAACCCATATGAACCAAAACCACACAGAACAATAAAACACATTTTCATGAAACCGGTGCTAACAATGGAACCCTTTTTATCTACATTCGAGTCTGAGACCATATCATTTTTCCTTTTGCAAATCACAATCCCAAACACAAGCCGAAACCTTTCCTCCTATTTGAAGTTTGAACCCCAAAACCACTAAATCTAATTTCAATTGCAGATTACACAAAACACATTCAAAGGTGGAGTGGTGCTTAACTTAATGGATTCTTTGTTTGGCTTTTCTTTTTGTGGTAAATGATGTTAGGTGAGTCTCTTATTGATAATACATAACAAAGTTTTGGTTTTCCTGGTAATTGGTAATATGAGATTCAGAAGCTAGAAGGACCTAATAAGAGCAATGAATTTCATGTTTTAAAATTTGGTTTACATGAATAGGTGAAAAAAATTTCACTAGCATAGCAAGCATAGTTCATGTTTTGTACATTGATTTTAGAAGTTATTCAAAATTCTTAACGCTGCTTTTTACTTGCATTTCATCTACTCTCAGGAAGGTACAAAATCTCAAAGTAAGGCAAAACAGAATTCAACTTTTTTTTGGAGCTAAAAGCTGGTTTGCTATCTTCAACGCCAAATGCTGACAAATCCATCTCCAATAACCTAAAATCCTTCACTTTCAATGATCTAAAGGAGGTCGCAAAGAACTTCCAGAAAGAAAATTTGATTGGGGAGGGACTGAGGGAGGGCTTGGGTTTGCTTTTGAGGGGGGGATAGATGAGAACACCCAAGAACCCAAAAAACCAGAGACTGAGATTCTCGTGGCATTTAAGAAGCTTAAGCCAGAAAGCTTTCAAGGCCATAAGGAATGGCTTGTACGTGCAACACAAATTCTTAAATCAATCTTCTTTACAAGTGGTTGATCTTATTAGCCATGTATTGATTTCCCACCCTTTTTGTTAGCAGGCAGAAAAATAGTTACCGAATAAAGGTAAGTGGTTCATTTGGATACGTAGTTCGTCACATTTTACATTATTACTAAAAGACAATATGTTACATGGTATAGCCAATTCCTTACCCATTATGGGGAGGGGTTAGTAAGAGAACCTGGTAACTAGTCAATTATCTATGGAAGCTTCATCAATCAGCATGAAACTCTAGCGTAACTTATCAGATTCTACTACGATAGTAAAAATAATCTTCCAGTTTTATGAGTTTATGCAAAAAAAAAAAGCTTTGTACGCTAAGAGATCCGTCTAAATTACCACTTTCATTGCCGAAATTGCATGCATCCGTCACTTTCGTCCCTGACATTATGGAAATTACACAATCGTCCCCAAACTCTAGAAAGGTTTTCACATTAATCCTTGACATCCTATTCCTGTTATTCACTCCAGTCCCCCGCTAAGGACTAACGTGACCTCAATGATGATTGTGAAATTAATGTCAAGGACAAAAGTGACGCAAAGTTGGGATGAAAGTGATAGTTTACTAGATTTCTATTCCCTAAAAACTAAGGTAAAGTAAAGATTGAAAGATGAGGAACTTGAAGGAAGCTGCAAAACGATGAAATGATACCCGCAAAGTGTTCTCTTTGGCGTGGTAAGCTTTTGCTCGAACGACATAGTCCTTGTGCTTTTCGAGCAAGCCGAATTTCTTCCTCGAGGACCTAATGAAAATAAACCCAACATTAAAATAATAAAAAAAAAAATTGATGCAAACCCATGATATTTACATTTACATGAGTAATGATAACAGTTGGGGTAGCAAAAAAAAAGGAAAAGGAGGTGGGTTAAGGAACTGACGGTTGAGAACGCTCTTTGTGAGCGCGTCTGGGAATAGCGTTTCTGAGAGACGACATGATTGAGGTTACGGAAGAAGTAGAGTCTTAGTTAGTGCTGTGTTGAGTTTGGAGGGAGAGGGAGAACTGTGGTGTTTGAGCACCTTTATTAGGGTTGTGTTTTAGAAGGGGTATGTAGTGTATGTAGTGTTTGCTGTTTGGCACAAGTGCAAACATAAGCTCAACTGCACAACAAGCAAATAAGCCTTGCGCAAAAAACAAGTCTGACGCGGAAATGTTTGGGCCTTCTGAGTTTGGGCAAAGTATATGTATGTTCACTAAAGTACTTTTTTATTTATGCTTTGGGCAAAGTTTATGTTAGTTCCACTTAATTAATTTTATGAAGGGTTTTTTTTTTATCGTGTCCTTTAGAGCATGTTAAAAAATTTATATTGAGAAAATTTGAATAAAAAATTTATATGATTAATGGAGATAAATTTTACAAATATGTTAATTTCTAGTTCAAATTTAATAGTAAAACTTTTTAACATATGCCTTGAAGGCTCGAACATACACACATACATTAAAAAAATTCATTCTATAAAATCCAACTAGATCTGACCAATCAAATTGATATGGTTCGGTTTAGTTTGGTCTAGATATATTCCATTTATAAAGGTCGAACCGGAATGGATCGAACATAAATGATCTATCCGATTTGGTCTATTAATCACATTTATTTAAATTTTAAAACTGAAAATTCATATACCAAAATAACCGTATCAAATTAAGTATCATTAAAAAAAAAGCCCACTATTAGTATGCCCAGAAATTCATCGGTATGATGTCAAATTCAAATTAATTAATTCTTTTTAGAAATGAGAATGAGATGATACAATGTTAGAGAGAGAGAAGTGAACAAAAGAGATCAAGAGTAAGAGGATATCATTTTTTTTGGAAAGTAGGATAGAGTATAGCTAAGTTACTGATTAGGTGATTAGGTGAGGTGTAGATGATAAAAATATTAAAAATTTGAGTAATCATTTTGGTTTTGTTGATCTAAAAATTTATGAGATCGTGAACCGAACCATAAAGAGTTTGGTAATATTGAGATTGGATCAAATCATGAGATCATACTAGACAATATTTTTTGGTCTGATTCGATTCAGTCTCAACGGTTTCGTGATATGATTCGAAAGCGCTTATTACATCTCTAAAAAAATGATTATATTTTTAAAAATTGATTATAAACTTTTTGGATTTAATATTGAAAAAACGATTTTTTACCATAAAATTACACTGAAAATATAAAACGATAGTGAACAAGTGGAATTTCAATGATATGGCTATGTAGTTATATAAAATATATTCATAGGGGATTTTTCCAAAAAAAAGGGTTTTTTCAAAATAAACTTTTGTGGGGTGTTATCCCACATGTACTGGCAAGCCAGTTTGTTGATGTACGACGATGATAACGGGTTCTCGGTTAAAGAACTCCGCCACCGAGTCGGGATATTCGGGGTGATGTGTGTGTCGTGTGAAACGAGAGAGTTGGGAGAGTTTGTCTCATACCTTGGCCACTACCTTATTTATTGGGAGGAGTATGAGGCAATGTAATGATGAGCCATAATGGAGCATTAAGGCCGAGATGTAACGGCTCCATGAATGTCATCATGAGTAGCAATAATAACTAACCGTTACAACGACGCATTGATTGGCTACTGATGCCGGATTGTCGGTATACCGGATTGATGTTTGTTGGTCTATGATACCGGTTTTTATTTGTCTGTGGAATCGGTCCATAACTGTAGCTCACCAGCTCGGTGTTGTGATGTGAGGAGGATCGTCGAGGTATGAATAGGAAAGACCGATATGAGCATTGAATTTTTCATGACTATGAAACAGTTCCTTAACCCCTAAGAGATTCTTCAAATCTTACAACTGATTTCAAAGGAAGGAAAACAACACAATATTCTTCCTATACAGAACCAGAGTTTGAAGGGGGGAACTCGGTGCAAGGTTTCTCGAATCGTCTAGTGAGTTCGAAGAAAGAAATCTAGCATGAAGATTCCTACTTGCCGAATACAAGACCTAAGGGGGAAGCCTGATTGACGGTTATTCACACTTGGCAAGAGTCCAGGAAGGGGAATTCATCATGAAGTTCTTCTCATTCTAAACCCTAAAGCGGATAGGGAAACTCGACACAAGGTTCATCGCCGTCAACAAATGAGTTCAAATAAGGGAATATAGCAACGTGTTCCTCATATTTAGAAACATGTTGAATATTGAAGAAAATATAAGAGTTATGTCCACTCGGCCAGCAGTTGTCAACCACCAAGCTTCTTCTTTATTAATTCGGTTAAAGCCGGTTTCAAGGGGTATTGGGCCCTTAGGGGGCCTTTTATACTGATAAACTGGTTTCGTGAAGACTCGGGCCCTTAAAGGGCCTCTAATACCGGTAAACCGGTTTTGTGAGGACTGGGGCCCTTAAAGGGGCCTCCAATACCGGTAAAACGATTTTGTGAGGTATCTTTCTAGATCCGGTCCATAACATATACAAATTTCATTCTCAAATATAAAAATTAGAGGGAATACAATCAACTAATTTCTTAATAATCGTGATTTTAGTTTTTTTTTTCTTGAATTGTATATCCCAAATTGGAGGGTGTACTCCTCTACCACCAAGCCCGTAAGATGGTTACACGAAAACATGTCCTATAAAAAGGTGATTTTTTTTTTCTAATAAATAGTGCAGTTACTAGTTTTTTTTTTTAAATATCAAAAACTACATTTTTCTATATTTTTTTAACTACGTATAATTTCTTAACACTTGTTAAAATTTTCCTTTTTTAATCCATTCTCTCCACAAATTTATTACTCCCTTTATCTCATAAAATTAATAAAAAAAATGAAAAAATTATCCCAAATTAAAGTTAAGGTAGTGAATAAAAAAATTGAAATTGAACATTATATTCTACGATTGATTAATTAAGAAAACATACATTAAATTTTTGTTTTGTAATTGATTGATTTGATAAACAATACTACATTAAAAGCATATTTTCTTATTTTTGTTGATTTTTCAAAGTTTTACTAACTTTAATGCTCTTTTAACTTTATACTACTCCATTTGTCGAACAAGATAGTTAAAAAATGGTAAAAACTTTTGTCTCAAAATAAAGTTAAAGTAATTAATAAAAATTTTAAAAATTTCAAATTTTAAATTTTGATTGATTGATCAATACAAAATTCATTAAATTAGTTGCTTGATAATACTTGATTAATGTGTTAAACAAATAATTAAATACATGTTTTTTTTTAAAATTTATTGACATTTGCAATTTTTTACCATTCTTATAAAATAGATGGAGCATATTATTATACTTCCCCAATCCCATAAAGATGATTTTTTTTTTGGAAAATGTTAAAAAGTGTCCTTAGAGCATTGGTTAAGGAAACAAAAGATGTAGTTTTATTTTGAAAAAGGATGAGTTTAAAACTCCGAGAACTAGTGAACTTGAATTTTCAATGCAAATTTTTTTTTAATGTGTTCCTTAACCAATGACCTTAGGACACTAATTAACAATATTTTTTTTTCTCCAAAAATGTTGTCTCATATCAAAATACAGTAAATATTATGAATAACAAGAGTTGGAAATTGCATAGTACACCCTCCATTCCGATTTATGTGTTGTTTTAATATTTTTAATTTGTTCTAAATTATTTGTCGTTTTAGAAATTTGATGATAGTTTAATTAATTTTTTATAACTTTAACCTTGATTTTAAACGTTTTTAAATGTGAGTAATTAGTGTAGCGTGAAGATAATATAATAAAGTTGTCTCATTTTTCTCATGAAAATTAAAGTATTAGTAAATTACTTTCTTAACCTACGTGAAACTCTTAAAATAACGGATAAAATGGAAAGAAATTACTAGTATAACATAGTTTTTTATTAATTTATCATTGAAAAATATATTAAAATAATAAATGCTGCATCCGTTTCTTATTAACTGTTCTTTTTTGAAAAAAATTTTGTTTATTTTTATATGTTTTTTTAAGATTTCAAGAGTGTATTTTTTATTTTTTTATTGTCATTTAATAAATTTCTTAATCAATACCCTCAAAACACTGTTTATTTTTTCTAAGGAGTGAGGGAGGAAATTTTACAGCCTGTATTGTCGTTTTCTCCCCCAATATGATGAAAACCATACATGAATACCAAGAGTTGTTTTTCGCAATTTAATTTTCCAATGCTTGGGAAGAAGGGTTTAATTTAATGTTTTGTTGTGACATCTTGGTTAATTCTTGAAGACAAATACTGTAATGCAGTTGGGACTTGGGGCATAGCGATTTTGTTCTTTTGGCCTTTTAGGAACGCATAAGTCATGCGTATCACTCAATACTATACTACTAGTAGTTAATAATGGCATGAGGTACATATTCTCGTACATGGTACTCCTCCGCTGTTATTTATGGGACACATTCTAAAAGAATTCTTTGATCTTATTTAAAAAACATTTTGTATTTTTTAGGAAGCATTTATTGTTATTTCCTCTTATTTGTCTTTTATTCATTAATGTAAAATAATACATTATGAAATTTCAAATATATGATAAGAAGTTAAAATTGTAATATTAATATATTTTTTTAAAGTTTCAAAAAACTTAATTAGCTTTCTTGATCCGTATGAAATGGATAAATATGCACTATAAATAGAACCAAAGGGAGTACTATACGTGATTTCCACCTGTTTTCATTTTTTACATTATTGGTACCTACTCCCTAGGTCTTTTAGACTATTGCATAATGTATAAATTAAGAAACGAGTAAATAAGGTAAAAATTTAGTAAATTTTGATTAAATTACCCTCAATTAATAATAGGAGAAAGCAATAATAAATATGTGAAGATTATATTGAAGAGAGATGAAGAAATAAGTGATGAAAAAGAAAATTCAATAATTAAGAGTATACTTGAAAAAAGAAGTAATATAAATGTGTATTAAGTTTCTAAAAAAATAATTTATGGGACAAAATAAAAAACCTAAATGAATATAATTTATCAGACGGAGGGAATATTACTTTTGTCATCGTGAAAATGATAAAATTGATAAAAAAAATTCTCAAAATAAAATTAAAATACTAATTAATAAAAAATTACAAATATTAAATTATGATTGATTAATCAATAGGAGTATAAAATATATTAAATTAATTATTGGATAATTAACTAATATATTACATAATCATTAAATATATAATTTTTAATTTTTTCAACTTTTTACTTGGACCAAGGGAGTACGTAAAAGATTTCCTTTTAACAAAATCGGGACATCATACTACCATGGTACTACCATTGAGTACATCAATGAACTATGTGTGTACTCTTTTCTTCTTCACATAATAATGGTAAAAAATAATAATTGGTTGTCTCAAATTAAAATTAAAATAATTAAAATTCAAAAATTATAAATTTTAATTTGTTATTGATTGATCTTACTCCATCTGATCTTATATAAGATTTTTGTGCGATTTGTGGCTGAAATCAATGGGAATATCTCCCACAAATCGCACAATTTTAATAGGAGTATAAGTTTTTTTTTGTGATTTTTCACTTCAATAAAAAAAATTAATTAAATTTATTGGTGGCATTAAAAATATGATATACTTTTTTCAAAATTAAAGTTATTATTTGATAATAAATTGATATTTGAGACAAATAATTAAATGCATGTTTTTTTAAATTTTTTTACTATAATGTTAAATCCCCATAGTCGGCGCCAAAAAAAAAAAACAACGGGAGTTGGCCCAGTTGGCATAAGGGACCAACTAGGATTCCCCGGAATGGCACACAGGGTAAGTAACCACGTGTTTGATTCCTGGGAAGAACATCCCGCTGGGAGAGGCACCCACAGCTCCTCGCACCGGATTATTCTCACGGTTGTCCTAATATTAAGGGCTCTCGTGAGGATACCAGACACCCATAAGGTTTGCACCAAAAAAAATAAAAAATCCTACGAGTACATCTCAGTTCATAATTAATATTCAATTGCATCTCATTAACAATTAAAATTGTACGGTAATAAAACAAGGTTTATTTAGTCCATGAAAATTGAGGATGATTTAGTTTTAGTCCCTAAAAGTTTTATTAACTTTAACTCCTCCTTAATTGTTTTGAAATTTTGGTTTAATTTATGCTGTTTGAAAAATTCCGTTAACTGCTGATTAGGCTAACATGGTATCACATCAGCATACACGTGTGTATGCAACTATTGCATGTCATCAGTAACATGACATGATGATTCAGACCCGCAAAAGCAAAAAGGGTCAAAGCTCAATCCACAAATACATTTGGGTATCCGAATTATTCACGTCATACTATCTATTGTAACATCCCAACTTAAATTTCAAAGATTAATAGTTTTAAAAAAATTCATTCATTGATTAATAATTACAAGATATAATTAAAATTCGATAGTATATTGGGATTTACAGCATGACATTAAGAAAATAATTGGAGGAAGTTCTTTCTTTTTAGCCTTTGTCATTGTGAACCTTTGATTCCTTCCTCCTTCAAGAATCACCTAAAAATGTTAAACCACAAGGAGTGAGACATTTCTCTATAATTTAAGCAAAAAAAATTAAAAGAAATAATAATAGAAACCAGAAAGATCGGAAGTATATTTTTAGTATAAACTTATAGGTGACTTATTAAGTTATTAAAAGATTTTTCGTCTTAATTATAATGTTTTATTCTTAATCAGTTATTGGATTCAACTAACCGGTTAAATTAGAAACAACGTTAATTCTTATTAATTACTCTTTTACATACATTAACTACATTTTATGGTTTATCATAATATTAATTATTAACTCATACTATTTTGTATGAATTCATAGTTTAAATTTTTGATTATATCTCTGAATCTTTATTATTACTCTCCACGGATTTTGTTATTCTTTCTTGTTTATTTATGTATATGGTCATCAAAATTTACAAAGCACACCAACAATAATTCATATTCAACAACTACAATACATATCAAGGAATCATTCACATTCATCAATTCAAACAATCAACACCTTCAGGGGTGTCTCAAAATAACCAATTAAATCTACTTCCTAGGGTTCTTTGCTTTCTACTCTTAATACTAATCAACACTCACAAAAATATTTTGATTTGATATGCTAATATATAAGTAATAACAATAATAATATACTCATCTAAGTTTTTATTTCTTCAATTTTATAACCATTAATATAGTTTAATCCTTAATTAATTCCTTTCTTATAGTTTTATTATGATTTCATTAACTCTTAAGCTCAAATAATAGGAAACATCTCCTCCTTACCTTGATTGAGGAGAGGGAGAAACTTAAAGAGAGAAGACTTCATTTGAAGCTCCTGGTCACTGTCCTTTGATTTCTTCCTTTGGTTCCTTTCTTTTCTTATGGTTTTGAACTCTTAACTCCTATTCTTTCTACTTGATGGTGAAGGACTCATGGTTATTGAGGAATAGAGATGGTGGTTGAAGGAGGATTGAGAATTTGATAGAGAATAGAGTAGATTTAGAGAAGGAAAAAGATTATGAAGTGAGTATGAATGAAAGGAAGTGGAATTTATGAGATTTTTAACGGATTTTTAAAGAAAACCATGAAGATTCTAGAGAGAGGAAGAGTTTGGTCGAAGTTTCTAGAGAAAGGGAAGGAATGAGTGAATGAAACTGAATCAGAACTCTTGTTTTTATAAAGTTTTTCCAGAGGTAATCTATTACCTTGGCAAAATAATTGATTACCTTGACTCTGACTCCTAAAAATTTCCAGAAACTCGTAGATTTTTCCAAATATAATCGATTATCTTGCCATTTGCCAAGATAATCGATTATCAGGTCTCTATTTGGAAGCTAATCAATTACCTTTTATGGTAATCGATTAGTTCCGAAAAATTTCCTTTTTAATACATAGGTTCTAACGTACTGAATTACTATTTTCAACACTTTTAGATTATTAATAGACTCAGGATGTTACATCTAACAAGCTAGGTTATCTCCTAACTCTCTCAACACACAATTGAAACGAAACTTTCTGCAACTAATACACATTATCATTTCCTATACTCAACCTATACTTAACGTCCTCTCACTAAGCACTTGCCTAAGTTCACGCTCTAAAAGATGCATTCTAATTCTCGCTATTTAGGCACTCAATACACTTGATAGATCCTAGTCGAAGATTTATAAAGCCATATGCATAGCAATATTTATCAAAACCAACTTATAAAAGAATTTCCATAATTAAATACATACTCAAATATAATTATAAAATTCAGGTCGTTACATCTATGTCATCCAATACTTGCAACGTGTATGCAGAAGCAAAGATTCGTTAGCCACATTTAGCAATTAACAGATTTTTCCTAATGACAATGAGTAAAACCAAATTTTCAAAACAATTAAGGATGAATCAAGGTAAAAAAATCTTTTAGGGACCAAAATCAAAACACTCATAGACTAAAGAAATAAATAAACACCCAAATGGATTGGCCTAGTGAAAACTAGTTGGGCGCTTAGGAACTTTAGGGTCAAAGGTTCGAGTCGCAGTGAAACAACAATTTTTGGGGAGGATCCATAGCATTGAGTCAAAGATTCGCACAGTTCGCGAATCCGGGATGAATTAGTTGGGACACAAAAAATGTGAAGCCCAAACACCACTATATTTCGAAAAAAACAAAAAAAACAAAAAAAAAACAAAGACATAAGTAAGCTACATGTTAAAGTACATGACAAAAGTGCAAAAGATAAATTTTTATCGTAGAAAATCGAAAGTAAACTCTCTCAATTCTAATTCATCTCCGCTTAAATTTACACTTCCCGAATCATGGAAGACAAACAATAACGCTAAATACCCAATACCCAGAAAAGAAAAAAGCAAAAAAGTTAAAGAGCCATTCTATAACCATGGCTCTGTCATTCTTAAATCTAGAGTGGAATAATAACATATATTAGTAGAAGTTAAGTACAAAGTACAAACCAAAGTAGCTAACCATGTTTTTAAATTGCGATCAAATTAAAGCTGCATTTGTGAACTACTGCCAAAAAATCAATCGTAATTTCGTAATTGCGGTCGTGATGATGTTGCAAAAAAAGTTAAAACCACGAGGCCCGATTTCTCGATTGTGATAGTTGACACAAATTTAAAACTTTGGAACATGTTACTGATGAGGTTGTTGGCTTTGTTGTTGTTGTGAAGTTGTTGTACTTGTAGTTTCAACATTACCGACCATATTTTTCTCTGATCCCTCACAAGCTTCACGATTTCCCTTGTTTTTATCACAACAATCATTCCCAACTTCATTAACAAAAGAAGAGGATGAGTTTGCATTAGCAGGGGTGGCCAAGAAAGTAGGTGTATCATTTCCAGCCATAATGACAAGAACCTTTTCTTCATAAACCTTCTTCATGGCTATTTCCTTCTTTGATGCTGTAGGGTCACCGCTGCTTTCTCTTTCACCATCACCACCACCACTCTCCAAGTCCCTCTGTTCATTTTCATTTTGTAATTGACCAGAGAGTTTCCAGTAAGAGCAGGCTAAGATCAAGAGAGCAAAAGCTATGAGACCAAGCATAGCAGCCAGGCCTCCGAACAAGTATGGAACAGGGGAGTGCCATGTTGAACGCTGAGTAGTACTTGTGTCTGTGTAGGTTAATGAAGATGTTGTTGTGGTAAGAATGGTTCTCATTTTGCTTCTTTTATTTATTTATTATTTTTTTTTTTTTGCTTCTGTGTTTGGCTTTTGGTAGAGGGGAAGAAAGAAGGTTAACAATTTAAGTTGGAGTTTGAGAGAGAGGAGTTGGGGTAGCTGGGTATTTATAAAGGTGATAAATAAACAAGTGGTTGGGATATGTAGGTATTTGAGGAAGAGGTTTCGAGTTTTGGCTTTTTTGAATATAAGAAATTTTGTTGGGAGATTATTCTTAGAATGATTCTACAATCTCAAAAGGATTAGTCAGCAGATGTATACTTTAAAAATAAAATAAAATAAAAATAAACAACCAACCAAGCTAAGCCATTTACATGGTCTTCTTGAAAACATTTTTGAAAAATATTACCAAGTGTTTTGTGACATTTGTTAAGAAATTAAATTTGATTTTAATACATTAAAAATTGAAGTTTTTAAGTTTCCAAAAGAAGAAAGAATTGAGATTTGTATTAATTATTTTACTTTTAAAAAACTTAACAAGTACTCGCATCTAAGACCCAACTTTCTTTTTGTCGTGAATCTTATTTTCAATTTTTAATGACATTAGTTATTTTTCACAAAGATTATATATATATATATATATATATATATATATATATATATCAAATAATATGGGTAACTTTGAAAATATATATTAAATAGTATTTATATTTTCAATGTCATTAATAATACTACTAATTTTTTAAAGGACAAAAACTTTGTTGGTAGAGACAAAATTCACTTTGGTGATATCTACACCTCAGAGAGGATTAATCTTCAGCTATCAGCAGTAAAATACCCTTGGTGCACACCCAAGTTTTTCTAAAGGATGTATTTTTGGTTAAATAGACTTATATATAGACAGAAAAAAAATACTAATTTTTAGCTATCTATCGAAAAATGTTGAAATACAAAAAATAATTACTTCTTTTATAGATGTAGGTCACATTCTAGAATAATAACTTTGTCTTGTATGTGAATTACTTTCTATTTTTAAGAAGTGTTTAATTCTTTTTTCCTAAAGTATATTTATAAAATAAGTGTTCCAATTAAAATGAGTACTCTACGTAAAATCGATAAAAGTGTGAAATTAATAAAGTTTTTAATTAGAAACTAGAAAATAATTATTTATTTTAATTGATATATTTTGATTAAATACTACTCCTACTTATAAATAAAAATGGAGAGGTAGTGTTTACCTTTGAAAAATGGAGAGGTAGGGAGGGGTTGATAAATGAAGAGAGTTTGAGAGAGAGGAAAGTGAGTGAATGGCTTTCTGAATGTGATTAGGGTCACGGACATGACCCTGTTTTGTTGTTCTAACTTTTAAGGTATTCCCACAGTCTCTAATATAAAAATAAAATATTTATTTCAATTTCAAATATAAAAAAAAATATTTTTTAATTCAAATATAATGATTTTTAAAATATTTTTAAAAAATGATTGTCTCTTTTATTTATATAATTTCAATACTTAAAAAATTAATTTTTAATTTTCAATTGGAGTAGTATTTTTAACGCGCAACGCAATGGTGCTGTAGGGTCCTATGCTAGTACTGATTCTTTCATCTCCCAAGAAAAGGAGAAGTGAACAACTTTATCGGCAACAAAAGCAAAATCAAAATTTCCTTTTTATTTTTACCATTGTCTTTAGATTAAATTGTCACTTTGGTCTCTGAATTTACATAACATTTTTATTTTAGTCTTTAAAATTAGTATAAATGTTTTTAGGTCTCTGACTTTCTAAAAAGTCATTCACATTAATTATGTCCTTAACCCCCGTCAATAGACGTTAACGAAGTGATAACGTGACTGACTGGGGCCTTAAACAACGTAGCTTTTGCGTCCTCGTATAACTGAACACTTCAAAATATGCACACTTCAAAACATGGCAATGATGCAGCTGAACATGGAAATAACATGACACTGATGCAGCTGAACATGAGACTGGTGCAGATGAACATAGCACTGGTGCATCTAGTGAGACTAGCGTGACAGTTTACTCCGTTATAAGTGCACGAGAACACAAAAACAACGTTGTTTAAGGCCCGAGTCATATACATTATCACTTTGTTAACGTCTATTGACGAGAATTAAGGGCAGAGATTAACGTGAATGACTTTTTACAAAGTTAGAGACCTAAAAACATTTTTACTAATTTCAAAAACTAAAGTAAATAAAATGTTGTATAAATTTAGGGAGCAAAGTGACAATTTATTCATTGTCTTACAATTACATACGGAGTACTTATTTTCAAAGGTTTTCTCTTTTATCGTAGTGTTGAATTTGTTCCAAACTTGATTGGTACTTATAAAGTTTGCTGCCTGTAATTCTTTTGATCTAGAATATATTAAAAACAAAAAAAAAAACAAAAAACACACCTGTTAAAATATTTAACTGAATGCATTTAGTTTCATTTTCATTACCTAAATTCCCCTCCATGATAATGAGAATTAAAATGAAATAAATGAACGAAACTTGTTTTAAGAATAACAAAAGTTAGATATTGAATGCATTTAAAATAAAATAGTACGGAGTATATATGAATTAAATAAATGAGTTTTCTTAACCTTGGTCCTATTAAAAAACCCTAAATAAAAATATCAATACGGGTTGGGATAAGTGGTAAGCGGTTCGGTCTTACTTAAACAAGGTTTCAGGTTCGATTCCTTGTGAATGCAGAAAATTTATGTTGGGTAATTCACATGCCATAGTCAGGCACGCGACCCGGGTCAGATTCGGATATACCTAGGTAATACTTGAAAAATCGGATGGACAACAAAAAAAATTATTTTGAGGATAATAACATTTAATAAGTTATAATTAGTTAATATTTGTTTACATTTTAGACAATCATAAATGAGATCTTTTTTTTGTTTATATTCGACATCGGGAAATTCTATTTGCACTCAGATTTTGTTAATTGCATCCAGTTTTTATGTTGTCTTGCTCATTATCTTCAAACGTGCAGGAGTGACTTACACCCATATTTGTTTTTTTTACATTTGGAAAGAGCTTCCAATTGGAAAGACTTTCCGATTGAAAGACTTTTTTGATCGGAAGGTCTGCCTGATTGTCCGATCGAAAAGTCTTTTCGAATGTATAAAAAACAAGTTTTGATGTAACGTATTGATATGATCCGAAATAAATCGTACATTCGAAAATACCTTTCGATAAAAAGGTCTTTCAATCGAAAAGATCCTCTGAATTCATAACAAAAAAAAAAACACACATTTTTGAAATTTCACATTAAAAAAAGGGTGCAGTCAGTAAAAACAGGTGCAGATAGAATTTGCCGTAAAATTTTATTTCTTGGAAATTAATAAAATCCTAAATTGATCTTTGGTTTTAAATGTGGGTTTAATTGATTTCTAATAAAGATTAAAGTGCTAAAAAATTTTGTTCTAAAACAAAACTAATTTAACCCCCTTTTAAAAAAATTTATGACCATTAGAGTTTTCGATATTTTAGCATGAAAATCTTAAGAGACCTAAATAAGTCTTCACCCAGGACAAAAAATGAAGACTAAGTTCTCGAAGAATTAAAGAAAAAAAAAAGATAATGACAAAGTTTTCGAAGTATAAAAAAGTTGATTTTTTTTAAAGGAATTCAGGATTTTTTTTGCTGGCATTCATCTTTTATGATTGAATTAGTAAAATTTATAAACGTGGTTAAAAATAAGTTCGTAACCTTGTTTGGCTAGGGGAGATTTTCAAAAAAGCCTCAAATATTACGAGAACTAATTTGACGAGCTCTTTAAAATGATTCATGTTATATATAATCTCTTGACTCTCTCTTTTTGTATTATTTTATCCTTTTTAGCAAGTTACCTACTGGCTTTACCAAACACGTGAGCGTATTGGCCTTAATCCCCCTTAACTTTTAAGCCTTCAGTCAATTTTTCAGCATTCACCTAATTTTACCAAACTCAACATATCTTTAATTTAAAGCTAATTTTTTTAAGATCATTATGATGAATTGATGATCAATAATAATTAGATTTAGATAAGTATAGAGAACCAAAAATTACTAAGGTATTTTATGTATGTATGCAAAAAGTATCAGCTCAAGTTAAAATGACTAATAATTAGTTTTTAATGTACAGATGTATATATTTATTTATAATAAGTAATAAATTTTCATATTATATAAACAATAGGCACCCATATAAAAAGGAGGAAACTGTAATTCTAATATTATTTGCCAAACTCTGTTATTTACAATATATAAGCTAAGTTGTATATATGGTCTAAAATTGAATTTGATATACTAGTTTCAAATTAAAATAAGGTTTCATTGTCATAAGTCTCTGAAGTTTGAGGTATTTTTGTCAGCAAATACCTTTATTTTTTTCTCAATGTCTGACTTCCCAAGTTACTTCGGGTTTGTCATATACCCCTACTATTAATTCTGATCAAGTTTGCAAACATGTAACAATCAGAATCCTTGTCAGATGCAGTAGCTTAGTCATGTGGTGCCGTGTGATGTCACACTGACGAATACGACCTCTCTCTTCAATTTTTTTTTCTTTAACTAAAAATATAAAACTTTTTAGTTTTTTAAAAAAGGAGGATCTTCGACCATGTATGTGACACCACGTGCTTAACCTCTTGCGTCTGCTTCTAACTAGGATTCAAATTTACATGTTAGCAAAATTGGCCAAAATTAGTAGTGGGGACATATGACAAACTCATAAATAATTTCGGAGAGCCGAACATTGAAATAAAAATAAGGATATCAGACAAAAATACTCAAACTTTAGAGGGTACTTGTGACATAATTAAGCCTTAAAAATAAATTGTCTACCGTCATCAAGTGAATAAATTTATGAATGTTGACTAATGTCTTAAGTCATTATTTAAGTATCCAAAAAAAGTAATTTTGCATTAAAAAAAATTTATATTACAAAAACTTTTGAATTTATTTTTTCACTACTAACTTACTCTTTTTTCTTTTTTTCGGATGAACCATGGTGTCCACCCACACAACTGGGTGACTAATCCCTCGCACCACGGTCGGGCCCTTTAGGGGGCGATGCTCCCAGTAAAGCTTGCTTCATTCACATGCGCCTCGGGAACGACTCGAACTCACGACCACATGCTTAAGGAACACAAGCCCCTTCCACTTGTGCCAGCCTCCACTAGTTTCGTTTTTCTTTTTTTTTGGTAGACTAACTTACTCTTTTTTCATTCTCAAACAAGTGCTTTTAGCTAACTCGTTAATCAGACTTTAAATTTATTTGTAACTCGAATGACTCTAGTGATGAAGGAAAATTTATTAACTTTTCAAGTAAACAATTAATCAATTTCTCTCTTGACCTGACGACGACCCTTGTCACTTTTAAATAATATCATTGATCATCAAAAAAGTTTAAGGCTTTGTTTGGTTAGAGTGATTTTAGAGAGGAGAAATTGGGAGGAGAGAAAATAACAAGGAGAAAACAAGTTTTTCTCCTTGTTTGGTACAGGAGCGAAAATTAGGTGGGTTCCATCAGAAATTTTTTTCTCTCCCCATAAAAGAGAAAATGAGAGGAAAATGAGTTTTGACATGTAAAATTACCTATGTATCCTTCATTTATTCACTTTACTTGATGATTTTTTTTTTTTAAATTTCAATTGGAAAAAAGTAAAGCTTTTTTTTTAAAAAAATATTTTGGACTCAGAATTTTTAACATGTAATACAAATTTGAAGTAAGAAAATCTTTGATTATGCTAAATATATATTCATGTAAAAAAGAAAAAAAAAATATTTATTTGTATTTTGTAAAACAAGGGTTTAGTTGTCTTTTGACAAATTTGTTGTTTTCTTTTTTCTCTCCAACCAAACGAAAAGAAAGAAAACTCAACTTTTCTTTGTTCCTCATTTCTTCACATTTTCTCTCTTACAAAACAATTAACCACAAAGTCTACCCATTTTCTCACTATAATCTCTCTTCTCTGTTTCTTTCGTGCAACCAAATAAAGCCTTAACTCCGTGATGATCTAGTCATTGATTCAAACTTTCAGGGACTGAGTTTCTAACATGCATTTATATTGGAAAAAAAAAAAAAAGAATTGTCTGTGACAATATTCATCCTTTGAAGTTTGTACATATACTTGACCCGCGGAAAATCTATTATTAGAGTTATCTTTGTACCAATTGGACAAGAGAGAATGATGAGAGGTAGAAGAAGATCATAGACATGATATTTCCTCCGGCTTGAAATATAAGCAACAAAAAACATACCTCTTTTGATTTAAAATATAAGCAAAACTAACCAACTTTCTTAAATTTTATTTCATTCCCAATGTCACTTTCCAAAAACATCGCTTCATTCCCAATGCAACTTTCCTAAAATACCTCTATTCTTTTATAAATTTGAGGAAATTAAATACATCAACTAATCTCCTTAATAAGCGTAAAATTAGTTGGTTTTACTTATAATTCGAGCCGGAGGGAGTATGAATTATGATGATGTCATTCGGAGACAATTTGCACTTTTAAAATATGTGGGGTTCAAGAAAATAATTTAGCACAATGAAAGATGATATCTGCTTTTTAACTTGTAGAGTTCTCGTTCTAGTATGCAAGAATGTGAGTCACGTACTAGAAGAACATAAGTTTAAATTTTATTAACAATGTCAAGATTTCATTAATAGTATATACAAGTAAGTCCGATAGCCCAGTTGGTGGCTGCAGGGACACTTAGGTGCAGGGACACTTAGGATTTTCCCCTCCCCAGGTCATGGGTTCTAGTCCCAGACCTCTCATGTAAAAAAAAAAAAAAAAGTATATACAAGTAATAGATAATATATAAATAAATATTTTGGTGAATTGAAATTAGACTTGACTTTACTTAATTATGAGATCCAATTCACATAAACTTTAATATAAATATAAAAAGGTCACTAATCCCCTTCCGTCTCTAATAAATAATAATAATGCATTACATATGAAATGTCTCTTGCCTCTTGAGGGAGGGGATGATGTAATCTCACATAATTAGTGAAAATAAGAAAAAGAGCGTCTTATCCACTTTAGGTGAGCCACCTTCCAATGTGGGTTATTGGTCCCCATCCTATGGCCACAGTGAAAGCGCACCATATGCTGTATGATTAGATGTTTATATATAGAGAGCTAGTGAAAGTAACCGCAATCATCAACAAAAGGATAAAAGAGAATAAGGAATGCGGGCAAAATGGAAACAAAGCTGCTGCGGCTTTCCTTTTGTTTCATCATTTGGATTTTTTGATTTGATCTCTTTACGGTTTCAATTATATGATGAAAGTATGAAACTAATGTTAGGGCCTTTACACTATTGATGAATGTTGAGCATAGGAACCCCTTATTACTCTTTATATCGGATTAGGTGCTTTGATTGTCAGAAGAATGTGATTGAGAGAGCATATTCGTATTTATTATCCCATCAATTAATTCTTCTACAGCATTATTCCATTAAGCATTCCTATTAGGGTAGGATTGTTTTGTTACTTGATGAGACAGATACACAACAAACCAATTCAAATATAAAAGGAATAGTAGTAAAAGATAAAGTTTTGTTTACCTGTAACATGAAAAAGAAGAAAAATTCTTGTAGTCTTTAAAAAGCTCATCGTTCTTTTTTAAATGATAAAGAAAGTAATCTTACCTTCTCCCCATTTTCACATGCTTCCTCCGTCCTATTATATTGGTAAAAAAATGCAAAAGAATTTGTCGAATAATAAAGTAAAAAAATAAATGAAAAATTTTAAAGATTGTATATTGTATCGATGATTGATAAGTAAGTAAGAAAAACATATTTAAAGATTGTTTTTGAGACAATATTGCAATATGTATTAATCGTAATGATATGAAAATTTATATAATATCAATATGTAATTATTGAGTGAATAATGCATTATTATATTAAACAGATACACTCTTATATTTATTGATTTGTTTGACTTTTATCAAGATAATGAGTCGAAAAAAGTATTTTTTTTTTAATCAGCAAATTTCCACATATCTTTAACTCTACCGCCCTTTAAATTTGATTATAGCTAACTAGATGAAAGTTAAAACATCTCCATCATAATAAAGCTTTTGCTGACTTCATTTAAGATTAAAATCACTAATAGTATAAGCAACGGACCGGTTCAAAAGCATTTCATTATTGGAGCTCCTTTCACTCTTCACTCGTGAATTTCGGTTGTTCATGAGATTGGTGAAGCTAACCAATGAACTATGATGTTTCGTTTTACTCCGATTATATTCCGACTTTGTTTATGACTTTATGTCTTGGTGTAGGTATATAAGTTATGATAAATGGACTTATAAAATTAACAACAAACAAGTTTACATCATAAAAAGTGACACGCGTCATTTGTTAATTAATTAATAATGAGCAAATGACATATGTATCATTTCTTTTATGTTGCAATTCGTACGTTAATTTTAAAGGTTTACGAATATTTTTGTATGTATATATGTGTTGCGCTGCTTTTATTTCGTCATTTGTTACAGGACTGTTGACAGAAACTACACTTACAACACACGGATGCAGTGAAGGCCCTCTTAGGTATGTGAAGTAAGAGAATCTTTAATACTTTATGTAACTTAGAAAACCAGTGCTTCTCTGTTGTAAGATTTATGATGCCAATTTTTTAAATCTCAGGTGGTAAAAAGGTCAAGTTATGTGGCCTGATCCATTATGTAAATTTGTTTGGAGTTGCTATTGGTATAGAATTGCTGCCTCAGTCAATATGGTGTGAGTTTACATCAAATGCCCTTAGTTACTCTTTTTCTTTGGCTTAAGTGGCAGTCTTATAACATGTTTGTCCCCCATGTGGTGTCTTTATGCAGTTATCATTTTGTAGGTTGCAGCTATGCATTAGTATTAGTATAAGGTCTGGTTCTGTGGGATAGTTTCTACTGTTTAGTTATAAGTCATCTTGGTGTTTTTTGGGCATAGAAGGAATAGTCCACTATTAACCTACCAAATTTAATATATATAATTTCTGGGTTTTTATTGAACTCTTTAAAGTTCATCGATTCCCCAGATTTCGACGTTCTTTATGAACAAATCATTTAATGACTTCATTATGAAGAATCTAAATAGGAGAAGTGAAAAGAAAGGGAAAAAAATATAGCAGAGCAACCAATTACTCAAATGCAAGTGTGTACTTAGTAATATATAACCTTGTTATGGCTAATGCTCCCAAGATTGCTCAACTTGCTATTACTCACTGTTGCTACTGCTAAACATATTCATATCATTCATTCGACATTCACTTTACTTGCAATCCTGTTAGCTGATTTTTTTACTAGGATGTTGACAAATATTTTTCTTGTTAAGAAATCCTTTACCGTTTGGTCAAGTAGAAATGACAAAAATTATTTGTCTAAGTGCTGATATGATTTTGCATTAGAGTTTTTGTAATTGTGTTTATATGTATTTATATTATGTAGGAGAGGTACAACGTCGTTGTATGGAGGCTCTCGAGAATGGTGAGGGTGCTTCATCTATTCAAGACAATGTTGCATTACACACAGAGAATGCCACAAGACAGTGATGATGCCATGGTGATGACTATATCTCCTTTGCACTTTAGTGGCATTGCCTTTTTAGATATTGGACCTTTTATGTTTGTGCTACATTGTTGGTACATTAGTTTATGTTATAATGTGTTTTGAGATATTAGATTTTTTTTTAAAGTTTGTGCTAAATAGGTGGCTACTTAAGTTTGTTTTATGTTAATGTGTTTTGAGATATTGGACCCTTTGTTTCATGGCAATTATTGGATTCTCTAATTTTGGAATTTGATGTCTAGCCATTTTATTTAGTTTAATGCTATTTTTATTTAGTTTAAATCTGTTTTTTAGAGTTTGCAGAAAGAAATTGGGAAAAAAAAATAGTGACAAAATATAAACGTTGCCATTATTCAGTTGTCGCAAATAACAGGCAAAAAACAAATTTTTTTGTGACTGAAATAGAGACGGAATAAAAGCGTCGCTAATTTTTTCAGTGGTCACATTTCTGGTGGAATAGCGACCAGAGTAGCGACCGGCTATTTTAACCGTTGCGACGGAAAGTTCCCGTCACTATTTGCGACTACATTGCAAGCCCCACTTTTTGCGACGGATTCTTGGCGGTCGCAAATTCCGTCGCAAACATGTTTTGCAACCGAAAATTCGTTATTTTGCGACAACTTTTTCCGTCGCTAAAACGCATTTTTTTTTTGCAGTGGCTGCTTTTATTTCGTGATTATATTCCCTCCATTTCTCGAGAGAAATTTTCTCTTCATAAAATAAGTTTATATATTATATATAGTAAAATCAATGCAACATTAATTATAGTTTTTTTTTTTAAAAAAAAAACTTAAATTATAGTTTTTACAATTTCAATTTTCAATGTCATTATTATAAAAAGATAATAAGTAAAAATTTAATTAGAAAAATAGTAAAAGGCAAAAAAAAAAATCCAATTTAACATAAACAAACATATCAAATACTCTTTAATTAATATGTCACAACCTTACAAAATTTATATTCAAAATAAGAAAGAGTAGTTGTATTTTTTTTTACTAAGGGTAGTGTGTATGTCTAACAGCGGTAAGTTCAACACCAATATTTTTTTTTTTTTTGCAATATAGAGATTATCAAAATTGGTTCTAACAAAATCCTAATTTATTGTTCTTTCTCCGTCTCCCTTCTCCTCTTTTCTTGTTCTTCTGATTCTCCGGTCACTGAGTGAGTGAGGGAGAAGGGGAGGGAGTTTCGGTCCCTCCCTTTCGGTGTGAGGGTTGTCTTGTTTTTTCAAGTTTTCTCTCAGTTTATCTAGGTCTCTCTCTTGCTTTTGTGTAAGTTTGAGTTATAAATAAATGTCAATTTTTCAGTTATTGTTTGGGTGTTTTTGTTTGAGGGAGGTATGTGTGTTGTTGCAGTTTCTAGATCCGATGGCTCCATTCTCTTTTAAAATAACTGAAACAGGTTGTTGTTCATGACAGTTTTTTCCTTGCAGACTTCTGACTCGGCTTCTCTCTAGCGAATCTCTGTTCACATATTTGATATTCCTTGTTCAAATATTTGTTGTTCATGACATATTAAGGTTGTTGAATTTCTTGTTTGAGACCGCTTTAGGAAAAGGTTGATGACTCATGCCCGTTCTTGGAAGACTGGTGCATACTACTTTTTTTTTTTAATGATGTTTGTGTGAAATCTATGTATTTTAATTTGTTTTGATATTGCTGGTTTTGATTGTAATATATTTTCTTCTTAAATGAATTACATATTTCCCCGTAAAAAAATTGGTTCTCATTATATTTTTCTATAATTATGATAAAAAAAAGATCAAACTTGTGATATTATGTTTTTTTTTAAAAAAATATCTAAATGCCAATTACTAATTATGTTGGTTAAATAATAAGAAATAATTTTGCCTTGCCTTGATGTCAGTGGTATGGATTTCAATAAAAGTTTACGGTATACTAAACTTTTAACATATTAGGTGAAATCAATGTCATTAAAATCATATCGGTGATATTAACAAAGTCTAACACAGTTGATAGATAGCTGAGTTTCTTAAGCATAATATCAACTCTTGTTATGGTGTGAAAATTTTTTTATTGGGAAGGTTACCAATTTCGATGATTTTTCCGTTTTGAGAAAGATTAGTCATGACTTGTCAATAATCGGAAGACATTCTTGATTTTTTAAAAAAAAAATCATATCGATGATCAAATTAGACAGAATATTGAGACTATCCTAGCGGTAAGAGCTTTACTTTTTGAACCCCTTTGTTTACTCACGAGCCCCCATTTTTTCCGTTTTATACAAGACGGAAGTACATTTTTCTGCCTTATACAAGGCGATAGTGTAAAATTATCATATTTTTTCCGCCTTATACAAAGCGGACGTGCAAAATTACCATTTTTCCGCCTAGAAAGAGACGGAAAAAACTGATAATTTACACTACCGCCTTGTATAAGGCGGAAAAATGCACTACCGCCTTGTATAAGACGGAAAAAATGGGAGCCGATGAGTAAACAAAGGGGTTCAAAAGTAAAGCTAAGCGGTAAAGAACTCATGCATGCTGATTCAAGGTTTGGTGCTCAATTCTCAGCAGTAGCGTATGTGCATATGAGCAGTTTACCCGATCCGGTTCATAGTGATTATGCTCGGTTTTCAATGAAATCGACAAATTTATGTGCATACATAGACTGTGTGAATGATCTTTCGAACTAGTCATGTGTTTGGATACACACTTCTCGGAAGGATCCACCTGGTGAAATATTATTATCAAACAATTTATTTATTTTTTATTACAAAGGAGGTACCTGGACTAGAATTCAGGACCTATGGGGCTAAATTAACTAGCTATTCCTACAGCTACCAACTGGGCTGACTTACGCGAACATAATTTATTTTCTTTAAATTATAGTATTATAGGCGAAACAATTGAGAAGGATATTACACTCAATGCCTTATCAAAAGACATGATTTATGATAGGCCTTTATGGCGTCGTTTGATCCATGTAGCCGACTCGAACTAGTGGGACAAAGGCTTAGTTGTTGTTGTATAGTATTAGTTAATTTTACAAAAAAAAAAATTACCAATAACAATAATAAGCATGAAATAATTGATTTTTTTTACTTCTGAGCAACGCAATATACAAACAAAAGCACCACAAATGGGTTAAGAAAACAAAACGCTCGAGCAAAATTTCGTTCAATAATATTATTTGTACAATTGAATTCGACAACTACAACTTATGAAAAAAGAAATTTTATTTCTATTTGTCATTTACTTTATATCTTTTTAACAATAGCAAAAAATCAATTTTTATAGGAAAAACAAACATTTTACTGGAGTATTTCAATTTTTCTTTATCACTTTAATCGACCTTTTCTAAACAGAATTGATATTACGTTTGAGGTCCTTTCTACTGTTCATTAATAGTTTGGCTGTCTCTGCCTGGATTTTCAGCCGGTGGTAAATATTCTCCGTAAAAAAGGCAAGGATAATTCTGTGCACGCGGCTGCTGGAGGAGCTTTAATTCTCTATGAACTCCCTCCGGTTTCATTGATAAAAATTAAAAAATAAATTTTTTTTTTGCAAAAATTAACTAACTTTTTATTTTCAATATAATCATTTTTAAAATATTTTCATAATGTGGTTTAGACATTTAATTTTTGTTTCATTCCAATGTAAATTTACTAAAATAGTCTATTTTTTTATAAATTTGAAAAAATTAAATACACTTAACTAAAATTAATTATATTAGCTTAAAATGAAATCTGAGGATGTACGTCGGTATGTAATATTAGTGGGAATATGTTTGTAAATGCTGGCAGGTGCTGTAGTCCTCATTGTAATCATAGATTAAGGATAATGTCTAGTGGTGCCATGGTCCCAATTCCCAAATTGTTCACTCATTAAACACCGGTAGCCATAATGTTTATGTGCATGGACTTGTTAATAAGGGCGTTTGTTAAAGTTTTTATAGTTAGAAAAACAATTATGGATGCATATTATTTTGTGTCTCGAAAATTTAAAAAAAGGCATTTTTCAATGTTTATCTATCACATTTGACTACTTAACAAGTGTACCAAGGACACTTGTTAGTATTTGCCTTATTTGTAAGTGTTTCTTTATATGTTTGGATTAAATTCCATAATTTTTTTGGGGGAAATACCCTTTTTTTTTTAATAATCTTGTCGGTAACAAAGAAATAATAAAATAGAGAAACAAAATAACCGTTACACAAGTTTTTAACATGAAAAAAGCTTTAAAATCCGCGAAAGCAATCATGATCATTACTCCCTCCGGTCCTATATATAGAACATATTTTAGAAGCAATCTTTGGTCCTATATATAAGACATTTTGTATTTTCTATGCATCATTTATTGCTTTTTCTCTTTTTTGCCCTTATTAAATGCATGTGTTTTTTGTTGTTCATTAATGAGTGAATTTTCCAAGAAAAGTTGAGAGGGTAAAATTGTAATGTTACAATATATTCTCATAGAATTCATGAAACTAACTACTTTTTCTTGATCCGAGGAATATGATTAAGTATGTCCTATATATAGGATCGGAGGGAGTACCTAAAAAGGATCCAAAAATATTATCAAATTTTTGCAACACATAAATTCCATCGATTCCGATATGCTCACTTTCTCCAAAACCTCATAGTATCTAAACTATTTATGACAATATTCTAATATAATATTTCTAATAAAACCAAACAATTTTCTCGATTTTACTTTTCTTTTCTTGTGCTTGCATAATTTTGGCTATGTAGATACCATCATACTGGCCTTGAAATATCACCACAAAACTCCAATAAGCGTGGCTTTTTTTTAGGGAAAGTGTATTTTATTCATAAATTAAAAACAGTATAAATAATGACAAACATGACAATCCGATAAGCATATTACTAGAGTGAAAGTTGAAAAATGAATTGAGTTTCAAACTTTCCAATACCATTTCAGAAGTACACTTAATTTATACTCCCTTCTTTTTCATATGTATTGTTGATATATATTTTCTCTTATACTCTATTTCATATATATTGTTTTTTTACAAAATACAATATATAATTAATGATATTTATTCCAACTATATCTTTATTTATCGCACTCTTTTTTTTTTACTTCTAATATTTTTATTTCTCTCTTCAATAATATTTTTTTAAAGGCATTATAGTCGAAATATCCCAAATTTTTATACCATTTAACCAGTTCCTAAAACTCGTGTATAACCTTAAAATACACTACTTATAAAATGGATACATGGAGTAAATTTTTAGTTTCACCTCCATTTAATTTTTATTCTAGCATGAACTAACAAGACCCAACAAGTAATTGAGTTCAATAAGTATGGTAACAAATGCTCGATTTACTCCCTCCGATTTTGTTTATAAGATTTTTTTGGGTTTTTATTTTGATCCTATTTATAAGACTCAATTTCAATTTTCAATAGCATTTAATTACTTCTTTCTACAAAGACCTCTATTAAGTTAACACATTTTAGAATATCAATAATAATTATAGAGATAGCAGTTTTCACATAAGCAACTTTATAAAACATTTTTGCATTGTAAACTTAAACATTTAAGACTTTGAACTTAGTAAATTTATGTTTTCAGTACTTTTTTTTTCTATTTTTTAACCTTTTATTTAGGGCTGAGGTTAAACAAACCCTTTTGGAAAATTATATCAATTTTTCACATTTCCAATGCCACTGACAAATTTAATCATTTTCCTTGGTACGAGTGAAAAACCCCAAAATAATCTTATAAATAAGACCGGAGGAGTATATGGAGAAGAAAAAAAAAACTCATTTTAATGATATTCTCGTCTCAAAATGGATCAGTATGAAGCATGCCGAACTTTTCTATCTTTCTGTATAATTAGTAGATTCAATTTGGTTGATTGAAGTATCATGAGGTCACTTCATACATGAGTCGACCAACTTGAGCGGCAAATTGAGGAGGGGTTTCAATTTGATGTAGATTTGTCATGGCCCAACTAAGATCTGAAAATAATTATAAACATTAGCAGATTCGATCTTATTTATGGTGCGCCACCCTCTCTGCCTGACAGGCCCCCATTGCCTCCGGGAACTTGTTTGTCACATGTGTGGGCATGGCCCCGATCGGATGATTTCATAATTTGGTAACTTTGCTAACTTCGTTATATCTGAATTGTTAGATGAAAAGTTGATGGTTTCAGTTTTAGATTTTGTTTTACACTAAACTGTTAGATCTTTAGTTTCAAGTCACCATAGGAGGAATATACTTCAATACATAAGGCTTCAATGCATTTATCCCCTCAATGATTTTTTCTCATTTGCAAAGTTTGTTTTCTAATATTATTTGGATGATCCATGTTTTCAAAATTTTTCGATTATGCAATATTAGTCTATCTTTTCATTAAATCTTCAACCAAAATTTATACTTGTCATTAGTCACGTAAGCTTTTTTCATCGATACAAAAACTTTTAGGGGTCTAACAACATAACTAGAGAAAGTTTGAGGCTTAATTGGACTACCCGAAGAAAATTGAGAGACAAACTTCACACATGAAATTAAAGTTGAGAAGGACATTTAAGCCTATCGATTAAGTGCATGCAAGTGGTGACTCAATTCTAATGTGATGCATATCCCCATCAAATGAATGATGGCAGTTTAATTTCAAGTGTGCACCATCGTATATGTCCCACATTTTCATCATCTTGCAACAACATACGCGAGGACGCATTCGTACGAACCTGAGTGCCCTGTATTTGTCTGTTATTATTACTAATTTTTTTTTTTTTGCCTTTTTGCAATGAATATTTGTCTGTTAGGTCATTACATAGTAATGCCCACATCATTTGCCTGCCCCTAAAGCCTTTAGTTAGCTGGTATAGATATACCTTCCTCTACCGTCAGCTCCATATGTTGTTTAGTTTAGGAGGTCCCTGGCTCGATTCCAGCCGTGGCCCATTTCACTTTTTCCATTGCAATTTTCCATTTCATGAAGTTAAAAAATATGAAGAAATGATGGAAGTTGGAATCGATCTAGGGTTCCTTGACAAATTTAAAAAACAACTTACCACTATGCTAGACCATTAGTAATGTTTTAGATATAAATACCAACAAAGTTTGTTGCACCCCCTAAATTTTTTTCAAGCTCCGCCACTGCTAATAACGGAATACCACATCAGCAGTTACATCGTGTAAGGTAACATCAAATAGGTAGTATGACTTGTATGATACAGGCACATGGACGCAAAATTTTGCATATAAGACCATTTTGCGTCCGTGGGTCTGTTTCATCCACATCATACCACCTATTATGCTACATCACACCACGTGACGATTGATGTGGTGTTTTGCTTAACACATTAGCAAATAACAAATTTTTCATAACGACAGAGACCAAAACCAAAACATTTGTAAACTTAAGGAATAATCCTAGTCAAAATAATTTTTAAAGACTAAAATCAAAACACATTAAACTTCTAAGAACTAAAAACACGAATAAGCCTTTATAGAACACTCAACAAACGATTATATTTCAAAATTATGCTTGTTTTAACTTTTAAATATTATGCTTCTTTTAAGCTTTGGAAGCACTTGTGCTATGCTCTCCTTGCATTTTAGCCTGTCTTTTTTTAAGAAAAAATATATTTACTACTATATTTGATCAAGTTTAACCTGTGAATGAAGGTTAAAGTTTTTAACACTATCCACAAATTGTATACACTTATTTTTTCTGATTTTTATTATAGGTTATATTTAAATAAATTATAAAGATCAAGAAGAGTAATTACAATTTTTTTAAATTTTAAAAATTATTTTAATATTATAATTTTATCCTCTTAGCTTGTATAAAAAATTTCATAAAAGTATTGTTTCATATTAATGAATAAATAAATAAATGTCTCCTAAAAATTACAAAATGACTTATCTTCTAAAAAATACAAAATGACTTTTAAATAGGATCGAAAATTTTTTCTAAAAAATAACTTATAAATAAAATCTGAAGGAATAATATTACTAATTTTATTTTACAGTTAGTAGCAGTTTAAAGCATTAGTCAACTCATTTTCACTTTCCATATATACCCTTCAGTGGTCCTTAATCCACAGCATTTCTTATAATCCTATTAATGATAGTTGGTGGTTTTCTTACTAACTGATTAGTGTCAATTTCATGTAAATTCTTTCTGGCTGATTATTGTACTGTTAACAAATATCTCTTTTTTTATTCGTAAAGAACATAATCTTCCTTTAATTCATTATGGAATTCAATAGTTGAGTCATTTCAGCATATTGGTACAATTTAAGAATAGAATTAATAGAAATACATGTTATTTGAATATTTATATTTAATATCTAAGTTCAATACATATCATTTTGGATCAGGATGTGAAAAATAAGAAGAAATAAAAATTGAAAAATTCATCATTTTTCACTCAAAATAGTAAATGTTAAATTTAAATATTAAATATAAATATAAATATCCAAAATATATTATTACTGACAAGAGTGTTTCTCTAGCGTAGCAAATAGCAAATATAGTTAGAAAATAAAGATACCAAATTATAGGAACACCTTTTCCCTCTAACATCATGCAACAATGTCCACCTTGATGCTTCATTTTTTATGCTTTATTATGTCAAAATATATTCTTCACCTATTCCATAAGCCCCACCAACGAGTACTAATGTTCTCTAACTTTGATTCTTCCGTTTCTTTGGTTCACTTTTATTCGAACTGTCACGCACATAAACCGGCCATAAGAGATTCAATACTTTTAATTTGTACTTAGTCATCCTGCTTGTTAATTATCGACTAATCCATCTCAAATCCTCTAACTTTTAAGATTTATTATTGGTTTGTGCTAGTAATCTTGGATTAATTAACCACCAATCATTGTAATTTACAAAGGTATATTAACAACTAGAAGGCATATAAGCCAAAAGAAAAAAGGGACAAATCCACTAAGCATTATCTAATCTAGCTATTGGATGGTAGAACCACCACACATCAAGAGCTACCCAAATTGTTCAACCTGGCCTCAAGACATGAACGAAAACCCGCAACATGATGATAGATGAAAAACGGTTGTAGATATTTCGAAGAATAGTATAAATATCTTGTAATAAGACATCGGGTTTAGCTTGACCATAATAAGGACGACTAAGCAATCTCCTAATTGTTTAACACAGCTGCATTTTCATTTACCATAACTTAAACTCCAAATCTTTCATAAAGCTGCAAGTCTATAATAACAACTCCTTTTTATTGATTTATGGCCTTTGTAGTAAAAAAAAAAAAAAAGTCTCTTTTCACATGGAGATACATATATATTATATGCTCCGCTATCAATAATTTCGCCTATTAAAAAAAAAATGCTCCGCAATCAAACTAGAACTACTGTGTTATTGGCTTAGACGATGTAATACCTTCGCTTATATTCAATTCACACCCCTGATCATTAACAGATCACGATTAACCACAGTAGTTTAATATTTGGAGCAAACACATAGTTATGTTTCTCTTCACACCTCAGAAAATAGAAATGTTTTATAGAAAAGTGTGTATTTATTTAAGAAATTAAAAATTTTATATGCTTAGTTTTTTAAGAAATCATTTTCACTCTTGGATCAGTATTAAAAAAACCCTTTAATCATTATAGTGCTTATTATACTAATGATGATGCTTAGATATTTATAACATCATATTTTGATTACTGGCATCAAAAGTGAGTGGATAGGGCACTGCGCCTATGTTTAACTCAGGGCTTATTAGTATCAAAAGTAATCTAATTAATTATAATTATTCATATTTTGGTGTTGGTATCTTTTGTTGAAACACAGGAAAAGTGCTAGTCCGATCACCAATTCACCATCTTAGATGATATGTGACGTGCAGCTGCATTAATCCCGTGCACGCTTTTCGCCGTAGTTATAGGTAAGGGACCTAGCACTTCAAGTGCAGGATCGTCCGATCCATGGATTTTAAGATGGATTAATATAATTACTACTTGGGGAAGACCAAATCTCGGTCCTTTATACTTTTTCCACGCAAATCTGATGATTAGCCATTCCGTTTGTCATTCGTGGCACCAAAACACTTTTCTTTTTGACTCATACATCCAATATTATAAGAAAAATGATACTTTTATATCTCTATTTTTGAGCTATATTATAGAAAATGTATGAAGGAAAAAAAAAGAGAATAAAATGATCGATATGATATAATATGAAAGAAAAAGAGAGAAAAAAAAAAGTCCTTGTGCACATCATATTCCAACCAACCCCATATCTGTGAACACCAAAAAATTTACACCTCATTAATGCCCACATTTTTAAGACTTACTGTATCATTTTTCAAGAGAAAAAAAATGTTTATGTATAAATTTTTAGGAACGATGGTAGAGATTGAATGCTTAAATAATAATTTGGTCATGATAGACCTTATTAAGTATTGCAAAAGAAAGGACATGCTGATAGACATGGATGGGGAGACGATCGATTTGGATGGTTTTTCATTAAAAAAAAATCACCAGAATAAATATGTAGTACCATTTAAACAATGACGATGGATCCAAAATGATAGCACATAGTTACACATATGATGAATTTATGTAAATATTATTAAAAATAAGTAGAATATTTTTTTTTATCATATATAATTGGACTCCCTCCTCTTATGATTTCTGATCTGAATCCATCCCGTTCCTCATTGTATACATTATATATGAAGGCTCATAGAATCTATAATAATTATATGATGAGAATTAATTCTATATGCACGATTTCCCCCATCATCTTTATTATTAGGCAGATAGCCATCAACTCATTATTGTTGTTTAGCCAAGTAGTTTTCAACTTTTGGAGCATATATCCACCAACAAGCTCATATGAACGATTCAATATTCTGCTTGTTTCCCTCTTTGGCACAATCCCTGGCGTGCTATTCCTATCAAAACTAAGCTTATTCAAAATCTGCTATGCTCCAGAGCATCTAATTTTTAAGATCTCTTCTTTTCCTTTTCTTCATTTGATTACATACAAGTTTTTCAACTAGCAACTACTTTAATTCGGAATCTCATGGCACTAGGCAATGCTCATCAATTCCAGCTAACAAATGTCAACTCACGCTGAGCTCAGCTAAAATATTCAATTCCAAGTCCAACCTATATCCTTATCAGAAGCAACTATATCAAGGATAGATGTGCAAAATCAACAAGTTATAGAATTGATTTTCATTAAATTTGATGTTTCTAGCCATAAAAATGATGCGTGTAAATAAGAATCAAAGAATCTCCTATATTGAACCTTGTAGTAAATTTTGAAGTATATGATGATTAGGTTTATGAGCACTAAATAAAGTTTGGTAGGGGACGGGCTTATTATGTTGGCAGAAAATACATTGTCAGACATGACTTTCCAAGAGAATAATTTATTATTTCATGCTTTTAAATCATCCTTTACTACTCTGATATGCAAGAGATCTAGCTTCGCCTTTGTGAATATTTTATTTATTTATTTTACAAATGAGGCAATAATGCTCAAACCAAAACTAAATAATAGACAAATAAGTTATTTTTATATTCATTTCCACCTAAGAGACTGACTCTAGTGACAAAAGAGTGTGCATGTGATAATTATTAGATGATCCGAGATCATATGCTTCAGGATAATTATCTCATATGCTATTTTTTTGAATTTTTTTAATTAAAAAATAAATTACGAACGGTTGAGATGTGTTCTGTACCACATGATTCAAAATTAACTAATAATATATGTTATTTTTTTTGAATTTTTTTAATTAAAAAATAAATTACAAATGATTGAGATGTGTTCTGTATCACATGATTCAAAATTAACTAATAATTTTCCGTACATGAATGGATTGAGAATTTCAAAACTTAATTTTGCACCTCACTTCTTTTACCTCCCCTCGTTAATTTTGATACACTTATGCGAGGAGACCACTAAAGAAGAACTTTTTTTTAGTGAGGGGGTAAAAAAATTCTTCTATGATGCCACTCATCACAGCAAAGTAACTCTTTTGAAAACTTAATTTGAAAACCTTAGGTCTCGTTAAAGTAGTTGTTAGTTTCTGGTTTTTGGTTTTGAAAATGTATTTTTAAAACAAAACTTGTTTGGCAAAATTTGAGATGAAATGATTTTTTACTCATTTTCAAAATAATTTCACCTCTATTTTCAAAACAAAAAATAATGGTTCGTTTCATAATTTCAGTTTTTAATTAGTTGCAAACTTATATTACCTCATCATCTTTTGTATCATTCAACCACTACCACAATCATCATCACTCCTCCCACTGGCATAACCACCATTATTATGATTACTGCTACAACCATGACTGTCATCCAACTAACACCATTGTAACCGTTTAAACCCCAACCACCACCGTGACCATCACAACCACCTTAACGACTACAGTTTTTGATGATAACCACTACTTTGTAGCCACCCTAACCATAACTATATTCTCACCTGCTACCATTGTCCTTCCTTGTACCACCCTCATCATTGCTCGGACAACCACCACCCAACCACCATCATCACCACTTAGACCACCACCATAATGACCACCCCAGCCACCATTGCCCTCGCATGACCACCGCCATCGCAACATCACTGCCACCTCAACCACCACCATCCCTCAATGACACCACCACCGCCACCTTCAAGTCCATCCCAACTATCACCTTTCAACACCATCACCACATCGTCACCCCCCTCGCCCACCATCTCTCCCTTAACCAACACCACAAAAATTATTACTCTAAACTGCAACCACTATAACAACGATCATCGCCTGGGACGGACCCAGGAATTTTTCGGATGTGAGGGCAACATATATAAATCAATAATGTTAAAAATATAAAAGGATCTATATTACAATATTGAAATTTTAGAACAAAGAAACATTCCTACAAATTTGCATAATTATCATCTACGAGTTTTCATATTTTTGAAATTCTGAATAATTTTCTTATTTTCAACAATATCAATATCATCGCTCACTCTTGATGATATTCATAGCGGTTAAAGCTCTTTTAACTATAGTCGTTATCATAGGTCGTGTTAAAGCTAATTGTAAAAGTAAATATACCAATCGATAAACAACACGTTTCATGATCTCCACAAGCTTTATAGAAAGATAAAATTTCATGATTCCCCCAAATTCAGAAAACACATTGTCAAAACACACATTTACAAAATAGTTTTCATGTTGATTATCAAGTGCCAAAATTTCAATTGGAGAAAACTCTAAAGGATAAAATTGAAATATTTTTCTTTTGAAATATTTTTTATTGCTGGAATCCTAAACACTAAAATTAATATTAAAAATTGCCACAAGTCCACAATGAACCATCAAATTGGTACTGTATACTAAGTAATAAGAAGCAATAAGCAATAAAAAATGAACACAATCCTTCATTTTAAAAATAACCCCAAATCCAAATTTTATAAAGAAAAAAATACCACACCTAAACTATCACTAAAGTGAAACAATAAGAAGCAATAAAAATTGAATAATGATTATCGATTAAGATTAATGAAAAATGAGGAACTTATATCTAAAATAGAAATTTCGGGTTAAAAACTTGAAATTGAGTAACACAAATGAAGTTGAGATTTAGGTTAAAAAAATGCTTCCTTTAATTTGCGAGTCTTGATCATTTGATGTAATATGTTGTCCGGCTCTTCATGCATATGAGCAAATAAACTTGCTTATAGTTGCCTTCGTTTGCTTTACACGAGGATAAGTAGCAAGGAACCATGAAAATATAACACATGTTCAAGTGTGAATTTGGGCCAATGCCTATGAGTCTTTTTCCTTTAACTTGGCCTAATTTTTTTAGGCACCACTATGTATTATGTATACTAAAATTTTTTGTCAAAATTTAGTGGGGGCAATTGCCCTCACCATGATGTATATGGGTTCGTCCCCTGATCACCGCCTTCAACTAATAATAAAACAAAACCACATGGAAGTTGTTATTAAATAATGGTGGTAGTATACAAGATAATGGTGCATAACATTGTAGGAGCGTTATAAAAATTATAAGTTTGAAAACAATTTTAAAAATTGAAAACCAAAAAAATTTGAAACCGACATTATAAAACTGAAAACTAGTTTTGTTTTTTTTTTTTAAAATTTTTAAAACTCAAAACTAAAAATCCTTTGAGTTAAGACTTTTATTTTTAGCTTCCATAAAATTAGTCTTTGAACCCATCCAAGACTTGAAAAACCCGAAAATGCACCTAAGTAATATTTTTCCTCCAATCCTTCACTATTCATTCTTTTTCTCACATAACCTTCAAATCTCAAACTCAAAATCTTAAAGCCCTTCATCTTACTCACTCCCTTTTAACATACTCACCATCATTCTCATTCTACACTTTGGCACTTATAAGATTATTTCTACCTTCCCGACGATATCCTTTTCTCAGACACCAGTTACGTGAGGTTGAGTATACTTTCCCCCGTATTTTACTTTTTTTTTGCGCCGTTCATTTAGCTTCTTTCTAAAATATCAGTGTCAGAAACATTTATCCCGATTTCGAGTTTAATAATTTTTTAGATGCGTAACTTTTGAAAACCCTAAAATTGTATGATGGATATGTATGTTACTTATGTGTTTGGTCTATTTTAAATGACAATTATAGTCGAAATGATATAATAGATATGTTACTTTTGTATTTGACCTAATTTAAATGGCAGTTGTGGTTGGAAATGTATGATAGATATGTTACATTTGAATTTTGGATTTTTATACCCAGTATTAAATTTCGATCGTAGGGTATTAGCAAAATATTGGTTATGCATTTGTAAAATTTTGGCAACAGGATCTTGAGAAATCCCAGTTTCAAATTGAGTAAGGTATTTTAGGTTAGTGGACTTCAAAATTAATTCATTGGACAAAAAATAATGAGTTTTGAATTACGGCTCCCAAATCCGAGATTTGGCCCCCATTTCGCTTTTTCATGGACAAAAATGCCCCTTATCATGTTAATTTTTCCGTCTCCCAACAGATGGAATTTTTCCGTCTGTGTGTAGATGGAAGTTATGCTTTCTTAGTCACTATTCCTTAATCACAGTTCTGGTCACTGAACTACTTTCTTCTATAGGTTCCCTTTAAAGTTATAAGCCTATGATCAAACACAGAGCCAAAGAGATCATCATCATCCCCTTTCATCTCCTCCTCCTCCTCCAGGTACCCTTTTCTTTTTCATTTTTTTACTTTTCTGATTATTTGTCTCGTCTTTTTTTAAGTGTAGTTATTATTTATTAGTCGAATGTGATGAGGAATTGAAGTGAAAAATCAAATCTTTTTTTTTGTGAGCTACTTGAAAAGGTTCCATTGATGGGCACTTGAGAAAAATGTGATGCGTCTATGAACCTTTTTTTTTTCAGGTGGGATTTCCATTTAAACTCTTTTCTAACTTATAACTTTGCCAAGAGGCTTCTTGAGACAAATCCTACTATTGAAATCCAAGCTAAGAAAGCAAGGCAACTTCCGTCTACACGAAGACGGAAAAATTCCGTGAGCACGAAGACGGGAAAATTCCGTTTGTTGGGAGACGAAGGAATTAACATGGGAAGGGGCATTTTTGTCCATGAAAAAAATGAAATGAGGGCCAAAATCTTAGATGTGAGGGTCGTAATTCAAAACTAAAAAATAATTGTAAATTAACCCCTTTTAGGAAAAAAAAAAGCATGATATTGGATATGGCCCATTTTTTTATGGGGTCAAGGGCCATGGGCATTTTTTTTGTTGGAACGGCCCATATAGTTTTTAAGACTCTTAATCAACTTTATGATTTGCACAAATATTTTGTACATCATATTGATTGAAACAAGAAAGTAAGACTCAATTATTGCTCCTAATTACAATGTGAAAAGAAAAAGAGATAAAAAGAAAGATGGAGGGCAAGAGATGGTGTAGGAGAAAAAGTTGGTAAAAATATATGTTGTTAATCATTTCAACACAATTTAGCAAAATAAAACAAATGTTAATGAAGTAACTATTACTATAAATACAAGCATTACTTTTTATTATTATATGTCTTGATCTTTTTATATGAACGTTATCCATTTTATTTGTAGCATTATTAATTTTTTTTTGGTCTTGCTAATAAGTGCCCTTTAGGACACTTGTTAAGGTTACTTAATATAGAAAAAAAATCTTAAGTCCACATTCTCCACTTTCTCGTAAACATAAAAAATCACACTTTCCAACAACTTTTATCTATTTTAGCTTTCTTAACAAGTGCCCTTTAGCATTTTCTTTTTTTTTTTTTTACAAAAATACCTTTCACATTTTTTAAGACAATAATTATCTAATGTAATATTTTAACTTTCTTCACTTAACAACATTAACAACAATCAAATCTTTATCTTATTAGATGTGGTTAGCTAGACTTTTTTCACTTAAGAATCTCATAAAATTAGTGCTAAATGAAACAATGTGCTATTATAATTAGGCCTTTCTAATCTATTCATCAGGTGCATAAATTAATCCAACCTTAAAGAAAGTGTTAATTTTAAATTGTGATATTTAATAAATTAAAAAACAATTATTTTATATTTCAATACAATTTTACCATTTAAGTTGTCTTATATTATCCATAGGATAGAAAAGCCCTTATAGTTAAATGAAAATATGAAAATAATATACATTGAATTACTTTAAAAAAATAATAATACTATTAACCAGTTTATTTAACTTTGTTAATTGAGTACTATTTAGCAAAAATGGGAGGGAGCAAAGGAGTAATAGTTTGGTGTAAAAGGTAGAGGTTGGAATAGAGCCACATGTGTTTAACGCGGTGCTGCCACGTGTATCCCGTTCTCTCTCTCGCTGTCTTCTGCTTCCTTGCTTCTCTATTAATCTACAGTGCTTATTATTTCCCAAATTCTTGAATAAGTCGGTTTAAGAAAATCGGGAATCCACAACTAGAGAGGTTTTCGATTAACGCAAAGCTGAATTCTAAGTGTATCAACAATGAGAACATTGGTCTCCCGCTTGATCCATTCCACGCCCTCCGTTTCAAGACTCAAGTTAGTTTCTCCTCACCCTTTCCTTTTTCATCATTCTCGCTATATTGCGCGCTATCAAAAAATAAAAAATAAAAATAAAAATAAATGATTTGAAATTGAGCTATGTATGAAATTAGCAATGGCGCGCAGATCATACTACTATAGCATAGCATGTTAAGTTTATTTTGAGCTTATTTATTCATGGAATTCATCTGATTAGGTTTAGTAATTAGTACTAATGACGTGCTTTGAATTTTTATGCTTAGTTGATGTATTTATTTATTTATTTATTATTTGCTTCTTTTGTTAACTTCCAAGTGCAATGGCAATGTCAAAGAGTGTGAGAAATTTCACCACAGAAACAGATTCTAACAAGTTGGATGAGCCTTTCAAAGTTGAAGAAGCAGAAACCGTAAATGTGCTACCACCTCCAACAGACAAGGTATTATTTCTGTATTTTACAATCTCACCATTTATTTATTCAACTCTTTTTTTTTGGTGTGTATAAACCTAATGCTTATGTATTTGGAACTTTGATGCTATTCAAGTTGCTTGTGTTGGGTGGCAATGGATTTGTTGGATCACACGTTTGTAGAGAAGCCTTGGATCGTGGTTTGTCTGTTGCCAGTCTTAGCAGGTTTTTTTCATTTTATTTTTTTTATTTATTTGTAAGAGCTATTGGTCTATTGTGCTTCAAGTATTGGAAGTGCTAATCATTTCCTTATGATTATTATTCATGGATATTAGGATACTCATGTTAACTCAATAGCCCATCGTCGTGATGTCATGCAAGTCTTGTTAATTACCTCATTTTCATGTTTATTAGTATTTAACGCCTATGAATCACATTCACGGGCAATTCAAAGATACTACTTGTAATCTAACTGTATTCTAGTACAACTTAGTGCATTTGCTTTTTGAATTTTGATACCATTATAGATGGAAATGCTACAATTGTTAGATAAATGTTTACATTTTCTTACTTTTACAATGACTCAGGCTAACTTTTAAAACATTTTCCCTCTTTTTTAATTCAATATTTTTGCTTTTATGTTGACCTTTGTTGATTTAATATCTTGTATCATAATCATGTCATGTCTCATGTATCATATTTTTTAAATTTGTCGTGTCCCCCTGTCTGTGTCTGTGTTGTGTCTTATATGTGCTTCCTAATTAACACTTTCTTGTTGTGTTTTGCCTACCTGTTCATTCACATTGTGTTTTACTTCCAGGTCTGGTAAGTCATCCCTGCACGATTCCTGGGCTAGCAATGTTACCTGGTATAAAGGTCTGCTTTCTATCTTTCTTTCTTTCTTTATATTTATTTTATTTTATTTTTGACATTTTCCTTGTAGACAATATCTTAGTGGGACACTCTAATAGTACTATTATATCTGATTGGTCTTCCCATAATCAGGAAATATTCTTTCAACTGATTCATTGAAGGAAGCTCTGAATGGCGTCACTGCTATTGTAAGTTTCCCCTTATCTTGTGATAATTCGTGGTAAATATTTAGCAACTAAAACTAAGAGGAAGGCCAAAGCCTTGGGGTTTTAATTATTTTCTGTAACGTTTGCAATCACTAGCTGTGGCTTTTGGTCTGACCCAATTTTTGCTGAAGCTTTCCTCTTTTTTACAAACTTATATATCGAAGTAGCGAGAGTTGCCGTTTTTCTTTTTTTGGGTAAACGGATATTCTAGAGAACAACTGAACAATTGAGATGCTAGTCCACAGGGTGTGAATACCAACTTGGGACATGGTAGGTAAAGGTGGTTGAAGCCTGGCCTCCAACAGTGGTTGAAGGCTACATAACATGGAGGGTGGAGGAATGAGAACTAGGAAAACATGCTAAGTTGATAACATATTGAAATGGGAAAGAGAACTGAATTTTATTGATTGTCTGTGAAACATTTTTGGGTTAAAAGAATTGTATTAAACTTAGCAAACTAATGACCAAATGTGTGTAAATTTTGTTTCTTAGGAGTTATGATACAAGATTATTATTATTATTATTATTATTATTATTATTATTATTATTATTATTACTATTATTATATTAATATTTGTTATTCCTATTAAAAATAAAGGTTTATTGTGCTAACTTGTGTTTCTTTGCTAAGATCTCCTGTGTCGGTGGTTTTGGCTCCAACTCGTACATGTACAAAATTAATGGAACTGCTAACATCAATGCAATCAGAGCAGCTGCAGAACAAGGTGATTGAAGAATTAGCACATTTGTCCTTTATAATCTTCTTTTAAATTCTTACTATCCTTATTTTTTGGTACTACTACTGCTTATAGTTGGAGGGGGCGAGGGGTAATCCCATGCTAGCATCTTCCTTTGGAGCTTGCAACAACAACCACCCTAGCCTTATCCAACTAGGTTGGATTGGCTACATGGGTAAATGACGCCTTAGAGCTTAAAGACACAAAAGTTGAGCGACACATATTTCATGATTAATAACTACTGAAATCCCGCTTAAAATTACATGAACCATTTTACAGATTATAGAAAATACAAACTTGAAAGTTAATATTAAACTTCTTTACATCTCACTTAAGTATCTTAATACCTGATAGTATAATTTTACAACTTCTCCACTATGTGTAGGAGATCGTTATGGATGATGCAGCATTAGTACAACATTTATTTGATCTACCACAATCACATGCATATAGGGGTCAGCAGTCTCATGCCATTTATTTGCAGTAAAAGATAAAGATATATGGCAGTCTTTGCAAAAGCATACTAGATTCCCCGAATTATAAAAGAACACAATTGTGGTTTTGCTGGAAGTACCAAACTTTTAAACTTGTTAATTTTTTGAGATTACTGTTTTCCAGAATCGATATATCAGCTCCATATCTACTTACCTGTATCACTGTTGCAGTGTAAGAGTTAACAGACATCACCAAGTCTGTTTTACCCCTGATAGATTTCTAGTGAGCCTTTTCTTCAAGTCCAGGCTCAATCATGAGGTAGCTGTAACCATAGAAATTGAAATATCACATATCTACCTATTTGAATCACTTCGAGAACCAATAATATTAAATATGACAGGACTCAAATGCTCAGTCATCAGTGTCCCTAAACTAAAGACAACAGTATCTCTTACGTAGCAAACTCCCAATAAAACGAGGTCATTTAAGCTTTGAAAAAAATATCCAAATCCAAACCTTGCAGCTTATTGGAACTAAATCAACCAATTTGACTAAATTTCAGGGACCAAATTAATTTTTGGCTTAAATATCAAATTGGTCCCTATAAATGTTGACATCTATTAGTCCCTACATATTTTTTTGTTTTGGTCCCTGCTTTCCCTTTTCATTTTTGTTTTGGTCCCCGCCATTAACTTTGGATGAAAAATGCTGGAGTGGCCTAACGGAACATGGACCAAAACCAAAACGAAACGAAAAAACTTGGACCAAAATCAAAACGAAATAGAAAAGTAGGGACCAAAACCTCAAGAAAGTAAAAATATGAGACCCAAAATCAAAAGTACGTTTCCATTATCCTAAACCGTAGTTGACAGTGGGGATCAAACTCAAAACGGAACAAAAAAGCAGGGTCCAAAACAAAAGTAAAATGCAGGGACTAATTTCAAAGATGTCAGTATTTATAGGGACCAATTTGATATTTAAGCCTTATTTTTTTTATGACCATCTGGGACAAAATTGACCAACGGTTGTCAAAATCAAGATCTAAATTTGTTTTTTTTTTTTTTTTTCCGCAATGTTAGGGATCAAATCGATAATTAACTCATTAGTTATTGTCTCCTCTTCTAGAGTACTTTGCCACTTACCGTTGGTTGATTTTCCCTTGGACCTGCAGGTGTTAAAAGATTTGTGTATATCTCGGCCGCTGACTTTGGTGTAGTAAATTACTTACTGCAAGGATATTATGAAGGAAAGGTAGTTTGCCCAACTTTTATTGTTAAGGATATTTTAAGGAATGAATCATTAGTTGATGAAATCTGCCAGGAAATCTTATTGTAAAACCCTGCTTAAAAATGATGGATGCTTTTCTATTGAGGATCCTAGTCTATGTGATGGAGGAGTGTATTAACAATTTTTAATGTCTGTCTGTTAATTTTGTGTTTGTTGTAAGTTAATTGGAATTTTACAGGTTGTTTAAAAAGAAACATACTGATTTCAGTGGTTGGCCTGTTCTCTTGTGTTGCTGCTATGAATTATGCTTTTTTTTTCTTCAGTCATTTTTATGATATTCTAAATTCCATCTCTCTCTCCCCCCTCTCTCTGGGATGAAATACTTATTCAGCACACTTTCTTCTATTTATACAAAAGAGAAAAATAATTATGCATCCATGATTTTGAGATATTTCCATTTTAATCTCATGGAAATTGTTTGTTGCCTTATTTATGCAGAGAGCTGCTGAAACAGAGCTCCTGACCAAGTTTCCTTATGGAGGTATGTATTCTGTCTCTTAACATACTCACGGAGTCATGGGTAGGTTTATTCTTCAATATCTGTAATCAGTATATTTGTCAATAGCTGATACTAATATGTAAGGTATGAGTAAAATTTTCACAAGACTTTAAAACTTGGTTTAAATTTTATCTTCCATCTGGTAATCAGATTATTTCATATTTGCCAATAGCTGATACTGTCCATTCTCACTCGTTTTTCCTCGCCTGAATTGCTTTTGCAAATATTTTTCCTTAGAACAATAAAGTAAAATTTTCAATCTACCGGAGAAGTGTAGAGGAAAGTTACTGATGGTTCATGGCCTGGGCTGTGTCTTTTTTCCAGGAGTAATTCTGAGGCCAGGATTTATTTATGGGACTCGAAGCGTTGGGAGTGCCAAGATACCCCTTGGTGTAATCGGATCTCCATTGGAGATGGTAATTTCATGTGCTTCTTTAGCATGACATAGACATTCCATTTTCATGTGTCTCCTTCGATGAATCGACATTATTTTCTTTCTTTGTATATAACATGAATATGCTAATTTGTGAAAGGTTTGCCCCAACCTTGCACTCATCGTGTTTATTAATAATTCATATATGGTTTCACTTCATGCATTCAATTGTGGTTGTCTAAACTGCGACAATTGATAGATTGAATTTTGGGTATAAGCATCCTAAATTCTTGATATTGAAGTTTGAATTCCTTATTCCCATGATCAAAGTTTGATTTTTCTTTAACATGGTATGTTTGCATAGCACCTTTTTCTTGAATACGAGGTTAAGAAATTTCTTGTTTCCTTTGTTTCTGACTGCAATTCATTTGAGTGTTGTAGGTTCTCCAACTTGCTAAGCCATTGAACCAGATACCACTTGTTGGGCCTCTATTGACACCTCCTGTCAATGTCACTGCAGTGGCTAAAGTTGCCGTTAGAGCTGCTACTGACCCCGTTTTCCCTCCTGGTATCGTAGATGTCTATGGAATACAACGTTACAGTCAGAATAAATCAAAGTAGAATATCTTTTTTATTTTTGTTTTCTGGGTAAATCTGATATGGGGCGATTTTGCCTTCGAAAAGTGGTGTTTACTGTTTCTAAGCTGAGAATATTTCTCCATGCATTCTTAATACTAGTAGAATGATATCTAGAAGTTCCTGTATGTAAACCACAGATTGTTCCTCAATTTCAATAGTACTCCCTCCGGTTATATTTTTAAGTCAGAGTCTAAAATTTTTTTTATGGTCGTGAGTATTTTTCAGGAAACATTTATTTATTTTTTTCTTATTTGCCTTTTGTTTATTAAGGTAAAACAATACATTTGTGAAATATTCAATACAAATTCAGAAAATAAAATTGTATGTTAAAATATTTTTTTATAATTTCAAAAAATATAACTATCTTCATTAGTTGTTGTAATATACTACTGGTTAAGTATTCTTATAATAAAGATGGGAGGATGTATGTTAGAATTCTCTAGCTTAGCGTAATTAATGATCCACGTAGTGGAGTCAATGTGTGTTTTATTTCTTTGAGAGTCTCAAGGACTCACTGAGGTTGTGATCAAGAACTAGTCTCTTGAATTTTAAAGGAAATAAAATATATTCTTGTCTTGTAACTTTATTTAGCTTGATTCCTTAAATTTAACTAGTTTGACTCAACCAAATTCATTTGGCTTAGTGAAAGGGGTTGAACCAAGTTTAAGTAATGTTGAAGCTTGGATTTTTAATTTTGTGTATGCAGTAATAGTTTTGTTCATTAGAAGTATCTACAACTTTGTTTTCGTGCTCGGGTTGGTAAATATCTTTTCAAAAAAACTAATTCAACCGACTCTGTTAGATTGTATTCGTAATTTTGTATATTGTATGATTAGATTAATCAATTGGTATTTGATTGAGGTTTCCTGTTTCTTAAAATTTGATTCGATGTGCATGAATGACCAACAGAAGCATTAAACAAAAACATTGTGATAGATAGTAACATGGAGTCATGGACTGAACACATTAACTAATAATGTACCACGGTGATCTTGTACTCTAACAATGATGGAAATTGCTTTTTGGTCCCATGATAGACTTTTTGGCCTCCATTTTTATTTTCCAATGACAAAATACCTCAAGCGTTTTAATTTTTCCGGTTTTACAAACTCGGAAAGATAATTTCAGTACTACAAAGACGAAATACATTTATTTCATATTTCTGGTTTTGCTAAAACGGAATATGGTTTCCGGCTTTGTGGAACTGGAAAAATTAATAATTTTCGTCTCCACAAAGACGGACGGAATATTATTGAACACTGCCTTTTCATCCATGTTTGTCTTTTGCACTTTATGTTGATGTATCTACACAGTTGACACTTGAACATGAACAGGTGTTTGCCCGGTGGTATAGAGCACCAGAGCTATTATTTGATACAACAGTTCTCTAATTCGTGCATTTGAGGTAAAGAACTTGGAATCTCAGTTAGGTCGCTTTCAAAAGAAAAAGAAGAGAAAAAAAAGGAGGGGGATCGAATTTCTGTGTAAACACCATGATTGAATAAGCTGCATAATATAGCCTAATGCTCAGACACACAACAATTAAGAATTGATGGCCAATCAATTGCAATGAATTGTCATCAAGGCCTAAAGGAAAATTGCAAAAATAAAGGTTAATAAATTCGCAACGGCTAATTTGAAAAACATGGGTAATAATAAAAAGCTGTTTGGCCAGTGTCCTACATGGGTAATAATAAAAAGTTGTTTAGTCAGTGGCCTTCCAAAAGAGGATCTGTACACTCGCGCGCGTTTTGGGTCCAACACATCCAGGTTTGTAAATGTGTAGAGAAAAATGAAATATAAAAGGTTAAGTTTTATATAAAATGGCAAATGTGGGACTAAGGTTTATGGTGTGAATATCATTAATTCCAACGATGTCAATAAATATTTTTTTAAAATAGATTAGTGATAATTGAATCGCGTAATTTGTGAGAGAACATAATGATACAAACAATTATCAAAAATAAAGAATTATATATATATATATATATTTAACAATAGTTGAATCGGTCACAAAGTGTCAAAATACATATCATATTATATTATACTTATATTATATTATATAATATTACAATATAATATTTATTTATATTATATTATATTATATATAATATAATATAATATAATATAATATTTATTTTAATATATATATATATTAAAATATATATATATTTTAGCCTTGAATTTATATATATATATATATATATATATATATTCCCGTTTTTCTATTTAGCCTTGAATTTTTTTTAACTTTTTTATCAGATTTTTTTTTTTACATTTTTTGATTTTTTTAATATATTCAGTTTTATTTTTGCATTATTTATTTGTTAATGTATATAGTATCATTATTAAAATGGTTATTTTTTAATATATGCTCTAGAGTATATGTTAAAAAAACTATAGCAAGTAAATTTGTATTAAAAATTGGCATAGTTAAAAATTTGTATGTATTAATTATATCAATTTTTGATGCATATTTTATCAAATATGAATTTCTTAACACATTAAAATACCATTTTAATAACAATAATAATATATTAAATAATTGCTCCTTTGTTGTATAGCGAAGGAGCAGCTGTTTAAAAACCCGTTTTATGTTTTACAGAGTACAAAGAAGGAGTTGTTATTTTAATATAATAATAATAATATTATTATTAAAATGGTTTTTTTTATGTGTACCCTATAATGCATTTTAAAAAATCTTTATTGAATAAGTATGCATCAATAATTCATATTATTAATATACACTAATTTTTAAATACGTAAATTTTTAATATAGACATAGTTAATATATCTTTTTTTAACTTGTGCCATGAAATACGCATTAAAAAACCCTTTTAATAATAATATTATTTGTCAAATATTATCTGATCAAAATAATAAAAAAGGAAAAAAAACCCAAATAGTAAAAAAAAAGGTGTCAAGTCAAAACAAAAAAGAAAATACAAGATCAAACTAGAAAAATGAGAATATTAAACGAGTGAGGTAGATAGATTTTTATCTTCTATGTACGTTTGAGCACCCCTAATGCTCCCTTCAATCCATTTTTACAAGAAAAAACTAGAAAGATGAGAATATATTTAAAAAAAAGGATTTTTTTAACCCCAGTCTGAAAATAATATGATTTATAAAGCATTTTTGCATTGAAAACTTAAATATTTAAGACTTAGAACTTAGTAAATATATTTCCAATATTTTTTTTCTTCTATTTTTTAACCTCCCTTCAGCCTTGAGGATTGATATTAAAGCAAACCCTAAAATAAGATGCACAAAATATAAATAAATAAATTTAAAAAAAGTGCCAGAACATGCTAATCGAAACTTATCCGATGCATCAAGGAAACTGCCCGGAAGAAAGAAGACAAAACCGAAAAGAAAAAATTAGCTCCTCGAGTACTTTTTCTTCATGTAATTACTTTTCATTCAAAATTCCAGCTCAAAACAGAACTGCTACATAAAACTCACTGATCCCAAATATTATTAATATATTATTATTTGCTGCATTGAATTACGTTTACTTTCAAATTCCACCTCAAAATAGAACAGTTAATCAGCCACACATCAAAACTGACTGGTAATTATCATTAATTTAATCTAATGAAATTAACTAGTAGTGTACCACAGTAACCTTGTACTCAACAATGAGATCACCAGTTTTGGCATTGAGGGAATGTGCCTTAAGTTTAGCAAAGCCCCTAGCCATCCTAAACTTGCCCCTTCCTCCAACCACAGCTACCTCTCTCTCTTTTACAGATAGTGGATTCCTTGAGAATATTGAGAGTGAGCTTCCTTTGAATTTTCCAGTGGTAAACTCGAAATCACACATTTCAACAATTGTCAATTCACCTTCTAGGCTTGTTGACACGTAAAGGCCTTGTGCATTACCTACATATCGGAGCCAGAATTTCATAAAGATTGCATGATATATAAGTAAAACAAAATTTAATTGGCATATACATTATAGTACAAATTAATTGTATCAAATAAATTTGATACATAATTAACCTAATGTAATACTCCCTCCATCCCTAAATATAAAGTCCTCTTGTTACTTTTATTTTGTCCCTATTTATAAAGCCACATACCAATTTTCAATGATCATTAATTACTTTTTTCCATAAACACCCATATTTATTTAACACTTTTTAGATTCCCAATAATATTAATAGGGGTAATTTTGAAATTACATATCAAAAGTTCACATTTCCAATACAATTAACTAAATTATTCCACTTTCTTAATGAACGTGAAATCCCCCAAAGAGACTTTATATTTAGGGACGGAGGGAGTATAAATTAATCAACATACCATAGCATAGATCAGATGTGGAAATGCAATAAGTCACAAACAAGTGAATATATACTATTAATTTTAGAATATTTTTACAATGCAACCAAATTTTGGATGGTTGCACAACAATCCCTTAAATGAACCAGTGATTGTTTGACACGTCAGGTAATGAAGTTCTAAGTTACTGCCATGTCAGCTCAAATTAGCTGATTTGTCAAACAAACATTGGTCCACTGAAAGATTGTTTTGCAACCATCCAAAATTTGGTTGCATGGAAATAGTGCCCTTAATTTTATTACCTACTACTTTTGAGTGTGCATGAGGACCTTCCCTAAGGACATCATCAATGGCATACACTTGGCCGAATGGGATGGCTGATTTAGAGCCATAGGTGATGTTGGGTCGTGCAACCTCAACCGATGTTGGTTTTTTTCCACTAAGGATGTTAAAGAGGTAGAAGCGGAGATGGGTCACTCTCTCCTTTAGATGTAAACCTTTTGAGCTCTCTGTGTAGTATTCACTTCTCACTGAAATGGTGGCATAGGTGAATAGTAAAGCTAAAACCAGGATGATTGATTTGTTCTCCATTTTCTTCTTTGTTTGATACCAACAACACTTGGATCGGGTGGAGTTTTATAGGCAGAATAAATACTACTTGAAATGCAATTTCGGTCCTTAAAAAATTATAATTTTCTTACGTGTGCGCTAAAGCATATGTTATAAAAACTATTTTGGATAAATTTGCAACAAAAAACCATATAATTAATGTACTCATGATTTTTATAATTACTTTAATTTTTCTACATATTTACAAAGTATTGGTTTCTTAATATATAAGTTATAGGGCACATAATAAAAAATCTTAAATATTAAGAATTTTCTTGTCCAGGTTAAAAAAAAGTATTTTAATATTAAAAAAACTAAATATAAATATTGAAAATAAAATAATTGGAAAGTTATTCAAATAAAAAAATATTTTTGACCATTTTTTGATATCTTATAATTGAAAAGTTATTTTAAAAAAAGATTTTTAATGTTTTAGAAACACAAACTTTAGGATCTGTTTGGCAAAACTAACTTATAGCTGTGAGCTTGTAGCTGATAGCTGTGAGCTTATATAGCTGATAGCTGTGAACCTAGCTTATAGCTGTGGGATTATAGCTGTGTAGCTAGCTTATTGAACTAGAGCTGTTTGGCAAAACTAGTTGTGTAACTAATTTAAACATGTTAAATGACTGAAAAGTACATAACATATAGAATAATACTCCCTCCAATCCTTATTATAGGTCATATTTTAGAAGGTTTTTTTGGTCCTAATTATAAGTCACTTTATATTTTTTTTTATAAGCAAAAAAATTTTAATAAAAGGGGACAAGAAGTCCACCAAAAATAACCAGTACAGACAAGCTGAAGCAGCGCCAGAAGAACAAGGTCACTGAAAAACAACCAAGTTTACAGACCCTCGAAAAGTTAAATACATTGAATGATTATTTATTGTTTTTCCTCTTTTTTGCCCTTATTAAATGTTTTTACTACCTATGTGTTTTTGTTGTTCATTAATGAGTGTGAAATTTTCAAGAAAAGTATCGAGGGTAAAATTGTAATGTTACAATATATTCTCATAAAATTTATAAAACTAACTACTTTCCTTGGTATGTGTAATTCGGTTAAGTATGCCCTATAATAAGGATAGGAGGGAGTAATTAATATTGACATTCATGTTTCAATGAGGATAATACTACACTAGTAGCTTATAGAGAAAGACATATACTTCATCGTATAAATATAAATGATAAAAAAATTTATAACATTCATAATAATTATTACTAAGTACTACTACACTTTAAACATTTTTATTATTTTTATAAAAATGTCACGGTATCTTTATTAACAATGACACGAAAGAAGGACAAAAGTTTTAGCCTATTGATGGGACACACCGCCATTACAAAATCACACAAATCCAATCTGAACCAAATTCACAAAATAAAAAAAAATTAAAATAAAATTGAGGATAACAAAAAAGTGAAAGAGAAATTTGATGATCAATGTTGAAATAAATATCACATACATTTATGTCTCCTGAATCAATAGTTAAATATAGGTTTTCTTTATGAGTGGTTTTGGTGTGGTGCGTACAGATGTTGAATATATAGAAGGATTCTAAGTTTTTGGGTTTGAGGGAAAAAAGTAAAAAATTTGGGGGTAATATTAATTTGGGCCAGAATACATAATAATATAATTTAATAAAAAAAAGGGTAAAATTGAGATATGATTTATTGAAAGCTCTTATTTTTTTTCTAAAAGCTATAAGCTTCCTTTGTTAAAGCTATAAGTTTCTTTTATTTTTTGTTCACCAAACAGCTCTAGTAGCTTATTGACCAAATCAATAAGCTAAAAGCTACTGGATAAGCTATAAGCTTGTCATACCAAACATACTCTTAGTCTCAATGAGAGTCAGCCATGCAACACGCTTCGGATTAGTCTCTAGGGCTCCCTGGTATTAAGGGTGTTTTTGGGAATACCGGTGGTTCCTCAAGGAATATGGAAAAAAAAAGAAACACAAACTTTAAATTTCATCATTTTAATTAGGTTTAAATACAAAAATGGTCCCCGTAAATATTGACCCTCGCAAAAAAAATTGGTTTTGGTCCCTTCTATTAATGTGGATGACAAATGTCGGAAACAAAATATATTACATTCTATGACCAATTAAGGATGGGTTCGTGCATTAATTCTCAAGGGTAAAAAGGCAGCTTCCATTACATAAGAGATATTCAATGACAATAGAAATACCAAAATCTTTTAAAACTAATAATAGTGGGACTAAAATAAACCGTCAACATAATTATGGGGACCATAATTTAACAAGAGGGACCAAAAACAAAGCGTTTTGTAAATATAGGAATCAAATTTTTTTTTCTATGAACCAATTTAAATGAGTAAATATTTACGGAGACCGTTTTGATATTTAAGCTTTTTAATTATAATGAGGAAATTAAAGTTAGGGGTGAAAATAGTCCGGTCTCTGATCGCGAGACCGGTGGGATTGAACCAAACTGGACCAAATAATGCAGTCCGATCTGGTCTTGAGGTTTGGTTTGATCTCAAAATTTCTAAACCATTGCCTTATGGTCCAGTTCATGGTCTCACAATTTTTGAGACGATGCTGATCGGACCAGATGAATAGCTCTACCTTTTTTTTAAATTTTTTTTTTAGATATGGTTAAAAATCATATTGCTCTCATTTTTTCAGATATGGATTGGACCGGATCGGACCATTGTCTCACTGCTCTCATTTTTAACAAAGATCATACTGCCCTTAAGGAAGTTAGTCCCCAAACCCCTCTTTTTATCCTCAGACCCCATTTTAATGGTGTAAAGTCAAAATTGTCCCTCCCTCATCTTCCACCTTTCCACCTTTCCATCCCAAACCCCAAATATCAAATCCCAAACACCATTGAACCCTAAACCCCAAAAGCTTCCACCTTTCCACCCCCAAACCCAAACTCCTCATCTTTCTCCCAAATCTCAAACCTCAAACGCCTCATCTATGTCAATGGACGTTCATATATTTTCTTCAAGGTAAAACTCTTCTCATTCTGTTTTTTTGTAATTGTACAATTTCCGACTATCCCATGTCGAAAAAATTATAAATTTCCGACACTGAGTTGTCGGAATTTTTTCAGTTTTTCATACAATAAGTACTGTACAAAAGGTGTCGGAATTTCAAAATTTCGACAGATGGGTGTCGGAATTTGTCCAGTACCAAAAATTTTAAAAAAAACTGAAGAGGGTGGAGAGAGAGGGGAAGGGGAGTGGAGAGAGAGGGAAGCCATGACTTGAAGAGGGTGCGAAGGACTTGCAACAAGCTAACTGCTTTATCAGTGAACTACCCACTTGTAATTGTTTCTTCTCCATTGATTTGATTCAAGAAGCTCTCACTCACTTGTTTGATTGATTGATTGATCTGCAGAAAGGGAACCCTAACTATGGGTTGGGGTAGATCGATGGGGGAAAAAATGAAAGGAGAGGGAGGTGATGGAGGAGGAGAGGTGGTGTTGGTGGAGGTGGAGAAGGAGAGTTGATGTTGGTGGAGGAGGAAAGGTGGTGTTGGTGGAGGGTTTGGGGTTTGGGATTAAAGAGAAGGATAAAAATGGAATAAAATAAAAATTGGGGTTTGGGGGGATAAAAATGGGGTTTGAAGACTAATTCTCTGTCCTTAATTGATATAGTACTATGTGGTAATGACGGTGGAAGTTTGGATGATTTTTTTCTTTGAATTGTGGATCAATTAAATGATTTATTATTGTTTTTACTATTCAATATTATGAATTTTCAAATCATTTTAAATTTTAACAAAATTTATTTTTTAGACGAAATTGGATGGGATCATTTATATTTTTAAAAAAAATGCAAGATAAAAAATATAGCAAAAATGATAATATATTTTAAAAATGTCACAAAAAGTAAATAATTAAAAAAAAAAACCGTGTCGATGCATGCTAATCAAAACTTATCCGATATCAAAGTAGGAAAATTCTATTAAAAAAAAAAAGAAATTCTAAGATGCTCCAGTCAATAACATGCACTGGGCAATCTTTGTTTTTTTTTTTCAATAATTTTTTATAATTTATTTAATGCAGATTTATTCAGAATATTTTTTAATACAGATTGCTAATGCAAATTTATTAAAATATGTCAATTTGTAATATAGATTTATTCTATATAATTTTTTTATCTGTATCAGAAATTATATAATAACAAAAATTCAAAGTCCAATAACAATAATACATGAAAAAACACAAAAAAAACCCAAAACATACTTTTATTTTTAATACAATAGATTTTTTATTTTTATTTTTTTTTTAAAAAAAAGTGCCTGGTGTATTGAAACATGGAACATCATAGCATCGCCCATCAAAGTAACTGCCCGAAGAAAGAAGACAAAACCGAAAAGAAAAAATTAGCTGCTCAAGTACTTTTTCTTCATGGAATTACTTTTACTTCGAATTTCCAGCTCAAAACAGAACTGCTACACAAAACACACTGATCCCAAATACTATCAATATATTATATGCTGCTTTGAGTTACATTTATTTTCAAATTCCACCACAAAACAGAACAGCTAATCAGCTAAACATCAAAACTGACGGATAATTATTTATCAATTTAGTGCATGTTTGGATCTGCGTTAGATTTCCTTTTAATTGATTTTGGGAAGCAAAAATTACTCACAGTTATTTCAGATCCATCATAATTTCAAGTCATAACTTGATTTTTCACTTCCAAACCAAACATGCAATTAATCTAATTAACTAGTAGTGTACCACAGTGACCTTGTATTCAACAATGACATCACCAGTTTTGGCATTGAAGTAATGTGCCTTAAGTTTAGCAAAGCCCCTAGCCATCCTAAACTTGCCCCTTCCTCCAACCACAGCTACCTCTCTATCTTTTGCAGTTAGTGGATTCCTTGAGAAAAATGAGAGTGAGCTTCCTTTGAATTTTCCAGTGGTAAACTCAAAATCACACATCTCAACAATTGTCAATTCACCTTCTAGGCTTGTTGACACATAAAGGCCTTGAGCGTTACCTACATATATCGGATCCAGAATTTCATAAAGATAATCATATGATTTATAAGTAAATCAAAATTTAATTGGCATATAAATTACAGTACAAATTATATCAAATAAATTTGATACATAATTAACCTAATGTAATATAAATTAATCAACATAGCATAGATCAGATGTAGAAATGCAATTAGTCACAAAGAGAATATAATACTATTAATTTTACCTATTACTTTTGAGTGTGCATGAGGACCTTCCCTAATGACATCGTCAATGGCATACACGTGGCCGAATGGGGTGGCTGATTTAGAGCCAAGGGTGATGTTGGGTCTTGCAACCTCAACCGATGTTGGTTTTTTTCCACTGAGGATGTCAAAGAGGTAGAAACGGAGATGGGTCACTCTCTCCTTTAGATGAAAACCTTTTGAGTTCTCTCTGTAGTATTCACTTCTCGCTGGAATGGTGGCAGAGGTGAATAGTAAAGCTAAAACCAGGATGATTGATTTGTTCTCCATTTTCTTCTTTGTTTGATACAAATAACACTTGGATTGGGTGGAGATTTATAGGCAGAGAAAATTACGACTTGAAATGCAATTTTGGCCCATAAAAAATTAAAAATTTCTAATGTGTGCTCTAAAGCATATGTTATAAAAATTATATTGGATAAATTTGTAATAAAAATCAATATAATTAATGCACATGACTTTTATAAAAGCTTTAATTTTTCTACAGATTTACAAAGTATAAGTTTCTTAGTAATATATAAGTCACAGGATGCACATTAAAAAATCTGAAAAAATTGAGGATTCTCTTGTCAAGGTTTTAAAAAAAGAGTATTTTAACATTAAAAAATAAATATAAATATTCAAAATAAAAGAATTGGAAATTTATTTAAATAAAACAATATTTTTACCATTTTTTGATATCTTATAATTGGAAAGTTATTTTTTTTTAAAAAAAATAAAGTTTTAGAAAAACATACTTTAAATTTCCTCGTTTTAATTATAATGACGAACGTGTAAGTTTCGAACAAACAAGAGAACAAAACACCTGTCAAATATGTTTTGTCATTTCATGCGGTAAAGTGTCAGAATTGTCAAAAAATTATAAAATAAAAAAAAATTAATTAAATTTTTTTGTTAATCTTTGCACATTAGCACATAGATCAGAGTAATACAAAGCGTAAAACAACAAATAATGTTGTCTCATCAATTTAAGTTTTTTTTTTTTTTGTTTTTCATAAATAGTGTGATTTCCATACATGTTTAATTAATTTTTTTTAATACTTTATTCACCCAAACAAGCTTTGTGTTTAATTTGGTGAGATTTTTAAATTTAGATCCTAAGTTTTATTTGGATATTTTTTGTTTTTAATGTTAGTTATTATTTTAATTTTTAATGATATTATAGGAGTTTTCATTAGATTGGTTTGGTTCAATTCGGTTTAACTTCATATTCACATTGTAAAAGTATAAATTTTAGTGAATTGGTGAATTACGAGAATTCAACAAACATATTTTGTCATATTAAGTTGTGAACTACGTGAATTTAAATTGTTCACCACATTTTGAAGCATTGATAATGAAAAAGATTTAAAAAATTTATATTATATTTTTTTTAAGGGTATATTATATTTTAAATCAGAAGAAAGAGTATGTTCTTTTTCCCTTGTATTTAAGCAAATTTTAATACCACGGTTAGACTCCAACAAGGCCTCTTAGTGGCCGTCCATTCAGTATGTAATGAGTTTGCAAATTCATTTCCCAAGAATCAGTACCTTATGCAAATCTTTGTTTTATATATATTTATAAAACAAAACGAAGAAAGCATCGACAGTGTAAATGTTTTTTACACCATTGATGTATCATCCACTATTCATCTATTTATGGTTGTTGACTTTTAGATTAAAGTAATACAAATGAATGGTGGATGATGGACTGATGGTATAAAAAACTTTACACCGTCGGTGTATACCCGTTAATCTCTATTTATAAGCGTTAGGCTTTTTAGAATGAAAATGAAAGTTTATTATTATAAAAAAATAAAAATATGAAAGTTTATTTATTTTTGTCATTTGATATACCTTTTTCCGCTGAAATCACTGTACAATTTTTATGGGCCTAATTTGGCAAATTAAAAAGGCTTAATTAAAACCCATAAATCCCATTTCACTCCCATATCATAGATTTATGAATTTAGATTTTCTTTTAATACAAAATATTAATTTAAATTTTTTTTATGATTTAGATTCTCATTTAAAAAGTAGAAATTGATAGAAAATAAAAGGTAAAATTTATTTTGAGTAGAAATTGATAGAAAATAAAAGGTAAAATTAATTTTACCTTTTATTTTCTATCAATTTCTACTTTTTAAATGAGAATCTAAATCATAAAAAAAAAAAACCCTACTTTTCTAATAAATCCTCTTCTATTTTTGGCCCATCCTACAACTTCAGCCCATTCAATTCACATTCTTCTTAATCGTCCAAAAATACGCTTGTTGCAAATCTTGCATATGCATACCTTCTCTTCCAACTCAGACTTTTAGAATCAAAAACAAATTTGACTGCAAATGACGACATTCAACTCCAGCAACCAATCGGATCCATCAACCTGTAACATAACCAGGACCCAAGTTCTAAGAAAGGTTATGATTGTTTATCTTTGGAACCTTTAATTAAGAGAAATTAAAAAAAAGAGAGAGAAAATATGTTGTGCATTTACAATATAGTAAATATATATTACTTATTATTTATGTTTATTAACTTATAAATAAAAATAATGCAAATAATGATGAATAATACATCGATATTGTAAAAAAAAATTATACTATTAATACATTATTACAAATTAAACTCAAATAAAAATAAAAAAAAAATACAGCTCAAAGACATGACAGTGCATAAAAACAATAAATGCATACAGCTCAAAGAATATTTGACTGGATTTGAATTAAATATTTTTATCTGAGTTTTTGTGTTATAGTTGACTTTTTTTAGCATGTATAAAAAGTCAGTACTGCTGTGGAAATATTTGCCATAGCTCTAGGTTAAGGAATTAAAAAAGTGAGAGGTTTTCAATTAAGGGTTTGTTTAACCTCGGTTCCTCGGTCTTAAGGGTTGAGGATAAAAAGTACACCCTTCGATTCTTATTATAAGCTCATTTGATCAATTTTCACATCTTTTAAGAAAGTTAGTATAATTAGTGGCATTGAAAATGTGAATATTTGATATATATTTTTAAAAGTACCCATATAATTATTATTGAGAATGTAAAAAGTATTAAGTAAATAAGGGTGTTTGTGGTAAAAAAAAAAAGTAATTAATGTTATTGTAAATGAGGCTTATATTAAGGGCAAAAAAAAAAAAAGTCTTGAAAGGGAACTTATATATAGGGACCGAAGGGAGTAAAAGGTTTTGGAAAACTAACTCATTAACTTTTAAAGTATTAAACATTTATTCTTTCAATATAAATATATTTTTTTAAGGTTCTTATCCTCGTGCCTTAAGAAATTCCTTTAATTAAATAACAATAAAAATATACCCTTAAATAATCGCCATTTAATATTGTAATGTAATGTATTGATTAAGAAATACTCTCTCCGTTCCTATATATAGGACCCCTTGGAAGATTTCACGTCCATTAAGAAAGTTTATTAATTTAGTTAATTGTATTAGAAATGTAAACTTTTGATATGTATTTTCAAAATTATCCCTATTAATATTATTGGGAATCTAAAAAGTATTAAATAAATATGAGTATTTATGAAAAAAAAAGCAATTAATGGTCATTAAAAAATGGTATAGAGTTTTATAAATAGGGACAAAATAAAAGTGTTTTAGGGACGAATGTAGTATATTAAATAGCTTTGTGCAATAATTCAATGCTTATTTATTTCTCTAAACTAATTAATCATTTTTTTCACTTAATATTTCTTTTATTAACTCAATAAGCTAAGGATAAAGTTGTAAAAGTAATAATTAATGTTGGTTGTATCGATATTGTAAAATGATTATTATTTTAAAGCTTATTTATGTTTTTGCTTCCTAAAAGTTCAGCGTGTTTTGGTTTTAATCCTAAAAGTTATTTTCATCGAGACTAATATTTAATTTTTCAAATATTTCGATTTTGATTCGCATCATTTGAAAAAATCCGTTATTTTCCAATCTGGCTAACAGAACATCATATCAGCAGTCGCGTAATGTGAGGTGACGTCAAATAGGTGGTATGACGTGATGATACATGCCCATAGACGCAAAATTTTGCCTATAAGACCATTTTGGGCATGGGACCATTTTGCGTCCGCGAGTCTGTATCATAACGTTACACCATCTATTAGGCTCCACCTCACACCACGTGGTTATTGATGAGGTATTTCGATTGCCACGTTAGCAAATAACATATTTTTCCCAACGACGGGGACAAAAACCAAAACATTTGAAAATTTAAGGACTAGTCCCGGTCAAAATAGTTTTATAAGGGATTAAAATCAAAACGCACTGAACTTTTAAAGACTAAAAAATAAATGAACCTTATTTTAAAATAATTTCATTTGACTAAAATAGCAATTATTTAGGAACATACGGAGTAAAACACATCTTCATACCACCAATGCGCTATAATTAAATCAAATGAATAATAGTGTTTTCAATATCTCGATTAAAAACACTTAAGAAACAAATTATAAAATGTTGGTGAATCTTTGATTAAGGAATATTCTCTCAGGTCATATATATAAATTTTTTTGATTTTTTTTAATATAAGTCTCATTTCCAATTTTCAATGACATTAATTACTTTTTTTACACGCTTTATTGATGTTCAGTTTTTTTTTTGGTGTTATTTTTAAGTTGTATCTTTTGCTTCATTTGCTTTTGTAATTCTTCAGAATGACACAAAATGTTTCGGCACAAGTAGGTGTGCCATAAGTGACATTATCAATTCCTTTGGATGGAAAGAAGCTGTGCCTATTTATGTAGACAATGAGTTTGGACAAGGCATTATTTCATCCTTAACCAATGCCCTTCAACGAGTGAATATTATATTAGAGTCCCTTGGCTCAGTGTTATATCTGTGAACATTTCAACTGGTCCCGGTTTGTATTTCCCATCCGTGGTCCCTAGGCTAAATCAACGGCTGTCAATGATTATCGGGTAACCTTTGTATATGGTTATCGTGTAGTGAATCGTATATCATGAATTTTAAATTGGTGATTACTTCCCAACCCCTTAGTTTAGGAAGGATTTGGTACCCTCTAATAGTTGTTCCAGTTAAAAAGTGACAAATGGCATATTTTGCCATGTCAATTGCCAAATAAGATGAATGCATAATTTTGAAAATTTGCAATCAAGTCCTTAGATTCAATTTGCAAAATTACCTAAAAAATCAATTGTCCCTAATTCTCCACTGTTTATTCACTCACAATACCCTCTGTCCTCTCTTCGGTTCTCCCTCCTCCGCCTTCTCCCACCACCCCACTGTTCCCACCGTTCTATCTACACCTTCTCATTAATTTTCCCTATTTTTGTTACTGCTCATGTTTTTTTTTTAAAAAAAGTACAGTATGATAGCATAATCAAACCCTTTGTTTGCTGTTCTTGATCCTTTAATTTCTCTTGTATGATAACCATGCAAAGCTATACTTCACTTCTCTTGCGCTCAATATATTATGCCCAAATTTTGGGGTTAGACCCTTCTCCTTCTTATTTGCTCTCTGCTTATCTGTTTTAATAAGCAAGCACTACTTATTAGTACTAAGAAAATCAAAGGACAAAGGGGAATTTATGGGTTTGAATTTATGACAATTGATGTTGCAAAATATACCATTTATCATTTTTTAATTGGAATGATTATAAGAGGGTACCGAACCCTTCCTAAACTAAGGGGTTGGGAAGTAATTACCTTTTAAATTTTATTAAATAAATACACACGGTAATACGTTAGATGAAAATGTTGATATATCATAAATAAATACACACTGTATATCATAATAAGTGAAACTTGGTACTTACTAAAAAAAATTTGGTGTATGAAAAAAAAATAAAAAAAGGTACATAAAAAATAACCATTATCCTTGTAAATTATTACCTTCGTTCGTAATTATAAGATTCTTTTGACATTTTTATTTTGTCTCTATTTATAAGACTATATACTAATTTTTAGTGACCACTAATTAATTACTTTTTTTCCACAAACACTCTTATTTATTTAACACTTTTTAGATTCTCAATGATATTCTCACAATGCGGTTTTGAGAAATTTAATTTTTGTTTTATTCTCAATGTAAATTTACTAAAATAGTCTAATTTTTTTATTAATTTGAGAAAATTTTCTTAATAAATGTGTAGTAGTTATTTTTGCTTACAAATGAGACCGAGTCAGTTTTGAAAATCCTTTAGTATATCAGTTATACCGCCGCCGCCCTCCGCCCTCTTGCATCATCAAGCTATCTTCTTATTTCGTTACACCTTCTCTATCCCAGCCATGGCCGATTTGACATCACCCTGACACAACACCCATAATCACGATGAACGGAGAGGTCAAACGGGGGTGCGACGTGCTTGATTTCAGTCGACGGTGGTGACCGCAGATTTGGTGCGACACTCACATAAGTGACTTGGACAAGAGGTGGATGGATCTGAAGCGATGTTATGGCATGTGTTCACGGATATGGTCTCACGACGGCGATGTGATGGTAGCGCAACGACAACATGAAACAAGGAAGAGAAAAGATAATAATCAACATACATTAAAATAGGAGAAGTTTGAGGACAAAAAGATTTCCCTCCTTAATCTTCTTATTTTCCCTCCTAATCATGTTTTCTCTCTCCTATCAAAGATATTGAACGGATTAATCTAAGCCGTTTATTTCATTTTAATCTGGGCCGTTGAAAAAAAAGCTTATGGAAGAAACTTTCTCTCTTCCACGTTTCCATCATTCTTTCTTTTTCTCTTCTCTTCTCTCCGGATCTCACCTTCTCTTCTCCGGTTCCAATCTTCATCCACACAACAAAGGTAATTTTCTTTCTCTCTTTCTCTAACCTCTATTTTCATCATTTTCTCTTTCTCATTTGTCAGTTCCCTCTCTCTTTCCATATTTTTCTCTTTCTCATTTGTCATCTCCCTTTCTCTTTCTCGCTCTTTCTCTCTCTTCCGCCCCCTCTCTCTCTCTCTCTCTCTTTCTCATCAACCACCAACACCCACTCAGCCGGGAATCGCGATTGCCACCTCCAGCATCATCACCGTTGATCGCCGTTGATTGGGGTTTTGGTTCCAATAAAAAACTCTTTGACTGCCTCTTTCTTCAAACTTTACATTTTGCTAGAAAATCCAAATCCCAGATTATGATCCCTCTATAAAAAATATGCAAGTTTTTAATTTATGCAAAATCCCATATTTTGTTATTTTTAGTTTTTTATATAAGCAAGTTTTAATTTATTTGATTTTATTCTATTTGGGCTTCTAGAGAGATCAGAATCCTTAGTTTCATAGGAGAAGCAAAGAAGCTGAAACAAAGGAGCAAAGAGATGATTAATTTAATGAATAGGCAATTTTCAGTATTTCTTTGTGTTTTAGAACAATAGATATTCTTGCACCTTATGTGTTTTAAGATAATAGGTATGGAGTTTACTATTTGATGTTGTTGTTTCTTATTCATATGTTACAAACAATTTTTTTTAGCTGATGGTTTTGATTATGATATATATTGTTCATTACTTTTTTTAAATGTTGGATTTCTGAATTTTTGTTATAAATAAATTGGTTTTTCTTATCTAACATCTTACCATATCTATATTATGATTAGATGTGAATGAAAATATGCAACGAAAAACGCCAATCATGTCAAGGAAAAAACATGATTAGTTTGATTCCATAAAGATTATTCATAAATAATATCACAACAAGAATTTAGATAGAAATTTTGGATACCTTTAAATTTTCTTTTACATCGAAAAGGAAAATTATGCATATTCATAAATCAATCCATATTTATTTGATTATAAAGTAAATAAAAAAATATAAAACCCATAGGACATATCATGACCATTATATATGACATAAAAAAATGTTATTAATTTATTACATTTTAACTACAATTACTCTGATAATTACACTAACATTATAATTATTATAATTATAAATATAGTTGTTAATATTATAATTATAATTATAAAAAATATAATTATAATAATAATTCAAGTACAAATACTAAAACAAATTTCTATAACTAATACAAATATTAATAATTATGATCAAAGAATTAACCAGCAAAAAAAACTGAATATAATGTTATAATTTGAGAAGTTCTAATACAGGTAAGTTCTGATATAGGCAAATTGGTATCAATCATTTAAAAAGAGCATCATTATGAATAATTATTTGATTGTATTAGCATAATACAATCAAATATTTACTCCGTCATTAATTCAATTTTTAAAAAATGCAAAAATTTATACTGTATGTTGTAATTTTAACCGTGGAAATTAATAATGCATTATTTTATACTTTAGACAATATATTTATTTACAATTATGAAGTTCTAATATAGGCAAGTAATTTTCAAGTTGAAATCTTTTTAATTTCTATATTCTTATAATTCAAACTTACATTCACATTATCAAATTATATTATAGTACTACAATTATAATGACTGACGATAATAACTATAATTCTTCATGATTATTCATTCCATTTACTATGACAGGTTTTTAACTGGAATTAGTGTTGAAAAAATGTATATAAGGAAGCAATGTCATAAAGGCAGGACTGTCAATTTTAGGTTTTAAATTTTGATTTACTAGGTTGTTATATTGAACAATGTTTATTGCTATCTTTTTGTGATCGTTTAACATTGTTCAATTTGAATATTTAAATACATTATCATGTGAATCATGCTTTGTTTGGAGAATTTACTATTCAGTATTAAACAAACGAGGAATCTTATTAAAAATAAGTTCTTGCTCCAAAAATTTAACTCCTTACCCAACCTGTCAACATAGCATAAATATTAGTTGGAAAAGCTCTTTACCATAAACTACATATAAAACTCAAAATTGTTGTCTTCTAAGATTTTAAAGTTTATTTTTATACAATTAAAAAAATAATTTATAATTTATTTACATTATATAACACATAAACTACACATTGGCTCGACAAAATTTAATAATTAAGTAGTAATTTAACATTATTCATTACAAATTCAAGATACTTTACTCATATTTTATCAATTGCAATTTTTTCACATAATACTGATATCTCAAATTAAACGACCCGTGCATCGCACGGGCATACTACTAGTAATAATAATAATAATAAGAATAACAGATCTGAGAAATTATTTCGTGCTCTGCCTCCAAGTTCATTTCAAATATGAAATAGAGAAGAGAGGGGTGACCAGGAAACAGAGGGGTGACCAGGAAACAGAGTGGAGGAGAAGATGATACTATAACAAATATAAAATAAGAGTTTCATATTTCTTCTTAAGAGGATCGTTAATAAGGGGCCGCCGCAAGGAAATGTTCTGAAAGTGATGGGCATCAATAACCCAGAAGGTTTCAAAAACATAGTACTTCGTTTGTTTTTTATTTTAAAACCTTTATTGCAGTTTGATCCTCTATCTGAAAAGTTGAAAATATACCCACACGTGGCAGCCAAATCGTAGGTACAACCACTGGGGACACGAGAAAAGCGTTCGTTATATCTCCCTCAGCTACAAATATTGAAATTGCTGATGAGCTTTATAAGTTGATGACAATGCAAACTAGAGTCTTTATTGTGCACATGTCAGCCAATCCTGGCACTACACTCTTTAGTCTTTACTAATGCAAAAGAGATTGGAATGATGAACGAACCACTAACAATATTAACTAACTTTCTTAAAGGGTGTGAAAATTAGTCAAAGGGACTTATAATAAGGATCGTGGTCTCATTTTATATTTTTTATGCATCATTTATTGCTTTTTTTCTTGGTCTCATTTTATATTTTTTATGCATCATTTTGTGTTTTTTATGCATCATATATTTTTTTATTGCTTCACAAAGAAAAAAAGCAATAAATGATGCATAAAAAAATATAAAATGAGACCAAGAAAATGATGCATAAAAAATATAAAATGAGACCAAGAAAATCTTCTAAAATATGACTTATAATAAGAATAGGAGGGAGTAATTTATATGAAATTTGGGTTCGATCCTGTACCTTCAGTGTTACTCCCTCCGATCGTTATTATAAGTACCTTTGACTAATTTTCACACCATTTAAGAAAGTTAGTTCACATATTATTAGTGGTATTGGAAATGTAAATGTTTAGTATACTTTTTCAAAAGTACCCCTATACTCCCTCCGTTACTATTTATATGTCCGTTTTTGGAGAGATTTTTTGTTTCTTTTTATATGTCCATTTGAGAATTTCAAGAGTGTAATAAATGCTATTTTCCATGTTTGCCTTTATTTAATGTGTCTTGGTGTTTGTGAGTAGTGGAGAAAAATTAATGATTGTAGAAAGAGAAAGTGTATAGTGGGAAAAAACATATTAATGTATTGGAAATTTAAAAAATGATTAGTTTTCTTAAGGGGCATGTTTTTCTGAAAACGGACATATAAATAGAAACAGAGGGAGTAATTATTATTGGAAATCTAAAAAGTGTTGAGTAAATAGGGGTGTTTGTGGAAAAGAAGAAATTAATGCCATTGGAAATTGGAAATGTGCCTTATATTAAGGATAAAAAAGTCTTCAAAATGTGCTTATATATAGGACAGGAGGGAGTACAAAGAAAATGTGCTTTATTATACTCCCTCCGTTTCATATCTTTTGTCCTTTTGGACTTGGGCACATAGATTAAGAAAGTGTTGATTATTGTAAATATTATGTATAGTTTGTCCAAAATGCCCCTATTCAATCCTTATTGAAAACTGTTGTAGTATTTAATATTTATTAGTAAGTGTGCCCATTAATTAATGTATAGTGGTTTAGAGATGAGAGAGATGATAAAAGTAGAATTAATGATGAGAGAATGAAATGATTGAATAAAGGTTACAATTGGAAAGAAAAATATGTTTATGTATTGGAATTGTAAAAAGACAAAAAATATGAAACAAGGAAAAAAGCTAAAAGGACAAAAGATATGAAACAGAGGGAGTATATATATATATATATATATATATATATAAAGAAGAAAGATGACGTTACCTAAAAAAAATTATAAAAAAAAAGAAAGAAGAAAGATGGCGTTTAGCTGCTTACCACATCTGGGCCATATTTGCAACAACTTTAAAAATGGGAAGTGCAGGTGCTCCTGCCCAATATCAGCCGTTATTGTAAAGTGTGATGATATCAATGGTAATTAATGTCCCATGCATCAATGCATGGTTGATATTAATATGTATTTGTAGGGAAAGGCTCAAATACATATTAATATCAACTATGTATACAATGCATGGGATATTAATTACCGGTTGATGTTATCACACTTTACAATAACGGTTGATGTTGGCCAGGAGCACCTGCACTTCTCAATTTCTCATTTTTATAGTTGTTGCAAATATGGCCCAGCTGTGGTAAACAGTTCAACGCCATCTTTCTTCTTTCTTTTTTTTTTTTATTTTTTTTTTGAGGTAACGCCATCTTTCTTCTTTATATATATATATAGACATGTATATATATATATATATATATATATATATATAATAAAGCACATCTTCTTTGTACTCCCTCGTGTCTTATATATAAGCCCATTTTAAGACTTTTTTTTCGTCCTTAATATAAGGCTCATTTCCAATTTTCAATGGCATTAATTACTTCTTTTCCACAAACACCCCTATTTACTCAACACTTTTTAAATTTTCAATAATAATTATAAGGGTATTTTTGAAAAAGTATATCAAACATTTACATTTCCAATAACACTAACAATATATATTAACTAACTTTCTTAAAGGGTGTGAAAATTAGTCAAAGGCGCTTATAATAAGGACCGTGGTCTCATTTTATATTTTTTTATGCATCATTTATTGCCTTTTTTCTTGGTCTCATTTTATATTTTTTATGCATCATATATTTTTTTATTGCTTCACAAAGAAAAAAAACAATAAATGATGCATAAAAAAATATAAAATGAGACCAAGAAAATCTTCTAAAATATGACTTATAATAAGAATAGGAGGGAGTAATTTATATGAAATTTGGGTTTGATCCTGTACCTTCAGTGTTACTCCCTCCGGTCTTTATTATAAGTACCTTTGACTAATTTTCGCACCATTTAAGAAAGTTAGTTCATATATTATTAGTGGTATTGGAAATGTAAATGTGTAGTATACTTTTTCAAAAGTACCCCTATACTCCCTCCGTTACTATTTATATGTCCGTTTTTGGAGAGATTTTTTGTTTCTTTTTATATGTCCATTTGAGAATTTCAAGAGTGTAATAAATGCTATTTTTCATGTTTGCCTTTATTTAATGTGTCTTGGTGTTTGTGAGTAGTGGAGAAAAATTAATGATTGTAGAAAGAGAAAGTGTATAGTGGAAAAAAAAACATATTAATGTATTGGAAATTTAAAAAATGATTATTTTTCTTAAGGGGCATGTTTTTTTCTGAAAACAGACATATAAATAGAAACGGAGGGAGTAATTATTATTGGAAATCTAAAAAGTGTTGAGTAATTAGGGGTGTTTGTGGAAAAGAAGAAATTAATGCCATTGGAAATTGGAAATGTGTCTTATATTAAGGATGAAAAAAGTCTTCAAAATGTGCTTATATATAGGACATGAGGGAGTACAAAGAAGATGCGCGTTATTATACTCCCTCTGTTTCATATCTTTTGTCCTTTTGGACTTGGGCACATAGATTAAGAAAGTGTTGATTATCGTAAGTATTATGTATAGTTTGTCCAAAATGCCCTTATTCAATCCTTATTGAAAATTGTTGTAGTATTTAATATTTATTAGTAAGTGTGCCCATTAATTAATGTATAGTGGTTTAGAGATGAGAGAGATGATAAAAGTAGAATAAATGATGAGAGAATGAAATGATTGAATAAAGGTTACAATTGGAAAGAAAAATATGTTTATGTATTGGAATTGTAAAAGGACAAAAAATATGAAACAAAGAAAAAAGGCTAAAAGGACAAAAGGTATGAAACGGAGGGAGTATGTATATATATATAAAGAAGAAAGATGTCGTTACCTAAAAAAAATTAAAAATAAAAAAGAAAGATGGCGTTGAGATGTTTACCACGGCTGGGCCATATTTGCAACAACTTTAAAAATTGGAAGTGCAGGTGCTCCTGGCCAACATCAGCCGTTATTGTAAAGTGTGATGATATCAATGGTAATTAATGTCCCATGCATCAATGCATGGTTGATATTAATAAGTATTTGTGCCTTTCAGGGAAAGGCTCAAATACATGTTAATATCAACCATGTATACAATGCATGGGATATTAATTACCAGTTGATGTTATCACACTTTACAATAACGGTTGATGTTGGCCAGGAGCACCTGCACTTCTCAATTTTTCATTTTTAAAGTTGTTGCAAATATGGCCCAACTATTGTAAACAGCTCAACACCATCTTTCTTCTTTCTTTTTTATTTTTTATTTTTTTTGAGGTAACGTCATCTTTCTTCTTTATGTATATATATATATATATATATATATATATATATATATATATATATATATATATATATATATAATAAAGCACATCTTCTTTGTACTCCCTCATGTCTTATATATAAGCCCATTTTGAAGACTTTTTTTTCGTCCTTAATATAAGGCTCATTTCCAATTTTCAATGGCATTAATTACTTCTTTTCCACAAACACCCCTATTTATTCAACACTTTTTAAATTTCCAATAATAACTATAGGGGTACTTTTGAAAAAGTATATCAAACATTTACATTTCCAATATCACTAACAATATTAACTAACTTTCTTAAAGGGTGTGAAAATTAGTCAAATGGGCTTATAATTAGGACCGTGGTCTCATTTTATATTTTTTTATGCATCATTTATTGCTTTTTTCTTGGTCTCATTTTATATTTTTTATGCATCATTTTGTGTTTCTTTTTTATGCATCATATATTTTTTTATTGCTTCACAAAGAAAAAAACAATAAATGATGCATAAAAAAATATAAAATGAGACCAAGAAAATGATGCATAAAAAATATAAAATGAGACCAAGAAAATCTTCTAAAATATGACTTATAATAAGAATAGGAGGGAGTAATTTATATGAAATTTGGGTTTGATCCTGTACCTTCAGTGTTACTCCCTCCGGTCCTTATTTTAAGTACCTTTGACTAATTTTCACACCATTTAAGAAAGTTAGTTCATATATTATTAGTGGTATTGGAAATGTAAATGTTTAGTATACTTTTTCAAAAGTATCCCTATACTCCCTCCGTTACTATTTATATGTCCGTTTTTGGAGAGATTTTTTGTTTCTTTTTATATGTCCATTTGAGAATTTCAAGAGTGTAATGAATGCTATTTTCCATGTTTGCCTTTATTTAATGTGTCTTGGTGTTTGTCAGTAGTGGAGAAAAATTAATGATTGTAGAAAGAGAAAGTGTATAGTGAGAAAAAACATATTAATGTATTGGAAATTTAAAAAATGATTAGTTTTCTTAAGGGGCATGTTTTTTCTGAAAACAGACATATAAATAGAAACGGAGGGAGTAATTATTATTGGAAATCTAAAAAGTGTTGAGTAAATACGGGTGTTTGTGGAAAAGAAGAAATTATTGCCATTGGAAATTGGAAATGTGCCTTATATTAAGGATGAAAAAAAGTCTTCAAAATGTGGTTATATATAGGACAGGAGGGAGTACAAAGAAGATGTGCTTTATTATACTCCCTCTGTTTCATATCTTTTGTCCTTTTGGACTTGGACACATAGATTAAGAAAATGTTGATTATTGTAAGTATTATGTATAGTTTGTCCAAAATGCCCCTATTCAATCCTTATTGAAAATTGTTGTAGTATTTAATATTTATTAGTAAGTGTGCGCATTAATTAATGTATAGTTGTTTAGAGATGAGAGAGATGATAAAAGTAGAATTAATGATGAGAGAATGAAATGATTGAATAAAGGTTACAATTGGAAAGAAAAATATGTTTATGTATTGGAATTGTAAAAGGACAAAAAATATGAAGCAAGGAAAAAAAAGCTAAAAGGACAAAAGATATGAAATGGAGGGAGTATATATATATAATGAAGAAAGATGGCGTTACCAAAAAAAATAAAAAAAAAAAAGAAAGATGGCGTTGAGCTGTTTACCACAGCTGGACCATATTTGCAACAACTTTAATGGGAAGTACAGATGCTCCTGACCAACATCAGCCGTTATTGTAAAGTGTGATGATATCAATGATAGTTAATGTCTCATGCATCAATGCATGGTTGATAATTTGAGCCTTTTCCAAGAAATACATGCCTCACCCAAACTTGGTCAAGGTAAGCGAAAATGAAAGAACTATCATGTTTGACTGTTTCTACCCTCTATAGCCTTGTCTTAGAACATGACTGTGTCAGTAAAGTCTCCCATAACTGCATTGACAAATGACTTACCAAACTGAAACTCCGGAGCTTCTTTAGGTTCCTCCTCCAAGTCTGCATATGAAACGGGTCCAGATCAGAGTGTGTGTTGTCAAACCCATGAGTTCCTCCTTTTGGTTTCTTTTTACTCCTTTCCAGCATATCCTTTTTTTTAGAGGTCAACTTAGGGGCACTAACTTGCGCCGCCGTGCCGCCAGTCATCGAACACAGAGATATTAAAATTTTACTCATATATCATATGCTTACGATTTCAATATCATTATTGATATTAATTAAAATATTTAATTAAGGTTTATTTAAGTTTTTTGTCCACGAACTTATGTGCTCTTTTGAAATTGGTCGTTGATCTTTTTTTTCGTTGTTTTGAGTCCCTAAACTTTTTCAATTTTTGGAAAAGGACCCGTTGTTGCTTAAGTGATGATATGACCAATGAAATGTCACGTCACTTGTCCGACATCGAAGAATGAAGTGCTATGTAACCTTTTGTAACACCACATGATTTTTTTTATTAATTTTTTTTCTCAAAATTATTAAAGGATTTTATTTTATTTTTTTAAAAAATACAAATTTTAATTATTTTTAATAAATTTGAATTTTTTTTAATCTTTAAAATTCACGTGGCATCATCTAGTATGTTATCTATCGATACTGCGAAGGTTATGTAGCATTTCATCGGTCATATCATCACTTAAGCAACAACAAGGTCATTTTCCAAAAATTGAAAATGTTTATGGACCCAAAGCAACAAAAAAAAAGATCAAGGACTAATTTCAAAAGAGCACCTAAGTTTAGGGATTAAAAACTTAAATAAACCTTTAATTAATAATATCAATTACTCCATCCGTCCCTAAATATAAGATCTCTTTGGGGATTTCACGTTCATTAAGAAAGTGAAATAATTTATTAATTGTATTGAAAATCTGAATTTTTGATAAGCAATTTCAAAATTACCCCTATTAATATTATTGAGAATCTAAAAAGTGTTAAATAAATAGGGGTGTTTGTGGAAAAAAGTAATTAATGATCATTAAAAATTGGCAAATGATCTTATAAATAGGGACGAAATAAAAGTGTAAAAATAGTCTTATATTTAGGGACGAAATGAATAATTTTTTTTAAGACAACTTACCGAAATGATTCAGTGATTTTTAATATGAACATTATGTCATATATATAAATTTTTAGTCCTTGGATATGTGTTTTTTGGAATTTATCCTTGAATTTTTCTTTAACTTTGTTTAAATATTTAAAAATGATCCTTTTTAACTTAAGTCGACGGACAACATGCCATATCACCTTTGTCACATTGATAGATAAAGTGTCACGTGATACTACGTAGATTTTTTTTTTTTAAAAAAAAAAATCAAATTTATTAAAAAGTGAAGGGACACTTTGGTCCCTCGAGTTTTTCGACAGGGACACTTTAGTCCCTCAAGAAATTTAATTCATTTTTAATCCCCAAAGTTTTCCAAAAGTACCAATTTAGTCCCTGTCCTATTTCCATTAGCCACTCCGTTGAGGGACTAAATTGGTACTTTTGGAAAACATGAGGGACTAAATTGGTACTTTTGGAAAACATGGGACCAAAAATGAATTATATTTCTTGAGGGACTAAAGTGTCCCTGTCGAAAAACTTGAGGGACCAAAGTGTCCCTTCACTCTTTATTAAAATGATTGAAAAAAGTTTTTTTAAAAAAGAAAATCAAACTTTTTAATATTTTTTTAAAAAAATTGATTTTTTAGTAAAAAATCATGTGGTGTCACGTGATGTCACATAGCTTGTTACCTGACGATGTTGAAAAAATGACGTGGCATTTCGTTTGTCGCATCATTACTTAAATAACAAAAGAATCATTTTCAAATATTTGATCGAAGTTCAAAAACCCAAAATTTCAAAAATAAAAAGCAAGAGTTAATTCAAAAAAAAAATCAGGAAATAAAAATTTAAATAAACCTAAAAATATTTAAAAGAATAAACTTTAATGTAAAATTAAATATCATATCTCAAAACTTTAAGTAAACCATTTCTAATAAAAAAATTATTTATTTGATACTATTAATATGTGATTTGATAACATGTGTAGAGTGGTTTTTCATTTGGAACACTTTAGTATTGTGTATCAAATTTTAGTAAAAAAATACCATTAATCATAAAAGACCGAGTTTTAAGAACAAGGGTAGGTATTTTAATAATTTCAATTTTCCAAGTTTTTCCAAAACTTTTCCAGTTTCATCTCTCTTCTCTCTCTCTCCTTCATCGGCGACAATCATGAAATTCCAACCTACTTAATTCTTTGTTAGTCAGGGTATCCTGATTTTATGGTCTTCCTGCACTTCTCGTAGGTATGAGCAATCCACGAGGTCAAAGTTGTGATATTTTTTTTTCACTAATCATGTCAATCAGAGCACAAGACACAAAAATATCATCGCTCACTCCCATTTTCAAAGCACAAGAATGAACTTGCCTTCCCACCTGAACAAGACCCAATCCAGCCGATGCCCGAACCATGGTGGCAAACGTGCGAGGTCTCCCATTTTCTGGCCACCGATGATGGGGATTGCTGGTGAAGGAGAGAGTTTAGAGAGAGAGAGAGATGAGAAACTGGAAAAATTTTGGGTTTTTTTTTTTTTAATTTTTTAATTTGGAAAATTGAAATTATTAAAATACCCCGATTCTTAAAACTTGGTCTTTTTATTATTGAAGATTATTTTTTTTACTAAAATTTGATACATAATGCTAAAATATTCTAACTAAAAAATCACTTTATGTATGTCATAATGCACACAATCCATAAATAAAAACGCGTTTTGTTACTTCCAAACTGACTTCACCGTGACTTCACCGTAAACGTAAAGTTGAAGGATTGCCTAATGCCTAATTAACTAGTTAGAGCTAACTAGCTCCAAACTCGTCGTTCATATTCCAAGATATGGTGAAGAATCATCTAACCAAGTTTGTGTGCTATCTGATTATGGTGAATTGTTGTTTGTTCGTGGGAGTGGCACAGAGAAACAAGACATTAGTCCAAGTGAAAGTGGGGGTTGTGCTTGATCTTGGGACTGGGAGGGTTGGGAAGATGGGATTAAGCTGCATCAACATGTCACTCTCTGACTTCTATCTCTTACACCCTCATTACAAAACTAGGCTCCAACTCGTCATCAGGGACTCACAAACCGATGTGGTTGATGCAGCTGCTGAAGGTTCCCCCTTAACTCATTTACATATATAATATAGTTACATGCTCTGGTCACATACTCTCACCTAAATGAGCAGGGTTATATATACATTCAAAATTAATATTTGAATATACATTTATTTGTTTTATATACAGAAATATATATGTTGATATACATGTAACATTAACGCTCCTAAATTGAGTTTGTTTATGTGTAATTAAAAGAGAGGTGTTTGACATTCTTTATTAAGTTGATATTTCTATACACTTTTATTTTAAGGGATTGCTTAAGATCAGTTGAGGATAAGAGCTTCAAAATTGGTAACAAAGTCTTGAAAATCTAAATTAATCATCTTCTAAACATTTAAGATTTAGTTTTTCAATGAAACACAACCTTTTTTAGTCTCTTATTCTTAACCCTTAGGGTTAAGGTTAAGAAAATCCTTATTTTAATTCAATTACTTATACAGTTTAAAATAGGCTTATTTAAGTTTTTGGTTCCCAAAAGTTGATCGTGTTTTGGTTTTAGTCCCTATCTTTTTATTTGACCAGTCTCAGTCCTTAAAAGTTCAAAAAAAAATTGATTTTGATCTCCGCCGTTAGATTTTACCGTTAACGCTAACGGAGCAAACGAAATATTTAAAAATAATAAAAAAATAAAATATTAAAATTAAAATTAAAGTTTTAAAAAAAAATCCCCATAACCCACCCCGTCCCCTCTTTCTCTCTCCTTCGTTGAAACAACCATCTTCTTCTTTTCTCTCTACGCTCTCCACAATGTCACCACCTTCCTTCGCTCTCTTCTTCACAACACTCATATTTTCCTTCCTCTTCTTCTCCCCATCTCCATCACACTCTAAACTCACCCTCGATTTCTACAAGGACACATGTCCACACTTCATCAACATCATCCAAGCACCGTCACATCCAAACAGATCTCAACCCCAACAACCGTCGTCGCCACTATCCGTCTCTTCCTCCACGACTGCCTCCTTCCCAACGGCTGTGACGCCTTCATCCTCCTCTCCTCCACCATTTTCTCCTCTGCCGAACGCCACAACGACATCAACCTCTCCCTCCTCGGTGACGCCTTCGACCTCGTCGTCCGCGCCAAGACCGTCGTCGAACTCGCATGCCCCAACACCGTCTCATGCTCCGACATCCTTGCCGCCTCCACCCGCGACCTCCTTGTCATGCTCGGCAGCCCAACCTTTCTCGTCTTCCTCGACCGCCGCGACTACACCTCCTCCTCCGTCATTGTTAATTTGATGATTTTCATTCATGAAGTCAAACAACTAAACCACACCTTTGGCAGGGGGACAACAGAAGAGAGATGAAGAGGGGAGGTGTGGGGTGGTGGTGGTGGTGGTTTCATGGAGGAGAGAGGAAGGGGGGGCTGGGTTTCATCGAAGGAGAGAGGATCGGAAGAGGGGAAGGGGAGGGATGGGTTCTGGGGAATAGAGACTAAAACCAAAACAGGGTCAACTTTCGGGACAAAAAACTTAAATAAGCCTTTAAAATAAGAATTATTAAAAATATGATATGAGTGGTATACAAATATTTTTATTTCCATACTTCAGAAGTTGTTTGAAGTTTGAACATATATAGGTCAAAAATAACAGCGCGTATAGCCATAGCTAATACACAAGCTGTCTACTCAATCAATGCAATTTGCAAGCTGCAGAAGAGTCGTGACTTGTTGAGTGCCACACAGAAGAATTTTCTTGGCTGACTTCTTATCCTTTTTATTTTCTTTCTTCTTCTTTTTCTTCTTCTCATATGCTCTTTGCACTCTTGTTAGGTTATGAGGACATTATTGTTTGGCGTGAACGGATCGATGACAATCTTCTGTATACATTTTATTAAATTAAAGAATTATTCTTAAATATTTAATAAAACGCTCTTGCTAACCGTTGTTTAAAGAGCAGTACTAGTTAATAAGCTTTTTAGAAATAGAAAAAACAACACAAGTTTCTAGTTTTTCTTTCCTTGAAAATATCAAAAACTGCAATTTTCAATATTTTTCAACCACATATAACTTATTAACAAGTGCCCTAGCATTTTCCTTAATAAACAAACTTAAAATAATGATATTGTTACATTGTAAAACTGAATATTTAATACTTTTAGAGATAATAAATTTAATTTTCAATATTTTTTAGTTTTTTTTTTATTTTTTGTCATCGATCTTATTATTGAGGTTACCTTATATAATATTTCATATTTTACTATTTTTAAATCATTCTCTTGAAAAAAATAAACTTAAATCACGATCTAATTATATATATATATATATATATATATATATATATTAAAAAAATCTATGCACCCATAGCTAGCTCTAAGATAAACAATTATAAAAAATAAAGTTATATGGGAAGGTTAGAAATATTCATATAAGAAAGGCTTAAATATGGTTAACTTTTTATGCTTGGATATGTTGTGGATTTTGATTTCAGTTCTTATATTTTTCTTTAGTTTTGTTCATTCCATTTTTTTTTATACTGTTCATTCCATTTTTCAATATTTTAGCTTTAGTACTTAGTGATGATGTGGCTAAAATCGATAGGTGGCACGTATTATATTAATTACTAATATAGTAGATTGTGGTGTTGATATGTTATTGACATGTACTAAAATCTAATTTCGAAAAATTAGAAAGGTTAAAATCAAAGAAAAAATTAGTAAGCTGTTTAAAATTAAAACTCACTATATTTTCAATCAAATGATCCTACTCGACTCTAGTTGAATTGTCTTTGGTTGGTAAAGAATACACGTAGTCTAGAAAGGAAAATTTAAAAAACACAATATATACTACTATTTAAGAAAAAGAAAAGAAAAAAATATCCTTTAGTCTCATCTATAAAGAAGCAGCACCTTCTTAAATCTACCAAGCAAAACATTCCATAATAAAAGAATAATTCATTCTAAGGTTTTCTTTTTTTTTTTTTTTTTTTGGTTTACATGGGAGGTCTGGAACTAGAACCCATGACCTGGGGAGAGGGAAATCCTAAGTGTCCCTGCAACCACCAACTGGTTATCTTACGCGGGCAATTCATTCTAAGGTTTTCTATGATGCAGTTGGAACTTATTATCGATTAAAAAAATCAATTTCGACAATCCTTTGTGACCCACTGAAATAATTTTTGATGTTATCAACAAATCATTTTTTACATACACCGCTTATCTAACAGCATGTTTAAACAACCTAATTATTTGCTGCAAAAATGTAATTTTTTTATATAGTAGATAAATAACAAAGTTATTTTATAAAGACTTTCAATTTTATTTTTATCTAAACCATCAACCAGAGACAATTTTGCTCGAGCCATGTTATGAATTATGAGAATAAGACATAAAAAGTAAAATTAATAGGTATGGTATTTAAAAATTATATTCGCATCTATCAAGAAAAGTGATTAACTTATTTAACGGTATTGAAATTGTAAATATTTGATATATTATTTCAATATTATCAATATACTAAATATTGAGAATTGTCACACATTAATTATCTTTCTTCACATAAAAAGACCAATAATTTTGAAAAGGGTTAATTAATATAGTTGATAAATTGGACAATTTGTTTTACAATTATGATTAAGTGACCTACATAAAGAGACCTACTCATAAACCTACGCATTAGGATCTTGACATTTGTCATTGTAGGCTTGTAGGTCTCTAAATTAATTTTTTTTTTAAAGGATAAAGATAGGAGGGAGTGATTAATTAATAAAATGATTATCTTTGCACATTCTAATTTAAAAAAAAAAAAAGAAGATTGTGTTAACCAGTATTCCATGATTTCTAACAAAGTAATTTAACATTGATAATCTAAATCCAAGATTTCTCTGTATATAAAATCATAATTTCCTTATAGAAAACTATTTCATTTACTTCTTTACACAAGATCACTTAGGCATTTGTTAACATTTCCAGAAAAAAAAAAAAAAAGGAGAAAAATCATTCCATGAGCATAAATTAAATTGTTGAATCTTGTGACTTTGATGATAAGCAGCTTTAGAGCTCATAAAAAATGAGGAAGTGCAAGCTATCATGGGACCAACAACAACAATGGAAGCAAAGTTTGTGATCAGCCTAGGAGAAAAAGCACATGTGCCCATTGTAACCTTTTCAGCAACAAGCCCTTCACTTATTTCACTTCAGAGTCCATTTTTTTTCCAAATGGCTCAAAGTGATTCTATTCAAGTCAAAGCCATAAGTGCACTTGTTCAAGGTTTTGGTTGGAAAGAAGTAGTGCCAATTTTTGTAGACAACAGTTATGGCAAAGGAGTCATTTCATGCTTAACTGATGCTCTTCAACAAGCCTATGTTCGAATTCCTTATCTCAGTTTCATTGCTCTTTCAGCCACAGATGAAGCTATTGTTGCAGAGCTTTATAAGTTGATGACAATGCAAACAAGAGTTTTTGTTGTGCACATGTCGCCGCGTCTCGGCTCTCGATTCCTAAGCATTGCAAGAAATAATGGAATGATGCAACAAGGGTATGTTTGGATTGTAACTGATGGAATTGCTAATTTTTTCAATTCCATGGAGGAGTCAGAAATCGAATCAATGGAAGGGGTATTAGGTGTTAGGCCTTATATTCCAAGAACAAAAGTGCTTGATGATTTTAAGGTCAAGTGGAAAAGGAAATTTCTAAGTGATAATCCAACACTTGTTGACACAAATTTGAATGCTTATGGAATATGGGCTTATGATGCTACCACAGCATTAGCAATGGCTGTTGAGAAAGTTAGCTCAACCAACTTTTCCTTTGCCTACAACAACACTTCATCAGGCAATGTGACTGATCTTGAAAACTTTGGAATTTCACAAAATGGTGAGAAGCTATGTGAAGCTTTGTCAAACACAAGACTCAAAGGCCTCAGTGGGGAGTTCAATGTTGTTGGAGGACAGTTGCAAGAATCAACATTTGAGATAGTTAATGTGGTTGGTAATGGGGAAAAGAGGGTAGGATTTTGGACACCACAGATTGGACTAACTAGAAATATGGATCATACAAAAAGCTCAAGCAGCAAATACTCTACTTCTAAGGAAAATATTGGACCTATTCTATGGCCAGGGGACAAGTTCACTGTTCCAAAGGGTTGGGAAATTCCAACAAATGGGAAGAAGTTGAGGATAGGGATTCCAGTAATACAGGGTTATTTTGAATTTGTGAAAGTAACTCATGACCCTAGTACCAACTCAACTGAGGTCACTGGCTTCTGCATTGATCTCTTCAAAGCTGTGGTGGAAGCATTGCCTTATGCCCTACCATATGAATTTATTCCATTTGAGAATCATAGTGGTGAGATGGCAGGATCATATGATGATTTGGTCATCCAAGTTTCGTATGGGGTAACTTTCTTTCTCTCATACGGTCATACCTTACCAAGTTACTCATCAACCCCCTCTCTCTTTTCATTAGTGAATGAGATTTTCTTCAAAAAAAAAAAAAAAACCAACCTCGTGCAGGTTAATTTTTAGTCACGTGATGGTTTGATTATCTAAAATATAATGTGTTAAATTGTGGCTAATTAAGAACATCTTGTTTTTATTCACATTTCAATGAGTGATTCTAGGAACTTAATATGATAGGCACTTGATTAATATTTGATATGTGTTAACTGTTAAGGCATCAAGTGTCATAGTAAAAATTTGCATATCCCTAAAGAATGATTTGATACATATCAAATATTGATTTGAGTATTATAAATTTCCTTTCAAAAAAATATAAAAAATCGCAATTTGAATATCCAAGAAAATGCATTCCTTACTCTCTCAAATGAAATGATCTGATAAAAGTGATTTTGTATTGGCAGAACTTTGATGCAGTGGTGGGAGACATATCAATTATTGCAAACAGGTCAAACTATGTTGATTTCACATTACCATACACAGAATCTGGGGTGACTATGGTAGTTCCAGTGAAAGACAACAGGAAGAAGAATGCATGGGCTTTTTTGAAGCCACTGACATGGGAACTTTGGGTAACAACAGCTTGTTTCTTTGTGTTCATTGGATTTGTAGTGTGGGTCCTTGAACACCGAATAAACAAGGATTTTAGAGGTCCTCCATCTCATCAAATTGGCACAAGCTTATGGTTTTCCTTCTCAACCTTGGTGTTTGCTCATAGTAAGTGCCAGGCATTCTTTAATTTCCAAAAATGATATTGCACTACCTTCTACCACATTGCTCATAACAAATATATATATGAAATGGATAATATACTTGCAAAACACTTCAATTTTTCACTGATTAATTAGTATGAATTTTGAGTAAGTGTTTATTATTTGGTTAACTGTTATGACTTATGACTTATTTGGTTAACTGTTATGACTTAATATTGAAGTCATGAAACTCTCCCACATACTGAATTAATCTTTTGAGTTGGACTTTCCTCACGGACTTAAATCATAACATTAACCCACCAATAATTTAGTATCAAATTGATCACTAGCATGCTAATCATATAATATACATAGTTAATCAATATTTTGAGCAGCATTAACTCGATTAAAATTGGTAGCGTAAAGCTTTTTGGTACCATCACTTGCGACATTATTTGATATCTTTTTGTAAAGTGGCCGAGACTGGTATGAAAATTCTGTCATGTTTACAAAAGTTCGTCATGGTATGTGTAAGCATTTTAATGATGTTGTTAACTAGCTGATTTTGACAGGGGAGAAAGTGGTGAGCAACTTGAGTAGATTTGTGGTGACGGTATGGGTTTTTGTGGTTCTAATTCTGGTTCAGAGTTACACTGCAAGCCTCACTTCCCACTTAACAGTGGAACAACTAAGTCCTTCTATTACTGACGTCCATCAACTCCTACATAATAAGATGAATGTAGGCTATCTGGGAGGTTCCTTTGTTCGTAGAATCTTGAAGGACTTGGGTTTCCAAGATTCCCAGCTCATAGTTTATAACTCTGCAGAGGAATGCAATGATCTTTTCACAAATGGTAGTATTGCTGCTGTGTTTGATGAAGTTCCCTATGTGCAGCGCTTTCTTGGAATCTACTGCTCCAACTATGCCATGCATGAACCTAGATATAAGACTGGTGGCTTTGGTTTTGTAAGCTGTCTGTCTTCTATTTCATTATTTTAGGTCAAATAAATTTTTTCTTCAGTTTCTTATATATTTATTGTAAACTGTTTTGAAGTAAAATAAGCTAATCCATACCTATGAATCTCTGACTCTTCAAAATAGTTGTCAGGAACATGTCGGATACAATTCACGGACACTTTCACATATTTTGTATGCCCATAAGCATGCCCGGCCCTAAGGTAGCGCGACAAGAGTGGCTGCACTGGGCCCAAAAAATTTAGGGGCCCATAATTTTTTTTAATGATACATTTATTTTTGAAAAAAAAATTAAATAATTGCAAGTTCTTTTTATCTTTTAACTATCAATGAATTTTAGCATAATATTTTAATTTGTTTTTTTCATTTGCTCACTTAATTTAAAAATATATGAAGTAATGAATTTTACTTTTGTAATCCAACATGAAAAAGGTATTTTATTACCTCTTTACTAAATAACTTTTTATATTATTTCAAATCTTATTTTTTAATAATTAATTTTATTATTGATTGTTGTCATTGTTTTAATTGATTATTCGTATATATACTAAATTTTTAATTGATTTAATTTTAATAATTTTATTTTTTCGAATTAGAGGCCCCAAATTTTTTTTCGCCCTAGGGCCCAAATTAGGTTAGGACCGGGCCTGCGGCCATAAGCACACATCAGAAAAAACTCATTTTATATAATGTACATGAAAATTTTTAAAAATTTGAAGCATTCTTATGTATTAACTGTTTGGTGAGTTCTGTAGGTGTTCCCAAAAGGTTCCCCTCTTGTAGCTGACATTTCAAGGGCAATCCTTAATGTGACACAGGGAGACAAAATGAGAAGAATAGAGGGTGCATGGCTGAAAGAAAGCAATTGTCAAGACTCTAATACAAAAGTTTCTTCTAATAGTCTTGGCCTTGAAAGCTTTTGGGGTCTGTTTCTCATTGCAGGGACTACTTCACTATTAGCACTCTTAATATGTGCAATGTCATTCCTATATCAGCATAGACATATTTGTTATAATCCAAGTACTTCTATATGGAGACGCATTGGAATATTACTAAGGATCTTTAACCAGAGAGATTTGAATAGTCACACATTCAAGAAAAGTGGAATGGTGGATCATAAAAGTGACACTAGTAGTTCTCATCATCATGATGGTATAGGTGCAGTTGAGGCATCTCCAAGTACACACTGTCCACCGAGTCCCTCTGGTCAAACCGAATCAGGCGTTTCATTTCATGGAGACCAAGGAATGTTGATGATGCTAGCTAGTCATGTGATTGGTTATACAGCTCATGTTCAAGACATAGAAATTAAACTCGAGCAAAATATTATTACTCCAGAAGTCCAGATGCAGTGCCTTTAAAAACCAGATGAATTTAACCCCCTAGAGAAGATCCTTTGTAGTGTCAAAGTTCCCAATACATTCCCCCTCGGGAAATACTTATTTTCTTACATTCATGCTCTCGCTAGTTCTAGCTAACAGCTATTAGTTAATTGTACAAGGATTATATAGAAAAAAATTTAATGGAGATGAAAAAGAATATTTCAGAAAGTTTCTATAAAACTTAAGGTAGACATTAGTGACGGAGGGGAAAATGATGTATTCATGACAAAACTTTCCCTAGCTATTATTCTTTTATATACAAGTTGCAATTTACAAGGTTTTTATCACCTTAGGTACTGCTTTAGACATTCTTTCAATTTTTGTAAGGTCACAGGTTTTGACACAAATGAGTCCATAACATTTGCAAAACACTCTTCTGCACTCTCTGACAAAGCGTTTGCTGTCATCTGCAATAATAATATACGAGTAGAGTAATAAGACAATGATCACTTACTTCTCAGAAATTATGTTTGTAAAAGAAGAAAGCCATTTGAATATTAAATTCAAATGAGCCAGAAATTGTTTAGCATTAATTTTGAGCAGAAAAATCATGACTTTCATAGAGACTATTAAGGATGAACCTCTTTTTTTTTTTTTTTTGTAATAGGCTAGTTATTGTTTCACTCATTCAATAGGCAACTTATATATGTCAGAAATTTGTTGACATAAATCTTAACAAGTTAAGGGGGAGTACAAGACTAATAATTACTCATCACCACAACAATGGGGATCCGCTTTTCAGATGATGCAGAACATTCATAATCTGGAGCTGCTATGCCTTGCTCAATTCAGCTTTCCTTGCAGCATCCCAATTGCCTGTTTCCTCAAAAGACCGAATCAGTTTTGTTGCTTGAAGTCCATTCATAACTGGCATGCAGACATCCTGTAGAGTGCAAGTACTAAATGATTAGTTAGTAGAAATTTAAATATCTATGCAGAAACTGGTCTAAAAAATATGAATGTTCTCGGCTTGAAACTGTTAGACTACCCCCATCAACTCGACCTATTCCAAGAGCAAACAAGCATTGACAATTTGGCAATTTAAGAAAACTAATGAAATTGAAACATAACTTTAATTTGACCAAGAGAAGAGTTTACCAGTTGTTTGCATACTGCATGCTTTCGAGCGTGGTCTGCACTAACTTGCATGTACCTTTTAAATAAATAGAAAGAGTATTTTTTTTTGGGTTTTGATTTTCTGACCCTCGTTTTTAACCCTTCCTCACTTATTTTTTTTTTTTCTTCACACCCATTTCTCCTTCTCCTTCTCCTTCTCTTCTTTCTCTTTCCTTCTCATTCTTCTTTTTTTTTTTTTTTACTTCTTCTTCTTGTACTTACTCTTACTCACACTCAAACTCATCTCCACTGATCCCCACTCACATATCCACTATTATGTTTTTTTTTCTCGTGTAAAATGTGTCTTATGCTTATGTCGAAGCGAAACATATTGGTACTCTTCGACATAGGTGTAGACTTTCTTTTAAAATAAATTTTCCAATATTTCAAGGCCTGGACGTATGTGTTAAATTTTTTTAACACTACCCTGGCATACTGGGTTTTTTATTTAAAATTTATTATGTACGCCTCTGTTAGGATGTACACTAGACGTTAAAATTTATAATATGGCAGTATATTGCTTGGCCACAATTAAAACTACCAAGAGTTGTCGTGCACATATGTGGTTTATATGGTGCCCTTGATTAGTTTTTTTCACTTGTGTCATTATATATGGCACCTTTGATTGCTTTGTTTGAGACTAGTTTATTGCATTATGATAATAAAATATGTTGAGGTTGGATTTAGTTTAGATTCAATTACCATTTTAAAATTCTATAAATTCATATAGAACATGTTAAAGTGCTTGCCTGCTTGGGCAAATTGAACCACTCTACAGTTTTAAAGTCAAAATGCCATGTAAAAGCATAAAATGCAATAAGCTCAGTACGCCCTACGAGGTGCGTACATAATATATTTTTAATAAAAAAAAGCCCAGTATGTCAAGGTCTAAGAGTACTTGTTAAAAAAATTTAACATGTATACCCAGATCCTGGCGTACTGGAAAAAAAAATTTTAAAAAAAAATCTACGTCTTTGTTCAGGCATACTGGTATGTTTCATACGTTACGTTTTGACATAGGCGTAAGGCACATTTTATATGAAAAAAAAAACATAATAGTGAATATGTGAGTGAGGATTAGTGGAGGTGAGTGTGAATGAGTTTGGGGATGAGTGAGTGAGTGCGTGCGAATAAGTGACGAAGAAAAAAAAGGAGAAGGAAAAAAAAAAAAGAAGAGAAGGAGAAGAAGAATTGGGTGTGAAGAAGAAGAGGAGGATGAGGAAAAAGAAGAATAAAAGGAGGAAAAAAAATAAGTGAGGAGGGGCATTTTTGAAAAAAACAATTAAAGGGGGGTCAAAAACCCAACTTAGAGGGTTAGAAAATCAAAACTTTTTTTTCCCTTGTATTTAAGCAAGTTTTTAACTCCACGGTTAGACACTTAGACTCCAACAAGGCCTCTTAGTGGCCGTCCATTCAGTATGTGATGAGTTTGCAAATTCCTTTCCCAAGGATCAGTACCTTATGCAAATATTTATAAGTTTATTATTATAAAAAATATATATATATATATATATGAAAGTTTATTTATTTTTGTCATTTGATAAACCATTTTCAGCTGAAATCACTGTACAATTTTATGGGCCTAAAGTAGCTGCTTTGGCAAATTAAAAAGGCTTAATTTAATTAAAATCCATAAATCCCATTTCACTCTCATATCATAGATTTATGAATTTAGATTTTCTTTTAATACAAAATATTAATTTTTTTTATGTTTTAGATTATCATTTAAAAAGTAGAAATTGATAGAAAATAAAAGGTAAAATTTATTTTGAGTAGAAATTGATAGAAAATAAAAGGTAAAATTTATTTTCACCTTTTAAGTGAATTTAAATAAATTTTACAAAAATAAATAAAAGGTGAAATTTAAATAAATTAATATACAAAAAAAATTACCTTCATCCGTTTCAAGAACTTTGCGGCTGCTACTAGCTACTGTCCTCTTTTTTTTTCGTGCTACCCTCTGCTTTGTTCTTCTCTTTCTTTTTTTTTTTTCCGGGGCCTCCGCAGGCTTGTTTGCTGAGGACCCTCTGCTTTTTGACCCTGCTTTGCTTTTGCTGTTGAGGCTCTAATTGCTTCTTCTTAGGCTTCTTGCTCCAGTGACGTGCTTTTCCTTTGCCTTCGGAGGCTCTTCCTCCTCCTCTTCATCGGTTTCAGAAGCGAAGGGTTTCAAGAGAGATGAAGAGTTTGGGATTTGTGGGGTTTGAAAAATAGGGATATTTTTGAAAATTAAAAAATATTGGGGTTTGAAGGCTAATGTATAGGGTTTGGGGACTAGAGCTCTTCTGTTTTTGGCCCATCCTACAACTTCAGCCCATTCAATTCACATTCTTCTCAATCGTCCAAAAATACACATGTTTAACAAACGCATGTTGCAAATCATGCGTACCTACGCAGACTTTTAGAATCAAAAACAAATTTGACTTGAAATTACGACATTCAACTCCAGCAACCAATGGGATCCATCAACCTGTAACATAACCAAGGAGTCCAGGTCTCCAGGACCCGAGTTCTAAGAAATGATATTACTTTCTTCGTCCTTAAATATAAAACATTTTTGACACTTTTATTTTGTCCATATATAAGACCATTTACAAATTTTCAATGATCATTAATTACTTTTTTTTCACAAACACTCTTATTTAATTAACATTTTTTAGATTCTCAATCATATTAATAAGGGTAATTTTGAAAATACATATCAAAAGTATACATTTTCAATACAATTAACTAAATTATTCAACATTCTTAATGGATGTGAAATCTTTCAAATTGGTCATATATTGAAGGACGGAGAGAGTATTTTTGATTGTTTATCCCTAAATATGAGATCTTTTTGATACTTTTATTTTGTCCCTATATATAAAACATTTTTGACATTTTTATTGTCTCTATATATAAGACCTTCCGTCTCTAATTATAAGACTTTTTTGGGAGATTTCACGTCCATTAAGAAAGTTGATTATTTTAGTTAATTGTATTGAAAATGTGAACTTTTGATGTGTATTTTCAAAATTATCCATATTAATATTATTGGGAATCTAAAAAATGTTAAATAAAAAAAAATAATTAATGATCATTAAAAATTGGTATGGGGTCTTATAAATAAAGACAAAATAAAAGTATCAAAAAAATCTTATAATTAAGCACTGAGAGAGTACTATTAATACATTACAAATTAAACTCAAATAAAAATACTAAAAAAATACAGCTCAAAGACATGACAGTGCATAAAAACAATAAATGCATACAGCTCAAAGAATCTTTGACTGGACTTGAATCAAATACTTCCGCGGTCCTATTTATAAGATCTTTTTAAGGTTTTTTACTCCATCAAGAAAAGTGGATAAATTTATTAGTGACGTTGGAAATGTGAAAATTTGATACACCTTTTCAAAATCACCCCTATAATTATTATTGGAACTATAAAATGTGTTGAATTTATAGGAGAGTTAGTGAAAATGAGTAATTAAATGTCATTGAAAATTGAAATAGAATCTTATAAATAGGATCAAAATAAAAACTCCAAAAGAGTCTAGGAAATGAGAGAATATTTTTATCTGCCTTTTTGTATTCTAGTTGACTTTTTTTAGCATGTATAAAAAGTAGTAACGTGAAAATATTAGCCATACCTTCCAGGTCAACTCTGTTCAATATTATTTGTCATTTTAGTCTTTTTAATTTGTTCTAAATTATTTTCGGTTTTAGAAATTCAAGATGTATAAATTATTTTTTTTTTCAATTTTAACCTTGCATTTAATGTGTTAAAATATGTGAAATGAGTGATAATTAATGTACATTGACGATATTATAGTAAAGTTAACTAATAATTCTCTTGAAAATGGAAGTATTAAATAACTTTCTTAATTCGTATGAAATTTCTAAAGTGACAGTTAAATTGGAACAGAGAGAATATAAAAGTGTGGTGGACTCAGCCACTGGCCGAGATCACAGGGCACAGGGCCCTATCCAGCCGATCTAATGTCACGCCCTTCTACCCCTGTTGGGCCGAGAAGAACTACTCTCGGATATACAGGAACAACGAGTATGGGTTGAGTTTGTTCCTCCACCTCAGCCTAAACTGTACACTGAAGCCGACAAGGACAAGATAACGACTGGCCAGCTCACCAAGCCTTATCCTATTGCAGCTCATAACAGGCTGGTCCCGTTGGGCCTGAGCTTAGCTGGCCCATTAGGGCTTTCAGTCACCCCTATAAGTAGTACAGTGCTACATGGGGCTCAGGTACGTCTTCTAACCCTAAGTACACACTGCACACACTTTGTGATTAGGGCAACCCAGGTAATCTTACTGATACCTGTGAGAACTCAAGGAATCACACATCAACTCTAGATCAAACCGCCTCACTAGGTCTCACTCTGTGGCCTTAGTGATCTACCTGATCTAGAACACTTCAAAAAGTGAGAGGTTTTTAATTAAATAACAATAAAAATATACCCTCCGCTCTTAAATAATCGTCATTTAATATTATAACGTACTCCCTTTGGTCTCATTTATAAGCAAAAAAAAATTTATTTATGGTCTTAAATATAAGCAAAAATTAACAAACTTTTAATTCCCAATACAACCATTCTTAAAATATCCTTACAAAGTGTTTGTTGGAAACCAACAAGCGGGCTAAGCAAATACTAGAGGGGGGGTGAATAGTATTTTGAAGCACTAATACCAAATATTTCGATTGATAATTGAAGAATGGAGATTAGACTGAATTTTCTGGAATCAGAAACAAAAGACTCGAGTCTTTTGTGAAATACTCGAGTTTTTCAGGATGAACAACTCGAGTCTTTTCTGAAATACTCGAGTTTTTACTATCATATAGCAGAAAAACCAGAAACGAAAATTCAGCAATTTAACTCAAATCAATTCAATAATAAACAGGAACTTATCCAACAGAATAGCAAGTAATCTAAATAACTTTTAACACAAAAATTCCTTGAACTTGCTACCTAATTGTATAAATCCTAATTGATTGAAATGACTTAAGTCTATTGAGCTAGAAAGTAGATTAAAAGCAATAAACCAACACTCAAGCAATTTTATCCTGGTTCACTCCAACAATGAGCTACATCCGGTCCTCCTAATCACTTAGGAGTTTCTACTAATAATCAAATTGTTAGAAATTACAAAGGATTGCTTGAGAATGGCCTCACTCAACCTAACCCTTTCAAGAGTGTACCAAACTCTTGATTTCTACCCCAATTTGATTCCGGTGATTGAAGAACTCTTCACAAAGCTTCCTTGAACTCCCTTCAAGAAACTCCACCGGGCTAGGAACCTCCTAGTCTTGTGCTTGAGAACCTCTCAAGACTTCCAACACCCTAAGACACTTAGGGTTTGCTTGGGAACAATCCAAGACTTTGAATAATCAAGCTTTTTGTATGTGTATTACTAATCTCACAATGGATTAGCACAAATAAGCACAGCTCAATGTAAGAATTGAGGCCTAAAACTCAACTTGGAATAAAATGACAATATGAGTGAGAAGTTGAGCTTTTTGGGAATTAACACTTGAGAAGAGGAAATTAAGAAAGCTTGAATCAATATGATCTTGTTGTCTTGTTTGTTCTTGCACAAATTCAAAGAGCAATTTTACAATAAGGTTCTGAATTCTCTCTTGGGGTTGGATGAGACTCAAATGCCCTCAATTGAGTTTTTGAGTCTCTCCAACGTTCATTTTTTGCTGACTGGACAAAAATACTCGAGTCGTTTTGTAAATACTCGAGTCTTTTTGGTCGGTCACGAGTGAATTGGTGCACGAACAAGACTAACGGTCATATTTGCTGACCTGGCAAAAATACTCGAGTTTTTCTACAAATACTCGAGTGTATACTCGAGTCTTTTTCAAAATACTCGAGTATTTTGATCAGATATGGGAAAAATTATTTTTCAATTTTATTTTTCCTCTCAAGTATTAATTTTTGGTCAATCTCAACTTAATAAACATATAAAAATTTATTCCTAGAAGAGACTAACTATTTCTACCCACTCTCAACCACTCTCAACATAAATTAGAAATTTACAATTAAAATTTGATTGAGAATGATTGGGCACTTGTCTTCTTTTCTTGACTTCTTGTTGATGTTGATGTTGCAATATCTTCAAGGCATGATTTGTTAATTATTTTGTCATCATCAAAACATAATCCACATAATTAGGAGCATTGAATTCACAATCTCCCCCTTTTTGGTGATGACAAAATAAGTAACACTTGATCCATTTGTTAAGCTTGATCCACTTGGAGATGAAACTCCCCCTCACTATATGATACTTTTCACCTATCTAAAAATTCAGCTTGAGCAAGATGTTATGAAAATTTAATTTTAGCACCAAGCCTATGGTATTAGAGAATTTAACAATTATCAGAGTATATACCATAATTAGAGATTTTAGGTGCAACAATATCAAGACAAGACAAGACAAGTGTAATATCTCTCCCCCTTTTTGTCATACGCCAAAAAGATGTAACAATTTAGAAAAAGATCAAGGGAGGAGAGGTGCATAATCGGAAAACCCCATAACCAACTATGCAATTAAAACGGAGATATAATAACGATAAAGAGCTCCCCCTGAAGCTTTGCACAAACATCATAATGAAGACCAAGTTCATTAACATAAAAACATCATAAATGGTCCAAATCAAAGGTGCAATAAGAAACCCAAAGTCTCAAAACACCAAGTTCTCAAAATACAGAAAATGTAACAAAGACCAATATGATAAAAACAGAATGAAAACTAAGATAAAATCCAAAGGTCAACATCGTCAAAACATCGAAGGAGCTGGAGCATCTGGAGGAGGATAAAACCGAGAGAAGAGTTTAGAGGATGAAAAACTAGTAAGATTTGACAAAACTTTGAGGAAAATCTGAGTTTTGAGGAGAGAGATATGAGAAAACCGAGAGAGAAGAGGGTCGCAAAAACTTGAGTCTGAGAGTATATATAAACAGTTCAAAATACTCGAATATATTCATAAATACTAGAGTTGTTCTTTAGGATAAACTCGAGTTTTTGAAAATATATTCGAGTCGGTCGTGACTCAGCCCAGATTTCCCAGAAAAGTCGAGTAAAAATTGAAAAACTCGAGTTTGGTCCGAAAGATCAAATTTCAGGAAAAACGCAAAATACTCGAGTTTTTGTAAAATACTCGAGTTTGGTCTGAAAGTTCAAAAATTGGGGGTTTCGAAAGACTCGAGTTTTTTTGAAAAATACTCGAGTATTTTAGTAAAGACTCGAGTGTTTTTAGAAACACTCGAGTATTTTTATCAGACCCTGATTAAAAACTTTTTCAATTTAAAACTGATTTAATTTTGAATTAAAATACTCGAGTTTTTTCGGAAAAACTCGAGTATTTTGACAGAACAGAAAGTAAAAACTCAGTTTTAAAAGACCAAACACAAATCAAACACAAATGCTTCACTACCAACTTGGAATACAGTACAGAATCACACACAATTAACATATACAATTTCAAATATCATCAAGGACAATTTAACTAAGAATCAATAACACATTAGAGTAAGACTAATATGGTGATTTTCCAAAAATGACACACAATGCAATTAGCCTATATTAGCTTCATCTAAAATACCAAGTTCTCTCCTAATATGATAAAAGGTGTCCCTTGGTAGAGGTTTTGTAAAAATGTCGGCTAATTGATTTGTGGTACTAACAAATTCAATTGTGCAATCACCCTTTTGTACATGATCTCTTAAAAAATGATGTCTTATTTCAATGTGTTTAGTTCTTGAGTGATACACCGGATTCTTAGTCAAATTGATTGCACTCGTGTTATCGCATCTAATCGGAATATTTTCAAGTTTCAAACCAAAATCCGATAATTGTTGTTTCATCCATAACAGTTGAGCACAACAACTACCGGCTGCGATATATTCCGCTTCGGCGGTAGAAAGAGCGACACAAGCTTGCTTTTTAGAAAACCATGACACCAATGAACTTCCCAAGAGATGGCAAGTACCACTGGTGCTTTTGCGATCAAGCTTGCATCCGGCGAAGTCGGAATCCGAGTAACCAACTAGACTAAGATTGGCATCAGCAGGATACCATAAACCAGTGTTAATTGTTCCTTTTAGATACTTAAATATATGTTTAACTGCGGATAGGTGAGATTCTTTAGGATTAGCTTGAAATCTAGCACACATGCATACACTAAACATAATATCCGGTCTAGATGCAGTGAGATATAGGAGACTACCTATCATACCCCTATACTTACTAACAACAACCGGTGTACCTTGTTCATCCTTGTCTAGGTAGCATGATGTGCTCATTGAAGTGTAGGCTTCCTTGCACTTGTCCAATCCGAATTTCTCAAGGAGCTCTTTGCAATATTTCCCTTGATGCACAAAAATCCCCTCCTTGACTTGCTTTATTTGTAAGCCTAGGAAGAACTTGAGTTCTCCCATCATTGACATTTCAAATTCCTTTTTCATCAAATTTGAAAACTTTCTACAAAGAGACACGTTAGTAGCACCGAAAATGATATCATCAACATAGATTTGTACTAACAAAATGTCATCCTTGGTTTTATAAATAAATAATGTATTATCAACCTTCCCTCTTTGAAACTTGTTTTCTAATAGAAAGGAACTCAATCGATCATACCAAGCTCTAGGAGCTTGTTTCAATCCATAGAGTGCCTTTTTCAATTTATAAACATGGTTTGGAAATTCACTATTTTCAAAACCGGGGGGTTGTTTGACATACACTTCTTCATTTATAAACCCATTCAAGAAAGCACTTTTAACATCCATTTGATATAAAGTGAATTTCATGATTGAAGCATAAGCAAGTAAAATTCGGATTGCTTCAAGACGTGCAACCGGAGCAAAGGTCTCATCATAATCGATACCTTCCTCTTGGTTGTACCCTTGAGCTACTAGTCTAGCTTTGTTTCTTATAATCAACCCGGATTCATCAAGTTTGTTTCTATAAATCCATTTAGTACCAATTATGGTATGATCATCGGGTTTAGGGACTAGATCCCAAACTTCATTTCTTTCAAATTGGTTTAATTCTTCTTGCATAGCAAGAACCCAATGATCATCCTCAATGGCCTTTTTAATTGAATCGGGTTCAATTTGAGAAACAAATGAGACATAGTGGCAAATGTTTTGAATAGACCTACGAGTAAGTACTCCCTTTGACATATCTCCTATGACTTTGTCTATAGGATGAGCCTTGACCGATTTCCAAGTTGGAGGAAGTTCTTCCCTTACTTCTCCTTCATCAATTTTTGAATTCTCTATCTCTTTTTCTTCTTTTGAAAAGACAATGCCATCTTCACTAGCATCACATAAAACACTATCTTCTTTTGAAGACTCATTAAAAACCACATGAATTGATTCCTCAATAGTTAAAGTTCTTTTATTGAAAATTCTATAAGCTTTACTATGAGAAGAATAACCTAAAAATATGCCTTCATCGGATTTGGAATCAAACTTGCCAAGGTGTTCTTTTCCATTATTTAAAACAAAAACTTGGCATCCGAAGACATGAAAATGAGATATATTTGGCTTTCTTCCCTTGTAAAGTTCATAGGGGGTTTTATCCAAAGAGGGCCTTATCAAAATACGATTTAAAACATAACAAGCCGTATTGACGGCATCGGCCCAAAAATATTGAGGTACTTGAGAATCATTTAACATGGTTCTAGCAAGTTCCTCTAGCACCCTATTTTTCCGCTCTACCACTCCGTTTTGTTCCGGAGTCCTTGGTGCGGAGAATTGATGCTCAATACCATTTTTAGCACAAAATCTATCAAATTTGTGGTTTTCGAATTCACCACCATGATCGGTACGAATAATAATTACTTTTTGATTCACTTGGTTTTGCAAAAGTTTGACATGATGTTTAAAAGATTTGTAGGTCTCACTCTTAGTAGTTAAAAATAAAGTCCAAGTAAACCTAGAGAAGTCATCAACAATCACCAATGCATAATAGTTGCCACCAAAGCTTTTTACTTGTGATGGTCCAAACAAGTCCATATGAAGCATTTCTAATGGCCTTGATGTGGACATCACCATTTTTGATCCAAAGGTGTTTTTAGTTTGTTTACATTTCTTGCAAGGGGAACAAACACCTTCAATAGAAAAATTTAGCTTTGGTAAACCAACTACTAGATCTTTAGATTGTATTTTCTTCAATTGGTTTACATTAATATGAGCGGTCCTACGATGCCATAACCAAGTGTCATTTTCTTTGCTCACTAAACAAGTAGAGACCAAAGAAGTGACTTTGTTCAAATCAACTAAGTAAGTATTATTTGACCTTCTACCAACAAATTTGATTGATTCATCTTTGTCACTTTTAATGAGGCAATGGGTAGAGGTAAAAACTACATGATTACCAACATCACATAATTGGCTTATGCTCAAGAGATTATGTTCTAATCCTTGAACATAGAGCACATTATCAATAATCAAGTTTGAAGAGTTTCCGATTTTACCAATACCAAGGATTTTGCCTTTGTTGTTGTCCCCATAAGTGACATAACCCTTTTCCTTTGGAGTAAGCTCAATGAAGTGCCGCTTATCTCCCGTCATGTGCTTCGAACATCCACTATCAAGATACCACAATTGTTTTCCCGTTCGAAGGCACACCTACAAAATGAAATCACCTTTTCATTTTGGGTACCCAAACAATGTTGGGTCCCTTAGGGTTAGTGTTGGGACTTTCTCCCTTCTTAATCCACATATAAGTGCCCTTATTCATTTCAAACTTCTTAATATGGCACTCAATGTTGATATGTCCAACTTTTCCACAATAAGTACAAGTTGGTCTCTTTGATGAGTTTTTCTTAGAAAATGTTCCAACCACCTTGTACTTTTTGTCCTTTTTATGAACATATCCTAAACCGGTTTTGTTGTGATTATGTCTTTGAGAGTTCAACAACCGGTTGAGGTTTCTATCACTATGTGAGATTGTGAGTTTGTTTTTCAACTCTTTCACTTCTTTTTCAAGATCATCACATCTCTCACATGAAGTGATAATTTCCTCATGATTTGCACAATCACTTTGATGACTAGAATTAATAAGTTCCAAGGATTCATTTTGAAGTTTCAACTCATTTATAGATTTTTGCAATTCATCAATTTCATGTTGAAACTCCAAAATTTTCTTTCCTTTTTCCTTATTAATTTTAGCAAGCCTTTTAAATTGAATTAACATTTCATTGTAGGCTTCTTGCAAATCATCATATGAAATGGAGTTTGAAGAGGAACAAGAAGAACTAGAGGTTACCTCATCATCACTTTCACTCATGCCATGATTAGCTCTTGATGAGGACTCATGATTGTTCTTGGCCATGAGACAAAGGTTTGCATTTTCATCACCGGAGCTACTTGAAGATGATTCATTGCTCTTCTCCGGTGCATCCCAAACAATGTATGCACGCTTCCCTTTGGTCTCTTGGGTCTTCTTGTCATTCTTCTTCAAGAATGTGGCACATTCCATTCTTATGTGACCAACCTCTCCACATTCATGACACTTAACTCCATCATTGGTACTCTTTTCTCTTTGTTTGGAGTCTTTGGTTCTCTTGAAATTGGATGAAGATCCACCTTTGTTCCCTTTGAAGAATTTGTTGAATCTTTTCACAAACATCCCAAATTCTTCTTGATTTGGTTCACCATCGGAATCTCCACTTGTAGAGCATTCTTCAACTTCTTTTGTAGCTTTGGTTGAAGCTTTGAGTGCTATGCTCTTTTTCTTTTTGTCCGATTCCTCATGCATCCCAAGTCTTGTAAGCTCCATCTCATGCTCTTGGAGTTTGCCAAACAAAGTGGCTAAGTCCATGCTATTTATGTCTCTTGATTCCTTGATGGCGGTTACCTTGGGTTGCCAACTCCTATCAAGACATCTTAGAATTTTGTTAGTAGTTTCACCATTGCGAAATACTTTTCCCAAGGAAATCAAATGATTAACAATGTGAGAGAATCACTTTTGCAAGTCACTAATGGTTTCATTTGGCAACATGTGGAACAATTCATATTCGTGAGTTAGAGAATTCAATCTTGCATCTCTAACCTCACTTGTTCCCTCATGTGTGACTTGCAAAGTATCCCACATTTCTTTTGCCGATTTACATTGGGAAACTCTATAAAATTCATCATGGGATAGAGCCGAAAAGATGATGTTTTTAGCTTTTAAATCAAATGAGACTTTTCTCTTTTCATCATCATTCCAACTACTCCTTGGAATTTCAACAATTTCATCATTTATTTTCTTTTTGGGAATGAAAGGACCATTTTCAATTGCATCCCAAATATCCATATCAATTGCTTCAATAAAAACTTTCATGCGAGTTTTCCAATAAACATATCCTTCACCATTAAATAGTGGAGGACGGTTTATTGAAGCTCCTTCTCCACCAAAGTTATTGCTAGAGCCCATTAAGTTTCCAAAAGGATCTTTTTCGAAAAAGTTGTTACACTCGATCTTTCGACCGAGCTCTGATACCACTTGTTGGAAACCAACAAGCGGGCTAAGCAAATACTAGAGGGGGGGTGAATAGTATTTTGAAGCACTAATACCAAATATTTCGATTGATAATTGAAGAATGGAGATTAGACTGAATTTTCTGGAATCAGAAACAAAAGACTCGAGTCTTTTGTGAAATACTCGAGTTTTTCAGGATGAACAACTCGAGTCTTTTCTGAAATACTCGAGTTTTTACTATCAGATAGCAGAAAAACCAGAAACGAAAATTCAGCAATTTAACTCAAATCAATTCAATAATAAACAGGAACTTATCCAACAGAATAGCAAGTAATCTAAATAACTTTTAACACAAAAATTCCTTGAACTTGCTACCTAATTGTATAAATCCTAATTGATTGAAATGACTTAAGTCTATTGAGCTAGAAAGTAGATTAAAAGCAATAAACCAACACTCAAGCAATTTTATCCTGGTTCACTCCAACAATGAGCTACATCCAGTCCTCCTAATCACTTAGGAGTTTCTACTAATAATCAAATTGTTAGAAATTACAAAGGATTGCTTGAGAATGGCCTCACTCAACCTAACCCTTTCAAGAGTGTACCAAACTCTTGATTTCTACCCCAATTTGATTCCGGTGATTGAAGAACTCTTCACAAAGCTTCCTTGAACTCCCTTCAAGAAACTCCACCGGGCTAGGAACCTCCTAGTCTTGTGCTTGAGAACCTCTCAAGACTTCCAACACCCTAAGCCACTTAGGGTTTGCTTGGGAACAATCCAAGACTTTGAATAATCAAGCTTTTTGTATGTGTATTACTAATCTCACAATGGATTAGCACAAATAAGCACAGCTCAATGTAAGAATTGAGGCCTAAAACTCAACTTGGAATAAAATGACAATATGAGTGAGAAGTTGAGCTTTTTGGGAATTAACACTTGAGAAGAGGAAATTAAGAAAGCTTGAATCAATATGATCTTGTTGTCTTGTTTGTTCTTGCACAAATTCAAAGAGCAATTTTACAATAAGGTTCTGAATTCTCTCTTGGGGTTGGATGAGACTCAAATGCCCTCAATTGAGTTTTTGAGTCTCTCCAACGTTCATTTTTTGCTGACTGGACAAAAATACTCGAGTCGTTTTGTAAATACTCGAGTCTTTTTGGTCGGTCACGAGTGAATTGGTGCACGAACAAGACTAACGGTCATATTTGCTGACCTGGCAAAAATACTCGAGTTTTTCTACAAATACTCGAGTGTATACTCGAGTCTTTTTCAAAATACTCGAGTATTTTGATCAGATATGGGAAAAATTATTTTTCAATTTTATTTTTCCTCTCAAGTATTAATTTTTGGTCAATCTCAACTTAATAAACATATAAAAATTTATTCCTAGAAGAGACTAACTATTTCTACCCACTCTCAACCACTCTCAACATAAATTAGAAATTTACAATTAAAATTTGATTGAGAATGATTGGGCACTTGTCTTCTTTTCTTGACTTCTTGTTGATGTTGATGTTGCAATATCTTCAAGGCATGATTTGTTAATTATTTTGTCATCATCAAAACATAATCCACATAATTAGGAGCATTGAATTCACAGTGTTTATAACATTTAATTTTTATTTCATTCCAATGCAAGTTTCCTAAAGTAGTCAATTTTTCTATGAATTTGAGAAAATTAAATGCATTCAACTAACTTTCTTAATATCTGTAAAATTAGTTTTTTTTCCTTAAAGATAAGACTGGAGGGAGTATTGATTAAGAAATACTCTCTCTTTCCCTATATATAAGACCGCTTTGGAAGATTTCACGTCCATTAAAAAAGTTGATTAATTTATTTAATTGTATTATAAATTAAATGTAAACTTTTGATATGTATTTTCAACATTACCCTTATTAATATTATTGAGAATCTAAAAAGTGTTAAATAAATAGGGGTGTATATGAAAAAAGTAATTAATGGTCATTAAAAATTGGTATGAAGTTTTATAAATAGAGACAAAATAAAAATGTTAAAAGGGTCACATATATATATATATATATATATATATAGGGACAAAGGTAGTATATTAAATAGCTTTGTGTAATAATTCAATGCTTATTTTTATAATTTTTGTCCTTTATTTTCTCTAGACTAAATTAATCATTTTTTTCTGTTAATATTTTTTTTTGTTAAATCGATCAAGATAAAGTTGCATGTAAAAATAATAATTAATGTTGTATCGATATTGTAAAATGATAATTATTTTAAGGCTTATTTATGTCTTTGTTTCCTACGTAAAAATTTAGCTATTTTGGTGTTAATCTCTAAAAGTTATTTTTATCGGGACTAAACACATAAATAAACCTTATTTTAAAATAAATTCATTTGACTAAAATAACCATTATTTAGGAACATATAGAATAAAACACATCTTCATTCCACCAATGCGCTCTAATTAAATCAAATGAATAATACTCCCTCTGGTTCTATAACACGTTCTAGAAGAAATCTTTGGTCTTATATAGGGCACTTTGCACTTCTTATGCATCATTAATTCATTATTTGTTTTTCTCTTTTTTGCCCTTATTAAATGCTTTGACTAACTATGTTTTTTTGTTATTCATTAATGAATGTGAACTTTCCAAGTAAAGTTGAGGGGGTAAAATTGTAATGTTACAATATATGTTACAATATATTCTCATAAAATTCATAAAACTAATCACTTTCCTTGTTCCGGAGAATTCGGTTAGGTATGCCCTATATATAAGACCAGAAGGAACAGTGTTTTTAATATCCCGATTAAAAACACTTAAGAAACAAATTATAAAATGTTGGTGAATCTTTGATTAAAGAATATTCTCTCGGTTCTTATATATAAATCTTTTTTGAATTTTTTTTGTTTTAGTATAAGTTCCATTTCCAATTTTTAATGGCATTAATTATTTCTTTTGCACGCTTTATTGATGTTTGATTTTTTTTTGGCTTATTTAAGTACTTAGTCCTTGAACTTAGGTGTTCTTTTGAAATTGATCCTTAAACTTTTTTTCGATGCTTTGAGTCCCTAAACTTTGATTAAATTTTGGAAATGGTCCTTTTATTTAGGTGGTAATATGATCGAGGATATGTCACGTCACCTTCATCACATCAATAGATAACGTGTCAGATGATGTCACGTGAATTTTTTAAATTTAAAAAAATTTAAATTTATTAAAAATAGTTTTTTTAAAAGAAAATCGAATCTTTTAATAATTTTTAAAAGAAATAATTTTTTTATTAAAAAAATCATGTACTGTCACGTGATGCTACATCATACATCACTCGTCGATATTGTGACCGTGACATCACATGTCGTCGGCTATATCATCACTTAAGTAACGAAAGGATCATTCCCAGAAATTGAACAAAGTGCAGGGACCCAAAACATCGGAAAAAAAGTTTAAGGACCTATTCCAAAAGAGCATATTAATTTAGGGACTAAAAAGTTAAATAACCCTTTTTTTGTGTGTGTTATTTTTGAGTTTGTATCTTTTGCTTCATTGGCTCATGAAGTAAGCTCTTCTGTAATTCTTCAGAATGGCACAAAATGTTTAAGCACAAGTAGGTGCCATAAGTGACATTATCAATTCCTTTGGATGGAAAGAAGCTGTGCCTATTTATGTAGACAATGAGTTTGGACAAGGCATTATTATTCCATCCTTAACCAATGCCCTTCAACAAGTGAATATTAAATTAGAGTCCCTTATCTTAGTGTTATATCTCCCTCAGCTACAAATATTGAAATTGCTGATGAGCTTTATGAGTTGATGACAATGCAAACTAGAGTCTTTATTGTGCACATGTCAGCCAATCCTGGCTCTACACTTTTTACTTTTGCAAAAGAGATTGGAATGATGAGCCAAGGGTAGTATGTTTGGATCATTCAAAAATTAGTCATCAAAATATTATTAGAATTTAGAAGCATTGATAATGATGAATTATAGGTGCTGAAATAAGTGAGGCTTCCCGTAGTAGTACTACACGTACGCACATTGCATGCCAAGTCCTTCTAGCCACACAGAATCAAACTACTATACTTCTCCTTTTATGGAGATCATCAGGGAACACTAACTTCTGAAGAAAATAGCTAGCAAAGAGTTGAACTCGAACGGTGAAGCACCTCAACAATCACTCGTTTCAGAGTCTCACCCCTGCAACTGCGAGAACAACCAAGTCAGCTGCTAGAGTAGCCCATCTGAGCAGAACCAGAACAACTGATGATTTGGTTCATTTATTTAATTAATTGGTTACAACATTCACATATATTATTATTATTATATAGTATGATGAATATAATTAGGTACATATATTGGTTGTAACTTGTATGTCATTGACTAATTTGGTTCAACATTATTTTAAATTGGCTTAGATATTTTTTTTCTTCAAGATTTAGTGAATTTGATACCATTCTAATAAAGTACATATTAATGAATTTTGGCTTATTTATGGTTTTTGGTATTTAAAAGTTCAGGGTGTTTTGGTTTTAGTCCCTATAAGTTATTTTGACCTGGACTGGTCCTTAATTTTTCAAACATTTTGGTTTTGATCCACTCAATTATGAAAAAACTGTTATTTGATGATGTGCATAGCGGGACATCATATCATCAGCAGTCACGTAGTATGTGGAGACGCCAAATAAGTAATATGACGTGAATGATACAGATCCATGGACATAAAATCGTCTCATACCCAAAATAGTCTCATATGCAGAATTTTGCGTTTATGGACCTGAATCATCATGTCACAATACTTATTTGGCTCTATCTCGCACCACGTAGTTGTTGGTGTGAGTTTCCGTTAACCACTTCAACAAATAATTGATTTTTTCTAACAGATGGGATCAAAACCAAAATGTTTGAAAAATTGATGACCAGTCACGGTCAAAATAACTTTTAGGGACTAAAACCAAAACACGCTGGACTTGTACGGGTCAAAACCATAAATAAGCCATGAATTTTTATTATTATGGTTTTTAGAAAACGTAACAAATAATTACTGGTGGGTATATATATATATATATATATATATATATATATATATATATATATGATGATTTTGCAACCTTTTTTTCCGGGCTATCCCCTCCTCCAAGGAATTTTTTTATTGCTAAATATTTATTGATATTGAATATTAGAGACACTCAAACCCTCACAATAAATTCAGTAATCATCCCAATTATTTTTCATGCACCAAATTTAATTACAAGAAACACATGCCTCACCCAAATTTTTAAACCAATGCCTTAATCCCGAGCGTGTGGTTCAGTGGTAGGGATTAATCCACGCGCTTAAGTAAGGTCAGGTGTTCGAATCCTGCTTTGTGCATGCAGTAGAGTTAAATCTCGGAGTCAGCTGTCCCACCCATTAGAGGTGCCTACAAGCCAGCAAGGAGATTAGTCACTGCGGTCAGCGATGGACACTTCGATCATGGACAAAAAAAACCAATGCCTTGATATCACCTTTATATATATATATATATATATATATATATATATATATATATATATATATATATGAGTTTGCTAACATGCGTAAAATGGTTTTTTAGTTGGAATACTTTAGCATTCTGTATCAAATCATTTTAGACAAAAATATCCTTATTAATTATAAGTTGTGTAAAAATTGAGTTTAAGAATTAATAAGGGTATTTTAATAATTTGATTTCATGCAGTTAAAAAAAACAAAAAGCCTCTCATTCTCACTGTTAGTTGTGTTCTCTCTCCTTCTTTCTTTCTCTCATTCCCTCACTTCAACGTCACCAAATCCACCGAGGTTGGCATCGCTGCCGGTTGCTGTTGCAGGGTCGAGGGTTAGGTGCGTGCGGATCTCACGATGTGGCTAATGGTATTTGAGGCTGGGCTAAGGCTGCGGAGTGGCGGAGATCATGTGAGTGGCAGAGGTGCTGGGCGATGGGGCTTTGGGGCTAGGGCGATGGGGTTGGGCGTTGGTGCTGGGCGGTGGGGCGATGGGGTGGTGGGGGCTGGGTGGTGGGGGCTTGGTGATGGGGTTGTGTTATGGGGGCTAGGTGATGGGGTTGGTTAGAGAGAGAAGAACGAGTTTTGATTTTTTTTATTTTTAAATTTTGAAAATTGAAATTATTAAAATACTCTCATTCTTAAAACTTAGCCTTTTTAATATTGATGGTATTTTTGTTTATTAAAATCTAATACACAATGTTAAAGTGTTCTAACTAAAAACCACTTTACGCAGGTTAGCAAATCCCATATATATATATATATATATATATATAATATACCATCCAATCAAAAGATGCATTTGTGTATATATATATATATATATATCGTGTACGTTTAGAACTTATATCCCAGCCACTAGTATGTAGTGCCTATATACAGAGAATCCTTGCATAACTTCCATCAATAAATAATAAAAGGCTTAATTATGGCACAAATCTCTGAAATTTGGGGTATTTTTGTTAGATACTTTTATTCTTTTTTTTTTCAATATCTGACTCCCCGAAGTTATTTTTGGGTTTGTCATATACTCCTACTACCAATTCTGACCAATTTTGATTACATGTAACATCATAATCCTAATCAAACGCAGAAGGTTGGTCACGTGGTGTCACGTGATGTCACACTGGCGAAAACGACCTCTCTCTTGAATTCTTTTTTTTCTTTTTTTATTTAACTAAAAATATATAAATATTAAGTTTTTTAGTTTTTAAAGTTTTTAAAAAGTGACCTGATCATTTGTTTAAAGTAATACAAATATATATATATATATATATATATATATTCGAAATCAGGTGGTGTCTGAATTTCATATTTTTTGTGGTCCAACTAATCCACTTCGGATTTGCGAACCGTGTGAGTCTTTGACTCGACGGAATGGATCCTCTTTAGGAATTGTTACCTCAATGAGACTCGAATCTTTGACCCTGAAGTTCCTAAGCGTCCAGCCAGTTTCCACTGTGCCAATCCACTTGGGTAATACAAAGATATTTTTATATTTTGACATGAACAATTTTAGAATTTGAAAAAACTAATAAACTTCGATTTTAAATACAATTTTTTAGTGTATTATTTTCATTAATTTTCTTGTATATATATATATATATATATATATATATATATATATATATATATATATATATATATATATATATATATATATATATGAGATCAATTGAAGTTTGATTTGGTCAGGGTAAGCGAAAATGAAAGAACTATCTCTTTTGAATGTTTCTACCCTCTATAGACCAAGGAACCATTATCTAAGACAAGGCTATACAAAAAATCTTTATCATCAATTGACCTTACTGTTATGAGTTATGACCAATGAATCATTACATCAAGAGAAGCTGTATAATTTTATTTTGGGTAAATTACGAGTTAGCAAAAAAAACTATAAAGTTTTCTAACAATATTAGTTAGTTAGTGATGAGCGGTATATTGCGAAGAAACCACCGATGGAATGCAACCAAATGGATGTGGGCCAATAAAAACTAACTTCACCATATATATATATATATATATATATATATATATATATATATATATATATATATATATTTATTTATATTTATATATATACACATATATATATATATATATTTAATTTAGGAGTTGAAATTGTCAAACTAAATAAAAATTAAATGATAAATTCATGAGATTGGAGACGAATAAATTTAGAATTTCAACACAATATTTTCATTAGTATTGTATTTTTTTTTTTTTACACCTAGGGTATCCCCAACCGAAGATTAATCCCCTCCGAGGCGTAGAGATCACCGAAGTGGGTTTTGACTCTACCAACAAAACTTTTTCCATGCCCTCGACAAGGATCGAACCCCTGCTTATGCTTAAGGAACCCAGCTATTTACCAACTGGTTGTATTTTTTAAATAATACTCCCTCTGGTCCTATATATAGGATATACTTAACCATATCACACAGACCAAGGAGGGTAGTTAGATTTCTTGAAACTTTAAAAAAATACTTCAACATTACAATCTTACCCTCTTAACTTTCATTGGGAATTTCACAATGTATTACTTCACATTAATGAGCAAAGGACAAATAAGAGAAAATAACAATAAATGCCTCCTAGAAAATACAAAGTAATTTATAAATAGGACCAAAGAATCCTTTTAGAATGTGACTTATAAATAGGATCGGAGGGATTAACACCAAATATAATTTGTTAGCAAAATCTTATTTAATCACTCAACTGTACAACTAGCGCAAGTAAAAGTGGTCCCACATTCATGGACAAATGTTGATATCAAAAGAAAGTTTGTTTTATTTCCCCAGCGGAAGTAGACGGTGAACCAACTATAAAATAAAAACATTTTGGTACTTGAAAGAAGCATTAATGGTCCTGTCAGGGAATTTTTTTTATTAACAGCTTATTTTCCAATTTCCAATTTGATCGATTTCTTCTCCTTCAAAATTTTTTATTCAATCAGTATTTTTTAAAGTTTGATAATACAGTAAAAATTATAAGAATAATATTAAAAATTTACTCATATAAATGCTTACAATTTCAATATCATTATTGATATTAATTAAAAATTTTAATTAATAATATCAATTAATGTTTTTCAGAGAACTTATATTAAGGACCGAAATGATTAAGTGATTTTTAATATGAACATTATTTCATGTATTTAAATTTTTAGTCCTTGTATGGGTGAATTTTTTGTAATTTATCCTTGAAATTTTTTTCAATATTTAAGGTTCTTGAATTTTGCTTAAATATTTAAAAATGGTCATTTTGTAACTTAAGTCTTAAGTGTTGACATGGCGAACAACATGCCATATCACCTTTGCCATGGCCCATGTTGATAAATAAATTGCCACATGCTACCACGTAGATTTTTTTAAAAAAAAAAAATCAAAAATCAAAAATATTAAAAATAATTAAAAAATAATTTTTTTTAAAAGAATCGAATTTTTTAATAGTTTTTAAAAAAATTGATTCCTTTAATAAAAAATCATGCGGTGTCACGTGATGTCACATAGAAGGTTACCTAACTATATTGAGAAAGTGACGTGACATTTTGTCTGTCATCATATCATCACTTAAATGATGAAAAAATCATTTTCAAATATTTGAATAAAGTTCAAGAACCCAAAATTTCAAAAACAAAGTGTAACAATTAATTCCAAAAGAGAACTTAAATTCAGGAATTAAAAACTTAAATAAACCTAAAAATATTTAAAAGAATAAATTTAATTTTAATGTAAAATTAAATATATCATATCTCAAAACTTTAAGTAAACCATTTCTAATAAAAATTTATTTATTTGATATTATTAATATACTCCCTCCGGCTTGAAATATAATCAACAAAAAATATACCTCTTTTGGTTTAAAATATAAGCAAAACTAACCAATTTTTTTAAATTTTATTTCATTCTCAATGCCACTTTCCAAAAACATCCTAAAAAATTGTTATCTTATTTAATTTTTGTTTCATTCCCAATGCAACTTTCCTAAAATACCTATATTCTTTTATAAAATCGAAAAAATTAAATACAATCAACTAACCTCCTTAATAAGCATAAAATTAGTTGGTTTTACTTATAATTTGAACCGGAGGGAGTATGTCATAATGCACACAATCCATAAATAAATACGCGTTTTGTTACTTCCAAACTGACTTCACCGTAAACGTGAAGTTGAAGGATTGCCTAATTAACTAGCTAGAGCTAACTAGCTTCAAACTAGTTCATATTCCAAGATATGGTGAAGAATCATCTAACCAAGTTTGTGTACTATCTGATTATGGTGAATTGTTGTTTGTTCGTGGGAGTGGCACAGAGAAACAAGACACTAGTCCAAGTGAAAGTGGGAGTTGTGCTTGATCTTGGGACTGGGAGGGTTGGGAAGATGGGATTAAGCTGCATCAACATTTCACTCTCTGACTTCTATCTCTCACACCCTCATTACAAAACTAGGCTCCAACTCGTCATCAGGGACTCACAAACCGATGTGGTTGATGCAGCTGCTAAAGGTTCCCTTTTAACTCATTTACATATAGGGTCACATACTCTCACCTAAGTTAGCAGTGTTATATATACATCTAAAAGTAACATTTGAGTAAATAAAAAAAAATAAAATAAAAGTAACATTTGAATATATTAATTATGAATGTATATATAACGTTAATGCTCCTAAATTGAGTTTGTTTATGTGTAATTAAAAGAGGGGTGTCTGACATTCTTCATTAAGTTGATATCTCTATACACTTTTGTTTTAATTCAATTACTTATGCAGTCTCATACAAATATTTTTATTTCCATACTTCAGAAGTTGTTTGAAGTTTGAACATACTCCCTCTGTCCCTTAATACAGGGTATTATTTTGATAGATTTTTTGTCCATTTTTATAAGTTGTTTTGGGATATCTAGGTATCTTTAAAGAATTTATTCCAAATATATCCCTCATAATTTTATAGGGGTAATAGAGTAATAATTATAATAAAGAAAGAAATGAATAGAGTTGAAAAGTTTTAAATATGGGTAACTTTAAAATGACAATATATTTTTTGATAAATTTGAGAATATTTTTCTTAATATGTTTGAATTAAATAAAAGCAACTTATATTAAGGGACGAAGAATACATGGGTCAAAAATAACAGCGCGTATTTGGAAACTGTCTAGTCAATCAATGCAATTTGGAAACTGCATAAGAGTCGTGACTTGTTGAGTGCCATATATACAGAAGAATTTTCGTGGCTGACTTCTTATCCTTTTTATTTTCTTTCTTCTTTTCATCTGCTCTTTGCACTCTTGTTAGGTTATGACGACATTATTGTTCGGCGTGAACGGATGACAATCTTCTGTATACATTTTATTAAATAAAGGAATTATTATCTTAAATAAGAGTATTTAATAAAACGCTCTTGCTACCAATTGTTTAAAGAGTAGTACTAGTTAAAATCTTTTAAATATAGAAAAAATAACACAAGTTTCTAATTTTTTTTTTCGCAAAAATATCGAAAACTACATTTTTTTAATATTTTTCAACCACATATAACTCACTAACAAGTGGCCTAGCATTTTCTTTAATAAAAAAACTTAAAAATGAAATTGTTACATTGTAAAACTGAATATTTAATACTTTTAGTGATAATTTTTTACATACACTGGTTATCTAACAACATGTTTAAACAACCTAATTATTTGCTGCAAAAATGTAATTTTTTTTATATAGCTAAATAACAAAGTTATTTTATAAAGACTTTCAACTTTATTTTTGTCCATCAACCATAGACAATTTTGCTAGAGCCATGTTATGAATAATGAGAATAGGACATAAAAAGTAAAATTAATAGGCATGGTATTTAAAAATTATATTCGCATCTAGCAAAAAATTAAAAGTGATTAATTTATTTAATGGTATTGAAATTGTAAATATTTGATATATTATTTCAAAATTATCAATATACTGAATATTGAGAGTTGTCACACATTAATTATCTTTCTTCACATAAAAAGACCAATTTTAAAAAGGGTTAATTAATATAGTTGATAAATTGGACAATTTTTTTTAAAAGGATAAAGATAGGAGGGAGTGATTAATTAATAAAATGATTACCTTTGCACATTCTAATTAAAAAAAAAATTGTGTTAACCAGTATTCCAAGATTTCTGACAAAGTAATTTAACATTGATAATCTAAATCCAAGATTTCTCTGTATATAAAATCATAATTTCCTTATAGAAAACTATTTCATTTACTTCTTTACACAAGATCACTTAGGCATTTGTTAACATTTCCAGAAAAAAAAAAAAAAAAAAAAAAGAGGAGAAAAATCATTCCATGATCAGATTCCTTGGAATCTGAATAAATTAAATTGTTGAATCTTGTGACTTTGATGATAAGCAGCTTTAGAGCTCATAAAAAATGAGGAAGTGCAAGCTATCATGGGACCAACAACAACAATGGAAGCAAAGTTTGTGATCAGCCTAGGAGAAAAAGCACATGTGCCCATTGTAACCTTTTCAGCAACAAGCCCTTCACTTATTTCACTTCAGAGTCCATTTTTTTTCCAAATGGCTCAAAGTGATTCTATTCAAGTCAAAGCCATAAGTGCACTTGTTCAAGGTTTTGGTTGGAAAGAAGTAGTGCCAATTTTTGTAGACAACAGTTATGGCAAAGGAGTCATTTCATGCTTAACTGATGCTCTTCAACAAGCCTATGTTCGAATTCCTTATCTCAGTTTCATTGCTCTTTCAGCCACAGATGAAGCTATTGTTGCAGAGCTTTATAAGTTGATGACAATGCAAACAAGAGTTTTTGTTGTGCACATGTCGCCGCGTCTCGGCTCTCGATTCCTAAGCATTGCAAGAAATAATGGAATGATGCAACAAGGGTATGTTTGGATTGTAACTGATGGAATTGCTAATTTTTTCAATTCCATGGAGGAGTCAGAAATCGAATCAATGGAAGGGGTATTAGGTGTTAGGCCTTATATTCCAAGAACAAAAGTGCTTGATGATTTTAAGGTCAAGTGGAAAAGGAAATTTCTAAGTGATAATCCAACACTTGTTGACACAAATTTGAATGCTTATGGAATATGGGCTTATGATGCTACCTCAGCATTAGCAATGGCTGTTGAGAAAGTTAGCTCAACCAACTTTTCCTTTGCCTACAACACCACTTCATCAGGCAATGTGACTGATCTTGAAAACTTTGGAATTTCACAAAATGGTGAGAAGCTATGTGAAGCTTTGTCAAACACAAGACTCAAAGGCCTCAGTGGGGAGTTCAATGTTGTTGGAGGACAGTTGCAAGAATCAACATTTGAGATAGTTAATGTGGTTGGTAATGGGGAAAAGAGGGTAGGATTTTGGACACCGCAGATTGGACTAACTAGAAATATGGATCATACAAAAAGCTCAAGCAGCAAATACTCTACTTCTAAGGGAAATATTGGGCCTATTCTATGGCCAGGGGACAAGTTCACTGTTCCAAAGGGTTGGGAAATTCCAACAAATGGGAAGAAGTTGAGGATAGGGGTTCCAGTAAAAAAAGGTTATTTAGAATTTGTGAAAGTAACTCATGACCCTAGTACCAACTCAACTGAGGTCACTGGCTTCTGCATTGATCTCTTCAAAGCTGTGGTGGAAGCATTGTCTTATGCCCTACCATATGAATTTATTCCATTTGAGAATCAAAGTGGTGAGATGGCAGGATCATATGATGATTTGGTCTTCCAAGTTTCTTATGGGGTAACTTTCTTTCTCTCATACCTTACCAAGTTACTCATCAACCCCCTCTCTCTTTTCATTAGTGGATGAGATTTTCTTCAAAAAAAATAAAATAAATAAACCTCGTGTAGGTTAATTTTTAGTTATGTGATGGTTTGATTATCTAAAATATAATGTGTTAAATTGTGGCTAATTAAGAACTTCTTGTTTTTATTCACATTTCAATGAGTGATTCTAGGAACGTAATATGATAGGCACTTGATTAATATTTGATATGGGTTAACTGTTAAGGCATCAAGTGTCATAGTAAAAATTTGCATATCCCTAGCTAAAGAATGACTTGATACATATCAAATATAGATTTGAGTATTATTAATTTCCTTTCAAAAAAATATAAAAAATCTCAATTTAAATATCCAAGAAAATGCATTCCTTACTCTCTCAAATGAAATGATCTGATAAAAGTGATTTTGTATTGGCAGAACTTTGATGCAGTGGTGGGAGACACATCAATTATTGCAAACAGGTCAAACTATGTTGATTTCACATTCCCATACACAGAATCTGGGGTGACTATGGTTGTTCCAGTGAAAGACAACAGGAAGAAGAATGCATGGGCTTTTTTGAAGCCACTGACATGGGAACTTTGGGTAACAACAGCTTGCTTCTTTGTATTCATTGGATTTGTAGTGTGGGTCCTTGAACACCGCATAAACAAGGATTTTAGAGGTCCTCCATTTCATCAAATTGGCACAAGCTTATGGTTTTCCTTCTCAACCTTGGTGTTTGCTCATAGTAAGTGCCAGGCATTCTTTAATTTCCAAAAATGATATTGCACTACCTTCTACCACATTGCTCATAACAAATATATATATGAAATGGATAATATACTTGCAAAACACTTCAATTTTTCACTGATTAATTAGTATGAATTTTGAGTAAGTGTCTATTATTTGGTTAACTGTTATGACTTATGACTTATTTGGTTAACTGTTATGACTTAATATTGAAGTCATGAAACTCTCCCACATACTGAATTAATCTTTTGAGTTGGACTTTCCTCACGGACTTAAATCATAACATTAACCCACCAATAATCTAGTATCAAATTGATCACTAGCATGCTAATCATATAATATACACAGTTAATCAATATTTTGAGCAGCATTAACTCGTGTGAAATTGGTAGCGTAAAGCTTTTTGGTACCATCACTTGGGACATTATTTGATATCTTTTTGTAAAGTGGCTGAGACTGGTATGAAAATTCTGTCATGTTTACAAAAGTTCGTCATGGTATGTGTAAGCGTTTTAATTATGTTGTTAACTAGCTGATTTTGACAGGGGAGAAAGTGGTGAGCAACTTGAGTAGATTTGTGGTGACGGTATGGGTTTTTGTGGTTCTAATTCTGGTTCAGAGTTACACTGCAAGCCTCACTTCCCACTTAACAGTGGAACAACTAAGTCCTTCTATTACTGACGTCCATCAACTCCTACATAATAAGATGAATGTAGGCTATCTGGGAGGTTCCTTTGTTCGTAGAATCTTGAAGGACTTGGGTTTCCAAGATTCCCAGCTCATAGTTTATAACTCTGCAGAGGAATGCAATGATCTTTTCACAAATGGTAGTATTGCTGCTGTGTTTGATGAAGTTCCCTATGTACAGCGCTTTCTTGGAATCTACTGCTCCAACTATGCCATGCATGAACCTAGATATAAGACTGGTGGCTTTGGTTTTGTAAGTTGTCTGTCTTCTATTTCATTATTTTTGGACAAATAAATTTTTTCTTCAGTTTCTTATATATTTATTGTAAACTGTTTTGAAGTAAAATAAGCTAATCTGTACCTATGAATCTCTGACTCTTCAAAATAGTTGTCAGGAACATGTCGGATACAATTCATGGACACTTTCACATATTTTTTATGCCCATAAGCACACATCAGAAAAAACTCATTTTATATATTGTACATGAAAATTTTTAAAAATTTGAAGCATTCTTATGTGTTAACTGTTGTTTGGTGAGTTCTGTAGGTGTTCCCAAAAGGTTCCCCTCTTGTAGCTGACATTTCAAGGGCAATCCTTAATGTGACACAGGGAGACAAAATGAGAAGAATAGAGGATGCATGGTTGAAAGAAAGCAATTGTCAAGAGTCTAATACAGAAGTTTCTTCTAATAGTCTTGGCCTTGAAAGCTTTTGGGGTCTGTTTCTCATTGCAGGGACTACTTCACTATTAGCACTCTTAATATGGGCAATATCATTCCTATATCAGCATAGACATATTTGGTTAAGTTATAATCCTAGTACTTCTATATGGAGACGCATTGGAATATTGCTAAGGATCTTTAACCAGAGAGACTTGAATAGTCACACATTCAGGAAAAGCGGAATGGTGGATCATAAAAGTGACACTAGTAGTCCTCATCATCATGATGGTATAGGTGCAGTTGAGGCATCTCCAAGTACACACTGTCCGCCGAGTCCTTCTGGTCAAACCGAATCAGACTTTTCATTTCATGGAGACCAAGGAATGTTCAGCCCAGACCATGGTGATGATGCTAGTCATATGATTGGTTATACAGCTCAGGATCAAGACATAGAAATTAAACCCGAGCAAAATATTATTACTCCAGAGGTCCAGATGCAGTGCCTGTAAACACCAGATGAATTTAACCCCCTAGCGAAGATCCTTTGTAGTGTCAAAGTTCCCTCGGGAAATACTTATTTTCTTACATTCATGCTCCCGCTAGTTCTAGTTAACAGCTAATAGTTAATTGTACAAGGATTATATAGGAAAAAATAATGGAGATGAAAAAGAATATTTCAGAAAGTTTCTATAGAACTTAAGGTAGACATTAGCGACGGAGGAGAAAATGATGTATTCATCACAAAAATTTCCAGAGCTATTATTCTTTTATATACAAGTGGCAATTTACAAGGTTTTATCACCTTAGGTACTGCTCAAGACATTCTTTCAATTTTTGTAAGGTCACAGGTTTTGACACAAATGAGTCCATACCATTTGCAAAACACTCTTCAGCACTCTCTGATAAAGCGTTTGCTGTCATCTGCAATAATAATATAGAGTAATAAAACAATGATCATTTACTTCTCAAAAATTATGTTTGTAAAAGAAGAAAAGGAATTCAAATATTTAATTCAAATGAGCCAGAAATTGTTTAGCATTAATTTTGAGCTGAAAAATCATGGCTTCAGTAGAAACTATTAAGGATGAATTTAGTAGTTGCTTAGCAAATTCAATAGGCAACTTATAGATGTCACATATTTGTTGACGTAAATCTTAACAAGATAAGGGGGAGTACAAGGCTAATAGTTACTCACCGCAACAATGGGGATCCGCTTTGCAGATGATGCAGAACATTCATAATCTGGAGCTTCTATACCTTGCTCAATTCCAGCTTTCCTTGCAGCATCCCAATTGCCTGTTTCCTCGAAACACCGAATCAATTTTGTTGCTTGAAGTCCATTCATAACTGGCATGCAGACATCCTGTAGAGTGAAGTACCAAATGATTGTTAGCAGAAATTAAAAAATTTATGCAGAAACTGGTCTCAAAAATATGAATGTTTTACATCACCATGCACTGATTCATAGAGCTAAAATGCCACGAGATACAATTCTGATATTCCTGAAATTACCATGAGAATCAGGTCATAACTGTGGCTCTGAACTGCGCGCACTGCTTCCATGCCATTATTCACAACATCTATGCTATGACCTAACTGCTTCATCATGGATTGTGTCACCATGACATTAATCTTGTTATCTTCAACGAGAAGGATCTTAGGCTTTGATGTACATTTGGTTACTTCTGATGTACTGCTGCTAGTAACACATTGAGAAGTTGTGTTTGAATTCCATCTAACCTGGAACTTAGGTTGGAGTTCACTTGACTTTGCTACAACCATATCCCTAGTTACCGCGGTTGGTTGAGAAGAATCTGCACCACTATTTTGGAACCAAACATGAAAATTGTCATTACACTGTTTATCTATGCTAACCAAACTTTTGTGCTTAGTTTCAAGACTATGACCAGTTGAACTTGCTGATTCAGACATCTCCGGAGTATCAACCACTGAAAGTGAATCCTCAACTGAACATGTCCCTTTGGATATGATGATGTCATGAGGGTGGAATGAGTATGAACTCTCTAAAAAACCATTCAACTTTTGGGAGTTTGTGAAGCCAATTTTGTTTGGTAATAACTTCTGTGTCCTGCTAGTTCCATTAGAAGAGAACAAAGAGCCCAAAGTACGTGGTTGGAATTGGAAGAAACCTTCCGTTGTGTCATCAAAAGCAGCAGCATCATTCTCCACATCTGAGAGTTCATCAGAATTATCACAAGCGATTGAAACCTTGTAAGGAAGTATGAATGTGAAGGTAGAACCATGATGTTCTCTGCTAGAAACTGTTAGACTACCCCCCATCAACTCGACCTATTCCAATCGCAAACAAGCATTGACACATTTGGCAATTTAAGAAAACAAATGAAATTGAAACATAAGTTTCACAAAAAGAAGAGTTTACCAATTGTTTGCATATTGCAAGTCCTAGCCCTGTGCCACCATACTTTCGAGCGTGGTCTGTGCTAACTTGCATGTACCTTTTAAATAAAGTAGGTATAGCATTTTCTGAAATATTATAACAAGTAAAAATTATTCATCTGATGAGTATTTTTTCTTTAAGAACAATTGAAAATCATGACTAAAGATAAGGTTCATTAGGTATAGTACCTGGTATTCCGATGCCTGTGTCATACACATCACAACGTATCCACACAGTTTCTTCAGTTGAATGAGGTTGCTCCTCCGTGTCTCCATTCATTGAGCATTCACTTTTAACTGGAGAACTACATTCATTATTAAATGCATGGTTTTGGCTGGGATGTTCATTTTGTTTTTTACCATCAAGAAGGTTTCGATCACAGCCACTTCGAGGTGTTGAGTGATATTTCTCTTCACTCACTCCATTCACTAATATAGTTGATTGGTCCGTATTCATCTTTTGCATGCCTTCTTCTCTTGCAATGTATAGGTTTATACCAACTTTGCCTTCATGAGTAAACTTGATGGAATTGCTGCAAAACATTAAAAAATAAGGACTGTAGATCTACAGAAATACATTCATTACGAAACTTTACTTTTCCTTTAATTCAATTTCGATATTATGAGCACAAAAGTACAGACAAGTAGCCATCCAAAGGAATATTATGGGAGCTTTTCAAGTGCTTAACTACAACAACAGTTGCTAATATTGAGGCCACCAATCACTCAATCACATAAAGCTTAGTACCTGACTAAATTTGTGAGAATTTGACGAATCCTTAAAACATCACCAATGACCTGCAATCATTTTGAATGAATCAAATGAAGTGTACATTGGTTAGCATTAATCAGGTGAAATCATGCTTTGTATTTTAGTCATCAGTCATGGCCCTCAAGTTTAGCATGCAACTGTTATGTAAGTCCTAACCTCAATTGGTACATCATCTGCCACATGACCTTCTAAGGTTAATATTTTCTGCAATGATGCTGCAGCTGTTTGTAGTACATGCTTTACTACCTCTCTTGGCCGGAATTTGGTAGCTTCCAACTTCATAACTCCTACACAGATACATAGGGGTTCGGGGATGGGAATAAAGTTAACAGCTTCCATATTGCTTTCTGAATTATTGAGATTAGTCCTGTATAATTCTCAGCTTAAGATATCACTAACAGGAAATGGGACAAGTATAGATTTCTTACCTGACTCAACCTTAGAAAGATCAAGTATGTCATTTATAAGTTGAAGAACCAAATCTCCTGAAGACAGCATGACATCCAATAGTTGTCTTTGCTCACGATCGAGTTTGGTGGTGGAAAGAATTTCAGCCATGCTAACAACCCCGGACAGTGGAGACCTTATCTCATGAGACATTGTTGCCAACATTTGTTTTGCTCTCATAGTCTCCTCTATGAAAAGGAGGAAGGAACATAATTAGATTTCTTGCATCAAAAGCAAATTGAAGTAAATTGAGATTGAGTGAGTAATTAAACCTGTTATGTGAATGGTTTTATTCAGTTCTGTTTCCTTGGCATTCTGAACTGCAATCTCTTCCCGAATCTTTGCCATCCTTTCTCTTTTTCTCACCTGCAGTTTGTGAGAGATATAAATATCCTCTTTACAAGCACAAAATTGCAAGTTCCACTTAAAACAAAAACCACATTTACCTGATCTGTTATCTCCATTCCCATATAGTTTATTCCAATTGTCTCCCCTGCTTTGCTAAAGACAGGTTCTACATATATCAAGAATGTCTTTGACCCAAATAGTTCTGTCTCAAAAGTGATTTCCCTTTTTGCAGGTAATCCTTTTTCCAAAACTTCTCTTTTAAACTCTTGAGATTCTTTAACACCAGATCCTGTGAATATTTCCATATCCGTTTTTCCAATGATATCCTGAAAAAGATGAGTAAGCTTAAGAGTTTAAGATTTTTCAGCATAGTGAAAGAAGTGAGAGAATTTATGAAGAGGAAATAAAGTTATACTTTAAAGAAATTTCTTCTGAGTTTTTTTATTTTATAGAAAACAATTAGTGGACGCAATGCAATAAGAGCTTCGACAGCAATCATTACCTCCTCTTGCAAACTTGGAAAATGATTGTAGATAAAGCGGTAGCGCAGTTCTTTGTCCTGGAAGAGAAAAATATAAACAAGAATCAGCCCTTTGCAGATTTAAAGAGCCCTAACTGTGGCAAACAGGATTCTAACATTCATAAAAACAATCTACCCCTTGAATCAGTTTTAGTGTCTGTCATATGCTAAGATTACTCTCAGTTATTTCAGATACAGAAGTAAACTTAACACTCAAGTAACATACCTGATGGCCAATAACAACAGGTGCATTTTGGAGTATAAAATGTAAGAAATTATCAGCCCTCTTCAGAATCTGAGAGAGTTCTTCCACAGGTGAGGACTGCCTCTCAATATTCCTTATACTTTCTTGCAACTTTTCTTCAAGTATCTGCTCTCTCTGGATACTAGCCTCTAACAGTTTTTCCAAGTGCATGGCCCGCTGTTTCCAATATATAACGGTATCATACTCAGCATCAATTTCAATTCTCTTGTTTTGAACCACAACATCACTTTTCCTGCATGGTACATCCTGCCATATATCATAAGCATCATCCAATATAGAAACCGGGCGTTTATCACCTCCATATCTTTCTTTCTCGAATCGATGCTCTTCCAATATCTCCAACTTCCTGAGCTCAACATCTTGCCTTTGTTTGCTTAGGTTGTCAAGTTCTTCTCTTAGGAGACGAGCAACGTTAGCCTGCTTATACTCCCAGTGTTTCATAAGGTAGGCCAACTGAGAAGAACCCTTTTCCGTAAAATTCGTAAGCTCCATGAGACGCTTGAAATCGACTATAGTTGGCTCTTCTATGATTGTAACCTCCTCTAACATATCTTGGTCCCTTCCTGGCTTTTCTATATTGAACTGCTTTCCAACATCGGTTATGATATCTTCAGGCCACATTGAAGGAAGGCCTTCAATGTCCATGTCCTCGATACATTCACTCTCCATCTCACAAACCATGTAAACAAGGCCTATTACATCCAATCTTCTTTTCTACACTATATATAACTTGTGATTTCAATTCTTTATCCTTGAATGCTGCACTTGTATAGGTAAGGGGGAAAGCCAAGCACTATGGCCTGCTGCAATCTGTTAAGAGAAGAATCAGAAGGTTAGTCTCACATATATATAATAATACAAGTTTGTCCCCTAGAAAGAAAAATTAAATTGAAAAAAATAAAGGGAATTAATGATAACTAGCTTTAATCATCATAATAACCGTAAATGAAAGCTTACAATATGCTTTACATTAATGTACCCCAAAAAAAAAAAAATCATTTGCATTCCACATCAGCAATTAAATGGGAGAATTGGCATGAGAAAAGGATAAAGGTAATAATGAATATGTGGACACGTGATATTAAAAAAAAAACTCTAGTATTGGTAAACAAAGGTAATTTACATGACTTTGTAACTTTGAAAAATACAGACAGGTTATTAATATGTGCTGCTATGGTGTCAAGTTGATCGAACTTTCAGGAAAAGGAAAGCAATGAAAATTTGAAAGAAGTGATTCAAATTAAAGTAACCATGACAAGGAGCTTGACCAAAAAGTCACCAAACAAAGAAGTTTTAAGTGAAAAGAACACAACATGATTAAAAGGATGAAATGGTCATGACTCATGAGTTACTAGCTAGAAAAGAAAAGGTTGAAGGGAATATGAACTTAGGTTCATCAAACCATTTTCTGAAAATCCGAGATTTCTTTAACAGAAGTTGAATAGAGGTGGCAAAGGTAAACAGTAAAGGCAATTTAGAAGGTAGTAAAACTCATCAATAATCATAACAAGCCTCAATGGAAACAAAAAAAAAAGCTTAAGAAATAATAACAGTTTCCCTCAGTAGTCCAAATAAACAAATATATGTGTGAAAGTGAAACTGTGAATGGCGAATGCATGCCTAACCTTTGTGCATGAATAGAATGAAAGGAGGGCAATCACAAACAAGACATAAAGATCAAGAATTCAGGTTGAGAAAGGCATTCAGTTAAATGATGCTGGTGAATGCTGATATCACAACTATAGAGAGGGGAGAAAACAGCATATATTGTGTGTGATTAGGAGGTCAAAGTGCTTAGGCCATTTTTTTGGCTTTCTTATTGTTCTTGTATTTTATTTTTCCTAAGGCAATAAACCTTGCCTTCACACTCACTCTTTTATTTCCTCAGACCACGGCTGTTCATTAAACTATCAAACAAATACCATATGTTCCAATATTGCTTTTGTAATACTAGATTAGAATTGTTAATTTGTTGAACATCAAGAGAAGCTCACGTGTTTATTTTCTTGCCTTTAATTTTAAAGGCATACGCTTAGAATTCCAAAGACAAATTTTTCAGTCAAAAAGTTTTTATTTTTAAGCTAATATTAACGAATGTCTTTAATACACTCTTTAACTTGTCAAATACATTAAAAAGTTATTGAAATATGTAAAAAAAATAATATGTACATATCATTGTTTTTTTATTCTAATAATGTTAACATACAGATGTTTTTAAGATACTTGTTAACAAAAATATTCTTCTATTATCTTATGCTGTGATGGGTGGTAATAGTGTGGCACCTATAACCCTGAAACCATTGTTCTATTTTCTGTGTTACAAACATACAATTATGTATCAATTTTTTTTATGAATGATTTTATTTGAATAATTAATAGTTAAATTGATAAATGATTTTTTGACTAGTGAAAAGAAGTGATATAAAGTGAGACCGTTTACCTTATATATGCATGTAGCTAGTGAAAACTTGTATGTACAGAATGTTAGTAACATATAAACAAGGTTCTCGATCTCTTGACAGCTTTTGTTAAGGAATAAGATGAGTTAGTTGTTCATCCATAGTTTTGACTTTTGATTTCTTAATACGCGAATTGCTCAAGGTTAATAATCCGTCAAGCAACATCAATCAATACTCAATAGTTTTGCGCGTGGGACTTAACTTGGCTTATTTAAACTGTATGTGTTTCGTATATCAAAGGTACCGGTCAAGAATATAATCTACAACATATATATATATATATATATATATATATATATATATAAAAAAAATCATTTTTGGCATCAATATGATGAAAGGTGTTTCCAGAAATGTTGCGTATGTTTAGTATACTTGTAAACAAAAGTTTCCAAAATTTAGAAAATGTATCGATCATGCGATTTCCAATCATAATCATGTTATGAGTTCGAGGATGGGGTAGAAAGATGAAGAATGCTCATTAATATATATATATATATATATATATATATATATTATTTTTCTTTGGAGGGATATGGATGTGTTATTGTGTTATAATTTGGTGTAGGTAATTAAAAAGTTGATAATAACTTACAATAATGCATCAGTGCACTAACTAATTGTTTAAGCGTCGGAACAACTAAAGCCATATTCTTTCTCCTCTGCTATATATTTTCTGTCTGCTTTCGATTGGTATTATTTGCATCCATAGAATCATCAATCATTGCTCACACAGTCACACTATCAAAAAACTTGGGAAAATTTTTAAGATTTGGAAGGTATTTTGGATTGTGTAAATTTTGTGCTTTCAAAATATACGTGAGAACTTTCAAAAAAAATATACGTGAGCATGAGCAAAGGTTTCTAATTTTCCTTTTTTTTTTTGGTAAAAGGTTTCTAATTTTCTATGGTGCAAATATTGAAATAACGCCATCCAATCTTTCAACTTTAGTACCACATGGATTTAATTTAACAAGCATTCTGCCACATGACATACTGACCTTTGTGACACATGGTGTTCATATATATATATGCATGTTTTATGTGCTACATATATGCAACTTCAAATCTCAAATAATATAGGTTTATTTAACATTTTAGTCCCTGAATTTAGATGTTATTTTGGAATTGGTCCTTAAACTTTTTTTTCGATGCTTTGGGTTCCTGAACTTTTTTTAATTTTTGGAAATGGTCCTTTCATCACTTAAGTGATTATATACCCGACGACATGTCACGTCACTTTCACAATATCGACAAGTGACTTGTTAAGTAGAGCCACGAGACACTACATGATTTTCTTTGTTAAAAAAATAATTTATTTTAAAATTTATTAAAAGATTCGATTTTTTATTAAAAAATAATATAATTTTTAATTATTTTTAATAAATTTGATTTTTTTTTTAATTTAAAAAATTCACGTGGCATCATCTGGCACGTTACCTATCGATCTGGCGAAGGTGACGTGACATATCCTCGGTCATATCACCACTTAAGTGATGAAAGGATCATTTCCAAAATTTGAGCAAAGTTTAAGGACTCAAAGCATCGAACAAAAAGTTTAAGGACCAATTCCAAAAGATCATCACATAAGTTCAGAGACTAAAAACCTAAATAAGCCTTTTTATATAAACCTTCGGGCAGATTTGCATTCTTTAACATTTTTTATTAACAATTGATTACTTCTTTCTACAAACATTTATATTTGATCAATACTTTTTAAATTTTCAATAATACTTATAAGAGTAGTTTTTTTTTAAAAAAAATATCAAATATTCACATTTTCAATGCAATTAATTAAATCGACCAATTTTTCTAATAAAAGTGAATTCTATTAAAATGATCTTATATCTAAAGATAGAGGAAATATTAAATTTATCTATAATTAGAATTATATTTTTAAATTTATCCTTAATTATTTTAGCACATAGTGAAAATAGATTATTGAATGAAAAAAAAAAGGTCTAATATTATAAATAGAGTAAATAAAAAGCTTATAATAATAACCAAAACAAAATTCAAAATAAATACTTATATTTATTTATTTTTTTCTCAAATTATTCACCCGTCCAATTGGGTGACTAATTTTTTTGACATTGTCGGACCTTTTAGGGGATGGTCTCCCAATGAGAACTTTTACATTCGCTAGACTCGGGGATCAAATCCCCAACTACTTGCTTAACTAACAACAGATCCTTTATTATCCGTGCTAACCTCCACTACTAGTCTGAATAGTTATATTTAGAAAAATGTAAATAACATAATATATATATATATATATATATATATATATATATATATATATATATATCCTTGTAGAAAATTAAGTACAGTTAGTTAGTGTATCAGAAGCACGTACCAATATGTAGCAGTTGAAGCAGTTAGCAAGCAAATAATAAGATTATTGGTGATGAACACCGGGATAGATATTTCTAATTGGATAGCTTAACACATCACTTCTTAATCTATTAAAGACACTATATCAGACGAAAAACTTAACATTTCATTGATCACTGCTTTTTAAGAAATGGACGTCATATCAAAACCAAATTTAATGATATTGTCCACAGTCCTTGAGGAATTAAAGATAGGAATTTTGTATTGAAGAATGGTCAAGAAGTTTCACTAAGGTTCTTATTGCAAAACTAGAATAAAGGAATATATGGATAGTGATGTACCAAAAACCCCAAAAAAAATGGTTAGTGATGTTTCTTGGGCGTTATTTTGCTTGGGACTTCATGTACATGAATAGTTTTGTTGCATGTTGAGAGCAGGCGGCTCATGAAGCACAGCATGATTGCTTTTGACAACAATCCTTAATAAGCGGAATAATTTATGAAGTTTTTAGGGTGATAAGGCATACATAGTCGCTCTTGTTGGTGGGGGATAAGGGGATTATGATGTTGATCTCTTACTTATTTTTCTAAAAAAATCTTTTTTCTCATTTTTAGAAAATACCCTAACTAGGAGAAATTATTGTGTGGTCCGGGACCATTGGTCCCGGCCACATCTACACCGTTGATTTCATTAAATATTTATATTTTTAATTAATTAATAATACATCCAACGGTGTGGATGTATCCGGGACCATTGGTCCCGGACCATAAAATAATTTCCCCCTAACTAGAGTAACGACTTGGCCATATCATTTTATTTTAAGAAAACTCTTATTTATTTATAATGTAGATTTTACCGTTTATTAAATAGAGCACAAGTTTTGGGCGTTTTGTCCCGTTGATTAAAAAAATAAAATAAATAGAGCACAAGTTCCTTAAAAAAATATAAGTTCAACCGCTCTTATATTTGGGTATTAGCAGGAAGATGAACGAATGAAAATAAAATTAAAATAAAAAAGTTTGATGCTAGTTTTGAGAGTGGGTTGGGAAGTTATAAAAAAATATGGTTTATTTAAGTTTTTAGTTCATGAATTTAAGTGCTTTTTTAAAATTGGATCTTAAATTTTTATTATTTTTTTATGTTTAACGTCCTGAACTTTTGTTTAAACATGGATTTTCTTAATCTCAGCTCTTAGGATAAGAATTTATAAAGAGATAAGAACCAATAAGGGTTGAGGATAAGAATATATGAAGGGATAACTTTTGTTGCGAAATGACACATTAAAAGAATAAAATACTTATGTGTTTAATTTTCCAATAATTGATATCATTTTTGGGTTTTTATTCTTAACCCTAAGGATTGAGATAAGAAAAGCCAATAAATAAATATCGTTGTGCATTTCTAATGTTTAAATATAATACTAAATAGTAGTAATATATAATTTGTTATACTTAAACTATTTATTATATAAAAAAATTCATGTTGTGAAAAAAACTAATGGATGGGTATACAGTAAAAACAGCACTCCGGGTAAACCGTCATTGACCTTATTCAAATACAAATTCCTCCTGTTGATTAGACTGATTTTTATCAATTTATTGACAAGTACTCTATATACAACAAACGCCAATGTCATTTTCAGTGATTTTTTTGGGTGTTTAATTTGTCTTCTCTAAAGGCACATACACGCACTCACTAGACCATAATTTTAGTTTAATGCTAATCATCCAACTTTCGTTATGAGAATCCTGTTAAGTGTTAACCTTACCCGTGCAATTTGCTTTTCGAGGGAAAGTGGTTTTGACCCAAAGCATAAATGTTCCTCGTTTGTTCAGGGTTTCCACGTACTACATGCTTGCACAATGATGATTCTCAACTTCAATAATTAATAGTATTTTAATTTATTCTTTTCCACTTCATATGAAACATACAGCACCCATAAAATCAGATATGCCAATAATGAATGAGAAAACATATGATTAAAATAACAAAAAAACATATCAAAAGGTTGCCCTTATAATATTATGATTTATATGCATGGACATAAGTAATTAAGGAGAGTTCAGCTGAACTTGGACTTCATGGATCACTACTTTGGCTAAGAAAAGCGCCCCACACACACACACACAAGCTGATTCTGCTTATTAGAACTGAAAACAAATTGGAACCTCTAAATGGTCCCTTAATCCCACTGTTGTGTGTCCTAATAATAGAGAGTAGTGCATGTATCAATAAATGAAAACTAAAAAGGAACAATGAGTGGGGTTTTGATTTATTAAAAAACCAAATAATGCTCCCATGTTTTGACCCGTCATTAAAATGGAAGGATTTTTTTAATCACGATTCCTAAGGCTGAGAATAAGAGGCTTAATAAAGTAATTTAGCATTGTAAAAATGAAGATTTAATAGTTTAAAGAAAATAAACTTAGTTTTCCAACGTGTTTTTTGTAACACCCTAGTTACTTTTATCCTTAATTAATTGAGGATTTAAAATTTCCTTTTAATACTACTAGCTGATTAGGAAAAGCACTTAGGTAAACTTACTTATTATAAAAATCTCCGTAAAATCGGACGAAATTTACTTTGTTTTAGGGACATTCCCAAAATTTACTTTTCCTGATTAACCTGCATAAAACTTCGTTTTCATCAACAATGGGCCAACAGGGCCAAAATACAATTCAGTGCGAGTACATCATTTCAAAAAATAATTACAATAAAATATAATACATTTCAAATCCCAAATCTAAAATAAAACCATTGACCGACAAAGGGTCACCCAACTAACTACACAACACTCCACGAGGTGGAGTGTAATCCTGCCCGGCCTTACTCGTGTAAGCTCCTTCTTCACTTGTAAAAATATATCAAGAAGGGTAGCATTACACAGAACTTAGAAAATACATTCTAAAATGACATATAGAACAACTAAGAAATTACTACCCGTTATCACTTGAATTATATTTTCTATTTCAATTACCCTTGCTTCATTAATTCCCTATTGTTCTCCATATTCATTTCTTATTCTTTTTTACTATTTCCTTGACCTTTCTTGATTCTATCATGTCCTCCTATCCTTTTACACACTTACCGACTTACCCTTTTATTCCTATTTAATACTCACTCCTAATGGAGGGTCTTGTTCATATAATATTCCATTCCTCTATGGAGGGTCCTGATATTATCCACTCCTTATAGAAGGTCATGATACTGTACATACAATTCTCACTCCTGCTTAGAGAGTAAGTGGAGGGTCCTGTTCTCACTTCACTTACGATGCAAGTGAAGGGTCATGATAATATTCACTCCTTTATGGAGGGTCTTGATAATATCCACTCCATTATGGAGGGTCATGGTAATATCCACTCCTTTTGGAGGGTCATGATACTATATATACAATTCTCACTCCTGCTTAGAGAGTAAGCGGAGGGTCCTGTTCTCACTTCACTTACGGTGCAAGTGAAGGGTCATGATACTATCCACTCCTTTATGGAGGGTCTTGATAATATTCACTCCATTATGGAGGGTCATGGTAATATGCTTTCCACTCCATTATGGAGGGTCATGATGATATATATTCCATTCCTTTACGGAGGGTCATGATAGTATGTAATCCACTCCTCTATGGAGGGTCATGATAATATGTATATTCCACTCCGTTATGGAGGGTCATGTATATATATATATTTATTATACATTCACATCCACTTACTTAAAGAATTTATTATTAGTTCCTTTCCTTCCAATTTCCTTCAAAGCACTAAGGTTACTAACTTTGCAATTTCCTATTCACTGTATATTCATTATTAAACTTCAACTAGGCTATTTCTACAATCATCATCATTAAATCCATTTTTTGTCAAACCAACCACAATCACATATACCTCTAGCATATTCATAAACTCTAATTCTTAGTTCATTTACACCAAATCCTAGTCTAGTCAATTACCCTAAGGTTCATCTTTCTATTTTATTCCCTATCCTTAATTCTTCCTATATACATACTAGAAAATACCCTCTAAGTAAAGGTAACACACCCCTTCTTACCTCAAATAAAGGTGGTGAGAGAGAGAATGTTGATTCCTAAGCCTTAGTGTAGAGAGAGAAAGAGAGCAAGCTTCAATGGAGGAGAGAGAATGAGCCATGGAACCCCGAAGACACAAATAGTTAGATTTAAGATAGGGAAATTCGTGTATCATGAATGAAATAAGGAGAAAAGCATGAATCTAACTTACTTTGAGCTTGGGAGGATGAAAATCAAAATTGGGTGTTGATGTTCTTGAACCCTAACTCATGGGTATGGTTGAAGAGAGGGAAAAATGAGGGATTAATGGAGTTTGAGTGGTTAAGAGTGATGGGAAGCCAATATATGATGATGATTTGTTGTGTTTTTGGGTGGATTTTTGGTGTGGAAGAAGCTAGGGTTTTGGGGCTCAAAATCGCCCAAGAAGAAGGAGGAGAAAGAGTGGTGCGTGTGGCTGGTCTGATCTGCAGCACCAGCTTTTAAGCTGGTGCGCGCCTGGGCATGATCTTGGCGCGCCTGGGCGCGCTGTGTTGGCTGATGCTGCTGGTGCGCGAGACTGGTGCGGGACTGGTGGGGATGGCGCGTGCGCTGGTGCGGGAGTGGAGGCATTTGGTGCGGTCAGTTGGTGCGCCAAAACTGGGTCAGATGCGCCTGGGCGAGTTGATGGTGCGCCTGGGCGAAAAACTTACTGAGTTGGTGCATCTGATGCACCCTGGTGTGCCTGGGCGTGCACCGGTGCGCCTGGGCGTGCACCAGTTGACTTTCCCTTGACTTTCCCATAACTTCTTCGTTAACCGTCGGATCTTGCTCAAATTTTGAGACGAGCTTCCTAAGACCCTTATCTTCACATCCAGCGGTGGAAATTGGGTTTAGAGTTGTGGATATTTTATTCCTAATTTTCTTGCACGGGATGCTTTGTAACACTTAAAACGCCGATTTAACTCCCGATTCGACTTCTATAATTCTACCTCTTGACACCTATGCACTCTACGCAACCCCTAGTACTTAAAATGGCTGCTCACCTTGCTCCCAAAATTCTTTAAGCAATTAATCTACCCATTTTCTACACTTTAAACCTATTAACTCACTAATTATGTTTGGGATTAAATTTGAGATGTTACATTTTTACTCTTTTTTAACCTATTATATATCCTCAACTCTTCTAAGGACTGAGATTAAACAAACCCAAAATTGAATTGTCCTGCATTTCTTTAGTAATTTCTTCCTAGGCTCGGTCCTAACTTATTTTAGGTTTTAGGGTAAAAAAATTTAATTTATAAAAAATTTATTAAAAATAAATTAATTAAGACATGAATTATTTATATATTTAATCAATTAAAACAATGATAATAATCAATAATAAAAATATGTATTAAATAAATTAAATCTGAAATAAAATAAAAAATTTATTAATTATATAGTTAATAAAAACCCTTTTTTATGTTACTCCTTTCGTCTTTATATATAAAAAGTAGTTAATTGTTACTGAAATTTAATATAAGGTCTTATAAATAGAAATAAAATAAAATTCTCAAAATGGTGTTATATTTAATGATGGAGGAAGTAAGTTATAAAAATAAAGTTCATTAGTTCACCTATTTATAAATCAAGTGAACAAATGGAAAAAAAATTAAGATGTTAAGCTGAAAACCATTAATAATTGAAAGGCAAAAAATGCAACTATCAAAAATTTTTTTAAAAGTAAAAGTAATATTAAAGGAATTTTATTGCTCCTTAAAATTTTTGGGCCTGGGCGATCGCCCTCCCTAGGGTCGGGCCTGCTTCTTCCACTGGGTAGACTTTTTTTTTAGTTTTGGGATATAAATCTCGTTTTTTATCCGCAAACTCCATTTATCTCTTGAAATAATCCAAAATTAGCCTCATAATTTTCCTATAAATACCTCTCAAAATACATATTCGATACCCCAAATTAGAAAAACAAACATATTTCATCTCTTTGAGTATATCATGAATGCCATTATTTTATTTGTTTCTCTCACATGATCAATTCTTGAAAGTAACCCTTATAAAGAGGGATAACCAAGTATCTAGTAAATGATTATTCCTTCCTCTTTGGAATAGTATAAGAAGTAAAAAAACATAATTCTTTTGGTTTAAAATATAAGTAAAAGTAACTAACATTCCTAAATTTTGTTTCATTCTCAATGCTACTTTCTTAAAATATCTCTAGAAAATTGTTATATTATTTTATTTTTGTTTCATTATCAATACTACTTTATTAAAATACCTTTATTTTTTTTTATAAATTTGAAAAAAATTAAATTCAATTAACTAACTTCCTTATTAAACGTGATTTCTTTTTCTTGTATTCTAAACTAGAGGTAGTAATTCTTTATCCTATAACATTGGTTAATTCAAAAAAATATTTATTTCATCCGATTAATATTGGTTAAATCACAACCAGCTTATGCTCCCACTATTGGGCCCAGTAGCCCAATAAGCTCCACTTCTCCCACTTAGAGGTTAGGCTAGCCCACGGGCCACACTCTAATCTGATCTGACCACAGACAACGTACAAGGCCCAACAGATCAAAATGTTTAAATAAAATACAACTTTATATTTTTATAAACTTTTTTTTTTTACACCCTTGTTTACATTATTTTTCTTTGCCTATTTTCTCCCTACACCTCTAAATAAAATGTGAGAATATCATTTTTCAATGAAATATATAAGGAAAATTATACTTATTTATGAGTTATCACACTCGGTAATGTGATGTTACGCAATATATTCTTCACGTACATCTTGTTTTAGTTGCATGAACTGATATAAAATCTCCTCATGAATAGTGAATTTTATGTTACCATAAATACTACATACTACTTGATTGTCCGTGTTACGTATCATGATGCATGGGTGATAATTACTCTCATACAATCTAAACAAGTCACGCCCAAATAATGTAAAGACGACAACCCTACATAGCTAGCACAGTGCATGAGGATTTCAACGAACAAAATTATTGAATCATGATAAATGATAAATTCACAATCACAAGCAAGAAGGTCACGTGGATGGATTCCATTCCATATGCCAAAACTTTTGAAGCATCTTCCTTTCCTCCGACCTCCGTTAGGTAACTCAGAGACAGTCACGTGGGCCATCACACGTGACAATAAACCACCTTCTTCATCAATAGTAAATTTTGATTTTGATTCACACTTTTTATATCATAAAGATGGTTGTTCGCCAAAAAGTGTGAAATAATATGGACATAGATATACCATAACAAAACATGGATATAAGAATATGGTAAGAATTGTAAAATATAGTATACTAATTCAAAGATATAAAATTAAAGGTTTATTTATGTTTTTTTCTCAAAAGTTTAGTGTGTTTTGCTTTTAATACTTAAAAGTTATTTTAATCGGGACTAGTTCTTAAATTTTCAAATATTTTGATTTTTGGACCCTACCATTAGGAAAAATCTGTTATCATCTGTTTATGTGGCTACCAAGACAATGTATCAACTCTTTATGTGGCTACCAAGACAATGTATCAATAGCCACCTAGTGTGAGGTGGAGCTAGATATATGATATATATGACATAGATGATACAGGTCCATGCGGACGCAAAATATATAATCTCATACGCAAAATGGTCACACATGCAAAATTTTGCGTTCATGGGCCTGAATTATCCATATCACACCACCTACCTAGCGTCATCTTACACAAGTGACTGCTGATGTGGTGTTCCGTTAACCATATCGACAGATAACATATATTTTCTAACGAATAAGATAAAAACCAAAATGTTTTAAAAATTAATATCTAGTCCCAATCCAAAAATAATTTTTAAGGATTAAAACCAAAACATGTTGAATTTTTAGAAAAAAAACATAAATAAGCCAAAATAAAATGAAAATTATGACCTTTAGAATATTCGCTCCAATATAATTAGAATACTATATGATGACTACTTTAAAATATACTGGTCCTAGATAAATGTCACACGCTTCTAAATTTATAATCAACTTACACCTGCTTTCAACAAGAAAAAATCAACTTACACTGGTTAATTATTACTTCATCCGATACTATATGTAAGATTTTTTAGTTAAAATATTTGGTTCTATTTGTAAGATTTTATTATAATTTTCAATAACATTTAATTATTTTTTTTCCACAAAACATTTTTCATATTTACGATAAGAATTAAATTTTTGACATCATACTTAAAAAACACAATCATCTATCAACTATGTTTATTAATTCTTTAGAGATAGTATTATGTTACTATCCTACAACCATTAGTAGCAAATTTAGGAATGGATTATTGGCTCTTCAGGTTTTGTGATAGACGGGAATTCAACTCATGAGACCAACACCATCATCAATTATTAATCATATATATAAACTTACAAGATATATGTTGTACTTATTGATGGTTCAATATTCAATAAAAAACAAAATATTATTTTTTCCCACATGTCATTTTCTTTATGATATAGCTTTATTTATAAATTAATTTTGCAAATGTATTTATCATTATTTTTGCAATTATTAGTTGAGGTTTTTTTTTTTTAAATATGCCTTAAAGCACGTGTTAAAAAATCATACACTAAGAAAATATACAATAGAAATTAAAGTTATCAATATAGTACATAAATTTTCTAAATTCATTAATTTTCGAGTAAATAGTCATATTTATCTATGATTTTATGAGTATAAGTCAAAATTAATCATTGAGATAACAAAACATGGGTGACGTTTGTCCTTATCATTAATGATCTACAAAATCATGGACTAATTTGGTTAATGTTCACATCCTCAAATACTAATTTGATCGATATTAAATGGTATTTTTTTTTTCTAAATGCATTTGCCTAAACGATGTGTTTTGACCATTCCATTAATGTATATTAAGAATCACTGACGATCATTAATTTTTGAGACTCGTGTGAATTACAATTTTCTATTCCGATGATCAATTTAAAATTTCGAAAATCTTAAAAACTAAATTGATCAATGATTACAATGTCGAAGACCAGTCTAACATATAATTCATTAATTTCCCATGCCTATGTTACCCATTATAAACTTTTTTTTTAACGTCTGCTCGTCAAAAAAACAAAAAACCAATATTAATTTAGTGTAATTAATTCCAATTCCAACAGTGATATATCCGTATAAGAAAAGAAATGAGAGACACGAGAAATCCCAATAGCAGCACGTCACATTTATTATGTCACAACAGGTCACAAATTTTTTCTTTTCAATAATTGATATATTAATTATATTCTCAAAACAAAATTTCAAAAAAATTATAGTTTTGAAAGCTAGTTTTTAGAAAACTACTTAGAATAGTTTTTAAGAAACTAAACTGATTTTCAATAATTCATATACTAATTATATTATAAAAAAATTCAAAATTATTTACCTACCATAGAGACAATTTAATTTTTAATTAATTGTGTATTTGATTAACTATTAATTATAATTTAATAACTTTGTTATAATTAATTTATTAACTTCATAATTAATAAATAAAGAAAAGAAAGGAATATAATTAATTATAATTTAATAATTTTTTATACTTTATTAATCAATTAATTAACTATTCATGTAATAAATTTAAAAAATGAATAAATGAAAATAATAAAATATAAATAATACAATGTTACATGTTTTTTGAGTTATTTAATAATTTTCAATTACTTCAAAAGTTAATTTTGTCGAATAATACTATTTCAAATAATTCGCTAAGCAATAACTACAAGTTCGCAGTTACAAACTCACAGCTGTTGGGTTTGTTGACAAAACCAACTTATAATTGTGAGTTTATAGCTGATAGCTGTGAACCTAATCCCTGAGATTATAGCTGAAAACTTATAGTTGTATAGCTAACTTAATAAACTAGAGCTATTTGGCAAATTTAGTCGTGCAACTACTTTAAACATGTTAAATGACTTAAAAGTACATAATATTATATTGAATAATCCTAACCACACATTTAAATATTTCACATCATTTGCTCATGTCATTATTGAGTAAATACACTCTACATCGATCCTAAATTAGTACTATACATTTTTCAGAAAAATAATTGGGGTTTAAGGTACTTTATTTGATTTCGCAAAGCTATTGTTTCTTAAGTTGAAGGGTATGCTGAATAATAATTAGCATTGATATTCATGTTTCAATGATAATACTACATCAATAACTTATAGAAAAAGGCACATGCTTCATTTACACTGATATAAATGAGTAAAAACAAATTTATAACATTCATAATAATTATTGATAGAATGAAAAATATATAAAAAAAGACATTTCAGCCTCCTCGTTAAGTATTACTGCACTTGCTTATAAAAAAGAAGCATTACTACACTTTATATTGAAACAAAAATATTCTAAGCAAATTATAAACATCATCATAAAGATTGGTTTTTGTGTGGTGTGCACATATGTTGAATAAAAGGATTTTAGGTTTTTGGGTTTGAGGAAAAAGAGTATAAAATTTGGCACGTAACATTAATCTGGGTCAGGATAAATAATACTTCCTCTGGTCCTTATTATAGGGCATACTTAATTGAATTACATATATATAAAGGAAAGTGGTTAGTTTTATGAACTCTATAAGAATATATTGTAACATTATAATTTTACCCTCTCAATTTTCTTAGAAAATTCATACTCATTAATGAACAAAAAAAAACATGTAGATAGTCAAAACATTTAACAATGACAAAAAAGAGAAAAACAATAAATGATGCATAGAAAATATAGAGTGGCTCATAATTAGGATCAAGAAAACCTTCTAGAATGTGATATATAATAAGGATCAGAGGGAGGAATAGATAATTTAGTTTTAAAATACGATAAAGTTGAGATATGATTTATTTAAAGATCTTATTATATATATATATATTAAAAAAACTATTTAATGTAACTTTTTAAAAGTTAGTTTTCAAAAATTATAAACTTATTTTTGGAAATTTATCAACTTTTTTCATTATATTATTTGTTCACAAAACAACTCAAATAGCTTATTGACTATCTTATTGACTATTGATCGAGTGAATAAACTAAAATTCATCATATAAACTATAAGTTTGTTTTAGCAAACTCATTCAACTATTTTCAAAATTATAAAATTATAAATTATAAATCAGCAATTAAGAGCTGTAAGTTAATTTTGTGGTGGGTGAAGAAGAAGAAGAAGAAAAGAAACGAGAGAAACGAAATTCAGAGAGCAGCACGCCACGTTTATGTAATTATGTCACAAGTCACAACCAAAGGACATAACCACCATCACTTTTAACATACACAATAATCAATCAAACAAACAAAATACTGCTACACTCCTTCCTTCATTTCTAGCATGTTTAGTTTCGCGTTAGTATACCCCCCTCCCTTAAACGCGACTCTCTCCAAAAGCTACAACCACTAACGTTAGCCTAAACAAACAAACAAACATTTCTGCTCCCTCCCTCCCTCCCTCCCCAAGAATAAGCAAAAACAAATTGATTCCATAGCAAGCAATCACATTCACATAGTAGGGATCATTATTCATTATTGACGAGTATCTATACACATAGGATTTAGACAATAGAAGAACAACAACAACAACAAAAACCCTAATTTAATTTAGGCGTTACTACCAATGCTATGTTAAGAACTAATACTAATATGAATGAATGAAAGAGTGGCACTGTAACATAGACTAGAATAGAATAGTTATCGTAAATGATAGAGCGGGGAAGAGGATCAGGAGTATCATCATCATCATCATCTTCATGGGATCTGCAATGCTTGCTTCAATATATATTATCTGCCATTGCGGTAGCCGTTGGATTGCACTTTTTCTTCAAGAAATTCGCCTCCAATTACTTCATCGTCGACGCCAATTTCCACGACCCCGATTCAATTTCCACCTCCCTCGCCGACGCCCCTATCTGCGCCCTCTGCGGTAAACACGCCACCAAGAAGTGCTCTCGCTGCAAATCCCTCCGTTACTGGTTCCTCTCTCTCTCTCTCTTCCTTCCTTCCTTTCTCACGAAATTTTAAATTTTTATTATTATTTAATTTAATTCCAATTACATTGACCCCACCCCCCACCTCCCTTAGGTTTACTTTAATTACTTTCTTGATTCAAAAGCTACACTTGTTTAATGATACTGAGGTCTGAGGTTAAGAAAATCGTTGTATTTTTATAGCCGGTGTGTGTATCTTTGGTTTTGACGATTTTTTTTTTTTCTTTCCAGCTCTGAAGCATGCCAACAATCGCATTGGAAATCCGAGCATAAGATGAAATGCAAGGCGTTCAGCAGCGCCGGTACAGTGAATTTGGCTCGAACCGGGCCAGCGGATAAGACTACGTCGATTGCCCTCGTGCCTGGTTCTGGTCGAGGAACTTCTAGGCCTGTCAAGCACCTTAAAAATGTAATGTACTTTTGTTAATACATACATGCATGGATAAAATTACTATACATGTTGTTTATCTGCTTGAGTCTAATATATTTTTTTGATTTTGTTTACCAAAATTGCATAGATGAGAATGTTGTGTTAGATGAGTGGACATGCTAGACATAATACGGTTAGGAATGAATGCACCTATTGCAGAAAAGATGATAGAATCTGCCTTAGGTGGTTCGGGAACTTGTTGAAAAGACCCGGTAGAAGCCCCACTAAGGAGGGTAGATTAGATGAAGAGTAGCCCAATCGCTAAACGTAGAAAGACAAGGGGAACTATAGCTGAAACCATTGAGAAGAATCTAAATGTGAATGGTTTGTCAATAGATATGATTTACGATAGAACATTATAGCGTCATATGATTCATGTAGCCGATCCCACATAATGAGAAAAGGCTTGCTTGTTTTTGACTTCTTGTTGCCGATGCCGTCTTGGATACTAAAATTATATATTTTTGTTTTTCAGGTTCTTTTTCCTTACGATGAATTTATTGAAATTTTTAACTGCGATGAGCCAGGATTTCCTCCTTGCGGACTCTTGAATTGTGGAAACAGGTTTGCCTTTATCACAACCTTGCTATGGTTTTATTAGATTCTATTGTTGATAGATTGCAATAAGAGGATTCAGGTGGAAAATTACATGCATTACAAATCTGTTCCAGCTGCTTTGCCAACGTGGTTCTCCAATGTCTCACATTTACAAAGCCGCTTATTGCCTACTTGCTGGAGAAGGGTCATCGTAGAGAATGTAATGTCATTGTCATGAGTTAGACCTTTTGGTTCTTGCTGGAACTTATTGTTTTTCATACATACTTATGTTTGTTATTGTGAACTTTCAGGCAGTCATAATGACTGGTGCTTTCTATGTGAATTTGAAATCCATGTTGAAAAAGCAAGGCTAAGTTCACAGGCTTTTTCTCCAATGACTATTCTTTCTCGTTTGCCTAATATTGGTGGTACACTTGGTTATGGACGACAAGAGGACGCTCATGAGTTCATGAGGTTTTTTTTTTTCCTCGCAATGATTTATTTGACCTTCCATAGTGAATTGTGCATACTGTTTTTGAAGGATATCTATCTTATATTTAGTTTGGTAAGACACTAGAACTTTGTTTTCATTCCTCCTTTCAATACTTTTAATTCTTTTGCAGATTTGCTATTGATACTATGCAATCTATTTGCCTTGATGAATTTGGAGGAGAAAAAGCTGTCCCTCCTAACCTTCAAGAAACAACCCTTATTCAACACATTTTTGGTGGCCACCTTCAATCTGAGGTTGGACATTGTAGTTTCCTTTTTAGAATTTACACTTTTATTGTTTCATTTGTGCATAATGAAAATATAGAAACTTAAATGAAAAATAAAAAGAATATATAGAAACACATAATGTTTGGCAACTTGACACAAAATGATTAAATAGTGCTTGCTGCATTTCCTCTTCTTATCTCATGAGCTGAAGCTGTTAGCTCAGCCTAAGAACTAAGATTAATGGTGCAGAACTCAGTTTCCTTAGTCAGGTTCTAAAATAACGGAGTCTATAGTTTAAATTTTCCCTCCCTCTTCAAATTAGGGAAGACCATTTTCTCTTTATAGGTCCACCAATCATTCAATCCATATTTGTAGAAATTGGCTTCGAGTTAGTCTTGTTTCTCATCCTTCCTTGACGTGAAAACATACATTATTTAGCGTATTTATTGTTCAATTTACAATTATTAAAGCAATGCAGTGGCTCTTGCTATCATCTCCATGATTTTTTGTTTTTATTCTTCAATGAAATGATAATCATTACTAAGGCTAAGATATAGTTGCACTGAAGCGCTTTGTTTAATCTTTTAAATTGAAGAAGCCTTGGGAGTATAGAGTGGAATAAGCTGAACTGTGACTGTGAAGAAGAAGAATTTTTTGCTTTCTGGCTGGGTTGTGGCCATGTGTAAAGTCATGTGATTTACCCTCTAGAGCATTCCAAGTTGTAGTTTCCTCGTGAATAAGGTCTTTTGCTTTTGCACATTTTGAATCTTTGAAACGTTTTTCCTTTGGGTGATTCAATTTCGTCTACCTTGTGTTATCAATTTCTGACGTGGTCATCTGTAGTAAACTCTTTCTTTTTTCTTTTTTGGTTCAAAAACTAGGTAATTTGCACAAGATGTGAGAAGAATTCAAGTCAGTATGAAAATATGATGGACTTGACTGTTGAAATTCATGGAGATGCTGCTTCCTTGGAGGAATGTCTAGACCAGTTTACTGTGAAGGAGTGGCTTCATGGGGAAAATATGTATAAATGTGATGGGTAAGGTTGAATGGGGAACTTTTTATAAGTATTATTGGATTAATTAATTAATTAATACTATGTATAAATGCTGCTTTGGAATTGACCATGAAATTTTTGTAATTAAAAAGATTTGTTAATTACTTAAGAGCAACTTTTGGTTGTGATTATACCAAAATTCTTGGTCAGCATTTACTTCGGATTTAAATGCTCTGTTGTTTTCCCCCCTATTTTATGGTGTGTATTTTAATGACGGAGGCTCATAATTTGGAAAAGAGATTTATAAACACAGGCTTTTATGGTGAAAGGTTGAATATATTATGAAACATGGAGTTCAAATATCTGCTTTAGATTATGCTTTTGCTGTCAAGCAGATCCGGTGTTAACCTAGTTTTACTGCTGTTTGCAGGTGCAAGGATTATGTCAAGGCATGGAAACGTCTCACTGTGAAACAAGCTCCAAATATCCTTACGATTGCCTTAAAAAGATTTCAGGTATTAGTTTACTATGACTACCTCAATTTCTATGTGTTCCACCCCCCCCCCCCCCCCCCCCCCCCCCCCCCCCCCATTTTCCTGTTAGTATGGAAAGACTAGAAGAGTTGAACGTTTCTTGTACTTTTCTTTCTATATTATTCTCACCAATCTGTATTTTCATTTGTTGCTTTGAACATGCAGAGTGGGAGGTTTGGTAAACTTAACAAGAGAGTAACTTTCCCTGAGACTTTAGATCTAAGCCCTTATATGAGTGAAGCTGGAGATGGATCTGATATCTATAAGCTATTTGCTGTTGTAGTCCATATTGATATGCTGAATGCTTCATATTTTGGTCATTACATCTGCTACATCAAGGATTTTCGCGGAAACTGGTATAGGATTGACGATTGGAAGGTAGATTTTGTTGTGTCCCTGCATAACTCTGAACATTATCCTTTTTTTTGAGCGAAATCCACACAAAACTATAATGTGCTTGAAGCTTGAATATTCTTATCTGAGTTGCATTGTATTTCTCAGGTTATAAGTGTGGAATTGAAAGAGGTTCTTTCTCAGGGAGCATACATGCTGTTGTATAGCAGGTATACTTGTGACTTGTGTTGAAAAGGCTAATCATCTCTCTCTCTGACAATCCTATATCTTTCATGTGGTGCCTGAATGATTATATTCTCTTTGAACTTGGACTATCCTGATTTTGCCATTAGAATTTTCATTCAGTAGAAATGTAAAATCTATTCAGTAGAAATGTGTAGTGCATTTGCTTTGCATTCGGTGTGAGATCTTAAATTTTTTAAGCTTGTTTGGAGTAGTTCCATCACCTTGCGCCTTACAAGAACCCTAGTTATTTTAACCATCATAAATGACAATTGATAAAAAATGCTTCTAATAATCAAAGCCAGGGCAGATGCGTTTAGCTTTTATGGACAGTAGTTTATGCCAATTTACTTTCTGATCGAAGTGGCAAGTTTTCTTTTTCTTGATTTGCCCCTGGACAGGGTTACTGCCAGGCCATCAGCCCTACAGACTATCGAATCTTTAGAGACAGCAGAAGAACAAACAGTCAAACCGGAAGTGGAGCCTGGTCGTGTTGAACAAGCCAAGTGCCTCTCAAATATGGAGAATGTGACTTGCAGTAGAGGCTGTGGGGTTTATCTATCTGATAGTTGTCCAGAATTGATGGTTTCTAGCTGTGGGTGCGAGTCTTCGGCTGGAACAAACTTTGGTGAAAATGGAGAGGAGTCTGAGGATAAGGACGTGATCGGTGTTGCAATTGAGGCTTCATGCGCTGCTGTTGAATCATCATATATACCGAGTTCTCAAGCTGTGGAAGATTTGATGGATATAGATATGAGCAGATCAAATTCATGCTCATCTGTTTTAGAAGAGATTTCGGGCTGCAATGGAGGGGAAGGTGATATTTACATGGTGGAGGCTGATCTTTCTTCAGATTCGCCAAATGGCTTTTCTTGCTATAATAATAATCCTTCTGTTTCAATAGATTATCAAAACATGAAGGAAGATTGTGAACATGTTGATGTGATTAAATGCAAGCCAATAACGGCAAATGGCAATGGGCATTATGGCAATGGGTATGCCAATGAAAAGAAATATGCTAATCCTGCTGAAGATGGCATTGAATTTCCTGGGGTCGGTTCCTTTTCTACTGAAACATCCTCAGCTGAGATGCATCAATTGAAGCGGAGATTGCCATTTTATACTTATGAAAGTGACAAAGGAAATGGAGTTAGAAAAGTAGAAATGTCAGGGGACAAGTTGATAATATAGATGCAGCTATTTTTTGTTACTTGTTCATATGATTTGATTACCCCATCATCAGAAAGAGATGGTAAGATGGGAAGTTTTTGTCTGGGGTTTCATTATTTGCAGGAACCTTGGATCTTATTTGTAACATTTAATAGATGAACTCTCAAATTTCATTATAGTGATAGAGTAAAACTTCGAATCATTGTCTTCTCTTAACTGTACATAAGGCAAAGCAAAATTCTTATGATGTGCCGCTTACCTCTTTGCAATTTGTGCCCCTTGTCTAATTCCTAACAAGAAAATGGCAATCGTTACTGATATTCTTGATGAGTTGTTACATATTTGTAAATCGTTAATGGTTGTGTGTGTTTGGAACAGCATTGGAGAGGAACAAAATCACGTTCCAAACCCCAAAATGCAAAAGTTGCCGATAGTAGCTTCTCCCTCAACGTGCATTTTGAGGAGTTAGAATTCACGTTTACTCAATTATAAACATGGAACCAAACACCGGAAATTGTGTCATACTTGGAGTGATTGTCGTGTTATGCAATAAAATGTGTAACAGTACTGCAGAACAAAGTCTACGAAGTTTTGTCAACTGTAATGGCAACATGTTCAGATTAGAGGGAGAGGCTCAGGCTCCTAAACTAGATTAGATTTAACTATGTAATTTTAGTCCAGATTCCATGGGTAAAGTTCAAGAAAGCCTTTTTATTTGTTCATGGGGTGGATGGAAAAAGAAAGGGGCCGAAAAGCAAGGCCTAATTTGACATATGAAGCTGCATCATGTGATGAATCGAACCTTAATGCCTTTGAGCGTGTGAGCATCTTGAGCTCAAAGCACACGAGGAGAAGGAAAAGAACACATAAACAAAATTTCAATTAACTGCTTTTGCTTTTCAACATTTTCTCCTCTCTAATAGTTCAATTTAATATAATCTAATATAATCACTTTTTCCCAAAAAATATAAATATATAGAAAAAAAAATGGTTGGCTTGTGGAAGGGGCATTGAGCAATGAGCATTGACTTATGTGAATGTAGTTGTAGGAAGTTGCATAGTAGGGTCCCCTTCCTCAATGCAAAAGAAGACAAAGATTCGGTTAACGAGGAGGGAGGAGCCAAAGAAAGCAGAGAAGAGAGGGTTTGGTTTGGTACTTGCTTTTTTGCTTTTGAAGACAAGAGCAGTGACACACAAATATCACACACCCTTGACAAATTTATTAGTGGTCCTTTCTCTTTCTTTTATGCACTTGCAGTGTTGAAGAGGCGATTAAAGTGATTGCATGTGGCACCACACCACACCACTATTTTATTATTTTTTTGGTTATGTCATGTCATCACACTCATTTGTTTACTGTTTTTTCATTTCCCAACCCTTTAGAATCCTAAGCCAAACATAACATAGCTTATATAGATTCTTTGGAGTAGTAGTAGTAGAGTACAAAGTCAACGACTTGCTACTGTTTTTTCAATACCAACAAGTTCCAACCCTCGTGTGTGTGTGTGTATGTGTGTGTGATGCTAAACAGCTAAAGTGCCAAAGTGTCAACTCTAACTAAGGAAGCTTCCTACCTCACTTCCTACTGTTTACACCTTACTTTTCCTTTTTCCACCCCTCCTTTTTTTGGATTTCCTGATCTTCCCCCTATTTAACAACACACTCTTATCTATTTATCCATTGTGTCTTCTTGTGTTGTTTTCTCATCCACTCCACAAAGCACCAGTTTCAGCTCTATCAGGTTTGTTATATTTCATTTAATAAACTGTGTCTCAGTGACTGTGATTTTTTTTTCCTTCCACTCATGGTGTGAGGCTTGTTTGATTTCACTTCATCATTGTTCTTTTATGGTCTTTTCTTCTTTGTTTCATTGTTTCAAGTTCTAAGAATGTTGTAAATATGGTAAACATATATTTATGCTACAAAAGGGTCTTTAAATAGTTTCCCAACTCAGAAGATTTGTTGTTAGAATTCTTTAAGATTTGCAATTTCTCTGTTGAAGAATCATTGTATTTTTGAGAAATTGATTATCAAGGAAGAATTGTAAATGATGTGAGTAGAGGGGTTGAGGAAGGAAGGGGAAAGACTTGATTTTTATTCCTAAAAGTTCCCTTTTAGATTAATTATTCAAGGCCACTTTTTTTTTGTGATATGTTTTTGTTAAAATTTGGTATTCTTCACTTCCTGACTGAACTTGATTTCTTACATTAGTATAGACTTTGAAAATGGAAAAGTTTATTCATTGATAAGATTTCCTTTTGTTGCTGCAGTTGTTTTCTCCAAAAACAAAAAAATTCAATGGAACTTAGGCATGCTCAAAGTTTGAAGCGAAAGTCACCAGAAAATGGAAATCATGAACTACTCAACACTTTTTCTCTGGATGACCTTAATGAAGATCTCTTTGAAAGGATTCTTTCATGGCTGCCAACTTCCTCATTCTTTCGCCTTACTTCTGTATGCAAAAGATGGAAATCAGCTTCTGCTTCTTCAAGTTTCAAGCTTGCCTGCTCTAACATTCCTTCAAGGGAACCTTGGTTTCTTATGGTTGCTCCTAACCTCAACCAATCTATTATATTTGACTCTGCTGAAAGCACTTGGAAAAGGCTCAATCACCCTCCTCTTTTGCACCAAGATTCTAACCAAAGTTGCATGCCCGTCGCAGCCTCGGGCGGGTTGGTTTGCTACCGAAAATTATCAGGAAATTTCATTGTTTCCAATCCTGTCACAGGAGCCTGTAGTGAACTCCCTACCTTGCATTTTGCAAAACAAAACCAGCACCTCAATGCCATAGTGATGAGCACAGTTTCCACTGACCAACTCTCTTACAAAATTGTGTTAGTCTTCGGTCAAATTCCGAATCTTTTGTTTAAAGTCTACAACTCAAGCTCTGGCTGTTGGGAAGATGAGGCTACGATGAGGAGAAAGGTTGATGATTATTCGGTGGAATACGATTCAATTGAAGACAATGTTGTATACTTCCTCAGCAAGGCTGGAACCGTGGTTGCGAGCAACATGCAGAGAAGTCCATCTAAGCAATATTCGTCAGTTATTACTACTAACGCAGACGGTGAAGAGGTCGTCTATTTTCTTAGCTCCACGGGGACAGTGGTAGCTTGCAATTTGACAAGGAAGTGCTTCCTCGAGTACCCGAGGTTGTTGCCTGTTTTCAGCGAGTATTCCATCGATGTCGTGGAGTGCAACGGCGAGATGCTAGTTGTTTTGTTATCGGAATTCTTGGAAACAGCAACCCTAAGGGTGTGGAAATATGATGAGGCTAATAGAGGGTGGCACCAGATTGCTGCAATGCCTGCAGCAATGTCACATGAGTGGTATGGGAAGAAGGCTGATATCAACTGTGTAGGGGCTGGTAACCAAATATTCATATGCTTGAACTCCTCTGAGCTATGTACTTATATTCTATGTGATTTGATGACTAACGAGTGGGTTGAATTGCCAAACTATTGCATAAATGGCCAAGTCATAGACTTCATGTCTGCATATTCATTTGAGCCAAGGATAGAGGCTTCTGTGTGATAGCAAAATGGCAAGGACATGTATCTTAGCTGCAATCTTAGCAGCTAGCTTTACTTGAATTTTCTGTTAGATCAAATTTTATTTTTATTTGTAATTGAGCTTGAATTGTTCAAGCAAAATAGGTAGCTAGTGGATGAGATTGAAACTAACCTAGTGATTGAGTACTGATTGAGATTGTTATTTTCTTTATTGATTGTTAGATTTACATTGTTTAAAAATGAGTGTTATTATCAATGAATGGATTTGTCTATGATTCTTTTCCCTTCTTGTTTCTCTTGGATTTTACTGATTTAGTGGGAGAAGTCAAGGTTGTCAAATTCAAAACTTTAGGTAAACTTGGAGATAAGCAAACTCGAATTGTACGAGTTTACATGTTTAAAAAATACTATTATTATTATTATTTTTTTTTGTGCACCAAAGGTATCTTTCGGTCAATAGCCGAAGACTAATCCCTTCCGAGACGTAGAGATTACCGAATTGGGTTTTGCCTTTACCAATAAAGCATGCCCACGACAGAAATCGAACCCATGACATTATGGTTAAGGAACCCAAATATACATGTTATTTTAAATACATGTTTTAGTAATCAAACATATTTGAATAGAAATTTCATAATTAATGTTAGACATTCAAACATTATATCAAAGTAAACAAAAGAATTAGAGTACAGATATACTCCATATTTGTCTCCAACTGTTACATTGCATTTAGTAATGGGCTCAAGTTATTTTTCAGTTTAACAAAATAATAATTAAAACCTAAAATTAGATTCATAAACTCAATACATATTGCACTCGGGTGGAGTTGGAGGTGGAGTCTTTCAGCATTGTCAATGCATATTGCATAACAGGCCAGTGAACACGAGCACCAACAAAATTGGTTGAAAGTGTGCTTTACAGGGAAAAACCATGTCTAAATTCAGGTTTGTAAACACATGAAAAAAAAAAAAACAAACTCGTTATGGAGGAGTCCCATGATTAAGGGGTTAGGAAAGAGGATATTTATATTTTTTGTGAGGCAAATACTGACAAGTATACTTATGATATGGTTTAAGAAGATAAAATTTGTTAATTTACATTGAAAATAATGAATTAACATTACAAAAACTCTTGAACTTACATTGTAAAAAAAAAAAAAAATCTCAAACTTAATTTTTCAACCCTAATTTCCTTTTCTATATTCTTTAACAGTTGCCCTTAGACACTCATCACTGAGACCCTCTTAGAATACAAGTACAATGACGTGTAACTAATAAAACGGAAGCAAGTAACTCAAAGTTAAAATAAGAGAGTTAGTCCCCAAACCCCTTTTTATCCCCAAACCCCATTTTAATGGTGTAAAGTCAAAATTGCCCCTCCTTCATCTTCTACCTTTCCACCCCCAAACCCCAAACCCCAAACCCTCCACCAAAAGCTTCCACCTTCCCACCCCCAAACCACAAACCCCATTGTTCACCTTACACGGCAGGAAAAAAAATTCCCACCCCAAATCTCAAACCCCTCATCTATGTCAATGGACGTTCATATATTTTCTTCAAGGTAAAGCTCTTCTCTTTCTTTTTTTTTTTTAATTTAACTGTACAATTTTCGACTATCCTGTGTCGGAAAAATTATAAATTTTCGACATTGGTTTGTCGGAATTTTTTCAGTTTTTCATATAATAAGTATTGTACAAAATTCCGACACCCATCTGTCGGAAAAATTCCGACACGGGGGTGTCGGAATTTTGTACAGTACCGAAAATTTAAAAAAAAAACTGAAGAGGGTGGAGAGAGAGGGAAGGGGAGTGGAGAGAGAGGGAAGTCATGACTTGGAGAGGGTGCGAAGGACTTGCAGCAAACTAACTGCTTTATCAGTGAACCACCCACTTGTAATTGCTTCTTCTCCATTGATTTGATTCAAGAAGCTCTCACCCACTTGTTTGATCGATTGATCTGCAGAAAGGGAACCCTAACTCTGGGCCGGGGTAGATCAATGGGGAAAAAATGAAAGGAGAGGGAGGTGATGGAGGAAGAGAAGTGGTGTTGGTGGAGGTGGAGAAGGAGTTGATGTTGGTGGAGGAGGAGAGGTGGTGTTGGTGGAGGGTTTGGGGTTTGGGGTTTGGGATTGAAGAGAAGGGTTAAAATGGAATAAAATAAAAATTGGGGTTTGGGGACTAACTCCCTTAAAATAATTGTACTTGCTTAGAAATCAACTGAAAAAAAGAAGAGAATGGAAACTTAAGAATGGGCATAGGCGAGAAATTCAACATCTTGCCTTGTGAATAAACAAAAAATTTCTAACGTACTAATTCTATAGTATTTGGATCATACAATTCACCTTTACAGGAATAAGATCAAAATAATAAACAAGGATAGCAAATTAAATTTTATAATCCTTTAACTTCAACATATGTTCCTGACAATATCTAGAAAGGTGTAAGCCCACCTCAACAATGAAAATTTCTTTCAAGTCACAGTATCAAGCTAAACAAATTTAAGGTCACAAAAAACACGACACAAGCATCCCTTTTGCTTGGTGCTAAAGTCAAATATACAGCACTGGCACCTGTTGCTTAAGCAACAAAGATACTGAATCAACAACCCAACTGACTCCTTTGAGTAAATACCAATGTAAATAAAAGAAAGAAAGCTTGCTCTCCAAGCTTTCATATAAACCAAGGTGAAGAAACCTGTATGAAAAAACTGGTATGTATGTATGTATATGTAAAGGACAAAATGACCAAAAACCAATGTATGATTTTCAAAACCTTAAAAATGAACTAAACTGTGAGCCAGCCTTGAATTCCTACTATGATGACATCTGCCCGTTACCAAGCTTTTTAGTCCACCTATTTGCAGGTGTTTGTGGACTTTGAGTCCATGCGCGATGCCCCGAAAATCTACCACCACTTCTACTTGCATATCCCGGTGAATCAATCCTACTACCCCTCCTATCTGTTTGTCTCCATGGTTGATGATTAGCACTGGATCCACTTGACCTCCTTTCCTTGTCAACTTCATCGACTGGTGGTTGGATCACCTGCTGATCAGGTTCAGAAATCAATGGCTGGATCGTCTGCTGCTGATCAGGTTCATAGACCAATGGCTGGATCCCCTGCAGATCAGGTTCTTCAACATACCCGTTTGGCCGCTTTGATACATCCATTCTTCTAAATGTGATTGAAATCCTATTGAACATCAAAAAATAAAAAAGGGTAAGTAAAGATTAAAAAAAAAAAAAAACTAGTAACTAGTGTCAATCATATAAAACTCATAAATACCTTTTTGTAGGAACAGCAGGTACACAATGCTTAGCCACATCAGCTCCATTACCATTCAAGACAAGAACAGACCTGGAGGAAGAATGTTGTGTAAGATTTTGAAACCTCCATGACAAAAACAAACAATTGAAAAAGGTAAATAGACAGTGTAAAAGATAAATCCACGTTGAATACTTACCCCACAGGTAGGGAAATAGGATATGAGCCCGCGAATTCACCAGCACCTACAACCTTTAAGTTTGATCCAAAAAGTATATCACACTGACTAAGAAATGAGACAGTGCAAAATGGTCGTACAAAATCATGGTTGTCTATGTGCGGAGGTATACAGTCCCCTTCTTCATATATATTCACTATGCAACTATCTGGCACACAAGTAGGAGGCAGTACATGCCACCTGATCAACCGTCGAATGATGACCTTGAAAAGATCGGGTAAAGGATCTATCACTGATAAATCATTAAGAATACCAGGTGGGTTACCATCTTTATCCTGTAAGCATAATGTCACAATTACATCAGTTTGAGCCATTTATCAAATAAATCAACAATTATACTACTGCGCCCACAGCAACAAAGTTACTACGTTGCCTAATAAAACATGAGTGGAAGACTAAAAAAGAAATGTGATGGTTTAACGAACCGTTGCATAATTGTAACAGCACCCAAATTGGAGGGTTTGACGTCCCTTGCCACGCATCCACTTTTGAGGTGCCGAATATGTCCGACCTGAAAAAGTCAAGAATGAATATCATTTGGTCTCTCAGAAGTAATATTACCTAACATATTGATTTATCAAATACTTATGGTAAGCCCTCAAATTTCTGAAAGATATGAAAATTGCATTTAAATAAATTTAGGTTTCTGATAGAGATAATACATAACCCAAACCAAGAAATATATCCCAATTACATTTCTTAGCAGCACACATGTTAGTTGTCTAAATTTCTATCTCGAACTGTACAATCATTAAATGGTAAGGAATGTAGACAGATCAGAATACATGGTATAAGTTCTCATTAGATTAGATGACAGGAAAAAAAACCATATCTGATTCTGAAATCTGAAGTGGGATAATATCAAAAATGTAAAGCAAAAGGCATGGTGCTAAATTACAGTTGTGGTCACAGTAGCAATTGGGTTTAGCAAAATTGCGGAAAACTGTGGGAAACTGCTACCGCAATTATGATTGTGATGCAATTGCAAAGACCGCCAAAAAGTAGCAATGCCACAACTGCCATTGCAATTGCAATTTATAACCATGGCAAAAGGTATTATATTTGAAATAACGCAAGGAAGCAAATCTGGTAAATTTGAAATAGCTTTATCAGGTTCGGTCAATTGCATTCAGGTTTGGATCATGACGTGGACTGGAGCCCCCGACTGAAACACTAACGGGCCGCTAAACAACCTTGGCCGAAGTTCATAACTTACCTGCATGCCCACCTTGCAGGTCTAACCTGCCAATCTGATTGGAAGACCAATACACAGATCCCACCAAGTTAATAACAGACTCATTACTAGAAACTTGAAAATAACTAACTAAAGGTAATTACTGAGATCATCCCCATCTCTATCAGTTACGACTGAGAATCTCGGTAACAGGCTTCTCAAACTTCCAGTATCTCTTCCGAGACTCGAGGATAAAACAACCTCCGCATTACCGGGTAATCTAAGTTCATTCATATTATACCTTTCGCATTAAAGGGAACCTGCATTGATCATCAGAAACTCATTGCAGGTACAACCCCACATTGTACCTAATGACGCCGGAGTCAGACTACCAGGAAGGAAAGAGTCGTGAAGGCAATACCTAACGATCAACTCAGACTCAGGCACCACTCCTCGGAACAGTTCAAAATCTAATTGTTAGAGCAAACATCAAAGTAATTAAAGATACAAATTAAAGACCCATGCAGCCTCTATCCATAACTATTCAAAACCTATAAAGCAATGATTTTAAGATCTTCAAATCAAATAAGCGAAATAACCACGGAATCTTTTAAAATACACGAAAAGTGTTAAATATCATCATAATAATAATGGAGTTGCAGGGTGAGGCAACTAACCTTTCAACTGTCCCATCCTTCCCATCTCCTGCAGCGAAGCGACATAATTAACAATCCTTTTCTGTTCAGCAGCACTGAAGATACCGGTGTGGAGTTCGAGCCCTTCAAGAATGTTGACAAGTTTTCCCCTAATCTTCTCATAGCACACAAAGTCCTTCTTGCGCCGCACATTCTTCAACCTAATGTACTCTCGCTGCTCCCTCGACAATGCAGGCTTCTCTGAAGCTTCAGTTGCTGTTGCCATTACAATTGAAGGAGGAGACGAATTCGAATTGTTGTTAGATTCCTCCTCCCCTTCTCCTAACTCATCCTCCTGTGCCATATCAGCCCATGACATTTTCGGACTCGGTGTCTCGATCAAACATGATTTGCAAGTCGAAGATTTTTCACCATGATTGTCACTTATCTTGATGGACTTCATATTATTAATTGAATTTTCATCCATGTTATGAGACTCTAAAAGATATTGAAAACAAAAAAACATTGATCAAAATGAAGAACCAACGCAAAAGAAACAGATAGAAATAAATTAAAAAAAAAAAACGTACACAGTAACGTAAACTACAAGCTCAAAACTCAAATTGGTTATTGGCGCAACAAATCAATAAAAGAAGGAAAACCCAGTTAAAAAATAGGAAATTTAATAGGAATATTAAGGAAAAGGTGAATTTTGAGATACCAGGATGAATAGAGCGGATACGACGAGAGAGAGAAAGAGAGCAGTTATCGCAGAGATCTCTGGTGAGAAAAGGAAGCCAATTGATGAAAAACTCGGAAGCGATTTTGAGGTCGGAGGGTTGATAATCGCGGAGGAAAGGGTCTTGGGAATGGGATAGGTGAGGGTGAGGTTGGTCTTCCGCCATGGAAGAGAGAAAGAATGAGAATGAGAATGAGAGAGAGCGCAGCAGAAGCAGAAGCAGAAGCACACAGAAATGAATAAAAGACGGTGTTTGTTTTTTGTGTGTGTGTTAAGGTTTTGGTTTTGATGCGGTGTGGTGTGGTACTTCTTCTACTGTGGTGTCATGTGTGTTATTTATATTTAAATTTTAAAGTAGTCTATACTCACGTTTTCAGACGCTCACGTTGAAGTTAAGTCATGCTTCGGTAGCGCGTATCTTATCCTCGGTAGCATTGCGTCACCTGCGAGAGAAAAAATAATTAATGATCTATAGAAAATATAAAATATTTTATATATAGAACTAAAAATTTCTTTGAAAATGTGCTCTATATATAGGACCAAAGAAAATAGGTGTAAGCGGTTTTGGTTCAAAACCATGAAATTGCTTGAATCGAATTGAATTGGATCAAAAATTGTAATTTGCTATAGTCTCGTAATTCAATTAGGAATGGTCTCACAATTAATATTGCCTTATGATTTGATCTATGATCTTATAATTTTTGAAACCATCTAAATCGGATCAGTTAATCTAATTTTTTATTTTTTTAATTTTATTTAACTATTGTCTATTTATCTTATTAATCACTCCACTAAGTAAAAACACAAAAAAAAAATAATTTATTACCTAATCCATATTAGTTCTCACTTTTTCGTCCCACTAACCCTCGTTGTTCACTTGTGCAGTACTCACATTCTAATTTCTATACCTACCGAGAGAAAAAAAAATACTTAACAATTTTATATTTTTGTTTATTTTAAAATTCATTTACAAAGCAATTATATTTTTATCTCTTGATGTTAATTTGAATATTTGATATTGTTATTTGGATTGATGTCATTTCTGATATTTTAAATTTTAATTAGGACATTCACAGCAAAGTCTGATGAGAGTCTCGTAGAAAGTCTTAAGTTCAGATTTTCTACCAGACTATCTCAAAACTCTGCTAATATTCAAAATCTCGTGAAGAGACTTAAGTCGAGTCTGTAAAATAAGATATCCAACTTAAGAATATGTGGGACCTAATTTTTTTGTCCTTTCTTCTTTTTTACTTTATAATACCCTAATAAACAAATAATAATAAATAAATATTATTAATAAATAAATAAATAATAATAACAATAAATTAATAATTAATAATAATTACAAATAATAATAATAATATTCTTTTTTAAAAATAAAATAATATTTTTAAATATATATTTTTTCTCATTTATTCTTAAATATATTATCTTGTATTCTTTTATCTCTTTAAAAAATAAATAAATAAATAATAACAATAAAGTAATAATAAATAATAATAATAATAATAATAATAACAATAAATAAATAATATAAAAATGAATTAATAATAAATAATAATAATTAAAATAATATACTTAAATATATGTTTTTTCTATTTAATTTTTAAATATATTGTCTTGTTATGGAAAAATATATTGTTCAAGCAAAAGTTTTGGTGAGTTGAGCTTTGGGGACTCACCGAGATCAGGGCAAGCCTCCAGGTTTAAAGAGCGATTACAGAGATACTTATAGATTATCCATCAACATTGTCCTCACTAGAGATGTTCGCGGTCCGATTCGGTTTGGTTTTAAGATTAAAAGTCATTCGATCCAATGACAAAATATACATGCGACTCAGTTCGGTTCGGTCCAATTAACAATCAAATCCAATACCGTCCAATCTAAAATAAAGCATGCAGTTTCGATTCGGTTCGGTTCGGTTTTAATTTAATTAAAACTTTTATATAATTTTTATAAAATTTAATTATTCGGTCATAAACATATATTTTTTACTGCAAGTCATAAATATATATCTTTTACTATAATAAAGCAAACTATGTTTTCTTAACTAACATAGTTTGTCTACTTTTTTTATGCCAAAAATACCCCACTACTTACTCTAATTTACAATTTGTCAATCACTTCTTATCTTCATATTCATGTAGTTAAAGGGTACAAATGGAAACTCAAGTACACTTTAAACTACCAAATAGTTTCCTAGAATATGAGTGGTTTCTGGGTGGTTTCTTTAAGTTTGTCTACATTATGGAACAACAACTAAAGCCAGTTTCTATAGGAACCCACAAACAAAAAGAGATTCAGAGAATTAGGTTTCTTCTTCCTCTTCAATGGCATCCAATTCTCACATAGCAGCACAGAGAAAGAAGACAAAATGGCGGTATTTCCTATTTCCTCCTTCTCTTTATTATTCTGATTTTGATTTATATGATTTCTTTTTGTAGAAATTGAAAGTTATCCCATGTTTCTTCTCCCATAGAAGAAAATGAACAATGAGAAAATAATTTTTAAGGTCAGTTTTTCTTTCTATTTCACTACAACTACCAGTTTTCAATTTGCTACTCCATGATATTTTATTCTCATTTTTTTAGTCCATAATCTAATTTGATGGTTACATTTCATTGACAAAATTTTGTAAGGTATTACTCATGTATTGCAGTCATGTGATTAGTGTTTGGTTCATGCAACAAGGTACACTTTTTCATTATTTTTTAGAAAATTTACTCTCTACTCTAGAAATCCTCAGTTGATGTGGCAAATTAATGTCCTCTGGAAAAACTATTTTCTCTTCTACAATGTTTATATGCTTGATGTAACATCCTAAGCTTTATTTTTAAGAGAAATTATTATTAAAACCTAAAAATAATTGGATTAATGACTTAACGAATTTTGGGAGATAGGTGAGTAGTAATTATAAGTACTAGGGGTCGTATAGAAGGCATTTGTAGCAGCGGACAAAGTTAACTAAGCGAAATCGGGAGTTAGGTCGGCATTTTAGATGTTAGAAATCAACCGAAAAGAGAAAATTAGGAATTTATTATAGGATGCTAATAAATTAAATTCCACCGTTGGATATGAAGTTTAAGGGGTTAATAAGCTTGTCTAAAAATTTGGACCCGATCCGACGGTTAACGAAAAAGTTACGGCTAATCGAAGTTGGGAAATTCTGGTGCACGCCCAGGCGCACCGGTGCACGCCCAGGCGCGCACCACTATTCATGGTGGCTGGGACAGGTAGTTTTGCGCTCAGGCGCGCCATTCCGTGCGCCCAGGCGCGCCCTGCACGCACCAGCCATGCACCAGCCTCTGGTTGGCGCGCCAATTTCCTCCCCAGTCAGCACCTGGTGCGGCGCCATGCACCAGCTCGTGTGCTGGTGCTATCCTCCCGCCCAGGCGCGCGGCGCAGACCAGATCAGATCTGGTGCGTCGGTTTTGAAGCTTGGGGCCAAAGTCTTAATCTAAGCCACACGATTTTGTTGGCTTCAAGCCAAGAAACAAGACCCCCAAAACACATCATTCCATCACACTCCATCACCAACATCAACCCATCATCTTCATCATTTCTCTCAACTCCAAAAACAAGGTTCCATTATCCTCTCATCACAAACACTTGATTCTTGGGCAAATTAAACCCAAAATCATCAAACCCCATCAAGCTTTTATCATGGAAGTTGGTTGAAAGTTCATTCTCTCTCCTCCCTCTCCATCACACGAGTTCTCCCTCTCTTCTCCCTCTTGGATTTCAAGCTCATCATCATTTGGGGTAAGTAGAGTTCTATGGCATGTTATTAGTTCCTTTCCAATTCTCCTTAGCTCATGGAAGTTGTATTTAATCTCCTTAGGGTTTTCTTGCACTCATGACCATGTAGGAATCTCTATTTCATGCCTTCCAATCAAAACCAAGAGAAGGGCAAAGATCAACCCTCTTGTAATCCCCCAAATAGAGTTGTGTATCATCACTTTGTTATAGCTTTGTTGATCATCACTTTGTTATAGCTTTGTTGAGGTGGCAAGCAAGGCTTAGAAGGTTTAAAGTTCCAAGGTTTTGAGCTAGGGCACATAAAGGTTTTCCTTACTTCTTGCTATTTTGAGGTAAGGAGTGAATAATAGTGAGTATTACCATACTCTGGGGTTTAGTTTACGATATGCATATAATGGGTACTAAGTATTATTTGTTAGTGAGTATAATGCACCATAGGGTAGTTAATCAATAGAACTTATGAATTAAGGATAATGGTGATGATATTAATAAAAGGTTGAATTGTGCTAATTAAATTATAAGATATAATTGTGATGATTTGATAATGTAAATGGGTAATGTTGTGACTAATTTTGAGTAATGTACTTGTTAAGAAGTTAAGTGGTTTTCTGGAAAATGTATTGGTTAATATGATGAGGAGGGAATGTTATTATAAGGAATAAAAATTAATGTACCCGGACGCAGTAAGTCGTGACCAGCACATTAGTGCGGACGTAGTAGGTCGTGACCAGGGAAAGTATGAAATGAGATATACCCGGACGCAGTAAGACGTGACCGCGCATGGGTGCGGACGCAGTAGGTCGTGACCAGGGGAGAGTGAAATTATACCCGGACGCAGTAAGACGTAAGACGTGACCGCGCATGGGTGCGGACGCAGTAGGTCGTGACCAGGGGAGAGTGAAATTATACCCGGACGCAGTAAGACGTGATCGCGCATGGGTGCGGACGCAGTAGGTCGTGACCAGGGACAGAATGAAAGGAAATATACTCGGACGGAGTAAGTCGTGACCAGCACATTAGTGCGGACGCAGTAGGTCGTGACCAGGGACAGAATGAAACGAAATATACCCGGACGCAGTAAGTCGTGACCAGCACATTAGTGCGGACGCAGTAGGTCGTGACCAGGGACAGAATAAAAAGTAATGTGAATATAACGGAAGAGAATAGAATAAGAGACTTGATAAAAATATTGATTAAGAACAAAGAGGAAATAAATGGATTGTGAAGTTAATGAATATTTTGTGTATGATTAGCGATGTGTAAGACTTTGTTATGTTATGATTTGAATGTTAATTATGTTTGGCTTAGTATAGCATTATGTCGTATATGGAAACTGCTTCCCCATTTTATGTGTAATACTCACTCCTTACTATTTCCACAGGTACTGAGGCTGAGTTTGCACTTGATCAGGCCGAGCAAGAGTACTCTCCCTCACAGGGAGAGTAAGTTACTTATTTTAGGACATGGGAATGTCCTGGGCCCGATGATGTGATATGATCTATTTTTGTTGTACATATTGTATATAGCTTTTTGGGGGCTCAGGACGACTCCTTTTGGGTAGGAGTCTTATTTTGGGGAAATGACTATTTTCCATAACTTGTTTATATTTCCGCTAAACTCTGATGTTTTATACTTTGCTATTCTGATGTGTGCACGAAGTTGCACAAGCTGTGATATATGTATATAGCCCTGCTGGCTTCTGGAATTTGAAAATGTTGATGTTTATCAGGTTACAGAAAAAACCAGAATTTTGGGAAAGTCAGAAAAACAAATGAAACTCCGTCCGTTTGACGGGAGATTTTTATAAGTTAAAAAGAAAAATTTAATTTCACTATTTTACTAAGGGTATTTAAGGATAATTAAGTATAGGTGTTACACTTGATGCTTCCTTGGCCTTATTCGATATCTATAATACTTTTACCCATGTTTATATTTGCAAATAAAAATATCTCATTTGGCTACAATTGTTTATTGAGTTTGGGAAAAATTTCATTTTTTTTTAAATAGAAACAAAGACAAGGGAAACCAGAACTTCAAAAACAAAACAGAAAAATAATTCGATGTTATACTGTCATTTGTTGTAACACATACCACTACTTCTAAATAAATTTTGCTTTAATTTCAAGTCCAGTACAATTCTAAAAAATATCAAATTATTGAACTTCCAAATCTCTCTCTCTTTTTTGCAGTGGAGGGGGTCTTATTTAGGTTGAAAATGTCTAATTTTTTTTAACTCTCCAAAGTTATCTAAAAGATTAAATACATTATGCTAATTGAACATGCATGTCTAATTTGCATTGTTATATGCATGTCTGATTAGTATTATGATTTACTCCCAATTATGTTGTTTTTATTTATTGCATGTACTAAATTACAATAACTTTAAACATAACTGTTGTGCATGATGATGTAATTGTTGTGCCATCTGCTATAAAATATAGGTAACTACCAATCCTGATGTCCACTATTTTTACGATGAAGTTTCATACAAATATTTATTTTAGAGATAGAGATTCTACCTACAGTTTTGGGGTATACACGAGTTGAATAGAGGAATTCTCAGTTGGTCATAAATTCCGCTATTCAAGTTCTTCATTTTCTTTCAAATTATAAAACATATTTGACCTCAGTATTCAAATCCAAGTTCTGGGTATTTTTTTTAAAATTTAGCTATACATTTTGGGTTGTTGGATTTTGTTTTATACACCCATCACATTTTTAGTTTGTGCCTTTGTTCTTAGTTTCTCAATATCTTTTTGTGCCTTTTGGTGTAAATTAAAGGACTGTAAATCAAAATGAGTGTTCGCTACATCTATGATTGATGATAGTTATGTGTTATTTTGCACGATTTCTTTATAATTGAAGAAGGTGACATTAACCGTGCACCAAAAAAAATTCAATTTAAACAAATATTTTTATCTTTAACATATAAAATGACGATAAAAATATCAATTTATAAATATACCATTGTACAACAAAAAAACTCTTAACGATAAAAACACGACCGTGCCTGTCGACACGCTAGTATGCATGAAAGCAACTATCTTTGTTGTTGACATTTCTAATTAGCACAAACTAAGATAACATTGTTCATATGTGCAGTGTGCGCTTAAGTATTAAGCCTAAACCAGTGTATTTTTGTATCTATATTTATAACTAGCGGTCCAATTCGGCCCAATTTGGTTTTTATAAATAAAACCAAAAACCAATCGGTTTTTCAATAATCAATCCAAAAACATCCAAACACATTCGGGTTTTTGCGGTTTTCGGTTTTTTTGGATCTGTTTATGGTTTTTTCTTGGATCGGTTTGGATCTGAACACCCCTAATCCTCACATCGAAGAGAATAGAATCTGGGATCTCTCACAACTCCGGACTCAACCTTTGCCAACTAAGTAAACGATTGTTGGCTTCTGGAAAAACATATTGATCGGGTGTAATGCGAAACTCGAAAATTTTGTGAAAAAAATTTAGAAACCTAGATGCGGTTAGCAAAACTTAAGTACAAATGGAATTTCCCAAAAAAAAAATAAAATGCACTTATCTTGAGCTTAAATTAAAAAAATAATAATAATAATTAACTTTCAATTCTCGATATAATTATTCTTAAAATATTCTTTTATAGGCAAAAGAATATTATTAACATAAAGGATCTATATAAGCATCATTGTACACATAAACCCTATTTTTTATGAAAAAATTGAACATATGTACATAATCACGTCCTCAAAGAAGTTATATGAAAGGTATTAAAATATTAATATAAAATGATTGTCTTATTTAATTTTTTGTTTCATTCTCAATATAACCATTTAAAAAATTTGATAAAATTAAATATACTCAATTAATTTTTTTAATATATGTGAAATTGTTTTTTTTTATTTATCATAGAGATGGGAGGAAGTGCATAAAAGAATTGATCAGCCTATCCCAAAAAAATTTGGAAAAAAAAAACTAAAATCAAAAGAATCAAATAGGCCAGCCCCAATTTTTATTTTTTATTTTTTAGAAAAAGCAATTGAAAAGATGATATTTGGCATATTTGCTCATCTTAATAGGAGAGATAAATAGATTATTAATTATGGTTAGGGGTGGCAACGGGGAACGTCATTCGGGGATCCCCGCGGGGAACGCCCCGTTCGGGTCCCCGATTTCGGGGATTTTTCCCCGTCGGGAACGGGAATGGGGGGAATTTTTCCCCCGTACAGATTTCGGGGCGGGGAATGGGATATGTCCCACCGTCCCCGCGGGGCCCCGTTCCCCGCCTATTTTACATATACACCCTTAATTTTTAACTTTTATGTAATTAAAAGAATTGGTTTTTTTGGTAATTTCACCTTTCAACCCTAATTTCAACTACATACCAGCACTGCAGTAGCCTAATTTCACCTTTTGATTATTTTTATTCTATTTCTTAGATTGAATTATTTGACTTTTAATGATTATTTTTTAAGTATTATGCATCTTTTGAAAATACTATTAAGCAGGGTTAATTTTATGACGAGTCTGTAAGATCCATGAAGAATGTTTTGATAATGACAAAAGGTTTTGAACAAGCTACAAAAGGTTTTGAACAAGCTTAAATGTGTTGATCAAGTTCAAGCTCAACAAGCAACAACAAACATCAAGTGATGAAGAGAGAGCCAACTCATGAAGACTTAGTTTGGTAGTTTATGTTTTATTGTTTTATCTTTTGCCTCACAAGTCTTTTAGTTTATGAGTTTAGGTAGAGCGGTAGAGTCATTAGAGGGTAGTGAATCTCTTTTGAATGCATGATTATATCATATTTTGAGTATTCATTTTGCCTAAAATCAATAGGTGGCTTAAAGGTTTGAAAGAAAAGGTTTAGTTTTTGAGAAAACAAGTTTTAAGTGATTTTTAATGTTAATAATCGATTAACAGATTTTTGATAATCGATTAACAGTGTATTTTGAACTGATAATCGATTAACAAACTTTTGATAATCTATTATCTGCACTTCTACTCGAGTAAAACCTTTTTCACTCGAGTGAAATTTATCAGACTTTCGTATTACTCGATTAACACTTATTTTACTCGAGTAAACAGGGTCTGTAACTGTTTTAAATACGTTTTTCACTTCTCAAAAGCTATTCTAAGTTGCTCCAACTTTTGGGTATTCTATATAAACCTTTTCCTAATCATTTCTATCAATGAGAATCAACTAGAATCATTTTGATACACAATTTTACAAAGAATCAAAGCCACACTCTTCTCTCTCACTCTCTCAAGATCAAAGCTCTCATTTTCATATTCTTTGATCAAGAACCTTGAATCTCTCATGTTGATATTTCATAGCTTTTGAAAGAGATTCATAGGATTGTTATTGTTTTTCATTTGAGTTGTAATCATTGCAAGAGGCAAACATTCTACAACATTGGAAGCCTTGATTTTGTGAATCAAGCAAGTTTCATTGGAAGCCTTGGTGAGGCATTTCATCAAGCACTTGGAAGCCTTGTTGAAGAACAAGCATTTGGAAGTCTTGTGAGTGAAGCAAGCATTTGGAAGTCTTGTGAGTGAAGCAAGCATTGGAAGTCTTGTTGTGGGGTATCGGCAAGCAAAAGAGAAGAGGTTAGATTAGATATCAATAGGGTTACAAGGCAAGGGTGTGGTATCCTTTGTAGGCTAGCAAGAAGGAGTCTTGTGAGGCATTTACTTGTAATTTGAGAAACTCTAATTCCTCATAGTGAAGAATCTCTCTTGGTTGAAGAGGGGACTGGAGTAGCTTTCAAGTGGATGAAAGTGAACCAGGATAAATCACTGTGTCGTATCTCTAAACCCTTAACTCTTTACATTCAAGTTTTTAATTGTGTTCTTGATTGAAAACCTAGAAAAAGTGATTTTTCTATAATTGATTGAATTGAATCTTTATTGTGCAAAATTGATAAAGGGAAAATCATTTTCATAACTAGGTGAATCAATAAGAATATTGGTGTTGATTGTTTCCGCTTAATCTCTGATCATATAATATTTGTTAATTGATTGATTTTCATTGGTTTTAATCGTTTAGATTTGTTTCTTGCGAAAATCTTTCAAAGTTTCTATAACACCTATTCAACCCCCCTTCTAGGTGTTCTCCTAGTGTTCCTATTTGTTTCAACCACCGAGTGTAGGTTTCAACAGAGTCAAATGGAAGTTACGATTTTTTTAAAAAAATTTCGCGTATGTTTGGGAACCCCGTGGGGACCGTGGGGAATGGGGATGGGGAACAATTTCTACCCGAGATGGGGTTTGGGGATGAGGGAGGAATGGGATCCGAGGATGGGGAATGGGGAAGTACCCCCCGCCCTATCCCCGCCCTGTTGCCATTTGAGGTTGGTGGTCTTTCCACACGTGACCGCAAGATCCTTACTTGTTATTGAGGAAAGATCATAATTAACGGTGAATTTATTAGCTAAATCAGATTATCATCGATTTTGATCGAATATGTTACTAATTAAGATCTTTCCATTTATTTTAAAACTGCATGAGATATGGAGTGTGTTTGGTATGACAAACTTATAGCTTATCTAGTAGCTTTTAGCTTATTGATTTGGTCAATAAACTAGTAGAGCTGTTTGGTGAACAAAAAATAAAAGAAGCTTATAGCTTTCAAAAAGGAAGCTCATAGCTTTTGAAAGTTAGTTTTTAGAAAGTAGCTTTGAGGAAAAAAATAAGAGTTTTCAATAAATCATATATCAATTTTACCATTTTTTTTATTAAATTATATTATTATTTATTCTAGCCCAAATTAATATTACCCGCCAAATTTTTTACTTTTTTCCCTCAATCCCAAAAACCTAGAATCCATCTATATATTCAACATCTGTACGCACTACACCAAAATCACTCATAAAGAAATCCTATATTTAATTATTGATTTAGGAGACATAAATTTATGTGATATTTATTTCAACATTAATCATCAAATTTCTCTTTCACTTTTTTGTTATCCTCTTTTTTTTTTTTTTTTGATTTTGTGAATTTGGTTCATATTGGATTTGTGTGATTTTGTGACGGTGGTGTGTCCAATCAATAGGTTAAAAGTTTTGTCCTTCTTTCGTGTCATTGTTAATAAAGATACATTGGCATTTTTATAAAAATGTTAATAAAAATGTTTAAAGTGCAGTAGTACTTAATGATAATTATTATGATTGTTATTATTTTTTTTTATCATTTATATCTATATGAATGAAGTATATGCCTTTCTTTGTAAGCTACTGGTATAATATTATCGTCATTGAAACTTGAATGTCGATGTTAATTATTATTCTACATGTTATGTACTTCTCGGTCATTTAACATGTTTAAATTAGTCGCACAACTAGTTTTGTCAAACAACTCTAGTTCAATAAGCTAGCTATACAGCTATAAGCTCACAGCTATAATCCCATAGCTATAAGTTAGGTTCACAGCTATCAGCTATAAACTCACATCTATAAGTTAATTTTGCCAAAACAGACGCATGACATATTCGCTCAAATTAATGTAGTGAAATGGATTTTTCCTCCTGATGACCTAGTGAAGTAGTTAAGTGTGGATGGATCAGTTAGAAGTCATCATAATAATGCATGTGGAGGAGTTCTTTACAAGGGTAATTGTTCATTTATAAAAAGATTTTATTTGTTGTAATTTGTAAGGTTGGTGTATGTTCAGCCGCGAAAGCATAATAGCTACAGGGGGTATTCCATTGCCTTCTTCTAAGTCAAAAAATCCTCTTCCTACGCTTGTTGTAGATGAGTATTTTTTTAGCTCAAATTTTTGACTTTGAGCTTTGATTCGTAGAGATTGAATTGTTCCTATAGTTACATAATTTTTTCATTTACCTTATGTCTTGTATATTAAACTTATCTTATTATGTATTGCGTATTAGCTTATTTTTTTAAAAAAAAAAATATTTGTATAAAATATTTGAAAAGTGATGAACCAGAAAAAAAATAGTAATTGTAAAAATACGTGAATCACCTACTACGTAACTATTGTTTTTAAATAAAAATAATTTTATTAATGACAAAGATAAATGTTGAGAAAAAATTACTCAACAAGAAATATAAAACAATAACTCCCAAAACAAGAAACCACTGAAAAATAGCAAACCAAAAAAACCTCCAATAAAAGAGATAAAGAGGTGATCCACCTAAAAGACTACATATAAGACACCCCAAAAACAGCAACAAGAAAAACCCTTATGAAAAATACAACGATAAAAACTAAACACCAATCTTCTCAAAACAACTTGAAATAAAGGAGAAAAAGATGATTTATTTCCGCCCAAAGACGTATTATGTGACTGTAATTTTTACTCTTTTCTTATAAGAAGACTACTAACGATTTGTTGGCCAACTTAAACCGTGAACCTTTCATCATTGCTACTATTTTAGATCGATGCTCCCCTAGGCCTTCCTTCAATTGTTTCTTTGATAGAAGAGATAGGAGTAAGGATGGCAATGGGAGACTGCAAATGGGGATCCCCGCGGGAAACACCCCGTTTGGGTATCCGAGTTCGGGGATTTTTCCCCGTTGGGGGTAGGGATGGGGGGATTTTTCCCCCTAGCAGATTTCGGGGCGGGGAATGGGATTGGTTCCCCCGTCCCCGCGGGTTCCCCGACCCCGAAAATTTTACTTATATGCCCTTAAATATTTAGGATTTATATAGTTAAAAAATAGGTTTTTTAGTAACTTCACATATATAATTATAATTATTATTATTAACGATTATTTTAACGATTTTTTTGGATTGAATCTCTTGAATTTTAACGATTATTTTTTTGTAGTGTACAAGTTTAAAAATGTTATTCGACGTTGTGAATTTTATAATAGGTCAAATTGAAGTTAGGTTCCCTTGTGTGGATCCGTGGGGTGGAGGGGAATGGGGATGGGGGTTAATCTACCCCCGACATGGGGAATGTGAATGAGGATGGGGATGAGGGACAAATGAGACCCGAGAATGGAGAATGAGAAAGGTCTCCCCGAGCGTTTCCCGTCCCGTTGCCATCCCTAGATAGGAGTGTGACATTTTCTTGTTTTATTCTTGTTCTGTCATCTTTGGCATTAGCCCCATCTTTTATAAGTTTTTAAAAAAAGTTTAACTTTAAGAGCATTATGTCAACTTTTTGCTGTGTAAATAAACTCAGTATGCGGAATTAAAATGGAAGCAATCACATCCAAATTTCTTTAGTTGGGCTCATAACCCCCATCCCCCAACAAAAATATTTCTCTTATTTTATCAAGTAAAGATGAAGTGATATAATAATGATAGCTAGAGATAATAGAATGGTATTACAATTTTTTCTAATGAATAGAAGGATTCGTCAAATTTAGCAATAATGCTATCACTTTTTATTCTTCAAAAGACCAATTATGCTATCATTATTATTTATTTAAAATGATTTAATTGCTAATTACAGTAATTTTTAAAAAATCGATGGGAAAAACAGTTGCTCATTGTTGGTATTCAAATCTAGAATCAGATTTTATTTTCCATTTTCAGTTTTAATTTTTATATTTGGCAAACAAAACTTTAGGAAAATTTTATTTGCATCCAATATAAATTTTTGGATGACTGTTTCGACATATTATTCCATTTTCAGATAAGTTATTTGAATTTTTTGCACTATTGAAAAGATCATCCAAAAAATTGTATTGAGTGCAAGGAACACTTTTCGGATGTGAAAAAATTTCTCAAACTTCAACCCACAAAGCATATGGGTTTAGGGTGTTGGAAAATTGATAGCATATACTAAAAGATAAAATATATTATCTAACAAGAACACATTCATGTCAAATCATCATGAAAAAATGAAGCGGAAGTGTACATGTATATAATCATGAAGAATCTGATGAACATAAGCACTTGTCCTTGATCTGGTATCGAAAACCATATCCATGGAAGAACATGAAGGTTGGTTGGTCTTCCAAGTTATCTATGCACAATTAATCTTAATCCTTTCTAATGATGGAATGTTAGAGAAAAGAATCGGATACATATGACTTGGGGACCATAACCTATTTATCATAACCTTTTGCGAAGGGTTATAAGTATTAAACTTTCTTATTTCTATTTCGGCTCATCAACCATATAAAATCCATATCAAATGAGAAATAAGACTTTGATATCTACACATTATAAAATCCATATCAAATGATATATCCTCAATCCCAACCTTGAAAGATCACTTTAATAGGGCTAAATCTTTATTATAGCATATAATACATGATCAATGATATATGTAGGTTCACAAATTAGATAAATATCTAACATAGGTAGTTAATTGCTTTATTTTAATTTCAAAAAACAAAAACCCATTCTTTACTCATTATCACTTGATTTGAATTTTTAGGTGTGATATATTACACTTGGACTAAATTACGTCATTTTTAAGATAGAAGTATGAGAAATTCTATAAAATCCTAGATTTGAGACAAGTCCAACTATACCTTGTAAAAAAAATTAGAGTAGAGATCATGAAATAATATCTGTACTAATAAGAGAATGTTTGTTTTAGCTAAATATTACTGTGTTAGTTTTTTTTTTCCAAAAATAATCATAATTTAATGTGTTTATTTGTCAAAACAAATTAAAATTTCAGATTATATTCTTGAAAAAATAATCAAAATTTAATGGTTCCTTCATAGCAATTGGAAATTATTTTTTGTAAAATTATTCCTTTTTTTTAACGATATAAAATTATTCTATTCTATCCTTATCACTCTTATATATTAACTACCTCATTATCACTCTATACTCTTTTTATAATTTATTTAGTAAAAAAATAATTTTTTTACATTATCCAAACAAAATAGATCAACTTAAATTCATTTTTCAACTAAAATACCAATATATAAAAAATTATAATAAAAAAATAATGATAATTTTATTTTATCATTAATATCAAACACGCACTAAAACGTTTATAAATATAGTGAAGGCTATGGAAAAAGAGAAAAGGAGCTTTGAGCTTTCCTTTGTGTGGGAGCGGGCCTGCGCTAGGAGATCTAGCTGAGCTTCTTTCGTTGGACCAGCCTATGCCCTATTGGCAGCAGTATGTAGTAGTCGATGCATGGTCCAATAATTCTAATTTGCAACACCTAAGTGAGCTCCACTTTCACGAGTAACATTTTTGCTTATTAACTTCATCACATGCAAGACCAACATATATAGATGAACTGTATATATATATTTATTACTGTATTTAATACAACCGCAGACAAATGTCAACATTTAAGTTCTTTCACTTTTTATTTATGTTATTCACTTTTCTTTTTTTTTTTTAGTTGAAGTTAAATTCCTTTTTTTTACAATTTCTTTTTCGCCATAAAAAGTAATAATGTATCACAAATATATATTTTTCTCTAAAAAAATAAGATGGTATTTGATTCTTTTACCATTCAGTAAATGGTCTGATCGATCGTGTAGAGTGCATAATAACAAAGGAATCGGGAAAAATATATACAAGTTTATATCCTTTTTTTCTCATCATCGTTATCGATTATTATTATTATTATTATATAGGCAAAACTATACTTTAAAAAAAAAAGGTTTAGACAAAATTATACTGTTGGATCATTTAAATTATTTTATAAAATTAATTTGGCACTATATTTTTATTTTTTTTTAGTTTTGCTCGGACTTGCCCTCCATTTTTTTCACATATTTTCGCATAATAATTTCGATGGCATTGAGTTGAGAATATGAAAGGCATTTAGAATATTATAAAAAAGGAAAAAGTGAAGAGGGATATCAACTTAGATGATTAAGTGAATAATTTTTAGCCTTTCAATATTAAAAAAATGGAGGGTAGAAGCGTTACGTTTTATACTTTTATATGATCAATAAATATATATATATATATATATATATATATATATATTAAAATAGGTGAAGTTGAAGGGTATTTTTTACTTTCCCTCCACGATAGTTTTTTCCTCCAAATTTGTTTCTAATCCTAGTCATTTATTGCAAATAAATCACATCCGTTCATATCCCTCCTAAATTTCATTCTAATCCTAGTCATCCATTGCAAGTAAATCACATCCGTCCATATATTTTTAATCTTTTCATTTTTCTTTCATTTTATGACTGCTTACAATTGAAACAGTTAATATTTTTCATTATTTCCTTTCAATGTGCGATGCAACAAATGCTATTTTGACCGCTTACAATTGATAGTCATGGAAAGCTTGAAAAACGACAATGTTACATTAAGCATATGAACAATTAGTAATTTTTTTTAATTGATAGAAAGTCTTCCTTTCGATTAGTATTTTTTCCATTTTTTTTTTTTGGTATTTTTAAGTGTTTGAATTTTGCTCAAACATTTCTTAATACAGAGACTTGAGACTTGATGATGCACAAAAGAAGATCAAAGAATGTGAAGAAGTAAGTGAAATTCTTTTCAATATTGCGTTGATTTTTAACACAATATTTCTTCTCAATATTTCTTTTTTTATAATATGTTGATAATGAAAGTCTTCCTTTCAATTTATCATTTAAATTTTTGTTTAAACATATTACCTTGATGATTTCAATGAAATTCACTTCTTTGGTGACCAAACTTACAAGGTAATCCATCAGATTATTATGCAAATTTTTTATTTTATCAAAGCTACTATGTGCACCATCGTACATTTCCTGCCCCTCTAGGCCTCTACAATCTGCACACACACACACATATATATATATATATATATATATATATATAAATGCTTGGTCATTTTGTTTTCTATTTAAAGCTTATTTGTTACCGGCCTTTCGTCTTTCAACGGGAATTTTTTTTTTTTTTGGTATCAAAATGCCACTTGCAAAAAAAAACATATAAAGAAGGAAACCTTAGTTGTTTGAGCATATGGACAGTTAGTATTTTTTTTATTTTTTATTTTTTAAATTGGTGGAAAGCCTTTATTTCAACTGAAATTATTTCCTTATTAAGTATATTTTATTTCCTTATTTGTCATAAACATTAAGCATATGAACAATTAGTATTATTTTTTTTAATTGGTAGCTAGAAAGCTTTTTCATTTTTTTTGGTATTTTTAAGTGTTTGAATTTTTCTCAAACATTTCTTAATACAGGGACTTAAGATTTGATGGTGCACAAAAGAAGATCAAAGAATGTGAAGAAGTAAGTTAAATTCTTTTCAATATTGCGTTGATCTTTAACACAATATTTCTTCTCAATATTTATTTTTTTATAATATGTTAATCATGAAAGCCTTCCTTCCAATTTATCATTTAAATTTTTGATTAAACATATTACCTTGATGATTTCAATTATTATTATTATTATTATTTTTTGGGTATCAAAATGCTTCAAGTTGCCTCACAAAAGTTGTTGTAAGTTGTAACATGCAAGCTGTTGGCATTTTTACCCAATTCTGGATGCTGACACGAATCCTCTGTCTTGCTTTAAATTATTCCTTTAATGCCCAAATAACTGTAAACATGTGTGTATATTAATATTTCTTTTCAATATTGTGTTGATCTTTAACACAATATTTCTTCTCAATATTTCTTTTTTTATAATATGTTGATCATGAAAGTCTTCCTTTCAATTTATCATTTCAATTTATTCAATCACATGTAAATAAAATTAATGTTTAATGTTTGAACAAATGGAAAGCCCTTTAAAAAAAAGGAAGGATATCAGAATTTAAGACCCGTGCGATGCACGAGCAATTTTCCTAGTCAACATATTATAAAATAAGAGAAGTTGAGGGCATTTTTGTCATTTTCATTTTCCCTCCTTCATCTTTGCTTTTCCCTCCAAATTTGTTTGTCCGTGCATCGCACGGGAATAAATATTTATCTTAAGTTATTTTTAGTAAATTTTTATTAGTACAATTTGGATTACACATAAATATAAAAATTGCCCGCAAACATACAATTTGCATTTCGATATTATTACCATTTGCACGGGTTATTAATGATCTTTTCAAAAGAAAATCATTTGAATCAAATATTGACATAAAAAAATATATAATGCTTAAACGACCCGTCATATGATAATTAACCAACAAAAAAAACGAATATAATGTTGTAATTTCATAAATTCTTATACAAACAAGTTATAATATAGTCAAATTAGTATTAAATATTTAAACAGAGCATCATTATGAATAATAAATTTTGGGTACAACGGAAAAAACGGATATATAAGTATTAAAGATGAGCTATAATTTGGTATAATGATTTAGCTTAATACAATCAAATATTTACTCAGTCATGAATTCAAATTTAAAAAAAATCCAAAAATTTATACACTATGTTGCAATTTAAATTGTGAAAAATGATGATGCGTTATTTTATACTTTAGACAATATTCTTATTTACAATTATGAAGTTCTAATACAAGCAAGTAATTTGAAAGTTCGAATCTTATAAACACGAATTAATTAAAAGTGTGAAAACATGTCTTATATTTTGGGACAGAATGTAATAATAATAATGATGATGATGATGATGATATATATGGTAAAAAAATAGCAGCATTTGGACTTGCAAAACGAATTACTAACAAAATGCATTTGGAATGATGGATTAAATAAAACAAAAATCAAAATGAGTTGATTTTTTTTAATATAAGAAATTATGTTGTTAATTAAAATTAGAAATCGCATAGTTGATACATTATTAGTTAATTTTTATTAATGAAAAAGTTTGTAGCTGAAAATAGATTCAAAGGTTAATATTTATGACTATTCATTTCTACATACATGTAAATCATTTTTATAAAAAGTTCATATTAACTTATTATTTAAAAATACATATTTCCAAAATCTATAATCAATTTTTTTTTTTAAAAAAAATTAAACCCGTGCAATGCACGGGTAAAATTACTAGTACATATAAAAATTAATAAAGTGGCCGCATCTTTGCATCTCATATATGTTTGTAGTAATCATGTCCTTTATACGTAGATATCAAACCAAAACAACAGAAGGAAAAAGCTAAGTCCCTTTAATCCTTGTATTTTCACGTGAAGGATTGGTTTTTATGGGGTGTGATTGGTTGCAACTAGTCATGAACGAAATGATATAAAAGACTCTTTATTCATATTTGGTACGTACGTGCTTAGCTCCATTTATCAACTTCTTCTAGAAACTTGTTTTATTTTCCCTCTCTTCTCTTCTTCCCTCTGTTGAGTCTCCACTCCCTAAATCACGTCAGCTTGCAGGGCAGGCCCAATTGGAACACTACCGTTGAACAGAGAAAAGTTGGTTTGATTAAATCATAAGCAAACAGTGCAGGCCCATGCTCACTTATAGCTGAAAGTGACATAACAATTTTGAGGATTAATTGAGAAGCCAGGATGCAAATGGTGTGACCGAAAGGATTGCATTCTTATTCATACGGTTTTACTTCAATACCTTTCAAAATAAAGGGTTTCCAAATATATAATTTAAGCTTGCCAACTCAGCTTTATAGGTACATTTACTCAAAGTAGAGACCACAATATATTATTGATGAGAATTCAATAATATATATAATTAACATTTGATTTTCATTGCCAAGTGAAGATCCACAATTGCCTGGTTTACAAGAAAGCCGTGATAAGTTTCAACAGCTTTAGCATAATTTTTTATTTTTATTAATATATACTCACCGGTTTCATGTTCTTAATATGCCGTTGATTGTATAAATTTAATTTATATTTATATGTTCAAATTTAGTAATAATTACAGTTCAAAAAAAAAATAGTAATAATTAAAATTTGGATGTTTGTATGAAAACAATATCTTCCGATTTTTTTTAGGGCATTACTTCTATGCAATTAAATATTGGATGATTGCACAATGATTCAATAATCAACTAACTGTTGCTTGATAAGTTAGTTAATTTTAGCTTGCTTAACAATGATTTAGAGCTGAAGCGAGAATATCAAACAACATTTAGTTCATTAAAAAATTGTTGTATAACCATCAAAAGTTTGATTATATATTAAAAATATTCTTAATTTTAAATATTTTTTAGATTAATTATTTGATTCTATTTAAAACATTTTGTATGTTGTAAAAAATATTTATTTTGCTTATTTATCCTTTATTTATTAATATAAAACAATACATTTGTAAAAAAAAATATAAAAAAATTTGAATAAAATTATAATATCAAAATACATTTTTTAAATATAAAAAAAATAATTATCTTCGTTAATATTTTATAATATAATTAAATATAGCCTATAAGGAATAAACTATTTCATGCAATGAATACAGATCACTATATAGATTTGATTCAGATGATGGCTACTTGTGATTCCTTTCCTGACCTTCCCACGTGGCAGCCACAATTTGATTAAGAGTATGGCACTCAGGCAACGTGGCATTGTCAGCAACAACACTACGAGTACAAAAAAATAAAAATAAAATTGGCCGTTCGATTTGAGTTGTCACATCACGACCGTAAGTGACTGCTGTTGGTCCCACCGCACGGCCCTTATCAGGCTATAATCAATGAGTTGATTTTCCGTATATTTTTCAAGTCCAGTCCGCACGGGCGGCACGGAAATAAATTGCGATATGTTTTACTATGTCCGATCTCATATGTTAAACTTTTTTTAGAATTATCACTTTCTTAAAAAAAAATAAATTTACTCCTAGTTAAATTTGTTAATAATAACTAATAATATTGAAAAGAATACCTATAATTATTATTATTAGGATTTTAAAAAATATTGAGTTAATAGAAATATTTGTGAAAAAAAGTAATTAAATACTATTAGAAATTGAGATAAATATTATAAATAGGACCAAAATAAAAATATTATAATGATCTTATCAACATATTATATAAAATAAGAGAAGTTGAGGGCATTTTTGTTATTTTTATTTTCCCTCCTTCATCCTTGCTTTTCCCTCCAAATTTGTTTGTCTGTGCATCGCGCGGGAATAAATATTTATCTTAAGTTAATTTTAGTAAATTTTTATTAGTACAATTTGGATTACAAATAAATATAAAATTTGCCCGCTAACATACAATTTGCATTTCGATATTAGTATAGTTTGCACGGGTTATTAGTGATCTTTTTAAAAGGAAATAATTTGAATCAAATATTGACATAAAATATATATAATGCCTAAACGACCCATCATATGATAATTAACCAGAAAAAAAAACAAAACGAATATAATGTAGTTTCAGAAATTCTAATACAAACAAGTCATAATATAGACAAATTGGTATTAAACATTTAAACAGTGCATCATTATCAATAATAAATTTTGGGTACAACGGAAAAAACGGATATATAAGTATTAAAGATGAGCTATAATTTGGTATAATGATTTAGTTTAATACAATCAAATATTTACTCAGTCATGAATTCAAATTTAAAAAAAAAATCAAAAAATTTATACAATATGTTGCAATTTAACTTGTGAAAAATAATGATGCGTTATTTTATACTTTAGACAATATACTTATTTACAATTATGAAGTTCTAATACAAGCAAGTAATTTGAAAGTTCGAATCTTATAAACACGAATTAATTAAAAATGTGAAAACATGTCTTATATTTTGGGACAGATGTAATAATGATGATGATGATGATGATGATATATATGGTAAAAAAAATAGCTGCATTTGGACTTGCAAATTAAAACGAATTACTAACAAAATGCATTTGGAATGATGTATTAAATAAAACAAAAATCAAAATGAGTTGGATTTTTTTAATATAAGAAATTATGTTGTTAATTAAAATTAAAAATCGCATAGTTGATACATTATTAGTTAATTTTTATTAATGAAAAAGTTGGTAGCAGAAACTAGATTCAAAGGTTAATGTTTATGACTATTCATTTCTAAATACATGTAAATCATTTTTATAAAAAGTTCATATTAAATTATTATTTAAAAATACATATTTCCAAAATTTATAATCAATTTTTTTTTTAAAAAAAATTTAAACTGAATGCGACGCACGGGTAAAATTACTGGTATATAAAATTGAAGGAAGTATTAGAAACAAAGAAGGGAAGGAAAATTTATATATTTTTTTTTGGTGAAAGGAAAATTTATATTTTTTCCCTTAAATGTAAATTTATTTTATAAAAATATAATAAAAATATAAATATTTTATATATTTTAAAAATAAGTTTTTGTAATTATTATTAAAATTTTAAAAATTATTTAATAAATAAGAGTATTTGTAAAAAATTAATTAATACTATTAAAAATTGAAAAAATGACTCAGCGTGTGGATCATTCTAAATTCTTGCTGTTTTTATCTAAGATCTTTTGTTTTCCTTTTTTTTCTTCTAAATTTAACTCACGAAATAATTTCTATCTTATAGATTGTTTATGTCAAATTTTATAAAAAATCAAGATCATTCAGTTCTTCAATTATATACATCAAAATTAACGAAATATGTGTCTTAAAAATATATGAAAATAAAACTATTTGAATCGTTCAAGTTTTCTCAAATTTGACACAAATGATCTAGATCGATGACATATAGTTATTAATCAACGGATGAATTAGTGAAATTCACATTATATAAAAATTTATAAGTATTGTAAGAGTTGGTGTAATTTAACTTTGTGTAAACAGATCTTTCCAATATATATATATATATTGAATTTTTATTGGTATACCCGTGTTAGATATGAGTATTATTGTACCTGTATTAATGCAACGCCATTCCAAGTAATGTTATGTTTAATTAGCGGGGGAAAAAAAAAAAGGAAAACACCCTTTTTTTCCTCCCTTTTCATTCTCTCTTTCCTTCATCTCTCTACCTATACAATCAAACTACAACGCTAATGAGGGGAGAAAAATAAATTTTATTTCCTGTTTCCTTATATTTTCTTCAATGAAATCTGATAAAGAACAAAATGAATAAGGTACTGCTTCTTTTTTTCTTCTTCTTCCATTCTATCCCTTCCGGCTCCTGAATATACCATTATAGTGCATTAGTGGTAGAGCTTCATGTGCGCTGGAGGGGTCGGAGCCACAGCTGCCCCTACTTTCCTTTCTGTATATAAATACATAAAGTGGTAACATCCATATATTAATTATGAATGTATATGATGAAATATATATGCACAATTGCACCAATGATCTTTTTAGTCCAATAAAATAGTATGAGCGAGATATTTATTTTCCTAAGATATAATTAAATTTTATATCTAAAATTGATATAAATAATACACAAATTTTATAAATACATCAATTCTTAGTACAAACTTATTAAATATAGACTTCTTAACATATCTTAGAAAAATCCTTATTAGTTTGAGGATAGTGAATTTAGTAAAAAAAGGTAGGCAAACCAAATTGCATATTTGCATCCTTTGTGTTGATAAAAATGGTTGATCGTTTTTATAAGAAAAAGATGTAAAACGATTTTTTTAGGTTTTTCTTAACTATAGCTTTTAAAGTTAAAGATAAGAAGTATTTATAAACTATCCAAGATTCTCATATCTAGAGGTGTAATGGGTTGTGTTTGGTGGTTTTGGATGAGGTTAAACATCCAACTCGATAAAATATAAATTGATGATATGGGTCGGATCGGACCAATCAATATTCAAGTGCCAAAGTCGAACCAACTCAACTGGCAAAAATTCGGGTTGGGTTATATTTAAGTGATTGGGTCTATCAGTTTAGAAGGAGCAAAGGTAACATGAGCTAAATTTTTTAATTTGAGGGTTTAAAAGGAGGAAAATGGAAAGTTGCAAGTTGACTTGGTATTTTGATATATAGTTGGTGTTTTGATGTGTGCGTTGGACTTGGATCCTTAACCCTACCTGTACCATATTAAATTACTAACAATCTAACATAACATGTATTAAAAATTAAAGTAAATATGAATCAATGAGTTGAGTTGGGTTGATCAGTTTTCAAAATAGCAAACACAAGATCTAATCCCCTAATCCGTACTACTCGTTTGGGTTGATGAGAAAAAAAAACCAACTCACTAATCCGACCCAATTCATCAAATATGGATTTTAAGTTTATTGGGTTCACAAGTAAATTTGACCCACTTACATCCCAATTTATATCAACAATGAAATTTGAATTCACCACTGCATTGTAAGCTATAAATAATCCTTCACGTATTTAGCCGTCGAACATGCAATTTTTTTATTTTTTTAAAAATAAAAGAACTTCTAAAAAGCTAGGAAATCATGAGATGGTTATGTAACATTTAAAAATAATCCTCTCTACATATAACTCTTTTCTCCTTTGATCGTGTTTGTAAACCTTAATTAAATAGCATCAATATAGCTGTCACGCACATTGAAGATAATTGGATAAATACTTTAAAAAAAAACCAAAAAGATAATTGAATAAATAATTAAATTGTTGTGAAAAAAAAGAAATAGAGAGTTAAATTAGTTAAAGTTTATCTTTTATTAATAACATTTACACATTTTTTTGGTTTTTTTTCCCCATTATTTGTGAGAACTAAATACAAATTATGTCATGTATAAGGATCAAACTAGAAATATATGTGTTATATATGGACTAAATTAAAATCAATGTCACATATAGGAACCAAATAGAAATGCATTATTGCTAACACCGTTAGAACGTTGGATAGCAGTTGGAACATATTTACTATAACAAATTATACGTGTAGAACCATCTTAAAATTTTTGCAAGTATAATGATTAAACGGAAAATGCAAGTTATGTATAGGAGTCAAATATATAATTTAACCTCGAAAATATTATATTATATTTATTTTATTTATAAATCGTTTTTTAGAAAAAAAATTTACGGTTTTATTTATAAATCACTCTGTATTTTTTAAGAAATATTTATTTATTTTTTATTTATCCTTTATCTATTAATATAAAACAATATATTCAAAAAAATTTCAATAGAATTTAAAAGGATAAAATTATGATATTAAAGTATTTTTTCAAAATTTCAAAAAATATAATTATGCTCATTAATTTTTGTAAATTAGTTAAATATAATATGAAACAAAAGTGACTACTAAGTAGTAGTTTTTATTAATAAAAAAAAGTGGCAATTATGTTGTTGTGATGCATGTAGAGTAAAACAGTAAATGTTTTTATTTTTTCAAACATTAGAGTGGAAAGGTGCAATGGGGAAAGAGAAACAGGAGTCCAACTGTGTAAGTCCATAATGAGAGCGTGCAGCTAGCGAGCTGGAGAGTGAATAGAATCCAAAGAGAGAAAGAGAGAGATACGACTATGAGCAATGAAAGTGGGTGATTCGTGAAAAGCTTGCTTTTATGTATGTGCAGTGCAGCAGCTTGCTGCTCTGGGATTGGCTCAATTTGGCTGCTTGCCTTTGGTGTTATCTCAATACTCCTAATACTACTAATACCACTATTGAATTGAATAAAAGTAGATAAATGCATTGCCACAGCCATCCACCTTTGATGTTATCCACTGCTATGCCAAGTGCTAACACTACCACACAACTAACAGACTTGTTTCTATTCCTCTTCTCTTTCTCATTTCTATAATCAATTCCCATTATACTATACACTTATTATTATTGTTTACCTTATGTCTATATATTATTATTGTCTTTAATTCTATCTTATCTATGCACCTTTACTTGTCGGAGTTGAATTTTTATATTCTGTCCACACACAATAACAAATGATCACGTACCAAGTTTTTAGGATTTTTGAAGTCTCATCATTCAAATTTTGAGCATTTTCACGTGGTTATTCTTTAGTCGCATATTAATCAATGCATTATAACCTGATGTAATATAAGGTAAATATTTTATTTTGTGAAAAAGTTATGTTATATTCTACTCCTACTCCACCCAATTTATTTGTATTTTCAAAAAATTAGATAATCGATAAACTAATTTTATCAAACACTTTTAATTCAATCACCCACTTTATGAGCTAAAGGTTTCTTTTTTTTTTTTTTTTTTTGAACAGCATGAGCTAAAGGTTTCTAATTCTTCCGTTTTAGACTAAAGAGTAACGATTACATATTGTTTATCAATAATTATATTTTGATATTTACATAATTGAATCATAGTTTCTTTTGGCTTATGAAAGATTTTTCCTTCTTTTTCTTAGAAGACTAGTGGACTCCTTTAAATAAGATGAAGTTGACTTCTAGTTAGTATCTTTTAAATGAGTTTTGATTCAGTGAGGGATAATCCAAGTAACACATATATAGATTAATTTTGCCAAAGAAGAATATCCAAGGTCAGCAAGTGATTATTTTATATTTTATATATAATAATATAAACTATATAAAGTTATCATATGGGATGTATGGAGCGGTTGAAGTTATTGCAAGTTGTCTGGTTGTCTTTATGTCATAATGTCAGGGCTTCTCTTTGTGGCGGAGGAGTTCAGAAGTTGCATTATTAGACAGTAAAATTTCCGATTTAGTTTCTCAGGTGTCTGCACCTATGGTACTTTCTGTAGAATTACTTTTAGTTACAATTAATCTATGAAAGTGGTGCAGTATCTGTTCACCAAAATTTAAAAAAAAAAAAGAAAAAAGTGATGGAATAATAAAATACATAGCTGCTATACCAATTTGATAATTGTTTTCTCCAACTATGATCTTATGTTCTCTACTAGTAATTCTTATTTTAGTGCATGCATGGCTAATCATAATATGCACCTAATCTCTCTTCTTCTTTTTTTTAAAATCAAGGCATCCTTCCGTGGATAGCTTAATACTACTCCTTCCGGTCCCTAATATAAGCACTATTTGACCAATTTCACCCTCTCTAAAAAAAGTTAGTTAATATTGTTAATGATATTGAAAATGTAAATATTTGGTATACTTTTTCAAAAGTACCCCTATAATTATTATTGGAAATCTAAAAAATATTGAGTAAATATGGGTGTTTGTGGAAAAGAAGTAATTAATGCTATTAGAAATTGAAAATGTGACTTACATTAAGGAACAAAAAAAGTCTTCAAAAGATGCTTATATATAAGATCGGAGGGAGTAATTTTTTCCGAGACGTAAATATCGCCGAAATGAGTTTTGCATACTCACGACAGGAATTGAACCCGAACCCAATCATCTATCAACTAGGCCTTATTGATGCACCTAATCTCTATATAATCATGCATTTCAACTCAATGTTACTATTAACTCTAGGCAAACAGAGAGAGGCATCAATGAATTGGGGGTTATGGGTTTAAATTCAGAAAACTATTTCTCTAGGATAATATTGCGTAAATTTATTTTTCCTCAAAACCCAAATGATAGTTTTTTTATTTTTCTCATGCTTTGCTGCTAATGAGTATCTTAAGGCATATATCATGATACATTAAATTTTTATTTTTGAGTAATTAAAGTTTATTGTGTTTTTGTTATAATTTTTTTCCCAGAATTCAATATGTAGGCTTATTTACTTACAACAGTAATAACAAATCTTTCATGGGTTTATTTTGACAAGCTGAATAATCTTATGAAAAATGTAAAAGCTACTTCTCAGTTATCCATAATGGACCTGGAAATTCTTACCAGGAGAAGCAGACATTAGCTAGAAGATTACACATAGATACAATTCAAAGGAGTGAAATAGGGATGGGTTTTTTTTGTCTTCATAAAACTATCGGTTTCAAGAGGTCTAAGTTCCCTGCTCTTTGAACAGAAGACTCAAATGATCTTCAACTTGTTTAAACAGAAAATTTGGAGTTTCTCTCCTACTGTCATGCAATGTGTAGAAAAATATAAGACAAGGTTATAATAACAGCATTGGAGATTCTTCAGTCTTTCACCATAGACTCTTGCTGACGTATTAGAAGCTTGGACCCATAGCACTTGTACCCAAGTTACCGAGACACCAATAATTGTTCAATGCCATAAGTACCCTCTGCCTTTGCTTATCTTCTCATCTGTTACACCTTTAATTGTGTCATAACAATTGTGGGCAATCCTTTCACTCCTGTTTCATTATTGTACCCCGTTTGTTTAGTTAGGAAAAAGTAAAATCTAATTTTTTGGTTGAAATGTTTCATTTGATTATGTTAGTGAACATTTTTTTTTATAAGATTAGCTTATAAGCTAAGCTAGCTGATAAATGTAAAATGACATAAATCCCTAACTTATAAGTCATAAGTTATCCCAAATAGTTTATATATATGAGCATATAAGCTTGTAGCTTATTGAAATATATCCCTTTATTAAAGAGGAACATGTAACTTATTTTGGTCAAATACTCAAATACTCCGTAGGAGATACTAGCTGAGTGCTGTTACTTATAAGTTGCTTTGTGATGTTACTATGAGAGAAGCAAGTTGGTGTTATTTTTGAAGTAAAATAAGGCATGGTGAGACCGACGCTCTGAAGAATCCATTTAATGAGAGTAATAAAAAGGTAACAAACATAGGTTGCTGCTGTTTGCCAAAACAGGAAAAAGTCCAACATTTATTTTGTAGACTAGAGTCCAAAATATTTTAAAGACCCTATGCCACTACCCCCACCTATTTATAACCCTCATGAGGCCATCCAGGACCAGCAATTTTGTTCTGATCACCATCTGCCTCTGCATTGTCTTGTACTTTGTCCCTCAGAATTGTAGGAGAAAAACCCATGATTCCACCAACCTATCACTTCCTTTCTCAAATCCATTCACACCAAAGTTGATACATAACCATTAACAAGGTACAGTTGGGAGGTTGATCCTCTTTGAATCAAGATCCAAAAGAAGGGGTGCAATTGGATAAGCTTGAACAAGACCATCCTTTTTTCTGGTGCTTACATCCATAGCCATAGCCTAGTGAAACAAAAAAGGCACCATGAGCCCTAAAGTTCAAGATTGTGTTGTAGCTGCAGGCTCCACACAACAGTCTACTACACAACCCAAACAACATAAAAAACAAGTTAGGAGGAGACTCCACACTAGCAGGCCTTATCAACAAAGGCTTCTGAATATGGCAGAGGCTAGGAGGGAAATTGTCACTGCCTTGAAATATCACAGGGCAGCTATGAAACAAGCCAGTGAACAACAACAACAGCAACAACAACAACAACAACAAGTCCAAGAAGAGCAACAAACCCCATCAATATCCCTTCAATCTTCACAGCAACCAAATTTTGAGCAAGATGGAAGATTCAAGTCTAGGAGAAATCCTAGAATTTACCCTTCATGCACACCAAATTTTCCAAATTACCAGAATGGTTTTTCACATTCATACTTACCCTATGCTCCTCCCTCTGCTCCAAATTCTTATACCTACCCTTCTGCCTCCCAACTTGCACCACCACCCCTTATTACTGATAACCTCAATTTCATACTTCCAAATCAGACTTTAGGACTAAACCTCAATTTTCATGATTTCAACAACTTAGATGCTACAATTCACCTCAACAACAACACATCATTATCCTCCTATTCATCTCCAACCTCATCCTCTACTCCACTTTCTGCTGTGACTGATCAGGAACTTCCTTCAGCACAGGGAGAGGGGTCTTCTTCACTGGTGGATTATTCTATTCAATCGCGTGATTCAACTCGCGCTGCTACCGGAGGATTACACACGGCCATGGATGATGTGGGTATGGCTGAGGTCAGATCATTAGGAGACCAATATCAAATGGAATGGAATGACACTATGAATTTGGTCAAATCAGCTTGTTGGTTCAAGTTCTTGAAAAACATGGAACATGGAGCACCTGAAGCCAAGACTGAAGATGGTGATTGTGCATATCAGAATTTTGATGAAGTTGTGGAGTTTCCAACTTGGTTGAATGCAAATGGGAGCTGCTTAGAGCAGTGCTCTGAGGATTACTTCCAGGATTCTACTTTACCTTGGTAAGTTCAATTACTTAAGTTTCATTTTCCTTAAAAAAAAAGGGATTTTGTTGAGAAAGTTCTTTTTGTTTGTACCTTTTACTATTACTATGTTGATGAAAAGGGACAGGAGTCACAGGACAGTTTGTAATCTATTGAAGTTGTAAGATGTTATAAAGGAAGGGAGTTATTGATTTTTCAATTATTGCTGGTACAATTTTATGCTTTTCTTCTTTTGGGTCATATGGAGTCATTATTTGTCCTAATTATATTTAGTTTGTCATGTGTTTAAGCAAATCACACTAGAATACAGTCTGGTAAATGCTTAATTAGTTACTCGTATAAAGGTTTAATCATCTCTTACTTTATAAACTAATTTTTGAGATTGAGTTAAACCTAATCTTACACAATTCTAATATGGTATTAAAATTTGATGGAATCAAAAGTTAAACTTGTCCCCTGGGTCTAGCCCAGCTGGCAAAGGGCGAGGGCGTTGATCTGCGGGATCAAGCCACTCGGTGTCCCAAGGACGCAGTGGGGTCCAGGTTCTGGGTTATAAAAAAAAGAAACTTGGTTTTGAAGCATATTTGAAGCTAAGAGCCAAAATTCTATTCTTTTCAATCTCTCTCTCTCTCTCTGGTTTTTTTTTTTTTTTAGTCTGATAATGACTTTTTTGAGATAGTAGTTCTTTCTTTGCTCATCTCAATCCAAACTCGGGTAGCTTGTAGGTGAAGTCTTCAGATGAAACGGTTTAGGATTATGCCCCTCGAAAGCAATCTTCTGACTATGGTCCATATTTTGTTTTCCGTCAATGCAATTAATTTTGTTGCTAATGTTTCTTTTCCTCGCGAGTTTCTAGTGTTAGGCCTTGTGGAACAGTCAATTTGTGAAGCTTGGTCCAATGGAGTTTTGATGAACGCCATAGACAATATAAAATTGAAAACTATAGATAGGCATTGCTTGTTTATGGGCATTATAATTAATTGTCGATATTGTTAAAGTATCACCCCATACATACTTACTCCGTATCGGTTAATAATATTTTCCATGTTATTTATAAGTCATCACTCATCACAACCTTTATTATTTTTTTCTTTTGTTTGTAATTTGTTTATTATAAAACAATATATTTGAAAAGTTTTCATTTTGGGTTAAAAAAACCCTAAAATAAAATTATAAAATTAAAATATTTTTTTTAATTTCCAAAAAATAATTATGCTTCTTAATTTTTGTAATGTAGTTAAATAATATAACCTATGTTTACCAAAAAAAATAATAATAATATAACCTATAGCTCTAGAATCATTTATCCTCCCTCGTGTTTCTCTTAATTATAAAAAATAAGCCACTTGTGGGCTTCGCTTTCTGTTTGTTTCTTTTTTCCTTGCTTTTTCTATCTGAATTATCTAATTGTGGCTGAATACATCCATTTTAGTTGTGGCTGTATGGACTACTAATAGTTTTTCTTTTTCATTTTTTTTTTGTTTCTGAACACAGCATGGACATTGGAGATATCGAAGGCATGGATGACGATTGGTTAGCGTGAAAATTAAAGATTGATTGTTTTAGTTACATCAACTATTTAGAAGCTCTCATATTTTATATTTTTCGTTCAGTAGCAGGGGTTTCGGGGTACTATTATTCTATCCCCTTCCAACTCTTTCTCTTTTTGGATAATAGCTTGAAAAATATCAAGAGACATGCAGCATCAATAATATGATAGTTCACCAAAAAAAAAATAATAATAATAATATGATTGAACAGTTTTGCTCCCATTGCTCCAATTTCCACAATATATATACTGGCAACAATATCAACATGTAGTGCTTTACTGTCTATATTTTAAATTGCAAGTGAAAGAAAAAATATGAAGAAAACAAGGGTGGACGTCGTAGTTCTCTTCCGCCATTAATTTTTATCTTTTAAGTTTTAACAAGAAAAAAATTTACGGGTGTTAATTAAATTTTTCGAGGAGCAATTCACACCCAATATACAATTCTCATATCAAGAAGTCCAATAAATCAGATATGTATATATATATTTATCAACTTTTATTTTTATTTGTAATAAGACCTCATTCCAATTTTTTGGGTTAAACATATATACATGATGTAATGTTTTTTATATGATCCGTCGACGGACCTACATAGTGCATAGTGAGGGCAAATTGCCCTCGCTAAGTTACTACTTTATATATATATATATATATATATATATATATATATATATATATATTAATTCGTTTTGTTTTAAGTGTAAATTTTATTTGATCAAAAATACTTCTTTTAAAAAAATTAGTTAATATTATTAGTGATATTATAAATATAAATATTTGATATATTTTTTTTAAACTATTCTTATAATTATTATTAGAATTTTAAACAATATTGAACAAATATGAGTGTTTATAAAAAAAAATTAATATCATTGAAAATTGAAAAGAGAATTTACATTATGGACAAAAAAAAAGTTCAAAGAAAGCTTACATCTATAACGTGATGGAATATATGTTTCTAAGTTTGAAATAAAACTTTAACAAACTTTAAATTTTTAGTTCCTTAGTGTTCAAGCCTTAAAGCACAAAAATTCTTGGCAGATGAGTGTGATGGGTTGCCTCGTAAAATTGTAGGCTCAAGCAGAGTCAAGCTCAAGATTTAAAAAAAAAAAAAAACAATATTGATGTGTTACAATATATTGACTGCAAATAAACAATATCATAAACAATAATTGTTAAAGTTTGTATCAATGTTTCTTTATTTTAAAATTTCAATATTGCAATACGAGTTCTTAACATAAAATTTTGATATATGATTTACTTTTTGTAACAAGGGTTGAGTACCCTTAAATAATAAATACTTTTGTCTATAAAAAAGTAGGTTATATTTTTAATATTATTGATTTATATTTATCGCTGTCACGTCCAAAATTTTTTGGGTCCGTCCATGAGATCAGTGCAAGATTCATCGTGTAAATATTTTTAATATTATTTTTACTTACAATTTCATTTTAATAATTAATTTTTTTTTAAATGTAATTCCAATATTGTTAATTACCTACTATTTTTAAAAATAATTCCAAATATTTTTCTATCATATAAATATTTATAAATTTCCAAAAAATATATTTGGATTCAAATAATATTTAAAAATTAAAGTATTCAATTTTGTGTTTTAAAAGTATGTCATAGCCATTTTTATAAAAAAAAAAAGGATTGTAACAATAATTTCAATATCTTTCTGTTTTTTATACATCCTTATTTTTAATTGTTTTTTAATATATCCATATTTAATTATATATATTCATATTCATGTGTTTCATAATAACACAATATATTTAAAAATAAAATATGCAAAATATATATTTAAGAATATTATTATTTAATATTTAAAAAAAGAGCATTTAATATTGATTAATTAATTTATTATTATTAGTTTATTTATTATTATTTATGTAGTTATAATAATAATAATAATAATAATAATAATAATAATATGATGATGTAAAGTAAAAATAGATAAAAAAACCAACAAATTGGGCTCCACATAGTCTTAAGTTGAGTCTTTTATGTTACATATTAAACTTAAGACTCTCCGTCATATTTTGAAAAATAACATAGTGCTATAGAAAATTTAATGTTAAGACTTTTAACTTGCTAAACTCTTTCAAGACTTTGCAGTTGAAAGTCTTAAATTGATTGTGTAAAATAATATACTAAACTTAAAACTTTGTGGGATCCAATTTCTTTGTCATTTCTTTTTTTTTATTTATAAAAAACTCTAAAATAAGCCCTTTATTCAATTTTTTTTTTAATATCTCTTTGGTGGAATAAAGCGCTAGTATAATGCTACTCCCTCCGGTTCGAATTATAAGCAACAAAAAACATACTCCCTCTGTCCCTTAATATAAGTCACTTTTACCTAATTCACGCAGATTAAGAAAAACAATTATTACTCTCAAATTTATCAAAAAATATGTTGTCATTCCAATGTTAGAATTGTTAGAATTGCTTATAATTCGAGTAGAAGAGAGTATTTGTTTATTCTTTTTTTTTTTTGATAATTGTTTATTCTTTTAAAATGGTAGTAAAAAGCTAATTGCATTGTGTATGTTTTCTATTTAAATGGATTGAAATATTTTTAGAGATTAATGGGTATGCACTGAAGGTGTAAAGTTTTTTACATCATCAGTCCATCATCTATCATTTATTTGTATTACTTTAATCTAAAAGTCAACAGCCATAAACGAATGAATAGTGCAGTGGATAATGCACTGATGGTGTAAAAAACTTTACACTGTCAATGCATTATCCATTTTCTCATATTTTTATGCCCATATCCTTGATTTAGCATTAAACTTTACAAATATCGAGTTACCTTAATGTAATGTTATTAGCATAGCATTAAACTTTACAAATATCGAGTTACCTTAATGTAATGTTATTAGCATTAATGAGAGGGAAAAGTGAGAAAGATGGGGACAAAGAATAGTGAATCCAAAATACTACTACTATTATATTGGTCCCTCCGGTTTTATATATAAGTCTCATTTGAAGACTTCTTTTTTTTTTTTTTAATTTAAGCCACATTTTCAACTTTTGGTGACATTAATTACTTCTTTTTCACAAACATCCATATTTATTTAAAATTTTTTAAATTTCTAATAATAATCATAGAGGTATTTTTGAAAAAGTATACCAAATATTTACATTTTCAATACCATTAACAATGTTAACTAAGTTTTTTTAAAGGGTGTGAAAATTAGTCAAAATGACTTATACTGTAATAAAGACCGGAGAGAGAACAATTTATTGATTGAGTTTAATAAAAGGTGATATTATCGGTTCGAATAATTTATTTGTCGTTTTAGTATTTTCAACATGTCCAAAATTATTTGTAGTTTTAGGGATTTGAGAGTGCATTAGTTATTTTCTTTTTCAACTTTAACCTTACTTTTAAATATTTTAAAATATGTAAAATAGTACTCCCTCCGTCCCTAATTATAAGGCCATCTTAATACTTTTATTTTGTCCTTATTTATAAGGCCCTTTACCAATTTTCAATGAGCATTAATTATTTTTTTCTACAAACACCCTTATTTATTTAACATTTTTTAGATTTCCAAAAATATTAATATGGGTAATTTTGAAAATACATATCAAAAGTTCACATTTCCAATACAATTAACTAAATTATTCCACTTTCTTAATGGACGTGAAATCTCCCAAGAGGACCTTATAATTAGGGACGGAGGTAATATATAAAAATTAACTTAGTGCGGAGATAATAAAGTAAAATTACCTCATTCATCTCTTAAAATTTGAAACATTAAATGATTTTTTTAATCGGAATGAAATTCCTAAAATGACAAATAGGTTGGAATGGAAGAAATATTTATGAGTATAAAACATTGTTAAACATATTTTCATCATGTAAAAAAATGAATTGACAATCTATAAGATAAACACATTTTCATTATTTCTGTTTTTAAAAGACAAAATATATAGCATGAAAAAACATATTTTCTAATTTTCATTTTCAAAAAATAGAAATTATTTTAGAAAAATAGAAACAGGAAATAAATTATTTTTTTTTTCAAAAACCAAACGTTTCATTATTACAAGGAGTCGCTTTATACCAAAGGGTTTCTAAACCCATTCAGCTTCTTTGCTTCTCAGTTCTCACTCTCACTTAACTTTACTTCCAGTACGCGATCACTCTCTCTGGGGTTCGACCGCCGTTGCTTCGCCGCCACCATCAACAGGTTCGATCACTCTCTCTCGGTGTTTACTTATTGGAACTAGATTAGTGTGTTGTCCCCGTTACTCCATGAGTGTGTGTTTACTTCGTGGGACTAAATTATACTCATTCATTCCGTTTCTAAATATAAGCATTTCGACTAGTTTTTCCATGAAGATCACGGAGATAAGTTAATATTGTTACTGGTATTGGAATTGTTAACTTTTTCTCATTTATAAGAAAAAAAGACACAACTAACTTCCTTATGTATGGAGTTAGTTATTTTTGCTTAAAAATGAGAAGAGTACTTTTTTAAAATTATCCTTATAGCTATCATTGAAACTCTAAAAATTGTAGACTAAATACGAATGTCTGTGTAATAAAAGTGATTAATGTCATTGAAAATCGAAAAAATACATACTCTATTCGGCTTGAAATATAAGCAACAAAAAACATACCTCTCTTGCTTTAAAATATAAGCAAAATTAACCAACTTTCTTAAATTTTATTTCATTCCCAATGCCACTTTACTAAAATATCCTTAGAAAATTGTTATCTTTTTTAATTTTTGTTTCATTCTCAATGTAACTTTCCTAAAATACCCCTATATTTTATAAATTTGAGAAAATTAAATACAATCAACTAATTTCCTTAATAAGCGTAAATTTAGTTAGTTTTGCTTATAATTCGAGTCGGAGGGAGTATAAAAAAAGAGACTACTATGGCGACTTTTAATCCATATGTAGCCGATCTCACCTAGTGGGACAAAGGCTTGGTTTTTGTAAAAACACCAACTAATGCTTATAATAGAGAAAGACTTGTGTTTAGATCTAGAGACAGGTATTTTTGGGATTCATGTATTGTGAGATATTTTATTCTCATTTTGAACATGTTAAGTTCATTCATGTTGTGTTAAGCAATTATGCATGCAAGAGTTTTCTTTTAAATGTTTTGCAATTTTTTTATGTTTTGTCATATTAATATTATTTTTTATATGAATATATATATATATATATATTAACGTACCCTTATCCTAGTTTTTAAGGAAATGCCGTACCTGGTACGTCTTCAAATTGGTGCAACATAGGTGACACCCATAGGTGACAGGTGTCACCGAAGGCTTCCAGTATTTCAGTTTTCCATACAGTTAGAAGGATATTCCGAATTTAGTTTATAAGGATAATTAATTGATGGCTTTTGAGATTAATATAATAAATTCATTTGCATAAACCGTTGAGAGAATTTAGAAGTAGTACACGTTCAGCTGTAATAGTACTAATTTATAGATAGATATTCATAGATATAAAATCCCACCATAAAATTTTTCAGGTTACTAAATTGCCCATAAATCTTCCTGAATTCAATTTTTCTGCAGAACCAATTCATTCAAGTGAAAGAAATGGCCAAAAAATTTGAGGGAACTTCCATAGGAATAGACCTTGGCACTACATATTCTTGTGTTGCAGTGTGGCAGGAGCTACATAATCGAGTTGAAATTATTCACAACTACCAAGGCAACAAAACTACACCTTCTTCTGTAGCTTTTGACGATAACCAAAGGTTGATTGGCGACGCTGCTAAGAACCAGGCTGCCATCAACCCAACCAACACTGTATTTGGTAAAAAAAATTTGTTGCATCATATAAATGTCTATATTTTATTGTTTTTGCATTTTGTTTTAGGTAGACAAATGATAGCTAAGTATCATTTTTATTTTTGCAGATGCTAAGAGATTAATTGGTAGGAAATATAATGACCCCATTATTCAGAATGATATGTTGCTCTGGCCATTCAAGGTGATTTCTGGTATCAATGACAAACCCATGATAGTTGTAAAGTACAAAGGTCAAGAGAAGCAGCTTTCTGCCGAGGAAATCTCAGCTATGGTCCTCACAAAGATGCGTGAGATTGCAGAAGCATATTTGGAGTCATCTGTAAAAAATGCAGTTGTTACCGTTCCTGCTTATTTTAATGACTCACAGCGTCGTGCTACTAAAGATGCAGGTGCCATTGCAGGCCTCAATGTTATGCGGATAATCAATGAACCTACCGCTGCAGCTATTGCATATGGCCTTGACAAGAGATCTACTTGTGTTGGTGAGCGAAATATTTTCATCTTTGACCTTGGTGGTGGTACTTTTGATGTGTCTATCCTTACAATTAAGGATAAGGTCTTCGAAGTTAAGGCCACCGCCGGAAACACCCACCTTGGAGGAGAGGACTTCGATAATAGAATGTTGAATTATTTTGTGGAAGAGTTCAAGAGGAAGCACAAAGTGGATGTTAGTGGAAACCCAAAAGCTCTCCGGAGGTTGAGAACAGCGTGCGAGAGGGCAAAAAGAACACTCTCATTCTCTGTTGGTACCGTCATTGAGGTAGATTCTTTATTTCAGAGCATTGACTTTTGTTCAAAAATCACCCGTGCGAGGTTTGAGGAGCTTAACATGGACCTCTTCAAAGAGTGTCTGGAGACAGTCAATAGTTGTCTCATTGATGCTAAGTTGGACAAGAGTTCAATACATGATGTTGTTCTTGTCGGTGGTTCATCCCGGATTCCCAAAGTTCAGCAGATGTTGCAGGATTTCTTCAATGGAAAGGAACTGTGCATGAGCATCAACCCTGATGAAGCTGTTGCATATGGTGCAGCTGTCCAAGCTGCTTTGTTGAGTGAAGGCATTACGAATGTTCCAAACTTGGTGCTATTGGATGTTACTCCATTGTCACTTGGTGTAGAGACCAAAGGAGATCTCATGGATGTAATAATTCCTAGGGATACTACTATTCCTTCAAAGAAGACAAAAGGATTCACCACGACTATTGATTACCAAACCAGCTGCTTGTTTAGGGTGTATGAAGGTGAGAGGACAAGAGCTAGTGATAACAACTTGTTGGGTTTCTTTACTCTTTCTGGCCTTCCTTCTGTTCCCAGAGGCCATCCTCCTCTTAATGTATGCTTTGATATAGATGACAATGGAATCCTAACTGTTTCTGCTGAGGAGGAAACCACGGGAAATAATAACTCTGTTACCATAACCAATGACAGTGGAAGATTGTCAACTGAAGAAATTAAAAAATATATTCAAGAAGCTGAGAATTACCTAGCCGAAGATAAGAAGTTTGTTAAGAAGGTCAAAGCAATGAATGCTTTGGATGATTATGTTTACAAGATCAGTAATGCTTTAAAGAATTTCAGTTCTAAGCTCTGCTCAGAAGACAAGGAGAAGATGAATTCTGCTATTTCTAAGGCCACAATTTTGCTTGATGGTAATAGTGAACAAGAAGAAATGCATGTGTTTGAGGATTGCTTGAAGGACCTTGAAAGTATCTTTGAACCTATTGTTCGCAAAATTGGTTAATTCCTTTTAACATTAGTCTTGTCTTTGTGCTTCAGAATTTCCATTTTGCATGTCATAACATCTAACTCTTTATGCATGGTTGTTACAATTTGCCCCTTTTATTGGACGATTCACAATTTTAATCTAGCTTATGGTGGCTGTAACGTATTTTATGCAATGTTATTATCATGTTAATTGTTAACCGTGTTTGTCTCTAAAATCAAACCAATCTGTTCTCTTGACTCTTCTGGATTTCTTTTCCTCCTCTGTATCAATAGAATAGATTTTTTCCCCTATGCTCACAGTTGGTTAGGATGTAACTGAACGAGTTAAACAGGTTTTTTTTTACCACAAATAGCACCTAATAAGAATTAAAACATCACAGGTAAATGGTAATGCAGATGAGATGTGCAGGTGCATATCTTTTTTGCTTATAACTTGTAACTTTGCCTTAATGTTAGATGTTATAAAATTCATGTGCTTGCTAGTTCAGTAACAAAATTGGTACTCCCTCTTTCCTTAAATATAAGCTCTTTTTGACATTTTTATTTTTTATTTATTTATAAAACTTTATACCAATTTACGAAGACAATTAATTACTTTTTTTACATAAACACCCTTATTTACATTTTTAATTCTATTAATAAGGGTAATTTTTAAAATATTTATCAAATATTCATATTTTCAATATCATTAACTAAATTAACAAACTTTCTTAACGAAAGTAATATCTACTAAAAAGGTCTTATATATAAAGATGGGAAAATTAATCGATTATTTTCAAATATATAAATCAAAAAAATAAAAGAAGCAACAATTTTATTTAGTTCACTAGGAATATATGATGCAATTCCAACAATATTTTACATTCCAAACTAATATTGAGAAATTTATACATTAACAAACAACGAGATGGTATTACTTAAGATAATGGTAATTGGTAATAAAAATGATTTAAAGACCTACAAAATGAGCCTACAAATCAACCTACACCATACAAAAAGTGACATGTGTCACTTACATACCATTGATTGGTTAATAAGTAACACGTGTCACATTCTTATGATGTAAGTTGATATGTAAATTTATTTTGTAGGTCTCTATGTCATCACTCAATTGGTGAATGCGATGCAATATATCAAGCTTATTATTATTAGTTATTATAATATATCATGCATACTAATGTTTCCTTGTAACCTTGGCATCCTCATCAAAATGAAGCCTAGAAACCCGAAATATCACATCATTGGTAAGCAGAACAATGTCATCTAGCTTCCTGTGGACCATGACTCTGATGGTGCTGTCTATATCTTCATCAACCAGCGCATGGTGGCACTCATGTTTGAAACTCACAACACTATCCACCGTACTCTCTAAGTACCTTGTGCCACCGTAAAAGGTTGATGATGACCCTGAACAAAGTTGTCGCAACTTATTTAGTTCACTAAGAACATTGCTTATGCCATCACTTATGTCTCCCACACATTGAACAACTTTGTTACTAGGTACACCTCTCACACATTTTGAGCATTCAGGGATTGTTAACATCCTCCAACCCTAATTTTAGTTGGAGTATTTTAGCAATGTCCACCCAAAATACTTGGACAAAATTACTCTTCATCTCTTAACTTAAATAACTTACCTTTTAGGGGTATTTGTATAATTTGATTATTATTAATTAAATTAAAAAAAATAAAAAAATCAACTCCCCACCCCCCAAAAGGATTGATTAGATCCATTTGTGCATTCCCACTCTCTCTCTTCTCACCCCTCCTCTCTCTTCTCATCTCCCTCCTCTTTTCTATTTACCGCCGCCAACAGTCACCACGCCGCCACCGTCGCGCCGCCGCCAACAATCACCATGCCGCCACCGTCACGCCACCGCCGTCCCTGCCTCGCGTCCGTCCTCTCTCCTCTCTCCTCTCTTCTCCCTCCTCCCTCCTCTGTCGCCGCCGCCAACCGTCGTCACCGCCACCCGTTACCGTCGCGTCCCTGCCATGACATCGCCGCCATCGTCCTCTTCACCACCGTCACCGCCACCCGCCGGTGTCCCTACCACTGGTAAGTCGTTTTCTTCTTCTTCTTCTTCTTTTTTTATTATGTTTGAATAATTGAATTAAGAGTTGTGTTTTTTGTTTGATAAATATATGTTTTTTTCTATGAACTGTGTGTGCTTTGATATTATTGTTAAGGGACTAGCTAAGATTGCTCTTTATGGCTCGAAAAGTGAGAAAGAAATACTTATGGTGGAAGAAAGAAAGAAAACGAGAGAATACGAAAACTAAGCACTTCAAAAAAAAAAAAATCCCTTCTTCAAAAATTTTGCTATTGTTGAAGGGGTTTTAATCAATCTCAATCAGTATATATATTATTACTATTACAACAATAAATTCAATTATAATTTTTCATTTGGTAGATTATACTACATACAATACAAACCATTTAATTTGTTTTTATATTTATTCCATCATTTGGAATTTGTTTCAATCCAAATTCAAAGATCCTTCGATTCTTTGACTGTAGTAGCAGCTTTTGAAGCTAGATCTGGAACCAACTCCAGCTTCTGAACCCAAAAATATGGTATCCATTTTTCATAGGAATAATGATACTTCTTTACCTTGTCTTGTTAGTGTTGCCTATGTAGTGTTTGATAAAATGCTTACTTGTTTGTACTACCTTAGTATGATTGAAACCAATTTAAAAAAAAAAAAAAACTTGATCAAAGACTTGTTTATTCTTGCTGTAATTGAGGCTCCCTTGTAGTAACTAGACATGAGTAGTTGGTATCTTAATTTTTTAAAGAAGAGAAATGAGTTTACATTAGACGTGACTATGTAGTTTTGTTATTAATTATTTGAGTTTTTTTTTTTCAATCCTACAAACACATAATAAAGTAAAATTATGCCTAATTAACATGAATGCTAATAGATTAACATGCATCTTGTTTAAATAGGAATGAACAATATGACATCCGAAGAAAGAAATGATATTCTCGAATGGCCCAAAGAGCTTCTTAGAGATGATGCTTCTACGGATGATGAATACTTTCAAGAGTCACAAACAAATGATTTGCCTCAAGTCGAGAATATTGATGATGTGGTTCCATACGAAGGGCAAGTATTAAGAGTGATGAAGACGCTTATGCTGCTTACAAATGATTTGAACGTTTTGATGTATGTATATCTTGAGTATCAATTATCATTAAACGAGAATTTTTGTGATTTAACAGGAAGACAAGGGGTTTGAAAAAGCAACCTTAGGAAATTCAAATTGGTCAAAGATGGAGCTAAAGGAAAGAAGACATTCCATTTATAATTGTTAACTTTTGGTTGTATTTTTTGTTTAAGTTTGATTCAAACTTTGAATTTTTTTGGATATATTTTGATGGTTGAAGTGTATACGATCTCAACTTATAGTTATTTGTGTTCAAGGTTCTAAGGAATATGTTTATCATATAACAACACATTCTCACCCAATACAAGGTGATACACATTCTCACATTATAAACATTTATATTTAGAGAGTAATAATAATGACTTTTATTAATAATAATAAGTCAATAATTACAAACAATATTTTTAGAGAGTCATTTTTACAACATTCTTTGCCACACTTTTCTGCAGTAAGAAGCCCAACTTGCTCATCACTCTTACTTTGTTCATCAAGTAGAGTTATGCTCTTATCTTTTCCATATTTAGGCTTTCTATTTCTATAATCACTAGCAGCTTTGGGTTTCTCTTGTAAAATTAACACAAATTGAGATAGACAAACAAAGCAATTGAAGATGCAGACACAAAGGTGAAGTTACTGCATTATGATCACTAAATCTGCTACTATCAGCAGGGTAATTTTGAACCCACTCTAGAAGCTTTTGTTCCCCATGTGGACGTTTTCTTTCTAATACCCTTATGCCAGTGAGGATCTCATACAGTACCACGCCAAAACTCCAAATGTCACTCTGAACTTTGAGATGACCTGTTTTAACATACTCTGGGGCAGTATATCCCTGTGTCCCAACTACCTGATAACAAGGATTGTTTGAATGTTCATTCATTAAAGAATGATGATTGTGAATTGTGATCTTAGATAAATAAATACACTGCTTAAATATATGGAAAAACTAATCAAACACTTGTGAAAATTGAATATATAAATAGGCACTCAATAATATATGAAGTCTACTGTCAACTGAGAGCTTCCCTCGCAGTAGTTACGTGAGTATTGTCACCCATTAAAAAAAATAATTATCAAGCAAAATAGGCATGTTGGTGTTTGAATAATATTATATTAGATGGACAAGATTATATATATACTTAATCCTGCAAGAGAGATGATCCCAGGCAAATTTTTTACATCTCGTATGTTTTTTAAGTTAAACTGTGACCCAACAAATTTAAAGTTCAATCAATTTTTTAAGAGCCAATGGTATCTTATAAGAATGCTGGTCCTACTAGAAGAAAAAACCATAAAGAAAAGCCAATAATCATTGTATATGAAGTCAACAAAGTTCAATGCATTAATAAAAAAATCGTGCACCTAAGCAAATGAGCAAATCTAAATGGTCAACAATAGGCAAGTACAAGGTACTTGAAATTCCAACCCCTCGTGTAGGTAACGTAACCCTTGAGCAGCACCAAGCATGATTTGTAATCTTGTTTTCCAAGACAAGTGAGGCAAAGAAGGATTGAAAAGATGATCTTCCAAGCTTCTGTTAGGCATGAACTCATACACCAACAACCGTTGCATTCCTCTTTCTCTATCTACGGAGCAGTATCCTAAAAGCTTCACCAAATTAGGGTGATCAACGATGCCGAGCAATTGAACTTCTGCAAGCCATTCTTTAGACAAACAAAGCATTCTATCAAACACTACATAGGCAACACAAACAAGGAACATCAAATTGACAATATTCAGTTTAGAAAAAAAAAAGACATAGACCAAAAAAAAGAAAAACAGCAAAAAAAATATATATTAAAACTATACAGTGGTGATATTAGAAAAAAAAATAAAACAGCAAAAAAAAAAAAAAGAAAGAACGACTTACCAGTGACAGAGGAGGGAGGAGGGTTGACGGTGGCGAGGACGGCAGAGGAGGGAGGAGGGTTGATGACGGCGGCGAGGTTGACGGTGGAAGAGGAGGGAGAAGAGAGGAGGGAGGAGGGAAGAGAAGAGGGGACGATAGCGGTGACTCGAGGCGCGACGGCGGTGACGACGGTTGGCGACGGCGACAGAGGAGGGAGGAGGGAGAAGAGAGGAGAGAGGAGAGAGGACGGACGCGAGGCAGGGACGGCAGGGACACGACGGCGGTGGCGTGGTGACTGTTGGCGGCGGTAAATAGAAAAGAGGAGGGAGATGAGAAGAGAGAGGAGGGGTGAGAAGAGAGAGAGTGGGAATGCACAAATGGATCTGATCAATCCTTTTGGGGGTGGGGAGTTGATTTTTTTATTTTTTTTAATTTTATTAATAATAATCAAATTATACAAATACCCCTAAAAGGTAAGTTATTTAAGTTAAGAGATGAAGAGTAATTTTGTCCAAGCATTTTGGGTGGACATTGCTAAAATACTCCAACTAAAATTAGGGTTGGAGGATGTTAGCAATCCCATGTATATATATATACATGAATGCGACAAAATGTAAATATTGTTGGGGAAAAGTGACAAAAATTCAAGTAGAAACCCATGACAGAATGTATATAGCTTGCTAAGAATGTTCCCTTTAGTCCACTATTAGTGCATACACGATTACTTCAAGTGGTATTAGAAAGCTAGCAGCATAAATGTTCACTCCGGTTAATGCATTTATGACATAAGAACTACCCAGGAGCAACATTGCCGATTTGCCGTTACAATTATATTCGTCAAGAAGCAGAAAAAAAAGGAATACAATGTGTGCATAAGTACCCTAACTGTGGTGAAAAAACCATTGTTATCACTTTCAGTGAAACAGTAACTTGCACCTAAGTAAAATACATAGAATAAACTATCACTTTAGTCCATCACTTTGTAAGGAACTTTCATTTTAGTTCCCGATTTATCAATAATTCCTTTTTAGTCCATCACTTTGAAAAAAGTTACTCACGTTAGTTCTTGGCAACATTTTCAGTTCATAGACGTTAAGGTTGCCGTTAATTTATAATATCGTTTTTCATTTTATTCTCTAACTTAAAAGTTTTAATTCACTTTAGTCCCTCACTATATCGTGTTTCATTTTAGTCCATAATTTAAAATTTTTAATTCACTTTAGTCTCTCACTATAATAACAATGATGCTTCTTTCGTTTTTCTCTTGTAGTGTGATTACCATAAAAACATTGATTGTTCTTCTTCTTAGTCTGTAAACTAACTTTATAGTTTATATAAGCACTGACTCCACGCTTTGCACATGAAGGTATCATTAACTTTGATTGAAAATTATTCTATTGAGTTATGTGTTTAATTAAGAGTCATCACCAAAATGTTGTAAACTCCCCAAATATGTTTAGCCTGATATTCAAACGTCATATCATATCCTTGTGATAATGTAGATCCACTAGTTATCCTAAAAAATTCTTCCACGTGCTTAGGCAAAGGAGCAGTTCCTGATAGTAAGATACGAACTTGTCCACCTAGTGCTTGTTTTGTCTGTAAATACAAACAATGTTTTAGTTTTGAAATTAAACTAAACTATGTGCAAATTTAATAAGTGTAAAGTGGATATGAAATAACTTATCAAACACAAGTCTATCAAAGAGAGACGTTACTTTGTGTTGTGGAAGATCCTTCTTCATATATCTTAACTTGCTGTAAGTAGGATTCCGATTAGAACACACATAGATAACTAAAACATTGAAGAGCTTATTAAAAAAAAACTAAAACACTAACGAGTTTAGAGGAAAAACATACTAGTTATATGCCTAATGAAATAATGTACTCTGAAGTATTCCTCCGGAAGAAACTTTGCTATTGATACCTTCGGTTGCAAAACTTGGAGACTTGGAGTCGGTGCTAATATAAATTATAAAGTTAGTTTATAGAATATAAGAAGAACAATTATTGTTTTTATGATAGTCACACGACAAGAGAAAAACGAAAGAAACATTATTATTATTATTATTATTATTATTATTATTATAATAGTGAGAGATTTAAGTGAATTAAAATTTTTAAGTTAGGGACTAAATTTTTTGGATATTTTTTAAGTTCATCATTCTGTCATAATGATGCTAAATTATTACTGAAATATATTGATTTTGTAATAGGTTTCTTATTCCAGTCATCAGAATCTGCATTTTCTAGTTGAAATCTATATTTTTCATCATATTTGACACTTTGATTGATAAAATTTTAAGGTCGCTCCATTTTTTAGGGTGAAAATTGGCTATTTTTTTGCTTTTTTTTTAAAAAAAATTGCAAATTACAACAATACAATGCATGTTTTGATGATTAGAAAATGAATCTCAGGCAAAATCAGCATATTTTGATGAAAATTTAACATTGTCATGACATAATGATAAAATTGACAAACGTTAAAAACATAAAGGATTAAATTCACTCTTCTTAAAGATAAATGACCAAATTAAAACCTAAAAATAAGATAAAGGACAAAAATAATATTTAAGCCAAAATAATTCAATGTAATATAAAAAACAAAAAGCTTTTTTAAGCGATAGGTCCCTAAACTTTGAGGGTGTTTTGGATTTAGTCCTTAATCTTTTTTTTTTGTTGGATCTGGTCCCTAAACTTTAACGTTATTTGGAACTAGTCCTTCCGTTAACCCAAACTTAACTCCGTCAGTATCTTCCAATAAGATGTTGCCACGTGTCCCAACTTGAATTTTTTTTTTGGCTTTTTTGACTTTGAGGTCCCTAAACTTAGGGGGTAATTGAATTTAGTCCCTATCCGTTTTTTCGTTGGATCAGGTCCCTAAACTTCGAACCATTTTGGATTAAGTCCTTCTGTTAGTTTTAATCAAACATCGTTACCCTCGGGAAATTTTTATGCCACGTGGACCAATAAATTAATGCCACATGGAATTTTTCTTTTGAAATTGAAAAATTACAAAAAATAAATAAAAAAAAAACAGACTCTTGTTTCCTCCTTCTATCTGCTCGATCAGCATAAGTTTATTCCTAGAACTCAAGCATTTGTTAATCCATCCACCTGCATTCTATCTGTTCCTTTTAGCTTATTATTACCTGATTTGAAGCACAACTGAACCAAACATCATAAACAGACCCATCATGACACAAAATTTTTCAGGCCAGAATGTGAACCACCTTCCATATCTTCCTCTCGTTCCTCGTCGTGCTCGATCGTCTCGTTAAGGCTTGATATCATGGTTTCTTCACCTTGCTTAGGGGTGACATTGTTTTTCAGAATATAAAGATCTAAACAAAAAAAAAAAGAACACACATAGTGTCAAGTGATAAAAACTGAGTTAGACACCTACCAAACCTTCATCATCAAACTCTAAAGTAATAAAAATTTTTGTGTCAATCAAAGATACTTGTTGCTTTTCTTCCTCCCTCTAGACTCTGCATATGACGCGCCGCTAAGAAGAAGGTGGAGGAAGCGGAGAAGAGGGCGGAGGCTGGAAAGCAGAGGACGCTGAGGTTGTTGAGGGTTTGAAGTTGCGAGGCTGCTGCACGGTGAAGGAAGCGCGACTGGTCTCCTTCGGTGTCGCATCAGATTTGCAGAGAAGATGACCAAACGAAGGATGAAGAACGAAGAGGATCTTCGGGGTCGCCGCCGCAACTAGGTTCCAGGGGCTTTGGCTATAACTAGTGCCACCGCACATCATCAAGCGAACTCGTGACTGTGACAGTGATTTTCGCTGTAAACCGAAGCAAGCACAAAACTCAAATCGAGGCGCGACCTTGAGGACGGTGGCGAAAGCTTCTCAAATCGACCCTGATGGCAGTGGTGAGCGCTCGAGACATCACGACCATGACGATGATGCATCTTGTCGCAGGCGTGTTGTATTCCCATCGTTATAAAAAAAAATCTTTTTTTTAATTTTATTTATTTTTTGTAATTTTTCAATTTTAAAATAAAAATTTCATGTGGCATTAATTTATTGGTCTAGATGGCATAAAAATTTCCCCAGGGTAACGGTGTTAGATTAAAACAGAAGGACTTAATCCAAAATGGTCCAGAGTTTAGGGACCTGATCCAACGAAAAAAAGGATAGGGAGTAAATCAATTATCCCCTAAGTTCAGGGACCTCAAAGTCAAAAAAGCAAAAAAAAAAAATGCAAGTTGGGACACGTGGCAACATCTTATTGGAAGACACTGACGGAGTTAAGTTTGGGTTAACGGAAGGACTAGTTTCAAACGGAGTTAAAGTTTAGGAACCAGATCCAACAAAAAAAAGGATTAAGGACTAAATCCAAAACACCTCCTAAATTTAGGGACCTATCGCTTAAAAAAGCCAAAACAAAATTGACTCTAAGTCCTCAAAAAATATAAACTTTAATTATATATTTTTTGTTTTTCAAAAATATTCACCGGTACTACTCCATTATACGCGTATTTTTTTTTGTTTTCTTTCATTGTTTTTCCTTCCTTATCTCTCTGCACAATCCATCCTTCTCCACTCATTCCTCTTTCTTCTTTCTCTCTTTCCCTTATCTCTTCCCCTGTTTCATGTTTCTTCCTCCCATCACATCAAGATCTATCTCAAGAGTCGAGGTCTTTTTGTTTTCTTCCTTTTTTTCTCATTAGACTTCTAGAAATTCAAAGAAATACAACTATTGCATGTTAGCTTATGCATCCTCGTGGAAAAATCAATGCATAGACTAGACCAATTATCACTCACAGTTTTGCTTATAATAAAAGGAAGAGCTTCACATACAAAAGGGGGACGCAGTTCCAAAAAAGAAAGGGGGGCATTTCTAAAAAATTACAAGGTTGAAAGAGAAGTTCACTTTAAGGAAAATAATTTGTAATAATAAAAAGTGATAATTGTAATCATTTCGTTTCTGCGTCAAGAGTTTTTCTTAGTTTTTTATTTTTTATTTTTGTTGTCTTAAGAGTATTCAAGACTCCAAAGCTGCTGCTCCCGAGAATCGTTTAAAACAGGTTTATTTTTATTTTTGTTTTCATATTACCTTTATTTTTTTTTTCATTTCATTTTATATTACTTTCTTTATGTGTCTGTATGAGAAATATTATCTGTGGAACGAGTGGTTGATCACTAGCTATGTAGATTTGTATGATGTTCATATGTATTTATTTAATTTAAAAAATAGATAACAAGAAAAACAAAACAAAAAAAATCTTGTATGCGATTCTGGTTAACAAGTTTAGAAGCATTTTTTAGGTAAAACGGATACCACCATAGCATCCGGAAGCCCCAATTAACCCGAAAGAGAAAAACCAGCTTCACCAACGTCGCCACGCGCCGCCAATAGAGACGGCATTTGGGCTTCACGCGCTGTTCAGCCAGGAGGTGCTACGTGCGGGTATCACACACTCGTGAGTTGGTGACAGCTGTTGCACCTCGTTGCTGATCCACTCACTTCTGGACTGCAGTGAGAATGAGTTAGCCGAGTTATAAATCCGTCTATTGTTTTATTATAGCCTAAATTTTAAGTTTAAGTTCAGCCTATTTCAAGGCTTGGCTTGATCCAAAAACTCGGTTAAAAATCTATTATTTAAATTATCACATTTTAACACAAACATAAAAATATCCCATGATCTCAAATTATGTAATAGAAATAAAATAAAGCGAAATATAAATAACATTAAAACTCAAACTATATAACAAAAGTAAAACATATAAAACATAAATGGTCTCGAACCTCAAATTAATATACCAATAAAAAGAATGAATTTTTTTTTTATTTTTAACTATATATTATATATGTGTATATATATATATACATATTAATTGTTTACATTTAATTTAAATCATTAAAATATAATAAACTCTCTCCGGTCTTATATATAAGCACATTTTGAATATTTTTTTTTGTTCTTAATATAAGCCTCATTTCCAATTTCCAATAGCATTAATTATTTCTTTTCCACAAACACCCCTATTTACTCAACACTTTTTAGATTTCCAATAATAATTATAGAGGTACTTTTGAAAAAGTATACCAAATATTTACATTTTCAATACCACTAACAATATTAACTTTCTTAAAGGAAGTAAAATTGGTCAAATGGTGCTTATATTAGGGACAGGAAGGAGTATAAGTTTTTTGTAAGGTTAAGTAGGTCGGCCGATGTGCGTAATAGGTTTTTTTATAAAGTTTGAGCCCTACTTATTTAATATATAGGTTTTAAAAAATGCTTAAGTCTGACATTTTTATTAAATGAGTTGAGCCGAGCCGGACTTTAAGTGTGTCAAGCCATAGGCTCCCATAAGCGACCTGAAGGTGAAAATGAGTTAGGTCAAGTCAGGCCTTAACAAAAATAGACCTAGCATGTGTTCCAAACCCAAGGCCTAAGCCTGCCTATGGGTTCGTCATATACTAAATTTGAAGCATAAACTCGACCTATTTCAAAGTTTGGCTTGATCCGGCCCATAAGTCCTCTTAAAAACTAATTATTCAATAAAATTCTTAAGTACAAAGATTAAAATGCCTCATACTCTCAAATTATGTGAACGAAATAGAATAAAGCGAATTGTAAACAACATTAAAACTCAAACTATATATCAACAGAAATAAAACCATACAAAAACATAAACGCCCTCATGCCTCAAATTAATAAATCAACAAAATAAAATCATTTATAATTATTATAGGCATCATGTCTCAAATTACTAAAAGTTAAATAAAATCATTATGTGTTTAATTCAACGGTTTAATAATAGAGAATGACATTAAACAGACTAAGCCAATGACACCAACAAACAGTGACTAAGCATCCTAAAAAACAATAAAGAAGAGTGCACCAAGCAATTACTGTGAATATGTTGCCGTAAGAGAGTGACTGCAGAGACTGAAATTATTAGGATTTGTTTTTTTTACATGTTAGGATTAGGTTTAATAAAGAGTGAAAGAATTATATTTTTATTTTTATTTTTAATTATAATATTATATATAATATATTAAATTTTTACTTTTAATTTAACTTACTAATAAAACATAATTTATTAATATTTAAAAAGTTAAATAGGCAGGTCCGATGAGCCTAATAGGCTTTTTATAAAGCTCGTGCCTAACTTATTTAGATATATAGACTTTTTAAAAAACTTAAGTCTGACCTTTTTATTAAACAAGTCAAGCCGAATCAGGCCTTAAATGAACCGAGCCATAGGCCCCCATAAGCCGACATGACTCATTCCCACCCCAACTGCTGCACACGTGACACTATCGATCCAACCAGGACCTGCCACGTGTCCCCATTGTTCCCAAGTCAGCTTTGACCATCCCACAATCCCACTGTTTCATTGCCACGTGGTGTTGGCCAGTCAACAATTGTCAATGACTTTCCATATGAGTTGACCAGATATTTTTTTTTCTGGGTTAGGAATTATTGTCATCCTTAGGCCTTGGTGGTGGTTATTGGTGATGGAGTGATGACGGTTTGGGAATTGTATATGAGAAAAGGAAGAAGAATAAGCCACATCGAAAAAGGAGAAGACACACGAAGAAGAAGAAGAGGGCTCGTGACAGTACAGCTGTCAAAATGGGCCGGGTCAGCCGGGCCGGGCCAAAAAGCCCGAAAAATCATAGGGCTCGGGCTCCTTAATATAGTCTATTTATTCAACCCGGGCTATTAAGCCCGGCCCGATTGGGTTCGGGTTCGGGCCGGCCCGAAAAAAAAAGAAAAAATTCACTTTTTTTTTAAAAAATTTGTATGTGTAAAAAAACACTTATAATAAAATTTTCTTAATTTTTATCAATATTAGCACTTTGAAACATACTCACTCGCTCTAAAAATCTCAAACACTTGTGAATGAATGAATGAACGTGCCTAACACAACCAAAATTAAAACTCATTTAGCTTAGAGGGAAAGCAGATACAAAAATTATTCCTTTTAAGTAAATAAATAAATAAAAAAAAGCATTATTATGGTTTATTGCTGAGAATATTGCGGAACAAAGGAAGTATACATAAATAAAAGAAGTATACATACGCTAGTGTGTCTGAGTGTGTGGCTCAGGTTGAGTTTGGGAAAAGGGGATGATTCCTTTTCTTGAATGTTACTGAGTGTGTTGCCTTAGTTCTGTGAGCACAACATTAATTGACCTATGTGAGTTATACATACATTTTTTTTTTGCTTAACAGAGTTATACATACATTTTAATTTATGTAAGAATAGAAAATCAAATTTATCCTCTAAAAAATGTGTAAAAGAATAAAACACCTATTATTATTTAAAAAGATATGTGTAAAAAATAAAGGAAGTTTATTCATTAATTTTGTTTGAAAATATATATATATATATATATATATATATATATATATATATATTTTTGAAGTGGTTGAATTGAAAAAAAAAAATAGGTGATGCGGCCCGAAGCCCGCTTAGGGCGGGTTTGTGTTTGATAATAGGGTACTCAATTTATAATCGGGCTTTTTGGTCCGAGCCCGGTTTGGCCCGAGCCCGGCCCGCAAGCCCGTTTTGACAGCTCTACGTGACAGTAAGAGAGGGAATAATGAAAAATGGGAAATTAACACGGGTATTCTAGATAAATTACATTAGGGGTAAAAAAATTAAATTTATGTAAATAACCTAAGGATATGATTGCAAAATTTATAATTTATAGGTATATCTAGTTGAGATGGCATAAAAAAACATGTTGCCCTCTTTTATTGGACTAATTAAAAAGGATAAGATAACTTTTTATCTTAAAGAGATTCAAAATACAAACCCCATATTTTATCTACAAACCCCAATTTTATTTAAAATGACTGAAATAACCTTTTTAAATTTTTTCCTCCAACATTCCATAACCCTTTCATCACCCTTCAAAAGTTGCAAACCCTGTTCCTCCTACCACCATTACCAGTGCAAATCTGAAGCCGATTATGGATGGAGTAATGTGTGACAATCTTATCAATATAACGTGATGACTCTGCTTCGAATGCTCTTCGACCGATTATTGTTAAGTGAGTTTAGAATTATTTTTTGAAAGATTATTTTTTAGATCCATATAATTTTCCTATTCTACCTTTATAACTTCATCACATTAAATACCCACTTGTCAAATCATACCCTTTCTTATAATTTATCATATAAAAATAATATTTTTTACATTATCCAAATAAAATAGATTAACTTAAATTTGTTTTTCAGCTAAGATATCCAAATATAAACATTAAACAGATTATAATTGTTAAAATTATAATCTAGTAAAAAAATAATAATCATAATCTCATTTTACCTGCTATACCAAACACCCACGAAAGATACTCCGAATTCAGTGTATAAGGATAATTAAGAGAATTCGTGGCTTTTGAGATTAATATAATAAAATAGGTTAAATTATTCACTTGATTCCTTACCTTATTTTTCAATTTCAAATTGGTCCCTCGTGTTTTTTTTTTTAAATTGAGTCACAATTCATCCTATGTAGACTACTATGATTTGCACATGTGTCACTATTTATCCTATGTGGATCAATATGATTTTGATACGTATGATGAATAGTAATTCATGAACCAATTTGATAGCGAAAAGAAACATGAAGGACCAATTTGAAACAAAAAAAACGTAAAAAACCGATTTGAAATTGAAAAATAAGATAAGAGACCAAATGAGTAATCTAGCCTAAATTCATTTGCGTAAACAGTTGAGAGAATTTAGAAGTAGGACACGTTCAACTATAATAATAGTAGTACTATTTTATACTCCATTCGACTTGAAATATAAGCAAAAGTAAAAAACATATTATTTTTTGTTTAAAATATAAGCAAAACTAATCAATTTTTTTAAATTTTATTTCATTCTCAATGCAACTTTCCTAAAAAGTTTCCTAGAAAATTGTTATGTTATTTAATTTTTGTTTAATTCTCAATACAACTTTTTTAATATACCTCTATTCTTCTATAAATTTTATAAAATTAAATACAATCAACTAACCTCCTTAATAAGGCGTAAAATTAGTTAAATTGCGCCAAAGTGAGTAGATAGACATACATAAATACTCCTTCAGTTTCATTTTATGAGGCACTCTAATTTTTTTAACTTATTTTAAATTATTTGTTGTTTTAGGAATTCGATGGTGTATTAATTTATTTTTTTTAACTTTAACCTTATATTTAATGTATTGAAATATGTGAAATAAGTGATAATTAATATAATGTGAGAATATTGTAATAAATTTATCTAATGATTCTTTTAAAATTTGAAGGCATTAAATTATTTCATTTTTTTTTTAACCTAAATTATTTCATTAATCCATATGAAACTTTAAAAAGACAGTTAAATTCGAACGGGATGAGTAAAAAATCCTATACATCTTCCTGAGTTCAAATTTTTATTTTTTATTTTTTTTGCAGAATCACTTCATTCACGTGAAAGAAATGGCCAAAAAATATGAGGGAACTTCCATAGGAATAGACCTTGGCACTACATATTCTTGTGTTGCAGTGTGGAATGAGCTACATAATCGAGTTGATATTATTCACAATGAAGAAGGCAACAAAACTACACCTTCTTTTGTAGCTTTCGATAATAACCAAAGGTTGATTGGCGACGCTGCTAAGGACCGGGCTGCCATCAACCCAAACAACACCATCTTTGGTAATATTTCTGTTGCATCATATGAATGTCTTTATTTTACTGTTTCTGCATGTACTTTGTTTCAGGTAGATAAATGATAGCTAAGGATTATTTTTAATTTTGCAGATGCTAAGAGATTAATTGGTAGGAAATACAATGACCCAATTATTCAGAATGACATTTTGCTCTGGCCATTCAAGGTGATTTCTGGTATCAATGACAAACCCATGATAGTTGTAAATTACAAAGGTCAAGAGAAGCAGCTTTCTGCCGAGGAAATCTCAGCTATGGTCCTCACAAAGATGCGTGAGATTGCGGAAGCATATTTGGAGTCATCCGTAAAGAATGCAGTTGTTACTGTTCCTGCTTATTTTAATGACTCACAACGCCGTGCTACTAAAGATGCAGGTGCCATTGCAGGCCTCAATGTTATGCGGATAATCAATGAACCTACTGCTGCAGCTATTGCATATGGCCTTGACAAGAGATTTAATTGTGTTGGTGAGCGAAATATTTTCGTCTTTGACCTTGGTGGTGGTACTTTTGATGTGTCTATCCTTACAATTAAGGATAAGGTATTTAAAGTTATGGCCACTGCCGGAAACACCCACCTTGGAGGAGAGGACTTCGATAATAGAATGTTGAATTACTTTGTGCAAGAGTTCAAGAGGAATCACAAAGTGGATATTAGTGGGAACTCGAGAGCTCTACGGAGGTTGAGAGCAGCGTGCGAGAGGGCGAAAAGAACACTCTCATTCTCTGTTAATACTGCCATTGACTTGGATGCTTTATTTCAAAACATTGACTTTTGTTCAAAAATCACTAGGGAGAGGTTTGAGGAACTCAATAAGGACCTCTTTGAAGAGTGTTTGGAGACGGTCGCTAGTTGTCTCATTGATGCTAAGTTGGAGAAGAGTTCTATACATGATGTTGTCCTTGTCGGTGGTTCCTCCCGGATTCCCAAAGTGCAACAGATGTTGCAGGATTTCTTCAATGGAAAGGAACTGTGCACGAGCATCAACCCTGATGAAGCTGTGGCTTATGGTGCAGCTGTCCAGGCTTCTTTGTTGAGTGAAGACATTAGGAATGTTCCCGACTTGGTGCTTATGGATGTTACTCCATTGTCACTTGGAGTACAGATCAGTGGTGATCTCATGAGTATAGTGATTCCTAAGAATACTACTATTCCTTCAAAGTATATACATAATTATTGCACAATCAATGATTACCAAACCAGCTGCTTAATTAATGTATATGAAGGTGAGAGGACAAGAGCTAGTGATAACAACTTGTTGGGTTTCTTTAGGCTTTCTGGCCTTGCTTCTGTTCCTCGAGGCCATCCTATTAATGTATGCTTTGATATAGACTACAATGGTATCCTAACCATTTCTGCTGAGGAAGAAACCACGGGAAACAAGAACTATATTACCATAACCAATGATAGTGGAAGGTTGTCAAGTGAGGAAATTAAGAAATTGATTCAAGAAGCTGAGATTTACCAGGCTGAAGATAAGAAGTTTGTTAAGAAGGTCAAAGCAATGAATGCTTTGGATGATTATGTTTACAAGATGAGTAATGCTTTAAAGAATTTCAGTTCTAAGCTCTGCTCAGAAGACAAGGAGAAGATGAATTCTGCTATTTCTAAGGCCACAATTTTGCTTGATGGTAATAGGGAGCAAGAAGAAATGCATGTGTTTGAGGATGGTTTGAAGGACCTTGAAAGTATCTTTGAACCTATTGTTCGCAAAATTGGCTAGTTCCTTTTTCTATTAGTCGTGACTTTGTGCTACCGAATTTCCATTTTGCATGTGATAACTCTTAACTCTATGCATGTTTGTTATAGTTTGCCCCTTTTAGTAAAGCTTCGCATTTTAATCTAGCATATAATGGCTGTTATGTATTTTTTGCATTCTTATTCTCATGTTAAGCGTATTTGTTAGGAAAATCAAACCATAGTTGTGACTTTGTGCTACGGAATTTCCATTTTGCCCCTTTTATTGGACGTTTCGCATTTTTAATCTAGCATATAATGGTTGTAATGTACTTTATGCAATGTTATTCTCATGTTAATTGTTAACCGTATTTGTCTTGAAAATCAAACCAATCTGTTCTCTTGACTCCTTGGATTTCTTTCCCTTCTCTGTATCAATAAAATAGATTCTTTGGATGCAACTGAACTGAGTTAAACAGGTTTTTGACCACAAATAGCACCTAATAAGAAGTAAAACAATCATAGGTAATGCAGATGAGATGTGCAGGTGCATATCTTTTTTGCTTATAACTTGTAACTTTGCCTTATAGCGTGACAAGGATTGATTGCTTTAGTTAGTTGCATCAACTATTTAGATGCTCTTATATTTTTCGTTTTGTAACAACGGTTTATTGTCAGTAGTATTATCAATTTATCATAATCCTCATACCCCCTCTTTTTTTTTTAGAAAATAAAGGCTTTGGCAAATAAGAGGCATGCATGCAAACATAATATAAAATAGGCTGAGCCAAAGTTCCATCCGTGGTGTTAGCAAAAACAAGTTCAGTAATAAAATTAGTAATTGATTATTTTCAAATAAATAAATTAAGAAAATACAAAAGAAGCAACAATTTTATTTAGTTGTCTAGGTATATATATGATGCAATTCCAACAACTTACATTCCAAACTAATATTGGAAAATTTATACATTAACAAACAAGGAGATGGTATACGCACAGATAATGGTAATTGGTAAATGCGATCCAAACATTGTTTATGCATATATATCAAGCTTATAGTAATTATTATATGTCATGCATACTAATGTTTCTCTGTAACCTTAGCATCATCATCAAAATGAAGCCTAGAAACACGAAATATCACATCATTGGTAAGCAGAACAATGTCATCTAGCTTCCTGAGGACCATGACTCTGATAGTGCTGTCTACGTCTTCATCAACCAGCGCATGGTGGCACTCATGTTTGAAGCTCACAACACTATCCACCGTACTCTCTAAGTACCTTGTGCCACCGTAAAAGGTTGATGATGACCCTGAACAAAGTTGTCGCAACTTATTTAGTTCACTAAGAACATTGCTTATGCCATCACTTATGTCTCCCACACATTGAACAACTTTATTACTAGGTACACCTCTCACATTTCTTATGCTTCTAAGGTTTGGAATTAAACCAATGAAATCTTTAGCACGGCTAACCTCAGCAATGGTTATGTCAATAGCATCTTGAGCAGCTTGCTCATTTGTTTGGCTAGTCACACATAGTAATAATGAAGTCAACAAAATCAACGCTACTAATAAGGGGTTTTGGTGTGCCATTGATGATTAAATTTGATTTTGGGTCAAAGTTAAAGGAGTTTGAGATAGAGATTGGAGTGTTAGTTGAAGCGGTGTGAAAGTCTAAAGGCCTAACATTCATTTATAACATCAATGGTTGAAACGGTTATGAGGTGCTTTCTGCATGCAGGATCATTGTTTCTTGAGTGAAGGATAGGTTAACTTAAAATGTTTCCCTTCCGTGTCCAATCGTCAAAGATATTATTAATATCAAGCATATTATTATACATATATTATATGCTAGCAAGTTGAGTCTTCTATAATCTATAATTCATAATATGTACTTTACTATTGACTAGCTCATAAATTGGTAGTTGAGACAATGAGACTTGAGATGGTCTTTATCCAATTGTACATCAGTAAGGCCAGCATTTAAAACTATACCTATCTGTTTCAAAAATCTTTTAGGCAGTTGGGGAAGGACTCCAAGGTAGCTTCAAGTAAAAGAAGCGTAATTAAAAGAGTGTATTGCTGGCATTTTTCTTTGCTCAATAATAGGATGTAACAGAGCTTTCGAGTTTTATTCTGCATTTTGTATATACTCAAACATAATATAATTTTGATAAAAGAATAAAAAATAAATGATTTTAATTCCATTAATCCAGTTTCATTCTGTCATATTCATGAACCAAGGAATGCAAATGAAAACATGTGATGAGTCTTGTAGCATGGACTAAAGGTAGTAACTAGTAATCCATTAATTTTGATATCATCCTCTAAATAAAGAGGCAGAGGGAAACAAGCAGGCACTTTATATGCCTCAGTAGTAACAGTAGTATAACAATAACTCCAATCCAGCAAATTAAATCAGAAATAAAGAAATTAATTGAAAGCAGCTTCTAAAATCTAAAGCCCAAATTAATTACTAACAAGTACCATTATTGTCATAATCTTAAACACAGCCCTCTTGTCCCAGACACATTAATAATAGAGACTTCACCTTTTGATTCAAGTGAGAGACACAGGATAGTTGTTGATGCAATCAAGCCAAGGGTTGTTCCTAGAAGGCTTGTTTGATCGGCGCATCGAACGCCAAACCACGCTGTTACACTTGAATCCAGAACCAAAAGCCAGTTGCCAAATGCGGTCACCTCTTTTCACTCTTTCCTTGGCTTCCAAGTAAGCCAGCTCATACCAAATGCTGCTGCTAGAAGTGTTGCCAAAGCGGTGCAATGTCATCCTAGAAGCCTCCATGTTCTTCTCACTCAATTCCAAGTTCCTCTGAAGCTCATCAAGAATAGGCTTGCTTGCAGCATGAACACAGAAGTGCTCAAAAGCTAGCTTATAGTCAGGTATGTATGGCTTTTTTGACGATGCTAAATTGTTGTTGCCATCAGATTTTTTATTATTATTAGTATTATTACCGCCAAATAAGTGCCTCCACACAAGGGTGCCAAAAAAGATGAGTTGCTCCGAGAAGGGTAGCACCAAAGGGCCTAGGGTGGTGATGTTGGTTTTGAGAGCATCACCACCAATTTCAATCAAATCTTTGCTGATCTTTAGTCCCTTGAATTTTTGTTCATCTTCCTCTTGATACACACATCTGTTTATTGAAAATATAATTAAATGTAGGTAAATACTAAGAAGTACCTTAATGCACCGGTTAAAAAATCAAACATAATAAAAACTCAGAAAAGTATGATTTTTTATATTTCCGAATGTACACTTATGATTGTTTTTCATTGCTAGGATTCTTAACGGGTGCAAGACCCTTAAATTTAATCAAGCTATCTTCCAGCGTTAAAGACTAAGTGTCAACCAAGAAAAAGCACAAGCAAGTGGATATTTAAGAGCATATTCATGTTTAGTCACATGTTATGGAACTATACCAATTAAAAGGGGCTCAAAATAAGCCAGTCATGATAAACTACACAATTTTATGGGTCCGATTCACAGTACATATAGGACCCACGCAGTACAAGTCATATTAAATCAAGTTCATACACTTCATAGGGCTATATCGCATTTTCCCAAGAGATTATACAACTTTTTCAAATTATTATAACATACTTTCTTATAGATCGGTGTTTTATGTACATTCATAATTGAAATCTGAATACATCTACTTATTCTATATGTAGAAATAGATTATTTATCTAAATGTTAATTCTGGATATACACATAACATTAGTTATTCTTGTAATATACTTTTAACTAAAAACTATAATTGAGTGAAATATAAATTTTTGTTAACGCAGTGGTAGAGTTTTACTACGTGGTCCCCAAAAAAAATCAAGATTCTATTTTTCATAAAAAATACTGATTGAAAAGGTATGCTTGATTATACTTGAAGAATTAATTTTCAACCTTATTTATAGAATGGAATAATGGCCGTTAAAATAAAAAATAAAATTCTTTATATCGTTGACCTTAAGTAAGACTTTATATTCCCTTGTAGAGGAAAAAAAATCAATAATGTTTTGTGAACATCTAATTCTAACATCAATTTTCTACACTTGTTTTTTTTAGAAAAAAGAAGAGAGATAAAAAGTATGGGGAATTGGAATGATTTTCTCTTATTTTTTAAAAAAGGTAGGTGTTGGATGTTGATGTTGAGATTAAATGTTCACTAAAAAAATACTTTATCAACTATGCTATAAATTGTTTCAATTTTCCAACCATGATAAAGATACTCAAGTGGGCTAATTGTCACATCGAAAATAATACATTTGATGATGTAAAACAATATGTTAAAGAAAAAATAGTTTGTACACTGACCGTGTACTAATTTTTTACATTGTTAGCACGTTATTCATTATTCAAAGGTTTATGGTTATTGATTTTTAAATAAAAATAATACAAATAAATGGGGATGATGTACCGACAATGTAAAAAACTTTACATTGTCAAATCACACATATTAAACTCTATGTTAAATGCTAACCTTCATCCTCAAAACAAAAATTATAGAGAAAATGGAGAATGAACTGACACTGTAAAGGTTTTGTACATCATCAATACATCATTCATCATTCATCCGTTTATGGTTATTGACTCTTAGATTAAAGTAATACAAATGAATGGTGGATGATGGACTTATGAAGTAAAAAACTTTACACTGTCAATGCATTCTTATTAATCTCAAAATTATATACAACCACGTTAAAATAATTATATCAATATTTATATCCATTTGTTTATTATTTTTTTTTAAAGAAAGAATATATATCAATGATCGGTAAAATTAGTTAATTAGCTAGCTAAAAACTTATAAGCAAATTGAGTGTTAAATGAAATAAACACCGAGTTTATAAACCTATACTACATCAAGTAGCTTATATGGTTAAAGCTTACAAAAATAAGCCATTTTATCAATTAAACACCTAACAACTACTCTAACTTTTTTTTTTTATTGAAACACCTAACAACTAACTTATCTATCTACAATCTACTATCCAATAAACTACTAATTGACTTCATGTTGCTAGAGCCGACAAAAATATAGTGTCCGATCGATCGGACTATAGAAATTTGATATATATATATATATATATATATATATATATATATATATATATATATTAATGGTTTAAATTCTTAAAATACAATTCAAGTAAATTTTAATTTTTTTTAGCTAGGTTAATAAAGCTCAAATCCATTGGGCTTCAGATCGGTCCACTAATATAAGCTAAACAAATGGTTTAATTAAGTTAAAGAAAAGTGACCCGCTACCAAACTTATTAATTAAATGTTTTTTTCCAAATTTTATCCGGACATTTTTAATTAGATTCGATCATATACCAAGCCTGAAACGGACCAATCCGAACCTGATGAGTAACTAAATTACCACCTATAGATGTTACCAAGCAAATTGAAAATTGTGTTAGAAAAGTAACTAAATAAACAAAAAATGACATGTATGCAAATATTTTAGTAGTATAAATGATTTACCTGAAACTGCGATCATCAGCACCCTTATGAGTACGAACAATATGCTCAAGCCTATACTTTGCACGGCCATAATCCCTACGACGGTTAGAAAGCAAAATAGCAGAGCACCCCATCCTAAAGAAACAGTTTGGAATAAGCATAGACCTCTCCTTCCCCTGATACCAATTAAACCCAACCATCTCTGTGCTCACTACTACAGCATAATTATTGGGATTACTCTGCAATATATCTCTTGCCAAATCAACCCCAATAATCCCTGCACTGCACCCCATCCCTCCAAGATTATAACTCAATATGTTACCCCTCATCTTGTAATGATTTATTATCATTGCTGACAGCGACGGAGTCGGATTGAAGATGCTGCAGTTCACCACCAGAACACCTATGTCCTTTGGCCTAATTCTTGTTTTTTCAAAGAGTTCGTCCAGTGCGCCGAACATTACCATTGACGCTTCGGCGCGGCCTTCTTTCATCGTTGCAGAGTTCTCTGTCGAGGATATTACTGCCTTCGGGATGTAGGTTTCGTCGCCTATGCCCGAAGACATTAGGATTCGCTTCTGGAATTCGAGGCTGGCTTCGTCGAATTTGTTTGATTTTCTTGCTATCTCTATGAACTGCTCCCTTGATACCTGCATTATTCATCAATGTTTCAATTGAATTTTCTTCATGTTGTTACTATACTTTTTGTGTTTGACAACATCAATCTTTAGGAAATATTTGAACAAAAAAAATTATAAGTTAATTCATTGAGGAATTGATGAAAGTTTGTGTAGGCTCAAGGCTGGAAAGTCGATTGATGACTAACTAATCAGGGGCTTAAAGTTTATGATTGATAAATAAGCTAATTGAATTACAATTGTAAAACAAGCTAATCAATTGGTTGTTGATTAGTGAAAAATAATGCAACAGACTCAGAATTATACAAAACAGTGGTTTATAAGAAATAAGTTATTCAAAAATGATAAATCAATTATAGCGACTTATAACGTTAGGAGATTTTAAATCATTTACACTTATTAACTAGGTAATCAATTAATTTTTTTACCAAAGAATTTTTAATTTAATCAGTTAATTGATGAGTTACTCTTGGATTTTCAGCGGATTGTGTAAATTTAAAAAAAAAAAAAAAAAAAAAAAAAAAAAAACACCTCTGAGATTGGAAGGCGAACCATGGTTAAGAAAGGAAACAGTGAAATGATAAAGTTAAATTATAGTTTCGATACAGAATTACTTTTACTTTGATCCTTAATTAAATTTTTTAGGATATGTCTTCACAAGATTATTTTAAGAGCAATTTTTAATTCAAAGTTACATGAGCTTCTTGAAATGTGCATGTCTTAGGTACAGATTAAAAACAACATTTGAAAAACAAAATACCAATTGTGAACAAGCATTTTTACAGAATTTGTTAAGAGGTCAAATACACTAAAAAAAGTCATAGAAAAATACAATTTTTTGTATTATTGGAGAACATATAATTATGATTATTTTTCTAACTGTAATTTTAAAAGTATTTGTTAGTAAGACCTCAGCAAAATTAACATTATAATCCCTTATATTTATCATTTTAACACGTGACATAAATAATGAGAGAAATGATGTCATATCATCCTTTTCACATATTAATAAGAGTTTATTCCAATTTTAAACACACATATTTTCTCAATATTTTACAAAATTTCAATAATAATTATAAAAATAATTTTGAAACGACGTATCAAATATTTATATTTTCAATACGTTTAACAAAATTAATCAACCTTTTTTGACATTAATTTATCCAAAAATATCTTACGATCGACAGAGTAAATCTTTTTACTTTCGAAAAAAATTAAGAGGAAGCATAGAGCACTACATGATATTTTCAGATAACAATTAATAAATGGATTTTAACCCTCTAACTCCATTAACTAAACTCACCTCAGTATCAAACTAACAAATAATAAACTGATCGTTTTTTTTTTTTTTTTTACCTTGAGCTCATCTTCAGGTCGATAGCATGCAAAATCAATGAGATAAATAGGAAGTGGCCTTGACATGAAATACACAGACAAGGTGAAAACAAAGACACCAAATGAAGTCAATACAGTAGCAAGGTCATAACTTGCATCTTCCCACAGCTTCTTCCAAAGGTCCTCTTTGGTAAGGCTACCAACCTCAGCACTGAACACCACCAGAAGAACTGGTATAGTGAGCAAGTAAATGCCATGGTTTATGAGATAATGATAACCCAACTTCACATACTTTAGGTTCACTGATTGAAGAAAATCTGGCAGCCTCCTCCTCACCCTCACAGAGAATGTCATTGACCCTGCATTTGGCCCTGTTGACTCAATCCCTCTGTTCACTATCTCTGTTGAGAACAGATCTCTTTCACTACCCATTGTGGAAGCTAAGAGAAAGATTATACTATAATGAATTATTTTTTATAATTATTACACAATGTGTATGATGAGGGATTTGATTTAGGATTATATCATGTGTATATATTTATACCAAAATTTTGATTTTTGTACAATTTGGTGGGTGGATGAGAGTTAATGCTGCTACCTAATTGATGTTTGTGTAGTTGAGACTTTTCAATAGCTTTAAATTTTTTCATTGAATGTTAATGGGGGTGCCAGAGTTCAAAGCCCTACCCAAGAGGAACTGTCATCATCCCTTTCTTTCTTTTTCTTCTGGGTTCTTCTCATTGTCAAGAAAAACCTTTTTGTACATCCATATCCATATGGATCAACTTGGAATAATATCTGCATGGATCACTTCTTGGTAAAAAAATTTGTCAAGTTATTAACTTTTTAAATCAATATGAATCATATTAATAAATTAATATCCTTAAAATATTGGTTAAAGTTTAAGAAATTAATTTTTTTTAATCTTTATTGGTAATAATACACATACATTAGTTTAATAACGAAATCATCAATTGATGAAATATTAACCAATGAATCCATTAAAAAATGATAACAAATAGACACCAGTTATCATTCTTCATCAAACATTTTAAATTTTATTTGCTTGATGAATCAAGAGAAATAAAGTATAAAATAACGCATAAAAATATAATATAAGGATTTTGCTAACTAGTATTTTAAGAAATACAAAACAAAAAATAAATATTGAATATCTAAATTTAATATTGGTCGATATATTGAACATGAGAATTTTTTTGACATAAAATCACTTATTTTACTTATTTATTAACCGATGCCAACACTCATTTACTCCCTCTTGTCTCTAATATAAGAAAATTCAGACATATTTTTTTTGATCTTTAATATAAAAAAAGTTAACTAACTTTTTATTCCCAATACAATCATTCCTTAAAATGTTTCTAGAAAATAGTGATCTTATTTAATTTTTGTTTATTCTCATTGCAACATTCCTAAAGTAGCAATATTTTTTTATGATTTTGAGAAAATTAAATACATTCAACTAACTTTCTTAATATGTGTGATTTCGGTTATTTTTTCTTATTATAGAGACAGGAGGGAGTAATATTTTCCATAGCATAATATCGCATCCATTTGTGTCCCTTCTAAACAATAAATTTAATGTCACATCTAATGGGCCACTAGCTGGCTTCCAAGTGTGCATACAGTTGGTACAGTTTAGCTTTCTTTCTATTTTTCTTTCTTTGTTTTACCCTTTATCGTATCTCATTTTCTTCAATAGCTCAATATGACAACTATAAGCATAGTAAACTAATAAACCATTTTCTTACGGTTCTTGATTTCTGCCTAAGCTGCAACTGATAAATATGGAAGAAAACATTCAGATCAATGCATGATGTTAACAGAATAGCTAGGAATTAGGATGATAAAATGGAACAACTGGTCATTAAGCTCACCAGATGGAGGGCAAGATCCGGAAAAATAAGCAGAATAATGTTAGAATAATTGAAATCATCACTGCATGTGATGATAGAGAACAATAAGTGTGTGCACAAATTGTGGTTGTGACTTGTAACAGTGTGTGCATACAGAGCATTAAGTGTATAGAGTATAGACTATAGTGTAGGAGTATACAAAAGTTGCAATTGAAACACAAATTTTAAAGCCTAACTGATATATTGTGCTGGTGATGATGCAGTAGTAGTGGTATGCAATGGTCACAGCAGTGAAAGTCATGGTTGGGATTTGAGATTAATATTTAATTTTATGATGATTGATATCAGAACTTACAAGGTCATTAAGGATAAATTGCAAGAGGTTGCTTAGTTTTTTTAATTAGACTCATTTTAACTAGTGCCTTAAAAAAAATTACTTAATAAACCCAAACACTGATATTTGTTTTTTTTTTTTCAGGAAATGTAGAGGTTCAAGTTTTCAAATTATTGAAAATGACACAATCTAATGCAAAACTTCTAATTTAGAATCAAAGATTTAGTTAACGAGTATCCGACGACATTCTTAAAATAATCACTTAAAAGTATGTTTTTATGGAAAATCAACATATAACACTTCTTGATTAATTAATTAAGTGCGACACTTTTCAGTAAAAACTTACTAGTTACCAATGCCTAAGGAGAGTAATTAACACCACCCTTTTAATTAAGAAACTCATGCAATAACACCACTATAAAGCTTAAACCTTGGTAAACTATAAATAAATTACTCTCTCTTCTTTCTATTATAGAGCATACTTAACCGAATTATATATACAAATAAAAGTACTTAGTTTTATGAATTATATGAAAATATACTACGTATAACATTACAATTTTATCCTCTCAATTTTTTTTAGAAAATTCACACTTATTAATGAACTACAAAAAACACATAAAAAGTTAAGGCATTTAATAAGAGAAAAAAGATAAAAGAAAAAAATGATCAAATATAAAATGATTTACAATTAAGATAAAAATATTTTTTAAAAGGTAACCTATGATATAAACAGGTAGGAGTAAAATTTAAGAGATGAGCGTGTACAGCTAGCATAACTACAACCTTACACACGGTTAGTGACCTGTAAAACATGTCATGTTTTAGGAATACCACTCATTAATTTAAGTTGGTTTTGTTTGAAAGTTATTCGTGTATGCTTCAACTTAATAGTTAAAATTTCCCATAACCATGCATCTATTGCTTTCAAGAGGATGCAATATATTCAATAATTCGTCTTTAAGAGGCATGGCATGATGGCAAGGTTGTTGAGTGTATTGGCAAATTGCCTTGTTTTGAAGAAGATTTTGATGGTTACAATTCAACATAACAAGTGGCTAACTAAAGGGATTAAAACAAGTGGCTAAATGAACTGACTTAAACAAGCTTTTGGATGATTCATGTTCACTAGACCATACATATATACTGTAATTAACAGTCAATGTGTCAACACACTGCCGATGGTTTAGATAAACTCATTTTTAATTTAAAAAAAAAAAGAAAAAAAAATTAGCTTAAATAAATACTTTATACTTAAAGAGCTGTCTGGTGAACATGATAAGGAAGATATAATAAGACTGTCTGCCATACTCTATTACAATTTAGAGTTTTTTGCGTCATCAAGATAGGAAAAAGCTATCATGTTGGTCTCTCTTATTTTGTTAAGTGTTAATTCTCATTTTTAACATTAAAAAATAGTTCTCTTTAAATAAATATTTACATTTTGTTTGGTTATCGGAAAGAAAGTGGGAAGAGAAAAAAGAGAAGAGAGATTATGATGAGAAAATGAATAGATTTTGTAATTGTTTAGTATGAAAGAAAATTGAAAGAAATATGATAAAGAGAAAAAAGTTTAGTTTTCTCTCCTTTTGTTTGGTTGGAGAGAAAAGTGAGAAGAGAGGAAACAGTAAATTTGTTAAAAGAGAAATATACTCTTGTTTTATATAACATATATATATATATATATATATATATTTCAATATCAAACCTAACCAAATATTTGTTGCTTACTTCAATTCTTTTTTACATAATAAAAATTTTAATTAAAAATATATATAAAAAAATTATCAAAATTCAAAGAGGAAAAAAAAAACACGCACACACAGTTTCTTTGCAATAACACCCAACGCAAGCAGAATAAGATTATAAGAAACCAAGCAGAAACACGAGAAACTCCCTGTTTTCTTTCCATTTTCTCTTCCTCTAAAACTCCTTCCCCCAAATTCTCGGAAACCAAACAAAATGTTAAAGAGTCCGTTTAATGGAGGTAATAAGGAAAACATGATAATTGATAAGATAGTATATCTCATCCTATTATAATCCAAAATTTGGTGTATCAACTTGATAAGATAGGGTTATTTTGTAGGTCTATTATTTTCCAACTCTGTTACATAAACAACAGTATTTGACATTTATACGGAACACCTGCTTCTTCAGATAAAAACTGGTGGGTCCTGCAGTTTCTCTTTCTTACAGGACCCACCACTTTTTACCCAAAAAAAGATGTCTCTCTCTGATGTGAAATACGGATATCAGACAAACATTTTTCATTATTTTCTATTCACCTAATGTAGTTTTTATCTTTGAAAAATCGGGTTAAAAATGAACATAGTGCACTTTTGCTCCTTATACATTCACACGTTAATATCACTACAACCATCATTATGCCATAATTATATCAATATTATTGTTATCTAACCTATAAGAAAATATTATTGTTATCTAATATGCATCAAAGAGGACGAGATAAGACTTGTTTTACAAATAATGCAGAAAAAACGAGCATGGGTCATAAGTCATGTAACATGAGGGGTGTTGAGAAATAAAAATAATAAACTAGTCCCATATTGACTAGAGCATAGTAAGTTGAACAATATATAAGTAGAAAGATCCATGGACCTAATGCCTTAAGGTTTTAAGTCAAGACATGGTGTCCTACTACTTATATTGTTGTTCACTTAAACCTCATTAATTCACACTTTCCCTAATTAAACAAGGACTTGGATCAAAGGACCTATACTAAATTCTTCTCTTCAAGTATTCAATTAATTCTTCTCAAGTCAAGTTATTAATTCTCCCTCAAGTGATTTCTCTAATCTTCTTCAATCAAATCTGATATCATAATTCTAATATGGTATCAGAGCCTAATGACTTGAGGGGGTGTTGAGAAATAAAAATAATAAACTAGTCCCACATTAACTAGAGTATAGTAAGTTGAACAATATATAAGTAGAAAGACTCATGAACCTAATGCCTTCAGGTTTTAGATCAAGACATGGTGTCATACTACTTATATTGTTGTTCACTTAATCTCATTAATTCACACTCTCCCTAATTAAACAAGGACATGGATCAAAGGGCCTATACTAAATTCTTCTCTCCCAAGTATTCAATTAATTCTTCTCAAGTCAAGTTATCAATTCTCTCTCAAGTGATTTCTCTAATCAAGTTAATTCTTCTCTAGTATCATAATTCTAATAAGGGGTCCAAATTAGGGATGACAATTGGACCCGGACCCGCGGGTACCCGCGGGTAATACCCGCAATGGGTCCGGGTCCGGGTCCAAAAAAGAGACCCGTGGGTCCAAAGAATGGACTCGTTTGGGTACCCGCTTTGAACGGGTCTGGGCCCGGGTCTGAGATATTCAGACCCGTGGGTACCCGGACCCGTTCATATTTACATATATGCATTATATATATATATATATATATATAATTTAGTATGTTTGTATTTAACGAGAGAATTTCTTTGATGTCTGCGAGTGTTTAAGTGTTTAATGGTGATAGGGATTAATATTAAGTAGAGTGTGTAATAATGTATTAAGGATCCATCGGTCTATAGAAAAAACATAGAAATTAATTTAAAAAATAATTTTTTCTTTAAAAAAATTGTCAATGGGTACCCGCAAAACCTGTCTGGGTACCCGAAAACCCGCCTACCCATTATGCAGCGGATACCCGGGCGGGTCCGGATCCAGTAATTGAAGAACGGGTCCGGGTCCGGGTAATGGGTCTTAGAAAAGAGAAATTGCATTTTTGATTTTACAAATAGAGTAGTACTTTAAAAAAGAGAAATTGCTTTTTGAGAGTGTCTTAGAATTTCTCCTCAAATTGCATGATAATGAGTCGCGGACAAGTCAGCCAAAACCACAGAAATACCATTCATTTCGGTCATTAATAGTCCCAACAAACACGTGAATCATGAACGAAACAATCAAGTTTTTTTTAAAAAAAAAGTGATTTGCTAACAACATTGTTCTCTCTGTTCTCTATTTTGAGTAATTTTTTTGGGTGGAATTTTCATATTTAAATACGAGTAAATCAACGGTTGACAATGTGATATCATCAAAAAATACATACATCTCTTTTGAGACAACTATACACATGTTAAAAATGATTGAGTTTAAAGGATATGCATAATGACATTATTCACGTATGGGATTTTTAGTAAACACAAATAAATGGTAGATTATACCAACAATGCCCCGCACAATTGGCAGATAGCTGAGTTATTTAACATGATGTCAGGGTTCGATCTCTGTCGTGGGCATGGAAAAAACTTTGTTGGTAGAGGCAAGCCCACTTAGATGATCTCTACGTCTCGGAGGGGATTAGTCTTCGGCTATTGGTCGGATGATACCCTCAGTAAAAAAAAATAATAATAAATGGTGGATTATGCTCTCACCAAGTAAAATTTCAGGGCACAACTTATTTTCTCAAAATTATTTCCATTTCTCTTCTTATTTATTTATGGAGCACAAGCAAGATAAGTGTATGAGAACAATCACCCCGAGAACATCTTTTGAAAATCCACATATCACAACACAGGAAATTTCACATTTATGTTTTTGGCCAGCAATGGATGTTATAGCTGATAAGGGACAAATTATGATGATGGTTGGTGATGTACCTGCAATGAACCAATTTTAAGCATTTGATCATAGCTCAAAGCGATGAGGTTTCACAAGTACAATTAATTTGGCAAAGAACCTCACCATGTGATGTGAATTAATCAACCACAGGCATGTTAAAGAAGTTGTTGCAACAGAAACTACCCTTTAATAGAGTGGTGGGCAAAGGCGGTGACACTAAATTTGGGGATTCATCCATATGCCTGAGGAAAACACTTAAGCTTGTTTGTTACATTAACTTTGATAGTGACATATAGAGCAAAGTAGATATACTCTATAATGAATAATGAAGATGTTAGCAGGTAAAGATAAGCTTTTACAGTAATGAGACTCAACAACAACCTGCCAAAAGTGATATGGCAGATAACTCAATAGTAATACTTAATTTATAAAAAGAATACAGATTTAGGAAGCTTGTCTTTCAAAGATTTGAAGGATAGTTAGTTAAATCATCTGTCATAATTCAATCATGAAAGAATACAGATTTAGAAAGCATGTCTTTCCAAGATTTGAAGGATCTAACCAATAACAATTTGACTATAACTTGTCATTGCTGAGTAGCTGATAATGATGGATTGGCTAGTTAAAAAAAGGTACTATCTTAAGTTCTTAACACTTTTGAGCAATACATGGTCTATCGTATAGTCAAAATTAAACATATCTTCTCTCGTGTCTTAGATCATCAAATTATTCCCTTCAATACAATTTTTGTATTTTTGTTTGTGAAAATCAAGTGAATCATTTCTACTGAAACAAATACAAGTTCCATTGAGCAATCAAGGTCGTGCCTCTCAGACTTTCAGGCTTTTCTATCATAAATATTAATGCTCAGTATAACAAATCCAAATACTGGCCTCAAATGTGAATTTGACTGAATGATCCCCACAGGCAGCTGATCTGCATTGCTTTGGTATATGATTGGAAATAATACAAGGTCAAAAAAATTGGGGAGCTTTAAGATATAAGGCTATCCCTAAAGTTGTAAGATCCTCAATTAATAGGAGGATGTGCATGAAACATTTTCTGGTGTCGTATTTTGAGGGTTAAAATAATAAACCTTTTGTTTAATTTGTCCACCCACATTCTTGTCATCATTCTCATTCTCAAAGACACGTTGCTTTTTCAAGCAGGCTTAATCAAAGATTAGAGCACAAGCACAATGATAGGGCTCTGCAACTTAATTATGCCCATACTTTCATTTAATAAGCAGACAGTGATGTATCATGGGCCAGTTTAACTTGAAAATGTGTTCCTAAATCAGTGGTTGTATTTCATTAAACTAAGCCTAGACTTTTGAGACAAGCTTAAAAACAACATTTGATAGCATATAAATGGGTTTAAAACAATCACATCAGATATACATAAAATATACTCATAAATCTCCTTATGGAACAATAGTACATACAGAAAATATAATTTCATTAAGTAACAAGTACAATTAACCAAACTTTAAGTCATGCATGATGCATTACACTACATCCGGGGTAACATGATGCGTTGATAATGAAACCATTTTCTTCCAGATGGGACCACCCCCAGCTTTGAGTAAGTTTCTCTACTCCCTTGAGTAACATTTGGGCCTAGTAGACCTCCTCTCCTCAATGGGATGTTTGTGAGTTGGTTTTGGCAAGGTTAGGGAATAGGGAGAGAAAGAGGAGAATTGAAAACCCTCTCATAAGAGTATTTCATGCTTTCTAAATCTTCCTTTATCCTCTATTTCCCTCTTAACTACTATCTCGCAAATTAATAGACCCTGTGTATTCTGATGAGGATGCACTAATTTGTTTCACAGTGCATGATTTATTCTTCATCCAAACTAGTAATAACCATGGTGACTTAATTTTATTATGCCTATTGTACCAATAATTTATATCCCTCATTCATGTCATACAGCTATAAGCATAATTATTTAGGAATACAACTTCATGCATAAAAGTGATCAGGCTTGGAAGACCAAAAAAAGTGACCAGGTTTGCTCTTTTTCCCTTTCACATGTCTTAGCAACTTCATCACCTTACAGGGTTGTTTGAGATGTTGACACCAATTGAGGAAGACAGCAATACTCAAAATTGGAACATGAGGCTATTGAATTACACCATTGTATACAATTGAACTTTCTTGAGAACTTCAATGCTTAAATTGAAATAATTATTTCTATGGCAAAATTGAATTACAACAACGACCTCAAGAAGATTTAATATCTTGATATGCACATGTAATCTCTCCAACATCCATTTCAGAATCATCCATAAGTACAGGATCCTCATAATCCATGGTACCTTGTTGCTCAAGCTGCACATGCAAGTTCTCTACTTCAGAGTCACTCTGCATCAAACCAACATTATCATCATCATCATCATCTTCCACATCACTAAACGTTTCAAACTTCTTCTTCCTTCCTCTATAACCAACAAGACTCAACAATTTCTCCTTCCATTGCACCAAGGGGCATTTCTCAATAAGCTCAGAACCATCATAAGCTTCAGTTAAAAACACACTAAACCTCTTCCCTCTCTCAGATACATAGAAAATTCCACAATGCTTAAGCAAAAGCCTCATAAGCTTCTGCGGCATCACAAGCTCACGACGAAAGTGAGTTAAGTGATCAGTCACCAATCTCTTCTCAATAGTGAAACTAAGCAGTTCATGCATAACAGCAACAGCCCTTTTATCAAATTCAAGAGAACCGGCCTGAAGACCCATTAAATCAGCATAAGGAGACAAATAAGGCCTTTGCTGAAAAAGTTGAATCTTTTTACCATAACTTGATACCCTTTTATAATTTGTAGGGAATTTCAAAGGGAATGGTAGTGAAAGCATTCCCGGGGTGGTGATTTCATTAATTCCATTTATGCCCTTCACCTTCTTCTCTAACTCTGTGATTGCCAAATTAGGGTTCCAATTCACAAGCTCCAAAAACTCAACATCATCCAAAGACTTCACAACCCGAAAATTATTCGGATAATTGTGCACCCAATTCACTCTAAAATCCATCGGCAACCCAAAATCTCTTCTGAAATGAGCAATCTTTTCCAACGGGAGACGCTTATCAAGTGACATCATAAGAAACCTAGTAACATGTTCCGCAGCTTTATCTGCATTGTTCTCAATGACCCTTTTCTCTTCTTCAACCAAGTCTTCACCTTTACGAGTCAAACCGCACCATAACACACCGTTCTGATCTTTATACAGCTCGAAGAGTTTCGGCATTTTACGAAGTAAATCGGAGAATTTGTGTGGCTTTGGAAGATTGATTTGCCTGCGGTATTGTGTGAGGGACCGAACGGGAATAACCATTTCTTGTTCTTGCTTTAGAATCTCGAGCAAGAAGAGGATTTTGGAAGTTATCTTCCATTTCTCTGTTGCGACTTCGAGTTCGTGAACCCTTTTCTTTTTACTCCTGTCTTGGACGCGTTTACTCGTTGTCATGCATCGACTCTGATACATAATCGTAGTTGCATTGAAATGCTGCTGCTTCGTTGATTTGAGCATTTGAGTGAGAAGCGTTGGAATGTGCCTTGCAAGTGTTCGCTGAAATGTTTGTGAGAACTGAAGTGAGAAGAGAGAGCCTCAATGTTGGGCCGTTACTTTGGATTGTTGGAAAAAAATGTGTTGCCATCCAATATAAGGAAAGTCAGAAATGTCCTTCTTTTCCCAAACCCCATTTTAATTGGAAAAAATCAGAAATGTCTTTCTTTTCCCAAACCCCATTCATTACCAACAACCCCACTACCCACCACCACCATCACCTTCACACACAGCCCCCCACTCCCTGCAATTCTCCCATCACCACCACCTTCACACATAACCACCAAGACACAGCAAACCACGACATCGATGGCCACCGCGACACGCCATCTTTTCTCATTTCTTTTTCTTCTTCTTGTTTTTTTTTTTTACAAATTGGGCCTGTTGAGGCCCGCTAGGGTTGAAACCCTACTACAGCAATTGTTTGTTGTTGTGCGACTGAAGCATCTCCTTCCTGAACGTGGCGGCAGCAACAGGGGGTAGCAAGGGGCTCGCACCGGAGGAGGCAAACAGCGGCGGCTCGCACCTGAGTTGGAGGCGCGAAATGCTCGGATGAGGAACGCTTCTCATGGGCGTGAATCGCTCGATGGTCACGGCAGGGCTGAGTTCGGCGGCCATGGGAGTTCTTCTCTTCGAGATAGTCGCGGTTTCGAGCGGTGCTCGCTGTTATGCTCTGGATGGTGGCGATTAGAGAGAGAACCCACGGTCGCAAAGGGAGAGAAAGGAAGCGATGCGGTGGTTGGGTTCGCCATGGTGGCACAAGGATCAAAGGAAAACCTGGTGCGAATCGCTCGCCGCCCTGGGTTTCAGATCTGAGTTCGAACTTGTGAACCTTGGGTCGTTCGAACGACGGCGGCAACTTTGCTGATGCTGGAGCCTGAAGGAGAAGAAGAAGAAGAAGAAGACGTTTGGAGGTTGAGAAGTTTCACAGAATATGTAGAAATCAAAGGAGGGAATGGGGTTTGGGGTTTGTATAAAGGGGTATTATTGGTATTATGAAAAAAGTGGGGTTTGGGGGATAAAAGGGGGGTTTGTAGACTAATTCCCCCAATATAATCCATGTAAAAAAAGGTTGAAAAGTCTTAAATACATCAATTTTTTTAACATAACGTAAGAGCTATGTTTGATTGTTTGAATATCTAATGATAAATGGAGCGGAATGGGATAAGGTGGAATGGAGTGGGGTGGAGTAGGGTGGAGTGGAACAAAATTTCTATTCCATTGTTTGGATATTTTATGATGGAATAGGAAAAAATTTGCATTCCATTGGATACACCCCAATTTGGAGGGGACAAAAATAAGAGGTTTTGGATGGAATGAGATGGATCTCATCCCATCATGTACCATCTACTCCATCACTCTTGGAACAATCCAAACAATGGAACATGGTTTAATTTTATTTTATTTCACTCAATTCCATCCAATACCACCAATCCAAACATAGCCTTAGGTTGTGAACAAAAATATGATGCATTGTAAAAATTATGGTTATGAGTTACTCCCTCCGTTTCACAATATTTGGTCTTTTAGGCCTAGACACACAGATTAAGAAAGTGTTAATTATTGTAAGTATTATGTATAGTTTGTCTAAATGCCCCTATTTAATCCTTATTGAAAATTGAAGTAGTATTTAATTTTTATTAGTAAGTGTGTTCATTAATTAATGTATAATGGTTTAGAGATGAGAGAGATAATAAAAGTAGAATTAATGAGGAGTAAGAGAAATGATTGAATGAAAGGTTAAAATTGGAAAAAAAATATGTTTGTGTATTGAAAATGTAAAAGGCAAAACATTGTAAAACAAGAAAAAAAGGCTAAAAGGCCAAATATTGTGAAACGGAGGGAGTATGAGTTTAGTTTACAATCAAATAGCTGTGAGATTAACTTCCGATTCAAAAATTTTCAACCAAAATGATTAACATGCATGTGTGTTGTATTCATGCATGTTTTATAGTTATTTGGTTCAAGACTTGCTATTATAAATAAATGAGAATGAATTAATGGGTCAATATGCTTAGGAGGTATAGAAATTTCAAAATTTTTATACAATCGTAAGTTCAGCTCACGAACAAGCGATCGTGATCCTTACTCAAGACCCAAGCTTTTTCAAACAAAATAATTGAACCCAACAACAATCTAAACGTATGTACCTTATGTTCATGTAAGTTTTATAGTTAATTGATTCGAGACAAGTCATTATGAACAAATGAAAATGGGTTAATGGATCAATAAAATTTCAAAAATTTCTTATTGCCATGAGCTCAGCTCGCAACTAAGCGACCGTGAGCCTAACTCACAATCCAAGCTTTTTCAGCCAAGATGATTGAACCCAACAACAGCTTCACGGACAAGCCTTGTGTTCACGCATGTTTTATAATTATTTGGTCAAGACTTGCTATTACAAATAAATGGTGATGAGTTAATCGGTCAATATGTATGAGAGGCGTAGAGATTTCAAATATTTCATATTGTCATGAGTTCATCTCACAAACCAAGCCTTTTAACCAAAATGGAATAACAAAAATCCACAATCGTGATGACATGCACTTTAGCATTAAAAAAAATGGTGACGTTAGAATTTAGAAAATTTTCGGGTGGCATTACACATCCGTAGGGTGACAAAATACTTTATCATATTGTTGGATCCTTTTGATTAAGGAAGTTGATTTTCTGACTCCTCCAATTGATTTTTGACCTCCCCCTCCAATTTTTTTTCTACCCAAAATATCATTGAGTAAAAAAAATCTTCTTTTTCTTCCTCCTCTTTCTTTTTCTTCTTCATTTTCTTTTCTTCCTTCTCTTTCTTTTTCTTCTTTTGTTCTTACGCCCACCCACCCACTCACTCTTATCTCCTCACACATTCACACCCCATATGTTTAGATATGCATTTCTGCTTTTTTTTCGTATAAAATATACCATACGTCAATACCGAAGTCTACTAAGCCAAAAATGACACACACAATTTGGCAGTGGCGTATGGGTCATTTTTTGCCTATTTTTCACTTACACCTCTCTCGAAGTGTACTAGTTTACTACGCTTCGACTTTGGCGTATAGTATATTTTATATGGAAAAAAACAGAATAGTGGATGAGGTGTGAGTGTGGGTTAGTGTGTATGGAATTATGATGTGTAAGTGAAGGGTGAGTGTGAGTGGGTGAGTGCGAGTGAGAAGAAGAAGAAGAAGAAGAAGAAGAAGAATAAAATACGAAGAAGAAGAAGAAGAAGGAGGAGGAGGAGGAGGAGGAGGAGGAGGAGGAGGAGGAGGGGTATTTAAGGTATAAAAAATAAAAAAAATGGATAAAAAGCTCATAAGAGAGGATTAGAAAATCGTTTCCCTTAAAACATTAGGCTCATTTGATTGTCGTACCCATGCTACATGGGTTGGTTTCCTTTATTGGAATTTGGGATGGGGTTTTGCCACCCAGCTTGGTATGTAGTTTAGAGTGGATGTGTTATTTGATTACGAAAAAGCAATGCCCCATTTTTGGGAAAGAATTAAAGGGACAAGAAAAAAAATACATTTTTGGGGAAGAAATATAATTTTGGAAAAAAAAAATTAAAAGAGTGGGGTGATTTCCCAATGGGATGGCAAAATTCAATCCCCCATTTTTCAAAGATAGTGATAGATCTTATTTCAACGATTTAGTTAAGGTTTTTTGCTATGTTTGTTGGAAGAGAAAATAGATGATGCATCGATAATGTAAATGATTTTTTTTTATATAATCAGTGTATCATTTATCATTCATGTGTTTATTTATGGTCGTTGACTTAATAATATAAATGAATGGTGGATGATGAATTAATGATATAAAAAAACATTACACCGTTAGTGCACATTCATTAATCTCTTATTCGAATGAATTTTAAGGAAATATTTCCATCATTAATAAAAAAAAAAGAATATGAAGTGACACGCTCGCTCAAATCTTCTTTTCTTTCTCCCTGATGTGAGATTTTTTGAGTTAGTCTTAGACTTACTTATAAACAAGTTTAAGTGGAGAAAAGGTTATTTGATCTCCAAATATGAACATTGCCACACTAAATTTACAAAGTATCCAATACAAACATGATGTTTTTGGGCTAAAATGAATTTTTAGTTCTTCATGCCCCTCATCCAACCTAATTTTTTTTAGCTAAATCAGTCCTCAATATTTTTTGCACTTTCCTTAATATGCGTAAAGGAGTTAATGAATTTCCTTTATTTCACGCTTTGGATTAATAATGTTGTCCCTAGTGTTAATCTACATGGCATGTTTAATAATAAAAAAAAATAATTTTTTTTAAAAAAAAATTACTGATTCAAAAGTATAAATAAAAAATTAAATTAATGGCCCATTTTTTTTAATTGGCAGTAATTACTCGCTCCGGTTCTTAATATAAGTTTCTTTTGGTAAAATTTACTAGAATTAAGAAAAATAGTTAATATTGTTAGTGACATTTTGATATATATTTTTTTAAAATTGCCCCTATAATTATTATTGTCGTTTTAAAAATTGTTGTGTAATAGGAATGTTTGTAGAAAATTAAAAAAAAACCATTAATGAAATTTAAAATGGGAAAATAGACTTATAAATAGGTTATTTTTTTTAATGAAGTACCAACTTAGCCTATGATATTTTTTCACAATACCAACTTAATTACTAAAAATTTATAAATACACATTCGGTCATTCAAAATTTTCGATCATACCAGTTTGTAAGAAGTTCTTGAGGAATCAAATTGGTACATCAAAAAATAACAAAAGTCTAAATATGTATTTATTAATTTTCAAGAACTAAATTGAAATAATAAGAAAAACATATATTAAGTTGGTACTTCTTCTTTTTTTTTATAAAAAAAAAGACTAGATTATATCAAGGATTAGAAGTAGTTAACAACATACAAATATTTTTAGGCAAATGTTAAAAGTGATGAAAAATCATTAATAAATCTAATTTTTTAGAAATTAAATAATGTGAGTCATGATTAATTTTTCATTTTTAGCAACATTAACAAAGTGTTGTTAACAAAAATCAATTTCTTTTAAGTAATAGTTTTATCATTTAGGGAAATGTTCGACTCAACAGGATATTTCTGTAATTTATAAAAAAAATTTACCCATCAATTGTTATCCCTCCTTGTCAGTGGAGACCAAATTTTTTAGGTTAAATTAATTTGTAAGCTCTTGAATTATTTTGAAAATTTTAAAATTTGTAATCAGATCTCTAATATTTAAATTCATTTATAATTGAATCCTTATTAATTCATTTTCCTTAAATAATAATAATAATGGTTTATTTACCCACAACTCTGAGGATAAAGGATAATATGTCAAAAATCAATGCTTGAAAATATAAATTCACTATATTCAAAATCTTAAATATTTAAGTTTTTAACTAAAGTTACTTTCTTTAATCACTTATTACCAGCCTTAAATGTTAAAGTTAATAAAATTATAATAATAATTAATTATGATGGATAAATAGATCAAACGACATGTGAACATTTGTTGATTTGCACTTTAAAATCTAATATGTATGAATCTCGACCAAATTCTGATATTAATTTATTAATCGAGTATAATGATCTCATGAATTCATCATATTCAATATTCTAGATTTGTGCACCATAAACAAAAAGTAATTTAGAAATTAACATAGTTCAAGTAATTTAAATCTTTTTTTAAAATTTTAAAAATAATTAAGAAGCTAATTACGAATAATTTTGAGGATTAGGACCAATTAAAAATTTTAAAGTTTAAGATGCAATTTCAAATGATTTTAATGTTTAGATACAAAATATTTAAAGTTTAAATTCTTAGATCAGAGAATTACACAATAATTTCACCAAATTTTCCTCATCAAGCCGCTCCAACCTCTCCCTCGTTTCCTCACCCTCCACCCTCACGCCCATTCCTGCCGCCGCACCCACTTTCAAGTATACATAACTGCCACCGCCGTCATCCAAGACCGAACCAGTGTGTGAAAAACCAGAAAAAAATAAAAAATTGTTGCTATAAATTAAATCTTCACTGTTTTTCCCTAATTAATTTTTTTTTCTATAAAAAAATTACCGTTTTGATTTATCTTTCTCAACGTGATATTTAAAATAATTAGTCTTTTTACCACAAATTCATCCTATCTGGAATTCTACAGTATAATAAATTAAAGTTTGATCAATAAGAAACTAAATTACAGAAATTTTTATGTGCAGAACTAAATTAAAAATGTAACATTAATGATAAATAGAATTATATAAGACATATAAGATGTGACTCGATTGTTGATAAATAAATCTCAGCTTAGAGAGATTGTTAAGTGACATATCTATCGTCCGAATAGTTTAAACTTTGCATCAAAACAGTTGTAGAAAAGGGTAATATCTCATTTCATTACTTTGAATAAAGATTAGCCTTCCTCGTTCAAAGAGATACATTTTCTCCTCGTGTCCTGTCTATGGGACAAAGATCTGTTGTCCCAGAGTCTATTCCAAGGATTTTATCCACTACACAAATTTTAGAAAACTGAAAAATAACTTCCCTACTATGATGTCATTTTTGTAATATTTGATGATGTTTAATTGGTTAGAGACAGAGACACATGAAGTTTTGGGACAAAGAATCCCCATCCCTGTCTATTAGTCGCATTCGATCCAGTAGTCCTCCGATCTTATTTATAATTTATTTGGTATTTTTTAAAAGATATTTATTTATTTTTTATTATTTTCCCTTTATTGTTTATGTGAAATAATATATTGTAAAATTTTTAATGCAAGTTAAGAGGATAAAATTATAATGTTAAAATATTTTTTAAAATTTTCAAGAAATATAACTACTTTCCTTAACTCGTGTAATATGGTTAAGTATGACATATAAATAAAACCATAAAAAGTAAAAAAAAAAAAACAAAATATGACAACAATATAACTTTTTTTAAAAAAATTAAGTAAGTTGGATTTCAAAATTATATCAGAATTAAAATAAACCTCTTGACCTTGTGAATGCTTACAAAAATATTTACTACGTGTTATCTATTAATGAAGTCCTTACATCAGCAACAAAATTTACAAAAATGATTGATCAACTTAAAAAATTAATTTACAAATAGGTTTATATCATAAATGATTAATTTACAAATAGGTTTACATCATAAAGAAAATGATATATATTACTTGTTTATTACTAATTGGTTAACAAGTGATACATGTCACTTTCTTATGGTATAAGTTTGTTTACAAGTTGATTTAATCTCACAATTTATGAGTTAGAGGCCAAATTCTTACCGTTGATCGACCAAAATTCGTTCGCACAACTAAAGTCTTTTTCTTAATTGAATGTGGACGGCACATGTTTAGTTGATTAAATACTCCTAAATTACGAACTACTACTGTAATGGTCATTATCCATTTATTGCCACGTTTTCATCAAGGTGAATGAATGAAACTTGTAACACTGATTTTTCGTCCTCTTGTTTTACCATATAGGGTCCTGTTATTTATTTGAAGTATTAAAATTAAAACAATCATAAATTAACATTAATTATTCTCTCAAAAATTTCAAAAATCACATTTTTTTTATAACAATATACTCCCTCTGTCTCTAAATATAAGGTCCTTTTAATACTTTTATTTTGTCCCTATTTATAAGATCTTTTACTAATTTTCAATGATCATTAATTACTTTTTTCCACAAACACCACTATTTATTTAACACTTTTTAGATTCCCAATAATATTAATAAATGTAATTTTGAAAATACATATCAAAAATTCACATTTCTGATAGAATTAACTACTCCCTCAGTTTCATTGAGTTTGACCTTTTAGGCCTGAGTACACATATTAAGAAAGTGTTGATTATTATAAGTACTCCTATTATGTATGGTTTGTCCAAAATGTCCCTATTTAATCTTTATTGAAAATTGTAGTAGTATTTAATTTTATTAGTGAGTAAATGTGTTCATTAATTAATGCACAGTGGTTTGGAGATAATAAAAGTATAATTAATGAGGATTGAATGAGGTTAAAATTGGAAAAAAAAATGTTTATGTATTGAAAATATAAAAGGCCAAAAATTGTTAAACAAGAAAAAAAAACCTAAAAAGTCAAACTCAATGAAAACGGAGGGGGGTAAATTATTTCACTTTCTTAATGGACATGTAATCCGCAAAGTGATCCTATATTTAGAGACGAAAGAAATACTACTTTTAGTTTCTTACTCCCTCCGGTCCTTATTATAGGGCATACTTAACCGAATTACACATACCAATAAAAGTGGTTGGTTTTATGAATTCTATGAGAATATATTGTAACATTACAATTTTACCCCCTTAACTTTTCTTGGAAAATTCACACTCATTAATGAACAACAAAAAACACATAGATAGTCAAAGCATTTAATAAGGGCAAAAAAGAGAAAAATCAATAAATGATGCATAGAAAATATAAAGTGACTTATAATTAGGACCAAAAAAACTTTCTAGAATATGAACCATATATAGGACAGGAGGGAGTAAGAAGTAACCTTAAAGCACTTATTAACACTATTCTACCTTATAATAATACTATACCACTGTCTCTCTAGCTCGAACATGACTATTAGTAAAGCCTATACATTAGAGTTTACTCCTAGTATATACTACTCGTAGTTGCGTTGCACTCGCTATGAGGAGCACGCTTCAAAAGACAGGCCAGGGTTTGATTAATTATCCAATCAGCTATCATAAAATGGAATATGAATTAGGCAATTGAGGAACGCGTGGAGAAATTCAAATGTTACTCAGGAATTGAAATCAATCTCTCAGCCGGCTGGTATAATCAGACTTTTACATATAATTATTGGAAAATTTGGTTACCAACAATTAAGAAGGTCGGTGAAGATATGTAACTTTCAAAATGATTAAGTTGAATACTTGTACAGTATTTCCTCCAGTGTTATTTTATAAGAAATTTTTAGGGTTTTTATTTTGGTCCTATTTATAAAATCTCTTTTCAATTTTTAATAGTATTTAATTACTTTTTTCCACTGATACCCCTATAAAATCAACACTTTTTAGAGTTCCAATAATAATTATAGGGGTAGTTTTTAAAAGGTATATCAAATTTTCACATTTCCAATGTCACTAACAAATTTATTCACTTTCCTTGGTGGGTGTGAAAAACTCCAAAAGTGTCTTATAAGTAGGACCAAAGAGAGTATATACTAATACTACTCTATCGATCAGTGGTTGTTTTCAGGGAATTTTGGGTATAAAGACTTGCCATCATAAGACCTATGTTGACAGAAGTTGTATGTATGTATGTATACTCCTATGGGAACTAAAGACCAAACCAAAGAATCGTCTTTGAACAAATTAAAGAAAGAAAGTAGTAGTCTCTGATCTAAAATGTGCATATCATGCTCAGAGGTCTGTGTCTTTGACACGCAATTAAGTAAACCAGGTCAATTTTGTGCCTCAAAGGCCATCTCGTCTGTTTGCTCAGAAAACTTAAAAAAAATAAAATAAAAAAATATACAGTTGTTAATAATGGAAGATGAAATTTATACATGATGCATGCAATGACATTGTATGTATTATCTATACTTCTATACTATTATAAAGAAAACATAGTTTTAACTGTTTGTACATAATTTTGTCAATTCCTATTATACCTCCCTGATTGAAATAAAAAAAAAAATTGCTCAAATAGTGAGGGGAATGGAAGTTAATTGCAGAGAAAAATATAAACGTTGCATCTTCTTTCTATTTCTCTATTCATCTTTCAATTTATTTTATTTATTTATTTCTTTAACCGCTCATGAAATGCACAAAACCATCATTATATAAATTATATCTAATATAATCTCAGATAAGCATGTAGAACTATAATATCATTCAAAAAGACTGATTTTTCAATACACTATTTTATTATAAACAATTCTTTACGACAAAAACACGAAAATGAGAATGCGGGACGACAGACACGGGAGTGCTTGTCTGCACGCTAGTAATTGTTAATTAGAGCGTGGGTTCTGAGAGAAAGTATTAAGTGATTTAAGAATGGTTTTAAATATACTACTTTTTTTTATGTATGTTTTTAATTTTTGAAAGTCGGAAATGTTGTGGTTTTGATTCCGGAAAGTTTTTTGACTTCGACTTATTCTTATTTATTTTGAAAATTTGGTTTTGCTTTATGCTGTAAGGAAAAATCTATTAATTACTAATGTGGCAGAACGTTTCATTAGCTTACTACATGTGCAAGTATTACACATGAGCTGACACCAAGTGGGTAGGATGAAATGGATGAACCGGATTCACATGAGCAAAAGAGCCAAAGTTCAATCCACCAATGTGCAACCTAGTTCATAATAACATATTTGAGTTTAATTTTACAACACTCTTATATATACCTTTCTCTTTTAAGGATGGTCAAGATCAAACTAAATTTTTAAAATAATTAAGAATAAGTCAAGATCAAAAAACACTTTCAAGAATTAAACAAAAATACCCTCCAACTTTTAAGGATTAAAGACATAAATAAGCCTTTTTTTAATTTTTTTTTGTTATTTTAACATTTTTTCCACAATTTTTGTTGTTTTAGTTTTTTAAGGCATAGTTATATTTTTTCTTCAAGTTTCATTTTTTATTTAATCATTTTTTTCTCATTAATTCTATTTTTTTCATCTTTCTCATTCTTAAACTAAGATACATTAATTAATAAATACATTATCCAATAAAAATTAAATATTACTACAATTTTCAATAAAAATTTAATAAAGACATTCTAGACAAAATATATAAAAAATTTACGATAATCAACGTATTTTCAAAAGTGTACAAACATCTTTAAACTACCAAAATTAAATAACAGAGATAATACCACTATTCATTATTATTCTTTTTAGCTTTATCTTTGCCTCACGTACGAAATAGGTGATAAAATATCACTCCCTCCGTCCCTAAATATAAGACTCATTTGGGGATTTCACGTTCATTAAGAAAGTGAAATAATTTAGTTGTTGTATTGGAAATGTGAACTTTTTATATGTAATTATTTCAAAACTATCCCTATTAATATTATTGGGAATCTAAAACGTGTTAAATAAATAAGGGTGTTTGTGGAAAAAAGTAATTAATGATCATTGAAAATTGGCAAAGGGTCTTATAAATAGAGACAAAATAAAAATGTCAAAAATGTCTTATATTTAGGGACGGAGGGAGTATATTTTAAGGAATCATTCACTACTTATTTATGCTTTATTCTTCATTTTTTTCATATATATATATATATATATATATATATATATATATAAAACTAAGTTTACGACTCCCCTGTCACTTATTAGATCTATATGCATGTATGAATGTTAGAGTGATTTAATTTAGTTGAGATTAAACAAGAAATTTTTATTTCCAATTAACCATTATTAAAAGCTTCACTGGTAGAAATTGTCTAAAACTCTAAATTACGTAACTTTTAAACTTATAGCTTCCAGACTTGAGGTTTTCATTTTCTTGCATTTCAACAATGGCGGGACAGGGACATTCACAAATTGTGGGTGTGGTCACTCATTCGGTCGATACTAATTTAGTTTTTTCTCATTATGCAACCAAATGTCAATCAGTCAATGTATATAGTAGCCGAATAATTTTGGTAATATGAAAGGAAATTGATTGTTTTTCCATCAAAACCCCACGGATAATAAGAGGCTTAGCTTCAACTCTCCGACCATATGTGCATTGCACTCTTTTTCTCAACTGTCTATTGTGCATGGGTATGTTATGTACCTCGCTCTAAGGCTCTATTATGCATGGGTATTGCACACTTTTTAAAAAAAAAAAAAAATTATCGATGAGGAATAATATAAGAGTTATTTTATCTTTAATAACTATTTTATTTTTAAGAGCTATTTTTAACAACAAAATCCAACACAATTACCTAATCAATATATAGCTGAATTTATTCAATATAATGTTAGAGTTTTGATCTATACATGTATAAAAAATGCTTAAAAGTAATATGTCGTTAGTTGAAAGATTTTATTTTTTTATTATTTTTTTTAATAAGCAATATGTTACGAACAAAGTTTGGTTTTGGCTTGCCGGCTAACGTCACCCTTATACATCCAAAAAAGTTCTTTGATAAAAACGGTTTTAGTGATTTTTTTAAAACCAAGATTGTCTTTCGGCAGGTAATGAGAGACTAATTCCTTTCGAAGTGGAGAGATCACTAAAGTGAGTATAACCTCTCTTAACAAAGTGTTTTTCATACCCACAACAAGAGTTGAATCTCTGACATCATGCTTAAAAAACTAAGTTATCTAACAACGACTTATAGTGTATCGGATAGAATTGAAGTTTTACGAGGATAAGTATTTGGAAAAAAAAATATACGTTTTATGAGAAATGAAGTATTTAAAAGAATTAAAGTTTTATATCATTATTTTTTTAAGTGAACATTTTTAATTATAGTTGTTTATCCTCATTTATAAAATTTGAATTTAAGAAAATTATTTATATAAATGTCCTTTTTTTTTTGCCAATTGTAATTCAAAACTAGTTTTAGGGAAAGAAAAAAATTTGACAACTTATATATAATTAATCTCTCTCTCTATATATATATATATATATATGAAAGAGGGATGTATTACATGACAAATGTTAAATTATAAGAGAGTGAGAAGGTTAATTCAGTAGATAAGAAACCTCTATATGTTGCATAATAATATTATAATACAAATGGACGTGAAAATTTAAAAAAAAAAACTTATATATAGGAATGAAGGAAGTAGTGACAAAGCATGTGATAAGGTTTTAATCATAGTCACATATGGGACTTTGATATGCTATTTTTTTTTTTTTTTTTGGATCGAGTGCTATTGAGCTACTCCCTCGACAAGAAGTTATTAGTTGGTCCTGATCACCATATTATTTGTGGTTCAGGCCAATCATGGTTTGCCAAGTAGGAAAATAAAATAAAAAATGTTAAAAAAAAGTAAATAGATAGTTATTTATATTATGTGTCGGATATTGATTGGCCTGAACCACGGATGATGTGGTCGTCCAAAACTAACTAATAATTTCTCTCCCCACATATAAACTCGAGATAGTGAGACACTGAGAGCGTGAGTGTAAGTTTGTACTTTTTATAAGTATTTGGTTTGAATTTTAATGAAATTAATTATTTTTTTCACAAATATTTTTATTTATTTAATATTTTTTGGAGTTTCAATAATTATTATAGGTATAATTTTTGAAAAATATACCAAATGTTATCAATAATAATATTATTAACAATATTAACTAACTTTCTTTTATTTTTAATGTTTGTGTAAACCAAAAGTGTAGTGTGATCAATAGTCAAAGATTAATACCTTTCTAGATAGATAGATTAACGAAGTAAGTACAACTTTTTTTAAGAAAGTTTTTATCATACCCACGACAAAAGTCAAACCATGATATGATCCAATTATTTACCAACTGTGTGGATATTAAATAACTTCTTTAATTAACTTATTAACGTTAAAATCTACTTAAAGGATTTATATATATTAACAACGGAACGAGTAATATACATGATTTGCTTTTGATAAATTGAAGAGGTTTACATCACCTGACTGTGATTGATAGACTTCTAATAAATTTGATAAATAAAAGCAGTGTCCACCTGTTTATCCAAAAAAAAACAAAAAACAAAAGTGATAAACAAAAAAAGAATTCCCTTATCTACAAAGCCTCCAAACATCAAACAGCCATTCAAATAATAAACTGCGATCGTGAAAGGAAATTGAAAATGTATGTGAACATATCAGCAGTGATAATGACAAAATTAACATATACAAGTATGTTGGTATTACTGCGTCCGATATATTAACACAACCTAGTACATGTCATGACTCATGTATGATGTAGGTACCTTAGTAATAAGTACAAATTAAAGTTCGTGCATGCCTTAGTTTGGTTTAAGATTGGACTGCTGAGGAACTACACCTTCCATTTCTATTTAATGATTTATTTTAAACAAAACACATTCTTTAAGAAATACAATTATTATTTAGATTTTCAATACATTAATTATGTTTTTTCCCGTTATACCTTTTTCTCTCCGTAATATTACGAAAACCAGTATCCTATCGAATAAAGATAAACATGAAAAATAACATTTATTACACTATTAAAATAAAAAAAAATAGATTAAAAAAATAACTTCTAAAAAAACATTAAAATAGGAGGGGAGGGTGTACTTCTTTAGGTGACTGTTGAATTCTCTGCAACCGATTTTTGAAATGTTGGTGCTTGCATGTCACTCAGATATGGAGATTAACAATATTTGCATTATCAAGTCAACAGAAGTAGTTTGGACGTACATTTCAGTTGTCTCGATCATAGCAAATATCTATGCAATCTAATGCTGAAAGAGTGATGAGACTGTAGCAAAAACGGCGATATTTTCTTCCACAGAAACAATGTTAATTCGTTATCAGGAGAAATATATATATATGTTGGACGAAGAAGGGATAATAAGGGGCTTTTTTATCTAAGTGAGTAATTTTACAAACAATTTATAAAAAAGGGGTAGTTTAAAAACTATTTACGTAGGACCGGGCAGTCAACGAAACTATTTACGTAAATGGGGCAGTCAAAGTCAAAATCCTAGGTCAAACGCGTCATCTGGGTTAACGCAACCCAAAAGTGCCACGTGTCAGCTCCCCATTCGTCCTCCAGATTCCATTCGGATAAAAAACTAAAAAAAAAAAAAGTAACCGACAGCTCTGCCAAGTGGCGCAACCAACCAAACGCGTCAACCGCAGTGACGCAACCCTCTGGTTGCGCCATGTAGCAGCACGTCCCCCCTCTCGGTCCACGAGTTGCACGCCTCCTAGCTCATTCCCTTTCCCCCATTAATTACCCCACCGTTTTACAACTATCCCAACCCTTATAAATTCTCACTTCCTTCCAACACTCCTTCCATATACACGGTTGAATTTTTCTCTCTTCTATTCTCCATTCAGCAAAATTACACACATATTTTTTTCTTCCGGTTTGAAAAATAAACAAAAAAAAAAAGCAAGGAACTCCTTTTTTTATCGGTCATCCTTCTAGCTACATTAATTTTTTTTATATTCTTCTAGGTAAATTTTAATATTTTGTGAATAATTTTTTTATTATTTTATGCACTAGTAGCTAAGAAGTGATATTATATTATTTGATTAGCTATCCTATTTGCATGAACTTATTAATTTTATTCACTTGTAGATAGGAAGTAATATTAATTAATTTTATACACTGGTATATAAGAAGTCATATTTTTTTTTTAAATTTATTTATATTGTTTAGCTATGAATGTAGTATTATTTGATTTTTTTTTTGGTTTAGATATATAAGTTAGATATTAAAGTTGTTGATTAGTTATATATATATATATATATATATATATTTTTTTTTTTGAGTTATCAGTTAGATTTTAAAATTTTGGTTTAGTTTAGTTACATTTTATATTTTTTATGTTTATCTATTAGGTAGATTTTAAATTTTTTTAGTAATCAGATTTTGTTATTTTTTATGTTTAGCTGTTATTAGTTGTTAGATATTAAATTTTTATTAGTTAGATTTTTTATGTTTAGGTATTAGTTAGAATTTTGTATTTATTTTATTAGTTAGTTTTTTTCTAAGTCTTACCTAAAACTTAGATTTTAATATTTTAATATTTTATAATTTATTTACGAAATTATTTTATTTGTTTTTATATTTATGGGTACATGTTTATTTTATTTTTTGCACAATATTTATTATTATTATTTAGGTATTATCAAGCACTAATTTTTTTATTTTTAATTTAATTTATTATTTTAATGAACTTAGTACTAAGAATTTTTGAAGTTTTATTAGTTATATTTTTTATGTTTAGCAATTAGTTAGATTTTAAATTTTATTTTAGTTATATTTTTTATGTTTAGCTAATAGTTAGATTTTAAAATTTTTTATTAGTTTAGTTAGATTATGTTTTTATTTTTATGTTTAGCTATTAGTTTGAATTTAAAATTTTTTTAACCAGATTTTTTTATTTTTTTATGTTTAGCTATTATTAGTTAGATTTTAAATTTTTTTATTAGTTAGATTTTTTATGTTTAGCTATTTTTTTAGTTAGATTTTAAATTTTTTTATTAGTTTAGTTAGATTTTATATTTTTTATGTTTAGCTATTAGTTAGATTTTAAATTTTTTTATTTGTTTAGTTAGATTTTTTTTTGTTTTTATGTTTAGCTATTATTAGTTAGATTTTAAATTTTTTTATTAGTTAGATTTTTTATGTTTAGCTATTTTTGTAATTAGCTTTTAAATTTTTATTAGTTTAGTTAGATTTTAGATTTTTTATGTTTATCTATTAGTTAGATTTTAAATTTTTTTATTAGTTTAGGTAGATTTTTTTTTTGTTTTTATGTTTAGCTTAAATTTTTTATTAGTTTAGTTAGATTTTTTATGTTTAGCTATTTTTGTAATTAGATTTTAAATTTTTCATTAGTTTAGTTAGATTTTAGATTTTTTATGTTTATCTATTAGTTAGATTTTAAATTTTTTTATTAGTTTAGGTAGATTTTTTTTTTATGTTTAGCTATTATTAGTTAGATTTTAAATTTTTTTTATTAGTTTAGTTAGATTTTTTATGTTTAGCTATTTTTGTAATTAGCTTCGAGCATTCTTTAAAAGCTTGTTGACACATTCTGATAAGTTTGTTGTCATGTGTCCATATCTATGCCCATTTTCATCACAAACTAGTAGCCATTGCTCTTTTGGTATGTCGTCGACCCATTTTTTTTATTTCTTCACTTTTGCTACGGAGTCTGTTTAACTTCCTTTCCATGGTAAATTGGTCAGTAGCATAACCTGTATCGCTTACACAAATGTGATATGATACAATACAAGATTAAAAAATAAATAAATAAATCCTGATATACTGTCAATAAAGAATAATGGGTACCTGCACTCTTCAATAAGTGCTTCAATTTCTCATTCTTGAATTTGGTATTGAAGTTGCTTCCTATATGCCTTATGCAAAACTTGTGATACCCCCATGAAGCCTGCCAACCGAGAGCTTCATTACGAACAGCTGATAATATACTTCGATGGCGATCAGAAATCAAACACAAACCCTGCTTATTTGTAACATGCTGAAGAATTATTCTCCATTTCATTTGCTCTTGTTTTTGTCAGTGCAGTGGAACTACCCGTAACGTCTAATTCAACATATATATATCAATGACTCTCATATTCGACCCCTCAAAATAATCAATGACACAATGTATGTCACTATCATCATAGATCACATATTCAACATATTTGCTCGGATTTTCTTGCACTAAAAGTCTGCTTATTAACTTCGAAATGTATTGATTTTGTCCAAGCCTAATTTTTTCGCTTATATTCATCTTTAACTGCTTATAAGTGATACCACGTTGAATTTGTATCCCTTTTTTTTTCTCCTTCAAACGTTGTGCCTTCGGGTCCTTCGTAATATCTCCCAATATAATAAATGAAAACCAAGATTTTACCCATACCTGTTCTACATGTAATAAATTAATAATTATTGTGAAATATTTAAATAATAAATAAATAAATAAAATAATAAACTAAAATATTGCAATAGCTTAATATAAAAAAATACATGTAAAATCACAAATTTAGAAAAAATAAATTAAATTTATAAAAAAATAAAATATTACATAAACTACACACATATATATAAAGGAATTACACATATATAAAAATAAATAAAAGCACAAAATTATAAAAAACAGGAAATAAAAAATAAAATATTACCTTAAATAATGAACTAAAATATTACCTTAAACACAAATAACTATAAAAATATAACTAATCTAACTAATAAATATATAAAAAATCTAACTAATAAATAAATAAACCTAACTCCAACTATAAAAAAAAATATAACTTCTAAATAGATAAAAATCTAACTAATAAAAAATTTAACTCCAACTAATAAAAATAGCCCTATAAGTCTTACTAATACATAGAACCTAAACATAAGAGAATAGAACTAATAAATAAATAAATAAAAAATATATCAAATACATAAACAAAATAATTCTAACTAATAAAACTTTTATAAATCTTACTAATAACTAAACTAATAAAAATATAACTTCTAAATAGATTAAAAAAATCTAAGTAATAAAAAATTCGAAGTCAACTAATATATATATGAAAAACATAAAAAATACCTAACATAAAAAATAAATTCTACTGGTAAAAAAATTGAAAATCTAACTACAACATAATAGAACCTAAACATAAGAGAATAGAACTAATAAATAAATAAAAAATATAACAAATACCTAAACAAAATAATTCTAACTAATAAAACTTTTCTAAATCTTACTAATAACTAAACTAATAAAAATATAACTTTAAAATAGATATAAAGTCTAACTAATAAAAAAATCTAATCTCAAATAATAAATAAATAAAAAATTTAGCTAATAATTTTCATGTACTAATGCGATAAAAATTATAACAAAATAAAATAAGATTACAACTAATTATATATATCAGTACATATAACTAAAAAAATTAAAATTCGAAGAATCTAACCGGTTACTTATACAAAACGCAGGCTGGGGGAGGGGAGACCGCGCTGCCCCGGTTGACGCGTTTGGTTGCGTCAGCCGCAGTGACGCAACCCCCTGGTTGCGCCACCTGGCAGAGCTGTCGGTTACCTTTTTTTTTTTGTTTTTTATCCGAATGGAATCTGGAGGACGAATGAGGAGCTGACACGTGACACTTTTGGGTTGCGTCAACCCAGATGACGCGTTTGACCTAGGATTTTGACTTTGACTGCCCCATTTACGTATACAGTTTCGTTGACTGCCCGGTCCTACGTAAATAGTTTTTAAACTACTCCTTTTTTGTAAATTGTTTGTAAAATTACTCCACTTAAGTAAAAAATCCATAATAAGGAGATTTCAAATATAGGGCATGTCATATATTTTTTTAGACTTAAATATTAAAATGGTCTTTATAAATATTGATTCGTTTTAATTGGTTTCGCTAAAAAAAATTTGGTTTTGTTCATAACGTTTACAAGATGTTTTGGTTTTGGTCCATACTGTTAAATTTTGGTCCTCATAATTATGTTAGTTGATAGTTTGTTTTGACCCTTTTGTTATTAGATTATTTAATAGGTTTCGGTCCCTCTGTTGTTATGATTTTTGAATTGATTCTCTTATGTAATGAAAGTTATGTTTTTACCCTTGAAAATTAATGTAGAACTATCATACTTAATTGATCATAGAACGTAATACATTATGTTTTTGACATTTTTTATCCACATTTAACGAGAGGGACTAAAACAAATTTTTTTATAAATGCAAGGACCAAAATCAAAATTCTTTTACAAGGATCAATTTAAAAAAAAAAACTTAATATTCTGATATTTAAGTTTTTTTTATAAGCTAGGGCATATTATATTGTGTTCCACACATACAAAGTTGTCATATCACAACAACCTTGCTAAAATATAACTTTTGAAAATCCAAAAACTTAAAATACTAGTTAATGAAATAACTTCTTTTTTTCGGTTAATAGGCAGTTAATGACATACTCCATCATTTTCCATTTATAGGTGATATTTAACAAGAACATATGAATTAAGGTGAATATTTAATTGCTTGTTTTTAAGAAAATACCCCCTATATTCTTATTATAAGTCATGCTTAACTTTATTTCAAAAATCAGGAAGAGTAGTTGAATTTCTTGAAACTTTAAAAAAATATTCTAACATTACAATTTAACCTCTTAACTTATATTGAAAATTTCACAATTATATTATTTCACATTAATTAACAATAAATATCTTCTAAAAAATACAAAATGACTTATAAATAAAATAAATGATTTTTCTAAAAAAAACTACTTATAAATAAGACGAGAGGGAATATCTATTAATTTTACAACCTTATAATAAGTGTTTTAGTTTTACTAGGAGAATTGATAGGGAATATCTACTTGCATTACTTTTTTTTTTCTAGGAGAATTGATAATAAGTGTTTTACGGTTAATGAAAACACTTATACATAGAAACAAACAATTTTTTTAAAATATAACCTACATATAGGAAGGGAGGGAGTAATATCAGCTTATACATGTATACACAAGTTAACTTATACCAACTCTTAAATCGATAATATTTTTATGTAATATAAATTATATCAATTCATCTGTTAATTATTAGTAATTATATATCCTCTAGATTATTTGTCTCAAATTTAAGAAATTCAAACGTTAATAAACATGTAAACAAATAGCTTTATTTTTCATTACTAATATATATATATATAGAGAGAGACTAAATTTTTAAAAACACTTGAAAATAGTTGCATCGTATTACATTTTAGATTAAAAGTTACATACAGTACCTCCTTTTATTAAGTGTGTTAAGTACTTGAGAAAATAACTGCACTTAGCTCATAAATGCTACTACGTACTTATGATAACATATTTGTTAATAATGGAATTCCTTCCCAATCAATAGTAATGCTTTTTATAAATTTATCAATGGTATCATGCGGTCGATAGTTGAAAGCTAATCCTTCGAGGCGTATAGATCATCAAAGTGAGTTTTGCCTTTACTAACAAAATCTTTTTCATACTCACGATAAAGAATCAAACCCCTAACATCATTCTTAAGAGACTCAATTATTTACTTGGTTCAATTGAAACGTTTTGTTACATTTACATAATAAAATTAAGGGTGTTACTACCATGCAATCAAAAATTGAATGGTTGTTATGCAACCATTGTTAAACCGATAAAATCTTGCCACCTAAGACATGTAAGCCACATCATTACTTAAATTAGTCAAAATTAAGTTTTGCAATTTAGTCCAACATAAAAACTAGATTATTGTAATTTAGTCCTTTTGTACTTTTAGGCAAATTATAAATTTTAATTTCTTTTTATATAAAAAAAATTCTTAAACCCAGAACTCATCTTCACTTCTCAAAATCCACCGCCACCGCCACCGCCGTCGCCGCCATGAGCGAAGGAAGCAGGGAAGGAAAGAGAATGGCGGGTGGCGGCGGTGGCGGTGAGTTTTGAGAAGTGAAGATGAGTTATGGGTTTAAGAAATTTTTTTTTTAATATAAAAAAATTACAATTTATAATTTGCCGATAGGTACAAAGAACTAAATTAAATTAATTTACTTTTTATATTGGACTAAATCGTAAAAATTATATTTGACTGCTTTAAGAAATGACACGACACACATGTCTTATGTGTCAACTTCTTATTTGCTTAATATAAGGTTGCGTAGCAACCATCTAATTTTAGGTTGCATGTTAGAAATCTCCTAAAATTAATGACATTGCATTTTTTTAAGTAAATCAATATTGATATTTTCCGTGTTATATATGAGCTGAGACCAATTCATTTCTCCAATTTTTTATGAAGCTCCTTTTGAGGTGAGTTCTCCATTTGCAAAATAGCTTTATATCTTTCAAAGATTTGGGCCCACACTTTTAGCAAATGGTTGATTTTTTTTCCCAGCAAAATTCAATTTATTGAAGTGGAGTATGAGAATTACTCCAACAGTACAGTTACGAATGATTTAGTAATTATAAGTTCAAATATATGTCCTTAATGTTTTTGAACCGACCAACTAACGTAACAAACATTTGAATATATATCATCTATTGAGTAAATTTAATTATCATATCAAGTGAAAACTTGTTGATGTTATCATCATTTTCACTGTATTATTTTATTTGTTCTCATGCGTTCCCAGTTTCTTCTCGTTAATGATCACGATTCACTTTCTTAATTTAACATCTCAACATCATTGATATATATAGTACCAGAAAGAAATGATATTAATCTCTGTATATATCCATGTCCCATACCATGACCGAGAACATTTTTTACACCCTTCAAGTTTGAGAAATTATCATGTATCCTGTAGATAAAATTTATTCAAGCTAAGGGTTTTTTTTTTTTTTTTCCCAATCATCACATAACCTAATTTATCAAAATTGGATGTCGCCACCATTGAGATAGCGATTGCAGAGGTAATAGATAGATGACACAGATATATTATAGACTCGCATAAGCAAGTGATGAAGTTTTAAAAAAAAAAATCATTCAAATAAAAATTACAATTAAAATCATTCACAAGTCGCAAAGACAAAGTGTGGGACGGATCTATGGTCCTACCACAACGAGACATAAAGAGCAAAACCCAATGACTAGAGCCATGTTAATATGTTGTCCACATCATGGTACAATTTCCCCACGTGCTCTAATTCATTTTATATAATTATTCAAAATTACAAAGCCAACCAAAAAAATAATAATAATCAATTACACAAAAGAATATTGGCCCTACCGCGTCGTACTCACACTCCTTGTACGCTCTTTACGATCAACACGTTTAGAGTTTAGACTACCCTTGAGTTGTTGAAGATCAAAATCCAAGACCTTACTCCATTGTTCAACCTTTGCTATGTATATATAGTATTAACAAGCCTTCTTTCTCTACCAAAGTCAACTCCATTATCGAAAGAAACTCATAGATAGATATATACTACTCATGGCTAGTGCTGCTTCTCATCCATCAGCAACTACTACCCATGATTCTTCTTCCCCTAATGATAATAATAACAATAAGTTATACAAAGGTGTGAGGAAGAGAAAATGGGGTAAATGGGTTTGTGAAATCAGGCTTCCTAATAGCCGTGAAAGAATTTGGCTAGGATCTTATGATTCTCCTGAAAAAGCTGCTCGAGCCTTTGATGCTGCCCTTTATTGCCTACGTGGCCGCCATGCCCATTTCAACTTCCCTGACACCCCTTTCAAGTTAGAGAATAATAACAATGTGGTTGTTGTTGGAGCCGGTGATAAATCTCTTACTCATCAAGAGATTCAAGAGATTGCTTCTAAGTTCGCCAACGAGGATCCACCACCATCATCATCACTTCAACGCGATGACAACGATGGAAATATTTCTGCTGCTACTACTATCACTACCGCTACCACCATTGTCTCATCATCATGTTCTACTAATATTTGTGAATATGATGGGATGCAAGTGGACCAAGTTGGAGACATGAGTAAAATGGATTGGACATTTTTGGACATGTTGGATAATGACTACTACTCCAATCAGGTTCCTAGTTGTTCTGATTATTATGGCCTTTATTCTGACCTAGACAAGGTGCACTCGGGTGAGCTAGGGTACTCTACTCTACTACCTAGCCCTTTTGAGGGTAATGAGCAACAAATGGAAGGTGATTATGATCCTTTTTCTCACCAATCTTTCCTTTGGAATTGGTGATCGATCGATCATTCGCTTTCTATAGCCTCAAAATAAATGTGCCAAATTCTAACTTGCTTGCAAGCTAATAGCCTCTCCTTGGTTTTATTTTTTTGCAAACTTTTTGTATATGGTTGCTGCTTCTTAAAAATAAAAACAAGGATAGGCCACTACTCTATCTCAGGGGAAATTATTGTATGGTCCGAGATCATTGGTCTCGGTCACATCCACACCGTTGGATGTATTATTAATTAAAAATATAAATATTTAATAAAATCAACTGTGTGAATATGTCCAAGACCATTGATTCCGGACCACACAATAATTCCTCCTATCTCATACCATATACTATATATACTTCCATGGATAAGGAAAGTGGTCCCCTTTTTATTTGCTATATATCTTTCTTCTATGGAAAGTGGTACAGTATAGTTTATATAAAATTTCTCTTTGTATGTTCCCCTTTTGCTATAAATATTTGAATTATTAGATATATATTACAGATCTCCTTATTAATTTCTTAATTTCTTTTTGTTGAAAAACTAAGTGGGTTGGCAGTTCTTTTATTTTTCGCTGTTCTCAAATGTATAAAAGTGGAAAGCAAATGAAACGGGGTGTTCCAACCAATTAATAAGTAGTTATTAGCTACGAAAATGGAAACCTTTCAGAAAATTAGATATTTCTATATTTATCAGGTACGTGAATCAACATTATCATAATTTATACGTAGTAATATAGCACTACCATAGAGCACTTTCAGTTTTCTTGGATGCATATAATTTTCTTTCCGGACCACGGAACTTTGTGCATCATTAGGCCACCATTTACTATATTAGGAATTTTCAATATTCTAGGACAATATTTTTGAATATTCTTTCCCATATTTTTTCTAAGAGACATATATGGTGGCCATTCAGATTAAAAGTTGGGTATATTTTTATGTTAAATGTTGACAAGTGTTCTTGTTGTCAAGAAATAAATATATTTGAAAGCTATTGCAAAATATATTTGTTGTAGTTTTTCAAAAGGTGGACTAGTAAACACTTATGATTTTTTTTTTAATTCTAAAAATCTTAACAAATGCATTTTTTAGAGGCACTTAATTGTCAATAAAACTCTATATTTACTTAAATGAAAAAACAAGCCGTTGGATGATTCTTGGAGTTTTTTATTCTTCTCAAACATAAATTAAGATTCCCCATATTATTATTATTATTATTATTATTATTTTATTTTTATTTTTTTGCTATTGGCACATAGACTCCCCTCTTTTGCTCATAGATCGATTTAAGAGTAATATATGTGAACATCCTGATTTGACATTTGGATTTAACATCTGGCTTGTTTTATATACAGAAACAATAAAATTATATATAAGATAAACTAGATATTAAAATCTATATGTCAAATCTTGATGTTTATGTAACATTACCGTAGATTTAATAGAATTGTTTGCAATAATTGATTTTAGATTACTACCTTTTTTGATGTGAAAAATTTGAGTTAAGTCTCGATCTGGTGCTCACTAGAATTATGGCAGTACAATCCTCATGATTCAAAGAGTTCAGCGTTTAGAAAGGTTTCACGAATTATGCACCGATAAGTTTCGCACATCAATTAATTAGTTAGAACTACATATGAATTTGTAATTCCCGGTCTCTGTTAATTAAGTTGGAAATACCAATTATATGGTGATCTAGAATATGATGGTGAACTTGAGAAACAAATTAAAGGATGTATTATTGGAAGGGCAAACTAAATATATATACCATTACTATAACACCGGTATTTCTTGTAATATAACACCTTGTTAGGGACAGCACCAAACACAGTGTAATAAAGCAATGTGACACAGTATAGTATAATATTCCTTTTGTTTTTATTTATCTGTTCTATTTTAAATAAAACACATCCTTTAAGAAATCTAATCATTATTTATAATGTTAATACATTAATTATGTTTTTTTTCCAACTATACCCTTTTTCTTTCTATAAATCATTAATTTTTCTCCACTACGTACTTACATAAACCAATACCTATTAAATAAGGACAAACATAAAAAATACTCCCTCCGTTTCAGAACATTAGGCCTTTTAGCCATTTTTTCTTGTTTCATAATTTTAGGCCTTTTACAATTTCAATACATAAACATATTTTTCTTTCCAATTCTAACCTTTATTCAATCATTTCATTTTTAAAATCTAATGTTCTGAAACGGAGGGAGTAACATTTATTACATTTTTAAAATCTAAAAAAACAGATAAAAAAATAAAAAATACAGTAAATAAAGAACGGAGAATATTTGAAAACCTAGAATGTCATGTGAGGACAGTTTTACCGATTGATTGTGATTGTGTCTAACACGCGCGATAAGAACATGTATGGTCATCCATTATTGATTAGGACGTAATTAATTATTTAATTACTCCCTTTTGTATACGCTGGGCGAAAGGAAAATTACCTTGAACTCCTTGATAGTACAGTACTCCCTCCTGTTTTATCTATAAGAAAAAAATATTCCACTAATTATTATTTTAGATATAAGTAAAAATTTATTTTTAAAATATCTTTTTAAAGTGATTGAATTATTTAATTTTTGTTTCATTTCCAATATAAATTTTTTAAAAATGTCTATTTTTTTATGAATTTGAGACAATTAAATTCACTCAAATAACTTTTTTTTAATAGGTGTAAAATTAGTTTTTTTTCTTAAAAACAAGACCAAAATACTAACCAAAATCAAGGCTTCACACAATTCTTGAACACCCATAATAAGCACTCACACGTTGTCTCTAAATATATAAGTGTTATTTTAGGTTACATAGCATATAAAAAAAAAGGTCATTTTAGTCTATCCACTTCGTATATAGGTTAATTGAATCTTAAAAAGTAGATATTTTTGAAAATTGGTATATTTAAATAGATTAAAAATAATTATTTAATTTTCAATATAATTTTATTAATTATATGTTCTTTTATCCTATGCTGAGGATAAAACAATCCTTTTTAAAAAATGTAATTAATATATTTATTAAAATTAAATTAATGTAATATTTACTTAATTTGTTTTTTTCTTTTCTCTAATAATTATATAATTATGTACTTATTTTTCTCATATGATCTCTCTTATTAATTAGGTTGAGGTAAAGTTGTAAAAATAATAATAAATATTACATTGTTGAGGTAAAGTTGTAAAAATAATAATAAATATTACATTGTTGTTCTAAAAAAGACAATTAAATAGGAATTTTTTTTTGAATATTTATATCATATAATCAAAATTTGGATTGTAACATGACAATTTACTAATAAACCAATAGTTTTGTGATAAGTCATTCAATTTTGATCACTAGAAGTCGACGTGTCGGTGATAACATGATCTCGTTAATAACATGTCATTCAATCATCAATTTATTAATGGATCGTTGGATTATCATCTAAATTTTGATTTCATGAAAGTAATGCCTAACTTTTTTTCCTTGGGCATGCCCTATAAACAACTGAGATGATAAAATCATCTCTCACTTTCGAGTGGGATGACACTCTAAAAAGCCAAAAACACTATTTTAGAAAGACAATTGTGAGGACTTACAAATATGGAGGTAGTATTATATTAGTAACTATTTATATGTACAATTTAAATAATTATTTTATTTCTATTTATATGTTTTTTTTATAAATCGAAAGCATAATAATTGTTATTTTTTATACTTACTCTTGTTTAATATTATCTTAATTTACGTAAATCCTTAAAAAAAAGATTTACCACGGAGAGAGAAATGAGCTGTTGAGGAGCACCATAATTAATTTAATAGAAATCAACATAATTATTGTATTTTTTAAAGAACGTATTTTTGAAGGCTTTATTACATTTTTTTTGTTTTGTTTTGTTTTGTTTTGTTTTGTTTTTAAGATTTACTTTGGTTGTATTATATGGTATTGTAGCAACATGGGTTGAGACGAGTGTTAAGCGGCTCGATCTCGGGTTCGATTTCTTGTAGATGCAAAAAATTCATGTTACGAGACTTACCTGCTATACGGCAAGTGACCCGGGTTATGCTGTTGATGAGGGTGTTTTTTTTTAATCTCTCAATCGTAAGATATATCCAACAGCCACAAATTTCTTTTTTCATGGGAGGATCTGCGTCACACAAAAAATGGAGAGGTTAAAACTTAAAAGGTAAACAAGAGCTTAGAAACCTAGATAGCTAGATGCAACTACTTATCAGTTATCACGTTCAGCAAGCAGCACCGAACCATACGGAGCAAGAAAAGATTTACAAACTACTGCACCACGTACCTTTCTATCTTTCCACTAGCTATGGTCTGGACTGTGGATCTGGACGGCACATGGTGGTTTGCAGACGGTGGGACGGTGGTAATCCACACTTTGGTACTAGGTCCGGGAGAAGTCAGTGGTATACACGAGTCAAATTATGCATGCACTATTTCAGTTTAGCTTATTAAACACTAGGAAAATTGCCCGTGCAATGCACGGGTCTTAAATTTTGCTATCCTTCCCTTTTTAAGAAGGGCTTTCCATTTGTTCAAACATTAAACATTAATTTTATTTACATGTATGTCATTGAATAAATTGAAATGATAAATTGAAAGGAAGACTTTCATGATCAACATATTATAAAAAAAGAAATATTGAGAAAAATATATTGTGTTAAAGATCAACACAATATTGAAAAGAAATATTATTATACACACACGTTTACAGTTATTTGGGCATTAAAGGAATAATTTAAAGCAAGAAAGAGGATTCGTGTCAGCATCCAGAATTGGATAAAAATGTCAACAGCTTGCATGTTACAACTTACAACAACTTTTGTGAGGCAACTTGAAGCATTTTGATACCCAAAAAAAAATAATAATAATTGAAATCATCAAGGTAATATGTTTAATCAAAAATTTAAATGATAAATTGGAAGGAAGGCTTTCATGATCAACATATTATGAAAAAAAAATAAATATTGAGAAGAAATATTATGTTAAAGATCAACGCAATATTGAAAAGAATTTAACTTACTTCTTCACATTTTTTATCTTCTTTTGTGCACCATCAAGTCTTAAGTCCATGTATTAAGAAATGTTTGAGCAAAATTCAAACACTGAAAAATACCAAAAAGAAAATGAAAAAGCTTTCTAGCTACCAATTAAAAAAAATAATACTAACTGTTCATATGCTTAATGTTTATGACAAATAAAGAAATAAAATATACTTAATAAGGAAATAATTTCAGTTGAAATGAAGGCTTTCCACCAATTTAAAAAATAAAAAATAAAAAAAATACTAACTGTTCATATGCTCAAACAACCAAGGTTTCCTTCTTTATACGTTTTTTTTGCAAGTGGCATTTTGATACCAAAAATAAAAAAAAAATCCCATTGAAAGACGAAAGACCGGTAACAAATAAGCTTTAAATAGAAAACAAAATGACCAAGCATAATATACGCAGATTGTAGAGGGTTAGAGGGGCAGGAAATATACGATGGTGCACATAGTAGCTTTGATAAAATAAAAAATTTGCATAATAATCTGATGGACTACCTAGTAAGTTTGGTCACCAAAGAAGTGAATTTCATTGAAATCATCAAGGTAATATGTTTAAACAAAAATTTAAATGATAAATTGAAAGGAAGACTTTCATGATCAACATATTATAAAAAAAGAAATATTGAGAAGAAATATTGTGTTAAAGATCAACGCAATATTGAAAAGAATTTCACTTACTTCTTCACATTCTTTGATCTTCTTTTGTGCACCATCAAGTCTCAAGTCTCTATATTAAGAAATGTTTGAGCAAAATTCAAACACTTAAAAATACCAAAAAAAAATGGAAAAAATACTAATTGAAAGGAAGACTTTCTACCAATTAAAAAAAAATTACTAACTGTTCATATGCTTAATGTAACCTTGTCACTTTTCAAGCTTTCCATGACTATCAATTGTAAGCGGTCAGAATAGCATTTGTTGCATCGCACATTGAAAGGAAATAATGAAAAATACTAACTGTTTCAATTGTAAGCAGTCATAAAATGAAAGGAAAATGAAAAAATTAAAAATATTTGGACGGATGTGATTTACTTGCAATGGATGGCTAGGATTAGAATGAAATTTAGGAGGGATATGAACGGATGTGATTTATTTGCAATAGATGACTAGAATTAGAAATAAATTTGGAGGGAAAAACTATCATGGAGGGAAAGTAAAAAATACCCCTCAACTTCACCTATTTTAATATATGTAGACTAGCGTCTTCACATAAAATTATTAATTAGTCCTGGATTATGTTGTTCAGAATTCATCTCAACTGTTCACAATTTATTTTTAGTTAAAAAATTTTAAAAAAATAAATAATAGATGATGATGATTATGTTGGATTATCTGATTCCGTACAACCTAATAATTATTCCGTCTACACAGTGTATTCACATTTTTAGAAATAAAATAAGACTCTAAAAAAAAATCAATGTAAAGAGAGAGAAAAAGCAATGTAAGAGATGAAAAAACAAGACGAACTATATTTACTGCTGCAAGTTTTTTTAGTGAGATAAATGGATAATGAAAGAGCAAAGTGATTTTAATGCAATTTTATTTTTCATGCACTCTTTTTGGTTTAGAATATAAGAAAAAAAAATTATAATTGCGCTCATTAAGAAAGTTAGTTGATTGTATTAAATTTTTTCAAATTTATCAAAAATAGAGGTATTTTAGGAAAGTAATATTGGGAAAGAAACAAAAATTAAATAAAATAATAATTTTCTAGGTATATTATAAAAAAGTAATATTGAGAATGAAACAAAATTTAAGAAAGTTGGTTACTTTTGCTTATGTTTTAAATCAAAAGAAGTATGTTTTTTTTTTTTTTTATTATCTTTCAAATCGGAGAAAGCATAAGTTACATGTTTTAAAAATGTAATTTTTTATATGATGGTACAGGTGAAAGGAACTAATTAATTTACGCCAACCACCATAACCACCATTTAGTTAAAAAAACACTTTTTAACCAATGAAAGCTGACGCAAGTGGAAGAGGCTTGTGTCCTTTAAGCATGTGGTCGCGGGTTCGAGTTTTTCAAGGCGCATGTGAATGGAGCAAGCCTTATTGGGAGCATCGCTCCCGAAAGGGCCCGACCGTGGTGCAAGGGATTAGTCACCCAGTTGCGCGAGTGAATACCCTGGTTCATCCAAAAAAAAGTTAAAAAACACTTTTTTTTTATTATAATGATAGATATATTTAATCATGATAATTAGTTCTTGAGCTTAAAATTGGAGACAATTAGTTAAATAAATCAAGCTCAAGCAGTGTTATTATCTAGAGTTGGTGAAAAGTTCATACAGAGTATTACTGAAGTCATATTTGCATGTTTGATTATCATTAAATCCAGTAGTAATCTTTATTAATTTTGTTTATATGTTCATTGAAATTAAAACAAAATAATAATAATAATAATCAATAAGTTAATGTTCATGCATATGCCAAGTTTAAATAAACAATTGAAACTCAAATCTTGAACTTGACTCATTATAGATATATTTAAACAAATTCAACGAGATAAACTTAATTCGGGGAATGATAATAGGGTGGTTATATAAACATCAAAAATCATCTCCATACAACCAATGAGCTTGGTTCAGTTGGTGTAAGGCCCCAACTGAAATCCTGGAAATGGGACAATGGTGCTAGTAGCCCCGGGTTCGATTTCCATTAAAAACATTCCGCCGGGAGAGTCAACCACGCAGCTCGCTCCGGATTAGTCTCAAGGGCTCTCTGGTATTAAGGATGCTCTTGGGGATACCGATGATTCTGCAAGGAATTTGGACAAAAAAAAAACATCTACATACAAATATAGCCAAACATGAACCTATTATCCAAATTTAAGTTTGATAGAATATTTTCCTTCGATGATTTATTTTTTACTGATTAATAAATGGATTTGCTTAAGCTCATCCCTTAAGGTTGATGATAAATACCCAAAAATAATTAAGTTTCATAAAAAATAATGCATTTAGAAGGGACAAAATAGTATATCTTTATTTTTTACAAGAAAGTTTATCAAATTGAAGGTGCTTATTCTCAGATCTTAGAGTTGAGATTAGAAAATCCTTAATAAAATAATAATATACTTATATTATTATATAAAATTAAATATGAAAAATCAACAGAACAAAAGGTGTTAATGAAAAAATAATATCTCTCTAAAGAGCTTTCAAATCATAAAACAAAAAGTGTTAATCTTTTTTTAGGTCCGTATTTCTTGCGGAACCACCGGTATCCCCAAGAGCACCCTTAATACCAGGGAGCCTTTGAGACTAATCCGGAGCGAGTCGCGTGGTTGGCTCTCCCAGCGGAATGTTTTTAGTGGGAATCGAACACGGGGCTACTAGCACCCGTGTCTCATTCCCAAGAATTCAGTTGGGGCCTTACACCAACTGAACCAAGCCTCGTTGGTAGTGTTAATTAAAAATAATCATCTATGAACAAGATACTTTAAGATAAAACAAATAGCTAGATTTGTTTTTTTTTTTTTTTAAATTATTATTATCATCATTATTTAAAGAAAGCCTCAATTTTAGGAGTAATAATATTAATTAAAATTTCCTTGCACGTGTTGCATTCTGACTGTCACCACAGGGGCCGTAGGACATGGTGGGTTTGGTTGGATTGGTGGGTGACCCCATAATTCAAGCTAAACGCGGAAGAGTCTCATGTGACTATGTGAGGATTATGATCACAGTGACCGAGTCTCCTCTTACTGTTAAGTATCTTTTCATCACCCAATCCCATATGTGTGCAGTGTGCGCTTGCGTCATCATAATCACATGCCACCCTACTTCCAAACAAACGTAATGTCGCCCTCGTGCGCTCAAAAAAGGAAATCTTAGGACACTCACAAAATAATATATTATCATACTTGCAACTTGCAACTTGCAAGCTGTTCTGTTTCCTCCGGGTCTGAGTTTTGACTTCGGTGGTCTCAAAACTCTCAATTGTCAACTTATTCAACGGTCAAATACGGGTTGTCTCAACTTACTTCGAGTTATATCCCCATGGGGAAGCCTAAGAACTTAGTAGTAAAACATAAACAGGAGTGTGGACATGGAACGACAACGTTCCCCAACAAACATTGACTATGGAATGATTGCATTGTCTCAGATAAGTACTCCAACAAATCACTTGAAATAATTCTAAATTTTCTTATATATAAAAGTAAAGCCAGAAGTTCCACCCTTTTGCAGGGAGAGAAGAGAAGGGGGTTGCTTCTGGGATATAGCGGGGAAGATAAGGGAACCACTCAACATTTCCAATTCATTTTCAAATACTATAATAGAATTGAATCAAGCAGAAAATTCTCCATTTTTTTTTCTTTTCATTCTTTTCCACAAAACCTTGTGATCTAAAGTAAAAGATTTGGTAAAATCATTAAATATTTATTTAAGATTACATTACACAGCATGTAATCCCTTTCGGACAACAAAATCAAGATAACAAGAGAGAAATCATTGCATTGGCAGATTCTGGTCCATCATTGTTCACGCTGGGTATAATGTTATCAGGGGATATAAGTTTCACAAACTCTTGGAGTTCTGTAAAGCTGGAATGCTCACTGTATGGCACTTCGTACCTGATAAGCAATGAAAATTTAGATTCATTAATAGCGGCAATACAAAATTAAGGAAAAGTTAGCAAACTGTTCTTCCAACTACAATTGTGCAACTACTAATTAGTACAATTAAAACACATCAAAACACACTAGATGCCTAGTCTTTACTAAAACAAGCTACATTGGACCAGAAGTAAAAAGAAGAGACATAATGGTCTGGACAGATCTAACAAAGGTGTACGGTTCAACTTCACCAATCACCATCAATAAATAAGCAATAAGAGACATTGAAGCATAACCTTATAATAGTACCCTGCTGCCACCTTCTCCCAGGAGACTTCTTTTTACCCTTGCCAAATGTCCAACCAGTGGGAGAGAAAGCAACTATAAGACTGAACCGACTCTGATAAAAGAAAATGCATGTGAAGATTAGAAATGCAAAACTAAAAGTTAAAAGACAAATGAAATTCAGTATTCAAGATCCTATTCCAAAGCTGTAAAACAGCTTAGCATGTAGATCAGGTAGGAACCCTGCATCATTTATCAACCACCAAGATATTCGATCATGGAATAGTTATCCGACCAAATCTCAAATCAAAGCAGGCAAAATGCAAATATATGTTGTAGATAACTACATCCATACATCAAGATATTTGATCATGGAATAGTTATCAGACCAAATATCGGATCAAAGCAGGAAAAATGCAAATATCTGTAGATATAAGTTGTAGATAACTACATCCATACATCAAGATATGTACAATGCTACATCGAAAAATACAACAAACACAAAGCAATTGGGAATGATAGAAAAAACAGGCAGCAGCACTCACCGCATATTGACTTGATATGTGCTTCAATCTTTTGAAGCTTGCAAGTGTCCACATAGGGGCAACATGAATGTTGCTTTCGTGTTCGTTTGAAGTAAACCACTGCATATCCTCCTCCTGAAATTCTAAACATTTTAAAAGACGCAATTTTGCTGCTGTGACATAAACCTTTTTACGAAGAGCACGAGCAACCTCCATAAATAGCCTTTCTTTTCCTATGAAACACAAGAAAACAAAGGAGTAAGGAGCTCTCACTGGTTTCCAGGTGGTTGGGCAATAGTACCATAGAAATTAGAAACACATACCCAAACCTCCATTTACCAAACTGCAATATATGTCAAACAAATATTAACTGACATAAAGAATGTAGAACAAAAATCCAGAAAGGGATAGTGTTATTGAAATCTACCAATTGTATAGCTGCCAATCAGAAAAAGGGTCTTGGGATTAAAAGCCTCTGCTTGAATGGCATCAATAACAAATTGTATTACAGCATCTTGTTTAGGAAAGTCATACTGCAATGAAATATTAAACAAAGATACAGAACAATTAGTATTTCAAAGTCAAAGAGAGAAAGCACAAAAACAAGTTTAACAAACTATAAGCATTTGTACCAACCATACGCAAATACTACGATTTTAAGCTCGTGATCTTATATTAAAAACAAATAGGTGTAATCTATTATGGCAACAAATTTCCAAGACTTGTGAAAGCCACATGCATATATTGGCATTCTGGTTGTGCCATGATGTTATTATTTTGGCGGTCTCTGATGGTAGGAAAGAAAGTATTGAAATCAATTCTGACATCATCTCAAGTATGTTGGAGACAGTATAATTTCTCACTACATTATCATTATTATTTTCTTGAACATAAATTTCAGGAAGCCAAGTTCCAAAGCAAAATGCAGTCACGTCATCGAAAAGAGATGATTACAGTATTCACATGTGGACTAACCTGCGGGTTACAGTATGTTGTATCAAGAATCAAAGTGTGGATAGGACGCGTCTGCAGCAAAGGATTGTGTGCTATTTCTTCACTAAAGCGAAAATCACCAGTGTGGAGCACCATCTATATGGACACAAAAATATCAGGTAAATTCTAACACAACAATGAGTAACTAGCAAACAATAATTATCCCCATTAGGAAGTGAATCCAAGCCACACCTTACCATTTGGAGGTTCAAAGAGTATGACAACGGAACCAGGGCAATGATTAGCATCCAAGCATGTCACATCAACATCGTCTATTTTAACCTTTTCGTTCAGAGGCAAAACATGCAATTTATCATATGGAATTCCAATGTTCATATTTACAAGTCTGGCCGTTACAGAGGAGCAATAGATCTTTCCATGATTGAATGACTTGGTGAGACCTTGATAATCTGTATTCACAAATGAGAATGAACAGCCAAGGCATAAATTGGACAACACTGGACACAAGAACTCCTTTATTTAAATTTTTTTGGCAGTTTCGACTTTTGAGTCTCCAATGAGTTTTTTTAACACATGAACTGAAATTCCATAATTTTTACCCCATAGGGGTACGGGAACACACCAATACACCCAAAACTAAGTCGGAAGAAAACAGAATTGTAACATTTTTGTAGGACACATCTAACACATGTCTGCGTACCATAGAAGCACCAAGCTACTTCGTTACAAAACTGTACCCAGCACCCCATGATGAATATAGAGTATTTTTGTTTCTTCATATCATACCATCCACCAATGTGAATACACAATCTCCAGAGTATTTGTATATCCAATTTGTAAAACTTATGTCAAGCACTACATAATGCTAGAATACCAACACAACTATTCAAATTTTGTAAGCTAACCCATTTCGTGGAGATAGAGAAGCATATAAGATCTTACAGCCAAAACTTAAATTCCAAACTGTAAAGATTGAGACATTGACTGAAAATATCAGTATTAAATTAAAAATTTACTAGATTGAAATTTTTCATGAATATAAATAATCAAATATCAATTTACATACACATATAAACACAATCATTGCAATTGACAACCGTAACTTAGGACTGAATTTATAGATGACTTACGGTCCAAATGGAAGTGTGTGAGAAACCAGTGAGAACAATCTCCTCTGAGATATTTGAAAGCATCCTGCATAGATTAAATGTATTTGTCTTATATTCAGACTCATATCAAAACAGGATAGAGCAATTCCATGGACAGAATTCCAGAAGATCCAGATACTGGAATTGATAATTTATTGGCTATTTACATACGAATAAATGTTTTTATCTTTATCTAATTAAGCAGGTGAGGTCACAGTCACATGAAACATGATTGATGTGTACCCTCAATTTGATTTGTCATCCTAATGGCCAACAAGCACATATATTCTCTTTGCAGGATATGCCGAATATGATATCATGTATCATACACGAAAAAAACCCTTTTCATATCCAATAATCCTGAACACAAACTTAAAAACACAGATTTTTCTTTTACGAGACTATTTAGGAAAACTGCAAATGAATAAATCAATTAAAATGTAAAGATAATTAAATGTGTACGGAATGGAGGGAGTATACAGCCTTCATGGGAGGTCTTATTGTCTCACAGAATGCATAATATATTTAGGAAAACCTTTCTTTTAGCTAATATATTTTCAAATTCCTAAACAAATGCATAAAGGGAATAAACAGTAAGAGAAAACCAATACACATGTATCGTTTAGAATAATTTACCACCCGGAAAGTCGTTCCTGGTATGCTACACCATTTCGGAACATCACGCAGCTTTCTAGTTGCTGGTGTATTCCTCGCTTTGTGCTTACGACCAGAATCTGAACTACTGTTTTTTACTTCATGTTGTTCTCCGGGAGCGGCAGAAACTTTCTTCCCATTGGTAGCAAAGCCTGGAAAATATTCGGTAATTAATTTGTTTGCCACTGGTTTACTGGTGCTGTCAACTTTTCTTTCTGACTTGTCATGCTGCAATTTAGCTTTCTGGTTTCTAATCCTTCTAAGCTCTGCAGGAGCATCCTCATGTTCCTCATCTTTAGTGGCAACTTCTTTTCTAAGTTCAGACAAGGCATGCACTATCTTCTTTCTGGGGCCAAGTGCAGTAACACCCATGCTTAAGAGATCCTATAGATACAGAAGGAAAAAAGGGGGAAATAAAAATCGGTTGAAATAAATCTCAACAAATAATAGTATTTTGGGTTCAAATCATGAAGTCTCCACTCTGGGAGGGTTGTACCTAACCACCATCCCTAGCCTGAGCTCTCACACCTATGTCATGGATATAGAAAAAAACCCAAACCAAAAAAAATGCTAGATTTTGCAGCAAAGGTCATTATCTGTAACACTCTAAAAACAATACCCTATGCTAAATTACTTGCAAAATGATTGCATATTCAAAGGAATTGGATAGAAAAATATCAATCTTTATAAGGACAAAGATCAAATTCCAAATTTTTAATTCAAAACTGAAAATAAAATACATCAAATGGAGGAGAAAGGTGAAGTAATAAAACAAATCACCTCTTCCGTTAGCCACTTCAAGGTATCGAAATCAACTTCTTCTCTCGCAAAAACATGTTCGTATTTTTCTAAACCTAGATTGCGCAACCAATCAACGACAGGGAAAAGTTTCGGCACAGATTGCTGAGCATCCACCTGCTCGAGCGCAACCTGCACGAATTTAGCAACAAGGTAATTTCATTTTCATAAAAAAGCATTGTAGCAATAACAGAGTCATAAATACTAAATGAAACTGAAATTTAATCGAAATGTTACATGCTGAGGTGGAGGATCTTGTGATTTGTCAAGACAATCATTGGTGTGAAGATTTCGCTCTTCCGCCGTCAAGTTCGAAATATCAATCTCACACAGAGGACATGTGACAGAACTTCCGCCATCTACTTGCTCTAACTCGTCACACAGCTTCAGCAACGGATCAAGCTCCGAATCCGAAGCAATATCACCCTCAGCAACAACAACAGTACCTGAGGGTTTATCAGATCCGTTTCTCAATAACACGAGCTTGGACTCTATTGAATTACCAAAATAGCCTCCCTTCAAATAACGATAAGCGGAACAAGGAGAGTAATTAGTAGAAGGAGAAGCACGATAATGTTGCGATGTGCTAGAATCAATGTCAAAGGTGGAAGGGATGAAATCTAAGCTGCAGTTTTCGAATTCGTCTGGTTCGTAATCGTCGATGCCGAAAGCGGACGAGTTGACCTGAGAGAATGGGTTTGGGTTTGGGAAGAAGGGTGAATTAGGGTTAGGGGGAATATTCTCCTTACCAACTATTCCTATGGTACTGTTACTGTGTTTGGGTTTCTTGTTGGAGGGAGAAGTTGCGGTTTGGGTGAGAGGCAAGTCGAAAACGTCGTCGTCTAACATCGGAGGAAGTGGAACCTGTGTGACGATTCCTGTGAGTAAAATGAGTTGGACTTGTCTCACCAAGAAGGAGAAGATAGAATGAACTAATGAAGTCAGTTTTCATCTGTTTTTAAAATAATTTTTTTTTTTTCAAATATTTGAGTGCCTCGAAATGGAGGGAAAGGTGAACCGGTGCTTACTTTCGCACATGGGCTCTCTTTATAATGGGCTCCACAGCCGGCCCATATAGTCCAAACCCCGCTTCATTTTGCTTTGAGTTTTTAATTATGTCCCCCATATTCGAGAATATAGCCCCCATTTTTCTTTTTCGTGGACAAAAATGTCCTTGCAGTGTTAATTTTTCCGTACAATAAGAAATGGAAAAATTCCGTATGTAGCAAAACGGAGAAACTCCGTCTCCGGTAAAACGGAAAAACTCCGTTATTCAATCAATCAACCAGAAGTTTCTGAACTCAGTTCTCTGTTTGAAAGGCTAGTGAGCATGTCTCTGTTCTTACTCTTCATCTTTGGCATCTCAACAGACTCATCATCATCATCGCCTTCAAGGCAAAACTTCCGAGGAGTACGCATTAAAATCATTGACACCAAAGTAAATAATAAATAAAATTCAAGAAAGCATCCCAGAGTTTCCAAGTCATCTTCCTCCCAAGCATATTTTGCATAGTCATTTCTCAGAGTACACATTAAAATCATTGACACCAACCCAGTAAGGAAGATGACCATCATGAAAGAGTTAAAAATGGAGAACCAATGGATCTGGAAAAAACCAGAGAAGCAAAATACTTAGAATCTTAGTGACAGAGCTAAGGTAAGATCCACATGTATCAAAGTATGAACTCATAACAATCAACAAATCATAAACACCTAACCTTATGTTCAAAGAAAGGATAGTCAAGGTAGACATCAAAGCGGTGTCTGAAAGTGACATTAGTAGGAAACCATTTGACAGAATATGGGATATTTTAAACAGAGTATTTAAACTTCCGTCTAACCAGAGACGGATTGATTCCGTTTTGACGAAGACGGAATTTTTTCGTTTACCCAAAAACGGATTTTTTTCGTTTTCATGAAGATGGATTTTTTTTCGTTTATAAAGGAACGGAAAAAATAATATACTGAAGGGTATTTTTGTCCACGAAAAAGTGAAATGGGGGCCAAAATCTCAAGCTTGGGGGCCAAAATTCAAAGCTCTTTTGCTTTTGTTGTTTAATTGAGGGCAAAATCGACTTCTCAAGTTGAAAAATATTACTCCTCCCCTCCTCCTTATTTTTTTCGGATTTTTCACTTTTACTATAAACAACCTCGTGCCACGCACGAGGCCCATTAAGCTAAGGCAGTAATTTACCCATGAGATTATTATGGGTTTCATAATATGTACATTGGTAAGGTCACTTTTGTTTAGGTATCCTTTTCTTGTTCATCCGGTTCATGATAGAAGCATCATTGTTTTATATTTTACTTGTTTAAACCATCATATGTGTGCAGGAAGAATTGAGAAACAATACTTCCCTTATAATAAAAAAAAGGGAAAAAAGGAGTAGTACTACGGTCTCATAGCATTGGGTTTTTCCGCCTGTGGGATATGCATTGTGATTTATATAGTAAATTTTTTTAAAAAAAATTAAAAAAAAAGAGTCGGAACACCAAAAACCGGTGCATAGTAGAAGCACCCCTGTTTTATATTTTACTTGTTCGGACCATTACCTGTTTCAGGAAGCATATAATAAAAATAATTCAAATCCCAATAACAAAAACATGTACATAAAAAGAACACAGAAAATCAAAAACACATTTTTTTAATATATTAGATTTATTAAAAAAATAAAAAATAAAAAAGAGTCGGAGCACAAAAAATAGTTGCATGGTAGAAGCACCATTGTTTTATATTTTACTTGTTTGGACCATTACCTGTATCAGGAAGCATATAATAAAAAAAATTCAAATCCAAATAACAAAAACATGTACATAAAAAGAACACAGAAAACCCAAAACATTTTTTTTTTTTGGATGAACCAGGGTATCCACCCGCGTAACTGGGTGACTAATCCCTCGCACCACAGTCGGGCCCTTTAGGGGCGATGCTCCCAGTAAGGCTTGCTCCATTCACATGCGCCTCGGGTACAATTCGAACCCGCGACCACATGCTTAAGGGGCACAAACAACTTCCACTTGTGCCAACCTCTATTGGTCCAAAGCATATTTTTTTTAATATATTAGATTTATTTTTAAAAAAAATAAAAAAAATAGCCGAGAACCAAAAACCGGTGCATAATAAAAGCATCTTGAAAAGCAGTACTTAATTTTTTTTTTTAAAAAAAAAACAGTACTGGTTGAGTACTGCTCATGGGTCCCACGGTGGGTGTTCCCGCCCGTGGGATACCCACGTTGGTTTATATAGTATAGATAATAATAATAATAATAATAACAATAATAGAATATAGAATACAGATAATAATAGATATAAATTATTGTAACATCCTGTTTTTTTTAATACTTTTATTAAAAAATTAAATGATTTAATGTCATGATTTTAAAATTGGAGTGTCAGAACAAAATTTGAAATTTCATCATTATATTTGAAATATGTTTAGATTGTTTTATTTTTAACTTTTAGGCTGATTTTAATATATTACCGATATAAGTTATATTCAATGACTTATTAAGTATAAATATGTTACCATAAGCTTTACAAAAATAAAAGAGTGTTTTTATTTACTTTAATTAATATTTTAACAGAGAGCTCAACTAGCAAGCCTTAGAGGCATTTTCGTACATTGTTTCTTTAAAAACATATGTTTAATTTAATATTTGGAACGTTCCTGTAAATTTTAATAGCATTATGAAACTGTTTTATTTTTAGCTCCAATGTTGATTTTAATATATTAATGGTATAAGTTATATTTAATGACCTCAGCGAGATTGTTAAATTTGTTAAATAATGCAAGGCACGAACTCAGCACAGCACATGATAAAGATTATGCAACAAAGTCAAGTGCAACAAATGGAAATAATGAAAAATAAGTGAGCAACACATGGAAGAGTGCAATTGGGCAAAAGGAATCAACAGCTCTCAAAGTAGTGTAATGAACACTCAATAATAAACTAATGAAACTTGAGGTGCATAATATTCACTCTCTCGATGAAGTGTAAGCGAGAGTTCGAATTAAAAGAAAAATAGAACTCACTAAGGTGTCAGCGAGTACACATATTTTACATTCACACTTGGGGCCAGTGAGTATTTTTTTTTTTAAATACTGCTCGCTAGTGGGTCAGCGAGCTGTGTAAATTTACACACTCGCTGACCCCTGAGCGTGCTATTTTGATGCATAAATCTCTTGGTTCGCTCCAAGGTCAGCGAGTGCGTAAATTTACACAGCTCGTTGACCCCAGCGAGCAGTATTTTTTTTGTTTTCGAATACTCGCTGTCCCTCCAGCGAGTATGTTATAAAACAAGAAAAAAAGGACAATTTTGGGTTTTGACAGAAAAAGGGAGTCAAATGATTAAACAGGGGGTTAATAAATTAAAACCCTTTTTTTGTGAACTTCCCAACCAATTCATTTTGCTATTTTTAATTGACGGCAAAATCGACTTCTCAAGTTGAAAAATATGACTTTTTCTTTTTGAACTTCACCCTTTACTCATTGGCCCCCACCACCTGAAACAAAGTCGGATAAACTATCGATTTACATAAGGCGGAAGAATTACCGATTACTTAAAAGCGAAAATACTTCCGACTTTTAAGAAGCGGAACAGTTACAGTGTTGAAATCTCATAAATGCCCCTCCGTAAACCTTCCACCTCCCTTCTTTTTATTGTTTTATACGTGAATGAACGGAGGAACAATTTTGGTATTATAACAAATTTTTAATATTTTTCGCCAGATGAGAGGTGGAATACTTTATTTTATTTACGACTTTGGAAAGACGGAAAATAATACGACTTGCATAAGACGAAAAATGTTTTATTTTGTTTCTGCCTTGTTTCAAGCGGAAAGAATCTTCCGACTTATTTCAGGCGATGGGGGCCAATGAGTAAAGGTAGGATTCAAAAAGAAAAAGTCGAAAAATATTCCTCCTCCAATCCTCCTCCTACTCGCTTTTTATCTTTATCTTGTTGAGATTTTTTATCGATTATTAATGAAAATAATTAAATTTATTAGTAATAATAAAGATATGAAAAGTTGATATACTTTTTCAAAGAATTACCTTTATAATTATTATTAAAATTCTAAAATGTATTTAGCAAATAAGGATGTTTGTAAAAATAGATAATTAAATGTTATTAGAAATTGAAATGATGTCTTATAAATAAAAAAAAATATAAAAAAATCTTATATATAAAATAAAAAATAAATCATGAAAAATTCTTCAATCTTATTGATAAATTACTTTTTATTTTTTAGGAAATAATTTTTTTTTATTTATTTGTGTGAAATATTAAGGCAACTTTTTAACTTGGTTAAACATGACTTTAAGAAGGAGTAATTAATTAATGGAAAATGCTAATCAGTGTCCTAAGGGTTAGGACACTTGTTAAGGAACTAAAAATAGTATTTTGGCATAGAAAAATGTGATTTTTGAGATTTTCTAGAGTGATTAATGCTAACATATGATTGTTTTACCACCTTTAGCACTTGTTAGCAAAACCCTTAATTAATTAATTTAATAATTTAATTAATAATTTTCGTGTTTCTTTTTACTACTAATCTGCATCAACAACGACAATAGTGTTTTGAGCTTACACAACACACAAGAGAGTGTGAGCTTCCACTACATCTTCTTCTTGCAGTTTCACTCATCTGCGATCCAATCAAGAAAAAAAAAATATATCACTGTTAAAAAATGAGCAGTGAGGAGAGGTGGTGCGTGGTAACCGGAGGCCGTGGCTTCGCGGCGAGGCATTTGGTTGAAATGCTAATCCGGTACAACATGTACTCCGTTCGCATCGCCGATTTAGGATCCGCCATTGAGCTCGAACCCTCCGAAGAATCAGGCATTCTCGGCGAAGCTTTAACCTCTGGCCGCGCCCAATACATAACCCTCGATCTTCGCAACAAGGAGCAGGTGTTGAAAGCGTGCGAAGGAGCTGAGGTCGTGTTCCACATGGCTGCTCCGAACTCTTCCATTAATAACTACCAGCTTCATCACTCCGTCAATGTTCAAGGTAAAAATCAAATAGTAACTGTAATAGTGATAGTAATGACTCGTTGTTCTTATTTACGTTACTTTTAACTGTTTGGATTTTATTGAGATCTTTTGCTTTTGTTGGAAGGGACGAAGAATGTGATTGATGCTTGTTTTGAGCTTAAAGTGAAGAGGCTAATTTACACGAGCTCGCCGAGTGTTGTATTTGACGGTGTTCATGGAATTCATAATGGAAATGAAACATTGCCTTATCCGCCTTCGGTAATTGCTTTTTTATAATTCTGAAATTGGGAGTGGATTTGGAGTTTTATCCGTTTTTTTTATTTAATTATTATGTAATTGGTGGTGGTGTGATTTTTGAACCGAGTTAAACTGGTTTCAGCACAATGATCATTATTCTGCGACTAAAGCGGAGGGCGAGGGATTGGTTATTAAGGCCAATGGGAAGGATGGACTCTTGACATGTTGCATACGTCCTAGTAGCATTTTCGGTCCTGGTGATAAACTGCTTGTGCCTTCGTTAGTTGATGCTGCCAGGGCAGGGAAATCCAAGGTAAATGTTGTTGTTGATTTTCCTATTGATACGGATTTTTAAGTGTGCAACTAGCTTGATTCCTTTGTTGAGCCTAGTCACCAAGGTGGTGTACTCGGTCACATAGACTCTTTGGATAAGTTTATGCTAAAGGTTATATTTTGTTTTGCATATAAAGTCTTGGTAGATATTTTGCACATTTTACTTCTTAAATAGTAACTAATTTTAAATAGGATCCATCTTATTGAGTCAGAAAGTATACACGAATTGAATGAAATTGGACTGCAAATGGCAAGAATTACTTTTTGCTTCATGAAACTTGGAAGGATTGAAAATGGTTGTAGACACTAGACAGTATGCATACTTAACTACTTATTAGATGAAGCTTTTTTCAACCTTACTTTCATTCTTTAACTTATATTTCTCTCTTGACCAGTTCATTATTGGAGATGGCAATAACATCTATGATTTTACGTATGTTGAAAATGTGGCTCATGCCCATATATGTGCCGAAAGAGCTCTTGCTTCAGAGGGGACTGTTTCAGAAAAAGCTTCAGGAGAGGTACTGTTGGAAGATTTTATCATCACTTTCTTAGTCTGTTTTGTTTAAATGTGTAAATGAAGATTAAATGGCAGACATACAGAGAAGGCGATGACAATATGTTTTACTAAGTTTTAGATGATACAACTCCATTGTTGAAGGGATATTGGTTCTTCACAGCTGTCCACCCTTTAAGAAGTAAATTATTGATAAAGCGATGATGGCATGTTGAAGGGTACAAATCAGAAAACATTGAAAATATACCTTTTAGGCAAGAATTTTCATGTATACCTATTTAGTTAGATTCAAAAATCAAAACAAATTTTTGTATTTCTTCAAAAATTGATTTGGGTTTCTTGTTCTACAGTAGAAAAAAAAAAAAGGAACCGTGTTAATTTGCACTCTAAGTTAGGAAACCTAGCAATTACTGAAGCCTTTTCTCGCTAATGGATATTTGATTTGTAGGCATATTTCATAACAAATATGGAACCTATAAAGTTTTGGGAGTTCATGTCACTGATCCTGGAAGGTCTTGGATATGAAAGGTAGTGTCGTTTATATTGTTAATCATTGGATTTCTTGCTCTTATGATGTAACCTCTCATTTTTTAATTGTGCTTTCCCTCTGATGTAAAATCAAGGGTTCAAAACTAATGTGATTTACACATGAAACTTGACAAGGGTATAACAACTACAACAACTAAGCCTTTGTCCCACTAGGTGGGGTCGGCTACATGGATCAAACGACGCCATAAAGGCCTATCATAAATCATATCTTTTGACAAGGGTATATCTATTAATAATTTGCTAAAGACACCAATTTGAAATCCTCAAAAAGAAATATTTATAAACACACAGTAGACCTGTAACCAAATCCTAATCAAAACTGAAGCTAAAAAAATAAGCTATAAAGAATTCTTTAATTTTCTACTACAAAAATAACATAAATTATCCTAAATTATGATTTTCATTTGCATCAACTCTGTTCTGTTATAGTAAAAACAGACATGCTGGCAGTTTGGATCTGTCAGGTTATTCATAAACTAGTTATGTGGCCGTCGTTTTGGCTTTGCTTTGGTGCAAATCTCATGGACTTTTTAGAGATGTTCATAGGGTAGATTTGCAGATAGATTGGCATGCGGTGTTGCATGACCCCTTTACATAATTTTTAGATGATTCTTTTGTTCTTATGAGGATTTCTTATCCTCTTATTGTAATATTCTCCATTCTCTTCTAATAATATGTCCCTTTTTAAATAAATAAATAAATAAACTAGTTATGTGGCTAAACTCATTTGTTCTATCATATGAAAGGTGCAAAGTTAAGTTGAATTTTGACTTAGACATCAGCATAAGGCTGAAAATACTATCAAATTTATATTTTGGGATTAAGGATGAAAAGAGGAAATTTGCCTCTGTTATCCCTCTTCTTACTGGCTTTGTCATTGGTGAACAGGGTTTTGTTTATGCTAATGAGAAGGATATCAGCTTCCTATCATAATTAATTACTTATAAACTTTAATATTTCTTGTTTTTATATCTAAAAGAAATATGGAATATTACAAGTTTTTATCCTATGTGTGTGTGTGTGTGTGTGTGAAGATAGTTAGTATGATGTTATCAATCCCATTTCTTCGTTATCTGAGTTTAATTAGTTTGCAGGCCTAAAATAAAGATCCCTGCCTTTGTTATCATGCCAATTGCACATTTGGTGGAGTTGATATATAAGCTGCTTGGCCCATATGGAATGAAGGTGCCACAGTTGACACCTTCAAGAGTAAGACTCTTGTCTTGCACCAGATCATTTGATTGCTCAAAAGCAAAGGATCGCCTTGGCTATGCACCCATCGTAACACTACAGGTATGATGTTTCAAAAAATTAATAAGATTATGACAAGTTCTCGGATTCAGAAACCATAAAATTATGGATCATTTGGAGTTAAAATTATCTAATATATTCTGAAATCTAGTATAAGATCTTCCTACCTGCATGGATATTTCAGTGCATAAATGTTCTTATATCTATTGCAGTGAGTGTATATGCTAGTCCTAGTTCTTGCTGGGGTACTTAACATATAACGTGATTGTAATAATTTTTCTTGCAGGAGGGTCTGCAGAGGACAATCGAATCATACCCGCACTTGAGGGCCGAAAATCAACCTAAAACTAAAAGAGAAGGTCCCTCAAAAGCTTTTGTATACCTTGGAAGTGGAAGGGGTATGAATAATCAACTATACTTAATTGACCTTCTATTTTTGGCAAATATGGAACTGTTGTTTGTTTATTGTTGGCTTGCCTTTGTTGCAAAGGAAAATTAAACTATTATTTCACAAAGTCACATCTAAAATCTAAAAATGAACACGTGGCTGCTACTCTTGCACTGATGTGCCATTTGGTGGAGTGATTTTGATTGTGGTATAAATCAGGCTAACAAGAACATATTGATAGACCTGGAGATATACATTTATTTTCAGGGACGATTAAAGTTGGTACAATCCTGACAGTTAGTGCAGGAAGTTGTAGTTTTGGCTCACAATAGCAAGTCTCTATCAAATACTTCAAATTCCATATCTTTCGATCTTGCCATGAAGCATTGCATTTTGAATTTGTACTAAAGTGTTGTTTGTGGTTGGTTTGAAAGCTCTAAGAAGACTGAAACTTCAAATTTTAGAGTTCACAATTTAATTCAATCCAATGGCTTAAATTTTGTAAATGGTTATCATTTATTTGCTCAGTAGACAACAATATCAGATCTTTGCTACTTACCAATGCAATCATGTAATGAGTTCATGCCGGGAGTAGTTTTACAGCTTACACATTTAATTATCTATACATTTTAATTGATTTATTGATTTGCAGTTGCTGACACGTTGCTTTGGAAGGATAGAAAGCAAACTTTAACCACATTGTTAGTCCTAGCTGCAATATACTTCAACTTCATTGCATCTGGGAACACCATAATTACCGCTATTTCAAAGCTTCTATTGTTCATATCCGTCTTTTTATTCATTCATGGCATTCTACCTGCAAAAATGTAAGTACAGTATCAACTGTTGAACATTTCTGACTGTCATTTAACATTGTATGGTACCATTAACATATCTGATAATGTTTGGTTGGTATAATAACTGTAAAGATGATCCATCTGTTAGAAGCATTGCCATTTTTAATGTGAAGATAAATGGTAACTATCACTGGTACTTATATTTATGCAGATTGGGGTACACTCTGGAGAAAATACCCACATCATGGTTTCACTTGTCAGAAGATAAGTCACAACAAATCGCTCTCTCCTTGGCCTCATCTTGGAATTTTGCTGTGAATGTTTTAAAATCCCTTGCACAAGGAAACAACTTGATGCTGTTCTCTAAGGTATCTACACCGTGTGGCATATTTGCCTATGGAATATATAAGATGCTTATAATGATTTTCATCTGATTTGTAAAATTCTAAAGGATCACTGTTCACTGAGATTGTGGATCTCATAATTTTGAAACATTTTGAAATTTTATTCATGTGAAATTTTGTTTATATGCAAGCTTACATATCCAGACTTTTCAACTTTCTAAGTATAAAGTTTTGTAAGTATCAGATATGCTGACACATCTTTGCCTTGTTGATTAATAGGTTGTTTTCTCTCTGCTCATTCTTAGCTTGCTTGGAGGCTTTTCACTTCACAGCTTATATATGATAGGTTCGCTATCTCTCTCATTCACTCACACGCACGCACACAAGACACAGTCCCATATATTTTGGCACATGCATGTGCTGATAAGAGTTTTCTGCAAAGAAATTTATACCGGTGTGCTTGTTCCATTTAATTGAATTATTTCTGCAACCAATGAAATTATGGCAGTTGGTTGGTTAGTGTATATTACGTAATTAATAATTGATTAGAGTTATCAATTTCTAAATCATGTTTGATGTTTAACAACTGTGTAGTTCAAACAACATCTGTAATAATTGCCGGTAGATGCCTAAACATATATGATCAGCAGTCTATACCTCCTTTCTTTCCTGGATACCTCTAATTTTCAAAAACTACTATGTGATGATTCCTATTAGTAATGCTTTTGAATCAATTAAAATTGGAAATGTTTTGAGTTAAATTGATTTAAAATTCAGATATTTTATTTGAAGCTCATTAAAGTTGGATTTCATTTTATTATCTTATATTTTTACCCTTACCAGAAGTGGTTAGATGTAACTGACTACTAATCAAATAGTCCATCATTTTACAATCTTATCATATTGTTTAAAACTTGGAAGTTCTAAACCAAAAGAAATGAAATTCATGGAATTTTAGAAATCATTTTCACAACTTTTGTTGTTATAGTGTTTGTCACTGTGCCATTGCCACTCTGTTCTCTGATTGGTCTCACCAATGTATATTTTGTTTATCAGCCACGCAAATGTTAAGTTATTGGATATTTAATACTAGTGAAACATTGTAGGAAAACATGTGTTGTCCAAGTTTTGTTTGAATATACAGTGCCTGGATGTGATGATACTAATACCAGTTTGTTTCTTCTCATGGTTACAGGACTTGCCTTTGCGTTCGCAGCTTTCTACGTTTATGAAAAGAAGGAAGAAGACATTGATGGCATATTCATCAATATACATTCTTTTGGATGCAAGTTGAAGTCCGATTTCACCAGGAAGTTTCTTCTTTCAAAGAAGATTGATTGACAGCTTGTAGCATCAAGTTTTTTTTGGGTTAAGGTGGGCAGTTGCTTCTTCATTTACTCCCTGTCAGAGTTCCATGTAAGACTGTACACTAATGGAAATTTCATATGCTTGATTTTGTTTCTCTTTTTCAAAAGATAAAAATTCAAAAGTTGGTTTGAGGAGTTGTACTCCTCAACTATTGGAATTCAGAATTCTGACAAATGACGATGCCCAGGGTTGGCTCTCGAATAATTGGCTGTCGGGAATGGTTCAAATTAACAAGTGCAGTGGCTCTAACATGATTTGCCACTTACATGCCTCTTTCATCGCCTTTGCCTAACTGGCTATATTGGCTTCCTGGACACTTGGAATATTAAATGATGAATATCAGTTCTCCTAAAACCATCTACTGTGTGAAAAAGCAGCCATGAAATCTTTGTTGTATTTGACCAATATCCATAGGGCATTGATTGAGGCGAGACTAAATCTGAGGCACTCTCTATTAGAAAACTTCTAAACAATTGCTTTTTCTGATGTTTGAATTTTGATCCTCCAGAAGACTCTCTTAATTAATTGCTGGTTCTGATGTGCGAATTCTGATTCAGTTTCTAGTTGTGTGGCCTGCTTGGTGCTTACAACAATTGGTATAGAAATAGAAACTAAGATATATGAAAGGAGACCACGCTGTTATGAGAAAATGGGTAATGCACTTACGGTGTAAAGTTTTTTATACCATCAAATGCATCATCCATTTATGATTGTTGACTTTTAAATTAAAGTAATACAAATGAATGGTAGATGATGGACTGATGGTGTAAAAAACGTCAGTGCATACCCATTAATCTCCGCTGTTATTGGGTGAATGGACCTGCGCATACGGTTCTTTAACTACTAATTGATCCTAATTTCTACTTTTATTCATATAAACATAGTGCAATAAGAGTTCAATTTAATTTTGTGTTGATTTTATTAGAAAGGAGTTATAGTTATAGGAAAATGATATGTGGATACCAAAACTTAAACACTATTATGTTGTTCTAATTTTTTAATGTATTTTAAGGAATGTGTTTGGCATAAAGAATTTGATGTTTAAATACCAGTAATCGTAATAATTATAAGAGTACATATATAAATTTTATACCTGTTAGGGTAAATTATTAATTTATCTTTCTTTCCATCGCCTGAATTATAACAAGATTCCAGGTGTACATTTGATTATAAGGCTTTTCTGGTGTTACTTGTTAGTTTGATAAGATGTTGTGATGTGCCAAGCTCATTTAACCATTTAGTGTTGTTTAAAATGGATGTATGACCTTGGTTGTCGGAGGAATCCTTCTGTTCTTTTGTTACAGACTCACAGTACTGATCCAAATTTAACGACAAACATCTCACTACTTATAGAATGATTTCTCATGTTTTAGGATTTTTTGACTCAAGGACTTGAGGAATTAAGGACCTGTTTCATGGTTAGTACTATGAGAGAGTTAGGACACGATAAACAATTTTATCTTATTGTAATCCATGGTTTGACGATCTTAAAGGGTAGGATATCTTGTTATCTATTGTTAGGATAAGTCTTTTTTATTGGTAGCATATCTTGTCTTGCTTCATTGATGTATTTTTTTATCCTAAAAGAGAACTAAGTTAGAAAGAACTATGGTATGATAGTATACTCTTGATTTTGTTGATTTTTTAAAATTTAATCAACTTTTTTATATGAATGGAGTAACATCTTCTTGCTATCCCCACCACCACCTATAAGTAATATATATATATATACTTCCTTCAGATCTAAATGTAAATTCTCTCTAATTTTTTTTTCCTTAATTTAAACATTTTGTCCAATTTTCAATAGTATTATTATTTTTTTTCACAAAAACCTTTATTTACTCAATTTGTTTTAGAGTCCTAATAATAATTATAGAGATGTTTTTTAAAATATACTATCAAATATTTATATTTATAAAACTTCCTTTCTTAGGATTGGAGGGACTTTATGTTAAGAATTATATGTAATATTACATAAAGGATAATTTATATTGGGCTTAATTTTTATTTTTTTTTTGGAAATGCAGTGAGTTGTGATTCGTTATATTTTTTTCGTTAGTTTTTGTCATTTTATATTTTGAAACTTAAATTTTAGTTTTTGTCGATGATCTCTCAACACTACAATTGACCACATCACTAATTGATATAATACATATCATATATGGTGCAAGCCACGTCATCACGTGGGATTACTATCGAAATTTCATAAAATAGAAAGACTGAAACCAAAAAAAAAAAAAAAAAAAAAATATAAATCCTGAAGTCAAAACTCACTGCATTTTCAATTACCAATAACATATTTAAACTTTTATATTATATCATGTTATTATTCGGTAATTATGTCATGTGGAATATTTGATTGAGTCTCATTTCACCAATTTTTCATGAGAATCTAATTTGTGGAAAAGCTCTTTAGTTTAGTCTAGTGTAAGCATTTAATCTCGAAAATATATAATAAGTGTCTATTCAATTCAAATAAATTATTCATATATGTATTACAAAAATTCATTAATCTATCAAAAAAAATATCATAACCCCTTTAAAAAAAAAAGCATTTACTTGAACAATAAATTATAAATATAAAACTCTTACCCAAAAAAAAGAATAATAAATTGAAAGCATAAAAAACAAAGGAAAATATAACATAGTACAGTAACATAAGAAATATAAAATTTAATCAAACACTCAAAGCAAACCTAGTTCGCGCCGCACCGTATCTGCGCACAACAACAACCACCACCACCAGTGCCTCCTTCCTTCCTTCAGCTGCAAAACCCTTTTTCACGGCGGTTACATTCTCATTCTCATACTGAATAATAGCGACATCGAAAACAATCATGGCGGACGTTCTGGTAATGAAAGAAATTGAATCCACTGCTTTACGTCTCGGAATCGACCTCTCCACCATCGATCAGCATTCCATTCACCTCCCTCCTAACGACAATGTCGGCATCCCAAGGTATATGCTTATATTTAATTCCAATTTAATTTTAATCTTTAAAACCCTAGGCAGTGAAATTTTATGTGATTTTGTTTTATAACTGTGTAGTGATGATGAGGATATTCTACAAGAGGAGAATCTTGAATTTGAGTCTGGATTTGGCAGCATTATAGTCGTCGACAATCTCCCCAATGTTCCGCAGGAGAAAGTCGAGAAGCTTGAAGGTGTTATAAGGAAAATCTATGGCCAGATTGGTGTCATTAAGGACGATGGTCTCTGGATGCCGCCGATCGATCCTGCGACCGAGAAAACTTTGGGTTACTGCTTCATTGAGTTTAATACCCCTCAGGTATTGTTGTAGTTTGGATAACGTCGTAACTTTATTTTTATATATAGAGTTTTTTACTTTTTTTTTAGTTTGTATTGGATTTAATGTTGTTTGTTTTGGTGTGGTTGTTTTAGGAGGCTGAGCTTGCGAAAGAGAGGACTAATGGATACAAATTGGACCGTTCGCACATATTTGCAGTTAGCATGTTCGATGACTTTGATAGGTTTATGAAAGTACCAAATGAATGGGCTCCTCCTGAAACTAAGCCATATGCTCCAGGGGTAAAGATTTCTATCTCTTTGTTTGATCTTTTGATTATCCTTTCAGGTCTCATGAACCATGCTTTTTGAAATTGTATACGTGATTGCATTACTTGTTTGGATAGCTTTCTGATTTTGCAATATGTGCTTGTATAAACTTGTGATTTATCATTTCGTAGCTTTCAATGTGGGGCCTTGTAACTTTTCAATATTTGACACGCTCTTCGGTCTGTATATCTCAGGAAAATCTTCAACAATGGCTCACTGATGCAAAAGCCCGAGATCAGTTCGTGATTCGTGCTGGTTCAGATACCGAGGTTCTGTGGAATGATGCTAGGCATTTGAAACCTGATCCTGTTTATAAGCGTACAGTGAGTGGACATTATATTTCCATACCTTGTGTTATTTTATATTTTGTTAGCGAACCTTTCATTATCTGTCTCTCTCCTTTACATGCTTGTGTATTGCTGCTGGCCCCGGATGTTCATATATTTTCTGAATCGCAGTATTGGACCGAAAGCTTTGTGCAATGGTCGCCTCTGGGAACATACTTGGCAACAGTGCACAGGCAGGGGGCAGCTGTTTGGGGAGGTGCCACAACCTTCAACCGTCTCATGCGTTATGCCCATCCACAGGTTTTCTTCAAGCTTCATTTTGCATTATTATTTGACACTTGCACTTTGAATTTATCACGATTTTCAATTTCAATTGAGAGCATTTATATTAATATATAAATTGCAGGTAAAATTGATTGATTTTTCACCCGGCGAAAAGTATTTGGTAACCTATAGCAGCCATGAACCCAGCAATCCACGAGATGCTAATGTGAGTGATGTCTTCTACGTGTTCTGCTGTTGGTAGTTTTTTATTAACCTTCTCTAACACAAACTTTCTTTTTGTAGAGAGTTGTGATAAATATATTTGATGTGAGGACTGGTAAAGTGATGAGGGATTTTAAAGGAAGTGCTGATGATTTTGCAATTGGAGGTGCTGGAGGTGTCACTGGGGTGTCATGGCCTGTTTTCAAGTACTAATATCTTGTTCTTTAAATGTCTTGATACTAAATTTTATGCAAGTGTTTTAGCTTCTTTCATGGGCCTAATGTATTCAAGCTATTATCTTTTCAGATGGAGTAGTGGTAGAGATGATAAGTACTTTGCAAGGATGGGCAAAAATGTACTCTCTGTATATGAGACTGATACGTTTTCACTTGTTGACAAAAAATCATTAAAGGTTGAAAATATTGTGGATTTCAGCTGGTCTCCAACTGATCCTATTATTGCACTCTTTGTTCCTGAAATGGGAGGTGGTAACCAGCCTGCTAGGGTATGTTCATGTTTTTCTTTCCTTTCCTTTCATGCTCATGTGCTGAGGTTTTGTTGTTTTACGTGGTTAAAGGCCTTAGGTTTTTTTTATCAATTATTTTAAGTTTATGTTCATTGGTGTATTTTTTAATATTTTAGGTAAGTTTGGTTCAAATCCCCAGCAAACAGGAACTCAGGCAAAAGAATCTTTTCAGTGTCAGTGACTGCAAGATGTACTGGCAAAGCAATGGAGATTACCTTGCTGTTAATGTAGACCGGTTTACAAAGACCAAGAAAAGCACATACACAGGCTTTGAACTTTTCTACATAAAAGAACGTGATATACCTATTGAAGTTCTAGAGCTGGAGAATAAGAATGACAAGATCATTGCATTTGCTTGGGAGCCAAAAGGCCATAGGTTTGCAGTTATCCATGGTGATAATCCTAAACCTGATGTTAGCATTTACTCAGTGCGGACTGCTCAGCACACTGCCCGGGTTTCAAAGCTCACGACTCTGAAGGGCAAGCAGGCAAATGCTCTGTTTTGGTCTCCGGCAGGTCGCTTCATTGTACTAGCAGGGTTGAAAGGCTTCAACGGGCAGTTGGAATTCTACAATGTTGATGAACTTGAAACCATGGCTACTGCTGAACATTTTATGGCAACAGACATTGAGTGGGATCCAACTGGAAGGTATATCCAATTACATAGTGATATTGCTTATAAAGGAAAATGTTTGTGTGCTAATCTTGTGTAAAATAAGTCTACAGTTGTATTAATTACAGTTATTAAGTTCTTGATTTTAGTTACTTGACCGAAAAGATACTTAACCTATGTTTATGAGTTACATTTGTTTGTATTAGTTATACTTTTTATTCTGCAGGTATGTTGCAACAGCTGTGACTTCAGTTCATGAAATGGAAAATGGTTTCAATGTATGGTCTTTCAATGGCAAGCATCTTTATCGGATACTAAAGGATCACTTCTTTCAGGTAATTACATCATTGTTTGCGCTCGATACTTTGTTAGCCAATAGCCATTATATGTGTAATTACAATGGTGGACGGAAATAACTTGTGAATGTTCAATTCTTTTTGTTTTTTAATTGTATCAATTTTTGCAATTGCAGAATTTGTAAACATCATTAAGTTGTTTCGGCACCCGAAAGCTTTTGTTCTGACAAAATATAACCCTTTTATACTTCTTTTGATAATTACGTGTTTAGTTCTTTCTGCAGATATATAATTAATTTCGTGTACTCTTTGTTTTTCTTTTCATATACAGTTCTTATGGCGTCCAAGGCCACCATCTTTCTTGAGTGCCGAGAAAGAGGAAGAGATTGCAAAGAACTTGAAGAAGTATAGTAAGAAATATGAGGCCGAAGATCAAGATGTTTCATTGCTGCTGAGTGAGCAGGAGCGTGAAAAACGTAGGATGTTGAAGGAAGAGTGGGATAAGTGGGTCAATGAATGGAAGCGGTTGCATGAAGAAGATAAGTTATATAGGCAAAAGCTTAGGGATGGGGAGGCCAGTGACGAAGAAGAGGAATACGAGGCCAAGGACATAGAAGTTGAGGAAGTTATTGATGTTTCAGAAGAGGTCCTTCGCTTTGAATAGAGTCAAGACTGAATTTTATTGCTGGAACCCATAGGATTTATAGTTTTAAACACTCAATTCTAGTGTCTAGGTTTTAAGCAACATACTCCATTTTGGCCTTTGTAAAACCCAATTTTGCCTAATTTTTTGACGGAAGTTTTCTTTTCCCCCTTCTAATTTATTTAATACTTTGAAAGACAATTTTTTTCGCTGTTCACTTTGGGCAAGGGCAGTTTCACTCATATTCCTCATTGTCAAAATACAAGGAAAATGAATAAAGATAAATGTTGACTTATACTCTGGTTCTTGAAATATGAAATTTATCATTTTCTGATTTAAAATTATTTTTTTTTATTTTCTTAAATAATGTCTTTAAAATAATTATATGGATTAATTAAAACTCGGAAAAAATATATAAGGATGGACCCAAAAGTGAACCGGTCGGCGTGGAAGTGAATTATATCGTCCGAAAAACTTTTATGTTCAAGGTTTGAACTTTGAAGGTGGAACCCTAAAGTCATCGCTTTGGGGAGATATCTGTGGAGATATCGTCAAAGACCAAGGACTGATATTGTTCAAGGAGGATAATTATGCTGCCAGACTGATTGGACTTGGCTAAAGATACTAATGTTGAAGGTAGCTTGACCTATGGTATGGGCCTAACTCTCTGAGGCTGACTCAATGTGTGTCCTTGCTCCCATTCCATGTATATGACATGTGCTGTTTACAGAAGAATCCAAGCCAAGGAGTGGTGATTTTTATCCACCCTTTAGGTTTAAGAATTTATATTGAATTATGTACTATAAAGCTATTTTTCTTTTGATTTTTGTCTCCAGCTTTTGATTTATCCTCATTTTTTTTAGTAACATGGAAATGCATGTGCTGCAATGGGAGTATGAGACAGATCAGAGGACATGTAACCACTGAAAGCCAAAGACAAAAAACAATGCTATTAAACCTGTCTTGTTAAACTTAATCTATCAATGCCTTCTATAATATTCTGACCACTACTATTCTCCATGTCTACGTCTCTGTTCTTCTCTGTTGAAGTTAACATCTTCGTTGACCGCATCTCAAATTTTCCTTTTTCGTTCTTCCTCTTCCATCCTTTTGCATCTTAGGCTTTTGTACCGTCCATGTCTCCATCCATTTAATTAGGGCACTAGCTACCATTGGCAATGCATGTTCTATGGTGGCTTATGCATGACTACGCTTTTTATGGATTCACTTTGTCAATGGTTTAGTGCATAAAAATCATTACTATATATCTCGAAAGATCATGAGCCGCCATGAAGTCAATGAGCATGAGCCACTTAGTAGTCACTACTCACTACTATATAAAATAACGATAATAAAGGAGCTAGCTCACATATTTTTAACAATAATATAACGTTAAAGTATCAAAGTTCCACATCGATTGAAAATAATAATATAATGATTCAGTCATCTTTGCTTTTGTTGATAAATTGGCTTTTGAGATAGACTTATTTATGGTTTTGGTCTCTAAAAGTTCAACGTGTTTTGGTTTTATTTTCGGGAAGTTATTTTGACCAGGACTAATCCTTAATTTTCCAAACATTTTGGTTTTGGTCCTCTCCGTTACAAAAAATCAGTTATTTGCTGACATGGTTAACGAAAATTCACACCAGCTGTCATGGGGTGTGAGGTAGCACCAAATAGGTGATGTGACATGGATGATTCAAACCTATGAACTCAAAATTTTGCATGCGGGACCATTTTGCGTATCAGACCATTTTGCGTCCATGGATTTGTATCATCCAGTTTATATCACCTATTTGGTTTCACTTCAGACCACATGAATTGCTGATGTGATGTTCCGCTAGCTACACAAACAAATAACAATTTTTTACAAACGGATGAGACCAAAACCAAAATGTTTGAAAATTTAAGGACTAGTTCCGATCAAAATAATTTTTAGGGACTAAAAACAAAACACGCTGAACTTTCAGGGACTAAAGACATAAATAAACCTCAGAGATATATATGGTATTGACTATTGACATTGGATACCATTAATATTAATTATTTGGCATGACCTCATCCATTGCATGAGTCAGTTTTTTTTATTAGACTTTTTGAATTTGGAAATGTTGATTTCCTCACATATGATTGTCTTTGGTCGGGTATGCTTATGCTACCGGGGTTATTGTTCTATTATCTTATGACTTGTTTACCATCAACCTCACTTAGTCACTCTCATAAATTAAAGAATGATGATATTGTTGATAGACGTGTATGTAGATTTAAATGTATGTAAGCAAATTAAAGGGATAATATATAAGCTAAGGGGGGCCGGGCTGTGTTTGGAAAGGGACTGGTATCCGTGAGAAGTGGACAAAGCTAAAATCACAACTCATCAATCTATCACAAGTGAATTGCCAACGGCAGCTAGCAAGTTCTTAGCTTTTCTCCATTTTCATGCAATCACTTTTGAGGGTGGTCCACTCATATCACTGGTCCTAGCTAGCTGCTGTTTCTCGGAGACGGGGGCTTCAGTTACGTGACAAAGACACATCTTTGTGCAAAGAGGATTTTGTGCATGACGATTGTGATGATACATACATAGTATAACACTACTGAACCATTTGGATGGTTTGATTATTACAAAAATAGGAAGTGACTTTAGAGATATGAATTTCAAAAGAATAAGTACTGCAGAAGGGCATATTGTCGATTTCTTTATTTTACTGTTAGATTATAAAGTTGACTAATGATGATATTAAGCAAACTGCTGGTTAACCTTAGCTTGTTTGGAGGGGTATAATTGTATTTCTAGAAATTTTATATATTGCCAGGAATCTCATTGTCATGAATATCATTGCCTAGAATTTTAGAAAATATGTTTGATTGACATCTATGATCATTGGGAATTAAGGGTTAACAATATTTTCACAATTAAGGAGAGGTGGGAATATTCTCAAGCTTATTCGTGGGAATGAAAATGAACAAAAATGAACATGGGAGTGAGAATAAAATTTACCTGGGAAAGCTTTATTCCTGAAAATATATTTTTTGTAATTTATATCAAACACCAACATATTTTATAACTACATTTCATTCCTGGGAATACAATTTTATAACTCTAAACAAACGTTCCCTAAGTTTAGGGATGGCAACGGGGCGGGAAATAGGCGATGAGTACTTTCCCATTCCCCATCCTTGAATTCCATTTCCTCCCCATCCCTATCCTCAAATCCCACCCTGAGGAGAGATGGTTCCCCATCCCAATTCCCCACTACCCAATGGATTTTCACGGATACTCACGGGGAATCTAAACATATGCAAAATATTTAAAAAGTTTCATAACTTTAATTTGATCCGATATAAAATTAACTCTGTAGAATAGAATTTTTAAACATGTATAACGCAGAAAAATAATCATTAAAATTTAGAAAATTCAATCTAAAAATATGATAAAACTAAACAAAGTCTTAAATGATAGTTTTGTCACCCACATACACATAACATTTGAGGAATCCAAAAGTGTCATCAAAATTGAGATTAAAGCAAAATTACAAATTGAAATAATATTTCAATAAAAAAAACTTTAAATTTGTAGTTGATTTTTGCTTTTAGCAATGTAGATGAGGTTTTCATTAGACACATCTTTGCTTTAAATTCGTAGAATTGTAGCCTGTAAAACAGTATAAGAGAGAAGAAAGACGAAGAAGAAGGCGATCAGAAGAAGTAGGGTGATATATAGGGTTTTGAATTTCTAATTTTCTATTCTAATTTTTTAATTCAAGAGTCTAATGTATTTTTTTAAATTATTATTATTATAATAATAAATTTGAAATTACAAAAACACCTAATATTAAATCTATATACAAATAAATTTATAGGGGCATATGTGTAAATGTTCGAGGACGGGAAACAAATCTCATTTCCCACCCCGAAATTATTCAGGGAGAATTTTCCCTCTTCCCCATTCCCACATAAAAAAATCCCCGTCCATAAGACCCCAAACAAGACAATCCTCGTAGGGATCCCATTCACTGTATCAAATTGTCATCCATGTCTAACTTACATATGGCGCAGGTTGAATCCAGAGATAACGTGCAGATCCCATCAACTTGCTTCCCAATCCCAAGTTGTTTTTTTTTTTTTTTTTAATTTATTTATAAAAATCTCAAGTTTGTTTATAACCGAAATGAAAAATATTAACCACGTGTAATTTTTACACTTCGAAGACAATTACGTTAGAGTTGGATAAAATCACAATCTTTTCTTTTTTTTTTTTATACCAACCGATACTCGATCTGCTTTACCCAGAATCTGACTCATCTGATCTGATCCAATTGACCTCGCACTAAGCGGTAAGGGTCTCCCAGCAGGAGGTGCTCCATACCCAAGACTCGAACTCGAAACCGTAATTGGTTAAGGGACCAAGTGAGCTACCACTTGACCAACCTCACGTTGATGATAAAAATCATCATCTTATTGTTAATTTGTTGCATATACAAATGATAATGATTCGAATAAAATAATAAAAAGAGAAAATAGGAAATTAATATAATAGTATACTATTAAAATATCTTTAATAAAATAATACTCACTGTCTCATTATTTTAATAAAAGTCAAAGTAGTCAACAAAAATAAGACAATATTTTTTGATATAATGCATGATTCTATTTTCAAAATAAAATATTATGCATGATTCATTCATTAGTTACAAATTTCTATCACACAAATTTTCATATTATTTTTACAATTTTTAATATTTTTCATTAATTATTTTTAATATTTTTAATATAATATATAATCTTTAAGATTTTTCATTGATTGTTTTTACTTTGATTTGAAAAAAAATTACACTTTTTTTATCAAGATAATGGGACGTAAGAAGTATAAAATAATAGTAAAAATGTATTATTACATTATTTGTAGAAAATAAATATAATAATATAAAAACACAATAAATAAAGTAATGTATTATTATTGATTAATAATGTCTTGATTTTTAGAAAAAAATACTACAACTTTATATTTTTACCCTAATTTAATATTAGAGTAACTTACAATGGGTAATATTGAATTAACAAACTTTTAATTTAATTTTATTATATATATATACTCTTAATTTATACAATAAATTATTTGTTAATAAATGACAAAAAAAAGTAAATAAAATTAATAATGATAAATATGAAATATATATATATATATATATATATATATAATTTTTGCTATAATAAACATCATAGTATACTAACGTCACAAGAATAAAAATAAAAATCCCTATTTATGGTAGACACACTCAATTATACTGTGTATCAAAAATATCTTACCGTCGATATTAAAAAAATTAAAACCCCAAATATCATACTTAAAAAATACAATCATTTAACAAGAATACTGGATTTTGTTAGTGTAGCCACATTCCATTATATCACTTGTCATCATGGTCTTTTGAAGAGAAAAAAAAAATAATAAATAAACCATTACCTTTTCTTACAAGTAGTGCTGTCAATTCAGTAATCAGTGTCTTCATAGGACTGCAAGAAATTCAAGCAGCTATAGGTTATGATGATTAACAAGAAAATAAAATCGATCATCATCAGAAATGTCATAATCTGGCTTAGCTTTTTTTCTTTTGGCATCGCAATAGCTTTTCTGGGTGCATTTATTATTATTATTATTATTATTATTATTATTATTATTATAGTGTAATATTTTTTTATTAAAAAATTCTATCTAAGTCTTGTTCTAAAAATAAATTGGTTTCCTCTTTTCATTTATTTATAATCTTAAGATAATTACTTTTTTTAATAATTGATTGCTTTTGTAAAATAAATATATAACTTGCTTTAAGTAATTAAAAACACTCAAAATAAGATGTTAAATTTTAGTGATAATGGTGTGGCAACAAAATGTTATCAAATAAGTCTACAAAAATTCAAGAGTTATGTAGTATAGTGTAAAAATAAGTTTTATTAACAAGGCACAACACAGTTGGTTGATAAACGACTGAATTCTTTAAGTATGATATCATAAATTCATTTTTTACTATCGGTTAAAAAATTCCCTAAATAAAAAAAAATAAAATTAAGTTTTAAAAAGATTTAAAATATTGCCAATTGAATTTCTAAAAGAATCAATCTGATATATTTCTAAACTTTGATGAACTTATATCCCTACTAGGGATAGCTAGGATCATATTATCAATAATCAATCTTCTTTCACTTGAACCAATTTAAATATAAATTATAATAAGTTTTTTTTTTTTAAATTATTGCTATATCTCGCTCTTAATACTACACAAATTAAATATTAAATGAAAAGGTAAATGCAATATTGATATTTTTGTTAGACCACATTTATCATCCATCTACCAGAGATAATTTTATTTAAGTCCGTGTAAGACAGCTTAGTTGGTGGCTGCAGGGACATTTAAAATTTCCGCCTTCCCAGGTCATGGGTTCTAGTCTCAGACCTCCCATGTAAAAAAAAAAAAAATAATAAATTGGGTATGATCATTATGAACGGTGAAACTTTCCCTAACAATTGTTTAATACATATAGTTGCATTTCATGTGATTTAGACGAGACATTTGGTTAAGCTAGAAGTAGCATTTTTTTTCTTGTTTGTTTAACTTCAATCTTATAAAAAGTTAAAAAAATTAAAAATTAAATGCATTGAGAAACAAAATTTATTATTTTAGGAATGTTAAACATTTAGCTTTGCAATACAAATGTACTAGTTTTTTTTTTCCTATTATCATCAAACTCGTAGATCAAGAAAATCCTTATTTCTTCTTTAATTCAAACAAAATGTATCTTGTCGCATTATCATGAAATCAAATCCAAAACTTCTTATTAAACTAAAACAACCTATTATTAATTAATGACAAATGCTAACAAGTGTTAATAAGTTAAAGATAATAAAAATTCATAGAAAAATGTGATATTTTCTATTATCGAGATATGGAAAAATATTCACTCATGATTGATTTTCCATTCCTAAAAACCTTAACAAATGCACTTAAAACTCTTGTTAGCAAGACCCTTAATTAAGTTATGCAATTGGTGGTAACCATGACAATTAAGTCCGCATTAGTGGAATCCGCTTGGATTTAAGAAAAGATATTTAAATTATGCAACTGATTGACTTCATAATATATAAATTATCATTATCATGAATCCAATCAGTTGCATAATAAGATAAAGTTATAATATTAAAATATTTTTATATAGTTTCAAAAATTGTAATTTGTTTTGTTGATTTGTGTGATATAATTAAATATGACATGAAGAGAAAGAGTATTAGATTAATTTTGTGAAATGGACAAAGGTAAAGTGTGATATTAATATGTCCAAACAAAATAATGCACCAATTTAACAAGTTTATGAAAGAAAGAAGATACTACAGTACAATCATTGTATTGAAATTCAAATTAAGCTTTCTTCCCCATGCTTCTTTATGTGCAGTAGTACAACTCAAGCACTCTCCGACCACCATGTGCAGGAGCAACACCAGCATCCATGCGAGTGCTGTCGGGTCGGGTCAACTCTCAGAAATCACGGTACACTTAATGCATTCAACACACACAACACCTTTGCGCTCACTTTAAGAAAAAGCCAATACTCACTCCAACTTCCAAACTTTTTCCCCTTCTAACAAAACAAAACCCCGTGCAGTGTTCTCTCTCTCTCTCTCTGCCACTTTAAAGTGTTCCATTTCAATTTAGTTGAGCCAAGAGTTGCGCTTCCCGTTACACATTTCTCCTTCTTTGACTCGCTTTTTCTCGTCTCCCTTTAATCACATGCATTTCCATTTCTATCAGAGATTTTTCTAATTAAAGTACTTATTTTTTTATACACTGTGTAAAAAAAAAAAAAGAAAAGCAAATTAAAATCGGATCCACTGTTTTCCTCACGAATAAAACCACTCTCACTCTGATTCTGACTACTCTGGCACTTGGTCAGAGGAGGACAGAGCACCGCATTCAAAAAAAATTCCCCTTTTTTCTTATTAGTATTATTGCTCTGTTTTCTGCATAACACAACAAAAATACAAATCACATCATTTCACTATTTTCATCTTAAAAATTCATTCTTTGTCTCCAACTCTGCAACCCCTTTTAATTCATCATTCAGATTCCCTTCTTTTACCCCCATTCCTTTGAAAATTTTCAATTTTTGAGTGGTTTTGATTGCTTTGCTTCGTTTGGGTTTGTTCTATATAAGTTCAGCTCTTCCTACAACCAATTCTTTGTTGTTTTCTTTTTTTTTTTTTTCCATTCATTTATGAATTTAAAGTGTTATTATCTATATGCTTTGTGGAATTTAAATTGGTAGAAACTTTGATTATAAATAATAAATAATAATAATAAGCAAAAATCTTTGTTATGGGTGGTGATGGTAGAGTTGAAGTTGTGAGTGGGAAAGGGTGTTCAAGGCTGTTTTCATCTTCATTCAGAGGCTTGCAACCATTGGAGCCAATGTCCCCTGCTTCATCATCTTCTTCTATGGCTTCAGAACAAGTGCACGTGAGATCACGTGCTCCTTTTGATGGTCTTGTTATATGTGTCACTGGTCTCTCTAAAGGTTTGGTTTCTCAAAATTTCATCTTTGGTCTATTTGACTTCCATGCTTCATATTGAATTGTTAAGTTATTGAGTTACTTGTATCATTGTGTTGTTTTTTTATTCTTTGGATTATTATTATTATTGTTGTTTTGGCAGAAGCAAGGAATCAGGTGATGGAGGCTACACAGAGATTAGGTGGTCAGTATAGCCCTAATTTGCATCCACAATGTACTCATTTGGTGGTTCAGATATCCTTTCCTCTTTCTATATATCACATGATTTTTCTTGCATTATGATAATTGATAGGGAAAAATATACATGAAGTTCTTATCTTCTAACTTTATTGGTTGTGGAAGAGAATAGAGTTTTTCTGTACCTTGTCAAGTTTTCTACTTCATTTAAATTTGATTGTGTTCTGTTTAGAAAGATCTTATCTCATTATACTTTGAGTGGATCTTTCACGAATCATATCATGAATCATGATCATGATGGTTTCATGTCATCAATTTTTCCTACCAATTGATATTCCTATAGTACATTTTGTGCTTACTGGTTCAGTGCTGTCATGAAATCTTTAACACTGAGTACAGCTCTGGTGGGCGCAAGTTTGAGCATGCGCTAAAGCATGGAGCAAAAAATGGACTCTTCATTGTCACGCTGGGTTGGTTTGTTGATAGTGTCAGGAAAAATGGTAATCGAGCTCATTTAATTTTTTTTTTATCCACATGTTTCAGATTTCGGTTACCTTTCTTGATGATTGTTATGACCTGAATGTAATTTCTTTTATCTGCTTCAGTGAGGTTAAGTGAATCACATTACAGTGTGAAGAGTTATGGGGATAATAATATGCGCTTGGATGAAAACTCTTGTCTTCCTGCAAAAATCCATGAAACCAAGCATGCTAATAATGTTGAAGAACTTCAAAGATTTTCAGGGAGAGAATCGGACAGAAATTTAGAGTTAACATTGTCTGGTTCCTCCATCTATGTTGATCCAGGCATTTCATCTGAATTGCGAAATAAGGTAAAATTATATTTTGTGATTAATACTAGCTTCAACTTGATATGAGTTCTGTTATTCATAGGGTAGTCAGTATCATTTTTCTGTTTCATTTAAGCTACTGTATTATTCAAGTACTCTCAGTGATCAAATTTAGATACTTTTGCACGTTTATAGGTTGTTGAGACTGCCTCAAGAGATGGTGCTAGGTTGGTGGAACAATGGTTTGTTGGCTGCAATGTTAGTCATGTAGTAACTGAAGGGACATCCATCCAAAGATATCTTGGATACTCTAGTAACCTCATTACAGTACGTGCTTCTACATTGTATTTTGATCCTTATCTAAACATGGAGAATGTCTTTTAGGAGGCATGCAAATTTCTGAAGCTCAGACTATTTGTTTGAACCACAATTTTGCTTTTTAACTGTGATAGTATATCTTCTGGAACAGATTATTATTATTATTTTTTTTACACTAGGGAGCCTCTATGGTATTATTTATGTCACAGTGAAGTTATTTGATATATGTCTCAGCCACTGTGGATTCTCAAAACAGCTAAGGAGAAATGTCTGCAAAGGCTTGTTCATATGTCTGCTGACTTGGCAAGGCAAGTTAGCTTGATGCTTGAAGACAATAATGGCATTTCAGGGAAGGTAATTTCTTAATATAATCCTTTACAATTTTGAAATTCATCTTGTCTTATCTTCTATTGTGCTTTCTGGTTCAGTATAACATTTTCGTTAATATGCAAAAACTAATGTTTGACTATATCAATGGTCATGTTTAACGTCAGGTGATACTCAGATGGTGAGCAGGTGTCTATGGTTGATAGGGATATAGGTTTTCATTTCTTACAATAAAAATAAATAAAGAAATTAAACAGTTAAATTTATGATGCTGATGCCAAGATTAAAGTTACTACTAGTAATATAGTGGCTGAAAAGAATTGGGTAATTGATAAGATACTTTATTATTTATAGTTCCCTATTGGATAAGATTATAAAACTATCAGGCATTTGGCTTAGATGATGAACACTTATGATTTTGGTCCTAATCATCAATTTCCAAATTGATGTGTACAACTGATCATGATAGTTTGTTCTTATGATGGATTTGAGGATCCTTGAGATGATAATCTCTATAATATATCCCTCTTTTGTTTATTTAATTAATAATTTTTGCAGAAAAAGAAGTACTTTTTTTTTTTTCATAATCAAATTTCATTAAAAGGGAGTATTAAAGGCACTAGAAAATGAAGAACTATTTATAAGTATAACACATGGATAACTTATTTGCCTGCAAGACTGGTGAAGATGTGGACCTTAGTATTATTAGTGGAGGAACATACTCAGGTCAATTAAGTTTGTGTTATTGAATTTAACTCTAACTGACACATAGTGATTGTACTTTTTATTCTCATATTGTGGTGCTAAAGGTAGCACTTATAGTTATGGTCAATACCTTTATCTTATTATATTATTCTATTGTTTTGAAGACCTAGATTCTCCCCTCTTTCCATTGGATTTTGATATGTATTTATTGGCATATTAGGAAGTAACAAAGCAAAATGTCCACGGCAATCTTCAAAGTGGGGAAAGTGAACTTAGTTACAAAGAAAGACAACAGATTGTGAATTCTGCTAAAATTGGTGTCAGAAATCGACGTGGTCGTCGGATGCAGGTCGGTCTTTCATTTACTCCTATCTTCTTTGTGGAGCTTAACCTTAACACCTACCTATTGTGGTCCTATAAGTACAAACTCTTGCGCTATTTTTTTTCTTGTTCCTACTGTGTGTGTGTGTGTGTGTGTGTGTGTGTGTGTGTATATATATATATATATATATATATATATATATATATATTTCAGATGCCACAATTTCACCTCTATATTTTTAGCTTTCTACTATCCATGTGATTTGAGTTAATAGTTCAACACATATTAGAGAGTAGAAAAAGGTTTTTTCACACTTGAAATTTCAAGTCTATGAACCTTGGGCTCACTCTGGAAGATTTATTTCTAGTGTCATCCACTCTTCTTGAGTTTCTTATCCTTTTCAAGTTAGTATAAGAAAAGTAAATTGCTCTGTTGACCTCCGCTAATTTCGATATAAAAATATGTGCAAGTATGGCTGGGCACAGTGCCATAGGTAGAATCTGCTTGCTGATATTTTATAATTTTTTCTGTAATTCATCAACTGGTTAATTTGTTAAGTCAATTACCGAAGGGCTCAGGATAGCTGCAAACTTGGTTCCTAAGTGACACATGGAAAAGGCAACTTCATTTTGTTTTACTGCTTGGTATACTTGGTTTCTATAAAAATACTAAAGATTGGAGCTGTGGATTGATTGTTTGTTCGATCTGATCATGGCTTTGCAGACTTGTCAGACTCCAATACGTCCTTTAACGCCCAACAACCTGCTAGACTCCATCTGCTGGTCAATATCTGACCCAACTTCAAGTGCTTCCATTTACACAGACTCTTCCAGTGTTGAAGATCCTTGTCATAATCCTACTTCAACATTTTTTGATGGAAAAGAGGATGGCAAGGACTCAGAAGCTTCTTTTTCAAATTCCACTCGCTCTCTGACAGAAAGGTTGTTGACTCTTTCTTTGGCCTAAGTGTTATATTTTTAACTCAGCTAGTAATAGATATGACAAATTATTGAATATTAAGATTTTTTTTTCTTTTTTTTTTTCCCAAATACGTTGTATCAAATTTATATACACAAAATGTTTTACAACTATGTATGCGATTTATGTTGCTATGTTCAAATTAGTTGAAATTTGACTTGCTATGAAAAGCTATTTTCATGTTAAAGTGTTAGTCACATGGGGAGAGTTCACAACCTCAATCAACTCTTCAACTCATGCTTCCATCATTGTGTCTTTTTGCAGTGAGAAAAATGAGTTAATATTCAAAAACCACTTTTTGACCGTACTCTTTCCAATTGACCGATTCTCCGAGATGGGTCCTTCTTCCAGAACGTTTTTCAGCCACAACGGTTTTACCTGTCTTCAGGTGTTGGATTATATACATGCATTCTATCAGGTAGAACATTTATTCTTTAAGAAATTTGCATGCCTTATTGTTTTTCCCTTATAATTTGGTTTCTATGGTTTATGTTACACTACCACTAATCAAATAATGTATGTGATGATATACTTTATGATAGGAAAACATGTCAAGGCAAGAAATAGAAGCTGCAATTCACACTGATTCAAGACATGCTGATAGGCTTAGATCAGTGTACTCAAGTAAGGAAACAGAAGAAAGTGGCTGTGTGATTTTCAAAAGGATTGAATTCTTGGGTAGCCGCACAAGTTTTGAAATGTTGAAACGTGTAACGGGGGACAACAACTCCAATGTGTATGAACTATTACTTAGGGCTTAAGGCAATTCAGCTGCAAGTTACAATGGTGAATGGCTTAGTAACTGGCAGCTTCTAAATTTTACAAGGATTGTGTATGTTACATGAAGAAATTAATGTAATGGAATTTCTCACATTGGTATGGGATGCAAAAATCTCCAAGTATGGAATGGGAAAAGTTTTGAAATTACTAAAAGTGTCTACTTGCTAATAATGTGTATATGGATAAATTTGTAACCCTCAGACTAATATAATCGGAATTGGATCCCCTATAATCCAAAAATTAAGTGCTGATGGTAAACCATATTTATCTTAATATTTTAAGATTTAAATACTTAGCTTATTTTTTTCCAAAAAAAAAAAATAAAATTGAAAGACAAATCCTATGCATTATTATTATTTTTTTGTGCTCGGGGAAGTAGAAAAAACAAAAGTAGAGTCATTTACTCCCCTTAGTGTTATTGGCTTAATAAGACAATGTATGGAAATTTTAATATCAACTTTTTCTTCTATCACTCACACCCAGTCGGATGAGTTATTAAATTTTTTTTACACCATTTTTTTACACGGTCGGATAAGTCATTCAATTTTGTTTATACAAATGGATTATCCAATGGATATCAGTGAGACGTGTATTAATAAAACTTCCCAACAAAGTATTGATAACAACATTCTTCGTTTGCCTGGATCCAAATTTTACTTTTTTGAAGCTGACAAACATTCTATGATAAACTAGTAATACTTGGAATAAGCTGCCAATCGTATCCTCTTGAATATTTCACAACAAATAAGCTGCCAAATTATATACCAAGCAAGGCAGTGCCAAATTTTATTTTTTATTACTGAAAATTTGACAAAGGGACATAAATTTTAAGAGTAGTTTAAGGCTGGAATTTAAATCAAAGATGATATCTACGGTTGCAGGTAGAAATCTTGTCACTTAATTTATGGGGTGAAATTTCAATTTCGAAAAGCATTTTTTGGGTCATGCTTATAATTTTTTTATAAAAAAAAAAAGAAAAAGAAAACAGGGTCAATGCCTTGACTAGTTACACAATGCATGCACCATTTTAACAAAGGGGTATCAAAGAATCTGGCCAAGAACAAGCTAAGTCAAGTCACATTGCGCATGAAGTTTTAAGTTGAGAATAAAATTAAACCTCTCAGTTTGAGAATAAAACTAACACGAAGAAAAGGATAATAAGTAAAATAGTTTTGCTAACTCCTAAAATTCCCTTTTTTATTCCTTATAACTACCCCCAAAGCAAGATTTTTTTAATATAGTTTTCTCGATCTTTTTCACCACTTATTTTATAATATTATGAGAAATGATATATCTTCCTAACAAATCAGCCTATAAACTTTCCTAACCACACACGAATGTGACACGTCACTTGTAATTCAATCATTAACAAAGAGAGTACCACCCATGACATATCACATTCATACGTGGTTATGAAAATTTGTAGGCTGATTTGTTAGGAGGATATATATTAGTGCCACAAGTTTGCACCCCACAAATATAACCTATGATCTTGTACCATTGATATGAGACAATTCATCAGATCAATGGCACAAAACATAGCGTTTTTTGTGGCCACAAAATCATGACTCTAGCTATTCTCTTCTGTTCTCTGAATCCTTTTCCTTTCCATCCAAACCTTTTAAAAACAAAGCCTAATCATTTCTACTTTATAGAAGCAGAAAGACTAGGGGAACCGGCAATCTTAAGTTTTCGCAACCGTTGTAGCTCATAAAGCATTTGAAGTGCAGCAGAATCATGCGAGCTCTTCTTGTCGGCTCTAGCTTCTCCTTCACATTCTAGGGTAGTATCATTGGGTATGCACAAGCTAATTTTCGACGTGAAACAGTTCTGTCCCTGGGTTCCTTGCAGACCTTCCAACCCTTTGAATAGAGATCTGTTGTAAATAATACTGGTCAGATTAAACCACCTCAATCAACATCATGTTAAAGAATACCTTAAAAAACATTGATTAAGAAATCCAAATACAAGTTTAAGTTTTTAAAGTATCGAATGCACCACTTTAAATTAACAATATCATTTAAAATCCATCACTTTTTCATATTAAACCAGTTGATATGCATAATGAGTGGAAGATGTAAAGGTGACGTAAACAAATCCACGCAAACAACTACTCCTTATGCTTTATCCCTTTATACCTTTCGTCTTTTTTATCTTTTTTGCAGTCCATGTTAGTATAAGACTTGAAACGAGAAAAAGTATATTAGTTAGACAATTCACCTATCTTTATATGTTCAAAAATTATCAGAAACTAGAGATGGAAAGTACAAATTAGTTAGTGGACTTGCCTATCTTTATATTCTGTAGAATCAAATTCAGGCAATGGCCACTGTAGTTTCTTGCACAATTCATATAGTGTGGTCCGAGGTCCTCCCTTCTTCATATTAATTGAGCCAATAACTGTAACACATGAATACACAATGAAGTTAGTCTATAGGTAGTTATAAAGTTATCTCCTTGGCCTCAGGATAAAAAGTGGCAAAATCAACCACAACCACAATAAGCATCAGCCCCATTAAAGATAAAAATGAACCATGGAAATCATTCGCTTAGGACTTGGAACTAAACCACCTCAAACTAGTTTCCAACAACATTTTTAGCTGTATTTATTATTGAATTTAGATTTTTTTTAGGTTTATTGATTTTAGATGTTAAAAGCAGGAGTGTAATTGTTGAAAGAATTCATATATCTCACATAACCGGAACTGATATTTTCAGTTCTTCATGACAAATTTAAAATCTGCCAGAAGTATATGCATTGCTAAAACTGGGCATACAGCAATTGCATGCAAGAGTTGTATAACCATAGCACTTCAGCATGCTCCGATTTCCATTTCAGTTTCTTCTCAGAACCTCAAAACACTGAGCATGTGAGACCATGAATCCATCAGTTGATGGAGAAAGAGAGATAGAAGATAAGGGGGTGAGGTGAACAAGTGACCTAAGCATTCAAACAAACCACAAAAAAAGGATAAGGGAAAATTCTACCAGAAATGAATATTATGTCATAGGAAAGACAAGGCTCAATATCGAAGTCAGAACAAAAGTGATTGTGCAAACCTGGAATAGACGCACTAAGATCAGAGTCTTCCATGGAAAGGTCTTTGAGAGCCAAACAATCAGCTGGCACACGTGCAGTTGAGTTAGTTTCATCCACTTTGGGCCTTTTATGTGCTACTGGCTTTGAGGTATTTTCATCAGAAAGCCCAAGATCATCTTTTTTTCTCTTTGATGCACTACTGCCATATGAAATTCCCTTCTTCTGTAGAATCACAAGTATAAGCTAAGTGGTCAATGAAATATACATGAAAACTAATAAGCATAACAGCAGCATGCAACAGTAACAGAAATAAACTAATCAACTCTACAAATTAACTTCCACATAAGAAATTAAAGCCCTTCCAAGGCAATCTTTTTCTCGACGGAAGTTGTGCTGGTAAGGTGGGCAGCAAATAATGTGAGAATAATTTTGCGATAGTTCATTTATGTATTTAGTGCCAAAGTAGACACTGGCCATTTATTTCAACCTTGTTATTGAATATGAAATTCTATCCAGTAGGCTTTTTTCAGTTAAAGAAGATAGGGAGTACCAAAAGTTCAGTTATTGGAAGAGAAAGAATTAGAAATTATGCAGGGAGAACAGTAGGTGAAATATTTTAGAGATTTTGTTCTCTTGTCCAAGGAGTTGGGAGCTTATCTTTATCCATTCTATACCTTCATGAGTGCATATTTCTATAGTTCATTGAATATTTGCCAGTATCGTTACTTATCTACAATAAAACTACCCACATGTTTTATGATCAGGAAATATTTTTTTAGTGTTTTTCAAGCAACTATTGGCTTCTTTAAAAAAAAAAAAAAAAAAATCAGTTCTAGAGGAGTTCCGAAACTCTAAGTAGGTGTGAGATGAGAAGTAACAATATCTCTAAATATGAAAACTTAGATGAACCAGATTATAACAACATTTATAGATAAAGCAAAGAATCTACACAAAGCTTAAAAAGAAAACCTTGGAGCTGAACCAGAAGAGTTCAGAACAGAACAAACCTCAAGGTCCTTCAACAAATGAAGAGCAGCTTCTCCTTTTGCAGTTTTAGCATTTTGCCCCTTTCCCTCTCGAACCAACAGGGTATCATGCAGCTGTACACTAAGTGTGGCATGCACCACGGATCCCTTCTTTATACAACTTTCTTTCACAAAACACCGGAGAAAGTCACATAATTCATTTAGTTCACGCCATGGAGGCAGTTCAAGTTTATCAGGAGTAACTATGGGAGATAGCAGAGGGTTGAAAACTTCCCACACTTTGTCAATACTGAGCTTAGTATCAATTAGCATAGCTCCAGCAATGCTTTCCACTAGATCTCCAAGTGGCTGTGTCGTATATAGCAAATGATAAGTAAAGATCATTGATAACAAAAATAACAATGGCACAACTTTGACGGAAAAAAATCCCAAATATATGGTTGAAACCACATATTTTGGGAGTTAATTTGATCCATAAAAGAAATTCTTGATTTGGAAATTTATAAAATATGCATTAATTTGATTTTTTTTAACAGGCAAAGTTTTTGACTGGGAGGAGGAAAGGGAAAATTGTGGAGTTGCCATGGATCAAACTCAGGTGCTAACACTTTATGTCTCACATTGATTTGATTTTAAATCCCTTTTATTTAAGTTATGTGCATGTAGAAATCCACTCAAATCTGGTTGAATTTGAGACTTTGAGTTAATTTATTTAATTAAAGTTTCAATTATTTGATTTATGATCTTGCCTTTATTTCTTTGCCTATTTTTCCACTATTCTAAGTGATACTAAATTAAAATCATTAAAATAAAATGAATTCAATTCATCTTTAAGGTGCTGCAAACATGGAAACCGAATTGCAAATCAAATTCTAACTATACTGTTCGCGATTAGTTTCAAACATAGGGAACTGGTTTCTAAACCAGATCAAATCAAATTTAATTTTTAATGATTCCAAACACAATAAATACAAGGAGATACGTAACTGTATGCAAAAGAATTAACAATAATGATCACCATAACAACTAACCTTGGGAGCTCTAATGCCTTGGAATGATCTGGTATTGTTCTCGGATTCAGAAATGACCTTTACATATTCTGCTATCTGGTTCAGCAATAATTCTGAGCCATGCAAAAGGTGTCGGTGAAGGTTGTGTCTGACAGCAACTTGGGCAAAATTTTCATTACTGACAGAAGCGGAACGCAGGTCAGTCAATTCTCCTGGATCAATATCTGTGTAGCTCTTATAAAGATGGCATGTGATAAGCAGGTCCAATACTGAGTCGCCAAGAAATTCAAGCCTCTGCAAGAAAATCAATAGTTGTAAGAGTATAATATTAAGGAACTTTCATATGTAAAATATTCAACAAATTAATCTATAATAATTGTAATTCACTCATGAAAGGAATGCATGAAACTTCGTACATACCTCATAACAGCAGTCAATCCCAAGTTCTTTCCCAGACAAATGTGTGATTGCCTCCAGTAATAGTCCCTTGATGGAAAATTCATACTTAATTTTCTTTTCGAGGCTTCTAATCTCATTAACTTTTGGCACATATGCATGGAGAGATGCCGCAGTTATGGCTTCATCAACCAAGGATGGTTCAAGTTCAGCATCAATCCCTAGCCATTTCATAACATGAATTGCAGCAATCAATCCACCGCCCACATAGTATGCTCCTATCAGAGCTTCAACACAATCAGCAATAGTCTTTGAACACATCCATCGGTGGCCCCTGTCACATAACTTCCCAACCACGAATTTTGGATCTTCAGTGTGGAATTTTTCATCTAAAGGCACTTCTTGGGTTTCCAACCCACATTGACAACAAACAGGGTGTATAGATCGTTGTCCTGGAGCAACCCATCGGCGTGGCTCAAATGGTGAGTCTCGGATATATCCCTGTCAGACAAAATGGCAAAATAATCCAACATTAACTCAATCCAAATCCAATGCTTGATCACATCTAAAAGCCTCATAACGGAAGTTTCTTTTGGCAGAAAAAACCTTTCACAATGTAAATTGAATTCTATGTAAACAAATAAAGGCAGAAATTACAATGTATGATGTTCCCCAAAATGAAATTATTTTTCTCAAATTCATACCTTTTTAAGTGCAAACTTGTTCAATAACACCAAAAATAATAATAACGAAAAGAATCATTTGCTCACCTGGTGAATTCAAACATGCTTTCCAAAATTGATTCCAGTTCATCCAGCATAATAGACTTAAACAAATACATCGTTTTGAATCATATATCGTTTTGAATCATATTTCTAAGAACCAAAAACCATTCCAGTGTCTGCACCTAATGATTTAGTCAAAAGTTTTTCAACATGGTATCAAAGTTTTCAACACTCATCAAATATTGGCCTAGTGGAACTATACTTTTGTCCACACTTCCTATCCTTTCGGGATTTCTCATAATCAAGTGCACTAGAAAAGAAAAATATGGTGTAATAATGTCTTGATTGTTGTAGCTAAATAAAATAAAAACAATCATTGTAAAGAATACCTGCAATTTGTGATCTGTTCCCCGTTTATGTAGGGTTGAATTACAAACAGCCATTGATCGCATGCCAGATAACTGTCCTTCATGTTTCTTAGGATACTTAAGAAAGAGGTGACAGCTCATCACATATTTCAGAACAGAATCTCCTAGTAACTCAAGACGTTCCATTGAACACTTTTCAGAACATCTCAAAGTTGTAAGTGCTTCTAGGATCTAACATAGGTAAAAAGAAAAGAAGCCTAAGATTATCATAATGAGCACGAAAAATAAAGAAAGAGTATCTTATCGACATAATCAGACTATATAGAACAAACCAGAGAACTAGGTATGTTGAAATTGGTAGTCTGACCACCTATCTCTTCTCTAAGCTGACTGGATAACATGAACGATTCAAGATGATGCATCAGCGACGGTAGCAAGTACATTGACCTCAAAACATGTCTTTTAACATTAAGAACACACAGAAGCTCAGGTGGAATGTTAACATGCGCGGGCATTTTTGATTGTACTGAGCCAGTTTGTGATGCCTTGTCACGACCATCTGCTCAACTCAGAAGATATCAGAATCGAATTTTTTAACATAGTGCACTGGAATTCCAAGTGCACACTGACAACAATTTCAAAGTTATTATTTGTTTGATTATATAATTAACTTTGCTTAAGTTCTTAAATTCAACATCAACGCCCCAAGTTTAAAACCCTACACTGTTACCCGCTTCAACACCTGAAAATTCTAAACATCCATGCGGTAATACTTATCTATTTTGCCTCTAAGGCTCTAACCCTTGAATCTTGAAAAACCTTATGCAGATTTAAACAGAGACAAGAAAAAGAAAAAGCAATTACAGGGGCTGTTTTGTGAATAACTGGAGAAAAAAAGGCTAACATACAGGCTGTGTGTTCATTGATTAAACTGGAGAAAACAGAGAAAGAGGAGAGTAAATTTGTTATGTCAATATGTTTTCAAGTGTAGCATGCAAAGATATATGACCTATTGACTACACTCTAAAAAAGCTGAGACAAGTTCCATCTGCAGCAAACAATTACAGCCTCTCAGTCTTTTTGAATCCTCGTAGGGTAAAATCTAAAATGCAATTCCATGACTACTTCAGAGGAAGGGGTAAAATGTAATTTCAAAGCATGATACAGAAAAGTCAAATAGCATTAATCACCATAAGATGAAAACTTCAATGAGAATTAACTAACCTTCCTCATGGAAATTCAAAAGAAGATTGTGTGCATTATGACTTTGCTTCAAACGCAACAAAGGTTGTCCTGGATGTCTCAGCGTAATCCCATACCTGATCAGCTCAAGTTGTTAAGTCAAATACATTAATAATCTAGGAATGGAAGGGAAGTAAAGTGAAAAAAGAAAATGGTGGGAGGTGGGGTAAAGAAAATCAAGAACCTTTTGTTATAATAAGTCGAGAAGGTTATCAGTTCTTCCCCAGGCTTTTCACTGTTTCCATCAAAGGGACTTTCAGCAGATAGGTTGCTATCTACTTTAATAATACAATATATCCTCCCACTGTGCACGGCCAAAACTACCACATTGTTTAGATTCTTAACATCAAGCATACAATTAGCAAAGTGAATCATATTTGTATCTTCACATTCCATCTCTGATGAACTGGTATCGCAAGGTGGTGTGACTTTTGTGTCATTGTTACGTTCTCCAGCAACAAACGAAAACCTCTTCCTCATAAACTCAACAGCGGTAGCGCAAGAATTGATTCCAGACCAACTTATTTGCAATGATCCCTTACATGAATCATTCAGTTTCTCAAGTGGTAGAAGCAAATAAAAGTTTGTTGGGCTCCACAATGTGTTTGAATCTTTCTGAAGTAAGAATTCCCTTTCCCTACTTCCCAAATTGGGCCGAACAACCAACCTCCCAAACAAACCATTGAAAAAAAGCTCTTGGAAGCATTTAGCGTTCATCAACTAGTAGAGAACAGACAACAAGGCATCAAGTTAACTTTCATAAGAAACTCTGATCAATGATTTATTCTACCTCAAATCAAACATTATCATTATACCTGTTCAGCATCCAGATAAACTTGCCCACATGATGAGACAGAAGCCTTCACAATCTTTGCGATTAAATAAAGATCTAACTCCATATTTCCCACATCATCATCAAGCTTTGACTCAATCAGGAGAACAAATCCAGAGTAAATTTCACTGACAATATTACATGTGAAATCAAATTTATAAGCATGAAATTTCGCTCCATCAAGTTTGTCTCCCCATGTACCACATAATGCACGAATGCTGGTTGTGCCATGTAACTCTTTTCTTTTTGTGGTTCCAATTCCTTCATATGCCAAAAGCAAAGGAAAATCACAAATGCCATCAGCACAAGTAACTGAATACTTTGAATAAAAAACAAAAATTTGCTAATGCAATAACCAACACATAAATAGAGGTCCAATGGGAAAATGCACAGGCACCATTTACTCCATTTTGAACCTTGAGGTCGAAATGTAAGGTCAGTGAAATTTTCAAAACCTGCAATCATACGCTCCAGTCCACCAATTAAACAGAAATCATTTATCACGTGTGTTCAATAATCTCTCATTTGTCCACATTATTTTTTTAAACTAAAAAATATATATATTTCCTTTTCATACCTAAAGCATACTGACTAATTAAAAAAGAGATTTGTTTTTTGATTTTTTGTAATATATGGAAAAATGAAAGACTACCAGGTGTATTAATGAACTTTCTAGTCAATCCAAGATAACAGAGCGGAGCGGCCGACCCCCAAACGCTATAGAGGGATAGATAGTGGGATTTTACAACATTCAGGGAAACAACAGATTTAATTTACGCTATATAGTATACACATAAAACTGCTCTAAAATACAAAAATACACAAAGTTAAAGGCATGTCAAGGTTTTCACCGGCGGGGTTCGCAAATGCACAAGAAGCAGCTGAGGATTTAGTGATCCAGGGGGCTGGTGGCTTTGATGACGTCATGTCAGAGAAAGATAAGAGACACACCCAAATGGCAAGGCTGCAAGGGAATGCCTTCAGGATCTTTGAAACGCAAAACAGAGCGGGGCCTCATCTGGATCGGTTGGTGCTGCAACAGTGGTTGGGCTAGGCGCACAAGGGAGGAAGATGTGGTGTCATGCGAAGGCGACACGCAGGTTTGGCTTGCGGTGGTTTGCCAGAAAATCGTATACAAGGAGAGTGAGAAAGATTGTGTTTGACGGCTGTGATTTTCAAAATGAGTGTAAGGCTGCTCAGTTCTCACCCTAAATAGCCTTCTGAATCAGGGTTTGCAGGGAGGGGTGACATAACCAAAAAAATTCCACAAGGGGGTCCCCCGGTTATAAGTGGGGGCAAAATAGGTTTTTTGCAATGGCCGCTGCAGCCGGCGGTTCTGTCCACTCCAGGCCGCAAACGTGGCAGCAACTGCCTCTCTCATAAACCATACCACTGTGGTGTTTAGTGTTGTGGCTACCCTCCGCACCATGATGGCACCACTATAGACTCTCTAGGTTAATTGTAATTGAAAATTTGAAATTGAAAAGAATATTTCAGCATAATTTAATCAGCATATTATCTTTACCTGTACCTGAACTCGACTCTTTGTTTTTCACAATATGATCAGCTTCTGAAGGCTCTTCTTTAATGAGAGGGACTAGATGATCATTTAAGGCACCCATTTGATGCAGCTTCTTACAAGCTTCTAAACATACAAGATGCCTTGCCAAATGAGCATCTTTTCCGAAGGGACCAACTATTGTTTGGAAAGGTGCATTAGGCGGTAATGTTAACTTGCATGTATAACCTCCTTCCACAGGCAGAGACTCAAAAGTGGGCTTCACGCGGGAGTATCTAAGTGATAGAACACAATTCATATTGCATGCAGCAGTTGCTGATAAACATTATGCTTCAAAAAGTTAAAAAGCAGACAAGTACTATAGGATGTACACTTACTTATCATGTGGGAGCTTTTCGCAATATCGATTTATGAGACTAACACTAGAATCAGGAGTGACTGATGCTCCAGTAGAATTCACATGGTATGCATTTGTTTTCTCTACAAGAAACACCCTTAAACTAGAAGCATTGTGGTCTTTGTTAAAAGCTGCATTAGTCATTGAGCGCTCACTCCTGATGATGTCAAAGAGTTGATTTCTGTGCTTCAAGTTTCCCCTGTAGATATAAGAGTAAATACAATTAGTATATATTCACATGAAGAGTGTTGAGGGGGAAAAAAGAAATTACGATTTCAATTCTGAATTGGTAAAGAGTGATAAACCCTGAAGTCAGAATACTTACCTCTCCATCATCACAATGAATTGGGAATTAGGCTGCCTACATCTTCCCCGAGATTGGACGTAACTACGAACCGTCTTGGGTAGGTCAAAACGTATCACACAGGAACAGTTTGGCACATCAATTCCTTCCTCAGATACATCAGTAGTAATCAATAGATTGACCTACATAAAAAGGATTAATAATATATGATGTGGTTTTTACCACGACTTGAATCATATGACAGAATGACCAAATACCTCCCCAGTGCGGAAAGAATCCAATATCTCCTTCTGCTTCTTAGGAGCCAGAGCATCAACTGATGTATTGCCTCCAGTTATATAGGCAACTCTGAAATGAGATATCTGGGAGACTTTCTTTACAAACTTTTCCATCACCTTAGCTGTAAGTTTTCTTTCAACAAAAATGAGACATGACACCTGACTAGATTCTCTGTAACATAAAGCATGATAGATTATCAATTCGTCATGATAAGCAATAAATTTTGTTTTGCAAAACAAAACTATTTATATGACCAGTACAGTGGATCCTAAGTTCCATACCCAAACGACTGGAAGATTTTCATAAGTTCAAGTAGTTTTGGAGATATATGTTCCAAGACTGCTGCCTTTGAATAATCAAATTCAACCTCTAAATTATTGTTGTCATCTGCAGCAACAATAGTTAAAAATTAGCGTCAGACTTAATGCCAGTGCAATGGACAAACAAATTCATTATAGACATCTAACATACTGTGATTTATCCAAAAGCTGTGTAAAAAGGTATGTTACTATAATTATTTGGCTAATTATGAATTGAGTAAGAAACTATTTTTCAATAACATTTTGGCTTAACACTGGATTGCTTGTGATGTCAATGCAGAGTGGTCAGGTGGAAAACGTGCAAATGGGCCTCAACCATTCTAAAACAGAGAAAAGTAACTAAAACTCATGATTGCAAAATCTTGATAAAAATTGAAACATCAATATGCATCTTGCAATGTATTAAGACAAATATGTTGTAAGAATTGCATAAAATATGCTTTTGGTAGAAAGAAAATTAAAAAACTAACAGGACAGTAGGTTGCCTGAATGTATTAGACATGAATACTTGCAATCCAAAGAAAGTACGAAGAATTAGATAGGCAAAAAGCCCAAACAGAAAAATAAATAAATAGATTCTATCAAAAAGCATACCAAGATGGAGGGATTCTTCTATTAGGTGCATTACTTTTTCAATGAAAAGTTTACACTGAAGAGAACCATTTCTGTAAACTTCACAATCTCCTATGCTTTTGGAGAAATTCGCATGGCAGATTTTAGCAGCCTGCATTGCATAAACATGGACAGTTTGTTAGTATATATATATAAAATACAAAAAAAAAAGGAGACAAAACTATTAAGCAAATACTATCTTGAGGCTAATCACATACTTAGATGCATGCACATAAACCAGTGCATATAAAGTATAAACTTATTGTCAGTAATATCCCTTTGCTAAGAACATCTGAAGTTATGTCAGCATTGATGTTTCCATTAGAAAGAGAGAAAATGATTTCCATTTTCTTTTTCTTTATGGAACAAGGTTTTTTATTTTTTCACAAAGTTAAGATATTTTGATAAATATGAGTACCTCATAAGCACACAAGAGTCCAAGATCTTCGAGGCAATATAAGATCTTTTCAAGTTTATTGCACATCCGATTATGCAGTTTCTTCAATTTACTGTCCACGCCCTTACAGCTATTTTGCACTAAGCTTTGCCATTCTGACATCAATGCATCAGACTGCCCAAACAGATTAACTTCAGTCAATATCCTTCACTGGAAGAAGATACTGAATGTAGGAAGGAGGGGGAAAAAGTGTATTTTGTGCCCAATATGACACAGAAATACCTCGAACAAGGTTTCAATCTTTGACTTCAAACTCAACACAGTGAACTGTGCTTGGTCATAATATCTACAACTCTCTTTAGCTGAAGGGATATGTACATCCATCTCTTTCCTGTCTTCAACAGTATATCTCTACAGAGACAAATCCAGTTAGCTTCTTTTTTCTGGTATAAACATAGTTTCGCATGTGGACTCATTCAAAAAATAATGAGTCAACATAAAGAAATGACTGTTACCTGAGAATCCAAGATGTATTCAAGTTCTGATATTTGGCCCTCACAATCCTTAGAAGAGGAAATGCCAACTACATGACATAATACATAAATAGTAAGTCTTTGTATAACTCTGGACTCTAGCTGGTAGTGGAAATATGAACACAAAGTATTAGCCCTTTAAGTAAGAGAGGAAGCAATCATTAAGAAAATAATGAATTTTTTTACATGAAAGAGTTGTATAAGGAGGCAGGGCACAACATATCATGGAGAAAATAGTTTTAAATTGCTCAAAAAATAAACCTTCCAAAGTTTGAATATGAAAAAGAAACTTGACTTAATCGGTGCAATTGAAGAAGCAAGGACAAATTGTATATCCATGTTTTATATACCTAAAACTGATATATCATGCAGATAAGGAGAAAATTTTTCAATTAAATATATGTATTAAAATCACAGTTGTCATTAGAATGCCATTTTGTTAATAGTTAAGTGTATTATTACATATCATAAGATTTGGTGACAATGTGATCAATAACTTAAAGGAAAAAATACTATGAAAGTTGTGTATACAAAAAACATGAAAGAAAAATGAGTGATTAAAATATTAATTTCAACTCAAATTTCATAAGATCAATATCACATATATAAAAAAAGAGCAGATGCTTCACTTTGTTGTAGACAAAGGGCACTTGTTAGTGTAGAAAACTTAATAACTGAAGAAGAAATCCTCCCAGAACAGAAATTCCTACACAAAAGAAAAGGCCTTCACTTTTCATGCACAAGGCACATAGGTAAGGCAGATTGAACTGTTTCCTATCCTAAAGGATCTCTAGATCCTATCTGACTCTTGATTCTATTAGGCTGGTTAATTTGAAGGGGAGGAAAAGCAAACTCATCTTCTTAGGTGTCTCTCTTTTATTTGTGAGAGAGACAGAGAGAGATTCAAATTTATACTGGGCACTGTTTTGATGAATAACAGGTTTGTTTATTTAAAATAAGAAAGAAGACAGAGCATGTCGAGATACAACCCATGGTTGTCAAAGTTAACATAGTAAACAATTACCTTTTTTACCTACTGGTGATGCTGTCATCCCAAAAATCTTTGGCTTTTCATTAGCTTTGTGATAGAATTCCTTTACCATCAGAAGACGACAATCATTTATAAATCTTCTCTCTTAGAGAAAAATAATGTTAACAATAATGTACGATGATCAAAGAATATAAGAGGAAAAATTAATGTTTTCTATCACTCACCTCCATTATTTTTGAATAGGGATGCTTGCCAGTTGCTCTATGACATTCATCAATAATCATCAAGCATATCATTTCCATACTCATGAATGCCTTTCGTAAGGCATCCAAAAGAATCTGAGGTGTCATAACCAGTACCTATAAGAGAATTGAATTAATAGCCAAAGAGGTATGCAAAGAACATTCATAAGCTTATCAGCATATTTTATGGAGTTAATTATTAGTAAAACATGTTGAGAATTGAGATTCATGCCAAAGGCTATTCGAAAACTCAATTCAAAGCCAAAAGTTATAATCTTTATTAGTATAAATAATTTAGTGATGTTTGAAAATAAAGGGCAACATGGTGCTACAAAGCTGCTGCCATGGGCAGAGTCACGGTATCAACAGTCCCACAGCTCTAAACCACTTGAGCTGCATCTATTGGACAAACCAAAAGTGACATTGTAATATTGATAGCATTAGCAGTTTCATAAACAAACATACATCATTCTCAGTGATCTCTTTCTCCCACATCTTTAAATCCCACGTATCCACTCCTTTGGCCCCAAAGTACTCCTCGACTTTAAAACCCGTAAGCTTTTTAATATTTATAAATTGCTGCAAAATGGAACCACAAACACCAGTTAGATTTTAGTATTTAACCTCTTGAATGAATCAATCATAAACAACAAGAGTAACATTTCAGTGTTTCACTCACCATGTGCCTTGTGTAGTTAGTTAAATGTGGAATATAGTGAGGTTCAAGGAGTAAAGAACCTAAAAAGGGGAAAAAGGGAAAAACATACCTGGTTGACAAGATTAACGGTGGGAGCTAAGAAAACAATCAACTTTTTGATGCCACTGGACTTGATAGCTTCCTTAACATCTTTTATAAGCATCACAGCTACCAAAGTCTTACCAGCACCTGTATCCAACACTGCTATAGTGTTTCTCTTCCTTGCAACTTCAAACACCTCCAATTGATAACTATAATAAAAAAAAAAAAAGCAAAAAAAAAAAATAATAATAAACACATGAATGCATATATATGCAACATTATTCTCATCAAACACCACCCCAAATTGATACTACAACAAAAAAAAAAGTGCCATCAATTTAAAAATGTCATCACATTGGTCCTTATGAGAACTTAAGAGGGTGAGCCTAAGCGCAACAACAAGGCTGCGTACATCTACACTCCTCGGCCCGGTGCAGTGCACCACCCTTTATTCATTGACCCTTATTGTTGGAACTTACTTGCATGAATGCAGGCAAGCAAATATGCAACATTACCAATATGAAGCAGCAAAAACACAAAAACAAAAAAAAGGCAAACAAATAAAATTGGAAAAAAATATTATTTTTTTTTTAAAAAAAAAGAAGAAAGATGAAAAATTTAATGAATAAAGAAGAGTGTGGTTGATAATAAAAGAAGGTAGCACCTACCTTCTAGGGTCAATGAGATGGGGTGTTGTGGTGGGAGAAGGGGATTGAGAATAGGAAAGTTTGTGACTTTGATCAATCTCCGAAGAAGCCATGTCAAAATTCGGAAGAGATAAAGTCAGTCAAACTTGTTTTATAGAGTGTAACGAGAAGAAGAAGAACGAAAACACAAAATTCGAAGATCGGTGAATGGAAACAGCGTTAGCGTATGAAAGAGTTTCAAGAAGTAGAAAAGAGAGAGTTAGAGAAAGAAGAAACAGAAAAAGGTAAAAGGCATCAAACAGTTTGTGTTGCAAATTTGAGACATAACAAGAAGATGGATACTGAGGAAAGTGTTTCAACTTAAAAGGAGTACAAATTTTTTCCCTTTTACTGGAATCCTAAATTAGTTTTATTATTATTATTATTATTATTATTATTATTATTTTACTACTCCCTTAAGTGTTCTCTTTGGGATAGGGTTTAAAATAAAAAAAATATAGTTAATATATTTTTCTTCTTGTTTTTTTTACGGAAAAAGGGGAAGGGGATGAAAATCCACCAAATTAAATGGTGGGGTACAAAGATCGAACCCAAAATTTTCAACTCCCAAATCTTAAGACTTGTACATGATCATGCTGACTACACCCATTTGTAGTGTTTATCTAATTTGCTATTTATCTATTTTATAATTATATTTACTTTATTCTTGATTTATTATTTTTTTTAATTAAATGAGGATAAAATTGTAAAAAAAAAAGTAATTAATATTGTATTGATTTTTTTTTAAGAAAACCCTTGTATAAAAAAAAATTAATGATAAAAAAGCACTTAAAATAGAACAAAAAGAGTACTATCAAATTAAGATACTTCTAATGGTGTTGTATATCTTCTTCTTTTTTTAAAAGGGTTTTGCTAACAAGTGCCCTGAAGCATTTGTTGAGGTTATTATATATGAAAAAATCATAAGTCCGCATTCACTATTCTCTCGAAAACATAAAAAATCACACTTTTCCATAACTTTTATCTATAATTGCTTACTTAACAAGTGCCCTTAGCATTTTCCTTTTTTTTAATAGCATATGCTCTTACTAATTGTTTTTCAAATTTATTTTTTACATGTCTTTATTTGCCCAACAAATTTCTAATTTAGTTTATTGTTGTTTTATGATTTTTAAGATTTGATCAAATTTTTTTAATCATAATATTAATTTTACTTTTGTTTCTACTTTCTCTTTTAATTACTCCATCTAATCTAAATTATTAACAAAAAGACAATCGAGAGCATTTACTTTTTACAAATTCATTAAAAAAAATGATACTTTTGCAAAATAACATTAAGGGTGAATTTTTTTTAATGAAACAACCACTTTAAAAAAAATATTTTAATAACAACTGTATTTATATGTTTAATAATATAAAGTTGATTTAGTTATTTGATATCACTACTAACGATTTCTTTTCTTATAATTAGGACATGAAGAGGCACATTACAAACAGAGAGGTATTTTAATTAAAATACAATAAAAATTTACTTAAATTAATGAATTCTTAATCTATATATATCAACCCTTAAATATTTAAACTCTGTCTAACAACACGAGCTAGGAGCTTTTTAGCTAATTAGAAGCTTTTAAATTTAGTCAATAAGCTACTAGTCATGTTCGGTGAACACAAATTAGAATAAGCTTATAACTTTTAAAAAATGAGTTTGTAGTTTTTGAAAACTAGCTTTTAGAAATTTCAAAAAACTAAACTAGCTTTCAATGATTCATATACCAATTATACCCTCAAACAAATTTTAAAATTATTTACCTACCCTTAATTATTAATTATAATTTAAAAAAATTGTTATAATAAATTAATTAACTACATAATTAATAAATAAAGAAAATAAACTAATTTAATCATTTCTATACTTTATTAATTAATCATTTCTATAAGTTACAAGTTACAAACTCACAGTTACAAGTTAGTTTTGTCTAATGAAAGTTAGTTTTGTCTAATGAAAAGACAAAGAAAAAAAAACCAATCTAGGACCCAAAATGCAAACCCAAATTTTAGTTTTTTACTTCTATTTTCTTCTCTCTCTCATATTTGTTTCTTGGGGATTTTATTTGTCTATTTTCAGCATAAAAATGGTGGAGTCAATAACTGACCTACGAGCTACGGATATGACACCGACTCAACCCAAGTTAACGCATGTAGGTATGTAAAATAAAAATAGTTGTCTATGAAAGGAAAGTATCCCAAAAAAAAAGAAAATATATAAGTTGAAAAAGAAAAGAAACAAAGCAGAGATAGAGGATAGAAGGGGTTACCAACTAACAGAAGCTAGAAAGGGAAATTGAAGAGCTTTGGCCTTACTTGTTTCTGATGCAGGGAGGGAGGAGGATAGGCCAAGATTTGTGATCAATGGTACAAGCAAAGGCAGCTTTTGAAATTATAATAACTAGTACAAATTAAAGCATGCTTTAATTGCTTGTGTTGCATTTAACTGAGAATGGAAAGTAGTAGAGGACAATGAGAAATGAGAGTTGCCTTTAACTAAGAATGGAGCAACATAGCAACGTTGCATTTTGTTCCTTTTACTTGTTATTTTTAATTTTTTTTTTTTACTTTTCATTTTTATTTTGTACAGTATATATATGGTATTATCTCTAAATAAGGATACGACCATAGAGATGGATTCTTCTATTTTACGGAGTATTTATTTATTTATTCCTGAAATTAAAAATGATAATTACCAAACTAAGGATAAACAGAACGATAACAATATATTTTGAATTTTCATAAGTAATATAGCAACTTATTTACTTTTTTTTATTATATCTAAAGATAAATATTGGGAGCAAACAATTTTATTTAGAGATAATACCATGACTATAGTAAATCGTAAACACTAAAAGCATACATTATTTTCCGAATTTTATTATTTTTTTAATTAAAAGGCAAAAGCAATTTGGTAAAAACATTTTTTTAAAAAAAATTTTACAACCAAAGTTGACTCTAATATTTTTTTGTTGATTTTTAATGTGTTTTAGAAACGGAAGAAATTGGATTATTCACAATCCCGAATAAGATGATTATGCTATTTCATATTATATAGTAAATGTCAAATTCCCCTAATATCAAATGAAACAAAAATTAACAATATGCGTAAAAGCAACCCTAATGGTTCAAAAAAGAATTCACCTTGTCTCAAGTACGATTTATTGTGAATGCAGAAAATTTATGTTGAGAGACTCATCTGTTATAATCGGATCCAGACGTACTAATGTAGTATTTGGGGAACCGGATGGACAAAAAAAAAAGAATTCACCTCATAATTAATACTATGAGAATAGATTTTTGTAATCACTATTTTCACTCAAGTCATTGATCAAGGATCTTCAATAATCTTTTATTGAAAATATAATATTCATAGTACTGGTTTTTGTAATCGCTATTTTCACTCCGATCATTGATCAAGGATCTTCAATAATCTTTTATTGAAAATATAATATTGATATATGATTTTTTATAATCACTATTTTAATATAATATTGTTTCCTGAAAATTTCTAATTAATTTGACCGGGAAAAATATAAGTTTATTAGAGATTTTCAATTATTAATTAATTTTAATGAATTTGATAATTGAATTGAAAGTTGTAATGAAGTAGATAAGTTTATAAATTTTTATACAATATCAAAACTAAATTGGTAGTATTAATTATTATTTTTAGATGAAAATTATTATTTTAGTTTATTTTTCAAAAATAATCATAATCTAATGTATTTGTTTACAATACAGATTATAATTTTAGTTTATATTTTTGGAAAAATAATAAAAATCTATAAGTTTCCTCATAGCAGTCAGAGATTATTTTTTGAAAGATTATTTTTTTAGACTCATGTAATTTTCTTATTCTACCCTTATCACTTCATCACATTAACTACTTACTTATCACATCATACAATTTCTTGTAAATTGCTCTGAAAAAATAATTACTTTACACTATTCAAACAAAACAAATTAGCTTAAATTTATTTTTCAGTTAAGATATCCAAATATAAATATATTATAATTTTAACAGATTATAATCTTAAACAATCCTAATCTCATTTTACCAGCTATACCAAACACGCACTTAATCGACTGTGTTGCACCAGCTCATTATGCATTAATTAATATGACATATTAATGTGACAATCGGTTAACTATATTAGCAATTAACATTATTTTATTAATGACAAGTATAAAAAAAGTTTTAAATTTTTAAAGATATTGACCAGTGAAAAAAAGGCAAAAATTAAAATCAAAATTTGATCATCTTTTAAAAATCTTTTACTTAAAAAAAAGACAGATGACATGTCTAACATGACATGTCTAACATGACACCCTCTTACAATAGGAACCAAAACAAAAAAAAGTTAAATTTTTAAGATAAACAGTAAAATCAAAACTTGATCAATTTTCAAGAATCAAAAACTTAAATAAAACAAGTTATTACGAAAGAAACACAGTATAGATGAATGAAGTAGCTAACCAAATGTGAGCATAACACTGAACAGTACAGTACAGTACAGTTGTAGGTGGTGGCATGTGTTGTTGCAGCCTTGCATGCGCGTTTGCGCCAAAGTGGGAAAAAAGTACCAAAATGGGTACTGTATGAGTCTTTGGATTGACATCAAAATAGTAGTAATAGATTGGTGCAGATGATGTGTTCATAGGCTCTGCCTTTTCTTTACCCTGATCGGTACTTAATTTTTGTTTCTCCGGTAAAAAAATTTTTTCCTCTCAAAATTACACCTTATTTGTTTTAAACTTTTAATGTTTTATTTTGATTCATTAACTTAATTATTTATCTCAAATTATTTTTTATTGTTAATTTTTAACATATTTTATTAGAATATTTTATTAAATTGATTAATTAAATTTTTTTTTTAAAAAAAAATAGTCTGATTTTAAAGTATTAGTTTAACGGAATATTTCAACGAATTATACTGAAACTAATGTTAGAAATTAAGTTGAGATGGTAAATAATTAAGTTGAGGAATCAAATTGGAAAAAAAAAGATAAAAGATCATTTCAGAACAAATAAAATAAGATAAATAAATTAAATGAGCATTTTTACCTATTTTTTAATTTTCAAAATATTGTTTTCATTTTTCAATAATAGTGTTTTTTCCTTGTTTTTATAGAGTATTTTCGACTTGATATGGGAGATTAATCAGTTGGAATATGGTTAGGCTCCCAAACAAGGAACACTCCCAAAAAAAATTACCTAATTTGTACCCAAAAACAGGTACCTGAAAAACTATAAAGCTGGAGGGAAAATATAGCTTTAGCAATAAAGCCAAAAAAAAAAAAAAAATTAAGGTGGACAACTTTTGGATTCAACAACTCCTCTTACCAAAAACACAAAATGCAACCATAGAATTGTTTGTCTCCATCTTCTATTTTTCTAAAAACCGAGAAATAAAGGCCACAATTTCTCTTCACACTTGAATACATTTACAAGAAGCTAATAAGGAGGTCAGAAAAAGGTGCCAAAGGGAGTGTTTTGGAGCTAATATGGCACAATCTCTGGTTTCTTCATATCAGAAAAGAAAACTTCTAATAAAAAATTATTACTATTAATATAAAATGCACATCAAAATAATGTACATATCACCTTAAAAGTACATAGTTACATATATAGTCTACTTATAGATTAAAGCCTATCATAGTTACATCTATACTACATTCTAATTATAGTCTGATGCATACATTCACAATTACAAATAGATCGCTCAAAAAAATTGGCAAAAATGCTAGCGTACCTGATAGTTTCCTGATCTTTTTTCAGTGTATCTAAACTCTACACATGTTACTGAATTTCCATTGTTAACTACAGTACACTATTACTCTTACAAAAGTCATTAGCTTTATGTATTTCTTCAATTACTTATTCTACATGCACGATACCAATAAGGCTAAATCTGACACCCATTACTAGTCTAAAGCTCAGGAAGCTGTAGAGAAGTAAAAATGAAAATACTTGATGGCGTAAAAATAAATAAGCAAAATTAAAAGTAAATGTTACTAAAAGCTGAAATAAAAAAATAACAAAAAGCTTCAGCTTTAGAGCCATCGAGAAGGGAAAGGGGCTGGCCAAATAGACTCAGATTTTATATATTGATATGACTTAATTAGTTGTTGGCGTTTGGAACATGAAAGGTTACTCAATTTTAATTAGTTTTTGCTTCAGTACTTGCATGGGTTTGTTTGCAAAAAAGAGTTTGCCGTAACCACAAACACAACTGTGTACGGCTGCTATGTTTTGCTTGCCAAGGTGTTGTTAGCAAATCAATTTGTCAGGTTATGAGCATTCAAGAAAACAGGATCAGCAGCAGGACACTGCTAACATAAATGCAAGTTTGTCAAGCAAGCCATCTCCTTCAAGATCTTCTTACTTGTCCTTGCCCACAGCACGTAACAAGCGTGCGGTTCTATTTGGAGTTACTACTCCCTGTAGTGGGGACTACTTTCTCTTAAGAACCCTTAGTGACGTTGGGTGCATGAAAATTCTGCTGGTTAAGAATTTCAAATTTCCAATCAACGGCATACGTGTCCTTACCAGTATTAAGTAAAAAAAAAATTAGGATTCTAATTCATGTGTGAATTTTCATACACATATACACACACGTATATAAAATACATACATAAATACATATATGTTCATTTAGATTTTATTCATCCTTTAATGTTTCCTGTTTGTTTGAATGTGTAATGATATAAAACTGAAATATCCTCCTCAACGTAAGATATTTTGATACACAAGACTATAAAGGATCTCATAGACATGACAATTTTGTTGTCTAATTTTGATTTTGAAAGCCTGATATTATTGTTGAAACATTTTTGTCTATAAAATTACAAGATTTCATTATATGTTGGGTGTAAAAACATATACTACATATTAATCTTGTTCCAGAACTAAACTAAATTGCAGAAAAAGAGAAAAATCCAAATTTAATTCCAACAAGTAGGAATATATATATATATTGGAGTCCTTAAAGTGGCTTGTCAAGGACTGTCGTCAAGGAGACTCATTGGAGTTTTACTTCTGGGGATATCATATCACTACCAAGATGAAAACGACTTTAGTGAAGCAGGGTGTGTGTGCAGCATCAACAAAAGAAAGTTGACATGTTGGAGAGCATTTTTGGCACAAAGATAATTCTTTCACAATTGTGAACTCCAAATCTTCTGAACGACTGGTGCAGATTCTCATTGCATGTAAAACACTTGCATTCTGCATAATGTATCTTGCAAATCGAGGTCCACCTTCTACATCTATGTAACAATGAATAGTGCATTCTCTAAGGTGTAATGAAACACGGCCACATTCATGAACAAATTTCAGGCACACCCATTCATCATCATGGTATTCATATCTCTGTCAGTGTCAAATAATACACATAAACTAAAGGTATAAATAAATAAATACCTTAAGGATAAGGATAAGAAAAGAAAAGAAAAAAAAACCATAAATTAAAACCAATGGCTTGAAGCTAACCTTAATTTCAAGTTCAAGAATTTGAAGGTTGGGGCAATGGTTGAGCATTCTTATTAACCATTGGTGCGTATTATCCTGTTCGTCATGGCTTATGATTAGATGGCTGCTGATCCCGGAAGTAAGAAACGTGGACATTTTAGTCTGTCCTTGTAATGTGATGCAACGATATGAAGATACTTATTCACCTCTGCCTCAACCTTTGCAGCCTTCTTGTCAAAAGGGTATAAACGGATTTTTGACCTCCCTTTTGTTGGATACATTCTTTAGAGATTGTCCTACACCTGCAAAAAACATACGGTGATTTACTAAACATGTTGCACAGACAAGTCGAAGCCATTAATAATGACTCTAATAACAGCTTCAGATCATGGTTTGAAACTAAAAAATTTCAGGTAGGCTTCCATCTTCATTCTATTATTTTAAAGTCCAAACAATTTTGGTCCCTCAACTTGGATTTATGTCTGAAGTTCGTTACCCAACTTTTTTTGCTGCCATTTTGGTTCCCTCTGTTATGATGTCCTTGGATTCTGTGCCGGAATGGAAATTCTCTAATTTGTCAATAGGTTGTAAGATCATTGGTAGAAAATTATTGGTTATTTATCATTACAGACTCGTGATAGAAGAGAGAATAATTGATGAGATTAAATTCTCACGATAAAACAAAACACTGCAATAAGTTATATATGAATCTTAAAAACTCACTGCAATGATCTTTAATACTACTGGCTAATTGAGATGAAATTGTTTCAAAATGTTCAAAATTAGTGAATATTGATTTTCCTTTATGTAGAAATAATATGTGAATAGTTAGTTCGCAAGAATCTTATTAATTTGTGCAGACCATACCCCCGACGACAAGGAAATGGCATAACCAAATCCCCCTAGATGAATTGGTTACAGAGTATTGGCTCCCTTTTTTGGGTCACCAGAAAACATAAGCTTCGATTTTTTATGCTTACTAAAATGCATGAATTATAGCTGATCAAGGTTATTTGAAAAAAATAAATTAACTTTTAAAAGACTGCATCTGTGTTGTAATAGGAAGGGTTAGAAACTATGCACTGAATTCATATAGGACAAAACTTGGGCAGTGATAAAAATTCATTTAAGTAGCAACTATGCACTAAATTCCTCTCAGTTCTGAGCATCTCAAGAAAAATAAAGCTAAGAATATGGTTATTAGCTTTATGATTTTATTGACTGTAAGAATATATAGAACATACAGAAGCATAAATGTGACCCCTTGAAAATCAATTTTAAATCTTCATGGACACAAATTCTATCCCATGTGAACCACAAAGGGTGCATGTGTGAGACCATCCTAGGGATGATAATTTCATACTGCACATGGGGATCCCCACGGGGACCGTCCCGTTTGGGGCACTGAATGTGGGGAATTTTCCCCACGGGGATGGGGACGGGGAGGAATTTTCCCCCGAGGCAATTTTGGGGCGTGGAATGGGATTGGCTCCCCCATCCCCGCGGGGTCCCTGTCCCCGAGCATTTACATATACACTCTTATTTATTTATTTATATGTAGTTATATTATTAGGTTTTTTTAGTAATTTCTCATATATTATAATAATTATTATTAAAAACAAAAAATCCTCAACTGGTCCATTACTCCATTGCTCAATTAGAAATAAAAACATAGAAAATTAGAAACTGTAAAAGTCCCAAACAGTTGAACGCATAAACCCTTCAGATTGTTCTTTTCCTTCTTCAATCTCCGTCATCGCCCATCGGTAGCCAGCCGCTGCCACTGCCGACGTTCGTTCTCCTTCTTCGTTCTTCTCCTTCGCAGTCGCATGTCCCAGCCGTCGCAGTCGTGCCACATCCACGCCACCGCTCCTCGCGCCGCCGCCTTCGGCCATAACCGCCGCAAGCCCCACTGCCTCAGCAGAGTTAATTTTATAACGAGTCAAATTGAAGTTATGAAATTTTTTTAATATTTCTTGTATGTTTGGGTTCCCCGTGGGGATCCGTGGGGTGGTGGGGAACGAGGATGGGGAACCATCTCTACCCGAGGTGGGGTTTGGGGATGGGGGATAAATGGAATCCGAGGATGAGGAATGGGAAAGTACTGCCATCCCTAGTCCATCCTACATATTAGGCATGCTTAAGCAACTCCATGAAACTAAAACACTCAACATTGTAATCCAAGCAGTCAGCACATAAGACATCCCCTATAAGTAATTAATCATAAAACAAGATATCCCAGCCAAAATAATCCTAAATATGCTTTAAAACTTTCACCTCATTCACCTTAATCATCTACATGTTGATTGACTTGGACAAATTAATAACCACTTTGGAATCAAAGTAAACAAGAACCATCACATACTTCACAACAATGGAAATGAAAGTAGGATCAATCATGAACTAATGTTGTATACAATCAATTAAAGATCATCATTTTGCTTAATGTGTACTATGTCCTTTATAGTTTCAAACCACCAAATCTACTAGTCGCAAGCTCAACTCTAATGATCGAAAAGGAAGGAAGGCAGGCAGGTAGGCATTTAGAAGAAGCTGCGTGAAGCAGGGTGTGCAGCATCAACAAAAGAAAGTTGACATGTTGGAGAGCGCTTTTGGCACAAAGGTAATTCTTTCGCAATTGTGAACTCCAAATCTTCTGAACGTCGGGTGCATATTCTCATTGCACGTAAAACACTTGCATTCTGCATAATGTATCTTGCAAATCGAGGTCCAGCTTCTACATCTTTGTAACAATGAATAGTGCATTCTCTAAGGCTTAATGAAACACATTCAGGAACAAATTTCGGGCACACCCACTCATCATCATCATCATCATCATCATGGTATTCAAATCTCTATCAAATCATACACATTTACAGAAGGTATAAACAAATAAATACATTAAGGAAAAGAAAAAGAAAAAAAAAACCAATGGATTGAAGCTAACCATAATTTGAAGTTGAAGAATTTGAAGCTTGGGGCAATGGTTGAGCACTCTCATTAACCATGGGCGCGTATTATTACGTTCGTCAAGGCTTAACATCAATTTGGTCAAATTGGAGAAGGTAGGAATACTAGTGTAACACGGAGACACCTGAATGAATGAATGTTTGTTTAAAAGACACAATAAAAACAACAACTAAAATCAATCAACAAATAAATGAATCTCATATCCATCATACTAACTCATACTCATATTTAATCTATCTATCTATCAAGATATATAATTAACAAGGAAAAAAAAGAATTTCAACTAACATTCATGCATACCGATTCTATAGACAGGGTGAGTTCCTTGACGTTGTAAACTAGTTCCAACGGCACCATAATCCTACCCCTAAGATGAATAAAAGCCTCTCTCAACTTGGATAAGCTGCTTTTAAACTTGTCCACCAAGACGAAGATGATGCTGCTGATGGACGATCCATGATAACTTATCGATAGTCCTTTGAAATCTTCAAGAATTGGACAACCAGAAAGAAGCTTGGAAAGACATTCCACCGATTTGAACTTAACAGTGAGTAAATGAAGGGCTCTGAGACAGGGTAATGATAATTCATTATTATCTTCTTCAATTGTTGTTGTTGTTGTTAAATCCACATTGAACATAGATAGCTTAAGAACAACGAGGTTCTTGCATCTGAGAGTTTGGGAGACTGGTAAATCCCATAAGGAATAAGGAATGAAAAAATCAGGTATATGGCAAACGGCGAGATGGAGGTGCTGGAGGTCGTTGACGTAGCGTTCCAATACAAAATGAAACCAGGTAGTGATATCTTGAGCGTGGATTGTGTTAGAAATGCGCATGAATCGAAACTTTTTGATTGGTAGAGAGACGTCTCTGAGGCGCAAAAGAGATGACACGAAATTACTAAACCTGCGATAAGAAGCAGTTGTTGCAGCGCAAAAGATGAGATTGTTTTCGTGTTGGAGGATGATGACGGAGAGGGAACGCCACAGTGGATACCATCTCTTAGAGAGGATGCTTGTTGCAACGGCCTCTTGTGATGTCACAAAAGAGAGGATGTGGCATATCACTTCGTCTGGCAAACAGCTAATCCGATCAACCACATCCATGGAACTGGAAGAAGCCATAGACATAGATGATCATGGTGCGAGAAGAAGAAAGATCTATCGAAGAATGAAGACAATTGAGAACTCAGAACGAAGAAATGTAATGTAATGCTGCTAATAGAGGGTAAAAGGAATAAAACAATCATTAAAAAAAGGAATAAAATAGTTTTTAAATCAATGGATATCAATATTTATCTACTATATCTACTATACAAAAACATCCATTTTCGAGGCACCACGTTTGTTTGCTTAAGGAATACTCGCACTAGAGCATTGTAGGCAAATAACATCGTCTTTAATCAAAATTATAATTTGTCTATAACTTTTAATTTTTTTAAATTATAACTACTTCAAATATATATAACTTTTAAATTATAACTTTTAATTTTTTTTTTTAAAATATATATAATTTGTCTATAGGTACAAATGACTAAATTTTTAATTTACTTTTTATGTTAGACTAAATTGCAAAAAACTAATTTTAACTACTTCAAATAATGACATAGCATATGTGGCAACTTCTTATTGGTTCAAGAAAAGATTGCATAATAACCATCCAATTTTGGATTGCATGATAGAAACATACTTAATTTAATTGGTTGATAAATGTCAACAGACAATTTTAATTAATACTCCAAACATCAAAATTAAATTAATTGTACATAATATGAAATTCGTTTTATTATATTTTATTTACCTTTTTTTTAATATGTAGGTTCGTTCATGTTGGGCATTGACCTGATATGAAAATTATTTAATTGATTTATATATGTTATTAATTGATAATGTAATAGTAGTTTTTTTTATAGGTAAAAAGAATAATATTAATTAATATATAAAAGAAGCTATGTAAGCATTATTATATACATGCACCTCACCTTTTACGAAAGGTTTGCGCATAAACACACAATCATATGCTCAAAATAATTCACACTAACGGTGAACAAAACACATGAGTTCACTTCACAAAGTGTGAAGTAACAAATACAACTTGATCTAAAGTGTTAACTATATAAATATAAGTACATAAGTATAATAGACTATACTTTATCAACAAGGTTGAGCATTGATAAATAGTCGGGTCTTTACCCATAATATGAGAGGTTTGATCCTTGTCATGGATATGGAAAATGTTTTATTGATAGAGGATTAGTCTTCGGCTGGAGTATATCCTTGATGAAAAAAAAAAACTTTAGAGTTAAATACATAAAACAATTATTTTATATTTAAATTATATATATAAGTAAAAGATATTATTCTTTTGTATTAGATGCTATAAATTAAATACATAAAATAATATATTTCACTTAGAAATTAAATATTGAATTCATTTAAGCACAGTAATTACTTTATATTTAAAGAATGATAATTATATTAAGGCCAAAATTATTTCTATTGAAGAAAAAAACAAATAAAACATAATTCACGTACAAATTATTACTTAAATACACTTAAGCACAATAATTATTACTTTTACACTTATATATTTTATACTTTTACTAAAAACCTCATGCAATGTTAAAGAATTTCCTTCGGCCTTATACATGTAAAATTATTTTGGGATTTTTTTTAAAAATTTTTATCAAGGAAGGTACTTAAATTTATTGCTTAATTATGTCACATGTCTCTGAAGTTTGGAGTACTTTTATCAGATACCCTTATTCTTTTTTTTTTTTTATAATGTCTCACTCATCGATGATACTTCTGGGTTTGTCATATATCCCTACTACCAATTTTGGTCAATTTTGCTGATATATACTCCCTCCGGCTTGAAATATAAATAACAAAAAACATAACTCTCTTGGTTTAAAATATAAGCAAAACTAACCAACTTTCTTAAATTTTATTTCATTCCAAATGCCACTTTCCTAAAACATCCCTGAAAAATTGTTATCTTATTTAATTTTTGTTTCGTTCACAATGCAACTTTCTAAAATATCTCTATTCTTTCATAAATTTGAGAAAATTAAATACAATCAACTAACCTCATTAATAAGCGTAAAAGTGGTTAGATTTACTTATAATTCGAGCATAATGGAGTATAGAATCCTAGTCAGACGCAATAGGTTGGCCATATGATGCCGCGTGACGTTACACGGGCGAAGACAACCTCTCTCTTTTATCTCTTTTTTTTTACTTTAACTAAAAATATAAAAATATTAAGTTTCTTTAGTTTTTTAATTTTTTGAAAAAAATGGATCTTCACCCACGTGGTACCATGCGTCTAACCTGTTGCGTCTGTTGACTAGTATTCCAATATTTTATGCTAACAAAATTTGTCAGAATTGGTAGTAGAGATGTATGACTATAAATAACTTCGAGCGAGTAAAAAAAAAAAAGAAAAAGGGTATTTGACAAAAAATACCTCAAACTTAAGGGACCTGTTACATAATTAAGCCTAAACTTAATTGACTTGCATGTAGATTCTTTACGTTTGAAAACCGGTTGCGGGAGGTTACACAGTGGGCATCACGAGTGAGCCTTTGGCCAAAGGCACCATACTATAACGCACCGTGCCACCGTGCCTGATGGTTATATAGGATTCTGGGACACACTCTCAGTTTCCTAAGTTCCCTTGATGGTAGATGTTATTAACTTGGTCTCCTACTATTATCTGATAGTAATTCTCACTTTTCTCTCTTTATTTTTGTAAATGCATCCCGCATATAGGTGATTCCCTCGTTTCCAACAGTGGGGTCCATTTTGCTAGCTGCTTGTTGCTTTAAAAGGGGGAAATAGAGGATAGAAGAATAGTTGCTAGAGTTCAAGATAGTATTCATGCTTGTCCATAACAACTGATGCTTATGTTTACATAATGGCCTTCAGTTCTTGATTTGCTCCTTAATTCATAAAATTACAAGGATTGAATACCGTCGACATAAAAATAACTAATTAACAAACTAACAAGAAACACAGCTAATTGAGCTTCAAATCATAAAAAAGGATCAACTTTCTGCTATTCTTATACATATGAACATTTTCTCACTCATTCCATTCAGGTTCCCAGCATGACCTCCCGAAATTTTTCCACAGGTATTTCTAGCCTACAACTTTTCACTTGAAAAGCAACTATCCAAGTTTTTCATCGTAATTAAACAAATATATGAAGTATAAAACTCATGTTTTTGACATATGTTTAAGGGTTGATTATTTGATTTCTTTTTTAGTTTTGTTTCAATGTTCCATTTTCATAGTATTATTGATTTAATAATTAAAAATTTTGATAATTGAGATTAAAAATTGAAATAATAATAAATAATAAATTATAATAATGACTTTAAGATAATTAGGAAATAACAACATCTATTATTATTTTTTGAAAAATAGTTGCACAATTTTTAGTACTATGTTCTTTTAAATAATGAATAAATAGTACTATGTTCTTTTAAAATAAATGCACAATTATTATATATTTAATACTTTGAATTTCTGAGTCTGTCGTTATGTATTTTAATCTTGTCCTTACAAATCTCGACGAAAAAAAATTGAAAATTAGTAAAAAATAATGAAACTATTCCGACATAGACCAAAAGTAGAATTATCAATTATGTAGATTAGTGCTTAGAGTCCAGTATGCGTTGTTGCAGTTGATTTGTCATGTAAGATTTATTACTAGTTTAAACAATAATAATAATAATAATAATTATTATTATTATTATTATCTTAACTATATTTATTTAAACAATTACAATAGTTACTCTATTCGTTCTATTTATCTGTCCTAATTTAAACAAAACATGTCGTTTAAGAAATGTAATCAGTATTTAAGTTTTCAATACATTAATTATGTTTTTTTTGTCACTACATATTTTTTTTTATAATCATTAATTTTTTTTTTCATTACTTACCAAACCAATTCAATACATATTGAATAGGACAAACATTAGTGCTCAGAGTCCCGTATACGTTGTTGCAGTTGATTTGTCATGTAAAAATTTCTCGAAGTCAAAAGAATATGCTTGGAATTGCATGGAAATATCCATGATGCTGATGGGAAACAAATTTTTGTTTTTTAACCCAATGCAAGTAATAACATTTCTCAAAGTAAAAAAAAAAACCTGCCTGGAATTGCATGGAATATCCATGACGCTGATTTGAAACAGATTTTTGTTTTTAACCCATTCCATGACGCTGATGTGAAACAGATTTTTGTTTTTAACCCAATGCAAGTAATAACATTTCTCAAAGTACTAAAAAAACCCTGCGTGGAATTGTATGGGAATGTGTTTATAGAATCTCTTAAAACATAGATCAGCTAGCTAGGTTGTGTGCCTGCACGGCTACTAGATATACAATACCTAATACATTGATTATTTCTTCCTTTCCATCTTCAAACTGATCCATGTATCCAACTCGATCACTCTATAAATAGGGCTCTAGCTCATTCATACAGGCGGTGGCTCAAGCAAAAGATAATACATGGCATGCATCAGTGCATGGGATGCTATATATTGCTCGTTGATTTAGTGCTTAGATGTCAGGGTTATGCGTCCTATGGTTGATGGTAATAATAAACAATTTCACAATTTTTTTATTTTTATTTTTATTCACTTGTGAGTGGATATTAGTACTCTTGTTTATTATTTATGTGCTTTAAATTTTTATACACTTGTATGTAACAGGGATCAGTGTTATTTTTTATTTTTATTTTATTCACTTGTAGGTAGATACTAATATTTTTGTTTATTTTTTGGTCCTTAAATTTTTTATGTACTTGTACGTGGAGCATGATACTCTTATTTATTTTTACCCCTACAAGTGAATAAAAACAAAAGGAAAAATAAATAAATAAGAGTATCATTCTCTATGTACAAGTGCATACAAAATTTAAGGGCAAAAAATTAAACAAGAGTATTAATATCTACCTACACGTGAATAAAATAAAAATCGCAAAAAAAACACTAATCGCTATTTTACGTACAACTGTATAAAAATTCAAAGCATATAAAAATTAAACAAAAGTATTAGTATTTACAATACAAAAAAGCAAAAAAATAAAAATAAAAATAAAATAACACTATCATCATCTACGTAAAGTACAAATTCATAAAGATACAAAGCAATAAGAATATCACAATATGCACAAGTGTATAAAAATAAAAATCACAAAAAAAATAAATAACAGTGTCATGCACTGCTTATAAATGTTAAAAAAATATCAATTTCTATGTACATGTGCATAAAAATATAAAACTAAATTTTAAAAAAAAAATAATATATCTCAAATGAAAATGAATAATGGTTGGCTTTTTATTTAAAAAAAAAATCCAAATAAAATTTGGGCAGCGAATCATAGAGTAACACGTGATATTTGGATCATAAGTCATGTGTGATTTAGTGACATTTAGTGGTCTGATTGTTATTATAAAAGCGAGGGGCAATATTATTAATAAAAAAAAAGCGAGGGGCAGTTTCGATATAACACATGAATGGTATATCAACAACACTCAATATTTTATACCCTTTATTGCAAATATTAAAAACCTGCCTATTCATTGTGCTAGTTAACCCATGAGCTGATTTTTTTTAACAGCAAAAAAAGAATTATATTAACCAAAAGCATCCAAGCATCACAGTACAAGTCAATAATCCCATCTTCTATCAAAGAGTACCTATCATGTGCTCACAGATGCTCCACCAAATAAATACAAGAATAAAAGAGTATACTTCACACTTTCGTAAAGTTAATACAATGAAAATTATAAAAGATCATACAAATGTTGCCCCCAACCACCTCAACCCAACCATACACTTACTCCCCAACACCTAATCATCTTGCAGTTGAGTCACGGAAATAATGTCCATGAAAATAATGGGAAACAAATTTTTTGTGTTTATAGTATTTCTTACAACATAGATCAGCTATAGAGGTGCCTAAGTTGTGTGCGTGTACGGCTCCTCGATATACAATACTACCTAGCTAATACATTGATTATTTCTTCCCTTCCTTGCATCTTCAAACTGATCCATGTATCCAACTCACTCTATAAAAAGCTCTACCTCATTCACTCAAACACACGTACCAATATACATAGCTCATAATTCTCTCATATGTCATCAGTCTCATGGCTTCCCTCGTAACACTACTTAGTGTTTTCTTGTTTACTTTAACTTCTTGGTGCAGTGGGCATCCTAGTCCTGCTCCTAATACCAGTGGGTTCACTGCAACTCTTTCCCCCTACTCTCCCAAATCATCACCACTGCAATGCATTATTCCCAATCTCACTTTTTGTTGAGAAAATACAGATGATCGCCCCACCGTTCAAATGAGCGTGTCATATATTTATATGGCAAGTTTTCATCAAAACATTTCCAACTCCTCCTCTAACATGCTGCTGGGTTCCCAGCAATATGGCGACAAAGTCAATCCGATCATCAAAAGGTTACCTGTGCGCTAGTTGTGAACATAGGGATTGACACATTTGTATTCTTACTCGCACTACTTGTTGACGTTTGATACTGGAAGTGCAACGATTGGCTACAATGTGAGGACTGCCAACAACTAGGCAACCACTGTTATCCTCAATCAGAGCCGTACTTCCTCAGCAGCAGTCAATCATCAGTATAGTGGGTATGGGTGTTGGAGATTATTCCGTTGCACAACAATTAACAGGAGCCTATGGTGGAAAATTCTCTCATTGTTTGGTAACCCTGCTTTTTATTCTCCTGATCATGCACCATATAAGGTAATCTTGAAGATGTGAACCACCCATGTATCTCCGGTTCGGCACCGGCATAGTTGAACCATCATCTACTTCACAGTACCTTACTTTACACAAATGGGTTTTTCTTCATACTTTGTGAATCTCATCGGTATTGGCTTCAATGGCCAATGCGGCACGAATCAGGAGGCGGAATAAACGACCCTTGATCTATATCCAGTCTTTGGCCATTGAAGTCAATACCTATACATATGAGATTCACAAAACATGAAGAAAAATCCATTTGTGTAAAGTAAGGTATTGTGAAGTAGACAGATGATGGTTCAACTATGTCGGTGCCGAACCAGAGATACATCGGTGGACTAGCTTCGTATGGTGCATGATCATCAGGATAATAAGATAATAAAAAACAGGGGTTACCAGACAATTAGAGAATTTTCCACCATAGGCTTCTTTTAGTTGTTGTGCAACGGAATAATCTCCCAACACCCATACCCAGTATACTTGCGATTTGCATGGTAGTATTATTGTTGGCATGTTTATAGTTGTTTATGCCACAACCAAAAATGGTGCTGACAGAGGGCAGAAAGTAAAAATTTCTAATGCTAGAGGGCCATCAGCGTAATGCTCGTCATAAGTTTGTTTGTGGGGTCCAAGGTCATGTACGTTGAGGATTGGCTCATGAGGAAGTACGGCTCTGATTGAGGGTAACAGTGGTTGCCTGGTTGTTGGAAGTCCTCGCATTGTAGGCAAGTCGTTGCACTTCCAGTATCAAACGTCAACAAGTACTGCGAATAAGAATCCTCGCTACCAAATGTGTCAATCCCAAGTACTGCGAATAAGAATCCTCGCTACCAAATGTGTCAATCCCTATATTCACAACCAACGCACATGTACGTAACATTTTGATGATCAGATTGACTTTGTCGCCCTCCAAGGAGACGCCATGTTTGCTGTGAACCCAACAACATATTAGAGGAGGAGGAGTTGGAACTACTATTTGATGATGAAAACTTGCCATATAAATATATAAATATATGACACGCTCATTTGAACGCTGGACGATCATCTGTATTTTCTCAGCAAAAGTGAGATTGGGAATAATGTACTGCAATGGTGACTTGGGAGAGAGTAAGGGGAAAGAGTTGTAGTGAAAACCCACTGGTAGGTATTAGGAGCAGGAGTAGGACTAGCACTATGACACACACTGCACCAAGAACACCGACTGGTTAAAGTAAACAAGAAAACACTAAGTAGTGTTACGAGGGAAGCCACGAGGCTGATGATATACGAGAGAATTCTTTGATGATGCGCTATGTATGTTGGTACGTGTATTTGAGTGAATGAGCTAGAGCTTTTTTATAGAGTGAGTTGGATACATGGATCAGTTTGAAGATGCGCTAGGTAGTATTGTATAGTAGTATTGTATATCGAGGAGCCGTACACGCACACGCACACAATCTAGGCACCTAACTAGCTGATCTATGTCGTAAGAAATACTATAAACACAAAAAATCGGTCTCTCATCAACTTCATGGGCATTATTCCCGTGACTCAACTGCAAGATGATTAGTTGGGGAGTAAGTGTAAGGTTGGGTTGAGGTTGTTGGGGGCAACATTTGTATGATATTTTATAATCTTCATTGTATTAACTTCACGAAAGTGTGAAGTATACTCTTGTATTTTTTTTTGTGGAGCATCTTTGAGAGGTACTCTTTGACCAACCCTTCATAGAAGATGGAGTCATTGACTTCATAGCTGATTCAACTTCTGTTTATTATTCACTTGTAAGTGGATATTAGTACTCTTGTTTTTCAACTTCAGTAGTTGAATCAGCTATATATATATATATATATATGTATGTGTATATATATATATATAGTTGCATGTGAAGCTACTAAGGAAGCAATTTGGATAAGGAAGTTTATATCTGAACTTGGTGTGGTTCCTTTAATTAAAGAACTGGTTCTGCTGTTGTGTGACAATAACGGAGCTATTGCTCAAGCAAAAGAACCCAGATCACACCAAAGATCTAAGCATGTTTTGCGAAGATTTCACTTGATTAGAGAAATCAATGAACGAGGTGTTGTTAAGATCCAAAAGATTGAGGGCAAGGATAATGCGGCAGATCCATTCACCAAGGCACTTGGGCTAAAAGAATTTGATAAGCATAAGTGGGCATTGGGAATGAAATACATGACAAATTGGCTCTAGTGCAAGTGGAAGATTGTTAGGAATATACAATGTATGCCCAAGACCTAATTTGTCATGTCATTGGTACAAATTTATTTTGAGAAATAAGTGACAATGATATATCTTTATCATATTTTTCTGTTTAAATTAAGTTAATATGATAAAGTCCTTGATTAAAATTAGAGATTTGTTATCATGATAGAGATCATGATAATGAGAAACAAATCTTTTATGTTTTAATCTAAACTGTTCTTGATCGTAGGATCATTGAGGATGAGACGTCAATGATCCGGTTAGATCAATATATATGTAATAGTCTTTATTGGATAAAGATTAATAGTTCTCATTTATTAAATTATTACATATATAGATGATGCATATATAGATATGATCATTGAACTGACTCAATTGAGAATTCCTAATGGTTAATATTACCATAATTTGTTAATAGGATATTCTCATGAAGAAATATAATAATTTCCTTAGACTTGAGATTCTCCTAGTAATTGACAAGTTATTTATTATACTTTGATTCTGGACACCTATTGCTTCAAAGCACTAGTTGAAAGGATATTGAGTATGATTAAATACTTGTAAAATTAATGATTAATCAAAAAAGGATCCATCAACTCTTGGTAATGAGTTTGAGCTCTATAATATCAAAGACCTTGGCCCCTTGGCCAGGGTAATTGAATGAATAAAGAAATGTCATTCAGTCGTTAATTATGGTGATAATTAACTTGATATAGATCTATGAGGTAACTTATTAGAGTTTGACAATAATACCATACTCTAGAGTTAACCCAGAGCTGTACAGATGGAAGGAAAAATTATATTATTCTTCTAATGGTTCTTGAAAGTAAAAGATATTACTTCATACTATCCGGATGTTACGGTGTGTTGCTAGACGCCAACCTTGATTAGTAAATTTTATGGTTTATTAAATTTACTATCGGTTTAGTATTGAACCTACGGGGTCACGCACTAATGAGTGTTCTAATCTTTGCTATAGACTTATTTATTATGTCTAAAGTGGAATATTATTTTATTATTTGCTAGCACCAAGAATTAAATAATATATACCAACGTGTTGTTGGTCTAGTGGCAACTCACCAGGTCCCTTAACCTCTAGGCCTCGAGTTCGAGTACCGGAGGGAACGGAAAGGCACGCGTTGGGACACCCCTGCCTGCAAAGCGGAGTTCCGTGGGTCGGGGTGGATTAGTTGGGCCGCCAAAGTGCGAAAGCTCAGACACCACCTGCGAAAAAGCAAAAAATAGAAAGAGCTTATAGCTTTTAAAAAAGGAGCTTGTAACTTTTGAAAGTTAGCTTTTAGAAAGCTACTTGAAGTAGCTTTCTAGAAACTAAACTAGCTTTCAATAATTCATATACCAATTATACCCTCAAACAAAATTTAAAATTATTTTACTACCCTTTAATTAATAACTATTTATAATTTAATAATTTTGTTATAATTAATTAATTAATTAACTACATAATTAATAAATAAAGAAAAAATGAATTTAATTAATTATAATTTAATAAATAAAGAAAAACTTTGAAAAATATAAAATAATAAAAATGTTTATGTCCTTTTTGGTCATTTAATAATTTTTAGCTACTTTAAAAGCTAGTTTTACCGAACAAGACTATATTAAATAGTCAGCTAAACAGCTATAAGTTCTCAGCTAAAAGCTCATAGCTCCTAGCTAGCTTAACAGCTACAAGCTAGAAACTCATAACTACGAGTTACAAGCTCACAGCTATAAATTAGTTTTGCCTAACAGACCTAAAGACTTAGTTTCTCAAGTGTCTTGTTGGTTAGGATCACGTTTTTCCAACCACCTTGTGCTTGGTTCGAAACTGGCATAGAAAAAGAGAAAATATACAAAGGCTCCAACTCCACTCTGTCTATCTTATTTTAGTCCATTTTTATCAATTATTGATAGCAAAGATTAGTCTCGGTCTCGGAGGTTTCGTACTATCGAAGGAATTTTGAAAAATTCAAGAACATATCACACAACGTTCAAAAAAAAAAAGAACATATCACACATATCACACCTGGTATTTATACCTAAACTCTAGTTTATTAATATTATTTTTTACATAAACCGATAATTTTTGAATTGTTATTTTCCGCTAGTGTTGTGAACACTAAACAATTCTATCGTGTATTTATGTACTTTTAGGCTTTAATCTATAAGTAGACAATATATGTAATTATGTACTTTTAAGTTGATATGTATGTTATTTTGATGTGCATTTTATATTAATGGTAATAGTTTTTTAGTAGAAGTTTTCTTTTCTTTTTTGAAGAAACCAGAAATTGTGTCATATCAGCTCCAAAACACTCCCTTTGGCACCTTTTTCTGACCTCCTTAGCTCCTTGTAAATGTATCCAAGTATGAAGAGAAATTGTGGCCTTATTTCTCAGTTTTTAGAAAAATAGAGGATGGAGACAAAAGGATTCTATGGTTGCATTTTATGTTTTGGTAAGAGTTGTTGAATCGTCCAAAAGTTGTCCAACTTACTATATTTTTTGGCTTTATTGCTAAAAGCTATTTTTTCCCCTCCAACTCTATGGTTATTCGGGTACCTATTTTTGGGTACAAATTAGGTAATTTTTTTTGGGAGTGTTCCTTGCTTAGGAGCGTAAGCATATTCCAACTAATTAATTTAATCTCTGATCTGGAACTTGAAAAAGCCTCCCGGGCCGGCCGGGTTTACTACGAAAGGAATGGGGCCTGTACCAATATAAATGGGATCATCCACCTCTTTTAGATCTTTCACCGCGTCGCTGAGATTCAATGATTCCATCATATAATATAGATATGTCGGGTTCTTCCGGAAAGCCTGATGTCAGTTTCAAAAACAATTGTTGCATAATGGTTAACTCACTAAAGATAAAGAAGAAAGAGAGAGGAGGAAGTATTTCAATTGAGAGAAGCACCGGGATAGCTGCTTCGCTTCTCTTGCTGCTGTTCCTCGAGTTCCAGGTCAGTCTAATGGGGGTCGGTTGGGATATCCTTTCTGAGTTAGATCTCTTTTTCCTAATTCCCTTTCCGAGAGTCTGTTCTCAACTATAGAAATATCCAGTTTAGCATGTGCTAAAAGGAAGTTTTTGACAGTACCCTATGAATGAGCTACCCGGTCCACTCAAAGCTTGAAGGATTAAGAGGTGGTCAAGGTTCGTTATCTTAAGTTTAGCATTCCTTTTGCAACGACTAGCTGGAAAGGAGCTGACGCTTTGCCTTGTTATGATAGGGAGTGAGGTGAAGAGAGCGTTAAGCCTATATATCAAGTCGAAAATACTCTTTAAAAACAAGGAAAAAACCCTATTATTGAAAAATGAAAACAATATTTTGAAAAGAAAAAAATAGGTAAAAATGTTCATTTGAGTAATTTAATTATCTTATTTATTTTTTTCGAAATGGTCTTTTATCTTCTTTTATTTTTTCCAATTTTTCAATTAAATATATGTATTAAAATCACAGTTGTCATTAGAATGCCATTTTGTTAATAGTTAAGTGTATTATTACATATCATAAGATTTGGTGCCAATGTGATCAATAACTTAGAGGAAAAAATACTATGAAAGTTGTGTATACAAATAACATGAAAGAAAAATGAGTGATTAAAATATTAATTTCAACTCAAATTTCATAAGATCAATATCACGTACATCAAAAAAGAGCATATGCTTCACTTTGTTGTAGACAAAGGGCACTTGTTAGTGTAGAAAACTTAATAACTGAAGAAGAAATCCTCCCAGAACAGAAATTCCTACACAAAAGAAAAGGCCTTCACTTTTCATACACAAGGCACAAAGGTAAGGCAGATTGAACTGTTTCCTATCCTAAAGGATCTCTAGATCCCCTATCTGACTCTTGATTCTATTAGGCTGGTTAATTTGAAGGGGAGGAAAAGCAAACTCATCTGCTTAGGTGTCTCTTTTTTTATTTGTGAGAGAGACAGAGAGATTCAAATTTATACTGGGCACTGTTTTGATGAATAACAGCTTTATTTATTTAAAATAGGAAAGAAGACAGAGCATGTCGAGATACAACCCATGGTTGCTTGTCAAAGTTAACATAGGAAACAATTACCTTTTTTACCTACTGGTGATGCTGTCATCCCAAAAATCTTTGGCTTTTCATTAGCTTTGTGATAGAATTCCTTTACCATCAGAAGACGACAATCATTTATAAATCTTCTCTCTTAGAGAAAAATAATGCTAACAATAATGTACGATGATCAAAGAATATAAGAGGAAAAATTAATGTTTTCTATCACTCACCTCCATAATTTTTGAATAGGGATGCTTGCCAGTTGCTCTATGACATTCATCAATAATCATCAAGCATATCATTTCCATACTCATGAATGCCTTTCGTAAGGCATCCAAAAGAATCTGAGGTGTCAAAACCAGTACCTATAAGAGAATTGAATTAATAGCCAAAGAGGTATGCAAAGAACATTCATAAGCATATCAGCATATTTTATGGAGTTAATTATTAGTAAAACATGTTGAGAATTGAGATTCATGCCAAAGGCTATTCGAAAACTCAATTCAAAGCCAAAAGTGATAATCTTTATTAGTATAAATAATTTAGTGATGTTTGAAAATAAAGGGCAACATGGTGCTACAAAACTGCTGCCATGGGCAGAGTCACGGTATTAACAGTCCACAGCTCTAAACCACTTGAGCTGCATCTATTGGACAAACCAAAAGTAACATTGTAATATTGATAGCATTAGCAGTTTCATAAACAAACATACATCATTCTCCCACATCTTTAAATCCCACGTATCCACTCCTTTGGCTCCAAAGTACTCCTCGACTTTAAAACCCGTAAGCTTTTTAATATTTATAAATTGCTGCAAAATGGAACCACAAACACCAGTTAGATTTTAGTATTTAACCTCTTGAATGAATCAATCATAAACAACAAGAGTAACATTTCAGTGTTTCACTCACCATGTGCCTTGTGTAGTTAGTTAAATGTGGAATATAGTGAGGTTCAAGGAGTAAAGAACCTAAAAAGGGGAAAAAGGGAAAAACATAGCTGGTTGACAAGATTAACGGCGGGAGCTAAGAAAACAATCAACTTTTTGATGCCACTGGACTTGATAGCTTCCTTAACATCTTTTATAAGCATCACAGCTACCAAAGTCTTACCAGCACCTGTATCCAACACTGCTATAGTGTTTCTCTTCCTTGCAACTTCAAACACCTCCAATTGATAACTATAATAAAAAGAAAAAGCAAAAAAAATAAAATAAAATAAACACATGAATACATATATATGCAACATTATTCTCATCAAACACCACCAAAACTACTATATATTAAAACACCAAATTGATAATACAACCATAAAAAAAAAGAGCCATCAATTTAAAAGGTCCTTGTGAGAATTTAAGAGGGTGAGCCTTAGAGCATCCACACCGGTGCTTTTTCCATTGTTCCTAAAATTTTAGGGATTGTCTCTAACTCTTTTTACCTGTGTGGAGAGATGCAATATTGTCTCTAATTTGAAACTATCCCTAATTTGAGACAATGAAAAATGGCAGATGTGGGCCCAAAATGGAGAGAATGTAAAAAGTACATCAACAACAAGCAACGGTTATTTTTTGGTGGGAGATTGAAGATAAACACCAAGCACAACATCATCAACAGCGAAAAAAAACCACTTAAAAAAAACAAAGGAAAAATTATACAAAATTTATCATCATCAACAGAAAAATATACCTTGCAATCATCATAAAAAAAAATGTCCAAGGAAATTTTACAACATAAAAAATTTAAAAAAAATAGCACCGGCGGTGGAGGGAGTTCGCCGGCAGGAGAGGGAGATCGGAGATCGAGATCCATGGCGGTTGAGGAGGGAGGAAGGGAGATCGACGCCGTTGAGAAGATCGACGCCGGTGGAGGGAGATCGTGGCGGTTGAGGAGGGAGGAAGGGAGATCCAAGGCGGTGGACCGGAGATCCACGACACAGAGAGTGAGTGACTGAGATCGGTGACGGAGGGGTTGAGGCGGTGGTTGAGTGGCTGAGAGAGAGAGAGTCTCAGCGAGTGAGATCGGGAGGGAGACCGTGTGTGAGAGAGGGAGATCGTGAGAGAGAAAGTGAGAGAGGCTGGATTTGAGAGAAGAGGGACTTTGTGTGGGGTATGCTTCCTCCGGTATCGAATATAAACAAATAAAAATATTTTATTTATGGTTTTAAATACAAATAATATTTAACTAATTTTCTATTTTCAATACAATTATTCCTAGAGTATCGTGATTGTATCATTTAATTTTTGTTTCATTTCCAATACATCTTTTCTAAAATTGTCTATTTCTTTTGTGAACTCAAAAAAATCAAATACACTCAACTGACTTTCTTAATACTTACAAAATTAATTATTTTGGCTTATACAGTATATGAGATCGGAGGGAGTATGTGTGTGTGACTTGTATTCAGGAAGGAAGGAAGGAAGGAGTATATGTGTGTGAATTGTGAGAGTCAGGGTTTGTAAGAAAATAAAAATAAAAATAACACTACGTGGCGTGAAACGTGAATACACAGTGAATGAGTGAAATTTGTTGCCTTCGGTTCAATTCATTAGGCATTTTATTTTTTCTATTTCTCTACCATTTTTATTGCCATTTTTTATTTTTAATGCATTTTAAATTTAATTTAATTGCATTTAAATTTATTATGGTATTTATAGTTTTGGTGGAAAAATATAGTTAGTTGATGATGGTTTTAATTTGTTGTAAAATATTAAGAGTGTGGGGTAGTGTGTGAATCCCAATTTTAAGGACAAAAGTGAGTTTATGGGTGTGGAGAAAAATTGTGTTTGTCCCTAAAAATATAAAAAAATGTAAAAAATAAAATAATATGTGAAACACGTTTAGGAACAAATTTATTGTTCATGGCATCATGGTGTGGATGCTAAGCGCAACAATAAGGCTGCGTACATAGTGCAGTGCACCACCCTTTGTTCATTGATCCTTCTTGTTGGAACTTACTTGCATGAATGCAGGCAAGCAAATATGCAACATTACCAATACGAAGCACCAAAAACACAAACAAAAAAAAAAAAAAAAAAAAGCAAACAAATAAAATTGGAAAAAAAATATTATTTTTTTTAAAGAAGAAAGATGAAAAATTTAATGAATAAAGAAGAGTGTGGTTGATAATAAAAGAAGGTGGCACCTACCTTCTAGGGTCAATGAGGTGGGGTGTTGTGGTGGGAGAAGGGATTGAGAATAGGAAAGTTTGTGACTTTGATCAATCTCCGAAGAAGCCATGTCAAAATTCTGAAGAGATAAAGTCAGTCAAACTTGTTTTATAGAGTGTGACGAGAAGAAGAATGAAAACACAAAATTCGAAGATCGGTGAATGGAAACAGCGTTAGCGTATGAAAGAGTTTCAAGAAGTAGAAAAGAGAGAGTTAGAGAAAGAAGAAACAGAAAAAGGTAAAAGACATCAAACAGTTTGTGTTGCAAATTTGAGACATAACAAGAAGATGGATACTGAGGAAAGGTTTCAACTTAAAAGGAGTATAAATTTTTTCCCTTTTACTGGAATCCTAAATTAGTTTTATTATTATTATTTTACTACTCCCTTAAGTATTCTTTTTGGGATAGGGTTTAAAATAAAAAATATAGTTAATATATTTTTCTTTTTGTTTTTTTACGGATACAGGGGAAGGAGATGAAAATCCACCATTGTACAAGATCGAACCCGAAACTTCCAACTCCCAAGTTTTAAGATTTGTGCATGATCATGTTGGCTACAAGCACTTGTAGTGTTTATCTAATTTGTTATTTATCTATTTTATAATTATATTTACTTTATTCTTGATTTATTAATTTTTCTTTTTAATTAAATGAGGATAAAATTGTAAAAAAAAATAATTAATATTGTATTATTTTTTTTTAAAGAATACACTTGTATAAAAACAAATTTTTTAATAAAAAAGCACTTAAAATAGAACAAAAAGAGTACTATCAAATTAAGATACTTCTAAATTCTAATGGTGTTGCTAAGCATATGTTCTCCTTTTTTTTTTAAGGGTCTTGTTAACAAGTGTCCTAAAGCACTTGTTATAGTTACAACATATGGAAAAAAAAATCATAAGTCCACATTCACTATTCTCTCGAAAATATAAAAAATCACACTTTCCCATAACTTTTATCTATAATTGTTTCCTTAACAAGTGCCCTTAGCATTTTTCCTTTTTTTAATAGCATATGCTCTTACTAATTGTTTTTCAAATTTATTTTTTACATGTCTTCATTTGCCCAACAAATTTCTAATTTAGTTTATTGTTGTTTTATGATTTTAAGATTTGATCAAAAATTTTAATCATAATATTAATTTTCCTTTTGTTTCTTCTTTCTCTTTTAATTACTCCATCTAATCTAAATTATTAACAAAAAGACAATCGAGAGCATTTACTTTTTACAAATTCATTAAAAAAAATGATACTTTTGCAAAATAACATCAAGGGTGAATTTTTTTTTAATGAAACAACCACTTTAAAAAAATATTTTAATAACAATTGTATTTATATGTTTAATAATATAAAGTTGATTTAGTTATTTGATATCACTACTAACGATTTCTTTTCTTATAATTAGGACAGGACGAGGCACATTACAAACAGAGAGGTATTTTAATTAAAATACAATAAAAATTTACTTAAATTAATGAATTCTTAATCTATATATATATATATATATATCAACCCTTAAATATTTAAACTCTGTCTAGCAACACGAGTTAGGAGCTTTTTAACTAATTAGAAGCTTTTAAATTTAGTCAATAAGCTACTAGCCCTCTTCGGTGAACACAAATTAGAATGAGCTTATAACTTTTAAAAAATGAGTTTGTAGCTTTTGAAAGCTAACTTTTAGAAATTTCAAAAAACTAAACTAGTTTTCAATGATTCATATACCAATTATACCCTCAAACAAATTTTAAAATTATTACCTACCCTTGATTATTAATTACAATTTAAAAAATTTGTTATAATAAATTAATTAACTACATAATTATTAAATAAATAAAATAAACTAATTTAATTAATTATAATTTAATCATTTCTATACTTTATTAATTAATCATTTCTATAAGTTACAAGTTACAAGCCTACAACTACCGAATGAAAGTTAGTTTTGCCGAATGAAAAGACAAAGAAAAAAACCAATCTAAGACCCAAAATGCATATCCAAATTAATAATCATTTTTAGTTTTTTACTTCTATTTTCTTCTCTCTCTCATATTTGTTTCTTGGGGATTTTATTTGTCTATTTTCAGCATAAAAATTGTGGAGTCAATTACTGACCTACGGGCTACGGACATGACACCGACTCAACCCAAGCTAACGCATGTAGGTATGTAAAATAATAATTGTAAGATATTAATAATTGGGGGTCTTATCCGGGATTGTTCGGATAAATTCATCCGAGGATTCTCATGCTGTATTGGTGTTGCTACGTCAGTTAAAGCTGAACTTTGGGATTTGCTGCTGGGATTGAAGATGGCTAGAATGTTGAATATTCAGTCCCTGCAGGTGGAGATGGATTCGCTCACTGCTGTATCATTGATTAACTCGAATTGTGAGGTTACCCACCACTGTTATGCTCTGGTTCGGGAAATAAAGAGTCTTCTGAGCTCTAATTGGAGTGTCTCTCTTTATCATGTTTTTAGAGAGGCTAATAGATCCGCTGATTGTTTAGCTAGTTTGGGTCATTTATGGAGCCTTGGTTGTATGTACTATGATGTAGCACCTGCGGGTGTGCATGATATGATTCGTTAATTGTTTGTTTTTCTGGGCGCTTGCCCCGTTTATTATAAAAAACAAAAAAACAAAAAAAAAGAAAGTATCCCAAAAAAAAAAAGACCGTATATAGGGATGGGCAAAATACCCATGCCCGCGGGTACCCGCATAAATACCCGTGACGGGTACCCGCATTATTCCCTTAGGGTGGGGATGGGTATTATGGTACCCGCGCCCGCGGGTACCCGTATAAATAAAAAAATATTTTATTAAATATTATATATATTAGTATAAATAATATTTTACTAGTAGTGATTAAAATTGGAGGTACATCTATTGATCTATATACTGATTAAAATCTTCATAGTGTTCGGCTATATATATATATATATTATGGGAAGTGGGGAGTTAATTAATTATCATAAGACCATGACTCTAGAACGAAGAAAGATATATAATAAAATGCCCTGAAATTTTAGCAATCATCTAAAACATTTATTTGCTACAGAGATGCACTATGATACTTGAGGCCACCTTTCTCCTATTATTATGTGGAAGTTCATCTATGCCTGACGTGTAGTATAATTGAAGATCCCGTGAGCTTTTTTATCATTATGTGGATCATTAAATTAAAGGAAAAAATAATAAAAGTTCAAAACCCGTAGGTACCCGTATAAATACCCGCAAATACCCGCGGATAGGGTAGTGGATATGCACTACCCCGTGCCCGCCCGCACCCGTGCCCATCCCTAACCGTATATAAGTTGAAAAGGAAAAGAAACAAAGCAGAGATAGAGGATAGAGGGGGTCACCAACTAACAGAAGAAAGGGAAATTGAAGAGCTTTGGCCTTACTTGTTTCTGATGCAGGGAGGGAGGAGGATAGGCCAAGATTTGTGATCAATGGTACAAGCAAAGGCAGCTTTTGAAATTATAATAATAACTAGTACAAATTAAAGCATGCTTAATTGCTTGTGTTGCATTTAACTAAGAATGGAAAGTAGCAGAGGACAATGAGAAATGAGAGTTGCCTTTAACTAAGAATGGAGCAACATAGCAACGTTGCCTTCTGTTCCTTTTACTTGTTATTTTTAATTTTTTTTTCTTTTACTTTTCATTTTTCTTTTGTACAGTATATATATGGTATTATCTCTAAATAAGGATATACCATAGAGATGGATTCTTCTATTTTTCGGAGTATTTATTTATTTATTCATTCCTGAAATTAAAAATGATAATTACCAAACTAAGGATAAACAGAACGATAACAATATATTTTGAATTTTCATAAGTAATATAGCAACTTATTTACTTTTTTTTATTATATCTAAAGATAAATATTGGGAGCAAACAATTTTATTTAGAGATAATACCATAACTAAAGTAAATCGTAAACACTAAAAGCATACATTATTTTCCGAATTTTATTATTTTTTTAATTAAAAGGCAAAAGCAAAATAGTAAAAACATTTTTTTAAAAAAATTTTACAACCAAAGTTGACTCTAATATTTTTTTTGTTGATTTTTAATGTGTTTTAGAAAAGGAAGAAATTGGATTATTCACAATACCGAATAAGATGATTATGCTATTTCATATTATATAGTAAATGTCAAATTCCCCTAATATCAAATGCAACAAAAATTAACAATATGCGTAAAAGCAACCCTAATGGTTCAAAAAAGAATTCACCTCGTCTCGGATACGATTTATTGTGGATGCAAAAAAATTATATTGGGAGACTCATGTGTTATAATAGGATCCAGATCTACCAATGTAGTACTTTTTGAATCGGATGAAAAAAAAAATTCACCTCATAATTAAAACTATGAGAATGGGTTTTTGTAATCACTATTTTCACTCAAGTCATTGATATGGATATTCAATAATCTTTTATTGAAAATATAATATTCATAGTATTGGTTTTTGTAATCGCTATTTTCACTCCAGTCATTGATCAAGAATCTTCAATAATCTTTTATTGAAAATATGATATTCATAGTATAAGTTTTTGTAATCACTATTTTCACTTGATCAAGGATCTTCAATAATCTTTTATTGAAAATATAATATTGTTTCCTGAAAATTTCCAATTAATTTGACCGGGAAAAATATAAGTTTATTAGAGATTTTCAATTATTAATTAATTTTAATGAATTTGATAATTGAATTGAAAGTTGTAATGAAGTAGATAAGTTTATAAATTTTTATACAATATCAAAACTAAATTGGTCGTATTAATTATTATTTTTAGATGAAAATTATTATTTTAGTTTATTTTTCAAAAATAATCATAATCTAATATATTTGTTCACAATACAGATTATAATCTTAGCTTATATTTTTGGAAAAATAATAAAAATCTATAAGTTTCCTCATAGCAGTCGGAGATTATTTTTTGAAAGATTATTTTTTTAGACCCATGTAATTTTCTTATTCTACCCTTATCACTTCATCACATTAACTACTCACTTATCACATCATACTATTTCTTGTAATTTACTCTGGAAAAATAATTATTTTACACTGTTCAAATAAAACAAATTAACTTGAATTTATTTTTCAGTTAAGATATCCAAATATAAATATATTACAATTTTAACAGATTATAATATTAAACAATCATAATCTCATTTTACCAGATATATCAAACACGCACTTAGTCGACTGTGTTGCACCAGCTCATTATGCATTAATATGACATATTAATGTGACAACCCCATTAGCAATTAACATTATTTTATTAATGACAAGTATCAAAACAAAAAGTTTTAAATTTTTAAGGATATTGACCAGTGAAAAAAAGGCAAAAATTAAAATCAAAATTTGGTGATCTTTTAGAAATCTTTTACTCTAAATAAAAAGACGCTAACATGACACCCTCTGACAATAGGAACCAAAACAAAAAAAGTTAAATTTTTAAGATAAAAACTAAACTCAAAACTTGACCAATTTTCAAGAATCAAAAACTTAAATAAAACAAGTTATTACGAAAGAAACACAGTATAGATGCATGAAGCAGCTAACCAAATGTGAGCATAACACTGAACAGTACAGTACAGTGGTAGGTGGTGGCATGTGTTGTTGCAGCCTTGCATGCGCTTTTACGCCAAAGTGGGAAAAAAGTACCAAAATGGGTACTGTATGAGTCTTTGGATTGACATCAAAATAGTAGTAATAGATTGGTGCAGATGATGTGTCCATAGGCTCTGCCTTTTCTTTACCCGGATCGGTACTTAATTTTTGTTTCTCCGGTAAAAAAAAAATTTCTTCTCAAAATTACACCTTATTTGTTTTAAAATTGTTTCTTATTTTTTTTAATGTTTTATTTTGATTCATTAACTTAATTATTTATCTCAAATTATTTTTTATTGTTAATTTTTAACATATTTTATTAAATTGATTAATTAATTTTTTTTAAAAAAAATAGTCTGAATTTTAAAGTATTAGTTTTAACGGAATATTTCAACGAATTATACTGAAAGTAATGTTAGAAATTAAGTTGAGATGGTAAATAATTAAGTTGAGGAATCAAATTGGAAAAAAAAAGATAAAAGATCATTTCAGAACAAATAAATAAGATAAATAAATTAAATGAGCATCTTTACCTATTTTTTTCTTTTCAAAATATTGTTTTCATTTTTCAATAATATTGTTTTTTCCTTGTTTTTAAAGAGTATTTTCGACTTGATATGGGAGAGATTAATCAGTTGGAATATGCTTACGCTCCTAAACAAGGAACACTCCCAAAAAAAAATTACCTAATTTGTACCCAAAAATAGGTACCCGAATAACCATAGAGTTGGAGGGGAAAAAATAGCTTTTAGCAATAAAGCCAAAAAATATAATAAGTTGGACAACTTTTGGATTCAACAACTCTTACCAAAACACAAAATGCAACCATAGAATCCTTTTGTCTCCATCCTCTATTTTTCTAAAAACTGAGAAATAAGGCCACGATTTCTCTTCATACTTGAATACATTTACAAGGAGCTAAAGAGGTCAGAAAAAGGTGCCAAAGGGAGTGTTTTGGAGCTGATATGGCACAATTTCTGGTTTCTTCAAACCAGAAAAGAAAACTTCTAATAAAAAACTATTACCATTAATATAAAACGCACATCAAAATAATATACATATCAACTTAAAAGTACATAGTTACATATATTGTCTAGTTATAGATTAAAGCCTAAAAGTACATAATTACATCTATACTACATTCTAATGCATACATTCACAATTACAAATAGATCACTCAAAAAAATTGGCAAAAATGCTAGCGTACCTGATAGCTTCCTGATCTTTTTTCAATGTATCTAAACTCTACACGTTATTGAATTTCGATTGTTAACTACAGTATACTATTACTCTTAGAAGAGTCATTAGCTTTATGTATTTCTTCAATTACTTATTATTCTACATGCACTTTACAGATAAGGTTAAATCTGACATCCATTAGAAGTGTAAAGCACAGGAAGCTGTAAGTAAAAATGAAAAAAATTAGGGGAATACATACCTCCAGCCAAGTGCACGGTTGCCACCTCCCTTTGACAACCTTTCCATAGTGACCCTGAAATAGTGAAATAAATACTTGATGGCATTAAAATAACTGCGATCAAATTCATCACAAATACCCTTTTTTTTAAAATTAAAATTAAAAAAAAAAAAATTGATCTAATTTCTAATGAACTGGTTCGTAAGGGGAAAAAGGTGTCTTGAGATGTCTGGAAATGAGTCATACGACTGTTATTTGAGAGAAGAACACAAATAGTGTCTTGACTTTTAAGATAGAAAACCAGGTGACAAAAAATAAAAGGCTTAGACTACAGCTATTTAGGGTTTAGGCATAAAAATAAGTAAGCAAAATTAAAAGTAAAATGTTACTAAAAGCTGAAATAAAAAAATAACAAAAAGCTTCATCTTTATTCTTTAGAGCCATAGAGCGGGGAAAGGGGCTGGCCAATTAGACACAGATTTTATATATCGATATGACTTAATTAGTTTTTGTTTATGAAAAGTTACTCAATTTTAATTTAATCTCTAAAACTTATTTTATTGGTCTTGATTCATAAACATTTCAAAAGTTTGGTTTGTTGTCCTAGTTGTCACTTAAATGATATCGTGTTAAATTGCAACAAGCTACATCAACCATTAATATAGATGATAGCGGTGATGTTAACCGCATCATCACCTAACCAATGACTGAGACTCTTTTGGAGCAATTAAGGACTAAGCATGGCAAAACAAAATTAGAAGGACCAAAACAAAATTCTAGTTAACTTTAAAAGATGAAATCACATATTTAAGCCTGTTTGATATTGATATTTAAGCCTATTGTCACTATGATAATATAAGACACTTCTTTTATCTATTTCTTCTTGATCAGAAAGTGTTGAGTCTGTTTCAGGGACACATCACTTAACTTACATATACTCAACGTTATTATATATCAAGACAGCTTCTTCATGTGTTCTGTCGCCGGCTACAAACAAATACACCTTGTGCTTCGTATCAACCCAACTAAATCCAAGATCCTTCTTTACATTTATTCTTTTCATCTTATTTCTAACACTCACTGCATTTTCCCATTGGTAAGCAGCTGCATAAATATTGGATAAAAGAACATAAGCTGCTGAATCGGATGGTTCCAAGGTAAAAAGCTTTTCTGCTACTCGTTTCCCCATCTCTTTGTCTCCCTGAACCCTACAAGCATTAAGTAAAATCCTATACATTGAAGCAGATGCTTCAAACGGCATTGATAGCATCACCTTTTTAGCTTCTTGTATATGCCCAGCACGGCAAAGGGCATCGACGATACAAGAATAATGCTCAATCTCAGGTTCAATTCCATAGTCTTTCTGCATAGAATACAAATTTTCGTAGGCCTCAGATACCAAACCAGAATGACTACACGCAGAAAGGACTGCTATAAATGTAACCCTATCCGGCATTGCACCCTTAGACTTCATATCTCTGAAAAGGTAGAGGGCTTCATCAGCATTACCATGCTGAGCTAATCCTACCATCATGGCATTCCATGACGAAATACTCTCTACATTCGTTCTTCTAAATAAACCGTGTGTGTCTTCGATGTTGCCACACTTGGCATACATGTCAACAAGTGATGTCATGACAAAAGGATCAGCAGCACAATTCAACTTTATAACATTGGCATGAATCTGTCTCCCCAGTTCCAATGCTGTTAGAAGAGTGCTAGCCTTGATAAGGGTAGCAAAGGTGTACTCATCAGGTTGCACCCCGGCAAGTCTCATCTGATGGTATGTAGAAAGAGCATGCTCCTCATCTCCATTTTCCATACACCCCGAGATCATAGTAGTCCATGCGACCAAATCCAGCGAAGGGATCTCACTGAAAACTTTGTGTGCACTTTCCATCTCTCCACATTTTAGATACATGTACAGAATACTACAATTGACAAATAAATCTAAATTAAACCTCCTTTTTATAACAACAGCATGTATTTGCTTCCCTTGTTCAAGCTCCACCAAGCACCCAGCGACTTTAGCTGCATTGGCCAGAGTAATCTGATCTGCCCTCTGTCTTTCATGCATTTGAATGAAGAGCCTCAATGCTTTTTGATAGCTATTTCCGACTGTGTACCCATACATCATAGCATTCCAGGATGCCAAATCAAATTCCTCCTGGTTTTGAAAAAGAAATTCTGCCTCCTCCATCTTTCCACTCTTAGAATAGACATCAATCAGAGCTGTTGAAACAAATGAATCATCCATGGTACCAGCTTTTATGGCATGAGTATGTATCTGTGTACTAAGAAAATAGCCTTCTTTAAGAGAATAGCCTTCTTTAAGAGAATAGCAAGTTCTCAAAACACTTGAAATAGTGAATTCATCAGGCAATAGGCCACTGCGTAATAAATCAACGAACAGGCTTATGGACACCTCTTATAAACCACTCACAGCACAACCAGATATCATTGTGTTCCATGATATTAAATCCACTGCTTTCATTTGAGTGAACAAATTTTTTGCACAATATACAGAACCTGCCTTAATATACATATTGAGAAGGCTATTTGCAACAGAGATAACTTGATCCAATCCTGATCTCATGGCAATGCCATGAATCTGCTTTCCCAATTCAATATGGTGTACACTAGCAACAGCAGACAGGATCACAACTAACGTTGTGCTGTCATATGCTACTTGTGATTTGATCATATCTATAAAACGATCAATAGCTTCCCTAGCTTTTCCTACTTGGAGATATTCAGACAATGTCTTGTTCCACTCAATTACATCTGAAACATCATCACACAGAAACAATTTGATGGCATAAGCTCCAACCTGCTTCAACTGCCATTTGAAAACAGTTTTACTAACCCCCATAAGAACACTATGGACACTGATGTCATTGGGACATAGCCCGCTTCGGTGAAATGCAGAGAAGAGAAGCAAAGCTTCATCCTCAAGACCCATTTCCACATACGCTTTGAGCATCACGTTCCACAGCACCACATCCCTCACAGGGATCCCATCAAACAAAACACGAGCCTCTCTAATTCGTCGAAACTTAGCATATATATTGACCAAAGCACCAGCCACGAACGCATCCCATTCCAACCCAATCTTAATAGCATATCCGTGAAGGGTCTGGGAAGCCCAATCAGAACTAGAGAGAATGCACATCTTGAACATGGGGGCCAAAGTGTAACGAGTGGTCAAGGATACAGATTTACGGAGAAGACGGAAAAGGCGAAACCCCTCCTGAATGTTGTGGGAATTGACATCACCGGCATGCGCATACGCAGCAAGAATGGTATTCCAGGTAACAAGGTTTCTTTGAGGGGCTACATTAAACATTTGCCATGCAGAGGAGAGGGAGCCGCATTTTCCGTACATTGTGATGATGTTGTTGGTCAGAAAAAGATCTAGGTGATGACCGGAGGTGAAAATGAGTGCGTGAACACGCTTTCCAAGGAGTAAATCGGAGGTGGCAATGGCATGGCGGAGGATGGAAAAACATTGAGAGAGAATGAAAGTGGGTTGCAAATGCATGTTGGGAACTCATTGTCAATCACTGTGATCATGTGGCGTTGGGAAAGTGCTGTTGGTGTTACAGTTAGCCGTTTGGATTTGGAAGAGAAGACAAACCATTGTAGGACTGCCAACCAACTAGTTTGCCATATCAAAATACATTGAGTAAACAGTCATGTTCATGTAATTAATTGTAAGCGGTTAAATTGGTTCAGTTGATTCCACTTTCAGAAATTAATATGATAACTTCAAGTTAAGAAATATTGACGTCAAGACAAATTTTTAGATAAGTCATAGCGTGTTGTAGTATTATGGTAAGTATCTAGACAGATCACGATGCCGTAATAGACTTAAAGAATAGAGAATGATCCAGAAATAAGACAAGGGTAAAACAATCTAGGATAAAAAATAATAGGCCCTTGATGTGAAAGCTTTGAAGCAAGAAAAATAAGCAATCAAATCATGGCAATGGAAAATTAGAAACACTCAAGTCCACTGTTCCAGTATCTTTCTATCTTTCAATTATTGGCATTAAGTCTTCCTCCTAGTCTTAATTTGCGGCTAATAACATTGATTTTTTCCATCAGGCAATTTTATTCTATCAACCAGTACAAGGTATTTAAGATGCGCCTTCAATTTAAAAACCCAGATCTTCTTTTCTCAAGCTGAGGCTACATTTTATGACAAAGAAGATAAAGACTTTGGTGAATTGTACACCTCAAGGCCCAAATCGAAAGACTGCCAACATTATGATAAAATCTGTTAAAACAATCCAGTACAGGGACACAAATTAGTTTAATGAAAAAAGTACCAACTCTTAACAGTTTTAGAAGATTATCCGACTTCAAATCTAGTGTTTTTCATTTCTATTTTGGTATAGCAGTCAGAGCATCCCAAATTCATTATGGACTTCCTCTCCCCAAAAAATTATTTTGCTCTCATCTTCATCAAACTAGCTTTGTCTAACTTCTTCAGTGTCTCTTTCTTCCTCTTTCTCTATTCGTGAAGGGGGTGAAAGAAAGAAAGATTTAAATTTATACAGGTCATTGTTTTGTTGAGTAACAGATTTTATTTAAAATAGGAAAGGAGAAGGAGCAAATCTAAGTACAAAATAAATAAGCAATGAATAACCCCTCAGTGTGGTAAATTCGATTGTCGGGCATGGAAAGCATTTTAAAACCTATGGTTGCTTGCCAAAGTTAGCACACAAAACCATTACCTTTTTTTACCTCCTGGCGGTTCCATCATCCCAAGGATATTTGGCTTCTCAGAAGCTTTATGATATAGGACAACAGTCATTAATAAATCTTTCACCAGCAGAGGACAGTCATTTATGGATCCTTTCTCTTTCAGGAAAAAAAAAAAAAAAAAAAAAAAGAACAATAAATATGGATAAAAAGACTAGACATCAAGGAAAATAAAAGGAAAAATTAATGATGTCTAGCACTTACCTCCAATTATTTTTGCATAGGGGAGTTTGCCAGTTGCTCTATGATAGACATCAATAACCATCAACCACAGCATCTCTATACTGGTGAAAGCCTTTCATAAGGCATCCAAGAGAATCTTTGTCGCCATAACGGTACCTATAAGAGAAGGCTATCATATTTATAATAAGTTGATGACCACTGACCTAAGTAATAAAATATTATAATCATAAGTTTATTGGCATAATTTATGGAATTAATTGTTCGTAAAACATGCTATTGAGAATTGTGAATCATGCCAAAAGGCTATTTCAGATTAGTTAAATAAGGACTATACTGAGGTAAAGCAAGAATTAAAAGAAACTAAAAGGAAGCAAAAGCAGAAAAAGGAGTTTAGGGAACAAGCCTGATTGACAAGACGAAAGGTGGGAACAAAGAAAATAATCAAACTAACTTGATAAACGTCTTTTATGAGCATTAAAGCTACCAAATATTGACCACAACCTGTATCCAACACTGCTATTGTATTTCTCCTCCTTGCAACTTCAAACACCTCTAACTGATATCTATAGGGGAAACCCAAAACCTATAAATGCAAATATACAACATTATTCTCATCAACAGGAAAACTCAAAAGAAACCCCATTGGAGTTATTATAAAGGGAAAGTTTATATTTCCACCAGTATAGTTAAAATCAAGAATCTTCAACCTACTATGCAAGTCAATGACAAAGAAGAACGAACAAATGTGAGTTAGTAGATGTCTTCTCACTGAAGGCATTGAAAGCCCAATGGCATTATGATAAAGGGAAATTTTCTATTGTCACCAGTAATCACCGCAAGAGCAGATCCCACTACGGAAATGATGAAACCGGTTTGCATCTCTCACAACAATCTCTCGCTCAAAAACCTTGGATATATATTTGATTGCATTATGGCAATCTCCACACACTCTAAGGTTTTTAATTACCCTTAGTGGGGTGGATGACGGAGTTCTAATGAGCCCATAAGCTATTGCTAGCTTCTCACTATGATAATGTAGAGCACACTCTTTTTCTTCTTCTTCTATATCAAGAAGTGTTAACTCTGTATCAGGGACATATCCTTCTTCTCTTATCCTTTTCATGACATTCTCAACCTTATTGTATATCAAATCCGCTTCTTCATGGGATCTATCGCCAGCAACAAACAAATGCACCTTGTTCTTGATATCTACCCAACTAAATCCGGGATCCTTTTTTACATTTATTCTTTTCATCTTATTTCTAGCATTCACTGCATTTTCCCATTGGTTAGCAGCTGCATACATATTGGATAGAAGAACATAAGCTGCTGGATCAGATGGTTCCAAGGTGAACAGCTTTTCTGCAACACGTTTTCCCATCTCTTTGTTGCCCTGAACCCTACAAGCATTGAGTAGAGTCCTATACATTGAAGCAGATGCTTGAAAGGGCATTGATAGTATCACATTTTCAGCTTCTTCAATATTCCCTGCACGGCTAAGAGCATCAACAAGACAAGAATAGTGCTCAATCTCAGGTTCAATTCCGTAGTCTTTCTGCATAGAATAAAAATTTTCATAGGCTTCAGACACCAAACCAGAATGACTACACGCAGAAAGGACCCCTATAAAAGTAACTCTATCCGGCATTGCATCTCTAGATATCATATCTTTGAAAAGGTAGAGGGCTTCCTCAGCATTTCCATGCTGAGCTAATCCTACTATCATGGCATTCCACGAGGCAATACTTTTCATGTTCATTCTTTTAAATAAGCCGTATGCATCTTCTATGTTCCCACACTTAGCATACATGTCAACAAGTGATGTCATGACAAAAGGATCTAGAGCACAGTTCAACTTTATAACATTTGCATGAATCTGTCTCCCCTGTTCCAATGCTGTTAGAAGAGAACTAGCCTTGACAAGGGTAGCAAAGGTATACTCGTCAGGTTGGACCCCAGCAAGTCTCATCTTATGGTATGTAGAAAGAGCATGCTCCTCTTCTCCATTTTCCACACATCCTGAGATCATAGTAGTCCATGCAACCTCGTCGAGCGATGGGATCTTACTGAAAACTTTGCATGCACTTTCCATCTCTCCACATTTTAGATACATGTCAAGAATACCACTAATGACAAATAAATCTAAATCAAACCTCCTTTTCATAACAACAGCATGAATTTGCTTCCCTTGTTCAAGCCCAACCAAGCACCCAGCAGCTTTAGCTGCATTTGCCAGAGTAATTTGATCTACCCTCTCTCCACTTTCATGCATTCGAGTGAAGAGCCTCAATGCTTTTTGATAGTTATTACTCACTATGTACCCATACGTCATGGCATTCCAAGATGCCAAATCAAATCCATCCTGGTTTTGAAGAAGTAATTCTGCCTCCTCCATCTTTCCACTCTTAGAATAGACATCAACCAGAGCTGTTGAGACAAATGAATCATCAACAATACCAGCTTTTATTGCATGATTATGAATCTGTTTACTGAGATAGTGGCCTTCTTTAAGAGAAGAGCAAGCCCTCAAAACACTTGTAATCGTGAATTGATCAGGCAATAGGCCACTACGTAATAAATCAATGAATAGGGTTATGGACAACTCCTCTAAACCACTCAGTGCACAACCTGATATCAGTGTGTTCCATGATATTAAATCCACTTCTTTCATATGACTGAACAAAATTTTTGCATGATACACAGAACCTGCCTTAATATACATATTGAGAAGGCTATTTGCAACAGAGACAACGCGATCCAACTCCGATCTCATAGCAACTCCGTGAATCTGCCTTCCTAATTCAATAATGTTTACACTAGCAACCGCAGACAGGACCACAGTCAATGTCGTGCTGTCATAAGCTACTTGCGATTTGATCATATCCATAAAACAATCAATAGCTTCCCAAGCTTTTCCTTCCTGGAGATATTCAGACAATGACTTGTTCCACACAATTACATCAGAATCATCATCAAACAAAAACAATTTGGTAGCATACGCTCGAACCTGCTTCAACTGCCATTCAAAAGCAGATTTACTAACCCCCATAAGAACGCAACGGACGCTGATGTCATCAGGGCGCAGCCCGCTCCGGTAAAATGCAGAGAAGAGAAGCAAAGCCTCATGCTCAAGACCCATTTCAACATACACCTTGAGCATCATGTTCCAAAGCACCACATCCCTCACAGGCATCCCATCAAACAAAAGACGCGCCTCTGTAATTCGTCTAAACTTGGCGTATATATTCACCAAAGCACCAGCCACAAACACATCCCATTCCAACCCAGTCTTAACAGCATACCCATGAAGGGTCTCAGAGGCCGAAGCAGAACCGGACGATACACACATCTTAAACATTGGCGCCAAAGTGTGGCGAGTGGTTAACACCATGGATTCACGGAGAAGACTGAAAAGGCGAAACCCCTCACGAGTTTTATCAGAATCAAAGTCTCCGGCATTGGCATAAGCGGCGAGAATGGCATTCCACGTGACGAGGTCTCTATGAGGCATTACATCAAACAGTTGGCGTGCAGAGGAGAGTGAACCGCACTTGCCGTACATGGTGATGAGGTTGTTGGTAAGGAAAGGGTCAAAGTGGTGGCCGGAGGTGAAAATGAGGGCGTGGGCACGCTTGCCGAGGAGCAAGTCGGAGGTGGAGATGGCGCGGCGGAGGATGGAGAAGCATTGTGCGAGGGAAAGCAAATGCATGTTGGAAACTCATTCATTGTGGAGAAAGCGATTGGGAAAGGAGACACATCAGAAATTGTGGTAGACAAGAGCTTATGAGATGATTTAATTAATTAATTAATTGATTACAGATAATTTCTTAAAGTCATCAAGCTATATCATCGTTGGTTTTAGTTTACAGAGACTGAATAAGATTTTAAGTAAAAATCTCAAGCAAAGTGATTTTGGCTCTTGTGGCGGGAGATCGGCAAATTAGTTAAATCTGATTTATAAGGAGGGGAAAAACAAGGGGAATGTTTACAGAGTTTAGTTTTTTTTTTTTATTATTATTATTGAAACGTAAGATTATTTTATTTTTTACTATATTTTTCAAACGAAGAGATTTTTAGGGTTTTATTAATCTCAGCTCTATAATTTAGAACTGAAGTTAAGAAAATCCAAATTTTAATGTGTCTTAAGATACCAACTAATTTAAAGATTTGTCGGTTTTTCATTAAAATTGAAAGCTTTGTGATAAAACTTTTGAAAAGAAGTAATTACTAGTATTTCTCAAAAAATAAGTATTACCAAACATGCTATTGGATTGTTTGGCATTGTATCTAATTTGCAAAGTCATTGTTGTATAGTATAATTTCCCAGTTACATGTGAATCAAAAGAAGATGAAAGGAATTTAGCAAAGAAGTGAAAAAGCAGAGTACAAGATTAACTGAATGGAAAATGAACCCATAATAACATGGGCTGATGTGAAATTCTGATGACTAACGTAATCTGATGCATTGCTGCAACTAATCCTTAATGATACAATTCTGCTACAACCCTTCTCTTTCTTTTCTTTTTCAACCCCCAACCATTTTTTTTCCTTTTTTGGATAGTGGCTTTACCCCATATACAGAGAGATACAAGAATGACTACAATGTCTACATGTGACTTTTTAACTGTGTCAAAAACTTGTACAACACATTATCTTTGGCTCAATATATCACAACACGAAGGAGGCCTGCCTGAGGTTCTGTGAAGTCGAGGCCTTCTTCAAGTAGAAAACGCTGTACAGCTATTGGAAGTCTAGCGGGAGTGCGAGTACCCCTCGTGTGATGACCAGTGCCAACACAAATATAAACTTGTAAATGCTGCTCCACGGCTCTGGCAGTGCTTTTCAGCACAGCCAATTCATGTTTAAGCACATGAATTGCTTCATTTGCGTGTAACCCGTGGAGGTCTATCATCCTCTCATTTCCTATTTCATTTCCCAGCATCTCTGGAGCAACTGGATTTCTGAAAATTCAACACTAGCAATAACTAAGTCCGAATGTAACACTTAAAATAACAAATCCGGTAATGCAATTTTCTTTATAAGCATAGTATAACAACTTCACATCACACTTTTTTTCTCAACGGTTCAGATTACTCAAACCTCTTAACTATTCGAGTACAATAAGAAGCGTGCAAAATGTAAGAATATGTTTTAAAAGGAAAAAGAGTAGAGCCAGCTCATCAAAATAAAACTCTCGTCAATATAAAGGTTGTGGGACTGGAAACATCGTATACGTGGTCATCGTGATTTCTAAACCAAAACTCATGCGGAGAGGAATGAAATGATTGAGGAACAACAAACCTCTGGCGATAAATTGATTCTTGAGCTTTTCCATGAGCTGCTTTCATATGCATGTTGTGCAGTTGCCCTTTAACACTAAGATCCTTTGAAAGGGCCTTATTGCCAACAAGATAGGCTTGCCGTGCCTGTATTCAAATTATAAACAATCAAATACAAAATCGAAGGTCAAACTAAAACACACTCAAGAAGATATGGTTCTGGTAGGGACTTTGTTCATTCATGTTCATGTTGATATCAGCCCAACAGCTCTTGTCATTAAACTTGCCCACCTTATCCAGTCCCAACTTGATTATCCAAAGTTAAATTTAAAAAAAAAAAAACAGAAATTAAAAAAGAAAATGAAGACCTAAAACAAAGGAGGGACAGAAAAGAGGACAGAAAATCAAGGGAATGTGCGTCAATATGATCCAAGCATGTAGCCAAAATCATTACTTAATATCTCTTTCACTTGCCAATTGCCATTAAACTTCTTCAAAGCATGCATCAGAGACCCACCTGCTCAAAATATACATTACGTAATCGTGCATGATCACGAGCCTCCTCCCGCATCTCTGAATACATATTTGCTGCCATGCAAAGTTGTTTAAAAAACCACAATCTAGAAGGAATTCATCCCAAATTGAAGCATATAAACATAATTATTTACCAACTGTGTCACCGGTGTCAAGCCAAACAGGAGCTGCCCGAGTTGAACCACGGCTCTGTAACCTATCACCAAGGTCAGTTCTCCCCTGTCCACCATTGTAACCACTAGCCAGAAGATGAGAACTCCTACTTGAGCCAATAGCAGCATCACCAGAACCACTTTTATCATACTTCCAAATGCCAGAATCCTGAGGAGAAGCCAACTTCTTAACAGCTGAAGCAAAGTCAACAGCACCTGTAGATGGAATTGAAGAGCTAGATTTGAAAAACAGCATGTCTTTGTCGGATGATCGGTAAGGATTGACACTTTGTTGAATGTTATTATCTACAGCATATGTTACAGAAGCAGCATGGCCATCTGGTGAAGTAAGTGCAGGAAAGTCCATTGCACTAAGATTGGGAGCTGACAGAGTCTTTGAATTCAGATTCTGGTTGAAACTACCATCAACTTGAAGCTACACATTTGTAGGGGGGAAAATAAACAGATATAATCAGTATAAAGCACCTTGGCAATAAGTAATAATGAATTAGTGATATATGATGACAGTAGCATCCACAGAAAGGGTAACAAATTGTGCTACTGGATCATATGCCAAGAAAAGATTATGTATCCCACAAAATGCTACTAAAATGACAATGGCCCCTAGATAACATGAAGCAGAGGACATAATAAAACTCAGAATAAGTGAAGATCAAAACCAAAAATGTAAGATTGTCTCTAACAACCTACTCCCCCAGTACCAGGTAATAGCAATTACAAAATGGAAGCTAGGTTGCACTTGAATCACTTCATAACTTTATGGGGAGCTGGCTCTTCCCTGCCAAAACAAGGCACGGGCATTGCTCTAAATTCTTAGCGCTCATCCCATCAGATGTAGCATTCTACTAAAGCATACTGCATTGCAACATGCTAGGAATAGATACCATGCATGAATATAACTTAACATATAAACACATTACATGAAAGGAACCACAATTTGATCAAAGATTAGTCACTACGTGAGGATCAACCTACCTCTAACTGAGAGAGCATCTCGGTGGTGAGATGTAAATCGCATCCATTGGCAAAGTAAACTTCTGCAAGGCTTTCTGCTGCAAAACCAGGGAAGAGAGAAGCTAAAAACTCCAAAGGATTCAAATCACTATCATCGACAATTGAATTCTCGGCCAAAATGTCATCTAAGAATCCCTGTCTATAGTAGTCATCATAACTAAGCCCCTCTTGACCACCGATAACATGCTGGTTGATACTCCCAATTGGCCTATCCCAAGGCTTTGCTGAAGTGTTAAAAAAGCTTGCTGAAGATGGGGCCTCCCTATAGCTCGAATTGGAATTGGAAAACCTTAACCTATCAGCAAAGCTATTGCCGTTAATGTGCTGCTGAGATAATTCCTCTTGCTCATTTAATATAAATCTACTTCTTTTAGAAGACATCAAGGCTTCATTGTCATCATTTATAGATAAGCCGGCTAAAGAGAGGTCGTTAAGACCCTGGGACTCATCTTCTCCCATGACCTTGAAATCAGGGGTTATATCATCTGGGAGCTGGCATCGCCAGTATCGGTGCACCTCATCATCAGAATTATTTGAAATGGATGATTCAGATCGATCTAAAACAGCTTTCCCAAGAGCTCCAGCAGTAGTAACCCTGGCTGTTGAATCAACCGAGCTGGTAGTTCGAGGCAACAGTGACCTAAGAGAAAATGGAACAAACTCTGCCGCATTTGGATTCAAAGTGGTTGCCTTGTTTGGGCTGCTTAGCTTTGCATCCGTGTAGGAACCTTTCTTGGATAAGCTCATTATTATTAACTACAATGTGGAAGAAAAAAAAAACTAGAACATAGACTAAAAAAAACAGTAACAGCACATGCCGAGTCAGCCTCAGCCAAACCCAATTTGATCCTGCTCATCGATCAACCAAACTGTCATAAAAAAGAAAAGGTTAGAAATAAAAATTCCACAAATTTCAAACATTGTGTACTACATAAATGAACTCAATAGCTAAGCAGATAACACGAAAGTGCCAAATGATTAAATCAATATGGAAAAGCAGTTACAAGTATTTTTGATTAGTCTCTATCTGTCGGCTTGAGGACACCCGTGGTGCTAAAGAAAAATCACTACTCATAACTGCCAAATTAGCAGAGCAGTGAAGCATATGACGCATATGTAATATAAGAGGCATACATTAATTAAGGTGAATATCACTGCAAGCAACTACGGCAGGCAATTTTCACTACTATAAGCTGGAAATGAATCTTGCAAAGTTAAATTGAACAATAGAGGAACTATGCAAGAGTTACAGAACTTATAACAAATCTTACAAATACCCCCACCCCCAAAGAGAGAAGAGTTTTAGAGGACACTGACCAATTTCAGAAGCACAAGTAAGACACTGGGATGATTAAAACCCTAAAATTTTCAATGTAATTAATGGAAAATTTTATTAATAAACTTTATTAAATGAATTAATTAATTAAACAATACATGGAGTTCTTGAATAGTGATTACCAATAAACCCCATCAAAACAAAAAAATAGTTTTAAAAAATTGAAATTTCAAAATCGAATTATTCAAGAACATCAAATAAAATTCGAAATTCGAAAGCCCAAATTTTTAGAGATCTAGAGCAATTCAACGCCTCAGAAAAATAAAAGAGAACAGACCCAATAACTAGAAAATCAATAAAAAGCAAAAAAGGTGCGAATTTTAGAAAGAAGTGAAAAATTAGTGAATAGGGTAAGTGAAAGATCTGAGATTTATGCAACAAGAATAAAATAATAATAATAATAATAAAATCAAAGATTAAACCTTTGCGAATCAAATCAAAGAGATCCATGGTAGGGCAATTGGATTGGAATCAAGTAGTAAAAGAGAAGCAGAAATTTGATGATTGAATAGAGTGGAAAATTGAGCTTGGAATGGAACTAAGAGGATGAGTATGATTTTGATTGCGAGGGATTGTTCCTTCTCTCTCTAATCTTTTTTTATTTTTTATTTTTTCTTTAATTTTTGGGGGGTTTATTTTCTGTTTCAAAGGCTCTTAGCCAATGCGAACCAGCACTACTAGCACCACAAAAATACTACTAGCACCACAAAAATACTACTAAACAAGACACACCCAACCTTTCGCCACTAGATTTGACCCCTCTCTCTCTCTCTCTCTCTCTCTCTCTCTCTCTATGTCTTGCATCTTCTTTCTTTCTCACCCCAATGTCACCGGTGCATTATTTTCTTCTTTTTTTTCCCTTTGCTTTTTATTAAAAAATAAATAAATTAAATTAAATTGGGTCTTGGAGCAAGATTTGGAAAACTAGCTACATGTTGATAGTGATTTAAGTTTGTATAGGATGGGATGATTTTGCTGATTTTGATAGATTTCTATCATTGAATTAAGATTTAATTAAATCTTGAGTTCGAAAACTAGATTCAGACATAATTTTGAGTCATCGAATTTTTTCAAGTAGGTTATGCTACATTAAACCAACAAAATAATGTATTATCACATTTTTCATTTTAGTTTTGAGCGCTTTTCAAGCTCTATATTTGACAAAAGAAAATACACTTTTTTTTTAATCTACCAATAATAATAGGCAATCTCAAATATACTCCATATGATTCTAAACTGTCTTCGTACAAGAAAATTTACTCATTGATAAGAAGCAAACTCATAAGAATTTAGAAGATATTTTATATGGTATGCTTCTTCATCGGTGCCTCTTGCAAAAATAATATTGTCATGGGCAAAATTTGCTTTTAATTATGCTGATATGTGCTGGATTGAAGAGATATTCCGCATGTAGTTATCCCTCATCTCACATAGGATATTATAAATCTTAATTGAATAAAAACATAGTCCTACATTAAACAAAAATCAACTATCGATCAATCATGAATAAAAAAAAAATAATGGGAGTGCACCGTCGGTGTAATGTTTTTTACACTATCGATTGATCATCCACCGTTCATGTGTTTTACTTTTAATTAAGAGTCAATGATTAATAATACATCAATGGTGGATGATGTGCTGACAGTGTAAAGAATCGTTACACCGTCGGTGCACCACCTATTTTCTCAAAAAAAAATTCTTAAGAATCAAGTTGATAAGATTTACTAAAAAATTAATGATATAAATCTTTATATTTTTAATACATATTTCTAATTTTCAATAAAACTTAATATAATAAATTCTACTTTCTTATTCAGTCACATATTTTGGCATATTCAATCGAAATAATTAAATAATCAACAATATTGTTGATTATGATGTAGATTACGTCGCCGCCGATGATATTTAAAATTTTGGTTTAGGTTAATCACCATACTTGAGTCTCATTCTCTCAATGCACATTCGACAACTTGGAAATAATGATAACATGACTTATTTCTAATATAATAAAAAAAATTCCTTTACATTGTGTGTTGTCCTCTTTATGACTAAATGAATTTTTGTTTGCCTAATGTGTAGAGGCAAACCTTTGCAATTCCAATCTTCTTTTTTGAGAATTTTTTGAATAGTATGGAGTGGCACAATCATAAATTTTTTCCTCGAGGTTAAATTCATCCACTAAGGCATCCAAATCATCAATCATATCACATTATTTGACCAAAGAGATAAATTAAACAACTCCAGTTTAAATTAATCCATCATATTGTTTCAAGTAAAGCAACATCGTTTTTAACCATGTTTGGCATGTACATCGCACGTGCTATCACATTATTATGTGTAGTACAAACGAAACAAAAATTGAGAATATGTATGTTTGACTAATACGAAAAAATATTGGTAGAAGATTTTACAATATTTGAAACATTATGAGTCAAAATGCGTATTTTATATGTAAATAACTGGATTGTATAAACAACAAACAAAACAACTAATAGATGCATCTAAAAATGCAACAAATAGTCTTATATTTTAAAAACGTAAATTAAACAAAACTAGAATATTTATTTAAAATTATAGAGGGTATATATTTACATATACACATATAATCAGTTAAATTAAAATTTAAAATAATAATAAAAATATTTAAATTTGAGAATAAAATTTAAAATAATAATAAAAATTATTTAAAATTGAGAACTATGATACTAAGTTAATTGCTTGTGTAATGTCTGCTCTGATATTATAAGCTAAATTTAATAATTATGTAAGTAATAATAATTATTGATTAAAAATTTTACTATGTATGTAAAATATAATTTAATAATTTATATATGCATATGTTATGTTATTTTTCATGGGTTATGTTATATAAAAATATTTTGCTACAAATTAAAATATATAAACTTACTTTTAAAATACAAAATTCCATATCTAAGACACACGCGGTATTCAAAAATTCGCATGACACATAAATAAGTATTGACATATAAATCATTATAAAATATAATAAATTATATATAAAAATAATATGTCACAATAAATCACGAAAAATATTATCAATAAATTGTTTTGCATGATTGATAACAATAATTTAGTCAAGCATGAATGGCAAATATTTATGAATTTACGATGAAACTCAATATCTATGCAATGTCTTTTATATCAAAACTAGATGAAAAAAGTGTGTACAAAACATAAAAAAGTGTGATTGAAAATCAAAATCTGACTTTCATCTTGTTCTTCTAGCATTCTTATTCTTGTCTAATATAGCAATTTTTGTGCTTCGTGTACCCAATTTAATTTATTTTTAATCTCATATATTTTTTTTTCTTTTTTATGGGGAGGGGGAGAAAGTCATCACCAGGATCCCACCTATGTTTCATAGCTTCACCAATTGAGCTAAACCATGTATTGTGTTGTGATTGTTATGTTTGTGAATTTGAAATTTCAATTATATATGCTTAAATGTGATATCGAAGTGTAAGATAATTAATTAATTATTATTATCTCTGTTATTTGTCATTTTTTGGATAAATCTTTTTGTTCATTTTTATTCGTCATTTTGAAGATTTCAAAAGTGTAATAAATGTTATTTTTCATGTTTGTCTATATGCAATAGGTCTTGGTTAGGGAAGGGAGTGAGTCACAAGAGCTAGGCCTTAACGAAAATAGGTCTTGCATGTGTTCCACACTCAAGCCCCAAGCATGTCTATTGACTCATCATACGCTAAATTTGAAACCTAAACTTGCCTATTTCAAAGCATGACCTAACCCATAAACTCGCTTAAAAGCCTATTATTCAATAAAATTATCTCATTTAAGTACAAACATGTAACTGCCTCGTATCCTCATATTATGTAAATGAAATACGATAAAGCAAACCGTAAACAATATCAAAACTCAAACTATATAGCAACAAACTATTTGATACCATCATTATTTATCTCTTTCGTTTTGTTGACCATTAAGGTAGAATACTTAGAATTTATGAGATTGCAGTAAACTATTTGTAACACACTTTCTTAAGTTCTAAAATGTTCAAATTGAGATAGTGGTTGTATGTACTGTATTGATAAATTGGTAGCTTTAACAAATACAAACATCCAAAATTCGTTTGGCTCGTAACACGCAAGAGCTGATGGAGCATGCAAATTATCGGACCACAACAAATTACACTGGTTCAGCCCTATTAAGTACTAAACCTCAAAATGTATTAACAAAAAAAATCCAAATAAATTACCAGCTCAATCCACATATTAAATAACACCATAGATTTTTTTGGGAGTGAAAACCATATTTTTTGGTTGAACTAACCAATAGTGGACTAGTCATATAAAAAATTTCGTGTGATAATCCTCTTTTTGCCTATTTCAAATCACTTAATAGTAATAAATACGTGGTTTTTATTCTATGAGGATAATATATATATATATATATATATATATATATGGCTTATTTAAGTTTTTGGTCCTCGAAAATTGACTGTGTTTTGGTTTCAGTCCCTATCTTTTTATTTGACCGGTCCTAGTCCTTAAAAGTTCAAAAAAAATTGATTTTGGTCACTGCCGTTAAATTTTGCCGTTAATGCTGACGTGACAAACGGAATTTTAAAAAAATAATTAAATTTATAAAAAAAAATTAAAAAATTAAAAAAAAATTATTTAAGTTTTTGGTCCCCGAAAGTTGATCGTGTTTTGGTTTTAGTCCCTATCTTTTTATTTGACCGATCCTAGTCCTTAAAAGTTAAAAAAAATTTGGTTTTGATCCCTGTCGTTAAATTTTGCCGTTAATACTTACGTGGCAAACGGAATTTTAAAAAAAATAATAAAATAAATAATTAAACTTATAAAAAAAATTAACCCCCCCAAAACGCGTGCCCAACCCAACCCACTCTCCCCTCTTCCTCTCTCTCCCCCATGAAACCCGTACCCAACCCAACCCCACCCCACCCACTCTCCCCTTTTACTCTCCCTCTCTCCCCCATGAAACCCTCCACCACCACCCATCCCCTCCCCTCTTTCTCTCTCTTTCTCCACCACCAATCTGTCGCCACCGCCTATATTATTATTTGCTATCAGAATACACTGTTCTTCACCGTCAATTCCATAAATTTAGATTAAGAATACAAATCAATAATGAAAAAGAAATGATAAAATCAAAAGAATCAATTCCAAATCGGAGATGCACCATGGAGATCCACCGTTCTCCAATGTCAATTCCAGAAATACATCATATAATCCCAAATCGGAGATGCAGAAGCTTGCATGTGTCGATCGGAGCTTTATAAGGGCGTGATTTGTGAGGGAAGATACATCACTTTGTGAGCTTGCATGTGTCGATTGGAGATGAAGGAAGAGGCCTTGATGAGGGAAGAAGAGAGGGAAGAGGCAAGGAGAGGGAAAACGTGAGTGAGAGAGATGAGGCCGTGAGACCTTGGTGAGGGGTGAGAGAGACGCGATTTTGCCTTGAGAGAGGGAATAGCAGTGGCATGAGGGAGGGAGAGAGACGCGATTTGCGTTCTTGAGAGAGGGAAGAGCGGTGGCGTGATGGAGGGCGTGAGGGAGGGAGAGAGCCAAGTGATTGAGGGAGAGAGAGAGGAAGAGGGGAGGGTGGTTGGGGTGGGGTTGGTACGGGTTTTGGGGTTTTTTTTTTAAATTTTTTTTAAAATTTTGTTTGTCACGTTAGTATGAACGGCAAAATTTAACGACAGAGACCAAAACCAATTTTTTTTGAACTTTTAAGGACTAGGACCAATCAAATAAAAAGATAGGGACTAAAACCAAAACACGGTCAACTTTCGGGGACCAAAAACTTAAATAATTTTTTAAATTTTTTTTTACTTTTTTTTATAAATTTAATTATTTTTTTATTATTTTTTTTAAATTCCGTTTGCCACGTCAGCATTAACGGCAAAATTTAACGACAGGGACCAAAACCAAATTTTTTTGAACTTTTAAGGACTAGGACCGGTCAAATAAAAAGATAGGGACTAAAACCAAAACACGGTCAACTTTCGGGGACCAAAAACTTAAATAAACTATATATATATATATATATATATATAGAGTGAGCGAGTAAAGAAGAAAGATGCGTTATTATAGTTACTATGAATATGATTGGTGAAGAAACACAGGGTGAAGTGCCAGGAAAGGTATGAATATGATTGGTGAAGAAACACAGGGTGAAGTGCCAGGAAAGGTACCAAGGTCGTTGGATATGTGAGCTATGTGGTGAATATGTGAAGGAAGCACCGTTGGATATGTGAGCTATGTGGTGAATATGTGAAGGAAGCACCGAAATAGACAACAAGTGAAGAAGCATTGAAGAACCACATGAGCTTTTGTCTAAAGCTCAAATCTTCTTATACTTGTTTTTACAAAGACATCAATGACTTCATACATGCAAAGAAGAACCTTCTTTTTTCCGGTTGTTATATTTGGTTGTTTAGGGTTAACCGGGTCTTTTCCATTTGTGATCTCACTTTTGTTTGACCACTACTACCAACAATTTGTTTTTGAACAGCAAAGAAAAATTTCATTAAATAAATAATGGGCAACCAAGCATCACAGTACGCAAAAACGACCCCACCTTCTATGAAGGGTTTGCCTCAGGTATACAATCATTTGCTCAAAGTTGCACCACACCAATCAATACATAATTCACCTTTACCTTGTTGTGAATGACATCTTATAGTTATGAGTCATACAATATACATTCCCCTACATCCACCTACCAAACAATAAAAAACACCCACCACCAAAAAACCTCTTGATAAGGTCCCTATCTCCTTAAAAATCAAGTAAGAAAAAACCCAAAGGGAAAATCAAACATGGAAAAAGAGCATAGAACCTAACAAGCACCATATAACCCAACTCTACGTTTGACAGAAAAGCACATGATGTGCTCAACACCAAAACAGAATTACAAATTACAAGAGTAGAGCAATTACAATCAGGAATCAATTGGGTTTAAATGCCAATCACCAGGCAGAACATGATAACTTAAATTGCCAAGAACATGATAACTAATCACTATACAGAATATGATAATCCATTGCCAAGAACGTTATACTGCCAATGAAATTTTAAATTAACAAATTCAATCTTTTACTATTTTAGGTTTAGTTTTTTTTAAAAAAAAAATTTAGCATGAAAAGATTGTTGATAAAAATTCAATAATGAATTTGTTTTCTTAAAAAAAATAAAAATAAAAGTATGAGATTTATTATTTATTAGATTCATCATTTTTCATAAAAACACATTCATTTATAGGTTAAATTTTTTTTTTTCAACAATACTGTTTTTTAGAAAAAGAGATGGTTAGTTATCTTTATGCTTTGAAAATCTACACGAACTGATTTATAGTTTCATACTAGTACGCTAAGGACCGAAATCAAAGAGGAAGAAATTCCTTTGGATTTTGGAAATATAGGGAGTTATCACCACTTTTTTTATTAAAAGATTGGATTTCCTTCCTTAGCCTTACTAAGGATGAGGATAAAAGACTTACTAAGAATAAGGATAAAAGACTTTATAAAGCATTTTTTCATTAAAAACTTAAACATTTAAGACTTGGAACTTACTAAATTGATCTTTCCAATACTTTTTTTCTATTTTTTAACCTCTTATTAGGAATGAGGTTAAGCAAACCTTAAACGATTTTTGAACTGCATAAACCAAAAACAAAATAAAAAACATTTAAAACTCTTAAAAGACTAAAATTATAGTATTTAAACCTAAAATAAAATCGGCTAAATGCTTTAGCGTTCGCCACAACAACCTGCTAACTATATGCTAGCACTATAAAATAAGATACTCACCAACAAATTTTTTTTTTTGTTTTTTTTTCCCAAATCCATCTTGTGGCACGTTTCTGCATTGGTCATGGCGGGTTGTTTTAACAAAATGTTTTGCAGAAGGAATAGTGATATCGAAAGATGCATGGAATGAACTAATTATCTCTTAATAAGCCACCCATTGCTTGCTATATTATTTCTTTGAAGCATAAATATATGCAGTACCATATATCTCAATGTGTTTTAATTTAATGATCAGAACGAATATGTACTTTATTATAGTCCCACTACCCAAAGTGCTGGACCTTTCGGATAATGATCTTATCTCTATATAATGCATGATGTTATGTTGTTTTGGTGATTTCATTCCAAATACGATATCATATTATTATTTGTTCTTTCATGTTTAACTTGGATTAAATATTTTCCTACTCGCTCATTGGTATGGCCGTGAGTTTTGTTATCACTTGGCCATACTAACTTACTACTTCCTACGGCCTTATTTATATGGCACATTCTAGAAGAATTCTTTGGTCCTATTTTACAAGGCATTTTGTATTTTCTATGAATCATTCATTGCTATTTTCTCTTATTTGTCCTTTATCCATTAATGTGAAATGATACATTATAAAATTCCCAATACAAGATAAGAGGGTAAAATTGTAATATTAATGTATTTTTTTTAACTTTCAAGAAACTTAACTACCTTATTTGGTCCGTGTAGTATAAATAAGTATGTCCTATAAATAGGACCAGAGGGAGTAACGAATAAGTTCCCTGGTGCAATTAAATTATGCACCAACTAATTAATCATGCCCTTGGCACACTTAGAAAATGTTGTCCCGATCAATTGGCTAACATCTTATTTTGCCAAAATTTAAATTAGATTCGCATATTATTCCGATTTGGATATAAGTTTGGGTTCAAAAATTGCCTCAATTAATATTTAAGATTGTGTAAGAATAAGTTAAATCCCTCGTAACCTATTTCATGTTCATTCTTAATGCATAGTGCCACATTCTTCATACAGTCTACCCTGGTTATAACCATAATTTTTTTTTTTCATTTTTTTCCTATATATTCCATCCGTTATATGAAGTTAGTAAAATTTTGAAAAATAAAACAAAATAATAGTAGTTAATAAATTATGCTTGTAATGCATTATCAACAAAATCAACAAATCACAAAACTAATAATTTAATACATATTTATTAATTAACCAATCATAAAATATGATAATAATTTTAATTTATTTTATTCATCAACATAATTTTAATTAGTGACAAAGTTTTTTATGTTTTTTAACTAGTTTTATGTGATGAAGTAATAACTGTTTTTACCAATCACAAATATTTGGTTCATAAAATAACACAAAGTATAAAAAAAAAGTCGATCTAATGTTGCAAGGCTTTGTTGGGTTCCAGGATATTGCAACTAACCAAAGATAGAAGTTCCAATTCTTGAATGTGACATTTACTGAGAAAGATGGTAGGATACCATTGGTTAAAAAAAGAATTCATTTTCTATTATTATCATTTTTATTATTAGGAAAATGCTAATGTAATTTAAGATATTAAAAGAAGTAAAATGTTATTGAAAAGTGTTGTATTCAGTAAATTGGTAAGTGTTATATGTATATTTTTAATGTAATATTATTTTTATTAATTACTTAAAGAATGCTCTTAAGGCACTCGTTAACAAAACCCTTTGTTATTATTATTATCAAAATAAAAATGGTTTTTCTATTCTAAGCATGAGGTTTACAAGATGAATCAACTTTAAAAGATAAGTGGATATGACAAGAAAACATATTTAGTGAATCAGTTTACTTGTGATTAGCGGTGGCAATTCGGGCTATCCGATTGAATTCGGATTAGCTCACTTCGAACCTAGGTCATGATCGGACTTGGCTTAAAAGACTCGGGTAAAACTTGCATAAAATAACATTTAATTAAATCTGGTAACAAGTAATTTTTTAAAACTAATTATGTCTTTTTTAAGGTGATCTTAACGGGCAATCCGATTGTTTGATGAGTTCAGACTTTATAATTTAGACTAAAAAAACTCGAAATATATTAAAATTGTATTTTAAGAAGAATTTAAACTCCCTTATATATTGGGTTTATTCGAGCTGCCGATGGGTCAGGTATTTTTCCGAGTCAACTTATTGTGTATATAAAGGCGATATGTTAGATAAATGATATATGAATAAAGGTGCAAGCATCTTATCTTTATTGAAAAATATTGTTATCAAAAGTTCAATGAGGAAATGCCATAAATAACCTTGGAGACATTGGCTTGATGAACGGACACGTATTTGAGGGGGCATTTTAGCAATCATCGTCATCACTGTCTTTAACAGCGTACCGAAAAAGCAAAAGCAAAGTACTACATCTATTTATATATTTCTTTTTTTAAGAAAAAAATCGCGAGGTAGTACAACTGTACAACTGTACGAGTACAACCAGCGAATTGTTATTTACTTATTTCACCTCCTTCGCGTTCATCGTTTTCTCCAACCAACAAACCCAAAAATAAAATCTCTGAAAAGAAAATAAAAATTAAAAATCGTAAAGTCCAGATCCAAAAAAAAAAGAAAAGAAAAACAGAAAAGAAAGAAGAAGAAGCAGCAGTAGAGAAGATGATGCACATGACCTTCTATTGGAGCAAGAACGTCACTCTCCTCATTGATTCATGGAAAACCGATTCCTGGACGAGTTACCTCCTGAGTTTGGTAGCATGCTTCGTCGTCTCCGTTTTCTACCAGTATCTTGAGAATCGCCGTATTCGTTTGAGGCTTTTGGCCTCCGGGAAGCCATCTCCGGCTTCCGAGATCCAGGTCCCTCTCCTGCGACGGAAGCTGCTCGCCGGAGATAAGGTGAAGGTAGGTGGAGCGGTGCTGTTCGGGGTGAGCTCGGCGATTGGTTATTTGTTGATGCTGGCGGTGATGTCGTTCAACGGAGGTGTGTTTGTGGTTATCGTGGTGGGTCTCGCCGTCGGTCACTTCGTTTTCCGAAGTGAGGGTGAAGAAGAAGCTTCTTCCGTTGTTGTTGATAGCTCTTGTGCATGTGCTTGATATCACTCACAAATATATGTGAATTTGTAATGTTATTTATGTATTATGATTATGTTTAATTATTATTATTATTATTATTACTGTATTATTTTCTTGTTTGCAATTCTGTGTAGACAATTTGTTAATTATGAATTTATGATCTTCGTTATTATTGAAAGTGGGAACCATTCTGAAATTGCATTCAATCTTGTGGCAGTTTGATGATTAAATATGGTTGGAAGAAAAATCCTATCTAGTTTTAGTAGTATTACTTTGCCAATTGGCACAGTTTAATAACATGCCAAATTAACAAGGCAAAAAAAAAATGAATGGTTGCTATGACGTTTTCCTCGCACTCATGCAGGGAAATGATAATCATATGGTGCGGGGAAAAGCTTCAAAGAAGTTCCTACTCACAGGTCGAACTACTGCAAAATTATTACTATGACAGTTTGATTATTACTATTCCACAGAAGGCACTCCTCTTTCTACGGGTGGAAGTACCAAAACGTGGATCGCAGATTCGCAGGTGGTTTCGGCATACCATGTAACTCTGGTCTATAGTCCTTGATCATTATAAAACTAACAATAGGAATTTCACACTGATAGAAAACAAAAAACCAAGGGCGAGGAACACTTAGGTAATTAATTCTTGACAGAAAAACAATACACAACAAACAAATTTGGAGGAAAAAATTGTTAACCAATTCATATCAATTTTAAAGTGCACCTGCCTATAGAACTAAAAAATTAGTAAAAGATACATCCAAAATCCAAATACAAGAACATGTAGTTGCTCAAAGTTGTCAAGAGAGGAATCCCAGAAAGACGTTGAGCTTTTTCTCAAGCAAATGCAACTGTCACAACCATACATGATAGGTCTTCCAGGTGCAGTTTCTTCTGTAGACTGATTTCTTTCAAAAGGTTCCTCGTCAGTATAAAAATAGGTGTGAATGACGTGATTCACATAAGCAATGCAGCTGAGCAACAAATTGCAAGAATTAACGGCGCTGGCAGAACCTCTGCTGTCTATGAAAACAGCATTTCAGTAAACTAGAAAGAAATGTAATGTGTCAAAATATGGTAAGTAGATTCACAATATGTCCGTTCACTATCATTGATCATCAATGCTTAGCAAAACTAGTTCACTTTCTAGCTGCTGGTTCCGATATTTCAAACTGTTAGGCAGCCATCTGCGAAGTCTCTCCGGCAAGTACCTGGTATTTAAAATAAAAACAGAAGAAGGAATTTCAGATATAAGTTTTGACAAGGAGATGAAAAAACCAAGAAGAAAGAAACAGAAATTACAATGCATGGCAAAAACTTGAACAATGATATGTCACTTAACAGAAGTAACTGGAATGGAAAAAGAAAACAGCGATCCATAGATTTTGGACCTTATGCACCAAATTACCCCCAAATTAAGTCCTCACAAATTTATTAACTAGTGGTTGCCAATCCTAAAATTAAAATTCTCAAACAATTATAGCTTCTCTCTTTCACGGTATAACATCCACTGGACATAATCAAAATAACACCAAGAGAGCTACAGGGTTTAGGCATAGAATATGAATCTTGCCAGGATACCATCAAGGCACAAGTACAAAAAGGCTATGCGGTAAAGCTAGCACAAATAGATAGGCCACATGATGCACAAGTTAAAAGCCAGAACAAGTGATGAGGATACTACATACTTGTAGACAGACCTTGAAAGTAAAGGGAGCAGAGCAAAAATACTGGAAATTTACTTGGAATATCTCCAAGAAGATACGATATAATACAATAAAGACTTACATGTCCAGTCTTTCACAAATTGCCCGACGAACAGAAGAATTGAGGCCATATGCAATTGAGTTGAAGAGGCCCTGCAAAAAGAAGATAATGGTTGCTCAAATGTCATTGTTGTACCTTGCAGTGCTGCACTTGACTTTGCATGACATCAAGTTTGAAAGAACAGTATCAATTATGTTAACTGCAAAAGGAATACAAATTCCAGCAAAACAGAAAATGATTGATTGTAGCAATGCCACATAAATCCTGTCCTGAGTATGATTAATTATAAGTCGAAAATGTTTACAATGCCAGTGCAAGTGAGGATGTCTCTATGTCATTGTTTAACTTGGAAGTGAATATTCATCAAGGAATGCAAACCATACTGAGTTGTCAGATAAGTTATGGAACATTCAATGAATAGGAATTGAGAGCAAAAAAGAGCAAGTACGATGACTGGGTAATACCATAAGAGCAGCCGTTCCAACATCAAGAAGTGAGAGCCAAAAGATCTTATGGCCAGGCTCAATAAAATCATGAATACGGTTAATAGTACCAAAAGCCCATGATCCTATTAGAATCAGTGGATAGTATCCCCATCGATTCAAAGCCTGCAACATAAAACAGAAAATACTATATTATCGTCAGGTTTAAGCATGTATATAAATTTACTCATGTAAATCAAAACCAACTAATGAGGGTGAGCTTTTCTGAGCCCCATGTGGAAGCACAATACAGACACAATTCATTTATTCAACATAAAAAATAAAAGACATTATAATGGAAATAACTTCATTACAAAAAACTTTCAGAAATAAAAAATGCATTTGAAGTTTTGGCCAAACATCTAGGATTCAATGAATAGGTCACATGGCAAAAAGTAACAAATCCTTTTGAAAAAACATCGAGGATACAATGAATAGGGCACATGACAAAAAGTAACACATCCTGCACCAAAAACCAAAAATAAAGTAACAAGCATGAAGGATGAGAACAGCAAGTTACTGCTTCAAGCTTAATGTGCATTCTGTATACATCCATCACAGTCACACACATATGAAAAATATGGTTAGAGTATACACTACCCTCATGTTATCTCTTGCATCTGAGGCATAAGCTCGATCTGACATACCAACTGCCATCTGAAATTCCAAAGAAATAAACTCAAGCTCTGAGGAGGTGCCTAAATAAGTAATTTGTTCTTTGTTTGAAAAACAATCAGCAAAGTTGGACACATACACGGGTTGCATTATTCAGCATGCGTATAACTTGAAAGTATGTAAACCCATTGTATAAGATAGCACCCCATAGTGGCATGTAAAATGTTACAAAATGAACTGCCTGCATAGAAAAAGGCACACATTTGTAGAGGACATAAAAAAATAAAATTAAACTATTCGGTTAAACTAAATAACACATACAAATACTATACATGCTAGATATCAGAATGTAATTTGCAGAAGATTGGGAGGGTTTGTTTTCGTTCTGCTTTCCTCCTAATATTTTTTTTAACATCATTTGGTGGAACCTCCTCAGCTATTAATAGCACATTTGATTTTGAAGAAATAGCACCACAGAAAAGTTATTCTTACAGGTAACCAAGTCATAGGTCCTAATTGCCTATTTTAGTGAATTAAAGAATATTTCTGTATAGCATATTAAAAATAAACAAAGAAAAAATTACAGAATATTGCATAAAAATAATACTAAGTATTCCTGCAACTACTTGCCTTCCCTGTGCGACCTGTTTGAGTCCAGCACCAAGTGCCAAAATGTCTATGGTGATGGTCATTACCAAAGGAGCGCATAACTGTCATTACTAGGGAAGTACCTGTGAAAAGTAAAAACTACATCAAATGAGCTCTCTCCTCTCTGCAATAAAATTGGCTAATAGAATGGTGAAACTTAAGAACTTGGAAATCCAACTGCCCATTATTAGTATATACTGAAGCCATCCCCATCTGTACAAACTTCCTCTAAAATATCATTTTTAATGAAAAATTAAAATGTTGAAAAGTTGCAAAGGGAGAAGATTATTGGAAAGAAGCTCAAAGTTGGAATATTAAATGCAGAGTCAGCCATACCCCAGACATAGAGGTGAAACATGGCCTCCAAATCTTCAACATCTGTTTTGTGCCTAACAACAGTACGGTGAAGGGTGAAAGCAATTGTTGTGGTCCATAGGAAAGATGCCACACAAAAGAAATGTGAGCTATATCCCTGAGCATAACAAAAGAAACCTTTGGATGGATCGCTGTATTAAAACGAAAGTCTATCAGTCATGCCATACGTTTTTAAAAAGACAGCTGTCGATTCAGAAGACGCATACCCTATTATGCTGAAGAAACTGCAAAGCATATCCTGCAATCAGAGAAGAAGAAAATAAGGCCAACCACAGGCAGAAACGGAATAGGCACAGGCATATTTGGTTTCAAAAATGCCAAAAGAACATACATCTGAATTGCAAAACAGCATCAGCAACGAAACACACAATTATAAGTGGGTAGGGGCAACAAGACAAGAAATATCACAGAAGTTAGTTGCATGACTTAAAAGCTAACTAACAAACAACCTATTATAACAAGAAGTGGTTTTAACATTAAACTCATTCTAATTGAAGTCATTAATAAACTGGTAATAAATTTGAGACAAAGCTTATGGGATTTTTTAGTCTAAAGTGCTTGTAGAATTGTTCTCTAACATAAAAACATATGCGACGTGTAACATGTAAACGTTGCACATGCTATATTTTGAGTGCACCAAGAGTGTCTTTCAACCGATAACCGGAGACTAACATAAATAGTTTGCCATAATGAGTTTCACTCTATAGTGATACACGGCAGAAATCAATCAAACATCTGACATCATGCTTAAGAAACTCGACGCTCATTTGCTAACTAACTATCATGACTCAACACACCAAGAGTTTCCTACGGCCTATAGCCGAAGGCTAACATAAACAAATCGCCATAGGGAGTTTCATCTCTATTGAAGTATTGATACACAAGGCAGAAATCAATTTAACATCTAACATCATGCTTAAGAAACTCGATGCTCATTTGCTAACTAACTATCGTAACTTATTACACCAAGAATGTCCTACATCCTATGGTCGAAGACTAACTTAAACAAATAGCCATAGGGAGTTTCGCCTCTATTGATACACACGGCAGAAATCGATCAAACCTTTGACATCATGCTGTAGAAACTCGAAAGTCATCTGCTAACTAACTGCCACAACTTGTTACTGAATGGTAAGAATGAAAATGATTACTGATTTTGATTAAATTAGCGCATTAAGAGAATAGAAGTGAAGAAATATAGAATATAGAGATCTAAGGAGAGAAGGCGTACGGAAAGGGCGAGGTAGAAAACAAGCTTGAAGGAAAACTTGCGAAGCTCTTTGAAGAGAAGGTAGCAGAGTACGATGAAGGCGGAACCAACCAATGAGAGGCTCGACGCTCCGGCGCTCACGGCTGTCAGAATCTGCCGATCGTGCGCTGATAGAATACCGGCGACGGCCACGGCGGTCGCCATTGAATTAACTAGGCGAACGCCGCCGATCACTGACTTTAACTTTCCGCTTTTGCTTTATATTCCCTTACTGTTGTTTTAAACATGTGATGTGATGTGATGTGCGGTGTTGATTGTGAGTTCCGAGTTCCAACTCGGACACCAGAAACAAACAGAAATAGTCAACAGTTGTGGAAAGCTGAAATCGACGTCGTTTTGGCCTCAATCGTACTGGTTAAGGAATTTGCATTGCTACGGAGTAGTATTTGCTAATGCTAAGTGGGGCTTTCCTCTCCCCGTGTGAGTGTGAGGGAGCTCCAATTTTGCTTTTTTTTTTTTTATTTTTTTTTTTTTTATGGGATAGGGTTAGCCTACAAGTAAACCTAGGTTAAAGATTTGATTGTTCATGATGCAACCATATACGAAAAGGAGAAATTATTTTGAAATAAATAGATGGTACATTAGTGTAAGGTTTTTTTTGCATTATTTATTGTTCATGTGTTTATGGTAATTGGCTTTTACATAAAAGTAATATAAATGAATGGTGGATGATGAATTAATGGTGTACAAAACTTTACACTATCGGTGCATATCCATCGATCTCAACTATTAATTGGTCCTAATCATCACATTGTTCATGGTTCAAGTCAATAATAATCTAATACATAATATTAATAATTATCTATGAATTTTATTTTTTTTATTTTTAAATTTTATTTAAATATTAACAAATTATAACTGACCTAAATCATGAATGACGTGATGGTCCAAGATCAACTAATTATATCGTTTATAATTTTCGACACACAAGATGAACTCAAAATAATACTTAACATAAAAACCAAAAAAAATAAAGTTAGTTTCCAAGTTCATTTCAAACACATACATCCCACATTCCAACAAATTGTATTAATTAATCTCGTTATATTGGAATCGATAATATTTATAATATCTTTTAAAATTACATTTATAATTATTATTAAGAATTTTAAAAAATTTTAATGAATAAAAGTTTTTGTAAAAAAAAGTAATTAACGTCATTATCAATTTTAAAATAGTTTTATCAATATAAAAAAATAATCCTAAAAGAAGCTTATATTTTTTTTGAACAAAGAAGCTTTTATATATATATATATATATATATATATATATATATATTGACGGGAAGCTTATATATATTTAATAACAAAGAAATAATAAAAAAATAGACAATGCACTGAAAATATCATACTATTACCTACCATATAATCATTATTTGGCATTGATTTTTAAACAAAAAAAATAATATAGTATACTGTATGAATAATGAATGACGGGTTTAAAATGAATAAAAAAGGTTTGCATTTTCTATTGACGACTATTAAACTCATGTAATAAACATTAAATTAGAGAATCTAAATATTTAATGTATCATTCATGTTGCCTTTAAAGAAAAATATGTATCATTATATTCATGCTTCTAAAAGTCTAGGAAAATTCTTTATGAGGACACATGTTTGCATGGATCTATTGCTAAAAAGTTGACAATGTTTTTTTCATGTATTTTAAGAGAACGTGTATGAAAAAAATGTTAAGGTGAAAAATAGATATAAATCTATACGATATATCAGATATAATGTAGATAATTTAGTGTTCAATTTTTTTTTTATAACCCAGAACGTGGATCCCACTGCGCCCTTGGGACACAGAGTGGCTTGCCAAACTGGGGGAGATATCTACCTCGTTCCAAGAGCAAACTGGGGGGAGATATTTACCCCGTTTCATGAGCGACACAGAGTGGCTTGCCAAACTGGAGGGAGATATCTACCCCGTTCCAAGAGCACCTCCCTCATAAATCATGGGAATTGAATGTCCGCACTAGCTAAGAGTCGAATACGCGATCCCGCATATCAACCCCCTCGCCCTTTGCCAGCTGGGCTAGACCCGGGGGACATAATTTAGTGTTCAAATTACTGAAGTTTTTTACACATCATTATGTATTATGTATCTTGAAATTGTGATACCAGAAATATCTGAAGAAAAAATTCTAAGGAAGTAACAATACTTTGCATACAACATTTAGACAACACCTCCATCAAATTTGTATACTATACTGTACAATTATTCTAGCTTTACCCACAGTATCTAACCTCACTAGTATAAAAGTACATATGCTCAACAAATGTTGTTTCTCCATTGTTGCCTACAATCAAATTTAAAAATCTCAGTCACTACTTCTGAGTTCTGATAACTTGTGTGGTGCATGCAGTTATTTGTTTCCCCTCAAACATCACTCACTTGTAGCAGCTCTCTATTTCTATAACACAATCACTTATATAACTTTAGAAGAGTTCTTACATTTGGCTTCATGCTTAAGAAGACCAAGATGTCCCCCCTTATAAACAAAAATAACAAATGCATGAATAGTTTGTTTTGTTTTTGTTTTTTTTTTTTGCTGTTGCTATCTGCTATATTTTTATGTACATTGCTGGTGATAGTTTATCTGTGCCCGAGACCATGGTAGCATGTACTAATCTCATCAGTGACCACTTTCACTTACTGCTACATACACAAATGGTCCAATGAACACATCATCAAAGTCCTGAAGTGACTCCAATATCTTGACCACGTCACTCATAGTTGGCCTTGGATTTGGGTGGTGGCTCAAGCATTTATAAGCCAATGCAGCAACCTTCATAGCTCCTTTCATAGGAAACTGCCCTTCCAATCTCGGGTCTATGATACGCTGCAGCCTTTTTGGATCTCTCAGTAGAGGCCTTGCCCATTCCACCAGGCTTCTCTGCCCATGTGATCTTGTCTTATCCACTACCCGTTTTCCTGTAAGCAATTCCAACATGACAACTCCATAGCTATATACATCACTCTTGGTAGTAAGGTGACCTGCAATCAAGCAATGAATTAGCCTTAAAAAATATATCTCACTGTTAAGTTAACAAGACTTTTTTTCCAGTTTTTGTGAAGTTTATTAGGAAAACAAAGTTGCGTTAGCAAGTGACTATTGGCCACGACCAATCAAAATCTTAAGATAACTTCCAAATAATTGTAGTAAGGACTTTGTTGTCTTTTTAAATTGTTACTTTAATGAACTAATTAACTACGAGACTAATAGGCCCATGAAAGATTTGTCCGTGTCTATATTACCTGTCATGATGTACTCGGGAGCGGCATAGCCATGTGTTCCCATTATTCGAGTTGTTACATGTGTGTCTCCCCCTTCAGGTCCATCCTTAGCGAGCCCGAAATCCGATAGCTTAGCTGTGTAATCCTGAATATGAAGAAAATAGATTTTCATAAACTTAATTCGATGTAGGAGATGCAACAAATTAAAAACATCGTCCTTCGACGCATTCGCATAACTGCATAGCGGAGAAATACATACCGAGTCCAGTAAGATATTTGAAGCTTTGAAATCCCTGTATATTACAGGTTTATCTGCTTCATGAAGGAAGGCTAAACCCTTGGCTGCTCCCAATGCAATTTTCATCCTAGTTGACCATGGCAAGGCAGCAGAGTATCCTGTTTTATCAAAACAAAACAAATTAGCAGCAGGCCTTTAAGGCTTGGTTTATGGTAACAAGTTAATTTCCAAGTACTAATGTAAGAGATATGTCTCATCACAATCCAAATAACAATTAGATTTGGAACAATAACAAAGAAGATCCATATTATTTGAACATTGAGCCATCTTCATCTTGGAATTTTTTTCAGTCGAGTTACTACTAAGATATGATAATCAAATATAATCAGAATCTCATACACAAAGGATGTGAACCAGTGACTTACTACTAGTAACTCACCCTTTTTCTTATCACCAATTTTCACCCCTACTTTATAACTGTTAAGTTCTATCTCAAAACCAATTGGTAACGAGAAGAGTAATCCAACATGTATTTAAACCACATCACATAGACAAATTATGTGAGACTTACAACAATATCTATTGATCATCTATTTATTATTTTCAAATTAAAGTTTTTTTGATCAATGATTATGAAGTAGGCATTAAAGAGATACAAGAAAAAGTGATGTGAGAATATCATTGTTGACGAAGACAAAAAAAAGGTTGAATAAAGAAAAGCAACATACTTCTTAAGAGTTGATTCTCCAAGCTGCCTCTAGCCATGTATTCATATACCAAAAGCCTGTGCTCATCCTCACAGCAGTAACCAATCAACTTAACAAGGTGTGGATGCCTAAGCTGTCCAAGAAATATAATCTCTGCCTACAAAACCAAAAATATGCTCCAAGTTAGTACTGTATTATTCACATATTCTCTTTATAATATTTCATTGGCTAGTTTTATTATTTAGTGTAGTATTTAATTTGTGACTAATAAGGGAATGGGGTGACAAAAAAGAAAATCTAATCTTCAAAAATTCCATGTGCTCTTCACAAAAAGCTTACCAGCCATTCTCTATGACCTTGCAAGCCATCCAAGTCCAATTGTTTCACAGCTACAGGCTGAGCCTTCAAACCCGGTCTAATTTTGTCATCAACAAAACCTTTGTGCACGGGTCCAAACCCGCCTTCACCGATAAGATTACTCCATGAGAAATTATGTGTTGCCTCTCTTAGCTCTTCTAGAGTGAATGAGTAAAGCCTTGAACCAACGAGTGAAATGGAAAGATCTTCCATAGAGCTTGAAATGCTTATATCCGAGAGGCATAGCCTTTGGAAAGAACCTTGTTTTTCTGATTCCTCCAAGGTGCATTTTGTCTTGTAACAAGTTAAGATGAAGACAATAGACTTCCATTTAATCTTTTTAGAAGTCATATCTATAAAAGATTATGTTTTGTATGTATGTTTTAATGCTCCAAATACAAAATCGTTGCTTTTAAATCTGGTATACTACTATAAAGTATAAAGACAACATAAAAGATGGCTTAACAACTGATGACACTAAAAAATAAGTGGTGAGGGTTGAGAAATTTATAGTACATACATTCCAAGTCCTAACTACTCTCAGAAGATAACATACATATATGATATGAGGAGATTCCTTGACTTCCGGACCTCTTCAATATGGACATCACATTGCCACATTGCCACTTGCTACATGCATGAATGATTTTTATTCTATTTTATTTTTGTCACATACTTATATTTACTAGGAAAATTGCCCGTGCGATGCACAGGTCTTAAATTTTGTTATCCTTTATTTTTTTTAAGGGTTTTCCATTTGTTAAGACATTAAACATTAATTTTATTTACATGTAATTTTTTTAGCGAACAATAAATCTATCCTTTTTTGGAATTATATTTTATATGTTATTTTTTTTTAATTATTACAAATTTACATTGAAATTTATTTTTTTATGATCAGACAAATTTATGTAATCAAATCGGAATACAATACTTATAATTAGATAAAATGCGATAAAGATTTTGAAAAATATTTATAATATATGAAACAATCATGTATACTTTAAAAATAGTTATGAATAACTGTTATTATTATTTTTTTCGTGTTTTTTTTGGGATAATTATATAATATAAAATTGGTATAATATATAATACACAAACTTCTATCTATATATTAAGCAAAATGTAAATATTTAAATATGTCTTTTGTCACACACTTATCATTATCAAGTAAAAATCATAGTTATTTGACACATGTTGAAGTGAAAAAATATATTTGTAATGACCAATAAAAACATGTTAATTGAAAATTAAAAATGTAAATAAACAAAACAAAAACCAATTGTACTTCCAACTTCTAAATTTAGACACGGCTTAAGAACATCTATTTGGAAAGAACCATGAACAAACTTATATATGAGAAGCAAAATACTTAAAAGAGAAAAAGATTTTTATCCTTACATCACCGGCGAGAACACGTTAGTTGCCTCAAGCATTTTGAAGGCAGCCACCTTCAATAAATGTTTATCTCCTTAATATTTTTTATTTTTGTGATTTTCTACCATCCTTGTGGTCGGGAGTATTTCCTCAGTCGTTAAATGAGACGAAGGCCGGGAGTATTCCCTCAATCCTAAATCTAAAATTTTTATGAGAAATTTACATCCATCATGAAGGTAGGTTAATTTTGTTAGTAACATTGAAATTGTACAAATTTAATATACTTATTTGAAACTACCTCTAAAGATATTATTGACATTTTAAAAGGTGCTGACTTAATTGAAATATTTTTTAAAAGAAGTTTTTTTTATAAGCGTTTTTTGGAAAAGGTAATTAAGTTTTATGAGAAATTGAAATGAGTTTATGCAAATTGGAAAAATAAAGCTATAGATACAGATGAATAAATATATGTGGATTAAATGATAATTTTTTACTTTAATATTTTGAATGAAACTTTTTAGTTGAAATTTCACACACATTGACAATTTCTTGCTAAATATTTTGGATATATATATTTTTATTAGACTTTTTTTACTATTTTTTTACCTATATTTTTTTTATATTTTTATTAGTCTTGTTTAATGATATTGTGTAGTGCATTAGATATATATGTGTATATATATATATAGAAAATATTTTTTTTAAAATAATTTGGAGGGAAAGTAAGATTAACCCTCAACTTCTCCTATTTTATAATACGTTGATGATTATGTTGATGATGACTATTATTAATTATCAATATTGTGTTTCTAAGAAAACATGATGGACGGTTATGATTTAATCTAATAAAATATGATGGACGACTAAGATTAAAAGATACAAATGGGCGGTTATGATTTAATCTAATAAAATATGATGGACGGCTAAGATTAAAAGATACAAAACACACACTTAATGATGGATTTATGAGAGAAATGCACCATTAGGAGGGAAAATAGGTGTTTTAGGAGGGAATTCTTTTTTTTTTGGTTTGCACCCTGGTATCCGGCCCACTGGGCCGACTAATCCAGTTCGAGGGTGGTCCCGGGGTCTTTTTTGCCCTTCTACTTCTCCAATTTTAATATATATTGATATATTGATAATACTATTATAATGATTGTCATATCTTCAATTAATTAGAGATCAAGTAACTTGCCTACCTGTTGACTTCAATGTTACCCTACATTTCCTCCAACCCCTTACAAACATGTACTTATGGATATCATGTCTCCCCCTGCCGTTTATTCATCTACTAATTTTTGTTTAGCAATTCATGAACATTCCCTGGAAGGTCGGAGTCATGAAGAGATCTAAGTGCTTAACCAACAATACCATTAAGGAATATTTTGATACAAACGTACAGGGTTTCCTTATTTTTCTTTAATCATTCAATTGATATTTCCCATTTCCCAATTTTTGGTAGGTAATGCTCCTCTGGATTGTTAACAGTTAGGATGTCAATATCAGACATTGCTATAAGATAATAAGACCATACTTTAAAATTTTAATGTGATTATCATGGATGGCTTCTAGAATTGGAATAGTTCTTATATATTATCCTTTGGTCTGACTAATGAATTGGTACTAATTCATAGAATCCTAATAAAATCACCAAACTCCTTGGCTATTTGGTTTAGCCATAAGACTGCAGAAGCAGCCTACAGTCTACACAACCAAGGACTAGAAGGAAAATAAAAGGGTTTAGAGAAAAGAGAGTAAGGGTTTGCCAAAAAGGTCAAGAGAAAGGGTGAACCAAACCATATCTAATCATCAACCACTTCTACTCCTTATGAAAAATATGTCAAATTTTTGAACCTACTGTTAGGAAAATATAAGCAATAATAAGGTTAATCATTGCATCATTCTTTGACAATTTAATCGCCCTTTCCAGGTGTTTAATGACATCAAATTGGTTTATAATATATTACTATATTATTGTAAAGATCAATACTTAAGTCCTGCTGGAAAGTTACATTAACTTTAATTAAATAAAATACTCAATGAGCAGCCAGACTTATTCATGTAGTTCATAGATTGAACAAATGACATATCACATTATAAGAATGATATATAATAATTCTCCCGCACAAAAAATATGAAAAGGGCGTGAATAATGTAATTGCAAAAAAAAAAAAAAAAACGTTTACGTGAGATCGCTAGTTGTTATTTAATGGCTTTGGAAAAAGGGACACTAGGAAAAAAAATGTGAATTAAGAGTAATACAAGTCTTGCAAGAATTGTTAAGTGCTGCTATGCTACCCAATATGTTATTTTCTTCCGAACCGAAAATATTTTAGTTTTCCGGACAAAACAAAAATTACCTACTTCAGTTGCAAATTTCAACTTGCAAGCAGTAACGGAATTATTAGAAAACTCTCAAACGTGACCAAATTTGAACACCTTCCTCTAATTAACTAGTATTAACAAAACAATCAAATTGATTAATTAATCAACCAAAGGGATTAGATCATGGTCTCCATCTATAAGAATACTTAACGTGCTTCAATTAACAGAGGTCATTATAATAACAATAAGGTATTTATGGCTTGCGGTAGGTGAAAGGAAATGTTAAAACAAAACAATCGGAGCTAGGCCAAGGGCGGAGCCTCCTTGTGTGGCGGCTTTGGCCCTCCTTGATTTTTTAAATTTCAAATCTTTTGCATGTGATTTTAATTTATTTTTTTTAAAAAAAGACAAATTCTAAATACAGAAAAAAAATATATATATATTTAACACCAACGGTTTGAAAATAGTATACTAGGAAGGAAGACAAATTCTAAGTACACCCTTTTTTTTGTCCGACATGAAATGGGAGTAAATAATGCACCAAAGATTTTATAATTTTTTAGCATGAACTTTCTCCATGAAAAATTACTTTTTTTTAACATCCTCACAATCAATCATACTCTCACATCGCTATAAGATAGTATTGATTTTCCTTCGTACTCTCCCATTAATACTACTATATTCATAGTCATCACACTCCCACCATTGTCATCACCTCATCAATATCAGCGTTATCTAATTTGTAACTAAAGACAACAAGAGTTATCGTATTCATATCTTATCCTACTTTTATTATAGTCTCTATTATATCAAAATAGGTTTTGAGATAATAGTTGTGGTTTATCTCATCCCCTATGTTAACGCTATTAACAACACAAAACCCTTATCACTTCTTCACTCTTCTCCCTTGCTACTCCATCCAAAACCTGTCATTCCATCACCATCATCAAGTGTTCTTCATGCCAAAACAAAACAAAAAAATAATAACAGGTCACTTTTACATTAGTCAAAACATATTTTTCAAAAACTATCCATTTTTTTTAGCTTTACTTTTTGAACCCCTTTGTTTACTCACTGGTCCCATTTTTTCCGCCTTATACAAGGCGAAAGTACATTTTTCCGCCTTATACAAGGCGGTAGTGTATTTTTTCCGCCTTATACAAAGCGGACGTGCAAAATTACCATTTTTTCGCCTAGAAAGAGGGGAAAAAACTGATAATTTACACTACCGCCTTGTATAAGGCGGAAAAGTGCACTACCGCCTTGTATAAGGCGGAAAAGTGCACTACCGCCTTGTATAAGGCGAAAAAAATGGGGGCCGGTGAGCAAACAAAGGGGTTCAAAAAGTAAAACCCGTTTTTTTAGATTGGCTCATCCCAAAATTAATGATTTTCCTTGTTACCGGGTGAAAACGAAATAACCAAAACCTATTAATTCAATAACATCCCAAAATTACTATTACTATTATTATCATTATATTACTATTACTATTATCATCGTATTAATATATTTAGTAACATTAATCATTTCTAGCTTTTCTTGATATGAATTATGAATTGTGGAGATATTATTATTATTATTATTATTATTTATTTTATTTTTGTTGTTGATGTTGTTTGGGTGTTGGAAGAGACACTAGTGGTGGGGGTAGTGGAGGAGGGTGTATGTTCATTGGTGGTAAATGACATCATGTGACGTTGCTATACGATAGTATAAATGGAAGTTATGTAAGATTTTAATATCTTAGTATGTCTCATGTGATGTGCATGTGACATGTATTGATGTGTGTTTAGTAAATAAATGATTAAATATTAATGGGCTAAATCATATTTAGATAAGAAGGGGATTGTTTCTGAAGGCCTGTTAGCTTGATGAAAGCCAATGGATAATAGTTAGGGATTTTACTTATTTATAGGAAACAGGTCCTGTTCCTGGCCAGAAGGTATTCTTTTCTCTCCCCATCACAGAACGGCTATACAAAACAAATAGCATAGAAAAGAATAGTAGAGGAGGCAAAGGAATAGAAACCGGGTTTCGTGGCTTTTGGTCAAAGGACATTTGGAGAACTTTCTTCCTTCTAACTCTAACAACTCTAGCAATGGATAGAGGTCAGTAATCGTATTCCTTCTCTCTCTATAACATGTGAAAGTCATGTAATTTCAAGATCCCTATTGTTGTAGTTGTAACGAATAAATTAAAACTACAACTTATATGTGGTATCAGAGCAATAGGTTGAGAAATTCATGATTTTCCAATTAAAATTTTGTGATGTGGTATGAACCCTAATTATTGTATTTAGGGATTTAATTTAGTATGAACCCTAATTATTATATTTAGGGATATTATGGTTTCCGCGAAAGTTTAATTTCATACCTGTTAAATTTTATTTCTCTAATTTCAACTGGAAAACAATAATAGCGTGATTTCAATTACTGTATAAATACTAGCGTGGTTTCACGCCTTACTTTGATGATGCCTCAAAGTACTAACGCCTCACTGTTCCAGACTTGTTATATATATATAAGGCAATGATACTTACTGGTCAATTGTCACGGGTCACAGCCTATACTAACGCAATATATATAATAGTTTATATTTTTTTGGATATTATGTATTGATAATTTAATAGTTTATTATTAAATTATATTACAAATTGATTTGATATTAATGTATGATGATTTGATCATCATTAAAGTTATCAAATCATAAAGATATTAATTCCGATTGTATAATTTTTATTATAATAATGAATTTGATTTGAAGTTAATTGTATGTTGATTTTGTTAATCACCAAAGTGGTCCAATCAGTAAGTAAATTAATTTCAAATCATATGATGATTTTTCAATTACTCATAGATTTGATGCTATATGAATGACATAATGGTTTGATGTTCTATGGGTATATTGTAGTTCATTGTTATAAGGCATTTATGGATCGCCCAAAGGTTTGATTAGTTGTTTTTATAATTAATGGACATGACTGTAGGCAATATGTTTGTGCTATTGGTTTATTTATATATCCAAAGACAATAAATAATACTAATTGGTACATATATCATTGTCAATTATTGATTATTAATTTTATTAGCATCATTATGTTTGAATGTCGTGTGCTAATGTGCAACCCAAAGGAGAGCGTTAGTGCACATTAATTGTTTAAGTAATATGTACCTTATGTCTCAAAACATTTATGTAGTACATGTTCTTGATTTTATGCATTCTCATGACTTGTATGTGTCAGTGTTATTTGTTCAACTTTCTGACTAGAGTTTGCAAGTCTTTCTTATCAGTTAAAGAAAAGTTTGTTGCTATTAATGGTGTTAGCAACAATAAAGATAAAGTTTATTATAAAATTTGAGTAATTTTTGAGAAAGATTTGACAAACACTTATGTTGTGTTCATGAGGATAAATATTGCAGATAACATTAAGATAATTCTCTTCAAAATTGAAAGTAATTTAAAAAAAAATTAAGTGAATTTTGTGAGAGTATCCAATATTATTGTGAGTCTCTTTCTGGGACATTAATGAGTACCTTAAACCCATAAAGCTTGGTGATTTGTGTACTATTTATGAATGTATAATTAAAGGAAAACTATTGCAGCAAGATTTAAGTTTAAGTCCTTAGAAATAGTTGTGGATGAGAACTTCTTAGTATAGTTTATGCTTGCTCATTACCGATTGAGTATTACTTGTTTTTGAATGAGCTATAACGCCATGAAAGATAATGGGTTGTGCAGTAAATTGCACAATATCTTAGTTTAAGAGGAAACAATACTTAAGAATATAAGAAATCTCTTTATCCAACTTTTAAGGACATTAAGGAGCTGTAAATAAATGTGTGAAGGAACATGATAAGGGCAAAGGATCACTTAGAATTAATGAGGCATATGTGAAAACTCATATGAAAGAACCTCATTATCATAAATGTCATTTTGTGCAAAAATGTTGAATTCAGAAGAAGTGCATAAAATGAAAATCTTGATTCTATGAAAGATAAGTTTAAAGCTTATGTATGTTTGAGTCAAACTTAATCAAAAATCCACATAAATTTGGTGGATTGATCCTGGATGAATCGGAACATGTTTCTAGCATAATGAATTTTGTTTAATCCATACCATAAACCCACATGTAAAGTATGTGTTTGTGGGAATAAAGTGAAGGTTCTAGTAGAACTTGTCAGGATTTAATGTTTAATCCTTGATATTGGGCATCACCTAGACTCATTGGAAACCTTTTAGGTACCTAGTTTTTCTAGGAGCTTGGTTTATTATCTAGGATTAATGTTACTAGATACTCTTTTATGTTTGGTTATGGATGTTTCAATTTATTTAAGTATAATTATCACATCAGTATTTGTATAATAGTGATAGTTATATAAATTGAATTTTAAATGATTTTTGCTAATTTGTGGCATAAGTGTTTGGGCCATAAATCCAAGGAAAGAATGGAAAGCTTTATAAGGAACAAATTAAAATCTTTCCAGATTTGGATTTTATTAGCCTAATTATTTGTGCAGATTGTATTAAAGGAAAGAAAAATCAAAGACACAAAGAAAGGAGCCACAAGAAGGATCCAGCTTCTTGAAAATGTGTTCTTCAAAAACTTGTGGACCTCTGATGTTAACTTTCTTTTTAGAAAGGAACAGGTATGTGATCATCTTTATTGATAATTATTCATGTTATAGTTATGTCTTGAAAATTTACGTGAATAAAGTAGAAAGTTAAGTACATATAGATGAATGTTATCAATTACGATAGAGATGATGACTAACATGAAATAATTAATTAAAATGGGCAACATCTGTGACTGTTCGTTAAACTCATAAAGAATTGAGTAATTTGTGTGTATGTCAGTTACACTGCAGCGAAATGGTGTATATAGGGCATAAGATAACAGTAATGAATATGGTTAGGAGTATGATATTTAGTCTTTACCCGCATTTGTGAATGTATGTCTTGAAACTGCCATTTGTCTATCGAGCAGGGTTCCTAGTAAGACAGTGTCAGAGACAATTTTGAACTGTGTTTATAGGATACCCAATTTAAGGCACTTGTATGTTTAAGGTTGTCGGCAGAAACAAGGATTGCAATCCGCCAGAAAAGAAAATGGATATAAAACATCAGTGAGTATTTCACTGATTATCCATATAAATCAAATGGTATAGACCTTATTGTTCTAACCATAGTATAAGAACCATTGAAATTGTGAATGACAAGTTTACTGAGAATTGTGAAATTAGTGGGAATATAGTTCCACATAACGTGGAAATTAACGGAGTTAGGGTGCAAGTTCCTGTAATTTGTAATTTGTTCTTCTACCTCAACAATAGTTTCTTTTATTGTTGAATTGTATAACAATAAAGTATGCATGAAATGAATCCACTATTCAAACCGTTTCTACTTTAGAAGCACCACGAGAAATAGTATTAAAAAAAAAGAAAAAGAAATTGCTATTTCGAATGTTTTAAGTGGTTTATCTACAAGAATATGAATTTGACTTAGTCATTAATGATAACGATGTGTTGTTTTACAAGCCATAAGTTGTGATAATATTGATAAATATTTTTATATGTGAGACCTTGTAGAATTGCCTAAAGGTTACACGAGAGTTGAGGGGTAAGTGAGTCTTTTGGACCAAATATAACTCTCGTGACAACCTTGAACGTTACAAGGCCAAATTTGTTATCAATGATTTCCCTCGCAAAGTTGGCATTGACCATTAATAAGATATTTTGATCAATTACCTGAAAGAATTTATTCAATATTATTATCATGGCATATGTAGTCCGTAATGATTTGGAACTCCAGTAGAAGAATGTGAAAAAAACCTTTATGAATTTTAGAGGATGATGTTTATATGGATGACCCACTAATGTGGTTCTCAATTGAAAAGAATGAACACATAATGTGCAAATTTGAGGAAATTAACATACAAATTTAAACAAACATCCCACCAATAGTATCTGAAAGATAGTCAATGATACTATTGTTCTTTTTAGATTTAAGGAAACACAATTAACTTGGGTAAGTATCTGAAGGTCAGTGGGAGTGAGTTTATTATGTTGATTCTATATGTTATTATATTTTGCTTGCAATTTATTTTATTTACAATAGACTTGTTTGTTAATCACCAAAGTGGTCCAATCAGTAAGTAAATTAATTTCAAATCATATGATGATTTTTCAATTACTCATAGATTTGATGCTATATGAATGACATAATGGTTTGATGTTCTATGGGTATATTGTAGTTCATTGTTATAAGGCATTTATGGATCGCCCAAAGGTTTGATTAGTTGTTTTTATAATTAATGGACATGACTGTAGGCAATATGTTTGTGCTATTGGTTTATTTATATATCCAAAGACAATAAATAATACTAATTGGTACATATATCATTGTCAATTATTGATTATTAATTTTATTAGCATCATTATGTTTGAATGTCGTGTGCTAATGTGCAACCCAAAGGAGAGCGTTAGTGCACATTAATTGTTTAAGTAATATGTACCTTATGTCTCAAAACATTTATGTAGTACATGTTCTTGATTTTATGCATTCTCATGACTTGTATGTGTCAGTGTTATTTGTTCAACTTTCTGACTAGAGTTTGCAAGTCTTTCTTATCAGTTAAAGAAAAGTTTGTTGCTATTAATGGTGTTAGCAACAATAAAGATAAAGTTTATTATAAAATTTGAGTAATTTTTGAGAAAGATTTGACAAACACTTATGTTGTGTTCATGAGGATAAATATTGCAGATAACATTAAGATAATTCTCTTCAAAATTGAAAGTAATTTAAAAAAAAATTAAGTGAATTTTGTGAGAGTATCCAATATTATTGTGAGTCTCTTTCTGGGACATTAATGAGTACCTTAAACCCATAAAGCTTGGTGATTTGTGTACTATTTATGAATGTATAATTAAAGGAAAACTATTGCAGCAAGATTTAAGTTTAAGTCCTTAGAAATAGTTGTGGATGAGAACTTCTTAGTATAGTTTATGCTTGCTCATTACCGATTGAGTATTACTTGTTTTTGAATGAGCTATAACGCCATGAAAGATAATGGGTTGTGCAGTAAATTGCACAATATCTTAGTTTAAGAGGAAACAATACTTAAGAATATAAGAAATCTCTTTATCCAACTTTTAAGGACATTAAGGAGCTGTAAATAAATGTGTGAAGGAACATGATAAGGGCAAAGGATCACTTAGAATTAATGAGGCATATGTGAAAACTCATATGAAAGAACCTCATTATCATAAATGTCATTTTGTGCAAAAATGTTGAATTCAGAAGAAGTGCATAAAATGAAAATCTTGATTCTATGAAAGATAAGTTTAAAGCTTATGTATGTTTGAGTCAAACTTAATCAAAAATCCACATAAATTTGGTGGATTGATCCTGGATGAATCGGAACATGTTTCTAGCATAATGAATTTTGTTTAATCCATACCATAAACCCACATGTAAAGTATGTGTTTGTGGGAATAAAGTGAAGGTTCTAGTAGAACTTGTCAGGATTTAATGTTTAATCCTTGATATTGGGCATCACCTAGACTCATTGGAAACCTTTTAGGTACCTAGTTTTTCTAGGAGCTTGGTTTATTATCTAGGATTAATGTTACTAGATACTCTTTTATGTTTGGTTATGGATGTTTCAATTTATTTAAGTATAATTATCACATCAGTATTTGTATAATAGTGATAGTTATATAAATTGAATTTTAAATGATTTTTGCTAATTTGTGGCATAAGTGTTTGGGCCATAAATCCAAGGAAAGAATGGAAAGCTTTATAAGGAACAAATTAAAATCTTTCCAGATTTGGATTTTATTAGCCTAATTATTTGTGCAGATTGTATTAAAGGAAAGAAAAATCAAAGACACAAAGAAAGGAGCCACAAGAAGGATCCAGCTTCTTGAAAATGTGTTCTTCAAAAACTTGTGGACCTCTGATGTTAACTTTCTTTTTAGAAAGGAACAGGTATGTGATCATCTTTATTGATAATTATTCATGTTATAGTTATGTCTTGAAAATTTACGTGAATAAAGTAGAAAGTTAAGTACATATAGATGAATGTTATCAATTACGATAGAGATGATGACTAACATGAAATAATTAATTAAAATGGGCAACATCTGTGACTGTTCGTTAAACTCATAAAGAATTGAGTAATTTGTGTGTATGTCAGTTACACTGCAGCGAAATGGTGTATATAGGGCATAAGATAACAGTAATGAATATGGTTAGGAGTATGATATTTAGTCTTTACCCGCATTTGTGAATGTATGTCTTGAAACTGCCATTTGTCTATCGAGCAGGGTTCCTAGTAAGACAGTGTCAGAGACAATTTTGAACTGTGTTTATAGGATACCCAATTTAAGGCACTTGTATGTTTAAGGTTGTCGGCAGAAACAAGGATTGCAATCCGCCAGAAAAGAAAATGGATATAAAACATCAGTGAGTATTTCACTGATTATCCATATAAATCAAATGGTATAGACCTTATTGTTCTAACCATAGTATAAGAACCATTGAAATTGTGAATGACAAGTTTACTGAGAATTGTGAAATTAGTGGGAATATAGTTCCACATAACGTGGAAATTAACGGAGTTAGGGTGCAAGTTCCTGTAATTTGTAATTTGTTCTTCTACCTCAACAATAGTTTCTTTTATTGTTGAATTGTATAACAATAAAGTATGCATGAAATGAATCCACTATTCAAACCGTTTCTACTTTAGAAGCACCACGAGAAATAGTATTAAAAAAAAAGAAAAAGAAATTGCTATTTCGAATGTTTTAAGTGGTTTATCTACAAGAATATGAATTTGACTTAGTCATTAATGATAACGATGTGTTGTTTTACAAGCCATAAGTTGTGATAATATTGATAAATATTTTTATATGTGAGACCTTGTAGAATTGCCTAAAGGTTACACGAGAGTTGAGGGGTAAGTGAGTCTTTTGGACCAAATATAACTCTCGTGACAACCTTGAACGTTACAAGGCCAAATTTGTTATCAATGATTTCCCTCGCAAAGTTGGCATTGACCATTAATAAGATATTTTGATCAATTACCTGAAAGAATTTATTCAATATTATTATCATGGCATATGTAGTCCGTAATGATTTGGAACTCCAGTAGAAGAATGTGAAAAAAACCTTTATGAATTTTAGAGGATGATGTTTATATGGATGACCCACTAATGTGGTTCTCAATTGAAAAGAATGAACACATAATGTGCAAATTTGAGGAAATTAACATACAAATTTAAACAAACATCCCACCAATAGTATCTGAAAGATAGTCAATGATACTATTGTTCTTTTTAGATTTAAGGAAACACAATTAACTTGGGTAAGTATCTGAAGGTCAGTGGGAGTGAGTTTATTATGTTGATTCTGTATGTTATTATATTTTGCTTGCAATTTATTATCTTGGTCTTTTATACTAGACTAAAAAGATTTTTTAGTAACTTTGAATGAAAGATATAGGTGAGTCGAGCCATGTGATTAGAAAATGAATATTCTAGAATATGTCACATGAATTGTTAGGCTTATCTCATAAAGCATATATCATTAAAGTACTAGAATGATTTAGAATGAATAAAATTTACGTTAAGGAAGTATTAACTATACTCATAAAGTCTTGAGGTATTAGCATGGAATGAATAAATACATGCTTACTTCTGTAATGAATGATCACATTGAGGTGATCAGAATGTTGAATTTGTAACAAGTTTTGAGGTTACAATTCAAACTAATTGACTGCAAAATTTTATTTCAGGGCTTAGAACTGTCGACAATATTGCTTAGCCGCTGAAAACGTATTGTGATTTTTTGCAGCAATGACAAGTACTATAAAGGTGCTAAAAGTATGTGAATGAAGTACTTTGTCTCTAAAGAATGAGATCAGAAACAAAGATTGTCAATAGAGCATATTAGCACAAATCTTATGATTGTTAATCCCTTGAAAGAAGGGTTATTGCCTAAACATTTATTGAACATGTTGAAAGTATAGGCATTACTGTTGTTAAGTAAAATTGAATTTGATGTTGACATCCTTATGTATGATGTAATTGACACGCTGAGCTCATTTATGATATGTTTGATATGTTTCTGATTACCTATTCTCTAGAACGGCGTGCATTATTGTATTAGAGTAATGTAAACAGGTATTGTCTTGAATAAAGACATTATGGACCAATTATGTATTTCCCAATTATAGATCGTGTTAAGGAAAAGACTATTTTGTGATACATGGAAGGAATTATGTCGAACAAATGATGTACAACCGCCATGACCCGAATTAGTTCCTATCTTTAATCATGATTAATAGAGCATCTAAGTATAAAATGATTTAGCAATGTAAATGCGCATTAATTGTTTATTTAATTATTTTGTTTATTAGACCATAATGTTGAATTGTGTCACATGAGCCAAGTGGGAGAATGTAAGATTTTAATATCTTAGTATGTCTCATGTGATGTGCATGTGACATGTATTGATGTGTGTTTAGTAAATAAATTATTAAATATTAATGGGCTAAATCATATTTAGATAAGAAGGGGATTGTTTCTGAAGGCCCGTTAGCTTGATGAAAGCCAATGGATAATAGTTAGGGTTTTTACCTATTTATAGGAAACAGGTCCTGTTCCTGGCCAGAAGGTATTCTTTTCTCTCCCCATCACAGAACGGCTATACAAAACAAATAGCATAGAAAAGAATAGTAGAGGAGGCAAAGGAATAGAAACCGGGTTTCGTAGCTTTTGGTCAAAGGACATTTGGAGAACTTTCTTCCTTCTAACTCTAACAACTCTAGCAATGGATAGAGGTCAGTAATCGTATTCCTTCTCTCTCTATAACGTGTGAAAGTCATGTAATTTCAAGATCCCTATTGTCGTAGTTGTAACGAATAAATTAAAACTACAACTTATAAGTTATTGATAACAACGATAAAAAAAAATGTTAATAACAATGGTGATTGGTTACAATATGATAGTAAAAAGTGTCTTATGATGAAAATGATAATATTATATGCTTTATAGTGATAACATTATTAAATTTGGGATTAATTCTATAATTTGGAAACAAGAAATTTTGAAACTAGAATTTATAAAACTAAAAATTAGTGTTGGTTTTTAAAAACTGAGTGAAGACCCACTTTAGTCCCTCATGTTTTTCGCGTGGGACAGTTTAGTCCCTCAAAAAATGGAAAAACATTTTAAGTCCTTGAAGATATTGAAAAGGGGACACTTTGGTCCTTCCGTCAATACCGTTAACGCCATCCTCCGTGAACGTTAACACTGGTATTGACGGAAGGACCAAAGTATCCCCTTTTCAACATCTTCAAGGACTTAAAATGTTTTTCCATTTTTTGAGTGACTAAATTGTCACACGCGAAAAACATGAGGCACTAAAGTGGGTCTTAACATCGATAGCTATCTTTCAATCTTATGTTTTTTTCTTAACTATTAACAACGAAATATATACACTAATGACTTTACTTCTAAATAAAAGAAAATAAATAAAAAAATGCTAAAAAAAATAAATTGTTTATTGTCGATAGTCTCTTGACAGTTCAAATAAACAAATTGATGATATCAATTCATCCTTTATCTTTTTTCATTTTGATATCATTTTTTCACAGTAATTTCAAATTATATAATTGTACATATATATATATATATATATATGTATGTATGTATATATATATATAAAGGACTGAATTCGTCAAATTGATCGAATTGGAAGTCTAAAAACGCAATTAAGTCAAAAAAAAAATATATTATTTTGACATCCAAATAATGATAACTAAAAATTTGCATTTGACTTTTAAGTGGAATTTTTTGCGATGTGTGTAAAAATAAAAAAAAATGTAAGAACTACATAAAGATAATTTGGTTTGTGGTAAGAGAAATCATAGGATGTGGCATGCAGTGAAAGAGAGAGCACTCGTCCTCCCTACAATTTGGGAAATTTTACTTTATCATCATAAATTATTAAATTTACTCCTATACTTGTATTTATACATTATTTTTGCCTTCATTGTATAAAGAACTATACCTATATCTCATTTTATAAGTTTTATTAACTTCAATCTTTAAGACTGATGATAAAAAATTAAAACAAGACAAACATATATTAAAAAAAATCAAATCAATTACTTAAACATATCTTTTTTCTCAGTTCGATTGTTTTAGTCCGTTCCCTTAAGTTTAGAAAATCTTATTATTATATAATTATATTACTATTATTTTTGTCATAACTAGCAAATATTTATGGTCCATCACTGCGTACAAATGACACCATTATTGTTTGCATGCAATGGGTAGATTCAGTTCCTTCATAATTTCCCCGCAATAAGCGCAACGGAAGTGAACTTCAATAATGATTGGAACAGCAGATATTTGAAGACACCGTAATTAAAATCTTAAGTGGCTTATATTCTATGCATGAGATCGAACAATTTGAAACTTGTCATCTTTTTTTCAAAATTGTGGCGTACAAGTTAAGGCATAAACGACTCAAACATTGTACATGCGAATATATACACGTACTCCCTCGATCATATTCATCTTCTACCACCAACCATTTACTAATTACTACATTTTCCAAGCATACAAAATTCTCATTCTTCCGTCATATATAGCCCCCTTTTCTTTTTGTCAACCTTCCTTTAATTTTCACGTGCTGAAGATCAAGATAGTGATGACTCCTGGTGCCGTTGTTGCTGGTTTTTCCCTCTTTTAGTATGGTTACTAATAACTAGATTAAAAATGTTATTTGTATGATTATATTTGATAATTTTTCCTTTCAACAGATAGTAAAAGTTATCTTCATATATACCTTGTTTATTTGTCTAATTTTTCTACACAAATTCTAAGTTCTAACAGAGTATATATCATAAAAACCAAAAGGAACAACTTTGGTTGTAAAAAAAAACATAATTATAGATATTTCTTATTCTTTCTTTAGGACCAGCTTTTATATAGATGAGATCATTTCCTTCACTTGGATCATGCTCGAGTTTGCTGAAAATCTATGTAGAATAAAACATATATTTATGCAGAGTCCATAGAATAGAAGCTAGAGGACCAATCAAAACAAAAGGGGAAGAAAGAATATATGTTCCGATTAGGGATGGGCATGGTACTTACGGCGCGGATAGTACATACCCATACTCATACCCGCGGATATTTGCGTGTAACGGGTACCCGCAGGTACCATGAGTTTTAAATTTTTATTATATAATTATATATTTTGTAATAATCATTATATATAAAAATAATTATAAGATGAATAATTACATACATGCGATAAATGTTTATCATTATAATTTCATTTTTAAATTCCAATATAAAATATAAATAAAAGAAAATTTATATATTCTCAAAATAATAAAAAAAATATTAATATATATAATATTTATTAGTAAAATAGTATTATGTTATATATGCGGGTATCCGCGGGATGGGTATCATAACACTCATCCCCACCCGTAAGGGAATAATGTGGGTACCCGTTACGAATATTTTTGCGACCGGTTACCCGTGAGCATGGGTATTTTGCCCATCCCTAACTCCAATCCATCCATTGATTTGTGTATGCTGATGGGGAAGGTTGTTTATTCGAATATTCCCATACACAGCTATATAAATTATAACTAATAAATGTCACTAGGAAATAAGAGCAATTATTAGATGGGAGACTATATGGAGAAGTATGACTTAGCCAACAGGAATTGAACATATATAGGACTATACTAGATGATTTTCACACAATCAGAAAAAGTTACAAACATCTTTCTCAATACAAAAAGAGAACAATGACATATTCTTTTGTACCAGGAGTAAGTCAGGTCCTGAACTATTTTAGGCCTTATATTAGGACAAAATTTTTTTGGGGCCCACGTTCATAATTTTATTTCATTAAAAATAATTTTCTTTAAACCTCAATTCTTAACCCTAATGATAAATATAAAGTTTTTTTACCCTAAAGTCAGTATAAAAATAATCATCTTTTAGTCCGTATTCCTTGCGGAACCATCGGTATTCTCAAAAGCACCCTTAATATCAGGGAATCCTTGAGACTAATCTGAAACGAGCTACGTAGCTGGCTCTCCCAGCGTGATGTTTTTAGTGGGAATCGAACCCGGGGCTACTAGAAAATAATCATCTTTTAGTTTATTGTTCTCGATGATAATAATTAATGTTTAAAAAACCCTTAAAAATAAATCCAATTAAAATATATAGTAACATACATTTAAAAAATAATAAAACTAGTTATTATGAAAATAGAATAAAAAATGAGTAAAATTTAAAGTTGATTATTCAGTAAATACTAGTCAGTAATAAAAAATGACACCTTTTTTTTATTGCAAAAATAAAATTTATTAGTTACCTATTTATTCGTCAAAAATGAGCAAATAAATAAAAATTGTAAATTGAACCCAAATGGGTTTGGCATAGTGGAAGCATGCTAAGACCACGAGGATATTGAGAACCCATAAGAAAGGCTCGAATCCTTGTGGAGAACATCCCTTGAGGAGGTACCCCACCCATGTTAGTTGCTCCAGGTGTCGGGACTGTGAAGTTCCCTTCCATAGTTTTTAATTTACCAAAAAACAATAAAATTGTAAAATTGAAATATTATACTGACACCGAGTTGAGAAAAAAAACTTAAAACTATTAATTTTTTTTTCTAGGAATAAAGATAAGGTTAAATTATTTGTATGGGCCCCTCAAACTTTTGGGTTGAGGCAGTTGTTGTCATGACCTTCCCCAAAGTCGGGCCTAATTGGGATAAAACAATTATCTCTTTAAAAAATAGAAAAAATATTAAAAAAAAGAATATTACAAGTTTTTTTTTAAATAATCAATAGGACTAAAAGTCCGAACACAACCAAAATAAATTATACTAGCCTAAGATCGAAAAGCAATCTCTTAAGCATCCTCACACATTAAGTGAAACAAATTAGGGGGATAACAATCTAAAAAAGTACAATTATAATCACTACCATAACCACAATCCGCAAGAAAATCTGGGATATTATTATTATGACTACAATAAGTTAAATATTACAAGTATTTTTTTTGTTTGCACCCTGATATTCGGCTCACTGAGCCAACTAATTCAGTTCGACATGGATTCCAGGGTTAAGGTTTTATTCCTCTCTCAACGTTGTTGCGGGGGATCGAACCGTGGTTCGCCCTACCTAGTGCATCCCCTGACACCACTGCACCAACAGCTCGTTGGTATATTACAAGTATTTTACATTGAGATGGTATTATTATTATTTATTTGCGATTCCTGGGATGCTCTTCTCAATTGAGCAAAGCTCTTTATTTATTGAGAAACTATGCAACCTCACCTATCATTTCATGCACGTTCTTCATCTACCCTTCACAATAAGTTTTTCTTGAATTGTCAATAATTAACAAAAGGGGCTTTACTATGCCTCTTTTTATGACTTTATAATCTCTCACTTAAAATTATTTTTATGAGTTTACAAAATCTTTCTTAATTTGCTAGTTCTGTATCATTCATGTATTCAATACATTGTATGAGAATCGACACGATATAATTTTTTATTTTATTTTTCCTTTTGTGATACATCTGTAAACAAAAGCAAAGGGAAAACTTAGATGATTTGAAGACCGATCTCAATAACCGTTTGAATTTAACTAATAAAAATGTAAGTTGAATTTTGCATTGATTTATAGTATTATTATTATTTTAGTTCAAAGGTCAAATCAGGTTACAATTAAAATGCAGATTATGTGAAAATGACAAATAAACATGAGTTCTAGTCCCAGACCTCCCATGTAAACAAAAAAAAAAAGCAGATTCTGTGATTAAAAAAATATATCCGACCAAATACAGTATGTTTAAGTGAAAATCTAACACCATTATGATGGAAAGGTGAAAATGACAAATAAACATTAGAAACATAAAGAACAAAATTGACATTTTTAAAGATAAATAGTCAAATTGAAACCTAAAAATAAGATAAAAAATAAAAAATATTTAAGACACTATTAATTGCAAAGCTAAAATGATGCAATACTCGCCTCCCCCTGAAATTGCATGATTTTGGATTGATAGTCTTTTGGACACATTTATTGTATTTTGAAACTTAAAATTATGACTTTATACAAAAGAAAAATTAGTAGTATATATCATGAATCAGCTTATAAATCGATCAGTTTATAGCATAAAGATAGTAAAATGTGTTACAAAATGATATTTTAATTTGTTTATTAACAATTGGTTAACGAGCTGAGTACTCCTATTAGTAAGCATTAATTTTTTTAATAATGTATGTTGATTTTTAAGTTGATATAGTTTATTTACATAAAATCAATATTTGAATATATTCAAAATTATTGATCCAAAGTCATTCGATATTCTTCCTAAAATCACCCCTTCATACTCGATCATGCATATACCATATGCACCCTTAAGTTTCTCTGCCTAATACATAATGTAAAGAACGGTCATCTTCGTATGCGAATAATTCGATGTATAATCACGTATTTACCCAATAATACTTATACCCACAGGCCACAACAATACTTCTTTTATTCCATGAGAATGATAAAAAATGATAATTTTTTTTCCAAACTAAAATTAAAGTAACAAATGAGAAGTTTAACAATTATAAATTTTGAAGTGTGATTAATTAATAATTAAATATATTAAATTAAAATATTTTAAATTAGATATTTAATAATTAATTAACATATTAAACAAATTATTAAATACATGTATTCTCAATTTATTTTATTTTTTTACTTTTTCAATCTATTATCTCATCCTTGTGCGAGGAACGTATAACTGTACGATAACGACAAATTAAAGTAGTTTGGTCATTGGTGGAGGAGTTTCCGCAGTGGGTGATCCTCACTCTCACCCCTACCAAATAAACCAAGTAACCAACTATACCAACCACCCAGCCCACCTCATTTTAATACTAATAAATAACAAGGGAATTACTAGTATGCCATCTAAATTTAGATGATTGCTATGCAACCTTTTGTTGGACTAATGAAAGTTTGTCACCTAATATATTAATGACATGTCATTGATTGATTTGGTAATTAGAAGTTACTCCCTCTGGTCCTATTTATAGAGCATATTCTAGAATAATTCTTTGATCCTATTTATAAGTCATTTTTCATTTTCTAGAAAACATTTATTGTTATTATTTTCTCTTATTTGTCATTTATCCATTAATGTGAAATAGTAATACATTATGAAATTTCCAATACAAGATAAAAGGGTAAAATTGTAATGTTAAAGTATTTTTTTAAAGTTTCAAGAAACTTAATTACCTTCTTTGGTCCATGTGATATGGATAAGTATGCCCTATAAATAGGATTAGAAGGAATATAATTTGTCTAAAAGTACAAAAGACTAAATTAAAATAACATAGTTTTTATGCTGAACCAAATTGCAAAAATTAATTTTGACTATTTTAATCAATGACATGACATAAATATATTAGGTGGTAAACTCTCATTAATCCAATAAAAGGTTGCATAACAACCATCCAAATTTGCATATATTAGAAAAATTCAAATAACAATACCCCACGCACCGTCAAATTAATTTTGTTCTCCTGATATTTTGCCAACTCTTTCACCGCCACCAATAATTGGTGTTGCAAGAAATTACAACAACCAACCTTGTTGTTACCGCACATTCTTTTGTCACATTCCATTCAAAGAATTACTAAAAATTAATGTATGTTATGGAGTATTTATATTTATTTACTGTGAATATATATACCAAAAAAAATGATCAAGAAAAAAGGAAAAGGAAAATGTGTAGTGTGCGATTGGACAACGTCTACTAAAGTGCATCACAACCATGTAAAACATATTCTTTATCTGGTGTACGTGTATTTTAATTATAAAAATATGAAAATAACAAAGATTGTTGCACATAGACAATAGATGTTATATGAGTATCTATTATCACAATTGATGACCTTGATGATTCAAAATTAAAGTCTATTGCATACTTTTTATCCAAAAAAAAAGAAGTCTATTACATACTGTTTGAAACATTATTTTTGTCCACGGATGTATAAATAACTCATCATAAGTCTAACATTATATATGTATAGTACCAGATTTTTCCATTTGTGGGAAATTCAGAGAATCCTTACTCATAACTCATAAGTGCATTAGTATCCTCGATCAGCAAATTAATACTTATATCTCTATTATTGATTTTTTTAAAAATAATATCCTCACTTGATAAATCAGACATGCATGTACAGGTGCTAGGTCAAACATCTAAACGGAAAGAAACTCTCCTCATCCACTTGAACCAGCACTGATTTTTTTTTTTTACTTGAATACAATTTTATTCCTTAATTTTTTTAGCTCATAAATTTATATAATTTGTCTCCCAACTTTTTTGCGACGTTTTAGGTTCTTATAAGATTTTAGTTATAAGTAGCAAACAATAGACAATAGTAATACATTTTTCGGAAAAAGTCTAATGATGAAGCACGTAAATATAAAACAAAAAATAAAGAAGAAAAGGCATTTATTTTGAGTTGTTTTAACTATAAAGTTACATGATGCATGGTAGATTGGTAGTTGCTTACGATAAGAAACAGATTGAGGAAAATAAAAAGATTTAGAATGACAACCCTTTTTAACTACTAGCTAGTAGCATTTTTTATTTTTTCTTTACATCGAGGGTATTCTTCGACCGACAGTTGAAAAGACTAATCTTCTCTGAGATGTAGAGATGATCGAAGTGAGTTTTGCATCTACTAATAAAGTTTTTTTCATACCTATGACAAGATCAAATCCCTGACATCATACGAAACCGAATCATCTACTAATTATGCTAAGCTTTGTTGGTGCTAGTAGATTTTTTAGTGGTAATTGTGAACATGATCTCCACTTGTAATCCATCCATCATCTTGAAATTTACTACCGATAGTGACCCTATCATTCTTTTACTCATACAACAGAATCTTCATGATCTTCTCCTACTAAATAGTTGCTTCAACAATAAAACACGGCATGTACTATTTTAGTAATTCAAAATGCCTTAAAACACTACTTCCTTTTTCTTTTCTTGAACACTCTCTTCCTCCTTCTTTCCATTCCACAACCAACTAACCAACCAATTACTTAACATGATCGCCACCCTTTACGGTGGCTACCTCCGCCGTTGCTTCAAGGCTGCTGGGCTGTCTTCTCAATCCATTGACCTTGATGATCAAACCACCCTCCACTTCTGGGGTCCCACCCCAAAAACCGATAACCAAAAACCTTCCCTAGTTCTTATCCATGGATTTGGTCCTTTGGCTATATGGCAATGGCGTCAACAGGTTCAACTCTTCTCCGTTCATTTCAACGTCTATGCTCCGGACCTAGTCTTCTTTGGTGGGTCCACAACAAAGTCTAGCGAGAGAAGCGAGAAGTTTCAGGCACGACTTTTATTATTTGAACATGAAAATTTGATAATTTTTTTTTATATTATTTGTGAACAAGATTTCAAGTATGAGTATGCGATTGTGATTATTATATCTTATCAAATTATTTTTCATTATTTGAACATTAGAATTCCTAAAGTTTTAAAATTGTCTAAAATCGCTTTAATTGTGATCATTATTAAACATATTTTCTTACAATAATATAATAGTTTTGAGAGTTAATTCTTACAGCAACGATTATCGCAATTTAAAACCTTGCTTTTACAAATCTATTTTTATATTAGATGTCACATTTGTTAGTCCAGAATTAGTAGCATTGTTTAAAAATTATTATTGTTTTCAGGCAATTTGCGTGGGAAAGCTTATGGAGAAATTGGAGGTGAAAAAGTTCCACGTATTAGGCACAAGTTATGGTGGATTCGTAGCTTATCATTTAGCGACGAAGTTGGGGGAAGAAAGGGTGGAGAAAGTGGTGATAGCGAGCTCAGGTGTGAACATGAGGAAGAGTGACAACGTGGCTTTGTTGGAAAGGGCAGGAATGAATAAGATCGAGGAGCTGATGTTGCCTTCTAGTCCCCAACATTTGCGCAAATTGATGGCCTTGTCTATCTCTTCTTCGCGTCTCCATATTCCTGATTTTTTCTTGAAAGATTTCATAAAAGTAAGTCGAGTTTTTTTTTTTTTTTTTTTTTTTCACTCTCTCATTTTTTCACTCTTCTTTTATTATTGTTTTTTTTTCTATGAAAAATAATAATTTTTTTTTGTGTCCCAAGATATCCCATCCACACAACTGGTAACTAATTTTCTTAATATTGTCGGATCTTTTTGGGAATAGTCTCCTAATAAAATCTCTTACATTTGTAAGAATCGGGATCGAATCATCAACCATTTTCTTGAGTACATTCTGAATATGTGTGAAACAACATTAAACTGCAAAAGATATGTAACGGATAGAATATTGTTAGTAGTATTGGAAATATAAATATTTAATATACTTTTTAATAAAAACTATCTCTATGATATAAAGTTATTATTGGGACTCTAAAAATTATTAATTAAATAAGAGTGTTGGTAAAAAAAAATAATTAATGTCATTATAAATCGGAAAGTGAGCATGGATTAAGGATCGATTTTTTCAAGGGGATTTTACATTTAGGATCGATTTTTTCAAGGGGATTTTACATTTAGGATCGAAGAGAGTATATTTTTTAAATTTTTATAATTATTATTGAGACTCTAATAAATGTTGAGTTAACAAAGATGCTTGTAAAAATAAGTGATCAATGCTATTTAATATTGGGGAAAAATTTATACTAAAGATCAATTTTTTTGAAATGACTTACGTATTATTAAGACAAGCGGATGGATATAAAGAACATAAGGAAGTTAAAAAATGGTAGCCCATTCAGACAGTATTGGCTTTCTGCACCATTTTGATGTTATTCAACAGTGAGATCCAGAGCAACAAAGTAAAGAGATTTTCGTCCCATATCAGATGAGTGCATAAAAAAGATCCTATCCTGTGTCATATCTCTATAGTCATGGGGGAAATAAGGACCACACAGTGTTGGATTGGAATTTTTTAGGTGTAAATTTATACAGAGAAAGAGATTGAAAATGGCCTTTTTTATTTTGTTACATGATTTTAGGATTCTTAACCTGTTGAAGATGCAATGAAAATATGAGTCAGAGAGACATTTATAAATTATAATATTTTAATTGATGGGGAAATTTTTTAAAAACTAGTTCAAATAAGCTCAAATAGGCATAACAATCTTTATACTCCCTCCTTCAAAAAAAAAAAAAAAAAAAACGGTAACAATGATTTGCCAGCACTGACTGATTTAAGTGATGTTCGATTGCTTCAGCTGTTCATGTGTGGTATACAACAATTCTTATGGAAAGTGTTTCTGCACTAATTTCAAAAAAAAAAAAAAAAAAAGAAGAAGAAGAGATATGGAGCAACGTAACAAGCTAATTAATTTAATTTTATGTTGTGCTACAGAAATTATACTCGGAAAATAGGAAGGAAAAGATAGAGCTTCTACATGGATTATCCCTTGGAAGGGATGACACTACTTCAAACATTTCACCTCTTCAACAAGTAAGGCTATTTATAACTCATCTAGCTACATCCATACCCCTATTATATACTGTGTAGAAAATAAAATGTGATGTTCAATACATCGTTGTTAAGGCTGATTCATATATAATATGGTCTTAATCAGGAGGTTCTCATAATCTGGGGGGAAAATGACCAGGTATTTCCCGTGCACAAGGCCCATGAACTCAAAGAGTATGTATCTAACTGCTTCAATATTATTGTACCCTGTTACATATTTTGTAACTTCATCTATTGCTCCTAGGACAATAATTAAAGAAACTAAAAATATTAAGTTAATATTGAAATATTACAATTTTAACCTTTAATATTTGAAAGGGTTAATTAAGTTTTTGGTCTTTGTAAATAGGAACAATTTTGTGTTTAGTCCCTTAATTTTTTTTAAGTTTTTACTCCTTGCAAAGTTAAAAGTTTTGAAATTAATCTTTTCATTCATCTGATTCCATTAATTGCTGATATGACATACTGAAATTCACGTCAACAATATCATTTCACCCACCACTAGTATCATGTATGATACCTTTTTTTTTTAAATTTATTTGATACTAAATATTGGGAAGATTAAAAAAAATCAAAAAATCCAAAGTGATGAGAAAATATTTCAGTATTTTCTCAATGTTTTTGATATTTAAAAAAATTAACATGTCATGAAGGCAATGCTGATATGGACATCCATATTTACATGTTTAGGTTTTTTTTTTTTTTTGGAAAATATGTTTAGTTCTTTTTTTTTTTGTTTACATGGGAGGTCTGGGACTAGAACCCATGACCTGGGGAGGGGGAAATCCTAAGTGTCCCTGCAGCCACCAACTGAGCTGTCTTACGCGGACATATGTTTAGTTCTTTATTAAAACAATGAATAGCAAAACTTTAATCGGTAGAATGTACGGTTGGTTTGAAATCCGCAAGATCATATTTTAAAAGATAAATGTGGTTTGAAAATCGTGCTAACATGTTTCATTATGTTATAAAATTAATCATTTTTGGAGTTTCCAGAATCTCATTTGCAAAAAGTGAGAAACTGTGCTTTTACATTTGATTGAAACTTTTACATTTTTTTTATTAAAGATGATTTTAGAACAAAACATTCAAACGTTAATTATTTCACTTTAAATTCAATTGTAATCAAAATGAGCTCATCATTTAAAGTTAAGCTAAACCAAACATACACATAATCTATAAAACCATATTAACAATCTTGGCATTAATGCATTCCATTGCAGGGTAATCAGTAAGAAGGCAAGATTGGAATTGATAAAGGACGCATCGCATGTTCCTCAAATTGAAAAACCAGGAGAATTCAACAACATTGTCCTAAATTTCTTACTGGGGCGTACTTAAATATAATTTTGCAAATGGTTGTTGCTATATGGATCATTTCACATACTACTATTTTTTGTCATTTAATCATGTATGCAATGGAGAGATAAAATAAACAAAAGAGAAAATACCTTTTTTTAAAAAAATAATTAAAGGGGCTTATTAATGCCCAAAGAAAACAACATACAACTGCATCCCCCTTGGAAGACAACAGCTGAATTATGAGCAACTAATGGCAAAATAACGAAATCCGAACCACATCATAAACTCTAAAGAGAAAATTCACACCCATGGGAACGGAGAGGCAAGCGTTGGGAGACCCCTACCCACAAAGTGGAGTTCCGCAGGGTCGAGATGGATTTAGTTGGGCCGCCAAAGTGCGAAAGCCCAGACACCACCTGCGAAAGCAAAAAAAAGAGAGAGAGAGAGAGAAAATTCACTAACTAGGGTATTAAGATTTAATTTGTAAATTTTTTTATGTAACTTCTTATATGTGTCTATATATATATATATATATATATATATATATATCTTTGTTAGTCCACAAATTACAATTATCTTTTCAATTTTATTTTTTTTATTATAATCAACGAGGCTAAAAGCCCGAATTTTTATTATATTTTTATTGTTTGCATATTACGTATCGTATTATTTAAACTTTCATGCATGTTCATATGTAACTTTCAAAATATTTTTATTTTCAATTTTTTTGGTGGACTTTATTTTCAAATTTTAATTTAAATAGCAGATATTTTTATTTTAAGAATTTTTTTAACATCGGCTCTTAAGGTTGAGATAAGAGACTTAATAAAATAACTTTACATTGAAAAAAAATAAAGATTTAATAGTTTAAAAAAAGTATAAACTTAATTTTTCAATGTATTTTTACTCTTTTTTAACTTCTTAAAGGCTAAAATTAAGCGAACCCTTATTTTAAAGGCAAGATGATTTTATTGGTAATTTGGTATATTGAGTTCCTAGCATAGGGTACTAGCAACCGATGTTCGTCAACAAGTCATAAATTACTATGGCAAAAATATCTATAGCAGTATTTTATCCTCTGCACTTGTAGTCTAAAAGAACATGCTGAAAGTTTGTGGTCAGTGCCTAACAATCATGAACAACACCATCAAGGTATGACGGTGATCTTCCTTTACTCTTCTAGGCCTGCACTGGGTTTAATCAATAAAAAAAAACGTGGACATGTGCGATGTGCAAGGTGTTAATTCAAGGATCCAACGCAACTTATATTTATGGGTTTGCTCACAATAAGAAGTTAAAAATTAGATAAAAGTGATCAAACATTAGGGTCCTTTAATTTTGTTCCGGTCAGTTTTCATTTTTGATAAAAATGAAAATTAAGAGTAAAAATATGTTTGGAAGGTTTTTTCTATTTTATATTTTATGAAATAAAGATTCTATTTCTGGAAATATTGAAATTGCCAAAACATCGTTTCCATTGTTTTTAGACAAAATGTGGTGGCAATTTTAAAATTTTGATCACATTTGTTTTATCTTCCAATGACCATGCATATTCCCTCTCTTAACTTACCAACAAAACGTTCTCTAATCAAGTTAAGTCGATCACCAGTGCAACACTGCTAATCACTCTAATCAACATAACATTTTCTCATTTTTTAATTTATTTGTCGACACTGGTACTTCGCCATCCATCGTCACTATATTCACCATGCATCCTCAATCTATCGTTCGTCTCAATTTAATCTATAAGGAAAGTACGATAGTGCCGATGCAACATCGTCATGACTGGATCATAATAATGTCTCTGTATCGTCGTTGACAAAGCTTACTTTTAACAATGTACTTGGGCTTCTCTTATACCTATTGTTAGAGGGATTCTTCTCACCTATCTAACAGAGCTTAGTAATTTGACAACTTAAACGAAGTACATTATATAGCACCTTTTGCAGCCATGATCTTAGAATTAAATTTTAATTATTTTAGCTAAACTATGTGCTTAACAAAGGATTATAGTTAAGATATTTGCCGGCTTGAGTGTCCTAATTTGTGAAGACAAGAATGAAGGGGTCCTTATTGGTGATGTTGAGATTTTGAAAATGAAAATAATACTAATAAAAAACCTGTATTTATAAAATAAAAATATGAAAGTGAAAATTATTTTTTCAAAATGGAAACAAGAAATCGAAATAGGAAATATCTCCATCAACCAAATAGAGCCTTAGTTTTTTTGGGATGATTAAACATTTAGTTTTGTAATGCAAATGCACCTTTTCTAATATGTTATCTTTGACTTTGAGGGTTAAAGTTAATAAAATTATATTAGTAAAAAAACTTAGAAGAAAATAATCACCATTATTCTATAATTTTGGGCCTTGCTATTGCTTTTAATGCCATTTTGGGCCCAGCCATATCTTTTAGTCCACTGAGTTTTTTTTATGGATTTGAGCAACTCCCACACCTAGCTACAATGGCAATTGCTTTTTTCCCTGCGAGTGACTTTTTGGCCCCCATTTATAAGCTTCCGATTGTATAAACCGAAATGAATTTTCGGTTGTGCTCAACCGGAAGAAATTCAAACCCCACTCCGATTTCTCTGAACCGGAATCTTTCCGGTAATTCAGAATCGGAAAGGGTAAAAAATTCCAGTTTTTCCAGATTGCCCTCCCTGATGAGTGGGGCTCTATAAACACGAAGGGGTAATATGGTCATAACACATTTTTTTACCATTTATGTTATTTCTTACCGAAATCTTTTTGGTTAATGGGAACCGGAAACCTTCCGGTTGCACAATACCAAAAACATTCCGGTTGTGCAAAATCAGAAAATTGTTCCGATTGCATAAAGCCGGAATATTTACATGGGGGTCAAAAAATCACTCATGGAGCCAAAAAGCAATTTCTAGCTGCAATAACCAGTACTGAAATTTTTACTACAGTACTCCTTTCCTTTTTTTAATATCTACACTTTTTTTTTTTTGGTAAACTTTTTTAATAAAAAAAAATTACTAACATAAAGACACAATTAATTCCTGATCTGCAGATGCTGCTGACAAGTGTTGTATTTCTGTCTTAAGCTTGACCACTTATTTAACGTTTGGGTAAAAGCCAACTCTTATGCATCCATCCAATCAACTCGTGCCACCAAAATTCAATTTTGTCTTTAATCTTCGAAGTTCGTTTTCTAATGACAGCAATTTTATACATCCACTCTTCTGATTCGTTCCCTAATGACATCAATTTTATTTGACTAAATTGCCACTTTAATTCCTCTCTTTGTAAGATTTTTCATTTTAATCCCTGATTTTATAATAATTATTTTTTAGTCTCTCACTTTAAAAAAGTTACTCACATTAATTTTTGACAACTTTATGTGTTCATAGACTTTAACGTCTTACGCACATAGCCATTAAATAACGTATACATATGTGACCATTAACATTTTACACATGAAGAGATAGCTAAGGGAGATGCAGATAAGGCAATTGCTGAACTCTGACAATTGCAGAAAATACAACAGCTGATGAATCTGTCACAACATCACAACTACTAGACGTTGTATGGACGAAAAAAGTTGTCAGGGACTAATGTGAGTAGTTTTTTTCAAAGTGAGGGACTAAAGAGGAATTATTGAAAAATCAGGAGCTAAATTGAAAGCTCCTTACAAAGTGAGGGACTAAAGTGTTTAGTTAATGTTATTTTATGCTGTGTCAATGACAGTAATGTTGTTATAGTGTTTGTCTAAGTTTCTTTTAGAAGATTGGTTTTCTTTACCGGCAAAATTTCATTACTAGCTGATACAGTGATTTTTTTTCCTTTCAAAGATTAATTTGTTTGTCTTTTATATTCATTGAAGTTTGATAAAAGAAATTGGTTTAATGGTATTTGGTAAAAATTAGTAATTTCATCCTCTAAATTATTTTTGAATTTTCATTTTTTTAATTTTTTTAATTATGTCATAAAAGTATTTGTTTCAAATGGGTATCTATTTTTTTTTTACAATTTAGAAAAAATGATGAATACATAATTTAAGGATCTTTTAGTTTTGAATTCAACGATACTAAAATTATAAATTTTGTTTTAAAACTAATAAAGTTATGAAGAAAAAAAATTAAAGGAACCAAATTGAAAAATAAAATTAGGACAAAATTAAAATCGAAAAATAATTTAGGGAACGAAATCATCATGTTTGCCATGATATTTTTAAAACGTGACACTAGGCACACACAATAGACTTGAAATTCGAGATATGTGGTCGAGTCGGAGTCAATCCGCTTTTGACACGGTCATGAGCAACTTGATAAAAAAAAAAATCATCGGCATAATTTGGGCAAAAATTATTTACCTTAGCTTGTTGGTGCAAAATTTTTTTTATTTGATCAAACCAAATTTATATATGGTATGGGTGGGTTGGGCTATATAGATATATTTTTTCTAGTACTAATTATAAGTCGTTTTTAAGAATAATTATCTAGTCTAATTTATAAGTTATTATGTTCATTTTAAGTATTTTTTTTTTATTTGTCTTTTTTATATGACATTTTTAATACAAGTTAAGAGAGTAAAACTAATATTAATTGAGTTAGGATCTGTTGACATTGGGTGTAAAACTTGGTCACTTACACCTTCACATAACTTTTTATATATCATGAAATTTGTTGATTCAACTGTTGAATTATATGTTATTATCAAGTAGATTAAGTCTACAAATTTCATATAATATAAAAATTATTTGGTACTTCATCCGACTATTATATTTTAACGGATAATACATTGTTCAAAATATAAGTAAATATGCATTATTAGATTACATACCTATGAATCTCCGAATGATCTGAAATTTGGTATGTATGATCGTCATGATAATAACATATAATTCAACGGTTGGATTAATGAATTTCATAATATATAAAAAGTTATGTGAATGTGTAAGCGACCAAGTTTTATACATGATGTCAACGGATCCTAACTCATATGAAAATATTATTTTAAAGTTTTAAGAAATATTACTATCCGCTTTAATATGTATGATATAGTTGAGAATAACTTACTAAATAAAATTAGCGATAGAACTCCTTCCGATTTGTAATATAAGGAAAAAATATTTTTTTTATTTAAAATATAATAAAAAGTAAATTATTATTTTTAATTATTCTTAATATCACTTTTTTAAAATATGCTAAGAAAATGATTGTCCCGTGTTTCATTTTTATTACTATTTTCATTAAATATTTTTATTATTTTATTAATTTTAAAAATTAAATATAATCAATTAATTCCCTGATACGCCCCGCAAGCGCACGGGTTATGTCAAGTAGTAGTATAAAAAGATATCGTCTCCATAGGGATTTTGTTGTTAATTATCGACAAATTACAAATATAGATTAACTAAACGAATCTATTAGAGATATAAAAAATAAAATTAAAGATTGAATTGAGATATAAAATAAAATAAAATATATCTAAAGATATGAGATAAGATAAGAATTAAATCTTTTAAGGATTAGTTTCACCACATATCAACATTGACAATCAATTAAAGATATATCTCTTATTAAATTAGATTTACTTTGAAGGTGAATTATCCTAATGTAGAATACTAGTTCCTTTCAGAATCTCAGCACCGTACCCAATGAGGCCTAATTCCTACTTTCGTGGTAATTAGGGTACATTAAATCCATTAAGATCTTTGATAATTCATTGAATCCTCTCAAGGATTAGAACTACTTTCGTGATCTAAAACCTTAAGTTTAATTATGTATTTTCTAATACTAAGGTTCACCTTTCGGTACTTCCCTTACTATCTGAGATCATGCAATAGTGGGATCCGACACAATCACAAGCATTAAGAACACCATAATTAAATCTAAAATAAATAAATATTAATAAGAGAAAATAATCAAATCATCATGTCAATGCCTCTATGGGCTAATCCTAATCCTTAGAAACGGAAAACTACTCAATCATATACATAATACAAACCAAAAAATAAGAATAAAGGAATAAAAGGTAGAAATAACCAAAAGATGAAAGATGAGAAATTTCTTCCGTCTTCAATCGCCTTCTAGTTCTTCATGGAGAGAGTTGTGCAATCTTGAATCCTTATTTTCTAATTTGTTTCTGGCTATGATAGAGAAAATAATCCTAATTCTAATTCTAATCCTACTACTACTACTACTACTAAAATTCTACTACTACATGTTATGTCTAATGTTCTTTTTTACGGGGTTTCTATTTTCATCCTTTTATATAGATTTTCCTTCCTCCAAGTGTTGGGCCCAAATAGCAAAATAAATCCATAAGCAATCTCCTTCCTCTCACATGCCTCTATCTCTATCTTTTTCTAGATTTCTGCTCACAATATCTCTTAGCATATTTTCTTTGATTTATTTCTTTATTTTTCAATGCTTCAAGCCTCAAAATAAGCAATCTACACATTAAAAGCACAATATACCTTTCCAAGTGAAATATGAATTAAATGCATGCTAAATTAGAATAAAATGCATGAATATTTATTAAATAAATACAAAATAATAAGGAAATAATATGTATGCTACGCTCACATCAAATTCCCCTCAAGCTTGAATCTTTGCTTGTCCTCAAGCAAAACATGCAATGCAACGAACGAATCCTATATGAAATGCTAACTAACTCATCATCCAGGCAACAAAACTCATAATCCAATAATGTCATGCACAAAAACACAACTTCCTCAAAACAAATTCTATCAAATGACATAACCTGTAATTCTCCCAAACTAACATCCACTAACCAATCATGAAATAATCAAAAGTCTACCTAATTAGAACCTTAAACTTATCACAACCTTGCTCATTCCTAAAAGGGGTCACTCCACTCACCTTCTCTCAATGTGTATAAGAGGGTAAAGACATATCACTCAAGTTCATCAATGAACGTGAATTACCATAAGCTTGACCATAGACCAAAATCTCCACTGAAATTATTGAATACATGCAAGAATCAAAAGGTCTTAATTAGGTTGTAATGAGGTCATGGCTAATGATGTCAGGTGGGGTATAAGAAACAAAGGATCACACAAAGGGCTTATACAATATAATCATAAACACAGTATCTCCTTGAATTATGAATGGAGCATACAAACTTGTAATTACACATCAACTCCAACAATTAGTCATCCTTCATTTTTTTTTCATTCTCTCTATTTTCTTCCTTTATTCTTTTTTTTTCACATATCAAGTAATCTTTTTTTTTTTAATAAGAAGAGATATAAAGACTTGATAACACCATTGTAACATCTTCTTTTTGAATCACTATTTTCCAAATTGCACCATTCACAATCCAAAGAGTACCAAAAGATATATAACAATTATGAAAGGGTACCAAGGAAAACAATTATTTCATTAGGCTCAAAATGGACAACTAAGGGGAAGTATCTATCAAAATTGTTGAAGGCCAGAAAAACAGTCCTAAGTGCCTTTATCATATTCATGCGTGCAAACAATTATCAGTCTCAAGATGATCACAGGTCAAGTTCTAGAATCCACAATCAAAGTGAACAACACTCAAATATCAAGAAAGAAGAGGGGTTAAAAATATTCATTATGTGTTACCCATATTAGGCTCAAAACTCAAATTTTTAGTAGCTAATTTAATGAAGAGCAAGAATCACAATAAATTTCAGCTAATTATCAGTATCCTAATGATTATTCATGCAACCACCATTCCAAACAAGTAGATCATCACATGCTAAGTCACTTTTCAAAAATAATATTCTTAAGGAAACGCATTAAGTGCAAGCCAAAACAGATACAAATCAAATTGCCTAAATGGTGAGTCAGTTAAATGCATGCAAAATGAATGAATTTTTTTTTAATATATGCTTATGAAAAAAATTATAAATGCATGATGAATGAAAAATTAAACTAAATGATCCTAAGCTAAATGCAAAATGCAATGCACTCCCCCAAGCTTAAATTCTACATTGTCCTCAATGTAAAATAAAAACTTAAGAGAGAAAAAAAATAAAAAAATAAAAATAAAAATGGAAAGAGCTCACCTTGCATAATGATAAGAGAGTGAGGAATGGACCCAAAAAATTGGTCTGAAGCACCCCAATTAAACTTTGTTTTTTTTTCTCTTTGTATTTGGGGTCTGAAATTAGATGTTGGGGGTCTGTTGGGGTGACTGCTGTGGGTTTCAGTGAACAGGGTCGCAGGTGGATCGAAGTGGGGCTGGACGGTGATGGAGGTTGAGGTCACAGTGGAGTCGAAGCGGAGGAAAGACTGGGACGACGACGTCAGGAGAGAAGGGTCACGACGGAAGGAAGAGACGAGAAGGGAAGGTAGCTATGGCGGCAAGGTGACGTGGTGGTGGTTCATGTTGAGGGATGTGAAGGTGCGACAAGAAACGGCGTTGGGGTCGCGGGTTCTGTGGGGCGTTTGAGGTAACAAGGAGTTGGGTTGTTCTGGGAAGGGTGGAGAGTGGGTTGGGGTTCGTCGTGTTAGCGATGGTGCAGGGGCTTGATGTGGCGGCTGGAGGCGGTGGGGTCGAAGGAGGGTTGCGACTCTGGTGGTGGAAGGAAAGAGAAGAGTGGAACCATGGGGGTCCGATGGTGAGAGGCGGCGGGAGTAAGGTGGAGGCCACGGTGCGGCTAGAAAGGTTGCAGGTAAGAAGGAGAGAACGAAGCTGAACAGGAAGGGGAGTTTTTTTTTTGCAGACTCCTATGGTCATTGTACATGTCGTGGCTTCCCCATGGTTCTTCAAAGTGCTCCATATTATTCTCAAATCAATTCCTTTATGCTCTTAAATCAACTCCTCGATACTCCAATCATTAACAAACCTACAAAACAAAGACGAAACCCCGTAATAAAACTTATTTAAATCCTAAAAATTAACAAAATAAAATTCAAAAGCAATTTAAAACTTGAGTTGCCTCCCAAGAAGCGCTTATTTAAGGTCCTAAGTTTGACCTACGAAGCTTCCACCCGGATCCCATATCTTGTGACACAAGGGCCAAGTAACAAACTTAGCACAACAATTGATTCCTCCTGGGTCCCATTGTTTGAAACATAGACCATATTGGAGAATTGATATGAATATTTATTTAATTCCTCCTGGGTCAAAAGAAACAATAGTGACACCACTCAAAGTATGCATAGAATTCTTGTGATGCCCAAGAAGCTTGACTTTGCGAGCAATTTTTGAAGCATTCATCACTAATGATGGAATCTCAGAGTACTTAGGCAATGATCCAGACTCCAAAATCAATTGTTTCACAAAGGAGGAAGATAGACAATTAGGAAAAGCCAACTTTGAAAAGTCGAAACATGCATGAAAACCAATACATGTGTCTAACTCCAAATTTTTGACCTTCCCTGCACACAGGCTGATATAAGCAAATTCCAATAAAAATTCTTCTTCTTTTTGGATTACCTCCTCCCTCACATCATGCACTTTTTGGATTACCTCCTCACTCATATCATGCACAATTTGGATTACCTCCTCACTCATATCATGCATTGCTTGACAAGGATCCTCTATCATCTGTTCTTTGCATACTTCATCATCACTCATGTCTTGCATTGGGAACTCTTCAATCACTTCATCCTCACTACCTTCAATTGTCTCGTTAGTCTCGGTGTGAGTTGGAAACGTGTTGAGATCTTCTGTGAATGAAGTCGCTAGTTGTGCAATTTGGTTTTCTATCATCTTATTGTAAGCTGCTTGTTGTGCTGCTTGTTGTTCAAATTGCTTCTCTTGAAAATCAAGTCTGGCTCTGAAATCATTATTTGCCTTCTCTTGGTTTATTATGAAATTCTCAAGCATGATTTCCAAATTGGACTTCTGAGGTGTTGGAAAATATGAATAAGAATCCACATATGAAAGCTCATCAACAACCGGTTGTGCATGATATTGTGGTGTAGGATATTCCCAAGGAGAATTCCAATTATGCTCCTTTTCCCATTCTTCCCTTTTTCGCATGTATTCTTGCCGAGCTAACTCCTTGAAGAGAGGTTCATCAATAGGTGATCGTGCAATACATGGTGCAGGGGATAATAATCACAAAAAGATTTATGAAATTCTTCAAGACTCATGTCAGGTGTCCATCTTGGTCCATTATTTTCCATACTGGATCTAAAAAAATAGAAACTAAAAAAAATGTTTAGTCTAATCAACTCATAATAACAATCAATATTAACAAAAACAAAATCCCCGACAACGGCGCCAAAAACTTGATACGCCCCGCAAGCGCACGGGTTATGTCAAGTAGTAGTATAAAAAGATATCGTCTCCACATGGATTTTGTTGTTAATTATCGACAAATTACAAGTATAGATTAACTAAACGAATCTATTAGAGATATGAAAAAATAAAATTAAAGATTGGATTGAGATATAAAATAAAATAAAATATATCTAAAGATATGAGATAAGATAAGAATTAAATCTTCTAAGGATTAGTTTCACCACATATCAATATTGACAATCAATTAAAGATATATCTCTTATTAAATTAGATTTACTTTGAAGGTGAATTATCCTAATGTAGAATACTAGTTCCTTTCAGAATCTTAGCACCGTACCCAATGAGGCCTAATTCCTACTTTCGTGGTAATTAGGGTACATTAAATCCATTAAGATCTTTGATAATTCATTGAATCCTCTCAAGGATTAGAACTACTTTCGTGATCTAAAACCTTAAGTTTAATTATGTATTTTCTAATACCAAGGTTCACCTTTCGGTACTTCCCGTAATATCTGAGATCATGCAATAGTGGGATCCGACACAATCACAAGCATTAAGAACATCATAATTAAATCTAAAATAAATAAATATTAATAAGAGAAAATAATCAAATCATCATGTCAATATGGGCTAATCCTAATCCTTAGAAACGAAAAACTACTCAATCATGTACATAATACAAACCAAAAAATAAGAATAAAGGAATAAAAGGTAGAAATAACCAAAAGATGAAAGATGAGAAATTTCTTCCGTCTTCAATCGCTTTCTAGTTCTTCATGGAGAGAGTTGTGCAATCTTGAATCCTTATTTTCTAATTTGTTTCTGGCTATGATAGAGAAAATAATCCTAATTCTAATTCTAATCCTACTACTACTACTAAAATTCTACTACTACATGTTATGTCTAATGTTCTTTTTTACAGGGTTTCTATCTTCATCCTTTTATATAGATTTTTCTTCCTCCAAGTGTTGGGCCCAAATAGCAAAATAAATTCATAAGCAATCTCCTTCCTCTCACATGCCTCTATCTCTATCTTTTTCTAGATTTCTGCTCACAGTATCTCTTAGCATATCTTTTTTGATTTATTTCTTATTTTTCAATGCTCCAAGCCTCAAAATAAGCAATCTACACATTAAAAGCACAATATACCTTTCCAAGTGAAATATGAATTAAATGCATGCTAAATTAGAATAAAATGCATGAATATTTATTAAAATAAATATAAAATAATAAGGAAATAATATGTATGCTACGCACACATCATTCCCTTAATAAATATAATTTTAATTTTTTTATCATATTGTAAATCAGAAGAAGAATCTATTCAACAGAATATAAAATAGGAGAAGTTTGAGGGCAAAAAGATTTCCCTCATAAACAATCATTAATCTGAGTCGTTTATTTTATTTTGATCTGGGCCGTTGAAAAAAGCTTCTTCCTTTCTATTCTCTTTCTCTCTTTCAATTACGATCATTCTTTCTCTTTCTCTTCATATCTCTTCTTCTCTTTCTCATCTTTTTGGTTCCAATCTTTAACATACAACATACTTTTTGTCATCTCTCTCTCTTTCTCTCTTGCGCTCTCTAATCAACCACCAACATCCACTCAACCTGGAATTGCGACTGCTACCACCGGCATCATCACCTTTGACCGCTGATTGGGAATCACTGTTGATCGTGAAATCAGGATTGCCAATTTTAGGTTTTAAATTTTGATTTACAAGGTTATTATATTTGACATGTACAATGTTTATTGCTATCTTTTTTGTGACTATTTAACATTGTTCAGTTTGAATATTTAAATAAATTATCATGTGAAACGTACTTTGTTTTAGAGAATTTACTATTTAATACTCAACAAACGAGAAATTTTATCAAATAAAAGTTCTTGCTCCAAAAAATTAACTCCTTACCCAACCTGTCAACACGACATAAATATTAGTTGGAAGAACTCTTTAATATAAACTACATATAAAACTTAAAATTGTTGTCTTCTATGATAGTAAAGTTTATTTTTATACCATTCAAAAAATAATTATAATTTATTTACATGATGTAAAACATAAACTATACATTGATTCGACATAATTTAATAACTAAGTAGTAATTTAACATTATACATTACAAATCTAAGATATTTTATTCATATTTTGTCAAATGCAATTTTTCACACAATACTAATATCTCAAATTAAACGATCCGTGCATCGCACAAGAATACTTACCAGTATACTCAATGCAGTCTGCTACTAGTATTTATCTGAATCAACTTTTAAGAGTATAAATCCCATAATTTGATAGGACGTGGTCCGGGCCCTACTCATTTTGCTGGCTCTGCCTCAATCTCACTCTCACACTATATAGTACGAGTACTATTAGTTTGTCAAACACATAGCTTGACCGAAATTGAGATGTTGAAGCTGAAAGTGGCAGCGGAAAGAGATGCAAAGAGCGCAGTGGCGTGGGGGCAGTGTTGTACTTGTACACGATTCTCCATACAAGGAATAATATTACTGTGATGCAAATTACTCTATCTTCGCTTTTTTCTTGATGCAAGCCTTTTTCATAGTAGGAATGAAGGAAATTGATTACTAATACTAACATCAAAACTAATAGGTTTAATTGCATTATTCATCTTCCAATTTTGACAATTTAGCGATTTTGATCCCTAACTTTTAATTTGACGATTTCAGTCCTCCAATTTACAATTCGTGGCTATTTTGGTCCCTCCGTCAACATCGTTAAGGGAATAGTTGACGGAGAGACCAAAATAGCCACAAGTTGTAAATTGGATAACTGAAATCGCCAAATTAAAAGGTTGAGGATCAAAATCGCCAAATTATCAAAATTTTTGTATTTTTAAATTCGTGATGTATAATTATTCAATATGAGTTTTTTATATGTATCATAAGATACATATGAAAAAAATCATTTTAATAACAATAATATTGATACAATATTAAAAGGTTATAAAAGGATTTTTTCAATGTATATTATATTATACATGCTAAAAAAATTCATATTTGATAAGTGTGTATAAGAAATTATTGTAATTAATGCACGCAATTTTTTAAATATATTAATTTTCAACATGTACTCAATATACTCCATTGATTCATGTTTATAAAGTTCTTTTTATCAAATCTACATAGATTAAGAAAATAGTTAGAGATTATTACTCTCAGTTATAAAAATAAAATACTACTACATCAAAGATTCAAAATTACCCATACATAAAATTCAATACAATTTAAATTGATGTTGTCATTATGAACAAGTAAAAAGGTTCTTTGGAATATGAAATATAAATTGGAATTATTAGGGGTATATTTGGTATAATAACGTTGTCAAGATATTGTAAAGTGACTTATATTTTAGAACAAATAAATTATCAATAAATTGGCTTATAAATGAGAACGGATGGAGTATTTTGTTTAACGTGTGCAATTGGCTTAATTGCACTTTTGGTCCCCCAATTTTGATAATTTGACGATTTTGGTTCCCTAACTTTTAATTTGGCGATTTCAGTCATCCAATTTACCATTCGTGGCTATTTTGCTCTATCCGTCAACTCTTATGTTAACAATTAGCCACGATTTGTAAATTTGAAGACTGAAATCGCCAAATTAAAAGTTAAGAGAACAAAATCGTCAAAATTAGGGGCTTAAAAGTGCAATTAAGCCAAACTAATAATATTTGCTATATTTTTTTAAAAAAAATTATCTTTATTATTGGACTTTAGAAAACATTAATAAAATAAAATAAATTATTAATACTATTAAAAATAATAAAAATACTTATAAATAGAAAAAAAAATCCAAAAAAATGTCTACTACAATTTGTTTTGCGTTTTGAAAGGATCGTTTTATGTACATTAAATATTTGCCCTCCATATTAAATCGATTAACGATTGATTGTTATATTATAGAATGACATGATTAAAATTTCAATTCAAAGAGGAATATTATCGAATGTAATTAGAGTATTGTTTCATAAATCAAAAATATAAATTTTGTTAGTAGTTCTACTCATTAGAGGTGCTTATAAACCAGACAGAAGATTAATCACTGCGGTCGGATTATTGAAAAAAATAAATAAAAAATTTAAATTAGAAAAGAGTGCAATCAAATGTATTATTTTAATATTTAATTTTTTTTTCAATCATTAACATAACCCAAATTCATATAGAGTAAATCCGGTCAAAGATGAAGAGTTATATAAGCAAGGATAAATACTTATAAAAATTTTAAATGACTTAAGCATGAGATTCTGAATCCAATTTCTTAATTTATATGTGCTTAAAAAAATATTTTAGGAAGGATCCTTATACAAACGAGTACTGATATTCATTTTTTCATGCAGGGTTGAAATAATGTCATCACGTAGACGACTGAGATTGATGGATGAGAGTATGGTGTATGTATACTTGGTTAAGTTGAGTGAATCATAGAAAATGGTCATCTGTAGGTTTTTTTTTCGGTAAACTGTTTTTTTTAATGATAAATTCTCCTAAAAATAATGACCTTAAAAAATACACTAATCACAATTTTTTGAATGCTTCTTTGAATATTTTCTTTTGTCCTTAATGTAGATCTCATTTCTAATTTTCAATGGAAAATTCTAAGTCCTGTACAATTTTTTTTTATATTTTAATTTTTTTTTTAAAAATATCCTATGTATTTTCCTTTTTACAGATATATATTTTTTTGTTATTCAGATTTTTTTTTTAATTTTTATTATGTACTCCTTGACAGAGGTTAAATTTTTTTCCTTGTTTTCAAATTTAGTCGTTTCAAAAATATTCTAAGTGTATCCTTCTTCGGCGATATGCACTCGTTTTTATGATTTCTCTGCTCTGAAAAAACTATATTGAATAAAAAATATATTCAAAATTAACATATTCTAATAAATCTTTATACTAATCTGTGTAAAAAAATATTCTAAGTAAATATTCGTTAAATTTTTTTTAAAAAAAAAGGTCATTATTTTTAGGAAAATTTATCATTTCATAGAAAAATCAGTTAAAAAACAACCGTCAGATGACCATTTTCTATGATACACTTAACTTAATCAAAAATACACATACACCATACTCCCATCTAAAAATTTCAGCTGTCCACCTTATGACACGATCTCAGTCCTCCACCAAAGAATTTACTAGTATTATATCCTTACTCTTTTGGAAAAATCTCCGCTTAATCATCTCGGTTTCTAGCCCAAGTAGAGATGAAAAAAGTCTCGGACTTGTCAAACTAGAACTTCCACTAATTAAGTAGGAGTATTACTAAGTGGGTTTAATCTAAATCACTTAATCTTTTAGCATGTGATCACGGATCTGATCCCTGATTCATGTGAATGAAAAATGTCTTATTAAAAATGTCATTTTTATAAAAAGTTTAATTAATATGGTAACGGATTCGTCACTCAGTTGCACGCACACAAACTTAATTAAGTATACAAGCTTTAGATACGGATAGAGAGACAGTACAGTGTGTATTCCAGGAAGGCATATATATATATATATATATATTATATAATAAAAGTGGCATTGATGTATGTGTGGGTGGCTGTGTCTTTTTGTAAACAAAACTTTGACCCAAGGGAAGGGTGCAGGAAGACTCACCAGCTTTCGGCGCTCTTTATTTTAATCTCTGTTTTCTTTCCCTCCTACCTCTATCACTCCATCCCACTCCCCAGTGTAGCCGAGCCAGCAAGCATATCTTCTTTCTTTTCAATACATGTTTCAATTTTATCAACATATAAAATTTAAGGATTAATTGAAAAGTAGTATAAAATTTAGAAGATGTTAATACATTTTTTTTCGTATTCAAAAATATTCTTTAAACATCCAATTTTATGTATTAAAATTGGATTTGGTATGTTGATAAAAAAGAATCAAATAATGAGAAAAAAAATCAAATTTCTTACGCTTGAACTAACATGCTGTTAATAATGGGATAATGGAAATCTAAAGTTTATGTGAAGAGCTAAACAACGAGAAACGGAAAATTTTAAGGACCCAAATAAAAATATAACAAAGAAAATAAAACAAAAACAAATGACTACCTGCTTCTTGTTAAATTTCAAGTCATTTCTCAAGGAGCAACCCTTATTGCCTTCTTGGTATGCTGCTAAGTGCATGCGCATGCTTAGTGCTGCGGTTAATTATCAATACATATATTTATTAATAATCGGTTAACTATCATTAAATATCATTTTCTTATATCATAGACTAATTTGTACTTTTTTCGATCTGAAATATAAAAGAAATTAACTAATTTTTTTAAATTTTATTTCATTCAATAATATTATTTTTCTAAAATATATCTAGAAAGTGATTATTTTAATAATTTTTTATTATTTTTAATATTAATTTTCTAAAAAATTTCTATTTTTTTAAATTTTTAAAAAATAAATACAATAAACTAACTTCTTTAATAAATATATTTTTTTATATTTCAAACCACGGCAGCATGTTGTTTTACATGGTCATGCATCATTTTATGCTAAAATGCACGTTAAGATACCCATCACAAAAACTTATTATTTTATTAAGCAAACCTCAACAAGTGTCTTTAAAATATGGTTAAGTAATTACAAAATTCTGTTTTTCATATTTCCGAAAAAAGAATAAAGGATTTATTATTATTTTTCTATATATTATAATTTTAACAAGTGTTTTAAAGCAATAAGTATTTTTAGGGCAATTCTTAACCGGACTTACATTATTTAATAATTATTTATAATTCACAACTACCTTAAACTAAACAACAACGATTATATCAACGTGAGATTGGTTAAGCGGTAACTCACTTGGTTCCTTATCTAACTGATCTCGAGTTCGAGCTTTGGATATGAAGTAACCCTCGCTAGGAGATCCTTACAGCTTAATGCGAGCTCAGTTAGGTCGAATTCTGAGTAAACCAAATCATGACACTAATGTGTAAAAAAAAAAAAAAAGATTAGGATTGTTATTATTACAAAGAAATAGAATAGTAGTATATGTTCCAAGTTCTTCCACAAAGAACAACACAACACAACAACTACTGAACCTGCTGCTTTCTACTTTCACTTTACATTTGACGCCTCACGAATCCGCCAAATCTGAGGTCATATTCCACCTCTTCATTACTCACAACACCCCCCACCACCTTTTGCTTCTTTTCAGGTACCACCGCTTTCTTTTTTTCCATTCCTTATTTTTTCTTTTTCACTCAAATATCTTTCCTTTTTTATTTTTATTTGCTAATAGTTCAAGTTTGTTGCTTTTTTTTCTTGGTAAGGAGATCTCTGCATATGGTGTTCTATTAGCAGATCGAGATGTGAACATATTCTCCTTTTTCCCTTCACTTTTTTGTTTAATTTATTTATTTTCAAATTTGATTTCATTAACATTTTCCACTGTATTTTCTTTCTAGTGTAAGCTTTCAAAGTTTGATTGTGCTTTGCATGTTTGTGTCTGTGATGCTGCTTCAACTGCTAAAATTTCAAAGCTTGGAAATTATTAGCTGACTAATAAAATTAAAAAGTTTTTTTTTTCTTCCTCTAAATGAAATAATAGCTTGATGATTCATTTCTGCTAAATGCCCTGATTGTGTTTGATAATGGTCCATGTCGTAAATCTGTTTTTAAGCCATGGGTATCTTAGTTATCTTATCCTCATAATTTTATGTTCAACATGGTGTTGCTTTTATACGGTCATGGGTTTTAGCCTTATAAGTAAAATTCAAGTTGAAGGTATGTAACAGATAGTATTTATTAAAAGTTAATTTAATAAAAAAAATAAATTCAAGTTGTAACTTGGACCTTGGAGTCATTTATGGTTAGTTAATATGTGACATCTTTCTTTCCCCATATGTAAATACTAGAACTAGAACTAGAACTAGAATATTCCCATGTTCGTTCAATCTAGTAATTTAGCTAATTAAGTTTATTGAGAAATATCCTGAACTTCAGATCTGATGTGGAAAATAATTTGGATAAAGTGTAAATGCAGATTTTGGTTCAACCTGTTCTTGGCGTCCACTGTCCACCCGTGTCGTTGAGTCTGTCTTGATTTATTCAGCTGTCGTATACTGTGGATTGAGTATCTCTTGTTTGTTATGCGATTGCGTTGCTTGAAAGTACTTGGCTTACGAATTGACCTATAAGATATTCCTTTGAGAGAGGGGGGGTAACCTGCTTGTCGTTATTCGCTCCTCCTGACACTGTTCTAGTTCTCTTGTTAGGTGAACTCAAGCCCATTAATGCATATATACATTTAGAGAAGGGCATTGAAACACCGTGATTTCTGGTGGAGCTTGACTAGTGCATCTTCTATGCTGTCTTTTGTAACAGAAAATATGGGCTTACTCTGCAGCAGAAACCGTCGTTATAATGACGCCGACACTGAAGAAAACGCACAGGTCCATTTTGCTCCATAAATTGCATACTTGTTAAGTTTTGAATAATCATAAACTGTTAAATGAACTTTAATTTGATAAAGGTGACATTAATTTGCAGGCTGCTGAAATTGAAAGAAGAATAGAGTTAGAAACAAAGGCTGAAAAGCATATTCAGAAACTTCTACTACTAGGTATGTTTTAGTTGCATATACTTTGCATATAGGCTTTTAAGATTGTCAACTTTAGCAACTTATAGTAGTGCCCGGAGCTTAGCATTGCATAAGCGGTGATAATCTCAAGTACATGAAGGGATCATATTCGTCACAATTAAGTGGTGATGATCTCAAGTGTGCGAAGGAATCATACATGGCATAATCTCCTAACAACATGCTTGCTTTTATTATATTTTCTATTTACTTTTTTAAATCAATGTGTCAATGTCTCTGTTGTTTAGGTGCTGGAGAGTCAGGGAAGTCTACAATATTTAAGCAGGCAAGAAATTGAATTTTTCTCAATTTATATGGACAGTATATAATTGTTAGACTATTGAATATATTTATTTGTTTATAACATGCAGATAAAACTTTTGTTTCAAACTGGCTTTGACGAGGCTGAGCTGAAAAGCTACATACCAGTAATTCACGCTAATGTGTATCAGACAATAAAAGTACGCAATACTTGAAAGGGTGTGTTGATTATTTTTCTCTTAAAAATATATAGAGATTAAAGCGACCACTGTTTAAAGTTAAAACTAAATAATAAAAAAAATTATACGAGTTGAGTCTTAATAGAGCTAGCTGAGATAAACTATAACACTTAATTTGTACGTGATGTGTTAAACAGTTACTGCATGATGGGTCAAAGGAGTTGGCTCAGAACGATGTTGATTCTTCAAAGTATGTTATATCTGATGATAACAAGGTAACTCACTGGTTCTTAATTTTTAGAGTCTTTTACGGTTTGGTATCTTCTTACCAAGATATTTTATGAAGAACTATAGAATAATCGTGTATAGGCTTCTTTCATCCGGAGCATCTGTTGCTTTGTGAAACTTATATTGCAACATCATAATTCAAAGAAAGCTTACTTTTCTGCCAGGACATCGGTGAAAAACTCTCAGAAATTGGAGGCAGGCTGGATTACCCATATCTCTCCAAGGAGCTCGCAAAAGAAATAGAGACTCTGTGGGAGGATGCTGCAATTCAGGTGGCCAGATTGCACACTTTGATTGCTTTATACATATTGTCGTCAACTACTTAGTATTTATGTGCGGTTGTTCTCTCATCCTACTTGGTGTAGGAAACATATGCCCGTGGCAATGAACTCCAAGTTCCAGATTGTGCCCATTATTTTATGGAAAATTTGCAAAGGCTCTCAGATGCAAATTATGTTCCAACAAAGGTATGCAAGTTCTATCATACTTTTGTTCTAGTCCGAGGGTCCAAATCATTTCCTACTTGCATAAGTTACAGCTTGTCACTCTTCAATTTTGTTACTTATCCTAAAAAAAAAAGGTGAACAAAAAGGGTTTGAAAATGTATATTGTTCCATTGCAATTTTGGTTCTAAATGACCTTAATGTGCTCAACTTCCTTTTTGTTCATGCATTAACTTATTTTCTAGAATTAATAAGCTTATTAATGATGTGCGTAAATTATGATACTTTTTGTTGCAAAAGTTACCTGGTACTAAGTCAACAGACCAAATACATATGCGACAGGAGAAGTCCACTACTCCACCACATTTTTACTTCTGTTTTCATTTATGGACCCTAAATCAGAAAGTAGTTTAACTTATGAATCTCTGGATACCTCTCACTCTATTTTACAACTACAGGAGGATGTTTTGTATGCAAGAGTTCGTACAACTGGTGTTGTAGAGATACAATTCAGGTGAACATGCCGACTTGACATGTTTTGTCTTACTGAAATGATTCATTATTTTTGTATTCCTGAATAGTCATTTTTTCCGGTAGCAATTGGTGCGTTGCATTTATTCATTCTTAACCAATTTTAAATGGATGCATAGATGTAGTTTTTGAACAACTTAACTCCTCATATTTAATTTCTCGACAGACTCTAGAGGGAACAAACAAAATTAGATTTCTGCATTTACTGAGTGTAATTGCGTTTATTGTGAATTAGTACTTGCCTATTTGGAGAATGTAGACCCTTTAGTTTTGTTTCTGTGGCCCACATCTAAATTGATGCTGTGCATGTGGTATCTTTTCATATTCATCTCATTCTTCATCAGTCATTTGATTGCTATATATAGTCTTTGTTGCTTATGCTTTTATTTTATCTTCTGTCTGTCAAGCGTCAACCATCTTTACCTTCTCACATAATCTAAATCGTTGAAAGTGATGTAAAATTGGTTGCATGTTTTTTCTTACATTTTTTCAATATGCTTTTCTCAAATGATCTTTGCCATCTATTCCGGAAGGCAAGAAAATCATGCTTCTTACTCTTGTGTGATTGTGTATATCAAGCTACTTTTACTGCTAGAATAAGGGTGCACTCATCCTTGCTCAATATTTATAATGCTTCATGTATTTTCTTGTCGTGATATGGTATTATGGTATACAATGTGGACCAACTTGACTAGTATGTGTTTGCTATTTTGATAGCCCTGTTGGTGAAAATAAGAGAAGTGGCGAAGTCTATAGACTCTTTGATGTTGGTGGCCAAAGAAATGAGAGGAGAAAATGGATCCATCTTTTTGAAGGAGTTTCGGCTGTAATATTCTGTGCTGCTATTAGCGAGTATGGTCTGCCATTTGATTGCATATCATAGTTAAAAAAGTCTGTTTGAATTCAAAATCATATCTCGATTTCTTTTTGGTATATTCGATTGTGTTATGCACCAACTTGAAAAGTCACTAAATTCATCTGCATTCCCCTAGTTACAATTAAACACTATTTCTATTACATATTACATTGACGCTTATATATAATTGCCAATAAAGAAAAAATAATATTTTACTTGAATAGGAAGTGAAAGGTAAGCTCATTCTATTCCTTTAGCTGTGCATGTTTGGTATTTCTTACTAATATTAAGAAATGTTGGTATGCATATTATTAGCAATAATATTTTTTGCCAGGTTAGACTTTAAGTAGATAAAGTAATTCACCCACCCTTTCAGTCTTTCTGGAAAGAGCATTATGAATTTATAATTACAAAATGTGTAAAGCTAAAGTTGTGACCTTGCATTTGCTATTCAGGTACGACCAAACACTTTTTGAGGATGAAAACAAGAACAGAATGACAGAGACTAGGGAGCTTTTTGAGTGGATCCTGAAGCAACCATGTTTTGAGGTTTCCTTTTATGCTCTTTTTTTATATATTAGCATCTGCATTCATGTGGCGAAATGTTTTGCTTTGTTCATTGTTTCATTTATATGACACTTGAGTTGAGAGCTTTATACTATTTTGGCAATTAAGATTCATATTCTATCTCAGTCAACGATGATGCTTCTCTTTTCTTTACAGAAAACATCCTTCATGTTATTTTTAAACAAGTTTGACATATTCGAGAAGAAGATCTTGAAAGTAAGAACCATCCAGACATTGTATGCTTTGTCATTGGTTTAAGCTATTACCCATCATCACTTCGGCCTAATGTCTTTCGTCGTGCAGGTTCCACTCAATGTTTGTGATTGGTTCAAAGATTATCAGCCAGTTTCTACAGGGAAACAAGAGATTGAGCATGCATATGAGTAAGATACCTCTATACCTTGGGGATATATAGAATGAAGGGCTTGCTGAAGTTAAAGTAGTTGATTAAGACATTACATTATTCTTAAATCTGTCTTCTATTCTATGTCTAATCTTAATTTCTTAGTTGAACTATCAATCTGAATATTATATTATGAGTACATGTTAATGCTTCTACCAAAAAGTGGGATTGAAGTTCTGGAATTTGGATGATTAAATTTTTATTAGCAACACTATTAATTCACTTTGATAAAAATTGTCTACAGGTTTGTAAAGAAAAAGTTTGAGGAATTGTATTTCCAGAGCACTGCTCCTGACCGTGTGGATCGTGTCTTTAAGATCTATCGAACCACTGCCCTTGATCAGAAGCTTGTGAAGAAGACTTTCAAACTTGTCGATGAGACTTTGAGGCGGAGGAATCTCTTTGAAGCTGGCTTATTATGATCACTGAACAGTATATGTTAAGAGTTAAGACAAACAAATTATAATTATTTTTACATTGAAGAGGTTATCACAGATTTTGGGTATATGAGAAGTTCAGGTATACAACAGTATTAATTAAAGGGGATTAAATCGATTTGTTGATTTATGTCAAGTTAATCCTGTTGAATGGGGTACATGGGGAAAGACATTTCTGAAGTTTTTAAGATGACATCATATTATTTGTTGATTAAAAGTCACCGATGATATAGTATTTCTTATTTCATGTCTAGCATTTGTGTTTATTAATGAGGTTATTACCAATGTTTCTGTTGTGGCGTGTACATGAGCGATTTTGAATGCTTGAGTTAATTTGCTCTGTACCTGCTTTAGCTTGTTCTGAACTCAGATCATCTTTTGAACACTTGCATGAAACTCTAATGTTGTTGCTGGTTAGTGGCAACCTAGTATTTGTCTAGAAGAGGTTCTAGCATGCTTGACTTATGATCGTTTTTTTCAATAATAGTAAAAGTTGATGCGTTGAATATGATCGTTTTTTTAAAATTTATATTTAATTAGATCATACCGCCCCCCCCCCCCCCCCCCCCCCCCCCCCTAAAAAAAAAAACGAAAAAAGATTGTATATAATTTTTTTTAATGCCGGATACTAGTTGTTAGCGGTGTAACATTCATCCAAAGCAACAAAATCTTTATCAGGCTAATTTAAGTAACATAGTATAGTTGAGTCAAATGCAGCTGAAAACTGGACTTATATTTTGTTGAAGTCATATAAGAGCCGTTTCTTGACTTTCTTCATGAATACATAAACAAAATATGGGTTTGTTTGTTGATTATTTTTGGTAATTGAATTAAGGCAGCAGGGAGAATATGAGGTGTATGTGCATTCTCCAATTTCATTCCCATTCCACATTGTTACAACTAGAACTCTGACCACCGCATGTTAAGAATAGTATATAGGGTAATTTGGGCTCACAATGTATGTAGGTTGCAAAATTTCCCTCACTTTTCCCGCTAATAAAAACAGAAAAAACAAAAAACAGACTAACACATTGGTTACTTTTGGGAGACATTTGAAACAAACTATTCAACCACCAACGTAACTAATTCTTAACATTTCCCTATAAACCTCCAACCCTCTGCTCCTTCTCCTTCACACAACTCACTACTTTGTCTTTCCCTCCATTCATAGATTACATGGGTATTGAAAGAGCATATTGGGCCATCATTGTATGGCTTACTTTGTTTGGAGGAAACTTGATGCTTGTTAATGCTAACTTTAATTACAAGGATGCTCTCACCAAGTCCATTATTTTCCTAGAGGCACAACGATCAGGGAAGCTCCCTGCGAATAACAGGGTTCCTTGGAGAGGAGACTCAGCACTTGATGATGGAAAACTTGCTAATGTCATTCTCTTCTTTTATTTTTAATGTCCTCTTCATTTCTTTCAAACACGCTCAAGGTTTTAAATTGTTTGTGGTTGCGGTTATGCTGCATTTAAGGTCATCGTGGATTATTGCGAACAAAATGAATAGATTACAAAAATTATAAGTTTGCAGTCTCAATTACGATCACGACCCACGTTTAAAACCTTGATCACACTTGTAAAAAAAGTGAATAAATTCTCTCATTAGTCATATCTTAATTTTTATTTTTTTATTTTTTGGACACACATATTTGTAGGTGGACCTTTCCGGGGGATACTATGATGCAGGAGATAATGTAAAGTATGGGCTACCCATGGCATTCACGGTTACTACTCTAGCATGGTCTGCCATTTTTTACAAGCATGAATTACAAGCTACAAAGGAAATGGGACATGTTCGTGATGCCATCAAATGGGGAACCGATTATTTTCTGAAATGCAGCCAACATAAAAAATTATATGTGGAAGTGAGGGGCCTGCATCTAATTTAATTCTTGTGCTAGCAAACACCATACTTCATTTTTTTTATTTATTTATATAATTATTATTATTTGGAATAGTAATAAAAGAAACATTATAATATACAGGTAGGAGAACCACACGAGGATCACAAATGTTGGGTTCGACCAGAAAACATGAAAACAAATAGAAGAGTTTTGAAGATTGATGAACACACCCCTGGGACTGAGATTGCAGCTGAAACTGCAGCAGCATTGGCTGCCTCTTCGATTGTTTTTAGGCCCATAGATCGTAAATATGCTCGTCGTCTTCTCAACAGAGCCAAAAGGGTACGTAATAATGTTATAGTATAAATAAAGTTTTAAATGGCTATCGTGATTATAGACAAAATCTCAATTGTGATGTTCGCGTAAGTTAGCCCAATTGGTAGTGCAGGGACACCTTGGTAGCTTAGGCTCCAGTCCTGAGTTCTAGTCCAGGTACCTCCTTTGTAATGATAATAATAAAAAAAAAACCTCAATTGTGATTATGGACCAAATCTAAAAATATTAGTATATATAGTAATGCATTAAGTTCTATTATTTGAACATTTGACACTTTACTTTAACTTAAAAAATATATAATTTTTTTAAAGAAACATCATATATTGTCTCACAATTGATGTTACATTAAACATTATTATCATGACATTATTATTATAGTTAAAAAAAAAACATTATTTTTTTTTTCACCAAAAAAAACATTATTATTATGACTTATTTTTCTCTCGTTTTCCTTTCAGCTATTCCAAATGGCGAAATCACATAAAGGAACCTATGATGGAGAGTGTCCCTTCTACTGCTCTTACTCTGGCTATAATGTAATTAATCTTTCTTATAACCCTTTTTAATCTCTAAGTTAGAATCTTTTCTTCTAATTAACTAGAGAATGTTGGGATTTCTAATTTTTTTATTTTTTTTAAATTAGGATGAACTGATGTGGGCAGCATCGTGGCTATACTATGCTACCAAGAGCCCAAAGTATATGAAGTACATACAAGAGGATGTCATAAGTGCTAATGTAGCAGAATTTAGTTGGGACCTTAAGTATGCAGGAGCTCAACTCCTTCTGACCGAGGTTTTATTTAATTTTTAATTACTTTAATTAATGTATTATTGGGTTTTTGATTGGCCTCCCATGTCTTAATTCCTAACCAAATTGAAATTGTCTGTGTTATTACTCAGTTACATTTTCAAGGACACAAGGATCTGGAAGAATTCAAAGCCCACGGCGACAGTTTCTTTTGCTCAGTCCTTCCTGACAGTCCCTACAATCAGATTAAATTGACTAATGGTCAATTCTCTCTCTTTGATTTTCTGCAATATCTTTATACACCAATGTTTATTTCTACACTAATGCCAATATTTTTATACATTTAATTTGATTCTTCAGGAGGTGTGGTTCATTTGAGAGCTGGAGCCAACATGCAGTATGTCACAGGCACAGCTTTCTTGTTCAGTGTTTATGGTGATTTGCTTGCCAAACATAAACAGAAAATCACTTGTGGAAATAAACAATTCGGCTCATCCCACCTCTTGAATTTTGCTAAGAAACAAGTTAGTATAATAAACTTTAGTACATACTATAATACTATATAGTAGATTAAAATGTTTAATATCTCATTCATCAAGTTATTCCTTTAAAGAAAAAATACAATTTAAAAAGTCCATGAACTTACAAAATGTCACCGCATTAATCATTATAAGGACTTAATTGATAAATATGGTGATATTTTAAATCTTTTATGAACTTAATTTGATCGACTACCATTTTAGTAATTTTTTAAGGACTTATATTTCACTTCTCCTTAGAAAATCAATTTTGTGAGATTCTGTATTTATTTTTGGATGACTAATGTAGCATTTTGCTCCTAAAGTGTATACATCACATTTGTTAATGATATTTAAATTTTATTCTTGAAAATGAACAATACAAGGAGACTAATTTGGTCATAATGTGAACTTGAACAGATTGACTACATGCTAGGGAAAAACCCTCTAGGTAGATCCTACATGGTAGGATTTGGCAAGAACCCACCAAAGCAAGCTCACCATAGAGGTGCATCCGTGCCAATGTCTCAAAAGGACGCAAAAGTGGACTGTGGCACGAGCTTTCAAAAATGGTTTAGTGTGGATACACCAAACCCCAATGAACTCACTGGTGCCATTGTTGGTGGGCCTGACAAAAATGACCAATTTATTGACAAACGCAACGCTTCACCATATACTGAACCATGCACTTATGTTAACTCTCTTGCGGTTGGACCTCTGGCAAAGTTTGCAGCATCGGGCTAATGTTTCAAAATTAGTGTGTAGAAGAATGCCTATACTAGTATGTATTAAGACTTTCTAATGTTTCAAAATCAATTAGTGCTTAGAGCATATATGCACCTGAATTTCCTCTGCTCCCTTGAATGTAATAGGAGCATACAATTACAAACCATGATGATTTAAACATTTTCCTGGCTACATTTTTGCATTTTACTATTGAATCGAATCAATCACTAATTTCTTTCGCATTTGTTTATAACTATTATCATCTACCTATTGTTATTTTAAAAGCAAAAAGTCTTTTAAGTAGTTATTTTTATGTACCGAAATTAATCTTTACTCTTCGATAATATAATAGACCAACATCTAGCAATTAGTAACTGATACTTTTGCAATTTATAGTCATAAGATATGTGATTGGAAGGTACTCATTTGTTCCCACGATCAGAGGGGGATAAGTACAGTTCATCAAAAAAAGAGGGGGATAAGTACAAGAAAAGATCACTTTTTAAAAAGAAAAAAGCTGAAAAAAAAAGAAAAAAAAATGTCATAGTAATGAAAAATAAATAACAAGAAACTTTTTTTTCCTTCTAGATGATAAAAATCGATGCAATTAACACCAATATAAAACATTGTACACTTGACATAAACCATCTGCTCGATCCGTTTTTTATATATCTATCATTTTTTTAGAATTTTTTTATTTATCTATTTTCTTTTTTTTGAGGCAAAGAAAATTTTATTAACTCAAAAGGTCAGCAAATGCTGTTTGAATTGCATGATGAGAAGCACTAAGGAACTTTTTATTTTTGTCGTGCGTTTCATCAAAAGCTCCTAAACCCAAGTTTCTGCGGTTGCGGCTGCTTACTGCTCAACCAAACACGCTGTAAAACTCCAAAATTCATTAGGATGTTCAACAACACAAGCAGCCAACAAATGAGCCGAATAATTCAACTTTTTAGGCAAATGTGCTATAGAAAAGCATCAAATTGTCTAACTAAAGCATGACAATCATTAAAGAGGAAACCAATACTATAAGGAATATGAGCACCATCAACGCCCAATGCGCTGTACAGAACCAAGGAATCCACGTAACAAGCTAACTTCCTATGGCGAGACTCAATAGCAAGCCGTAGACCCCATCGCAACTCCAAAGTTTCAGCCACCAATGGCTCATGATCCTCCTCAAAAAGTTTAAGAGTATATAATAAATATTATTTTTTATGTTTATCCCTATTTAATAAAATATTGATTTACATAAGTAATAGAGAAAAAATAATATTTACAAATAAAAAAATAAGTTAAGAAAAAATATAATTAATTTATTAAAAATATAAATAATTATTGTATTTTTAATTTTTTTTAAAATATGACAAATAAATAATAACAGTTGAAATACGTACTAATTTAGGTTAGACATGTATCACCAGACACAGACATGGGCCAACTAGTCTAATCTTTGCGTGGTTCATCTTCTGCCATTTGCACCTTAATCTCGTCTACCAATATTACCACGTTTTAATTCTTCCACTCTCATTCATTTACGACATGATGCCATAATTATATGGCAAATTTCGGGCACTTCTTAAAGATAATAGTAATAAATTTATTTTTCGGAATTTTTGAAGAAAAAATAAATGTGAATTTATGATTATTTTTTTCATATGAGTAATTTAAATATTTGTTAGCAAAATTCTTAATTTTTTTACCATAAAAAATTCATAATATGATATGAGTACATTATATTTGATCTTATACCAACGAGCTGTTGGTGCAGTGGTGCCAGGGGCTGTACTTGGTAGGGCGAACCACGGTTCGATCCCCCGCAACAACGTTGGGAGAGGAATAAAACCTTAACCCCGGGACCCCCTCGAACTGGATTAGTCGACCCAGTGGGCCGGATACCAGGGTGCAAACCAAAAAAAAATATTTGATCTTATAATTATAAAGTCCATAATTCACAATTAAATTTCAAATTAACTTTTCCAATTTGACCAATGAACTGAAGCAATCATATGGTGTTGTAAGATTTTCACACCACCCAAAATATATGTATAATATTATTTTTCGGTAGCTTTATTTTAAAGCATGTTATTTTCAAAAGCTAAGTACATCATTGATGAATGATTATATTATGAGTAAATTTAAAATGCGCTAAGTAACATTTAATTTGTTGAAGGTAATTTTTTTAGATAGCTCAAAAAAAAAAAGTTAAATGATGATGGGAGAAAAAAACGAAAATAAAAATCAATTGTTCGATAATATATATTATTTTCGTTCTTAAATAATTATTAATTTAAGAAAAAAAATTATTCTTAATTAATTATCATTTTAGAAACTCAATACAATATTAATCACTATTTTTATAGTTTTATCCCATCTAATTTACATGATAGATAAATGATGAAAATGATAAAATAAATATTAATTTATTATTAAAAAACACGTTAAATTTAATTTTTAATTCACACATTATAACTTTAAACGAAAATTATAAAAGAAGAGAGGAACTTATAACATATGCGAATCTCATAAATGAATTAAGCTAGACAATTTTTTATGGGTTAAATTTGCAAAAATATAAAGTATATGCATGATACATATTCAAGAAAGATAGAGCGGAAAAATAGAAGAAAAAAAAGAATAAAAATAAATGTAAAGATGAAAGATGAAAAAAGAAAAAATACTCATGTTATATATAATGATTTGGAAAACTTGTAAAATTGAGGATAATGGTAAACTTGTAAAATCGAGTATAATGATAAACTTGTAAAATTGATGAGGATAATGATTTCACATGCAGATAAGATAATAATTAAATAAATTTTAATAATTTATTTAATTTCAAATTATGATTTTGTTTGGAGATAATGATTATCTACCTACAAATGCTCTGGTAAGAGGAAAACTTCAACAACAAACGTGGTGCCTCGAAAATTTCTCCAACGAATGTGGTGCCTCGAAAATTTATCCAACAAACGTGATGCCTCGAATAGGCGTCTTTTTTTATATAAGGATAGTAGATTAATGAAACCCACCATTCTTGTAGAAAAGCTTAAAATAATAATGTTTAGAAATATAATTTTTAAATGATAAAATATATATACAAATATCATATTTCAAATTAAAATCTATTTTTTTTATGTACACCAAGGGTATTTCCCAGCCGATAGCCGAAGATTAATCCTCTCCGAGACACAGAGATCACCGAAAAAATATACTTTTACATGAATGACCTTGCAAAGTTATATGAGTTGGTCCAACAAACATGAAGTTTTGATTTTAATCCTCCCTGACAAAATAAAAAAAAAAAAATTAGTAATCCTCTTAGGGTTGTGTAATTTGTGTTGAAGGGTTGGGTGCATGCCAACCAGCAGCAAAGGTGGGAGATGATAGTGACTCCCAACCACGTGATGGATAATACGTGTATTGCGATAAGTTGAAGTGGATGGAAGAACCACCTTTGATTTTGATTTTGACTTTTTTTTTCTCCCGATTTTTATTTATTGGCCCCATTCGTTTTATAATAAAAGAAACTGTCCTTATTTCACCGATTGAAATTAGAAGGAAGATGCTTTTCGATTTTAACAAGGCGGAAACAAAAGATATCAATTTCCGACTTATAAAAATCGTAATCATTTCCATTTTTAAAAGTCGGAAATAATCCGACTTTCCACGGTCAGAAACATTAATAATTTGTTATAATACCAAAAATGCCCCTCCATTCATTCACGTACAAAAGGGAGTTACGAGAGAGCGGGGACTTTTCAAAACCAAAAGGAAGGTGGAGGGTTCACATAAGGGCATTTATGAAATTTCAACGATTTTAATGTTTCCGCTTCTTTAAAGTCAAAAGTAGTTCCGCCTTTAATGAGTCGGTAGCACTTCCGCCTTATGTGAATCGGTAATAATAAATTTCCGCCTTAAGAAATTCGGAAAGCATCTTCCGCCTCTGTAAAGTCGGTAACGTAAGGGCATCTTCGTCCATGAGAAAAACGAATGGGGACAAAAGAGTAGGAGGTGAGGTTCAAAAAGAAAAGGTCTTGATTTTTAACATGTGTTTAATATAGTTGATAAAACGAGATTATGATTATTTTTTTATTATAATATTTTAAAATTATAATTTGTTTACATTTAGGTATTTAGCTGGAAAAATGATTTTAAACTAATCTGTTTTGTTTTAGATAGTGTAAAAAAGATTATTTTTCCTAAGTAAATTTTTTTAAAAAAAATGTATGGAGTGATAAGAGAAAAATAGGAAAATTTCATGTGTCTAAAAAATAATCTTACAAAAAATAATCTCCAACTACTATAATGGAGCTATTAAATTTTGATTATTTTTTAAAAATATAATCTAATTTTATAATATGCATTAACAAACAAACACATTAGATTTAAATTATTTTTGAAAAAAAATAAAACTAAAATCTTCACGGAGTAATTTAAAAGAGAAGTGCTATTTGATGCGAAAATTTTGCACCACGAATCACACGAAATGATGATTAACCAATCAGAGACTTGCGCGATGTGCGGCATTGGAAAGAGAAAAAAATAGCCAATGAGCATTAAAGACATGCCGCAGCGAATTTCATATTCGTGCTAAATATCATTTTCCAATTTAAAATGAGTTTAATGTATACTCCCTCCGATTTTTATCTCTACTATAATAAAGAAAACCATGTTTTTATAATTACCAAATAATAACTATCAAAAGTTTGTCTAATTTTGTCTATTCCCAAAATACCCCATTAGTTAAACAAAATTACAATAATAACAAAAAAAACACCATGCATCTTTTTAAATAACAAAAAAAAAAACCACAATGCCTCTTTTTAAATCAATTTTGTTTCCACAATAACTGCCTATCAAACATGTATTCTTTCCTTCTGCAATAACGTAACTGCTATTATCAACAAAAAGCAAAATCGGCCCGTGCATTGCACAGGCATAAGTACTAGTTATAATAAAAAAAAGTTAACTTCGTACCTGTTAAACAAGTTAGTTGATTGAATGTATTTAGTTTTTTCAAATTTATAAAAAGAATGCTAATTTAAAAAATTGTATTGAAAATGAAACAAAAATTAGATGAGAGAACCAATTTTTAGAAATTAATGTATTGAGAATAATAAGTTAGTTAATTTTTTCCTATATTTAAAATAAAGATAAATGTATTTTTTTTTATATTAGATATCAGATTAATATTCATTAATGTTAAGTTTGTTTTTTTTAATCCATCTTTTAAGTTCAATATTTTTAATTGTAAATATATCATTGTTTTTTTTATAAAAAAATAAATATTATTACAAAACAGATAATATGTAAATAAATCATTGCTAACTTATGAATAATAAATAATATGTTGTCAATGTTATAAAATTTTACAATGTCGATAAGAAAACTATTTTCTCGTTTAAAACACCATAATTCATGAAATAACGGTGAAGATTAATTTCACATTTTTAAATTTGAATAAGATAATAGTAAATTCTGATATATTAAAAAGCTGAAATGTTGGATGGTATGAAATAAACCTGGTGAGTGATGTGGATTTAGCAGGCATGGACGGATGAGAATGAGAAGAAGAGAGACAATAACATGATTAGCTAGGGATGGATGAGGATGAAGCAGGGAGAAGTGTTAGACAAAAAGACATGTTAAAAAGGTATTCAGCAGTAGGAAAGCAAATAAAGGGGTGGGGCCTGGGGGCATGCATTGAACTTTAATAAAAATTCCTCAAGTGGGGCCCATCTATCTCACTGTGGATAAGCTTCACCAACTTGGTGAACTTTACCACGTCATATCAGCCAACGGATTAATAGCTACACCTACGTGATTCTTGTACAGATACAGTACATCTATGCATACGTACATGCTTCTGCAATCTGCATCAACAAAAATACAAAATTGACCTTGCATTGCATTGCATTGGGGGGTACTTAGCCTTCAAAATGAGTTAAAAAGAAGGTACGATGGCTCCAACTCTCCTACTGAGATACCGATCGAGCCCCGAGTGCATATTAGATAGAGGGAAAATGTTATAAAAGCATCTGTATTTGATATAGTAGGTGACATCTGCCAAGTAAAAAGTGGTGGGTTATGTAAGAAAGAGAAACTGTAGGACCTACCAGTTTTTATCAAAAAAGGCAGGTGTTCCGTATAGATGTCAAATACAGATGTTTATGTAACATAGTTAGCAATGATGTTGTAAACTGGAAGGAGTATTAACTTTTTGGATTGAATAAAATCTTATATATAAGATTATTTTGTGGAAATTCACATTGACAAAGAAAATGAATTAATGTTGTTAATAATATTAAAATTTTAAATATTTAATATATTTTTCGAAAACTATTTTTATAATTTTTTTTTCAGAAAACAATGAAATATTATTAAAAATTGAAATAAGATCTAATAAATAATTTTTTAATGAATTTTATATATAAAATAATAGGGAGTCAATATTTAGTATCCTTGGACCTTAAAATCCATGTTATGAAAATTCTAACCAAACAATATATGACTATGATGTTAGGGGTTTGATCTCTGTCGTGGGTATGAAAAAAACTTTGCTGGTAGAGTAAAATTTATTTAGATGATCTCTACGTTTCGGAAGAGATTATGATATTCAGCTATCAGTTGGAAGATACTTTTGGTGCACACCAAATTGGGAATGCCGTGTAAACAAAAGTTAAGTATGATTTTATTTTTTTTTAAATTCAGCAAAAGTGGATTAATAGAGTAGTAGGGGAAAAGTTAAGTATGATTATCCCATCCGTTAGTTTAATTAAGAAATTCTCTTTAATTTATGCATTTGGTGATTAGTTAACACGGGAAAATGATATATTTAATAAATTAAAACTGAATTTTAATTTTCGAATATAAATTTACCTTTTAACTTATTTATGGTTTGCATTACATACATATGTTAAATTATGACTTGCATTATATGCATACGTTAGATTATGACCTTCGTAATACTTATCAAATTGGGAATTCCTACTACTGCACAATGATAAATCCAGGGTAAAATGTCTACTAAAGAAAAATATTATATGTGATGTGGTATATATTTATCACTATCTCATTTATTTTTATCTTCTTTATGCTCAAATTTTTCTAAAATATATGTAAAAAATTATTGAACACCCTTGTCATAAAAATAATATATTATACACTGTTATGAAACGTATGAAAATAAGGAAGAAGAGAAGAAGAGAAGAAACAATATATTGTAATATATTCAGTGTACACTTTACATCATAGCTGAATCTTATTTATAGGGAGATAGGAAACCCTAATATGGAGTGATATCAACTAAATATAAACACAATCCACCCTAATATGGAGTGGTATCAACTAAATATAAACACAATCCAATAGATAGTCATCCACTAATTAGATAGATATGAATTGTTTATAACACTACTCCCCCTTGGATGACTAATAAGAGTACACAATTCTTCTTACGCACTTGGATGCTGCCTCATTAAAAACCTTGCCAGGAAAACCCATCGGGAAAAAACCATGACTAAGGGAAAAAGAGTGCAGTGCGTATTTATATCTCCCCCTGATGCGAACAATTATCTCTGAGATATTACACTATTACCTTCGCAGCATAAGTTTCATGATGTACCAAAATTTCATTAAATATTCCATTTGTAATTCAAAATAAAATTTTGTTCTTTCCAAATCCTTCATTTCAAATTCTTTCTTTAAGCAATTTACAACATTTGGAAGCTCTTCAGAAATTATAATAATATTCAATTTATCATACTAAAATGTGTGTTTAGCCTCATTCCAACATCTTCCTGTGAATGAATAACAATATCTTGCTAATAAATTAATATCAGATGACATATTAAGTCACGTATGACATTTAGCGATCTAATAGAGATTAGCATATAAATTAGTTGTTATTTATCAAAGCAACTCACTTTAGAAGTTGTTTTCCCCGACTTGATAGGCACAAATTTAATTTACCACATAAATACGAAAATAAACACATAACATGAACCATAATCATATAAGTATTCTCAAACAATAAACATATCCATGATTGCATGACATGACATCATATATATAAGTCAAACAATATATAACTAAAAAACATATCAGATGTATATATCAATATCTTTAATTCTTAATTCTTCTGAAATTTCTCATATTGATATAATGATATCATTCTCGAATGAACCATGATAATGGCTGCAAACATATAATGCATTTTATGTTTGCTAGAATTATAACTTCGACTCTATTAAAAATCTCTTGGAGTTTGAACTATAAGTTCAAAATTATTGCATTTTGCAATTTAACTAATTAAAGTGCATGTGTCGACATATTACACTTTATGCTTCAAACATTTTAATTATCCATGGATATGGTTCAACCATATTAAATAGTTCAAGCATATGCTTCGAGCATATTGAGTCCTTAAGGGGTACTCGTATATATGTTATTAATGAAGTTAGCCATAAAAATCTGCTATAAAATCATTTGACACAATTTGAATCCTTTATATATTGCCAGACTAATCAAGTATCGAAAAATACTTGCATCCACCACAGGGAAGTATTATTCCTCATAATCAATGTCAGATCTTTGCGAAATTCTTTGGGCTATCAGTCTTACTTTATATCTCATAATTTCTTATTTACAATTTCGCTTATGTACAAAAACACACTTGTATTCATCTGACTTTACACCTTTAGGTATACGGACTATAGGTCCAAATGCCTGTCGCTTTTCAAGCGAATTTAATTATGGCTCAATTGTGTCTTTCCATTTTGGCTAATCATTTCTTTGTCTATATTCCTTAATAGACTTTGATGCATGATCCTCATCTTATATCATTTAAGCCCTATATCATATGTAAAAGCATCGTCAACGTTGACTTCATTTCGGTTCCATTGTATTTCAGTCATGACATAATTTATTGAGATCTCTTTGTTTTCACACTTTTCAGGTACTTGAGTTTTTCTTGAACTGAGCTATTAATTATGTCTAAGGACTCTTCAGGAGTCTCTACATCCTCGAATTGACCATCTTATTTCTTTGCTCCTTTTCTTTTTCGAGGATTTTTGTATTTTTTTTTTATTTTGGAACCGATGGATTTATCACGCTTCAAGCGTGCCTCATACTCATTTGCAATTTTAATTTGTCCAAGAGGGACATCGATTTCATTGGAGCATTAGCAGTTGGAGTATGTGACTTAGTCACTCTTTTTAGGTCAGTAAATGCGTCTGGCAATTGGTTATCTAAATTTTGCAAATGAATTATCTTTCGAACTTAAGTTCAAATCGTTTTGTTCGAGGATCAAGATAATATAATGATAACCCTTTCGAAATTATTTCTTTTTCCAACTGCTTATTTTCTCCCCCTAATGTTGGGAAACAAATTCATCAAAGCGATGATCGAAAATCGATCCATGAATGACTCTCTTATTGTTGGTTTGAGTTATTTATCATGGATGAGGATTCATATCCAACATATATTCCCAACCTTCTTTGAGGTCCCATCTTAGTGCGTTGTGGTGGAAAACATGCACATCCAAAAGTTCTTAGATGGGAAATATTAGGTTTCTGACCAAAAACCATTTGTAAAAGGGGGAACTCATGATAATTTTAATGGCTTGATGCGAATCAATGTCATACATGTTCCCAATTAGTAATGGCAATAGACATACAATAGTTAATAACTAGATTTTGGTTGATTTAATTGCACAAGTAATCTCGCAATCTTTTGGTTGTGAATTGCCAATGAACAATCATGTGACCATTTAGTTGATGCATCAATTAAAAATATAAAATACCTAAATGATTCACATGATGGAAGTAATGGCACATAAATATCACCTTGTATTCATTCCAAATTTTATGGTGATGACCAAATAAACTTTCTATGGGAACAATTATTAGCACATTGAGATAATCAGATTGAAGAAATTTCGATTTCTTCACTGGATGTCAACATAAGTTTTAATTTTTTTTTCGCATCATATAGTTGATCTGGGACGGTCTAACAAGTCAAGCCAAACAAAACAAAAAAAATCATATTATAATATATAAACTTCTAGTTTATAAACTTTCGGTTTTACGATATGAGGTATTCCAATTGTACTAATGTACTATATACGTGTAAAGTGTTAACTGAAAAATTTTCCAATACCTCTAGATAACAACTCTTTTAGAGCTCTAAACTATCATCGTACACGAATATAGTGTTACCAACGGTTTCTAACAATACTAAATAGAAGAAATTTTTTTGTATAACTAGTAGAGTATGGAAGATACATTTTGTAAAACATTTCGAATAAACTATTTCCGCCATAAAAAAATACTCTATTAAAGTTAATATTGCAAATTAATGTAAAACAAGTATGAAAAGGTTATATCGTAAACTATGTTTTGATTTTTATTTCGTTAATTGAGTCTATTATATACACATACTTGTATAAAAGATTAAAAGATAATGCACTAAAACTCCTTGTCCACAAGTTCACCAAAATAAATATTGGAACAATTAATTTTGACAAAATATACTAAGCTATTTTGAAAATAAAATTTTACATACACATTTGAAACTTGACATATTTATTCATGATCCACTGCATTATAACATATTGTTAACCTCAATAAAAAAATAGGATATGTTATTTTAATATTTTATATCCATAAACTTTTGTTATAAAAATATATTATGTATACATGTAATCAATTATTTATGTGGTTCGTACAATCCAATCTAATTAAGCTGAGACTTAATTTTTGGAAAATATAAAAAAAAAATAATTATATTGAAAATAGAATTCAAAACAAGATCATACGAGATCTTGCATAATTTTACTTGCTAAAACTAACAAGCATCAAATATCCCCAAAAAAAAAAACATATGTGATCAATATCATTCAATAATATCATATTCAAACAAGTATTGACGTCACTCAATGCTATAAATAAATGCGCAAATATATCCATAATTATATTGGCAAATTTTCTCTTTATCATAATGACAGTAATCATTTTCAATAAAAAAAAATATTAGAATTTTTCATCACTAATAGTTTTAAAACATGTCAATAAAGAAGCACATAAATTTCATGTTGTGAGATTGTCGCATTCTTAAAATTTCGTATTCAAAAACAAAACGACAAGGCACATGAACTCATTTAGGATAAATTTCTCCACTTATTCATATTCTCAATATGACAATAGCTTAAAAATTTTATAACTAACCTCGAAAAAAGTACTACTCAACATGTGTGTAGAGTCAAGAAAATAGAAGCCGACATAAGATATGAGTCAACTTGATGAAGTATAATCTTCCTTATATAACTTTCAAAACAACTCATAGAGAGATCATTAGGGAACAATAACAAAAATTATATCAAATAAAGATCTACTTTAATGTCAAATTGTTAATGATAGAATATATAAATCATATTAATTTACTTCATGAAAAACATTAATATTTTCATGTTTCAATATAACGTTCAATAATAATTGACAAGAAACGCAATTAAATATATAAGGCAAAATAAAGAAAATTATTTTTTTTTCAAAGTAAAATCATACTTATTTGACTGATCTTTGCATCATAAAATAAATGTGCTAACATTTAAAACTAATAATTTATGACACATGATCAGTATCATTGATACATCAAATAATGATTACCACTATCAAATAAATATTTGCATTAAAATTAGAACTTGTCGATATAATAGTAAAATTATCCAATTTAATAAAATGATATCAAATATTGATTTCATCAATAAAGGCACAACAACGGTGTGATTGGAATGACCCGTGGGATCCCGAGTACAATACTCGGTGAAAACAACAATTTTTTTTTAATAAAATTTTTATTAATTCAATAAGACAATTAGCTCAAATGGTTGGAGTTGCACAATGATAAGTGCCAGTGTGTGTTCAAATTCCAATGATGTATTTACTCTTTAAACTCTCTAGCAATACTTGAAATTCTTAGCACTAGACAGTAGACATGATTATTCACATCTTGGTTCGATGTGTATTCTTCATTTTTTGGAATTTGCACACAGTTGAAGCAAAAGTTAGACATTACAAATTGGAGATGAAGAATAAATACAAGTCTCTCGATTGCTTTAAAAATTGTCACCATTAATAGTAAGATTTGGGTACTGAGAACCTTGCCATCCATTGACATAGTATTAAATAGATTGTAACTCCTTGGACTGGTGGAACAAACCAAGCCCCACATCGGGTTCTATAGATTCCAATCTTAGAAAAATTTTGCTATTTTATTTTTCGATCATTCTTTGGAAAATATATAAAAGAATTCAAGGATCAGTCTTGAACCCATGACTTACCCATGACTTGCCATTATTGCAGTGATTATTGCTACCGTGCTTGGCATGAAATGCAAACATAATATATATAAATATCACGGTTACTGCAGAGCTATAAATCGCTTCTGCCTTATTTGCATCGATGAGTTCTCCTTTTCAAATAAACCAACACTGCTTATGTTTGCATCTTTTCAAATCTGTTTCGATTTGCATACTTTTCAAATCAATCAACACTGCTTATGTTTGCATCTTTTCAAATCTGTTTCGATTTGCATACTTTTCAAATCAATCAACACTGCTTCTGTTTGCATCTTTTCAAATCTGTTTCGATTTGCATACTTTTCAAATCAATCAACACTGCTTCTGTTTGCATCTTTTCAAATCTGTTTCGATTTGAATCTTTCTTTCTTTCTTTCTTTTTTTTTTTTATGATGATGGACATAATAAATGCTATAATTCTCAAGAACTTGTATCTCTTATAAAATGTTCATGTCCATATAATATTGATACTTTGGGATCAATATATAATATATCAAAAGAAAAAAATGAATAAATAAATAAAACACATTAATAATATTAAAATTTACCTTGCTTCAATACTCTTTGATGTATAAGCTTCAACACACCTTTTGGTTAGAGCTTCGTGCTGATAACGTGTTATGAAACGTATGAATGTAAGGAAGAAGAGAGGAAACAATATATTGTAATATATTCAGTGTACACTTTACATCATAGCTGAATCCTATTTATAGGAAATAGGAAACCCTAATATGGAGTGATATCAACTAAATATAAACACAATTCACCCTAATATGGAGTGGTATCAACTAAATATAAACACAATCCAATAGATAGTCATCCACTAATTAGATAGATATTAATTGTTTATAACACAACTATATTGGTGGTGCCTATATTTTGCTGTCCATAAAACATTTTTGTAGAATATAATTAACATCTTAATCGTGCTCAATTCCTACATGAGAAAATAATCAACTTTTTGATTATTAAATTAATTAAATTAATAATGATATGAAAGAGTAACATTGAAACAAAACTTAAAAGATGTATCAAAACATCAATCATGAAAAAAAAAACCTTTCTTGGGGTCAAACATACCTAAGCAAATCACTTCATCTCGAATACTTAAGCTCCTTTTCGGAAAAGGATAAAAAAGAAAATTTAGCGTGGAACATTTTTTTGTAAGAAAAAAAATTCTATACCTCTTTATGAAGTATTGAAAATGTAAAAAAAAAAAAATTATTTAAAAAAATAATCAATGATGTAATGTGATAAAAAAAATGGAAAAAAAAGGAGATGTATATAAAAATATAAAAAATTGCAAAAATACAATGATTGTTGTAACAATTTTAAAAGCGAAATTTTAGTAACTTATTAATTCTAGGCTTAATTATATCACAAGTTTCTGAAGTTTGAGGTACTTTTATCGGATACCCTTTTATTTTTTTTTTAATGTTTGACACCCCGAACTTATTTTTGGATTTGTTATATACTTTTACTACCAATTCTGACCAATTTTGATGACATGCCTAGTCACACACAGGAGGTTGGTCATATGGTGCCGCCTGATGTCACACGGACGAAGACTACCTCTCTCTTCAAATTTTTTTGTTTTTTTTATTTAACTAAAAATATAAAAATATTAAGTTTTTTATTGTTTTTTAAATTATAAATAAAGGATCTTTGCCCACGGGGCACCAAGTGCTTAACCTTCTGCTTCCGATGAGGATTCCGATGTTACATGTTAGCAAAATGGGTCAAAATTGATAGTAGGGGTATATATGACAAACTTATAAGTAACTTTGGGGAGTCAAACGTTGAAAAAAAGAATAAAAACATCTGTCAAAAGTATCCCAAATTTAAAGAATTTGTGACATAATTAAGTATTAATTTTATTTGCATAAATAGGTCTAGCATAAAAAAAAATTAAAAGCGGAAACATTTTGGACCAAAAGAATAAAATAAATTCAAGCATTCAACCGACGTGTCGTGATATGGATATGGTTTAATATGGGTGAGGTACTGAGGTTGTATGGAGGTGCACGTGGGTAGGTCAAATCGTGATCATTAATTTCTTTGCATTTGCAGTTACTCTGTATTATACTCCCTCCCTCCCTGAATATAAAGCTTTTTCGGATAACTTCACGTCCGTTAAAAAAAGTGAAATAATTTCTTAATTGTATTGAAAATATGAATTTTTGATATGTAATTTCAAAATTATCCCTATTAATATTATTGAGAATCTAAAAAATATTAAATAAATATGGGTGTTTATGGAAAAAAGTAATTAATGATCATTAAAAATTGATATTAAACTTTATAAATAGAGACAAAATAAAAATGTTAAAAGTGTTTTATATTTAGGGACGGAGAGAATATGTTTTTTTTTTTTCATCATCTCTCTGATATCCTTTCCTTGTCATGCAAACATTACCTACTCTTACCAAACCAAACTCACACTTATCCACTATGTCCACTCACTCCCTTCCCCTCATTCTTATCCTATATCACATAAAAGAGATAGTAAAACATTATTTAAGTATGTATAGAAAATGTTAACAAGTGTATTTAAGTAAATTATAGTAAATTTATGTAAAAAAGTAAAATTATTTAAATTTTGGAAATATGAAAGAATGCATGTATAATTATTTTTTTAATATTATAAATTTTAGTACGTATTTTATTTATCAGTAAGACTATTTAAATATTACTCTCCCACAGTTTGTTCACACGACACATATATAATATTTTAGATTAATGATTTGTTTTTATGTAGGTTATTTTATTTTTTTTAAGAGATATTTAATTTTTTTCTAAACTATTCCTATTAAATGAGTGTTCTGATTAATGAAATTCAATTTTCAATAAAAATAGTAATGCAAGAAAAATAATTAAAGTGTAATGTTGATAGATTTTTTCGATTAAAATAAAGAGTTAACTACCTATTTTGATTTTGGTGTTTCGATTAAATATAAATAAAAACAGTAAAAGTAAAAGGCTTCTGCTTAGTCAAATTTATTTTTTAAAGAAAAATTGATACTCTCTTAGAAAAATATAAAAATATTTGTTCCGATTTAAAATAAAAATCATAAATCAAATATTTTAAAAATTGCATATTATGTTTATGATTGAATAATTAGGGAAAGATAAACTAAATTATTAGGAAATAAAGTATGTGATTCATTAATAGTAAAAAAAATCTATATAGTTTTTATTTGAAATTAATGAATTGCATTAATTTTTATTTTCTTTGAATAATTTTTTACAAATATATTAGGACAAAGGGAATATGATATATGGTAAATAAAATAGAAAAAATATATTCTCTCAATTTCACGAGGATGATAAAAAAAATAGAAATAATTTTGTCCCAAATTAAAGTTAAATTAATTAATGAAAAACTTAAAAATTATGAACTTTGCATTGTGATTGGTTGAACAATACAAAATGCATTAAATTAGTTACGTTGTTTGATAATTAGCTGATGTGTTAAACAAACAATTAAATAAATGTCTCCTTAATTTTTTTTTCATTTTTGTTAATTTTTACCATCCTTAAGAAATGAAGGAAGTTTTAACCTACAAATGAATCTATACTAAAAAAAATAACATATATAAACAAAATAATATTTTATGAGAAAATGGAAAATGCACCGACAGTGTAAAGGTTTTTTACACCATCAGTGTATCATCCACCCTTCATCCTGTATGGTCGTTTACTTTTAGATTAAAGTAATACAAACGAATCATGGATAATGAACTGATGGTGTAAAAAACTTTATACCATCTATGTATACCCATTAATTTCATATTTTATTGTTAATGATTGGTCAACAAATAATACATGTCATATATTTTTATAATATAAGCTAATTGGTAAGTAGGATATCATTGCCCAATAAAATGTTCAACATTATCTAATTTGTAATTTACTTATGGTTTCTATTTTCTTAAAGGAAAACGATAACCATTACTCTTAAGGAGTGGTTAAGTAACATGGTTATTTAACAATGGAAATTGTTATATGCTTATATTTATTACATTGAAAATATTATTTGGGTTTGTTTTTGGATACAAATATTTTCAGAGCAATAAATATTGGGTGAAGTGTTAGTTTAGTCCCAAATGTTTTTTCGTTGTGCCAACTTAGCTTTTAAAATTTATAAATATACATTTAGTTCCTTCAAATTTGTTGTTGTATTAATTTGGTTCCTCATGTTTTAAGGACTAAATTAATATATCTAAAGATCAAATTGATAAATCCGAAAATTTTGAGAAACTAAATATGTATTTATAAATTTTTAAGAACTAAATTAATACAATGAAAAAATATTAAAAACTAAGTTTATACTTCATCCTAAATATAGTATTAACTTAATTGATAAAGTTGTATGAGATAAAATATGAGTATTTGAGTTCGATTATTAATAACTACATAATCTTCTTCTTCTTTCGACAAAATTTTTCCTATAAGCTCCATAAAGATTAATCTTCTCTACTAGCTAGGATAATAGGGTAAAGAATATGGGAGTATCGCTTAAAACAAAAGTTTGCACTCAGCATAGAGTAGTTGCTTAAGTGAAGGAGTATATTTTGACTTGCACGATCTCACAAAAATGTTGAAATGGAATGGGTTATATATTATGGGTTTTCTTAGGGCTGAGGATAAGAAGCTAAAAGTGGATATCATGTGTTGGAAAATGGTACATTGAAAGAATAAAAACACTTTATATTTAGTTTTTCAAAACATGATATCCACTTTTAGCCTCTTATCCTCAGCCCTAAGGGCTGAGGTTAAGAAAACCCTATTATTATAGCTAAAATAATCAAGTGAGGTATATTTGCAAGGAAGAGTATATTCCTTCTAGAGTTCTAGTTCTAGATGACCCTTTTTTATTTCAAAGACATTAATAGTATCATCATTTTATTAAAAAAGACATTTACTAAATTGCCAAATCCAGTGAAACATTGAATGTAGACGCCAACTGAGGTTGGTGACTATATAAAGCAAAGTTAGTAGTACAATTAACAACGTGAAAGGAGGTGGGTGCAACTGGAACACGCGACACACCTGATCCCAGCTAAATAGAGTAACCTAAAATACGGTTTCAATATCTGTTTTTTTTTTTTTTTTTTTTTATTTATTTTTTAACGTGGTGGAGATTGAGGATAAGGTCATGCCCTGGCCCTCCATTTATTAATCATAATAAACAATAAAATAAAAAAAACAACAAAATTACCTAAATAAATGAGTGCTTTCTGGTATCTTAGTTGGATTAGTTGATACTTATCCACTAACTTAATTACACAATAAAAAAATAAAAAACACATATAAATATAAATATAAATAAACGAAACGAATAAAAGGAAGATAGAAGAGCACCACATTGTGTTACCCACCCCATTGCTATTACCATTTCCTTCCATATCTTTGTGCTGTGTGTGTCTGTGTTTCTCTCTCATTTGTAAGAGGTTTGGTTATTAAGCCTTTGAAGATGGAAGCATCGGCGTTACTAGAGAGCAGAAAAGGTGAGGAGGCGTGTTCTTCTACTACGATGACGTCATCGATCGGGAACGACAGCGATGCGGATGCATCATCATCGGCATCAGATACAGAGAGTGCAGAAAATGAGGCTCAGAGTTCTTACAATGGTTCTTTAGATATGATGGATTCGCTTGAAGAGGTTCTTCCCATCAGGTTTGTTTGTTTGTTTGTTTACCTTACCTTAACTTCTTAGGAGTTAAACTTAGCTTGGCTTGCATGTTATTGTTTTTTATTTTTTTGTTCAGTTTTAATTTAATTTAATTTCTGATCTGAGTTTATAAGTAATTCTTTGTTTTTATTTTTTGTGTAGTTAATTAATGACATGATTATAGTTGTTTTTCCTATAATTCTTTCAAGATGACGAGTTTTCTAGCTAGATTTATCTGTCTACCTAAATAAGGGGATCGGATCTTATGTACTGTGGTTAGGCCTAAGAAATGTTAGGCTTGTGTGTAGTAAATATGAGATAATCTAATCTTTTATAGGCAAAAAAAAAAATAATATTAACAAAATGGAGCTAGTAAGCATCATTGTAGAAGGTGGGTTTGAGGATGAATACACAATCATATACAATTATACACAACACAAAATAGTCCACACCATCAAAAAACAATGCACATGAGTCCATCTCACCAAGTGTGAAACAACAAATACAACTCTAGAGCACTAACCACCGCCAACACCAAAATCCCATGCCAAATCATTATTAGCATCTCTACATCTTACAACAACATTGATGGGAAGAGCCAATATAAAAAACTATAAGCCAAAGGCCTTCTCCGTATCTACCTCCGTATATCGGTTAAGATAATCTAATATGTAGGTCCGTCCATAATCTATTATGTAGGTCTGTCCTAGATGGCGATTTCTTCCTCTCTTCACAAAAATTTATTTGTTTATAAATGTAGTTGTAGTATTTGTATTGTTGGTTAACAAATTTAACTATAGAACACTAGCTTCCATTCAAACCAGAATCAAATCATTACTAGTATCTCTATCTCTCACAACTTGACAGAAAAAATCTAGATAAAAAGAGTATAGCAAATCTACAAATCACATCCATTAGTTCCCCTTCTTGCACTATGAACTTATACGGTTAAGAAAGCCATTTAAAAAACATTGTATAGAGTTCATAATGTGAAACTACAACAGAGGCCATATACCAATTATCACAAACGTGAAATTATAATAACTAAGAGCCGAGCCGACTTGATTTAATTTAATTTAATTTTCTGATTTGAGTTTATAATTTTTTGTTTCTATTTTCTTGTGCAGTTAATTAATGACATATGGATCTAGTTAGTTAGTATTATTGTTTCTTCCTAGGATTATTTCAAGATAACGAGTTTTATCGGAAAAAACGGAACCTAGATTTGCTTGTGGCACTAAAGAAGGGATATTATACAGTTAGGCCTAAGAAATTTTTTTGGTAGCATTTTAAAACCATTATTTTTTCCTCATGCTCTCCTTCAAACCATTCTCATTCTCAAGGTTGAAAGTTCACATTTCACACTTCTTTTTTGTCTTGTTTAGATGATTGCTTAGTGATTTAGTGAATAACGATGATATGTTACAAGTTTTTATGTCTTATTTACATTACTGATTAAGTTTTTATATCTATTTTACATTATTGATTAGTGATTTAGTGATTACATCACTAATTAATTATTTAGTGATTACAAATACAAATACACATATAATATGTTGGATTTTAAATATAAGTTTTGATTAAATTTAGTAGCACCCCTTAACATTTTAGTATTGTGGGTAGTAAATCTGAGATAATCCAATTGTAATAAATGAAGATGCGGATCGCGATTACTCCCTCCCTTACAAAAATATTATTAATTTATTTGTTTATAAAAAGAATTGCAAGTGTAATCCTGGTTGTAAAGTTAGAATTATTACATCTTGGTCTCATTAACCTAACTTTAACTTCAAAATGTTTGTTTCGGGGTTAGAGATGTGTTTCAGATAATCATATACTGACTGAAATATTAGTAATGGGAATTTAGGAAAATAAGTTTGGTTAAAAATTTATAACATTTTTAGAATACAGCATAATTATCAAAATGACATGATTTATAAATTTCTATCCAAATATTAAACTTTTTAATGCCTACCTAAAATAAAATTTTTATTTCAATTAATTGGATATACTACTGTTTCAACTTTATCTATGCTACATTACTTTTATTTTTTGAAGAAAAATTGAGTTATTGCTATAGCAATTGAAAGCCTAATACATATTGACAAAATAAAATAAAAAGACATTAAGGTGACAACATTCAAGAATTTTGTCTTTCCGTTTTAAAACAATGATAATAAGTATATGTTGTGCAGTGGAAAATAGGATGTCAATTATTCGATATATGATGTGCGTGTTTTTGTAATTTTACAATAACATGACATGACCAATTGAGGTTGGTACAGTTAGTGTGGTGCTGTGTCACTTAAGCAAGTGGTTGGGGGTTCAATCCTCAACTCTTGCGAATGAAAAGAATTTCAGTTGGAAGGATCACCCCCGAAAGGGTCAAACAGTATCCGAAAGATTAGTAACTGTGTTCGTGACATGGGAATAACACATTCCTAGTTATGAAGGTGGATATAAAAAGTGGTTAAAATACATGTAAATTACTTTCATGGGAATATATTTTTTTCCATGAATGTTTTTATTAAACTTAAAACAAACTTGAGTATATTTAGAACCATTCATATTCGCAGGAATGATATAAAGATTATTTGAAACAAACGCCCTCTAAAGGTGCAATCCTTTTTCCTATGTGTGTAAAAATTGGTATGAATATTGGAGGCAAATTTTTTCCTCCTTGTTAAAAATAGCTTGAATTGTTTGTACTTTGTTTCTAATGTTTGGATTTGATTTGATTTACAGGAGGGCGATCTCAAAGTTCTATAATGGCAAATCCAAGTCCTTCACGAGCTTGGCTGAAGCATCTTCTTCGCCATCCGTCAAAGACATTGTAAAACCGGAGAATGCATACACTCGAAGGCGTAGAAACTTGATGGCATTTCATCATGGTTGGGAAAAGAATAGAAGCCACAGTGTCAGTGGTGGCATTTCTAAGAGAACCATAAGCTCAAGTAGAAGCACCTTGGCACTTGCATTTGCCATGAACTATGACAGCTGCAGTAGTAGTTGTTGGTCAAGCGAGGATTCGATTTCGAGGTCGCCATCGCCGCGTCTTCCACCACTCCACCCTCGAATTCGAGTGCCTAGTTGTAGTGCGGGTCCATCCTCTCCTTTTCAGCGGAATTTATCACCCTCTTGGCGATCATTTTCCTTTGCTGATCTACAACAACATTGTGCTACTGCTGCAACAATCAAGTTACCAGCTTCATCCCTTGGAAATGAAGCTATCCATCATAATCATTGAACTAACCTTATAACTAGTTATGTTTAACATCTTTTTGAATACATACTTTGCTCAACTACTATTTGTTTTAAGCGAACAAGAGACTGTAAAAGGAGCTAGTGATAGATCTTTAAATCTGATTTATTTAGAGTAACGTTAATTGTATAGAGCAGGCCATGTAAGCATCAACTCATTCTGTAGTAATCATTAAGCACTAATTTAAATGTCATTATCTGTTTACCCTTAAAAGGCTTTGATACCGCAAAATTAAATTAGAAATAGGCAAAATTAGTGATTTTGCTTTAAGATTGTTTCTTAACCAGGTGATAGATCTTTAAATATGACCTCGTTAGATTAACGATAATTGCATACAACTGGCCATGTGAGCACCAAGTCTCTCTGTACTACTATTCAAATGCCACTATCTGCTTGCCCGGAGAAGGCTTTCATACATGGAACTTAAATTAGAAATACGTAGTGATTTTGTTTTTAAATTATTTTTGAATTTCAATTTTATCTTAGTTTTTTCTTTCATTTGGTTTTTTTCTTTTCTCATCACTCACCAATTTTCAAATAAATTCTTAATTTTGGTATTATTAATTTTAGGATGAAATTATATCACATTTTCTAAATCGAATCATAAAAAATAGATTTTAGAATCAAATAGTATAAGTACAGCAGACTTCTTGCTCCAGCCGAGGCTTTCATTCATATATTCTAGCAAATTTTTGGTTGAAGAGGCTTTCATTCATATTTTTTTTCTTGGGTGAAGAGGTGTTTCATAAATTTTACTGCTTAGCATAACTAACTAGTTTATGCAATATAAATAAACACAAGGCAGTGTAAAAAAAATTACTCCAGTCAGATTTCCTAGGATCATATACCATAAAACCAAATATTTGACATTGTTTTCCTTTTTGAATTTAATATAGATTGGATTTTTTATTTGATCCTCATTCACTCACTATTCTGAGAGATCACCTCTCCAAACTTGAGGAAGAGTTGGGCATCAGAGGTGCTCATGGATGGGCAATTCACCAAGTGTGGAGTCTTAAGATTTGCATACTCATCAATGTAGCATTGTTGCACTTTAGCAGATGGCTGTGTATCAGGTAGTGCTTGTGGTTGTTTTGGTGGGGTGATGGATGATGGCACAAGACTTTCGAGGACACGTGTCACCTCATGCATTGTAGGCCTATCAACTGGCTGTCTCTTTGTGCATAAAAGAGCAAGCTGAAATACCTTCTTTATTGCTCCCATGTCCTTGCATGTGGCTGTTATATCCGGATCAACAGTTTCCATTACTGCATTGTTTGCTGTCTTGGACAAAATCTAACACACATATTGAATATAGCAGTTAGTCCTTGAAAAATAAACCTTCTTTGAGCCTAAAGTGATAAGATAAGTCATTTTCTGCGATGAGAGAATACTAGCTAGCAAATAGTACTTAGCAATATTTTTGGAGGCCTAAAATAAGGACTTTACTATTCTTATGCTTGGGTCATCCTCCCCAAAAAAAGCTACCATTGATGAGAAAGTTTTCAGAAGTTGGGGATAGAAAACATGTTGGGTAAGGTTATTGGAACTCTTAAAAACCTATTCACATTTCTCATTGATCAATCATAAAGTAAAATTATAAAAATATGGTATGGGCTATAGAACTCCTCTTCTAAACATTTGCTATTTTTTATTTTTGTCCAATCATGAGCTTTGACGTAATAATATATTTTTTGATTGAGTGCTATATAGTGCAACACCCATAGAGAAATGAAATGAAAGTTAAGTCACGAGAGTAAAATAGGAAGATATGGAAATCAAGTGGAGTAAGGGGTGAAAGCGGTAGTTAAAAAGAACAGCGAACCGTACTTTGTCCACAGTAACGAAAACGGTTGTGGTATCATTCAGCATTCTCCTATTCAATTTTTGAAATGAGTAGAGGACTCACCAGATGATGGAGATTGGATTCATTGTCAACAGCTTTCCGCCCAGTTAGGAGCTCAAGTAAAACGATACCATAGCTATATACATCAGACTTCTCAGTGAGCCTGGAAGTTCTAGCATACTCAGGGTCTATGTAGCCAATTGTGCCCATTATGTAAGTTGAAGTGTGGGACTTTGAGGGGCATAGACTTTTGGCAATGCCAAAATCAGTTAGATGGGGCTCCATGTCTTTGTCCAATAGAATATTAGATGATTTCACATCCCTGTGGATGATACGAGGAGTGCAATCATGGTGTAGATAAGCTAGTCCTTGTGCTGCTCCAAGTGCTATTTTAAGACGAACATCCCAGTCAAGCTTTTTCTTCTTGTTTGGTCCTGAAATTAGAAGTAATATAATAAAAATCATACAGAATATCATTGCTTAGCTAGTAATTTTTTCCATGAAATGGTATTAATGCATTGGTAGGTTCATAAAACTCAAGTAAATGGGCCATGCACTTAAGAACTTGTTCATCATTACTTAAAACACTATTTATAAGAGATTATGGAAAATACTGCTAAATGCAGGGTCGAACGTACACAGTTTATTCAGTGAAGCATGCATCATAGTATGTCTGCATCATTTTAGAAATAGCTTGAACTTACCATGAAGAAGATCCCATACACTTCCATTTTCCATGTAGTCATAAAAGAGAAGATTCCCAAATGGAGACAAGGAGTAGCCTTGGAGACTGACCAGATTGCGGTGCTTAATGCTCCCAACTGTCGCTAGTTCCGTATCAAATTCTTTCAAGTATTGTGGATAGTGAGAATAGATCCTCTTGACAGCCACTGGCTTGCAATTCTTAAGAACACATTTATAAACTGTGCTTGATGCACCGTATCCAATTATATATTTCTCACTCAGGTTTTCAGTCATCCGCATGATATCCTCATACACATGAAGGGCCATATTCATGTGTAGAATCACTAGTTTGGGTGGGGAGTAGTTAACTGTCGATTTCATAGCAGGCGCAATCAGTAGGCTTATCATGTTCAAAGTTTCAAGTGTTAATGAACAAATGAAGATGAGTACCTGGTTTATCAAGTGATCCATCAGGAAAAGGAGCTGGATTCTGTGGTCGGCAAGCTGCCAGCAATATCATAAGAAGAACCACAAGGGCGCCAAAAGCAATTCCAAGGATAGCCGATTTAGATATTGTAACTGAATTATCAAAAACATAAATTAGCTTATTCTGCACATTGGCCTAAAAACCTTTATTTAGCTCTAGAAGGAAAGAATGTGATAGATTAGGAAGAACAAAGCGGCTCTTTGTAACATCCTTACCAAAAGATTTGAATGATGGGTTTGGCTCAAATTCTATTGAAAATTATTTGTTATCCTTAACTTCCTATTATTTAGAAGATCTGTGATGATATATTCGCAGAAGATGTGATAGATTTGAGAGAGATTTAACAGATATGTGAGGTTTGTTTTAAACAGGAAGCTAGGAATGTCGAAAGGAATGCATAGGGACAAGAAGGATTTCTTGGAGAGAAAGTTGCAGGATATTTTGGCTCACCTCGTTGTGTAGGGTGAGATCCATGACAAGGCGAATCCAGCCAATAGCCACAAAGACCAGGGTTTCCGATGAAACTGCAAATAAAAGATTGCATAAATCAATCCAAAAAACATGATATTATGAACCACAGCGAGTTGGAAAATAGAAACAATAAAGACAACATTTAAATATAAATAAGCCTAACCTGTCAGGGGAAAATCTGGTAAAATTGTTGCTTGTGGGAATAACACCAACTAGGTTGTTATAGGAGACATTGCTACATTATTTATAATCAATATTCTTCTTGTTAGGTAAAAGTGACATGTTCTTTCCATAGAACTAACTAAATCATTCAAAAACTAAATGTGGACAAGTCAGAACTTACAGCAGAGAAAGACTAAGGCAATTTTCGAGTGATGTCACATCCCCAGATAATTTGTTGTTTTCTAGTCTCCTTATAAATTCAAACCACAAAATACCATAAAAACAAAGTTAAGATTGTGATAAATTACTAATATCAGTCTACTAAGAACATCTAAAATTAACACGAGAAACACGGGATCGGAAAAAATGGTTAGTGTTGAGTCTATTCAAGTCCAATTAACTAGAACTGATGTCAATATTCAACCAAATCAAAAGACTACTAGATTATTGGGCTCATTCTATTGAACATTTGAACAAATCACTAAAAAAAGAGAGAGAAAATAATATTTACAAAAAACAAAATATTCCAGTAACTGTCATTAGACACCTATGAATAGAATTTAAGGTAGATAATCCATTGTAAAAGAGACGAAAAGAGAGATTAATAGAAAACACAATGTAACTCAAACTTCTGATTTTCATTACTGAAGAGAAGTGTGGTTTAACATCTATTTATAGTAAGAACCTCAACTAACTACTAACGCGCCAGCTGTCATGCTTCTTATGACAGTTGGAGGTTTCACTGACCAACATCTAGAAGACTAGAACCTTCCTAGAGTAATAACTAAATACTGATAATACACTGCTAGATGAAATTTGCCAAGGGAATAAATACCATCAAATTTTATCAACAAAAGAGTAAAAAATGTAGAACAAAGACTGAATAAGGGTACAAGGGGAGCTTACAAGGACATCAAGTTCTGAACCTGATTAAGTTCTTCAGGAATCAAGCCAGAGAGTTGATTATTTGAAAGGTCGCTGAAATACAGGTGAATATAAGTAATCAGAAAATAAAAAAAAAAAAAAATTAAAAAATTAGCATTCAACAGAAAGTTAATGGACTTACATGTCCATGACACTTCTAAGGTTACCAAATTCTGCTGGAATAAATCCAGTTAAATGATTTCTGCTCAGATTCCTTATAAAAAGAATACTAGCAATCAGTGAGAAGAAACAGACTACACTCCAAAAACTAACTAGATGAAGAACTCACAGCTTCAGAAGATGCTCCAAGTCACCAAGAGATGAAGGAATGGAGCCACTTATATTATTATTTGAAATATCCCTGGAGTGAAAAAATCTATTAGTATGAAGTCAGAAAGGCTAGCGTGAGAATGCTTATTATTAAATCATTCATACTTACAGTTTATCTAAATTACCAATTCGTGACAATTCAATTGGAATGGAGCCTTGAAGATTGTTGGAAGAAAGATTCCTAAGGATGGTCATCACAATTTTATGAAGGAATGAGAAATATCAAAGAGAAATAGTTTGAAGTTAGAACTGTTGAAGATTGGGCAAATTATCGTACAAATCAAGGTATGCATGCATGCATGTTCATATTTTGTGTATCAAAGTGTTGAGATTTGAGAAAGAACAGAACCAAACACACTATTATTGCAGATCTGTTTAACAAGTATCCTACAATGTCACTGTTAAACTTACAGAGAGGTCATACTCTCCAAGGTCTGAAAAGCTCGGGGGATAGTTCCATTCAACTTATTCCCATGCACGTTGCTGATACAAGACAAAAGCAAAATCCATCACCTTAATGTAATATAAAAAATTAAAAATCCTTGTAATAACTAACAAGGTAAAAGTGTAAGGTTTATTACTTACAGGCTGTTAAGATTTTTACATGAGCTAATATTATCAGGAATCGGACCTTCAAGATTGTTGTTAGCAACATTTCTGCAAGGAAAATGGGTGGCTCGTTAAGTTACCAAAAACACCAACAAAATTGCTTCAAAGTAGTATCACTTACAAGTCAAACAGATCAGTCAGCTTTCCAAGCTCGGGTGGGATACTTCCGCTTAAAAGGTTATCATTCAGTACACTGCACAGAAAGACGAATCATTAAAGGACAAATTTAAACCAAGTTGGTCAAAGCAAAACTCAGCTTCAAAATAATGTCGAAAAGGCAACTGATGAGAGGTTTATGTTAGACACTGTAAAGTCCAAAATGAAATGCTAATTAACTATTGCCAGGAAGCTGTTGCCACCTGATTTCAAGAAACAAATAATCTTACAAATAGTGAAGCTGTGTCATATTTCCAAGCTCTGGGGGAATGGGGCCAGTCAACCTGTTTCCATTCAAATAACTACATATATTGCAGAAATTGTATCCAACGTGAGTCAAGAAATTTTTAGCTTTAATACACATGACATAAAACAGAATAAAACCAATGGATATAGACAAAACTAATAGCATATGCTTACATTTTATTTGTGAAAGTCAAATTTCCCAAGACTGGAGGGATTGGTCCACTTAACATGTTACAACTCAAATCTCTGATAAGCAATCATAATAATAAAGGAAATGTTAAAAGAAGCATCGGTAAAGAAGAGAGAGAGCACCAATTCAACTCATAAACTTCATAATTCAGAAACAATTAGTACAGCGCTTACAAGATAGTGAGCGCTTGCATCAGACCAATCACATGTGGAATATGCCCCGTAAGTTCATTGCCTTGCAATGACCTACCAAGCTCAAAAGAAAAAATTGAAGAGAACTTCCGAAATAAAGGAAATGGAAACAACATATCATTCTTGTTAAAATCTATATGAAAAGGGATAATGCAACACATACAGGGTTGATACTTGCATAAATCCAATGTTGTACGGTATCTCTCCAGTTAGCTGGTTGTAGGATAAATCCCTATATCAGCAAAATACGTTACAAAAAAAAATAATAAAAAAATTAAAAAAAAAATTAAGAGAAAACAAGGTTTGGCAAAGTGTGTCATTTGGTTGGATATACATACAAGATCTGGAAGGTAGTACAGTTGCCAATGTTCTCAGGAATACTTCCTGTCAAGCTATTGTTTTTCACATCACTACAAATAGAACAAAATTAATTAAACTTGAATCAGAAATGTAAACTATTCAAATTTGGAATGGAAAAGAGTCATTGTTGCAACTAAGCGAACTTACAAATACCACAGTCCAGTTAACTGGCACATGTCCGGAGAGAGTGAACCCACCAAATTGTTACCTCGCAAGCCGCTATCATTGGAAAAGGAAAAGATCACATTATGGGGTCTAGAAGATGTAAAAATAAAAAGTATATATTTGTTATACTCACAGATATTGCAAAACTTCATTCCAGTATATAAGTCTTGGTATCTCCCCACTGAGATTATTGTGTGCCAGGTCTCTGCAACCAAATTTACTTAAGTTGAGAATATAAGCTATAGAACCTAAAATTAACTCTTAAGTAAACCGAAAAATGACTTACAGAATCTTCAGGTTGGGAATCTGAGACAGAGTTGAAGGAATTGGTCCAATTAACTGGTTATTTTTCAAAACTCTGATAAAACATTAATGAAAATAAGTTGTCATAACCTCATATTGTAGAACTGGCTAAACACAACCTCAATCACAGAGAAATGCTGGCGAAAACTCACAGATTTTCCAATTGTTTCAATTTCGAGAATGAAAATGGTATATCTCCATGAATCTCATTAAGCGACAAATCCCTGGTGACAAAGTTAAACATCGACGTTCACCAATAAAACATTTTCACAGAGCAGTTTCCTATATAAATTGAATTCAGTTCAGGTGAGGGTGAAACATACAGGCTTTCCAGAGAAGAACAATCACCAATCTCATCTGGAATCTGGCCTGAGAGACGGTTATCCTTGAGATCACTGTCAAACGAGAGATAAAAACTAAGTTGTAGATTGTAGATGCTATTACACAAGTGCCACAACTGTAACCACTGTATACATGATAAATAAAAAAGTTACCACAACTATAGTGACCAAGCTATGACACAAATGCATAACTATAAACTATGTCTAATGCAGATATGAGACATAAAAAAGTGTAGAGTAAGAAAGTAATTTACATAGAGACTAAGCTGTTAAGCCGCCCTATTGCAGGTGAAATTTCACCTTCAAGATTCAATCCGGAAAGATTACTGTAATAGAAAAAAAAATGGAAAAAAAAAAATCAACTCTCAATGACAAGGAAGCATGAGAAAACAAACTATATATAAATTGCAGACACTGTTGAATAACAGGGTTACTTACAGTGCAACAACATTGAAGGTGACATTGTCACATGTGACCCCTCTCCACACACAATAATCTGATGATGGTGAGTCTGTCCAGTCATATAGAACGTTATCCACATCCCTTAACGACTTCTTTACCTCTAACAACGTAGCTCCTTCAATTAATTAAAATATTCATTTACACGTTAAGCATGTGATGTGGAACATTTCATAGTAAAATCAAAGGATACAAACTACAAAGGTTGTTTTATATAATATTCATGGTACTAGGTTTTATGCAAATATTATAATAGTATTATATTATTCTATTCAGCAGCTCATCATAACTGCTCTTACCCTCTAATCACCAACAACTTAAAGTCCTACTACATTGTAAAAGAAAACTCACATTTCAACTACAAATAAACCAAAGCAAAAACATTGTTGAAACTAACAACGTCCAAATCATCACTTCATATTAAAAATGAATGTACAAGATCCCAAAAAAAAAAAAACTAAGTTCTCAAAATCATTGTTCATGGTATAAAAGGTTCTGATTTTTTTTTTTTTTAAAATAAAAAAACATAATTTGAAGTTTTGAACCGAAAACAAAGTAGGAAGTAGAAGTAGTGAAGTACCACAAAGTTTGGTTGCCCAGAAAGTGAAGAAAAAAAAGTAAAAAATTCAGCTTTGAATCTTTTCCTAGGTACCCATCAAACCATAAAAAAGAAAGGACTCAGCTTTCTAGCAATGCCGGTGATAAGGAGAATGCTCAAACACATGGGAAGTTACAAGCATTCTTAAAAAAAAAAAAAAAAGGACTCACCATCATCTGAATCCACTGAAGTGATATTCAAAGAAAGAAGAGGCAGAAAAAGAAGGAGGAATCCAAACCGAAATGCCATAACCAAAATAATAATGTATGAAACAAAACAACCACTGAAGCTTCTTGGTTTTGGTTAGAACATGTTAAAAGACCGTAAAAAAAGGTGTCTAAGTTTGAAGGAGTAATGTTCTATCTACTCAGCTGATGAGCATCACTCATCTTTTTTATAGTTTTTTCTTTGTTTAGGAAAAAGATTTTCATGTTTTTTGTTTGGAGGGCATGTTATCGAACAAGGATACATAAACATTAGATTTTCTTGTTCAATCAAATCAAATAACCATGCTCTCTCTCTGTGTCCCTCTCTATATAATATAATAATATAATACTACAAGTGTTGTTGTGAATGGTAAGTGCAAAGAGAGAGGGAGAGAGAGTGAAACTACTAATAATAATAATGTAGTAACTACTATTTTTTCACGGATAAAGTTAAAACTAACTATCTGGCACCACTTCTCTTCTGCAACCACGCACCTGCAAACACTGCTGCACCCTCCTACTTACTTATCTCTCTCTCTCTCTCTCTCTCTCTTAACTGTATTCTGTGGTACCCCCGTTCAGCCATTGTAAGGAAGGGTCGTTTTCACTCTGTTTTCTCTGCTCTTCGTACATTATTATTACACAGAAAATGGTTAAATGCATGTAGTGTTATTACGTGAGTTTAGGCAATAATCCATTTCACCAGACAATGACATTCAACCTCTCAACTTTGGCATCATGTTTCTGATTTATTATTTTTTTTTAATCCTATGGTGTTATAGTATATTTTAATATCATATAGTATTACTTTCTTAGACTTTTATTATTCGTCTTTTTTTTTTTTTATAATCAACTGGGCACTAGCTCAGAAACAGATTACATAACATTACGAGGGAAAGCAATCCCATAAGCATCCTCACAAATAATACAAAATAAAGTAGGAGGAATGTCAGAAATAACAGTAATATCATGAGAGCCTGAATGACCTACATTAGCTAAAAAATCAGCTCCACGGTTCACCTCGCGGTACACATGACGAATACTAAAATATGAGAATTGATGCAGAAGTCTCTTGATCTCAATTATAATAGCAGAGCAATGATGATTCGGCTTATAACAGCCCCTAACCATGTCGACCGTAACAAGAGAATCTAGCTCAATTTCCAAACGGGCAAAGCTCATGGATAACGCATGTTTAATGCCCAAAAGAAGACCCCAACACTCAGCCAGAAGAGAAGAGCAGGAACCAAGGAAACAATGAAAGCTAGAGATAAACTTACCAGTGGAGTCACGGAATAAACCCCCACAGGCGACTGTATTATTGGAATGCTTCAACGATCCATCAACATTCAACTTTAAGTTGCTCTCTCTAGGCGCTTGCCAAGAAATCAATTCTTCATGCTTTAGCACAAGATGCTGCAAAGGACAGCGAGTACTGTCAATAATATGCTTAGCAAAGCTAAAAGCTCGATGAACAAACTCCTGGTTTAGCAACCCACCATTATTAAAGACCAACTCATTGCGCTCTTTCCAAAAACTCCAAATGAGAACAACAAAGAGAACCTGCCAATCAATATCTAAACAACCAACATCATGCTTAGTCAAATTAAAATGCAGCCAGTCATGTAAGTTTAAGGAGAAAAAAGAAAGCTGCTGATCATGTTGCACTAAACGCATCCAGACACCTCTAACATCATGACAATCACGAAGAACATGCAGCAAAGATTCGGAGGCATGCGAGCATCTGGAACAAGAAGAGTCCAAAGCCATACCTCTGCGACTTCGCTCCACATTAGTTAAGAGTCTATCATGACAAACCTTCCACAAAAAACCTCTAACTCGCTGAGGGCCAGGCCACCGCCAAACAAGATTAAAAAGAGCATTCTGATTATGCTGAACACTAGGACCACCAGATAAAGCAGCTACAGCAGATTTAATAGAAAAAACCCCCGATGATTCCAAACCCCAAGCAATTACATCCTCATCTCTATCCGAAGAAGGAGGGAGAACACCCTTAATAGCAGAAATAACATTCCCTGGAAGAAGATCATGCAACATCTCCCAGTTCCAACAGCCACCAAGAGTAAAGCTAGACACTGAATACCCTCTACACCAATCAGGGATTTGAATACTATCCATTGAGGCCAGCGAAGGGAACCCCGGTATCCACCTATCAAGCCAGAATCTCGTACGGTTGCCATTGCCTAAAATCCAGAAAGAAGCCTCAGCCACTTTAGAACACACTCTAGCAATACCTCTCCAAACAACGGTAGCATTACCTCTCACAATGGGAGAAACATTATGGACATTAGAGATTTTGTACTTAGCAATGAGAATTCGAACCCAAAGAGATTCAGGTTCATTCATAATCCTCCACGCAAGCTTCATTAGAAAAGCTTCATTCACCTTGCGCAAGCTTCGGAAACCCAAACCACCTTCCGATTTTGGTTGACAAATTCGATCCCACGAAACCAGGTGACACTTCCGGGAATCATTAGTGCTACCCCAAATGAAACTCCGACAAATCTTCTCAATCTCATCACAAACAGCCAAAGGAATTACTGTTGCCTGCATAACATAACTAGGCAGAGCCATAATAACAGACTGGGCCAACGTAACACGACCTGCGAAAGAAAGGGAGCGGCATCTCCAACCTGACAACTTTTTCTTCACCTTGTCAACAAGGTAAAGGAAGGAATGGTGGACCGAGAACTTTTCATAGGGATCCCTAAATATTTACTGAAATCACTAGAAATAGAAATTCCTAAGGAGGAACTAACATCCATAGCAACATCAGTATTAACATTTTTAGAGAAGAAAACTGACGATTTAGGAAGGCTAACCTTGTGACCTGAGGCACTGCAAAAAAGATCAAGCACAACATTAATCTCCTCAACTTGATCAATAGAAGCTTCCCCTAAAAGAATGATATCATCAGCAAAGAGAAGATGGGATAATTTCGGGCCTCCCCGCCCCAAAGTAATAGGCTTCCAAGAACCTCCTTCAATAGCATCATTAATCAAATGTGTCAGGCGTTCCATACAAAGAACAAAAATATAAGGAGAAAGGGGATCCCCTTGACGAAGACCTCGCTGAGGAGTGAACGAGGTTGTTTGAGAACCATTCCAATTGATACACATAGAAGAACTAGAAATACAAGTCATAACTATATCAATGAAAGAACCATGCAACCCAGCTTTAAAAAGAGTATCATGAACAAAGCTCCATTTCAATCTGTCATAAGCCTTTTCAAGATCAAGCTTAATAGCCATAAAACCTTTCCGCCCACCAGTGTTCTTAAAAGTATGAATAACCAGTATTCGTCATTTTTAATTGCATTACAAGGATTTAATTATATTTTTTGAAATTTTAAAAAAATATTTTCATATTATAATTTTATTCTTTTAATTACACAAATATATAATAAAATACATTTAATTTAAAAATGGATAAAAGTTAATAAAATCCATTTTTCCAAAAAAAAATGACCTTACTTTATATTTATGAATAAAAGTTCAATAAAAAGAAAAAAGCGATAAATATTTTTTAAAAAATACAAATTGACTTATACATTGAATCGGAAAAAGTACTTTTGCGATACGATCTATAAATAAGATTGGATAGATTATTTAATTATAATAAATTGATAAATTCACTCTTAAAGTGCATAAAAGATTAAGTTGATGAAGAGAATTCATGGAACAATGGCCTAATTGGAGCTTCATATGAAGAAAAATTATCCTACTTACAAACTCTATCTTAAGATTTTAAAATTGACAAATTTGTTACCAAAACAAATTAAAAGAGTATATACTATATACCAAAAAAGTAAAACACAAATTAATAAAATGTAATTCTAAAATCTTTCAGCACGTTGTTTTAAATAGTGCTTTTAATTGTTGATAAAACAGTTTTTAGAATATTAACTTTACTAAATTTCTATTTTTAATATTTTTTATTTGATATCAGAATAATTATGAAAAAATATATATATTTAAGAGTAGAAAAAAGTTAGGAAATAAAACTCATTTTAATTGTGCTCTAAGTTATTAATTTTTGCAAACTCGAGCATTAACCTTTCTTATATATACTAGTAATCAACAAAAATAAGGACCAACAAAACTACTATACTCATTAAAAATCATACGAATATTTTATGAGTAAATTGTCACTTTGGTCCATGAATTTATATAACACTTTCATTTTAGTCTCTAAAATTAGCAAAAATGTTTTTAGGTCCCTGACTTTGTAAAGGGACATTCACATTAGTTTATGTCCCTAACCGTCAACAAACGTTAATGGAGTAATAACATGACTGACTGAGGGCTTTAAATAATGTCATTTTTGCGTTCATGTGCTCTTATAATGGAGTAAACTGTCTCTCATCAGTTGCACCGGTGCCATGTTCAGTTGCATCAGTATCATGCTTTGAAGTGTGCATATTTTGAAGTGTTCAGTTTCAAAACATGAGACTGGTGCAGCTGAACATAGCACTGATGATGCAGTCGATAAGATTAACGAGACAATTTACTCCGTTATAAGTGTCACGAGGATGCAAAAACGACGTTGTTTAAGGCCCCCAATCAGCCACGTTATCACTCCGTTAACGTCCGTTGACAAGGGTTAGGGGTAGGGATTAACGTGAATGACTTTTTAAAAAGTTAGGGATCTAAGAGCATTTTTGTTAATTTCAAATACTAAAGTGAAAATACTTTGTAAATTCAGGGATCAAAGTGACAATTTACTCAATATTTTATATACTCCTAATTTTTAGGGCCGAGATTATGATACTTAATAAATAAGTTTTATATTGAAAACTTAAATATTTAAGACTTTAGAAATATTAAATTTATGTTCCAATATTTTTTAACCATTTTTTTACCTTAAACAAACCCTTTTTTTTTTATATAATATATTGACTGATTATACACGATCATATGTGAGATTTCATAAATAATTATATAAAAGATAAATTTATAATCAATTGTTGCGTGCATTTTTTACTATTCAATTGATAAATATTGTCGATAGTAGTGTAAAAACACTTACACCCCTGGTATTAGTGGTATAATGTAATGGAAATAATCTCTTCGTTGAAAAGAAATCGAAACCAAATGAATAAAGAAGCTAATTTCAAAACTTTAAAATTTTTACGTATTAAAAACTTGAAAAAATATTTAGGAACCAAATACAAAATTAACTTAATTTACATTAAAAAATATAATTAATCTAAACTACAATATCAAGACTAAGCAATAATTTTCCATTATTCCTAACGTATGCCTTCATTGTAGTACACATCGAAAGATCCCAGTGGAATCAACCCTTTAGGCCGTGAGTCGGGGTTGAAACAAGTCAAGAAGTACTACTAACAAGTTACAATGGCCCCCATCAAATTAATTTATCTGAATTCTGAACAATGACATTGAAATTTGAATAAGAGAGTAAATATTGAACTTGTTTGTTGGCAGTAGGGGTGAGTGGTGCGTGACAAGTGAATGATAAGTGACGAGAAAGAGACAGGAAATGGGGGTTTTTATTTCTCAGTTCTGAAGCAAGCAGGCACAGCCACAGCCCCCTCACATCAAAGTAGACCCCACAAAGCACCCCTCCTAGATACTCTGATTAACTTCCGTCAAACAGAAAAAAATAAAGTTACCCTCCTTATTCACCTTGGGAAGGTAATTTCTTTTCTTTCTTTCTTTCTGGCTTACATCATTCATCATTGATCTCTCCCTGTTAACGCTGTTAGGCCCCACCCATTTATTCCTTTGACCGGCCCTTTAACGCCGTTAATATTGCTAGGGATGAAAGTGGGTCACCCGCGAATTCGATAAACCCAACCCATATTTGACAAGTTGGGATGGGTTGGGTCGGATCAACGGATTGGATCGGTTTTTTATTTTGTAACCCAATACGGTTCATAATAATTGTATAGTTTAAGGATAATACGGTTCATAATAATGTAATTTGGTTGATTTTGATATATTTAACTACTTATTTATGTGATTTTTGTTCTATATTTAATTTTATTTTTATATTTACTTAGATTTTTTTATTTTTTTTTTAAATTTTTTTTAAAAAAAAATCAAAATACATAAACTCAATCACTTAACCCAACCCAACCCGAATGTTTATGGGTTGAATTTGGTCAATTTTAACACTCAAATTAAGAACAACCCAACCCAACTCAATTTATTTTATTTTGATTGGATTGGATGCTAAACCTCGTCAAAACCCAACTCAACCCGTTCGTTTTCACGTCACGCCGTGAATGTCATTTTTATGAGTGAATTTGTACTTTTGTTTTGTAGCCTGCACTCTTTAATGAGGTATTAAGAGAACACATTCAAGTGCGGAAGATTAGAGAAGGACCACTCTAAATTGAATTAGAGGTAGTGAAGTACTGCTATAACTCTGCCTCTTTTGTTTCTTTTTAAATACAATTTCGTTTTCTTTCCAAAAAAGAAAAAGATAAAATTAAGGCTCCGTGGATGTTGCTGGCTGTGGCCCAACAATCACATGCAAAGCGTTTTGGCATGAAAGCCATCTAAAAATTGTTCTAAAAAAATCACATGCTCATTAAATGTGTAAATTTAAGGTTTTGTGGGTCCTATTAACAAGAAAAAATGGTTGCATGGAATGGAACTATGAATAAAACCTGTGCTAATTCAAAAACCCACATCCATATCACATTTCAGAGGAATGTTTAATTTACGGTGAGAGCTTAAAAAAAGCAAAGTTTCCAACCACCAAAAGCTCTTATTTTTTTTTTTTTTTTTTCAGAGCAGTAAAGAGGAGCACAGATATATCTACAATTTCATTCCTATACTTCATGAGTGTACATTAGCCAATACTACGACTAACGAAATATGCCGGGCGGTTGACTATACACTTAAATTTTAATTACAACAACAACAACAACAAAACAGAGCTTGTTTATTAGGGATTCTGTTTTTTTTTTTTTTTTTTAAATCAAAGCCTAACTCGTACTCTTACTGACGTGATTAGAAACACCACCGCTGATGCTGTCTTTTACAAAATTTACTCTACACGCATGCATGTTGGAACAGACGGATGATGTCATTATTGTATTACATGATTAGAGTGATCCCTTTCTGGAGGTCTGAGACCCATGAAGCTGCAGAAGCAGTGAGTTCCCAACCACGAAGATGGAGCTCAGAGCCATCAGTCCTCCTGTGATCAAAATCAAGGGTGATAAACAGAAATGAACTTCTTTTCACTAACACAGAATTTACATTTGAAAACTTTATATAGATGCGGAAAACATACGAGGGTGAACAACAGTTGCAAGATAAAAATAGAGCCTTATTTGCCTCCTAAAATATGAAAAGAAATGAACGACAATTCACAATACAATGTTGCTCACCTGAAAGTGAAGGTGTCATAGCAAATTCATAATGGGGAAGTAACACACCAGCAGCAATGGGAATGGCAATAACATTGTAGGCAACTGCCCAAGACAAATTTTGGTACACCTTTGCCATTGTTGTCTGCGCAAGGTCTAGTGCATCAACAATCTATAAATTAAAAAGTCAGTAAATTAAGGTGGATTTTGTAGCAAATATGCATAGTATTAAAAGAACGTGTTTCAATATTCTTCAGCAGCAATTTCAATTTTGAGGGCCGGTTCCCTCAGAAGGAAAAGAGCACAAAGCTCAATGTATGAAATGATAAGGGGTGAATGCATGAAAGCAAAATCTTGGGATGCATAAACCCAATGGATTGCCCTAGTAGAAACTGGCTGGGCGCTTAGGGACTTCACGGTCAAAGGCTCGAGTCCCAGTGAGGCAACAATTCCTGGGGAGGATTCATACCGTTGAGTCAAAGACTCGAACAGTTCGCGGATCCAGGGTGGATTAGTTGGACCACAAAAAATGTGAAGCCCAAACACCACCTGGTTTCGACAAAAAAAAATATTGAGATGCATAAAAGCAAATTAATAAATTTGGGAAAATGACATACTTGTGAAACTTTGTTCCCAAGAAGTATAATGGATGCTGCATCTGAGGCAGCATTCTCTTGAGCTTCATTCTGTAGAGCAATCCCAACATCAGCTACAGCCAAAGACGGTGCATCATTTATCCCATCACCTACCTTAAAGGAGGAGAGAAAACACAACCTCTCGGTAAAATGCCATTTTCTGTTCATTGCTAGATATATTAGTCGACTACCAAATTATTACTACAAGGCAACAAAAGAGTTATATGTTGAGCTACTCCATGACAATTTGTTCAATTAATATCAAAGGATAAATATGACAACAACTTGGAAATGAAAATAAAATGAAATTCAATTCTTGGGTGCAACACATGCCACATTTAAGACCAGATTCTACCACTTTATGTGCTCAGCATTCATTTTAGCATAGCATGATTCTCTATTTAGCTAAGGCTAACATAGAGAGGTGGGGGGGACTTGAGGGAATTATGCTGCCATCATACCATTGCAACACGATGTCCAGCAGCTTTCAGAGATGAAATAAATTTAGATTTCTGCTGTGGAGACAATGATGCTTTGACAGAATCACTTTCAATTCCAACTGTCTCTGCTATAGTTGCAACTGCTTCTTCCCTGTCTCCGGATAAGAGGACCATTTTAATCCCCTTCTGCTTAAGCCTACCAATAAAGGAAACAAAGTCAGCTAAAAGTTGCACAAATTAAGCAATGGAAAATAAATACCTCAATTTAGCAAATAATTTTCAACAAAGACAGGAAATACTTTAATCCAATGTATACCATATATTTCAATGGTTAAACATTAGCAACTAGTCACCCTAATGGAAAACAATTGAAGCAACAATTTAATACGATTCCCATCTCATTAAAAAAATAATACTTTGAATTGCGAATTCAGAATTACACCATAAAACTGTCAAGTCTAAACCTTTTATTAGCAGTATAGGCAAACAGAAGTAACAAAGCTACATGCATATATAAAAGTACGGATAATTTTTAAAGAAAATAGAGAATTCTTGGTAAAAATATTTACAATTTAGGAATAATTAATTGCTCAAGTAGTTAATTAAGTTCAATGAGTAGTTACTCATTAATCACACAATGAACATTGTTAACCTGCTGAGTGATTCCTAGATTTTAAAAATATTTTCAGAATTCCTTTCTTGCAATTGTATCAGGAACTAACAAATGGTTTCCTTTTGATTAATCTTCAAAGTTGGGATAGTGTACAGATTAGTAATTAAAGCCAAACATAAGGGATTAATCTCTTATTCGCTTACATTCTCGCATATAAATTGAGAAAAAACTTTCTCTCTTGGAGTCTTGGTCTGTTTTTCTGCCCTTCCAATTCTAAATGGTATCTATTGACTTTGGTTCAAGACTTAGCTTACAACACAACTCCAAAGCTTTGTAAACAAGAATGATTTTGATCAATCTGATTGCTGAATTACAAGTAGTAATTTAAAATAAAAATAAACATGTGATCAAATAGTTGAGGAAAAAAGGGCACCATCCCTCTTTCTAATGGAAGTTAATTAAACCAACATGACATGTGGTGATTATGGTCAAAATAAACGGTACTATTGTTTGCCTAAAACATGAAGATAGTATTCTGTGGATTCATACAGCAAAACAAACCCACCTTGTTACAGTAGATTCGGCATCTTCACGAACAATGTCAGATATGGCAATAGCTCCAATGATGCCTTCTCCTTCACGTCCAACATAGACAACAGTTTTTGAATAGTCTGAGGATGTCATATTTGAAGAATGGTTCATCAAAGTATGTTCCAGATTCATCAAATCAGATGGGTTCACTCTTGTCTGGAAGCGTTCGTGGACCCATGCTAACGATCCAACTGCAACCAAACGTCCATCTATTTCTGCCAAGGTTCCAAAACCCGGTTCAACTAACTGCCCTTTTGTGACTGGAAGGAGCAACTCTAATGACTCAGCTTCATTGACAATAGCCTTTGCTATTGGATGAGATGCTGTTTTCTCCACTGCGGCAGCAATCTGAAGAATTTCTGACTCTCCATAATGAGTAGATAATATAGCAGAGACAACTGGTTTTCCTCGGGTGAGGGTTCCTGTCTGAAATTTTAGTATTAGACCGTTAGTCTATCTTCTTCCCTCTTTTTAGGGAAGTGGTGATCAATCTTCAAAGTTGAGATAGTGTACAGATTAGTAATTAAAGCCAAACATATGGGATCAATCTCTTATTCGCTTACATGCTCGCATATACATAAAGAAAAACCTTTCTCTCTTGGAGTCTTGGTCATTTTTCTTCCCTTCCAATTCTAAATGGTAATATGGTATATTGACTTTGGTTCAAGACCTAGCTTACTACACAACTCCTAATCTTTGTAAACAAAATGATTTTGATCAATCTGATTGCTGAATTATAAGTAATTTCATGTTAATCTTAAACACCAAATTATTAGAAATTTAAAACAAAAAATAAACATGTGATCAAATAGTTGATTTTTTTTTTTTTTGAAAAGTATATTGTTAAGTTAAAGATATTTTGGTGGAGCCAAAAATGACCACAGATATAATGTGAAATTTTATATGAAATGTATGATATAAACTTAAACCGTGTTTTCTTTGAGAAACTCATCCTATCTATAGTCATTAATAGGTGTAGATTGATTTTGATTTACATCCGTGTCAATGGATCCTGACCTTATTGGCCTATTATGAACACAAACATGGTGGGATATGTATGTGTGTATTGTTCATGAAGGAGCGGGGGAGACAAAGATAATATAGTCTATGAACGTAGAATTTACCTTGTCTAGAGCAATGTAATTTATGCTGGCCAATCTTTCCAACACATCCCCTCCTCTAATAAGAAGTCCTTTTCTTGCCCCTGGTCATTGCGAAGACGTATTATGCCTATTGTGGAAAATTAGTAGAAAAAGATAAAAGATACTAAAATAAGAAAACACTACTCAGTGTCAAGTGTCAACCAATTTTTCAACATAGAGAAAAAATTTAAAAACATGGGAATATATTTCATGTATGTGTTCACTGTTAAAGTAGCTTTAAGTAAACATTTATGAGTGTCCTAAACGCAGAAAAACATAAGTAACATACCAAGTGAGGTTCCAACCAGGATTGCTGTGGGTGTGGCAAGACCCAGTGCACAAGGACAAGAAACAACCTGCAAAGTACCGAAAGGGCAAAGATTATTCATCAAACATTTACTGAAAAGTAAATTTAAAAAACAATGTTCAATATGTCCTATGTGAATGTTTCTTTTGTCGGGAACAATGCCAAACTTGACTTACTTTCACACACTCGTATCAAAAGACCCCACTTTTCTCTTCCTCTCTTTTGTTCACACTCTTGCATTGAATGACAGTCAGTTTTAGAAAGATAACATTAGAAATACTAGCATATTGAACTATGTCTTTGACTAATGTAGTAATGTGAAGAGTCCAAATTGAAGGCTGGTGCAATGAGTAATGACAGGAGACTTTTAAGATAAAGGACACGCAAGATTTTAATTATAGATTGTCTAGCATCTCCTAACTAACAACAGAAGCGGAAAGCCAATAAAGAAGTGATCAATGGTCAGGAGATAGGGGAAGAAAAGTCAGCAAGGACAGGCAAGTAGTCTTAATCGCAAACTTGAAGCATGATTCACAAGTCAAGGGAGCCTGGGTTCAAAATCACTCACCAAAACATCTACAGAGAGTTTTAGACTCAAAAGCAAAGGATCTCCTTCAGGGCCCGCAATATCATTGAGCAAAACATCAGGAAATATGTTCGATCCAATAAAATACCTGGAGACACAAATGCAACAAGCTTGCTATAGGTAATGGTAGGATTAACCAAACACAGCATCTTTTCATTGGAAAAATTAAACGTGCATGATGATCATAAATTTTATTTTTAGATTGTAAGAAGCATGAACATTGGCATAGACATGGAGCACAAAAGGACAACTCCTTTATTTGGGAAGTGTATGGGCTACATAGGTTTGATTTCATCAATGTATGTCATGATAAAATAATAATTGTCATCACTATGCCATATAAACCCCACAATCTGGGATCAGTTACCCTGCTACAAATCATGATCATATAAAAAAAAATATGAATGAAAAACAAGTACTTACCAAAATGCAAATGTCGCTGCTGATAAAGTCATTACACTGTACACAAATGGCCCTGCAATTGAATCTGCAAGCCTTTGTACAGGTGCTTCACGTGATTGGGCATCCTCAACCTAAATTTTACAAGATAGAGCAGTTAGTTTGTAAGAACACTGCAGAAACAACTTTCTCTACAAATACTTAATTCGAATAATTGCATGTATCCAAAGCCATTGGATTTGTCGCTAATGCAATCATAACATGTCCATAGAAACAACATATGTCATCCCTGATTGGATCATTCTAAAATTCGTATGGGGGGCAGCTTAAAATTTTGATCACCTCATCTCAATCAGAAAAGATGGTATACTAACCATGCGAACAATCTTGGATATCATTGTGTTGGAGCCAGTTGAAGAAGCTTCAATCCTTAAAGGACCATCCTGAAATAGAAATTTGTTTGTCCATTGCAATATATTAATAACTGCTCTCCGAAAAATAAAATCAACGCGGTAGCCCCACTTGTGAATTTAGTGAGACAACATAAAATTCAATGTCTATTTCAAGTATAAGTATAACCTTACCCAATTTATAGTTCCAGCTGAAACCGTGAGGCCTTCCTCCTTAAATACAGGAAGCGATTCTCCTGTAAGCATGGATTCGTCCACAACACTTCTTCCTGATACAACCCTTCCCTGACCAGGTGACCAGGAATATCTAGCATTAGTGAGCAATACCATTCAACCCATTAAGTTTAACCAGATATTCCTTCTTAAGTCATGAAGAGAGCAGTTTTAAGCATGGAGATTTGGATGACTGTTTTCTATGGCAATGCTATTATTATAGGCCACGGATGACAGATTAAGCCCATTAATTGAGCATCCAGTCCTAGGCACCACAACTTGATATGCACAGTCAAAATAGGCACATTGACATCCTTAAATGTTTCAATTAACATAAAAAGAATTGAGATAACAATCATAAAGGCTTACATCTATAGGAATAGTTTCTCCAGGCAACACCAAAACTGAGTCACCTACTCGAATATCATCAGTTGGGACTTCAACACAAATTGAGTTAGAAGAAAGCACGCTGTCACTAGATGATAATCCTTCTGATGAAGTAATTACAAGTCTCGACTGCGTAGATATGAGTGACTGGCAAAAACAGCCACCAGATAGAAATCATGTAAGACTAATTAATTAAACCTAAAGTAATATATGACTGCACGAAAAATTAACACTCTTTACAGAAAAACTATAATTGGATGCGTAATGCTCATATCAGCCACTTTAACTAATAAACAAAGTTTAAAAAAGAAAAAGTTGAATGGATGATGGAAGAAAGTGCAAGTTGAAGTAAGAACAGATTTTCAAATAGAAAACCATTATATTTTTTTACTTAAATGGTCTCACTTTTTGTTGGAATACTGTCAGATGAAAGAGATGAACCACATTGCAACTTACTAGAAGTTCATTCATATCACTAGATGCCTGAATCCTGGCCTTTTCCTCCAAAGAACGTCCTAGAAGCACAAAACCAAGAAGCATGACCTGCATGCTAAAAAGAGGAAATCCTTTTTATGAGGAGCTTAATACCAGCATGGACGTAAGAAGTGCAAATAAGACAAGAATAGCATATTTGAGAAGGCAAGAGGTTATTAGATCAAAACCCAAGCCAAGATGAGTGGTAGTAGGATGTCCTAGTTTAGTTTAAGGTGGCAAAATCTCCAATGATATGCTGTAACATTTGAAAGTTAAAGAAAATTACCGGCTCATCAAAAAACGATGCATCCCATGCCAGCCCAGGGTTAAGTAGTGAGATCTACAGAAAATGTAAAGTTCAAATTAACAACACATTCAATAAAAACAAAAATACAACGCCTTCTTGTAACTTAATGGAACACTGGAATCAAATTCCAGAGAGGAATCTCACCGAACTGATGATAAAGGCAGCTATAGAACCAAATCCCACAAGAGAGTTCATATTTGGCGATCCCTTCTTAAAGGCGTTTAGGCCATCGAAGAGTAAGTCTGCAACATTTCCGTGAGTCAAGTATGGTAAGAAAATTGCAATATGCCCCATACAACTAACAGGACTACAACTCTTCAACCCGAGCAAAACATTCCTCAGATTTACTGATGAAAAAATAAATAAATTAAACTGCATCACAATGTTCTATAGCAGAACATATGCGTGGTTAAAGCAAAACCGTTTCTGATAATTTATCTTAGTTTCTACCTCTAACAATGAACTACCCTCCATCTAATCTACTCTACCCTTAACAGAGCTTCTACAGTTTTTTTCCACGTCATATTTATTTTACTCCCTTTTCTACAATATGTATTACCTCAATTTTCTTTCTACATTCACTCCTAATCACCTAACCCTATATCATCTAATGTGTTAACTCGTCCAACACAACATCATTTCAATTCCTTATATTGGAACCCAAGGTTCTTCAAAAATCAAAATATGCTACATGTTAGGACTTAAGCACATGAGGAAAGCCCAACCCAAAAAGACTAGTCTATTAGGTGGGAGAGCCTCAAGGCTTAAGTACCACATTGAGCTTCCTAGGTTACTCAATGTGGGACTCCTAACATTGCCGCCCCCTTTAAGGGCTGACGTCCACGGCGGCTTCCACTCGATGGTAGCCCTATCTCTTTTTGGCGGCTCCACTCACCTAAGTATTCAGACACAGGACTTAAGCACACGAGGAAAACCCAACCCAAAAGACTAGTCTATTAGGTGGGAGAGCCTCAAGGCTTAATACCACATCGAACTTCCTAGGTTACTCAATGTAGGACTCCTAACACTACACTTGCTATATATGTATAAATTAAAAGAGAGAGAGAAACTAACCTCTTCCTGGTCCCAGCAGAGCCCCCAAAGCTAACGAACCTTTGAAATATGAATTATGAAGAATATGCCAAAGCGACCCTGCGAATCAGAAACCAAGGTTTCATCGAGTAACTAGAGTGAATACTAGGGAAAATTGTAGTACTGTATTACCTACCGTGAGCCATGTGAATCCCAAGGGAATGGAAAATGTGAGAAGCGTGAGATCCACAGCACAAAGCAACCAAAGTCCAAGCGAAAGCCACGCGGTTACGGCTCTTAGCCACGAGTTCCTCTTTCTTCTTCACCAACTCCTTCCACTTCCTCACATTCTCCGCAACTCCCATACCCGACGCTCTTCTCTTCGTCGGAAACCCGCACTCGCTCAGTCTCCGAGCTAGCCTCTCCGCAACCCCCTCCACCTCCTCTTCCACCTCGTTATGTCGTTTCAGCTTCACGGCGGCGGTCTCGGTCAACATGTTGACCACGACCGAGTCAACTCGGTCGTCCGCGGACAAGATGTTCTTCACTCGTGAGACGCACGCGCCGCACATCATTCCGGTGACATCGAGCAGCACCGGAGGTGTGTCCTTCAGAAGAGGAGAAAGGTCCTCCGGCGAGGTGGTCTCAGCTTGAGCGGAGTTAGATACGGAGAAATGTGGCCGGAGAAAATCTCGGCGGTTGCGGTTGAGGATGCGACGTCGTTTAGGTGGGGGAAGAGAAATGAAGTGAAGTTGAGGGAATGAAGTAGTGGCAGAGTTGAACGAGAGTTTAGGTTGGGAGAAGAGAGAAAGCTTGAGAAGAAGATGATGAGTCGCCATGGCGAGAGAGAGAGAATCAGAGGAAGTTGTGAGTGACTTGTGAACCATGAAATTTTAATTTTCCGAATTTAACCAACTTTTTATTTTTTAAATTCAATGAAAATAGAGGCGCACGTTGAATATTTGAGAATCATCATCCTATCAGAATTCGACGCACGCTACTCTCGTTTCCGTTGGCGTCTTGTGGCTAACTTACTCACTCATGTCTCAATTATAAGCAAAAATAATTGATTTGAATGTATTTAATTTTTTCAAATTTATAAAAAAAATATATTTAAAGAATTAAATGATTCAATAAACTTATATTAAAAATGAAACAAAAATGAATCATTTTATAAATATATTTAAAGAATGATTGTATTGAGAACAAAAGATTAATTAAATTTTATTAATTTTGTTTGTCTGTACTTTTTGACCAGTATCACAGGTGTCCCCAAGAGCACCCTTAAATACCAGGGAACCCTTGAGACTAATCTTGCACGAGGTCGCGTTCCTATGCCTCTCTCAGCGGGATGTGTTAACCGGGAATCGAACTTAAGACTTCTTAGTGTCAAGCCCATTCCCAAGAAACACACACCGTTTTTTTTTAATAATCAACAGGGTAAAGCCCAGAAACAAAAGAAATTACAAAATCATACGTGGGAACGCAGTCTCATAACCATCCTCACAAAGAAGATAAAAGAGAGGCGGAGGAGCCACGTTAACAATTACAATACTATGAGAGCCTAAATAACCAGCGTTAGCAAGAAAATCCGCACAACAGTTGACTTTCCGATACACGTGACAGATACTAGAATAAAGAACCTGCAAAAGAAGCTTTTTAATCTGGCAAATCATAGCTGAACAGTGATGATTTGATCTACATGACCCCTTCACTATACTAACAACCATAGTTGAATCCAATTCAATCTCCAGAAGAGTGCAACCTAGAGAGATAACATGCTTCAAGCCCAAAACTAAACCCCATTGTTCTGCTAGCAGAGAAGAACAAGTGCCCAAAAAACATTGAAAACCAGAAATGAACTTGCCCGAAGCATACCGAACAAGCCCACCAGAAGGTGACGTTTTACTCTCAAACTAGAAGGACTCATCAACATTAAGTTCAAGGAAACCATCTTTAGGAGGCTTCCAACAAATAAGCTCTTCATATTTAAAAGATCCTAAAAGAAGAGGAATGTGAAGACAATTAATAATATTCTTAGAGAAACTCACAATCCGATTATAATACACTCACTCTATCCTTTCTTTTTTTTTTGTTTACATGGGAGGTCTGGGACTAGAACCCATGACCCAGGGGAGGGGGAAATCCTAAATGTCCCTGCAGCCACCAACTGAGCTGTCTTACGCCGACACTCACTCTATCCTTTCTTATAAGTAATTTTTATTATTCATGCAAATTAAGAAAAGTAATTATTATTTTTAAATTCATGAAAAAATATATTATTATTCTAAAGTTAACATATTTAAAACTTTACAACTCTACTAATTTATGTTTTTATTGTAGTTATTACTCTATCACCCTTATATAATTATGAATGATGTATTTGGAATAAACATCACTTTAATGTTACCTAAATATTTTAAAACAACTTATAAAAAAGGACACCAAATCTATCAAAATAATACACTATAATAAGGACAGAGGGAGCATTTCACTGCACCAAATCAAATGCTATTATGCATTGATTTACCTCTATGTATGGAATTGGCACTCAAAACGTGGACGGAAAGGTATATATGGTCACAACATCTTTGAATTTTTGTCTCATGGTAGATGGAAAAATCTTCCATCTTATCCTTGACAAAAAAATTTTGTGTCACCTCAAAGATGTAAGGTTTTAAAAGGTTAAGGTTTTTTTTTCTTTAAAGATATAAAATAGGGGCCAAAAATTCAGTAATGAGAGCCAAAAATTAAATCCCTTGAAAAAATAACAAAGCATGTTAATTTAATTGCTCCGATCCGATCCTATCCAATCTATTTAGAAAAAAAAGTCATAATGAGCAAAGTTCAATTCCTGATTTAGCATTATAAAATTTCACAAGATTGTTTCTCCCACCTGAATTGTGAAGATCAAATGGGATATTTATCATAAAATTTACTCATGATATTTTCATCTTTGAACTCGGGCACTTTTCGTGCTCATTGATCAGCTTTTAGGGTTTATTTGTTTTTGGGAATTTTGGGGAGGAGATTATCGGGGAAAAGAAAACAATGAGATTTTCCTTGTTTTCTCTTGTTTGGTTCATCAAAGAAAATGGAGGGGGAGAGAAAATTTGGTGGGTCCCATCAAAAAAAGTTTTCTCCCCCGATTGAAAAGAAAATGGGGAGAAAATTTAATTTGTCATGCGAAATTGCCCAACTGCCCTTCGCTTATTCACTCTGTTTCACTTTTTTTTATTTTTTTTAATTGAAAAATACTCCCTTCGGTCCTTATTATAAGCTCATTTGACTAATTTTCACACCCGTTAAGAAAGGTAGTTAACATTGTTAATGGTATTAAAAATGTAAATATTTGGTATACTTTTTTAAAGCACCCCTATAATTATTATTGAGAATCTAAAAAGTGTTGAGTAAATAGGGGTGTTTGCGAAAAAGAAGTAATTAATACCATTGGAAATTAAAAATGGAGCTTACATTAAAGATAAAAAAAAATTTCAAATGGGGCATATAAATAAGATTGCAGAGAGTAATTTTTTTTAGTTCAATAAAAAACTATTTGTTTATATTTTGGACTTGAAATTTTTAATATGTAATAAAAAAATTGAAGTAAATAAAAAATATATGGCTATGTTTAAATACATACATGTGAAAAAAAATATTATTTATGTTAAATAAAAAAAGGTGTAGCTGTGTTTTGAGAAATTTATCATTTTATCTCTTCTCACTTTTCTCTCTAACCAAATAAAAGGATTTCTCTATTTCTTATTTCTTTACATTTTCTTTCATATAAAACAACCACAAAATCTACGTAATTTCTTGTCATAATCTCTCTTCCCTATTTCTCTCGCTTTTCTCTCTTCTCATTTACTTTAGACCTCTATTTCCTTAACGTTTTTTAGATTACCAATACTGTTTATAGGGGTAGTTTTGAAAATACATATCACATGTTAACATTTTCAATACCATTAACTAAATTAACCAATTTTCTTAATAGATCTGAAATTTATCAACATAGTCTTATATATATATGGAAGAATTTTTTTTTTAACGCTAACGTTGCCCCCACAATAAAAAATTCATGGGTCCGTCACTGATCACACGAAATAATAAAGGGAAATTATTTATTAATACTCCCATTTATTCTATTTATAATTTATTCTACTTAATAGTATCACATAAATCAAGTAGGTTAATTACATTTTTTTTAACTTTAAGATTGTTTTTTAATAATATTATCATTTATCCGCTTAACTTATATTGGAATTTTTTAATGTATTATTTTGCATTAAAAAACCAAAAATACATAAGAGAATAAATAATACATATTTCTTGAAAAATACAAATTAACTTATAAATAGGTTAAAAAATTATTTTATAAGGTGAGTATAATTTTTTGTTTTCAAAACAGATAAACAAGAAAAATGTGAAATTATTAGTTGATTCAATTATCTTAATCATTAATTGCTTAATTTTTTTAATTAAAATAAATTAATAAATGATAATGATATATACACCTTGCAGTCTTATACAAGCTCACATGGTTAAAAATCACTCTTTAAAATTAGTTATTATTATAAATAGCATTAAAAATATAAATATTTGATATATTTTTTTAAAAATATTTTCATAAATTATTATTAAGATTCTAAAAAACAACATCAAGTAAACATAAGTGTTTGTAAAAAAAAATAATCAATACCATTAAAATAAAAAATTATTGAGGTCGAACCACCCCTGCCAATTTCCTTAGCAAAAAGGCAAGTGGATATTATTTAGGATCACACGCTTATCTTGTTGGGGCTCCGTCCATTTCAGAGCTTCCTTAACTCAACTCAAACTCAAAGGAAGCAGCAGAGATAATGGGTGTGAATGTGGTGGTGAACGAATCATCATCATCATCATCATCGTCATCGTCAACTGAGAAGATAACGGTGCCGTATTGTTTTGGAAATACTCACAACACTAAAACACCATTTCCATTTCCATTAGCACTTCCTCCCTTTCTCAGCAGACTCATTCCTCTTCATCCTCATCCTAATTTCAATCTCCTTCAACTCCCCACTCCTATCACCACCGCCGCTGATACCTTCTTCCCCTCTCTCCACTCTTTCATTTCTCGCAACCCTATCCTCAACAAACTCTCCTCTCATTTTCACTCCTTCTCCCTCCAGGTCGTCTTTCCACTTTTTTAATTTTAAACCCCCCCTCCCTCCCTATCTATTTTTTTAATCGCTGTATGAACTAACTGTAACTAAGTTAATTTTTATTTTATTTTATTTTATTTTTTATGTTTCGGTTTCAGATTCGGTGCAGCAACATGAAGATGAGGTCGTTTTCGTCCACTCACAATTTCGCAGCGGTTTTACCGGGGGATTCCATGGCGGGTTTGGTGGTGGCAAACGGAATTCAGAGTTTCTTGAGCCTTTACAACACGTTGCTTGTTGTCAGGCTTGTTCTCACATGGTTTCCCAACTCTCCTCCTGCCATTGTTAGCCCCCTAAGGTATATTACTACTCCCTCCGTTCCTAAATATAAGCTCTGCTGGATGCTGCTTTGCACTCGGACCAAGAAAGTTAGTTAAAGTGGGTTATAGTTTTAAATTTGCCCCTAATTATTGTGTCTCAAAGTGGAGAAAGATTGTTGAGTGGAGAGAGCGTTACATAAGTGTTTTTGAAAGAAAAAAAATAATGGTATAGATAAAGTGAATAAAGTACTTATAAAAGGGTTTAAAATGATCTAATGGTTGAAAAAAAAAAGTACATCGGAGAGTCACGCAAAAGACTACGTTAGGGGTTCGAAATTTGTTTGTCTATTAAGCGAACAAGTAACATTATGCTTGGGTCGATCAAAACCAATGGAATGGAGCGGAATTGCATGCAATAATACTAGTTTCCATATTTTGGATGGCTTAAAAATTACTCCCTCCGTTTCATATGTAATTTTGTATTAGCATTTGTACTGTGTTTCATAAGTCTTGTTCTTCTATAAACCAAATATATCATTGATGCTATTTTTCCAAACACAACCCTATTTATTACACTCTTTTTTTCACTTCCAATACATTTCTCTCTATTCAATAATGATTATATAGGGGCATTATAATCGAAATACAACAAATCCTTACATCATTTAACCATTTCTTAAAACCCGTGCATAACCTTAAAACACACTACATATGAAACGGAGAGAGTAGTAAAATAGAATGTTATGGAACTGGTCCAAAAATTGTCTCATCCGATACCTCTGTTTTCCTCCCCTCCCAGTTTGGGGTAGAGGATAGAATGTGATGACATGAAACCAACTTATTATCCATTCATTCCATAGTTGAAATATTCAGACATAGCCATGATGATATGATAAAGTGCAAATATGTTCATCAAATAGCCAAAATAGGTACACATTTACTTCACTTTGCGGTTGGAGCATTTTCCAAGTTTTGATGGGATTCAATCTTTCACCTTTTCTGTTACCCAAATAGCCAACTACGAATAGACATGTATATATTGATTGTTATGTCATGAATCAACTGTCTCACAAGCTTAAGCTGCTGGTGGTGGGTGAGGGCACATGAATGGTTTTATATATCTAACATGGTATAATATACTTACATGGTAGTGTTTAGTTACCATAAGTTGTTATGTACTTAAAACTTTTGATTCTGTTACTTTACCCCTCATGCATCATGGAATCATAAAAATACAACTTTCTGTTTTCTTCACAACTGAGGAAAAGGGGGGGATGGAGGTTCTTGACCATTTTTCAAATTTATACATTCTAGAACCTAAGCATCTACTTATTTAGTGATTGCATAAGAATTTCAAAGTTATTTTGGTAGCAAGAATTTCAAAGTGTTGAATAAAATGATTATTGTTTCTTTCTTGTAGCACCTTGTGTGACCCGTATCTGAACTTATTCCGTGGACTTATTCCCCCTATCGGAGGAACATTGGATCTCTCTCCCATCTTAGCATTCCTTGTCCTAAATGCCTTCACCAGCACTGCTGCTGCCCTCCCAGCTGAGCTTCCAGTTGCAGAACAATCTCAACAAGGTCCTGCAGCTCCATTGCAGTCTACTAATGTTTTAACTTCACAGAAGGAGAAATGGTTGAGACGGATTCAGGGGAACAGGTCAAGGACCTCCGGTCGTGTGAATTGAAATATCACAATGTTCATTTGTGCATTTGTTGTTTGTTCATTTACATAGGTTTCTGTTGTTCCTTCCCAACAAGCAATGCTAGTTCTAGGTAATGCAATTTTTGAGCTTCTGATTTCTGAGAATTGAAGAGTTGTTTACTTCTGGCCTCACTCCTTGAATTGCAGTGGCCAAACCATACTAGTATATAGATCATCGATTAGATTACTGAGTAATCATATTATGTAATTCATTTAATTTCTGTTTGTGAGTATGTCCAAGATAAACTACTTGAACAATTGTTTACTGCATAACTGCATATGATAAGTTCTGCAATCTGCGTGTTTTCAATGAACAAAAGAACAATAAAAAATCAAAAAGCAAAAGGGATATGTTTTGCCAGAATTTGACTGCGAGCTTGCTTAAACTGGGAAGGGCATATTTCCAATTCAACGCATGTTGTCTCCACTGATAATAAAAAAGAAAATGAAAATATTTAACATACATGTGGTTCTTGTCGAAATAGGCATGTACCATTTGGGGATATTTTATAGTAATTGTTAGCTAGGTCATAAATAAGGGCTTTGCTTGGGAACCCCACGAGATGAGAGAGGGTTTTGGTACACTTTTGACATGGACTACTAGATATTTGTCATGTGTTGTTCTTTGTCATGTCAACGAAGTATATTTTTGATTTATAAGTTTTATAATTAGATCCCTAAAATATTTATTTAAAAATAATTTTTTAATCTTTAATGTAATTTATCCAAAATACCATCATTTTAATATTATTTTTCATCTACCCAAAATACCCTAATTTTAATTTTATATTTCATTTACCCTAAGTACCCTCATTTTAATACCATTTGTATCTATCCAAAATACTCTTAATAATTTATAATTTGTCATTTCACTATCCTCCCACGTTATATACCTTCTTCATCATCACCTTCTTTTATATTATTCCCTCTGATTTCCAAACCCGTTTTCATTTCCAAATTCAATCCCAATTTTGGCACCACCACCATAATAGATAGGTTCTCTTTCTTCCTCTTTTAGGGATGTTCATATCCTTTAGATTTTATTTCTGTGGGTCCCGTGCTGTCAGCAGTATAGTTGATGTTTTTTTGGTTGATTGTCCCTTTCTACCCAGGGAACCACAATTCTGTGTAAACTCATAACACGTGATTATTTTTTTATTCCCCAAATGTAATAATGAAGAAAATAAAAGTTTTCACATTTTCATTGACAAAAGTCTTAAATTGTTCATTAAAAAAACTCAATTTTTAACAATAATGTTTTTTTTAATACAGTTGAGTGGTGGTGAGAAGCAAGTGTCCCATTATCTTGGAAAAAGTCAAAGTAGTCAACAAAAAAGAAGAGAATATCTTTTTGATATAATGCTTAATTTTGTTTTCAAATAAAATATAATGCTTGATTCCTTCATTAATTACAAATTTCTATCACACAAATTTTCATATTATTTTTACAATTTTTAAGATTTTTCATTAATTGTTTTAAAGAATTTTAATGTAATATACAATTTTTAAGATAAAATACAATCTTTAAGATTGATTTTTCATTAATTATTTTTACTTTGAATTGGGACAAAAAAAGACTTCATTTTTTACCAAAATAGTGGGACGGAGGGAGTATATGAGAGACAATAAATTGAGATGATATGAGCACAAAATAAGATAAATTTTGCTTCTCTAAAATAGAGTAGGAGAAAGGTAAGAAAAAATTGAGAATTAAATGAGATGATATGAACATAAAATAAGATAAGAGAAATTTCGCTCCTCTAATGAAGCAAAATATAAGGAAAGAAAATTTGAGATACTCCTTTGATCCCGTTATCTTGATAAAAGTCAAAGTAGTAAACAAAAATAAGAAAATATCTTTTTGATATAATGCATGATTCTATTTTCAAAATAAAATATAATGTATGATTCATTCATTAATTACAAATTTCTATCATACAAATTTTCATATCATTTTTACAATCTTTAAGATTTTTCATTAATTATTTTAAAAAAATTTAATGTAATATACAATTTTTAAGATAATATACGATCTTTAAGAATTTTCATTAATTATTTTTACTTTGATTCGTCACAAAAAAAAACTTCATTTTTTTACAAAGATAATGAGACAAATAGAGTATATGAGAGACAATTAAATGAGATGATATGACCATAAAATATGATAAACTTCACCTCTCTAATATAAAGTAGGAGATAAGGTAAAAAAATGAGAATTAAATGGGATGATATGAACATAAAATAAGATAAGAGAAACTTCGCTCCTCTAACAGAGTTGGAGATAAGGAAAAAAATTTGAGACACTCCCTCGGTCCAATTATCTTGGTAAAAGTCAAAATAGTAAATAAGAATGAGAGAATATATTTTTGATTCAGTGCATGATTCTATTTTCAAAATAAAATATAATGTATGATTCATTCATCAATTACAAATTTCTATCACACAAATTTTCATATTATTTTTACGATCTTTAAGATTTTTCATTAATTATTTTTAAGATTTTTAATATAATATACAATCTTCAAGATTTTTCATTAATTATTTTTATTTTAATTTGGGACAAAAAAAAACTACATTTTTTTTACCAAGATAATGGGATAGAGGAAGTAGAAAACATTAGCATATCAAACAACATGAGTCTCATCGTATATCCTGAACTCTTAATAACTAGAAGCCACCAAAAACAGAATGAATGAAATTGATTTAATTAAATATTAAGGCAATGAAATCCCTAAAAGAGGAAGAAAGAGAACCTATCTATGGTGGTGATGGCGACGGAATTTGGATTGGGTTTGAAAATGAAAACGAGTTGGAGAGTGAAGAATAAAAAAAAAAGTGATGATGAAGAAGGTATGTTCCTGAGTTTGTTTTTGAGTTTTCCAATGAAGAATTTATGAATAAAAAAGAAGAAGGTGATGATTTTGGTACTTGAGAATGATAGAAGTAGAAGGGTGTGATAGATTGATGGAGAAGAATAACGTGAGTGAGCGGTGAAATGAGAAATTATAAATTTTTAAGGGTTTTTTTTTGGGTAAATACAAATAATATTAAAATGAGGGTATTTTGGGTAGATGAAATATAATATTAAAATAAGGGTATTTTAGGTAGATCAAAAATTATATTAGAATGATGGTATTTTGGGTAAATTACGTTAAAGATAAAAATAATATTTTTAAATAAATATTTTAGGGACCTGATTATAAAATTTATAAATTAAAAATATGTCCCGATGACGTGGCAAAAAAAAAAAACACGTGGCTAATTTCTATTGAGCCACGTTAAAAGGGTACACAAACCCTCTATTTTCAGAGGGTACCGAAGTAAAGCCCCATAAATATTTAAGTCTAAACTTAGACTTATCTAAATATTATCACAGTAGGATGTTGGTATACAACAGATAATCATTTTCCCAAAAAAATGAACCTCTAGTTTAATTTCACTCTAACGTTTGTGGATGTTAACCTGCAATGAACAATGGTCTTTGTTGTACTCCGTCCGGCTCGAATTATAAGCAAAATTAACTAAATTTACGTTTATTAAGGAGGTTGGTTGATTGTATTTAATTTTCTCAAATTTATAAAAGAATAGAGATATTTTAGGAAAGTTGCATTGAGAATGAAATAAAAATTAAATAAGATAACAATTTTCTAGGAATGTTTTTGGAAAGTGACATTGAGAATGAAATAAAATTTAAGAAAGTTGTTTAGTTTTGCTTATATTTTAAACCAAGAGATGTATGTTTTTTGTTGTTTATATTTCAAGCCGGAGCGAGTGATACGGAGTACTTACTAGTTACTACTCGATTTTTTTCTTAAATAATTGTCATTTTATAAAATTAAGATAATATTAATTGCTACTTTTACAATTATATTTTCATCTAATTAATAGAAGAGATAGCAAAGTGGAAAAAAAATGATCAAATATTATAAAAAAACAAAAAACAAAAAAATTAAACAACCATTAATTTATTGAAAAAATATATATTAAATATATTTCTTAATCTAGGTCATATAATCTTAAACATAATTATTTAGGAATGTAAACACATTAAATGGTGCGATGTGTATAAGACATTCCAGAGGATTACGTATTTCTTTGTAAATAGATCTTGTGCGGACATCCACAGCAAAAACAGCATCGGATTCCAAATTAAACTTAAGCAGACAGTTGATCAAATGTTTGACTTTGTTAATGGAGAATCTTATTCATATCCATCAACAACAACTAAGCCTTTGTCCCATTAGGTGGGGTCGGCTACATGGATCAAACGACGCCATAAAGGCCTATCATAAATCATGTCTTTTGATAAGGCATTGATTGTCATATCCTTCTCAATTGTTTCGCCTATAGTTTTTCTAGGTCTTCCTCTTCCTCTAGCCCTTGTAGTACCCTCCATTTGGTCTACCCTCCTAACCGGGGCTTCCACCGGTCTCCTCCACACATGCCCAAACCACCTAAGACGAGATTCAACCATTTTTTCAACAATAGGAGCAACCCCAACTTTTTCTCGAATATACTCATTTCTAATCCGATCTTGTCTGGTATGCCCACTCATCCACCGCAACATCCTCATCTCTGCAACATGAAGTTTATTCTCTTGTGTGCCCTTTGCCGCCCAACACTCTGTCCCATATAACATCGCCGGTCTTACAGCAGTGCGGTAGAACCTTCCTTTAAGTTTAAGTGGTACCTTCTTATCACATAACACGCCCGAGACACTCCTCCATTTCATCCACCCTGCTTGAATCCTATGATTTACATCCCCTTCTATTTCTGCATCCTGTTGTAAGATAGAACCAAGATACTTGAACTCCGGGACTTGTGCTAAGACATGCTCTCCAACCTTCACCTCCCGAGTAAGGCCCACGTGCCTCTTGCTAAAATTACACTCCATATACTCTGTCTTGCTTCGACTTATCCGGAATCCAGACCCTTCTAAAGCTTGTCTCCACATTTCAATCTTCCCATTTATTTCCTCTCTAGTATCCCCAATAAGCACAATATCATCCGCAAAGAGCATGCATTTGGGCACTGGTTCTTGGACATGTTCCGTAAGCACATCCAAGACCAATGTAAAGAGGTAGGGGCTCAAACTTGACCCTTGGTGTAGACCTATTGAGATGGGAAAATCCTCTGAAATCCCACTTTGTGTCCTCACGCTCGTTTTGACCCCGTCATACATATCCTTAATGGCTCTAATATAGGCAACACGCACCCCTTTCTTCTCGAGAGCCCTCCATAGTACCTCTCTAGGCACTCTATCATAAGCTTTCTCCAGATCAATAAAAACCATATGCAGATCCTTTTGTTGCCTCCGGTATTCCTCCATCAACCGGCGCAGTAAGTATATTGCCTCCATAGTTGATCTCCCCGGCATGAAGCCAAATTGATTCTCAGTAACATGAGTCTCCTGTCTCAATCTTCGCTCTATCACTCTTTCCCAAAGTTTCATGGTATGACTCATAAGCTTAATCCCTCTATAATTCGCACAATCCTGTATGTCACCTTTGTTCTTGTAGATAGGGATTAAAGTGCTCCTCCTCCACTCGTCTGGCATCTTCTTGGATCTTAAGATCTCATTAAACAACTTGGTGAGCCAACTGATGCCCCTCTCTCCCAAGGTTTTCCATACCTCAATGGGGATACTATCCGGACCAACCGCTTTACCATTATTCATCCTTCTCAATGCCTCTTTTACCTCAGTCTCCCTAATTCTACGGTAAAAGGTATGATTTTGGTCCCCTTCTCTAGTGACTATCTGATCATGATGTGAACTTTCATGACCTTCATTGAAAAGGTTGTGAAAGTAACTCTTCCATCTTTCTTTTACATCCAAATCTGCGACCAAGACTTTGCCATCTCCATCCTTAATGCACCTCACTTGATCTAGGTCTCTCGTCCTCCTTTCCCTAAGTTTAGCAATCCTATAAATACTTCTTTCCCCTTCCTTAGTGCCTAGAGATTGGTATAGCCCATCAAACGCTCTACCTCTTGCTTCGCTCACCGCTTTCTTGGTCTCTTGCCTAGCTGCTTTATATTTATCCCAACTCTCTGCATTTCTATTCAAGGACCAAGTTTTGAAGCATTCCTTTTTCTCCTTTGCCTTATCTTGCACCCTTGCATCCCACCACCATGATTCCTTGCCCTTTGGTCCATAACCTCTTGATTCACCGAGTGTCTCCTTTGCAATCTTCCTAATCCCTTTGGCCATAACCTCCCACATTTCATTTGCGCTTCCTTCTCCATTCCAACGTCCTTCCTCTAAGACCCTTTGTTGGAATCGTTTTTCCCCCTTCAGTTTCCACCACCTGATTCTTGGAACCTTTTCTTGTATTTTTCTTTCCATCCTTCTCTTAACCCTTACATCCATAACCAAGACTCGGTGTTGGGTAGTCAAGCTCTCTCCAGGTATAACTTTGCAATCCATGCAAAGTTTTCTGTCTGGTTTCCTATAAGGAAGAAATCAATTTGAGAGCGCGTTGACCCACTCCTATATGTGATAAGGTGTTCCTCCCGCTTTTTAAAACAAGTATTGGCTATTGTTAGATCGAAAGCTGAGGAGAAATCGAGAATGGTTTTACCTTCCCCATTTGTTATCCCTATGCCATGGCCTCCATGGAGTCCTTCAAATCCACAAGGGTCACTTCCCACATGGCCATTGAGATCTCCCCCTAAGAAGATCTTTTCTCCCATAGGTATTCCTTGGATTACCTCTTCCAGCTCCTCCCAAAATTGCACCTTAAGATGATCTTCCAACCCTGTCTGAGGTGCATAAGCACTAATCATGTTGAAAGTATCTCTTCCAGTTACCAACTTAAGAGCTATGATCCTATCCCCAACTCGCTTCACCTCCACCACATCCTTCTTCCACACCTTATCCACTATGATGCCCACCCCATTTCTCGCTCTAATCTTACCGGTGTACCAAAGCTTGAAACCCGAAGAGTCTAATTCCTTTGCCTTTTCCCCAACCCACTTGGTTTCTTGTAGGCACATAAAATTGATCCTTCTCCTAATCATGGTGTCCACTACTTCCATTGATTTACCGGTAAGTGTGCCTATATTCCATGTTCCAAACCGAATCCTAGTGTCGTGAACTAACTTCTTTACCCGCACCCGTTCACCAAAATGCGGGAACCCTTGCTTATTTTTCACTGCATCCAGGCGGCGATGCAGCGGCCCTTGCTCATTTGACAATGTACTCGAGCCATACATCGCGTTGCTTCCGGACAACGACCTAGCATTAACCTTATAACATCGTTGATCCATATCATAGATTCGACAAAATTTTACGTTGGCTGTCGAGGCCTAACACAACCTTCACCTTTTATCCGGGCTTAGGACCGACTATGCAGCATACACCGCATAGGCAGGATTCCACCTATGCAGCATACACCACATAGGCAGGTTTAATCTTATTCATATCCATAAAAGGTAAAAATAGATAAATCATTTAAAAAGGCCAAATAAAAAAAAAAGTTCACCAAAAAAAAATTAAATAAATGTTTCAAAGAAATTGCAAAACATCAGAAAATACATCTAAAAAGTGTCTTATGATAAAGATCCATATTTAATTATTTATGAACTCTTTCCTCTCTCAAAGTAGTACTTCTTCTTCTGTTCATGAAAATACATTTTTCTGGAAAAAAAAAACTAAAATACAGTAATTTTTTTTAATTACCAAACCAATGTAATTTTAATAATTGTTGTTACCATTCTAAAATGTGTACATGGTTATTGATAGAGAGACAATGATGAGTGACCAATTAAGATGGTACATGAGTAAAATAAGTAAAAAAAAAAAATTGAAGACCCACTTTGGCCGTGTCGATTTTGCATAATACCAATTTGGTCCATGACAATACATAATACCACATTTAGTCCCTAAAAAAAATTTTATACCAATTTTGTTCCTAACCTTTTTTCTATACCAATTTCGTTCCTCAAGATTTTCTTCCATACCAACTTGGTCCCTCAACTTTAAGGATTAAATTGGTACATCTGAAAATTTTGAGGGACTAAATGTGATATTATGAATTGTCAGGGACTATATTGGTACTGTGCAAAATTGACAGAGAATCACTCTAAAAAATATACAAATTTCACTTAAACAAACATGTTAATTACATTTTTTCATATATACATATATGTATGTATGTATTTCATAACCTTAAAAGTCTTTAAGAGAGAGAGAGAGAGAGTAATAGTTTATGAATGAAAAGAGAATAGTTGAGGGTGGCCTACAAAATACAAATGTTATTAATGTTACAGTGTTTGCTTTGAAAAAGTGGCTTTTCCACAACAATTCCACTATACTACATAGTTTGGCAGCAAAAGATTACCCTCCAGAGAACCAAGGTGACTGACTCCTCATCATCTATCTTATGAATGGAACTTGAAGCTAACAGAAGGGGAAGCAGATTTTCTTCATATGAGAGACTAGCTGCAATAGGCTTGTTGCTTCTGGCTGTGGCTTCTCCTCTCTTTATAGACCACAAACCGGAATGTGAGTCAGAAGAAAATGAGCAACCAACAGACGTTGCTTTTCCATTGCCTCTGCTGCTGTTACTATTGATTTCAGCCATAGCTGCATCAGCTTTCCTAGACCGTGATTTCACCAGGTTCGATCGTGACTGGATTCATAGAGTTGGTGGTTCTTCTGCCGGTATTGTCATGATTCTTGCTATACTTTTTCTTGTTTTGAGGTTTAAGTCGTCTCTGTAATGTCCTGTGATAGATGCTCATAATGTATTGTAAGATATTGAAAAGCTATGTCATGTAAGATTTTCGTTTCTCAGTGTTTCTTTGAAGAACTTAATACTCTTCTTAATGTTGAGAGAATAAAAGATCATCAAATGTTGTCATAACTCAATACACTTCTAAGTTCTAACATGTCTACTTGGCTCTCTATATACAAAGGTGGAAGAATTGAAATACTGATATAGGAAAAATGAGAGGGTTCAATCTTCAACCTGGCTATAATCACATGGTAAAAAGTAAAAACAGCACAAATGTGAAGTGATGTGTGTGAGTGTGTGTGAGACTGTGAGGAGCATTATAGTTATAAAAACTGATAGGTAGCGATATCATTCTTAATATCTTTTTTAGATTTGAATATTCTGTAAGATCTTTGATGGGACAGAAACTGTCTTATGTAACTTAAGTTCTGATTTATCGAAAAAACTTGGTAGTCCCGCATTAGAGATTTGCAAGAGCCAACACCGTTAACTTATATGTAACAAGAAATTGAGGAAAAAAATTGTCATGAATCCCTTAACAAATAGCAAAACCAAGACAGAAGGGGAAAAAAGAATAGCTGAGGCCAAGCCTGCCATATACAACAAAGAGGAGGAAGGCCTCCGAAATCAAGTAGAAAACAATACAGTTTATCTCAATTTATGATCATAATGGAAAAGCAAACCCCAAAGCAAACAGAACTGAAGTAGCAAATAGCCATATCCCAGTGAGTGGAGACCAATCACTTGCACCACTGCAAACATCATTAGCTCCGCTAAAGCAACCAGGTTTTGTTAGTTTAGCCACACCGCCCTCGAAGGCAAAGGTGCTATTAGGTTTGCCACTGCTAAACAACACACACCAGAAATAAGGAGACCCTCCATCAGTACCGGTCACAGCGGCTCCAACCTGAGTGTGATTCTTACTGTAGAGTATGTCTAAGCTCTTCTGGTTTCTTATCAGGATTTCAGAAAACGCCTCGGGTGCATGGACATACTTAGTTTGGCACCCAAGGAAACGACCGGTTATAGGGGCGAGTGATGACGCCTTGACACCACAGTTCGGGGCAAAAACATCAGCAAATTGGGATTCTGGAGGCTTCTTGCCCTCAGTTCCTCCGACAGCACCACAATCACCCTGGTACGCCTTGATGTATTGCAAAGCAAGACAAGCAAGTCCCGGGTTGTCATATAAAGTTGATACCTTGTGAGCTGTTCGGTTATCATTAAGCACAGCCACCAACTTGTCCGCAGGGTTATCAGTAACTTTGACTGCAAAGTTGTGTTCATTAAGTCACAAATGGGGAAATACTAGCAAAAATAATAAGTGTTTGAAACTATGAATCACGTTATTAGAAAATAAATTCAACAATGGAGCAAAGATTAGGGTTCATTGATGGGCTGGTACCTGGGACCGTTCTTTAAGCCATGGTAGTCATATATATAAAATCATTGAAAAGATCAAAATATGTAACTTAAAGCTAATAGAAAGCATGGCAAGGCAAGGGCACAATACTCACTTTTACAACTGTGTTTGATACACAGCCTGACAGCCATGAACACAAGCAAGTTGTGAAACATAAACTAAGTGTAGCATCTCAAACATATATATGACAAATCGAAGGAAAGAAAGAACTAATTAACTTCAATAAACAAAATGTGAACCGTTCAATAGATTTTGCGAGGAAGAATCTATCATCTGGCAAGCAGGAGTGCAAGACAACAACATGATACACCAGACTAAATATATAATACAGGTTGCTAGGGATTGCTACCATGCTGGGAAAAATATCTTGGGCAAAATTTTAAATCATAAGCTAAGGACCTTAGCCTAAGGTTTTATTTTTCTTTTTTTCTTCACTTCACCATCCCCATCTCTTATTTGATATTTTCTTAAAGCCAGAGAGGACCAAGCAATGGCTAAAAGCCTAAAACAATCAATTCATCTAATGTTAAATATAGATTTGCAGAGGACATTACGAGCTAGAGATTCATTTGCCCACAACTTGTTGTCCAACTCTCAACTAACACCAAGTCTCAAATTCATAAATCCTAACGCAGTACATATTACTATAAAGGAGTTCATTGTTCATGATTCCAAAAACAAAATCCTAATGACACTGCCATAGGCATCACTTTTCAAAAGTGGAATTGATTTGCAGTTTGCAGGACTGCTGAGCAAACCTGGTAACTATGCCAAGAAGGGAAGGAAGGGCAGAAGCAGAATGTTTAATGATATCCAATGGCAAAGTTATAACTTTTAACGGAGGTCAATTAACTTAGTTCCTTATCGCAACAGAAGTTCCATTTTTAAACATAGCCATCTGGATATCGTCCATTCATCATTTCTAGTTTTATTTCATTACTAGGACTAGAAACAACAAAGACAAAGCAAAAGTTACAATCTAGAGTAACAACCAAATTAGGCCCTAAACTCAAGCCTGAAATAGACTATTTGTTGCTATTACACACATGATATGGCCAATGGCACATTCTTGCATTGGATGCTGCAAGAATAAGTAAAGTGACCCGAAAGCTTAATAAGTTTTGAAGCTAATAATTGGTTGTTAAGGTTTCATCTCAAAACCAATTGGCAAAGAGATGAGTAGCCCAACATGTATTTAAATCATACCACAATTTATGAGACATTCGATGTGAGACTTCCAACATTGGTATGGTTTGATTTGATTGCCCCAACCCCAAACAAGAATCAGCAAATATCCTTAATATGTTTCCCTTTTATTCCATTTCCAGCATTATACTAAAAGTTCAAGATTCAATATGAACGCTAGTTTCCTTTCTTTTCTCTAAATTTGAATAAATGAAACAACTTTACCTGACAGATCTAACCTACAAAAAGGTACTACTTCTAAGCAATTAAGATCTAGTCATATAAAAGATAAAAACTTCCGTTTCAAACATTGGCATTGTAGAATGCACACACTTGTTTCATTTGAAATATGCCAAGAATGAGGAGCTACCATAGTTACATGGTTCACTTATTTAACGTAACTACCACGTACCGAATTCGGCGTACCACGTATCGGGTTCGTTATAGAAAAAGTCTTGTAAAAATAATGTAAAAAGTGACGTACCGTGTACCAGAACCGGTACCACTTACTCCCTCCGGCTCGAATTATAAGCAAAACCAACTAATTTTACGCTTATTAACCAACTAATTTTACGCTTATTAAGGAGGTTAGCTGATTGTATTTAATTTCCTCGAATTTATAAAAGAATAGATGTATTTTAGGAAAGTTGCATTGGGAATGAAACAAAAATTAAATAAGATAACAATTTTCTATCGATGTTTTTGGAAAATGACATTGAGAATAAAATAAAATTTAAGAAAGTGGGTTAGTTTTGCTTATATTTTAAACCAAGAAAGGTATGTTTTTTGTTGCTTATATTTCAAGCCGGAGGGATTACCACATAACTATGAGAGCTACAATGAGTCAAATCAGTAAAAACTAAAACTAAAAAAATAAACTTTTTTCAAGTGGGTGGAAGGAGATCAAACTTTTTACCACCAAGGCATAACAGATAGGTTCCAAATCTGAAACAGAAATCACTCTCACTAGACAGAAGAAGAAAAAATAAATTTGGTTTGTACTTACTTTGAGTAACAGCAGAGGAAGAAGCAGCACGAAGGAAGAGAAGGGTGACCAAAAAATAAAACATACTTCTCACAATCTTCGCCATTGTTGCTGTTTCAGACGAGAAGACAGAGGTAGATCGGAGTTAAAGAGGAGGAGTCAGTGTTATGTCCGCTTCAAAAATAACTGGAAGTTATTTCCACCAAACTGGGGCCCGCTTCAACCTGGTTTTTTTCTTTTCTTTTTCTGTTTTTTTTTCTTCATTTTAACAGTAGATTCTGGTCATTAAATAAGATCTGATTGAGGATAACATGGGGTTTTCTTTTTGAACCCATTGGTTACTCATTGACCCTCATTTGAGTTTTTATAAACAAAGTTGTCCTTATTATTTTACCAATTTTAACAAGGCGGAAAATCATTTCCAATTTAAACAAGACGAAAACAAATATTAATATATTTTCGCTTACTAATAGGCGAAATTTTTCCGCTGGTCAGAGGCGAAAATAATTTTTGAGATTTCCGACTTTCTAGTGTCGGTACATTAGCATAGTAGTAGTGCTTCTCTGTTGGGATTCAAGCCTGAACAGTGAAAAAAAACTAACTTGGTCAAACAGGTGGGTGGGGTTTCATTCTCACAAATGAGCGATGAAAACGTGGAGAATGAATACATGGATCTTTTATTTTTTTTTTTCTTAGGAAGAATGATGTTGTCTTCACTCACTTTACACAAATGAAAATGCTCATGGCTTTTAGTCGTGGACAACTATTAGGAGTAATTTATTTAAGTCCTCTCGTGAAAGGCCCCTTAGCTTTATTATGATATTAATTTATTTAATGTCACCGACACCGTGAAGTCGGAAATCTCAAAATTTATTTCCGCCTTTAGCTAGGTGGAAAAATTTCGCCTCTTGGTAAGCGGAAATATATTAATATTCGTTTCCGCCTTGTTTAAATCAGAAATGATTTTCCGTCTTGTTAAAGTCGGTAAAATAATAAGGGCAACTTTGTGCATAAAAACTCAAATGGGGGTCAATGAGTATACAAGGGGATTCAAAAAGAAAAACTCTAGTCTTATTCATAGTTCTTATTTCATCGTGAATTAATCTAATTCCAAACACTACACACTCCGCTTTACAGCAAAAATGAATCGCTTTCACACTTATCAAGAATGTTAAGTGATTGTATTTAATTTTCTCAAATTTATAAAAAAATAAAGGTACTTTAAAAAATTAGTATTAAGAATGAAACAAAATTAAATGAGAAAATAATTTTTTAGGTATATATATATAGTTTTGCTAAGCATTTTCTATGTATATTTTAAAAAAGTAGCATTGAGAATAAAATAAAATCTAAGAAAATTAGTTATTTTTGCTTATATTTTAAACCAAATAAAATGTGTTTTTTGTTGCTTATATTTCAAGTCGGAAGAAGTACTCATCATGTATTTATTACGGGTCACTTTCTAGAAGAATTTTTTTTTCCTAATTATAAATTACTTTATATTTTATGCATTATTTATTGATTTTTTTCTTTTTGCTCTTATTAAATTTTTTTTTATTGTTTAGTAATGAATATGAACTTTTAAAAAAATTTGAGAGGATAAAATTGTAATCTTATAATATATTATTATATAATTCAGAAAACTAACTACTTTCTTTTATATTTGTAATTCAATTAATAAGTATACTCTATAATAAAAATAGGAGGAAGTATGTAAGTGAAAAAATTCATGATCAAACTTTAATAGTTCTTATTTTAAGAAAGTCTTGTCTAGAGTCTTTAACATCATATTTTTTATAAGATTTTTCTATTCCTTAAATTTTGATGAAGAATGTTAAGTTAAGTCTCTTATTTCAAAGACTCAACTTAAAATTAGGTGAAATCCAATTAATTTTGTCATTTCTCTTTTTTCTTCTTTACTTTACGTCACCCTAATAAATAAAAAAATAAATAAACAAATAGTAATAATAATAATAATAAATAAATAAGAATAATAATATCATTTTTAAATTAATAAATAATATTTTTTAAATTAAACAATAAATTCTTAAATATAAGTTTTTTGTCTTTTATTGTTAAAAATATTGTGTTGTTATAGTAAACAGAATAAAGTATCTCCTCATATGAGGAGATAACTTGTCTACTTAATCCACTTAGAAACTACCATGTGTTTTAAAAATATTGTGTTGTTATGGTAAAAATATAAATATAATACGTATTTTTATATTCAATTATAGAATTTATAAAAATTGAATTTTAATTTATTTATTGTATTTTAATTTTTAAATATTATTTGAATACAAATATAGTTTTTGGAAATTCATAAATATTAATGTGTTGAAAAAAATATTTGGGATAATTTTTAGAATTAGTAGGTAATTAACATTATTGAAATTGCATTTAAAAAAGTATTGAAATTACATTTCTAAAACATTATTGAAACGAAATTGAGTTTAAAAGTACATGATGATGTAATACTAATTATGATTCTTAGCTAAAAGATATGAAAAGTTTGAAATAGAGTTTTATAGCAAAATAATAATATAATATTAATATATCAAAGTCTGATAAATATGAGGTTAAAACTCTATTATTGATGTCATAAGAAAGGACAAGAGGTACCAACGGGGGTTGACTCAAGTGGTGCGATCCTGCCAACTTGAGAACTTGAGAATGAGGCCTGAGACTAAGAAGTCTTAGGTTCGATTCCAGGTTAACACACCCCGCTAGGAGAGACATAGGAACACGACCTCGTACAGAATTAGTCTCATGGGTTCCTTGATATTAAGCGTGCTCTTGGGGGCACCTGTGTCTCAGGTTCGATTCCCGGTTAACACACCCAGCTGGGAGAGGCGCGACTTCTTGCAAAATTAGTCTCAAGGGTTCCTTAGTATTAAGCGTTCTCTAGGAGACACCTTTGTCTCGGGTATTCCCGGTTAACACACCTGAGAAAGGCATAGGAACGTGATCTCGTGCAAGATTAGTCTCAAGGGTTCCCTGGTATTAAGCGTGCTCTTGGGGACACCTCTGGTACTGGCAAAAAGTCAAAAAAAAAAAAAAAAAGGACAAGAGGTGAAATAACTTGAGACCCAATGTCAAGAGTGGTCCGAAAAAAATAATTTGCAATTCACACTTAACTATTGATTTTTTTTGTTGGATGCCTATTTTGTTTCATGTCTAGTTTTAGGTCTAATAAAAAGTGGTTTTTATATATTTGGGATTATGTTGTCTTTCATGCTGAGGACCAAAAATTGTAAGGACCTAGCTAGCCTGAGGATATATCCCAATTATTTTGTTTACGCACAGGTAAATTCATATTTTGAACTCAAAACTATGTGCATTAGTGATTTTTACATGGATTAAATAATAATATAAATATAGCTTAAAAATTTTACATTATCAACATTGTCTTATCATTTGAAAATATGACTTCTATAATAGCTATTTTAAAAATTAGACATGGAATGATGTTAATTCATTGTCATTATAAAATACTTATATAACAAATAAACATTTTTTTATAAACTACAAATAAACTCATGTTATTAATATTAATATTAATATTATTTAAATGGAAACTCGTGTTCTTTTTAGAAGAAAGGGGGAAAATGTCAACATAAATCATACAATAATAAAGTGGTAATTGCTTCCAATAATATTTTACATCATACACTAATTCTATCATTAAGTTCAGGATTACATGTGTATGCAGGAAAAACAATTCATAGCTATTTTAATTATTTGAACTTGTTACATAATCATATATATATATATATATATATATATATATATATATATATACCAAAGTAATCCTTGTAAATATTGATTTTTTTTAAATTGATCCTTGCAATTTATTTTATTTTTTTGTTTTGGTTCTTAAGTTTACATAAGGTTTTGGTTTTGATCTCTTTTATTAAATGTGGATGTAAAACGCCAAAAATGTAATATATTACATCCTATACCAATTAAGGATGATATTCTTACATTAAATCTCAAGGGTAAAAAGACAATTTTCATTAAGTAAGGGAACCAATTCAAAAATCATGAAAGTAGAGGAACCTAAACCTATCGAATCTAATGACAAAAACAAAATACCAACATAGTTATGGGATCAAAATTTAACGGGAGTGACCAAAACCAAATTTTTTTGTAAATACAAGGACCAATTCCTTTTTTTTTTTTTGCAGGAACCAATTTCGAAGGAATTAATATTTATCTGGACCATTTTGATACATGTTAGTTTGGCAATTTCTTCATAGATTGAGTAAACTATCACTTTGGTCCCTGAATTTTCAGTCGCTTTCATTTTAGTCCCTAAAATAGTCAAAAATGCTGTTTGGTCCCTGATGTTGACAAAGTTGTTTCACTTTAGTCCCTTGGCCCAACTTCCGTTGACGTCCATTAGCAGTTGAGCGACGTGGCGGTTAGTTGTTCACTTCGGTCCCTAATGTTCATTTAAGTTGTTCGCTTTAGTCCCTGATAAACATTTAAGTTATTCATTTTAGCCCCTAATCAACAAACAATATCACATAAATATTGAAAACACATAAATATTGAAAACGCACAAAAATCAGCACACCAAACCAAGATAAAGAAGGTCAATAAATCATGGTTCTGTATCCACAAACCACAGAAAAACGTAACGTACATAGCTTTATAGCTTATACTATTACACTCTTATTATACTGAATACAAGATTATAAATATCAAGAACAAAGAAATATCTTTACTAATATGTGATAACTACAACAGTTTCGTAAAGTGATTACACATTAGAGGAGCTAGTTTGATCAAGAACTTTGCAATAGGCAATTCAACACCCAGCCACAATTTAATGACAGATAGAAGTGCAAACAATTCTCTAAAAAAATATATCATTAAGTGGTGAAATTATGCTCGACAATGGATCAACAGTTGAAGAATTGACTCCTGCGTAAGTAAATGCCTCAAGCTATAAGGGTTGTTTCAAATTTTAAGTTTTTCTTTCTAAGAAACACTAACCAAAGTCACCTCCTAAACCAAATTGAAGAAAAAAAATACTTTTTTTTAAGGGCTTGCAATTTAAGCCTTGAAACAAGCTTGTAAGTATATGATGTTTTCAAAAATCAAACACTAAACAATCATATTTGATTAATAGTTTAATAGTTTGCATATTGGTCCCCACATAAGATCAGTGCAAGGAACCATTTGGACTCTTTGGTCTTTATGGACGAAAAAGAAAAGGAGAATCATCAATTCGTCTAGATTTATATTAGTGTTAAAACTGAACACAACTATTAACTGGTGCTTTATGAAAAAACAGGTTCTTCAAAGCTCAATGAGTCGCAGTACTAAATTCAAGTGCAAGGTATCAACAACAACAGTTTGATCAAAAGAGACCCAATGATGCACACACCAACAAACTACAAAATGCTAACAAAATCTACACTCACACCAACAAACAAAATCAAACAAAAGGAAAATTGATTTCCTCTGGTTTTCAGGGACTACACAGAGGAGGTTAAACAACAAAAATGGTTTTCAAAACAATTCAATAAATACGAATTACAGAGGTGAAATTAGGGTTTGGGTTACCATATATATTACACAAATAAACAAAAAGGGAAAATAAAAACAAAAACCGTGAGGGGAACACAAATAAATATTCTACAACTACAATCACAGAATAGGGAGGAGACAATAGAAGCAATGGGGTTTTCAAAAATAGAAGGACAACAAAGAGAACACAATATCATTCACAGATATGATTTTCGAAACATAACAACAACAAATCCAGACAAGAGGTTAGGGACTAAAATGAATAACTTAAATGTATATTGAGGACTAAAGTGAACAACTTAAATGAACATTAGGGGCTGAAGTGAACAACTAACAGCCACGTCGCTCAACTGCTAACGGACGTCAACGAAAGTTGGTCCAAGGGACTAACGTGAAACAACTTTGTCAACATCAGGGACCAAAAAGCATTTTTGACTATTTTAGGAACTAAACTGAAAGGGACTGATAAATTTAGGGAGCAAAGTGACAATTTACTATACCAGATTCTTAGATATAAGAGCACCCACACCGATTGTCCCTAAAATTTTTAGGGACCGTCAATAATTTGGGACACCGGTGTGGAGCATATGTCTACCGTCCCTATTTTGGGAGAGTCCCTAATTTGTGACACTGCAAATGTCAGAGAAGGAAGGATTGGAGGAGAGAGAAACAAATAAAATATAATAGAAAAGGAGGAAGAAGGCAACGGTAAAGAACAACAACAACATCAAACATATGAAGGGAAGCAGATACATAAAATAGATCCAGGGAGCAAGCATTGATCTAAACCATTTGCAGCAAAAGAAAAACATTTGAACAAAAAAAAATCAAAAAATAATATAATGGAAGATCTCAGCATCATCATCAACAACAACAAATATATGTTATTAATTTTACAATAATTAAAAAAAAGGCAACAAGATTACATAATTAAAAAAAGAGAGAAATGGAATCCTTGCATGCAACCGAGGAAGAGAGAGAAGAAGGCGGTGGGACAGATCGGAGGCGGTGAGACAGAAATCGACGAGGGAGAGAGATGAGAGGCGCTATGGCGGAGATCGGCGAGGGAGGGAGACCGGAGTGAGGGAGATCGCCGAGTGAGGGAGATCGCGAATGCTTGAGGGACGGCGGAGTGAGAAGAACGTTGAGTGAGGGACGACGGAGTGAGAGAGCAGATCAGAGGGAGAGTGAGGCTGGGTAAAGGGAGAGTGAGAAAGAGAGGATCGGAGGGAGAGTGAGAAAGAGAGAGTGAGAGCAGATCTGAGAATACGTTTGTGTGTGTATACTAAGCAGGGACCGTGAATGTGTGTGTATAGAAGGGAAAGAGTCTCTCAACAAATGAGACCATTGGTTAAGCCATTAAATTATTACCGTTGCTATGTACCTTCGTTTGAGATCCAACCTTCACAATAGGTCTGTTCATCAACGACTTCAAGTCGATTTGATTGAACATGTTTGGAATTATTACGATGGCGTCGATGATTAGTATTGAGCATTGTTCCGTGTGATTTAATGTATTTTTATCTGTGAGGTGTGATTTATTTTTTGTATGGTGTGGTTTGTTTTATGTATTTCTTTATTATTTGAATCTTTAATGTATTTTATTTTGCCAATTTCTCTATAATTTTTATTGCGATTTTTTTTTTAATTTTTTTTCATGCATTATAAATTTATTTTTATTGCATTTAATTTTATTACGGTATTTTTTAAATGCGAAATTATAAAAAAAAAAATTATTTTTTGAAAAAGTTACAGTTGGATAATAATATATAGAATGTTTAAATTGTAGTTATAGTTTTGGTGGGAAACATATAGTTAGTTGATGGTGGTTGTAATTTATTGTAAAATATTAAGAGTGTGAGGTAGTGTGTGGGTCCCAATTTTAGGGGCAAAAGTGAGTTCATGGGTGTAGAGAAAATATGTGATTGTCCCTAAAACTGTGGGGAAGTGTGAAGAATAATAAAATAATGAATGAGTTCCATTTAGGGACAAAAAATGAGATCATGGGTGTGGATGCTCTAAGCAGCTAAGGTATCAAAGAATCCTGTGCTATCATATTCGATTCTTAGAAGCCATTTCATTTGAAAGAGTACCCTACAAGCAGTAAAGGCGGAAAAATTAATTTCTCACCTAGCATATTCTGGCAAAACAAAAAAATTCCTACCCGTATGCCCTCTCTCTTGCCATGTCGGAGAAAATGACACCTTGTTTTTTTGCCATTGACATTCTCTCACAAGGTTTTTATTTCACTGCACAACATGTCAAATAGCCAATAATCCACATTATTTCTGCACAATATCCTTGCTATTGCTAGCACAGTATGCAATGCCATATGGAAGAAATTAACAAGATGACGACATTACTACTTCCAACTGTTTTAACTGCCGGCCTTTATTTCTAAAATATTTGTTAGAATAATAACATTAGAATTATTCCTTATTTTTTTGGTATTGAGAATGGTGTAATCAAGCTAGCCAACTAGGAAACAAATTAGTCATTGTAATATCAGTTAAGTGGACCAATTACATTTCCGGCCAAAGCCCCCCCTGAAGATATAGGGAACATTGTTTTCACTTCAAAATCTATTCCACAACAATCCTTCTTATTCCTTTACTGCATCCACTTTTAGCACACAAAGTTTATTAACCACATAAACTTTTGCAACAATGGAAAGAATTTCTATCTTACTAGTTATGATTACATCACTTTTCCTCCTAAACATGACTACTTGTGTGGAGGATGAGATGAAGATGACACTGATAAAGTTTCTTGCGCAACTCTCTGGTAATAATGCCAATCAAACTTTGGTTTGGAAACAAGACTCTGATCCATGCAAGGACCTCTGGCAAGGTGTAGATTGTGATGCTCAAAATGCTTCTATAAAGAGGTTGACACTTGATAACTCTAATTTGGTTGGAACTCTTGATATTGCTTTGCTTTGCAACTTGCAACCCTTGGCTGCATCCCTCACCTTTCTTAGTCTTGTTGGAAACAACATCAGTGGAGAGTTAGCAACTGAAGTTGGAAATTGCAAACAACTCACTCGCTTGCATGTGAGTCGAAACCAGCTTACCGGAGTCCTTCCTGATTCGCTAACCGCATTAGTTAATTTGAAAAGATTGGACATTTCAGACAACGAGTTTAACGGGCAGTTGCCGGACTTATCAAGAATCTCAGGGCTGAATATGTTACTCGCGCAAAACAATCGGCTCAGTGGAGAAATACCCCCTTTCGACTTCTCCAATTTCGACCAATTCAATGTCTCATTTAACAATTTCAGTGGACTCATTCCAGATGTGCATGGCCATTTCTCCGCAGACAGCTTCCGCGGTAATCCAGGACTTTGTGGGGATCCACTGCCAAAGAATTGTTCTGGTCTGTCTCAGCTTGATACCGCGAACTCAGAAGAATCAAAAGGATCAAAGGCTAATTCTAAAGAGCAGATTCTAATGTATTCAGGGTATGCTGCATTGGGTGTTGTGTTTGGCCTTCTCATACTCTTAAAGATTTGTAGAGGAAAGAAGAAAGAAAAGAAAATTGAAGCATTGAACGAGGTAGTGGCAACTGATGTTAGTAGTATTGAAAAGCCAAGCAATGTATCAAGTGAAGGGAAAGGAGGGGTAAGCAGATATGAGTTTTCAGTCACATCTGAAAGTGAGATGGTTTCACAATCACTAATAGTTCTTTCAAGGCCAGTGGTGAATGAGTTAAAATTGGAGGACTTGCTTAGGGCCCCTGCTGAATTAATTGGGAGAGGAAAGAATGGAAGTCTTTATAAGGTGATGCTTGATAGTGGGATGATGGTGGTTGTAAAAAGAATCAAGGATTGGACTATTTCCAGCAATGAATTCAAGCAAAGAATGCAAATACTTAGCCAAATAAATCACCCTTATGTACTGCCACCTATAGCTTTCTATTGTTCCAAACAAGAGAAGCTTTTGGTTTATGAATATCAGCATAATGGGAGTCTATTCAAGTTTCTACATGGTAAATATCTTGTTTCCCTTTTGTTTATATGTATGTTTCCCTTTCTTTATTTTGAACAAGAAATATCATATCCAACTTTTATGATAAATATCATGCTTGAATCCTCATAAATAGTTAAAAGAAATCACAAATCTTATGCTTTTTTTTTAAAGCTAAACAATTGTATTGAAGTAGCCAAGGGACTTAAGCCATGATCTAAGAGAAGCTTAAGATACAAGATAAAGGGTCACCACACCATCGATCCAAGCCATAATTGTAATTCTCTATCTTAGCGCTAAACCATCTCCAAGATCTAACATAAATTAAGTCCATGATCTGCATATAATTTCACGATTTGTTTGAGAAACTTGGTTAATGAATCAACACAAATCTTATATGCCTATTAACTCATTTATGAATCAACATGTGCTAAAGTACTATATATGCTTTCTCTTATTAGGTACTACAAAAGCAGCCTTTGATTGGACCAGCAGACTTGGATTTGCGGCTACGGTTGCCGAGGCATTAGCTTTCATGCATCAAGAACTTGGGCAACAAGGTATTGCACATGGTAACCTGAAATCCTCCAACATATTGTTAAACAAGAATATGGAGCCATGTATAAGTGAGTATGGTGTTATGGGTATAGATGATGATCAACAAGGTTCATCACCTTTAGCTAGTCCTATTATTGTAGCAGCTGGTGCATCAGAAGTGTTCAAGGGAGATATTTATGGCTTTGGTGTTATTCTTCTTGAACTACTAACTGGAAAGCTAGTGAAGAACAATGGGATTGACTTAACTGAATGGGTTCAGTCAGTTGTGAGGGAAGAATGGACAGGTGAAGTGTTTGATAAGTCCCTAATATCAGAGTATGCAAGTGAAGAGAGGATGGTCAATTTGCTTCAGGTAGCTATAAGATGTGTTAACCCTTCTCCGCAAGCTAGGCCAAGTATGAACCAAGTTGCTCTCATGATTAACACCATAAAAGAGGAAGAAGAAAAATCCTTGATTTATGAAGTGTGATTATATATATACTAATTGAGTAGGTATGTGAACGTCTTAAACAGTAAATTTAAGGCTATGATTCATTTCACAGTTCGCTAAACACTACTCCTTCCGTTTCATTTCTAATTTTTACGGAGTGTCCAATATTTCATATGTAATATTTTCTTACAAATTCCAATAAATAATTAATACCATTATTTTTCCAACACGCTCCTGTTTATCACACCATTCTTTTCACTTATAATACTCCCTCCGTCCCAAAAAATTAGTAACTTTTTTAAAACTCAACAAAAATAAGGGAACATACTTTTAATGCATTGTCTCCCAAATCAACCAATTATCAAAGCAAGCATTTAATACATGTTTCCTTAATTAACCAATCATAGAATATACAATTCAATTTCAATTTTTTTTATTCATTATTTTAACTTTAATTTGGGACAAAATTTTTCTATGTTTTTACTAACTTTATGGGACGGAGGGAGTATATTTTTCCCTCTTCAATAATAATTGTATAGAGACATTATAGTCGAAATAACTAAATTTTTACATCATTTAACTACTCCCTCCGGTCCTATTTATAAGACCCTTTTGGAGTTTTTCACTCCCACCAAGGAGAGTAAATAAATTTGTTAGTGACACTGGAAATGTGAAAATTTGATATATTTTTTCAAAACTACCCCTATAATTATTATTGGAACTCTAAAAAGTGTTAACTTTATAGGGGTGTTAGTGGAAACAAGTAATTAAATGCTATTGAAAATTGAAAAGGGATCTTATAAATAGGACCAAAATAAAAACCTCAAAAGGGTCTTATAAACAGGACCGAAGGGAGATTTCTTAAAACTTATGCATAATCTTAAAAGGCTTAATTATGTCACAAGTCCCTGAAGTTTGAGGTACTTTTGCTAGATACCCTTATTCTTTTTTTTTTTCGAATGTTTGACTCCTCGAAGTTACTTCTGAATTTGTCATATACCCCTACTACCAATTCTGACCAATTTTGCCTGTATGTAACATCGGCGGAATCCTGACCAGACGCAAGAGGTCGGTCATGTGATGTCGAGTGATGTCACATGTGCGAAGACGACCTCTCTCTTCGATTCTTTTTTCTTTTTTTTTATTTAACTAAAAATATAAAAATATTAAGTTTTTTAGGTTTTTAAATTTTTTAAAAAAAAGATCTTCGACCACGGGGCACCAGGTGCTTAACCTCTTGCATCTGATCAGGATTCCGATGTTACATGTCAGCAAATTTGGCCAGAATTGGGAGTAGGGGTATATGACAAACTCAGAAGTAACTTCGGGGAGTCAGACATTGGAAAAAAAGAATAAAGATATCTGGCAAAAGTACCTCAAACTTCAAAGACCTGTGACATAATTAAGCCATCTTAAAATACACTACTTATGAAATGAAATGAACACCTACTACGGTATTACCATTCAAGGTATTATGGAATACAAGATAATCTGTAATCTCATCCCACTATTTGGAATCATTAATGGCTCGTTTGATGATTAGCTAGGATAAAATAAAAACAAGATAGAGATGAGATATGAGTATGATATCTCTTATCTTTGTTAGTGTTTGGTGCACACTAAATAAGAATAGCATTAATGAGATGGTGAAATTGTTAGTAGTGTGAAGATGATGAGTGCAATAATGTTACTTCCTCCGGTCCTATATATAGGACATACTTAACCGTATTTCCCGGATCAAGGAAAATGGTTAGTTTTGTGAATTTTAAGATAATATATTGTAATATTACAATTTTACCTCATCCACTTTACTTTGAAAGTTCACATTCATTAATGAATAACAAAAAACATAGTTAGTCAAAGCAAATAATAATGCATAGGAAATATAAAGTGTCCTATATATAGGACCAAAGATTTTTTCTAGAAGGTGTCCTATATATAAGACTAGAGGAAATAATGTGTAAGAGTAGGAGAGGGAAATCTACATTATCATTTCCTGCTCATTTTTTTTTTAACCAAGTTTAAGATATAGAACACACTTAGCAAATAAAATACAATGGGCCAACAAAATAACAATACCTTATATTGGTGTTCACCAAATTCTTTTTTTTTTGGTGTGATTTTATTTTTATCTTATTTTATCTTTTTTACCCTTTACACCTAACTAGCCCAAAATTATTCATAAATTTTTAACTCTCCATGATGAAAGCAAGCTCCATTACACATTCTAATGTTCACGCCAACAATAACCTTGGCACATCCACATCTAATCAACCTAAGCATTTCAATCATACAAGTTCCAGCTCCATTACCCGGCAGAGTCATTTTTATGTTCATTTGCTGACTTGCTGCTAACTCTGCTGCCAGATATCTAAGTACATAGGGCATGCCCGCATGGCAACCGTTCCATTTTACTCTAACTGAATACACTTAATTATTCTAAAATACTGTAAAATAGGAGTAACAATTAGTTCCCAGCTTAACAGTCATTTTTAGTTTTATGTTATCGGTATTGCATCGTGAAGGTTCAAATAGTCGTTGAAACTCCATCACAACTGAAACGAAACTTGCAATGATCTCATTTACTCAAAATAATATGTTATATCAAAATTTTAGGAATGTCCAAACCGTGATCACAATAGCTATTTAAAACCTTAAAAAAAGAGAAGAGAAATATTGGAGGTATCGATTTAAAAAAAAAAAAAAGTTAAAGGGATCAAAACAAGACAATTAATTACCTCGTGGGACCATACGAATAATTTGTTGATAATTTTTTATTTAAAAAACAGAAGAGGCTATGGTAAATAATAGGCTTATTCATGTCTTTAGTCCCTGAAAGTTCAACGTATTTTGATTTTAGTCCATAAAAGTTATTTTGATCGGGACTAGTCCTTAAATTTTCAAACATTTTGGTTTTAGTCCCCTCCGTTAGTAAAAATATGTTATTTGTTTGTGTAGCTAGCAGAATATCACATTGGCAGTCCATGTGGTCTGAACTGACGCCAAATAGGTGATATAACGTGGATGATACAGATCCACGAACACAAAATGGTCCGATACGCAAAATTGAGTTCATAGGCCTGAATCATGCATATCACAACACCTATTTGGTGCTACTTCACACCCCGTGGCAGCTGGTGTAAATAACTGATTTTTTTTTCAACGAAGGGGACCAAAACCAAAATGGTTGGTCCCGGTCAAAATAACTTCTAGGGACTAAAACCAAAACACGTTGAACTTTTAGGGACTAAAACCATAAATAAGCCTATAATAATAAATATGGGAAATGATAAGGGTACAATTGCAAATAATAAGAATAAAGTATGGGGGGAGATAGAATAAGCGGAGTAATGTGGGGGGACGATGGAAGGACACGAATAGGATAAGCATAGTGATAGAAACATAATCCACTGAAACAACATAACATAACATAAGTACATAGCAAGTCATGCGAGGATGTCGTCACTGAGCTCCCCTGCGCACGTTAGCAGCAAGCCTTTCCCGCATTCTCCCTCGGGCTCGGAACAGAAACGGGTGAGTGTGAGGTGCGCAGTGTCACCCCCAACATGGGAATGGCAAGAGAGCCGCCGCCGTATTGTGTCTATCTCTTTAGCTCTCTCTCACTTGCTTCTCATTCCTAACCGTAAGGCCCCCATCTCTCTCTTTTCTCTCTTTCTTATTTTTTTATTTTTTTTTATTTCCCCAATATGATATGATTCTGTGTCTTTTACGTTTGCAGGTGCTGCTGCTGAAGGAAGTATTTTCGATAAGTATATCAAGAGGTATGCATGATTTTGTCCTACTTTTTTTATTTTTTTTTATAAATTTTGTTCAACCAAGTATTATTATCTGAGCTTACGTCTTATTTTAAATGATAATAATAATAATGATAGCTAGGCATTCAAATATGAAGAATGTTGATTTTATATCTAATGTGTTCCTTAATCCTCCAGAAAAAAGCTTGATCCTCTGGAGGTTTATGTACCTGCTGTGATTCTTACTGAGTTCCAGATCAAGGACTTGGGTAATCCCTTTCACTTCTCGTTAACAACTACCTTTGTCATAATAAATATCAAGATATTAGAGAATCCCTGTGATCCCAACTGTTTTGAATTTATTTATGGATTTATCCATACTCATTATTATTATTATTATTATTATTATTTAGATGCATGGCTTGTAACTTTCACTATTTATTCATTTTCTGTCTTTTGGTTTGCCACATTTACTAATATAACTATTAGTATCAAACGATGAAACATTTTATAAGTGCAATAATTTTAATGAAATATTTTTCTTTTATAAACTTACTATTTCATATCGGAGAGATTGACATTATTGTGATCCTTGTATGCATGTATTTGCTTCATTCACATTACCGAATTTTCTTTTCATTCATTCCCATATTTCTCTTTGCTATTAGTACTGCTAAAAGTGTTCATGTGAGTTTGCATTATAAAATATCTGCTCATGTTTTTCTTTGTACTGCTGTAGAAAAAACATTAGAGGTTGATGAACCCCAATTTGCCCTATGCCGATCTTTACTTCGCTCTGGGCCTGCAGCATCACTTCGTGTAAATATTCGAGCAGTAAGCAATTGCTTTCTTCAACTTCTGCATTCCCTCTTTTCTAATTCTAATTTCCTTTTTTGTCCCCCATTTTCAGTTAAATTAGAATTCTATATTGGGAGGTTTTTCACCTGAGTCAGTTGAAAGCTTTCCGAGTCTTACTTTTTGTAATTCGATATATGGTATTACAGTCAGTATTCTCTTCTGCATTACATCACCATTCAGGAGTTTGAAAATAAAGAGCATTTCCAACTCCAATATACAGCCATTCTTTTTTATCAAGCATTTATAATCTAAACTTAATAGCTTCATTGAGTACCGTTAAACCACTGCTGATAACACATTTTAGGATAATCTATGTGTACTCCTTGTTTTTCATCGAACTTATGTGTATGAAAGTTAAACAGAGCTTCACGATCTTTCTATAGGTGGCGCAATATGCATCTGACAGTGGCAATGGTAAAACTGCATTCAACAATGTTGATGAATGTCTGAGGTACTATAATCACTTTCCAGCTGAATAAATAAATGTGCATGAAACAAATAACTATCACAGCAAGCCATGGAGCTATAAGCTGTATAGAAATCATAAATTTTATATTATGAGAAACTCAAACCCCAATTGAAAAATTTTGTTTCTTAAGGTCACTAGAGGAACTTGATTCCTTGCTTCTAAATGCATCAAGAAATGATCCTGAAGCCTCAGTCAAATCAATGAAGGCGAAAATCAGTTCTGCTCTTTCGGCTTTGGACAGGTGATTTCTTGCAATTAGTTTCCTTTTTCTTTTTCATTTTTCATGCACTTAAATATCCATTGTTCCTCTTGCACATATTTCCGATAGTGTCATCCCAACATGCATGCAATGATAGAAAAAGATGCAATTATTAATAGCCTTTCTTTTTCAGCCTCTTACAAACCGTACCATCAGATGTGCTAAGCAAGGGAAAGGTTATAGCTGATTCATACAGGGAACCAGAAGACGTGGGAACAGAGAGTTTGGACCCTGATGTAAAGCAATTAGAATCAATATTATGAATAGCAAACAGATAGAACAGAGAGTTCTGTTCTGCTCTTCCTTTTGAGATTAGCCAACATGGCTGGGATTGAGGAACCTAAGATCCAAAGAGATAGAACATTAAAACATACGGGACTTTGTGTATCCAGATTTAAAAAGTTTTTATTTATTTATTGGTTTTCTTTCTTTTTTTTTTTAAATTAAAGAAACACTTGATCTATTTGCATTGCTTTAACTTTTGTGGTTCGTTGCTCGTGATACCATTGATGATAACGTGATTTCGGAGCAAGTTTAAACCCATTATCAATGGACAGCCGACTTGTATTTGTGTTACTTATTTATCTTGAGCCCATGTTAAAAGAAAAATGGAACCTGGCTGTACCAATGATCATATCATATAGGTTATAAAGTGAAAGGAACTCACTCCGATTAACAACAACTAAGCCTTTGTCCCACTAGGTGGGGTCGGCTACATGGATCAAACGACTCTAAAAAAACCTCATTGTACTCTTAAACTCGCCAATGTGACTTCTTGTACTCGCAAAGCAATGTATCTGTTAAGACTCCATCCCAAGCTTGTTGTCTGCTTTTTTGTGACTACTGTCCTCATGGAAGTGGCGGTTGACCTGGATGAAGAGGAGCTCTCACATCTTTAAGAGCTGACATGGGAGATGGAAGGAGGTGCAGGTAAAGATTAAAGATAGTGGAGCAGTATAGCGAGAGGTTATAGGTTAGAGTTTCCGTTTGCCAAAATAAATCGTGCATATAGCGAGAGGTTGGAGTTTCGGACCGTGACTACCTTAAGTTTTTGGTTTACCGCATAATGTAATACACTACTAATATCTCCTTGAAAGATTTCAAGAGTCACCAAACAAGTCCCTAGGACAAATGTGGTGGCATTTTTAAGATTTACGGTTAACACTTGGTTGCACTTTTCTTGACCAAGTTGGCAGTACTTATATCTTTGGATGTTCAATTCCAAGTTGAAGTTTCCCTCTGTTTTTGAAATGAGAGACGATCATAATATAATTTACAGCATCATAACATATTAACATGCTAAGCATACCGTACAAAGGAATAAGTCTACATAAAAGGACTCGAAAAAATGCTTTAACATATAAAATATGCATCAAATCTGTAAGGTATGGTTCACAACAATAGCAAGTTTTACAAAGATAAATTATTGCAACATACAGAGTTTTGCATGTTTTACATATGGCAAACAAACAACGAAAAAGATCAGCCATTTACAATACATGAGGAAATAACCAGATTATTGCCAAGCATTCCTTTAACCCAAGTAAAACAAGCACGCACTGGAAAAAATTTGATATCCTTGGTTCAGAGTTCATCAAGTTGACAAGCTGCTGTATATTCGCTTCAAACTAGGACATGCTACACGTAACATACCCATGCCCATTGAGCATATCTGTGAAGCACCATAAAGTATATAAGAAATAGTTTAAGAACATGACTAGAAGGTTAATGATTTACTAAATTTACTAAAAGCATCTAACACTGAAGGAATATAAAAAATTGAGTTTCACCTTTGGACAGAAACGAACATCAAGAGTCTCCAGCATGGGGCATTTTGATATAGCAGCTTCAAGAACTTCCGCATCAATATTGCAAGACTAAAGAGCCAAAATTACCAAACCGCAAAATATCAATAAAACAAATTGATGAAGGGAGTTGCAAGAACTTGATTTTTATTTGGACTGACATCCCAAGACAACACACATTCGTATTTTACAAATGCTGCATTTCTGGTGGAGGATAAAAAAAAATCCCAAATCTGAACATTTATCCTTAAAAAAGACTCATGTTATCCATTAGAGCTTACCAGAAGCCTTAAAGTATCGGCTTGAAAAAACCAAGCAACCCAAGGCAAGAGAATGAAGCAAACTTGTGCTGAATAATAATTACAAAGGGAATATTTTATACCAAACATTTCAATTAAATTCACTTAGTAAGATGACAAGTGAGGAATGTTGTAATGCAAAATAGCCAACATATGACATAGTATATTATAAAGCATATCTAGATAACAATATGTGGTACCAACAAAGCATCAATACTCAATTTAACACAACTGCATCAGATTAAAATTAATAGGGAAAACAAATACCTGAAGAAATAGACTGGTCAATCTCGGACAAGCTAACTTCAAAATTTCCAAAGAGGAACAATTGCTGAGCATAGAAGTTAAAGTATTATCAGATCTGATATGAGAAGGATAGAAACCAACCTAGATTTATTAGAGAGCCAATCATACCTTAAATTAAGAAAGCACAAGTTGAGACAAGTAACATCAACCTCCTTCAAATTTGCAGAGAGTGAAAGGTTTAAAAATAATAAATGGAAACAATTTGGAATGAAAACCCTCCTAATATTTGGACATCCCACACAGTTGAGGTTCTGCAGTAAGCGGGTGGACTGCTCACTTGATTCAGCAACATTCTCATGGGATCTTGCACCAGATGGGGTGTCAACAGCAGCTGACCCGTCAATCTGCCCACAACTACGTCTACAACCCCAATTCAAATCATGCATATTCACACATCCATTTAAGCTTACATGTGTGAGATTTGTGCAGCAAGCAAGAAGCTCCTCTATGGCAGACTGACAGAGAGTTCCATAAGACAAGTCTAACTCCTGAAGTGCTGGTAAAGCACCTCCTTTGTAAAGTGGTTCAAGTGATGTGTCAGCGAGATATTTGCATGCCTGCAACTTCAAAACCTTCATGAAACAGCAGAAAAGCAGCAATATCAGAAAAGGTGAAGACAACAATTATGTAAAATGCTGAATACATAAAAAGGTGGAAAGAAAGAGACACTGAATAACTAAAAGGTTAAACTACATATTAGGCAATTCTTACCTTTAGTTTCGAACAAGACTCAAAAACAGGATGCAAGTTCACCAAGAAAGTGTATGATAAGTCAAGAACAGTTAAGTTTGGAAGCCAATGCAGAGAATGGAGTCCATCCAAACCAACTGATAAGCAAGACATCAATATTAATGATTCAATTAGTGGGCATGAAGCAGTGGTTGTGGACAAGTACTCATCTGTTAGTTGGCTGTAATTCCAAACAAAAAATGTCAGTTGGGAATTTGACATACAAGGAGTACACCTAAGAAAATAACAAACACAACAAACCTGCAAAAGGAAGCATCCAGAGATGTTAGGAGTGGACAGTTAATGAATCCTTCAGATAGTAAGCCACACCCTTTCAATTCAAGTGAAACCATAAATGGCGCTTCAATGCTGAGCATGCTCAATTTTGGGCATATTCCTAAATTGAGTGACACAAGACCGACCTGAGAAACAAGTGAAGAAAAGAAAGTGCTTAGCCTCTGGCAATAGTAAATCAGACTGATAAAAATTCAACTCCTAGAGCTTATTTCATACACCTAGATCATAGCATTTAACGCAACAGTGGTACAGCACCCTACCACTGCCATAAGATAAGGGCAGAAACCCAGATGTCTTGCATGGCAAAATATATTTTTCTTAAAGAATGGGGACAGCAAAATACACGAGCGGAAAACTTCATTCTAATATTTCGTAACCTCAATTATATATTTAATCATGTTTGCCAATTGTTCAAATCAAAAAGCACAAAAAAGAATTCAAAAGTGTGTTTGTCTAACAACCAAGGCAATGGTGTAAAATGGTGTCAGAAAGAGAGAAATAAGAAGAGAAGAGTGAGAATGTAATAGATGTGATTGATGATGTGATATAAAAGGAAGAAAAAGATAGGAAGCGCGATAAGGTGTAAAGGGTGATGTAAGAGAAAAAGTAGTAGAAATATAAGGGTCAAAAAGAATTAAGAAGATCCATCTCATGCAAAACATAATATAAAGCACCTAATAAATCAATACCACTTACAGGACAAAATGATGCTCTTTCCAAATGATCACAACCATCCAAAACAACTTTCTGAAGATTAGGGCATTCGAGCTCAAGATTAGTTATTGGGCAACCACCAAGGGAAAGACTGACTAAAGAGGTACTGATGAATCGAACTGATGTCAAACTCTGATTTCATCCAAACACCATAGGTTAGTCACATATTAAAAATAATACGAAAAACAATAGTAATCAGTAATAACTTCATGGGGCAAATTTTCAACTTAAAGTTCATAATATGTAATTATGTATAATTATTGAATTAAATAACATGACATCTAAAATATATAAGCAAATTCACAATATATAATCCATGACATCTGTTAGTCCATAGTCCATACTACTAGCATATAGGTCATGCATAAGCAAATTCAGGAAAGTGAACCCAACAAATGGCAAACACGAGCATATAAAATACCTCACAATTATCAAGAACTAATAATTTCAACATTGGGCATCCTCCACCATCACTAAAAACATTACATACAGAGTTTGTCAAAGATTCACACTCGGAGAGATCCACTTCCAGTAAAGATTGGCATTGCAGAGATAACGTGGTTAAGCTGCCCTGCTTTGGCATTGCTAATTTCTGCGTTTCCACAAAGTCCATCTTTTAGGCTTCTAAAGCATACATGAGTATGGGATCGAAAAATGATAGAAAATTACAACATACTTGAAGTGAATTTGAAGTGATGTTGATACTCTGGAGCGCAGGGCAGTTCGACACCAGCATGGAAGAAAGCATTATAGCCCTCAAGTTCAAATCAGCAAGTCTGCCAAGGAAAATAATTTAAAAAAGAAATTAGAAAAGAGACAACTTAAGAACTGTGATATGATGTGTAATGAAGCATGCAACAGAGATGAAAATATATTAAATTTCTGGGGAGGAAAATGGGGTTGAGACATACTTGCGGCAGTGTACCAATCTAATATTCTGCAAATGTGGAAGATCCAAAGACACTGAAGTCAATAGGCTACAATTATAAAGCTCCAAAACCTGCAATAGGAGTGACATCATTTACTCTTAAGTACATAAGAATTCAGACTAATAATTAATATAGGACAAATTGCACACCTCCAACAGAGAACTATTTGATATTGCAGCTATTGATGCTGAAGTGATGCCCTCACAACTGTGAAGCTTAAGAACCGTCAACATGGGCAATCTAACAGACTTCAAAGAGGAAACAAGCATGTCAAACAAATGCAGATTGAACATACACAGTTAAGGGGTTATAAACTCAGCACATACCTCCAAGGATATGTTTGGGCAGTAAGATGCATCAAGGAAACTAAGGTTAGCACAAGTCCGGGATATTTCACGTAGTGTCTCATCACTAACACATGAACAATTAGACATGTTCAAAGACACTAATTGTGGGCATGAAGTTGCAGCTAAGCGAATTGCAGAATCAGGAAATTTGTGGCAAGAGCCTATGTCAAGTTTGCGCAAAAGAGGGCAGTTAAGAACAGCCTGTACCATGTTACTGCGCTTTAATGACATAGTTTTAAGTTGTGGGCACCTGAAAGGATAAACACTCACATTTTAGCTCATTGATAAAGAAACAGCTAGATGTTGGCTAAGCATCAAAACATTTACCTGACTGTTATACGCATCACACGGCATTTTTGAAATTTAAGATGACATAACATGTCATGATCAATAGGTATCTCCTGAATACCACCACCAAGTGTAGCATCACATATTCTCAGTTTTTTCAACGTAGGACAATCGGCCAAAGCATGGAAAAAACTATCATCTATATGCCCTCTTCCCATTTTTAAAACTTCAAGATTTCTGAAAATTAGGGTACAGAATCAGCTGGAGCAACAGATAATACAATTGACTAATGATGACATAAATTCCAGAGGCTACCTACCTTAACGAAGAGATAGCCTTCATAGCAAGCAGGTAAACATCTTGACCAGCTATGCTCACTGATGTTGCATTAGGATAACGCCTACACATGTCCTCAACTGTAAATACAAAAAGCTTGAAATCAGCAAAATTTAAGGACGGAAAAAACATAGTACAAAGGATAACGGAAGCAGGTCTTCTAAAGGGGGCCCAAATCATAATTTCCAGTAACCACAGTTAAATTTTAAAAGGTTTGCTGCAACAATATTTTTTTTTTTTTATGAACACTGATTTACTATAACATAAGTATTTGGGCTCACATTGTGCAACAGATATGCTCCGGTTTTCAAAATTCAAACTCTTCCAAAAATCTTCATGAGAACTAGCAGTTCGCCACTGCTTACAGACCGTGGCCGCTTTGCAGAGATTGGTGTGATCCAAAAATGAGAAAACCTAATAAATTACACAGGTAGTGTTAAGAGGGATTTAAAATCATTACTAGCAATCAGAAGCACAATTCAATTAAAAGGGAAACAAAGAGCACAAAAATGATTCTTTTCCCAAAGCCATACCATATGCAACAAGTCATCGGAAAAATCCATCGTGACCTTTCCTTCTTCGGCATCTGACATGTCAGCGCCATCCCCTTCGCTGTCTTTGACACTGCTTGAATTGAATTTATTCTCCTTACCGGTAGACATCATCGCCAAATCACCATGATAAGTATCTTTATCATTGGTAGGTCGAAGAGGTGAGCCTTGAAAAAGATCATCATCATCGTAAGCAGGTACTCCATATGTCCCGGGATTTGAAGACGTAGCTGCAGTTTCACGATGAATGACACTGCAAAACACAGCGATACATCATTATACAATATCCTACAGATGAACATAAATTTCGAGATTATAAAGAAACCCTAGCAATTTATCAAATGCCACCGAAGTTTCGCAATGAAAGCAACTGCAAAACACAATCATACATCGTTTTATAATACTATCACAGATTTGCAGTTACCACTTCGCAAGTGAACAACAATTTTGAGTTTGTAACAAAACCCAAGAAATTCATAAAATGCCACCGAAACTCTTGAATATTAAATTTAAAGAAAAAAAAAATAAAAATGCAAAGAATCAAGAGCAGAGTTGGTGTGACAAAATCTCACAGGAAATCATTCGGATTAACTCTGGCGCGCTTGTGATGAGATTCACGAGCATCGTCGGTGACGGCGGCGGCAGCGGAAGCGGAGCTACTCTCTCCGTTGGAGCGGCGACGGATGGAGCAAGAGATTAAGTGACTTGGCGTATCCGTTTCACTATCAAGAAACGTCATCCAATCATCGTCGTTCAAATTATCGTTCCCCGAAACGTCTCTGTCGTCCATTGTCTCGGGAACAAAGCTTCAGGTTCAGCTTAGGTCTCTCGATCCAAGTCGAGAGAAAATGAAACCGAAGAAGAAGAAGAAGAAGAAGAAGAAGGAATTGAAGGAGTTTGTGGGAGAGAGAATGGAAGAAATGAAGATCAGAAAGAGAGAGAGGTTTGAAAGGATCGGATCTCGGGATCTGCTTTGTTGAGATTTTTGGTTTCTCAGGAAATGATGATGAATTGATGATGATGATAGGGTGGGTGCTTTTTTGGTGCGGAAAGGGGATGAATTGTGAGAGTGTGTGTGTGTGGGAGAACAGAGATGAGAACGACGGCGTTTTTGAACTTTACCACTAGTACTACATTGAATTTATATTATTTTTATTTTCTTTTTTCTCTTTGTGAAATGTGGGGTGTTCATTTTTGAAATTGGGGTGCAGTGGTTCTTGTCTCTTTTCCCCTCTACATAGTGCTGGGAACAGGGACGAAAAGGATCACGCCTTCAACTGCCATCTACTCCTACTATTTATTTATACTCCACATACAATACATTATTAGTGCTCCGGAACTTCATGATCCAAGATAATTATCAGTCATCATCACTTATTATTTATTTTTAAATTTTTTTAATATAATGAACGGTTAAGATGAGATCGAACTACCATGATTAAAGACAAACTAATACTAATATACTTCCTCCTTCGTTTTTTATTATTTGTCTTTTTTTCTTAAATTGTTATTTTTTATTTATATTTTTAGATTTTAAGAAAATCATTAATGTTATTTTTCATATTTAACTATATTCAATATATTTTGATTTACGTAAGTAATGAATACTAATAATTATAACAAAAATTGTATAGTTGGAAAAAACATGATTAATATATTAGAAATCTAAGCAACTACTATTACATTTCTAAAAGGATATGTTTTTTATAACAGAACAGATAAATATATATACAATATAAGATAAAATAACTAAAATTAAGTTTATTAAAGAAGTTAGTTGATTATATATAACATCGGAAATAAAACAAAAACTAAAGGAAATTGCAAGTTTCACTTCCTATAAAAATTTTAAGAAAATAACATTAAGAATAAAACAAAATTTAAGAAGATTAATTAACTTTTTTTTTATATATTTTACACCAAAATAAATATGTTTTTTTTTCTTACTATGTTATAAATTGGAGAAATCAGTCCACCAGTAATTACTATTTTATTTTACTTTTTATTTTTATTTATTTACTTATAAAATCTTATCTTTGACAGTATAATAAATTTGGGTTTTGAAATATTTTTTACATTTTATTTTCTTTCATTCTATTTGCTGTTCGCATCTAATGCTGACAATTTTTTTTCTTTCTTTTAATACAATTTACTTTTTTTTTTAATAAATTTGAGATTAATGGATATGTATTGATGGTGTAAAATTTTTTACATTGTCGATTCATCATCCACCAATCATTTGTATTATTTTTAACTAAAAGTCAACAGTCATAAACACGTGGATGATGAATGATACACTGATTGTATAAAAAAACTTTATACGGTCAGTGCACAAACTATTTTCTTACTAAATTTTTATACTAGAAAAACTTTATTTATAAATGAATTTTTATTAAATCTGTAATTATTTAATACTTTCTTTGTCCCATGTCTTGGAAAAAAATGTAAAAAATTTTATCCCAAATTAAAGTAAAAATAATAAATGAAAAAAATTTAAAATTATATATTACTACTATATTCATGATTTAGTAAGTAAAAAAAGACAAATTTAATTAAAAAAAAGTTATGATGATTCATTAGTTTTTAAAGTCTTATTGTTACATTCGATTCTCTAAATATTTACAAAAAATAAGTATAAAATGTAATAATTTTAATAATATGGAAATTAGTATAGAATTAATTCGTAATTAATAAATAAATCATGCATTACATTTAAAAAATTATTTTTATTGCCTACTCTAACTTTTAGAAAAATAACGGACAAAGGGAGTATATTTGAATTTTTAACTTTTGAAAAAAAAAATTGGCTACAAAGATTTATTCATTAATAGAATATAATGAATATAAATTAATGAAAGAGATTGTATACTAAATATATTTATATCGTATTGAAATGATATTACTGAATTTATTTTTTAGTTTGGTGTAATTATATGGAATTAATAGATTTTTGTCTAAATATTAATATTTATAATAATTAATAATATAAAGAAATTATTACTTTAAGGGTTCATTTGGCGGTGGAATTGAGCATGAAGTTGGTATTGGAGTTTGGATTTAGAATTCTGGTGTTTGACTGTGCACTTGGAATCAATTCTATGAAATTACATTATAACTAAAAATGTAGAAACTCAATTATTATCTCGGAATTACAATTTCATACTTTACAGAATTGAGTGTCATGAGTCCATAAACAAAACACACTACATCTCCACCGTAGAGATGACAATGCCGGCTACCCGGTCGGGTTCGGGTTCGGGCTCGAGCCATAATTGGGTTGAGGCAAAAATGCCTAGATGAAATTTGGGCAAAAAACATTTAGCTAAACCCAGTGGCGGGCCGGGCAAGATTTGTAGGTGTTATTAGGGGATTGTTCTTTAGTCTGGCTAGTTTTGGTTTTATTAAAGCGAGAAAAAAAAGTCCGAGATATATTTGGGTCTTATTTTAAGAGTCTAAACCAGCCTTTTGTTGGGCTTGTGTAGGCCAGCCCAATTGGACTGGGCTTTTTTGCCGTTTCTAGCTAGTTCACCCCAATGTTTCATCTCTTCCTCTTCTCTACTATAGGAATTTTCTTGTATTCATTACTCTCTTTTCCATTCCCCTCAATTATGCATCACCACTAGAATATATGATTTTTGGTAGCAAACCATCACAATGTCTCCATAACACAAGCGATGGTTGTGACACACAAAAAAGGTTAATGTTGCGACTAGCATTGGCAAGATGGGCAGGCGGGCATGGCCAGCGCCTACACTTGGCCCGCAAAAAATGTCCATCCGTAAAAATAATTAGGGCCTAAAAATTAGGTCTGTCCACCCTAAGTGCAGGCAGGGCAGGCCCGTATTATATAAAAAAAAAAAGTTTGCGGGCGGCCTGCCCGCAAACCGGTGCCAAATGTTAGTGTCACATAAGGTAGTTTTCTTTTTTTTTTTTTAATATTTAAGCCCACCGCCTGCGAAAAATAACAGGTGGGGCGGGCGAGCGTGAATTAATTTTTTTTGCCAAAACTTATGCCCTGTTCGCAAAAAATTGTGGGCGGAGCCCGCGGCCAAAGCCCGTTTTGCCAATGCAGGTTGTGACCCACACAAATGGTGACGATACGAGGCACAAACAATATAATATAATTAATTTAATTTTTGAATTTTACATCTTATGCCCATACAATATAATTCGATATTGAGCATGGAATTCAAAATCTACGTTCTAAATATTTATTCAAACCAAACATACACTCATAATTCCAACTCAATTTAAATTCCGACGAAATTAGAAATGGAATTACAGTTATGGAATTACAATTCCAAACTGTAATTCCAATTCCGCGCGTCAAACGGACACTAACAAATTTGATATAATTTAATATAATTAATTTAAATTTAAATTTATAAAACTACATAATGGTAATTTATTTGTTGTTGAATTTTTAAATATCAATACGATTAATTTGATGGTTTCAAAAAATAAAAATTTAACTCATTCAAAACCAGATGAAGGAAGCAATTTGGACTATCCGATCAGGTTTGGATCAGTCCACGTTGATTTTGGATTTACCCCCTTTGGATTTGGGTCGTGAAAAAGGTCTTTATGAATTTGAGTCAAAAATCAACTTATTAAACCCAGTATCGAATCACCTTTTTAACTAGGGAGGGTCGAGTTTTTAAGTGATGTTAGCACGTCGATCCAAAATTTAACAGGTTTATAACATGTTTGGTTTTGCGGTCAGTTAGTCCATAATCAATTCTAAAATGCCAACGCTACTAACAGTTGTTTATGCTCCAACATGATTTTGGGACAAAATTGATTTTTTAACCCCTAACCAAACATACTATTGGTCTTTATTAAAGCGAGACCAGAAGGCGAGGGATATATTGGATTCTTATTTTAAGAATTTAAGTCCACCTATTTAGATCTTGGAATACAAAGCCTATAAACTGGATTCTGAACCTCATTTTTAATATATGAAATTTTGATATTTCCCCATCGAAAAAACTAGCATCTGATAGAATTTCATTGGAAAATTCATTTTTTCAACTGAATCCTCGATGGAATATGCATTTTTTTCGATGTAGCTTAGTCGGAAAAATACACTTATGTGAAACGCTATTTTTTTTTTTTTGAAAAGGGGGTATGCGAAAAAAATTTCTGAAACCCCAAGTCAGAAAAAAAAAAGAAAAATAGAATTTGTGATCCAATTTGATGGGTTTATATTCTAAAACTCACTTATTTATCCCACTTCCAAAAATACTATACTACATTATGTTAACACACACAAAAAATAAAATTGAAAAAAGAAAAAACATAACACGAACATCATTCATACATATTAATCTAACTTCCTTAATATATAAACCCTACTAAACAAAACTGCAAAGTAAACGGAGCTTTAAAAACCAGGCAAGCTAGTTAATTGCACAAAAAAAATATCAATAAGAATAAGAATATACTCCATGCATCCACTTAATTATAAACCATTGCACTACTCCATGCATGCATCCACTTAATTAGAAATTAGTACCAAACATACACACTTATTTGCAGGACTGTACTTAAATGCGGCGAATAATAATGGGAGCTCCATGTTTTGGCCGAAGAGTAATAAAAGAACTTGGAGCATGAGCATAAGAGGGTGAGAGCTTGAATGAGAAATGTTGGAGAACCATAGCTAGAGCCATCTTTGCTTCTAACATGGCAAAGTTTTGTCCGGGACATATTCTTGGACCCCAACTAAAGGGATAGAAAGCAATTTGATCCTTTGAAGCTTTTGAAGCCCCTTCAGCAAATCTCATTGGGTTGAACTCTTCTGGTTTCCCCCAGTAGCTGGAATCATAATGAAGAAGTAACAAAGGTAAAATAATCTCAACCCCACCGGGGATGGATATGTTTCCTACCCTTGTTTCACACGAAGTGTATCTTGAAATAAAAGTTAGAGGTGGATATAATCTCAAAACTTCATAAAAAATCATTGTCACCTGCAAATTGAAATGTATTTCTCAAGTTTTGGGTTCAAACTTATAAACTAGTATTTAGAACAAGATTTTAATTTTAAGGCTTAAATATATTTTTTGTCTATGTAAATGTAATGAATTTTGGTTTTAATTTTTAATAGTGACTTGTCAACATTACAATTTAGTCACGTCAACTGTTGATGAAACACGTGTCACATGTTGGGTTAAACATGTCATCACTAAAGACCAAAATCAAAGTTTTGATAAATAGAAGGACCAATAAAATAAAATAAAATAAAATATAGAATCTGAAATAAAAATTTAGTAGATTTACAAAAACTAAAAACATATCTAAACCTAGCTAATTTTAATGCATCAGTTTATTAACATTATTGACCAATTATATACCATCCCAGTATGTCAAAGATTTTTAATTATATGATGGTAGATAATCAAATTTGAATTTAGTGATATTGAGATTTTGATGACTATACACTAATGTGAAACACAATTGACTAATAATGAATTTATTGGACCCGTTTCTAATTTGATTTGTTTTGTGATTGGTCAATGCCGCCATTGCTCAATTATTATAATTGATTAAATTGAGATCAACATTGATCAATTGTGTTTCATATTAGACTAAAGTCACCTAACTCATCAAAACTTCAAAATTTAATTCAAACTCTTACTTGAATATTGAATATAGAGGTGTTAAATTAAAATAAAAATTAATAATAATAATAAAGTATTAACTTAGTTTCTAATGTTTTTTCGTTGTAACAATTTAGTCCCTAAAATTTATAAATACACATCTAATCCCTTAAGATTTTCGGATGTATCAATTTGGTCCCTCAAGATTTTCTTCCATATGAACTTGGTCCCTCATGTTTTAAGGATCCAATTGGTACATTCGAAATCTTGAGGGACCAAATCGGTAGATCTGAAAATCTTGAGGAACTAAATGTGTATTTATAAATTTTCAAAGATTAAGTTAATACTTAAAAAAAACAACAGGGACTAAGTTGGTACTTAAAAAAAAATTGATGCCATCATCAAATTTACTTCTTCTGTTTGATTATGTAAACTTACAATCTTAAGGCGATTTATGGATTCAAAGTCGGGTGCTGTTTTGCCAAAAATCTCTAACACCTCCACTCTTGCCTTTTCTTGCCAATCAGGATGCATAGATAAAACGACCATAGTCCATGTAAGCAGGTTGGCTGTGGTCACATAGCCAGCTAAGTAGAACAACTTGCATTCCTCAATCACATCCTCAATTGTTAGAGAAGTTCCTAGTTCTTTACATAGCAAGCTTAATAAGTCATGCCCTTCTAATTTACCCTCTTTCATTGCTTGCTCTTTCTTCTCAATCATGTCCCGTAATATAGATTTGATTTGAACGTCTAGGTAGTACCGACGCTTGTTCTTCTTGGTTGGTATGAACCTAGTTTCACAATTAAAAGTTAAAACAATCATAAGAGGAGGGATACTCAAGGGGAGATCAAAACTTAATTTGTACTATTACAAAAGTGGGTCAGTCTCCCTGTTACCTTCTTGTGATTGGTTAACAAATATATTAACTTATTAATTTTTTTTAAGAAAACTTATTGGATATTGAAATTGTGTAATTATAAATTTTTAACCAACTATTTTTGTGGTAGGTGATGTTCTCCGACCATATGCCCCCATGCGACCTTTTGAAGCTTATAAATACGTAGTTCAAAAAATGTTATTCCATTTAAAAAAAAAAAGTTATATATTGGTTATGGCCGACCGTATCCGTAGACTTGTGCAACACGGTGGTGATGATGATAAACTGATAATAATAATAATAATTCCTATAATTATCACATGATGTATGTATTTTTGTATATAAAAAGAGAGAATTAAAACCGACATTTAGTGTGTTTGTTTTTATAAATTATTGATTTCGATTTTTGCTATATGTATGAAAAAAAAAATTGTTAGTAAAAACAAATTCTATTTTAATAATTTCTATATCTCAAAAAAAAAATCGGTTATTGATTGAAAAATATTTTTGATGCAAAAAAAAACCATTGACTTACATATATGATAAAACTAAAATGGTTCAACCTAACGAATTTTTTATTTTATTATTTTTTTAAATGACCTAACAAATATTTTTTATCGAGTACCCAAATGATGCTTTTTTTAGAGAGTACCCAAATGATGTTATATGCTTGCTTATAAAAAAAAATGAGAAAATAGAGAATGCATTATACCATCAGCGCATCATTTATTATTCATCTGTTTATGATTTTTGACTTTTAAATTAAAGTAATACAAATGAATGGTGGATGATGGACTGATAGTGTAAAAAAATTTACATCGTCAGTGCATACTCATTAATCTAAAAAAAATTGATGTTATATACTTGATAGATCTAAATAGTTTCCCAAAATATTTGTGAAGCCTAAGTTTTTAAAAAAATGATAATAAAGCTATTTTCACAATCATTTTAGTGACACCACTTGGCTGAAATAAGAAGATGTTTATTTTAGAAACAACAAAAGACAATTAGTAGATGGGTTCGTTATCTGTCATGACTATAGAAAAAACTTTGTTGATAGAGATGAAACCCACTTAGGTGATCTTTACGCCTCGAAGAACATTGGTCTTCGACTAACAATTGGAGAATACCCTTAGTGCAAAAAAAAAAAAGGCAATTAGTGGATTATAGTAGAAGATTTGGATTTTGATTTTCTTACCCCGATGATAAAGGGGTAAAAATAATATATTTGCACCGGAAAATTAAGTATTAACAACTTAAAAATAATTTGTTTTCTTTTTCCTTTTTGACTATTTAACCTCAACCCATGACTGCGGATAAGCAAACAAGCAAACCCTTCGAATTTAGGTATAAAGACTAGTGCAATAAAAAAAATCATGTGATGAACATTATTTAAAATTGGTTTAAATATAATTGGTTATTATAAACGTTGACATATTTGAAATTTGTTTTTCCAATTTTTTTTTGGATTTTAGTATATGTTTTTTCATTTCGTTTTGGTTTTAGACCCATCGTCAAATATGGTTTAAGATAGTAACAGAAATATATTGTTGATTTTGGTCTCTATACTTTCACTGTCCTAAGGTTATAGTCCTTATAATATTAGTAGGTATAGGTTTTGGTCCTTGTCCCGTTAGACTATTTCAACATTTCTTGTTCATAGTTGATGATATAAAACAAATCCAAAACGAAATATAAAGTAGATATTAAAACCCAAAGAAGAATATAAAAACTAATTTAAAACAGTTCAATAATTATAGGATCAATTTAATTTTTAAATTTTTAAAAATTTTATGAGGCTACTATCCTCTAAAACATTCATATTCTGTACAAATTTATCATTTTCACTGCCATCTTTAGCCCAAATCTCAGTAACAACTTTAAGCAATAAAACAAAGATCTTATATGCGTGTCACCTGAAACCTGGGATATAGATGCTGTTCAAGGCTTCAATCGCCAAGATAGTTTGCTCCTTTTGGAGTTCGAAAATTTTCTTTCCTTCCTGGTAGCTGCTTCCGAAGGCAGTTCGAGCAATGACATCACCGGTGAGAACGTTGAATTCTGAAGCAACGTCTATTTCACAAGATCCTTGGGTTTTCACTAATTTTTGCCACCTCTCAATCATGTCGTAACAGCTTGTTGAAAATGCCGGCACCATTGCCTATATTATTTCACCTTATAGCATATTAGTTACTTTGATTAAGAAAAACTCCCTTTGACCCTTTCATCCTAAATGATGATTTTGAATAAATTAGTTATTTCTTTTTTTAAATATTTTATTCACTCATTAGTTTGAATTATTATCATAAAAACAATTTAGAAAAATTACATCAATTATTAATTAGTTCAATATCATTAATAATATTAATTAACTTCTTTCATTTTTGAGAAATTCAAAAAAGACATATATTAAGAATCCAAGGGAATAATATACTTTTTTTTTAATATACTTATATCATAACATTATTTTATTTTTTTGTTTTTCAAGATATTCATCCTTACAACTAGGTGACTAATTATTTTGACATTGTCAGAATCCTTTCGGGGCAGTCTCCCAGCGACATTCGCAAGAGTTGAGGTTCGAACCCCCAACCACTTGCTTAAGTAGTAACAGATCCCTTATCATTTTTGTGCTAACTGCTAACATTATTTTCTATATTAATTAAAAGTAATTTAAAATGTGAAGGATTAAAATGCAATATAATAAAATTGGATTCTTTAATAAAAAAATATGTTGAGGTGGCGCCTTTTTATTGGTTAAGGTTCGACAGCACCGAAACTTACTCTTTTTTGCGATGGCACCAAAGAAACACTCATAAAAATGATATTTATATGGCACACGGCAATTTTTTTGATAATTTTTTATTATATAAAGCAAACTATCAATAATATGTACTTTTGATTTTATAAAGTCAAAAGTTGACGTGCCTAGCAGCTAGAGAATATTACCTTCAACTTGTCAAGGAGGAATGCAGATGTTACTACCCTTCTGCGTGTAGACCATGCTTGGCCATCCAGTGAGGACAATCCCTTTGTTAGAAGAGAAATTAGGGGGCTGCGTGGTGGCTTCACAAGGTGACCATTCTTATTTGTTAAAATCAACCTCATAAGCTCTGCCTTCCCTATTATCAGTCTTGGTGTTCTTCCAAACCAACATAATGAAACTTTCCCTGCACAACAAGAATAATAATATAAGATCTAAGAACTAGGGGAATCAGTAATTTTGATTTTGGCCTTTTTGTTAGACACCATTAATTAAGAAAGGGCAACCATATTAAAATAAGTAATGATATACATATACTTTTTTTCCTACACCACTTTTTTAATAAGCATACATAAATCAAAAGATTTATATATGTGCTTCAGAAACAACATTGATAAAAAATCCAGGTATGAAAAATGGTTTTGAGAAAAACGTGTAACATAATTATTCTCCTATCAAAATATCATATATATTTAATTTCCTATTTCAATTCCTTTTGGTTTTTGGTAAATTAAATTTTATTGCATACTATATAAATAAACTAGCTTACCATATTGCTGAACCATTTTGTGATAGAAAGGCATAACTCTAGGGATGATTTGGTGGTTAAGGGTGATAGGTATTGAAGAACCCTGTTGGGCAGAGTTCTTCATCTCTGAGATGTCCCCTGTAAAAGGCTTGAAGGATGTACCTCTGATCCCTTGCTGTCTTAATAATTTCTCTATGCTTCTTGGTCTCCACCAAAAATTTTGGACAAGTTTAATCATGACATAGGAAGCTAGAAAAACCAAAGAGGCGGTGATGGTTTTGAAGATGTAATCCTCCATGTTCAAAACAAGTGCAAAGGAAACAAAGTGAGTGTTTGTATTAGAGAGAAAAGAAGATCAGACTGCAGCTATAGAGGGAAAGAAGCCACGTGAAGATTGATATATACTCAAGTTGGATAAAATCAAGATTATGGTGAGTGGAATCAAGACGGTTCTATTTATTCAAAAATGAAAAAAAAAACAAAAAAAAAAAAATGGCAACTGCTAAGGTATCTTATTTAAAAATTTCAAAACAAATAACTTTTTTTTTTTTAAAGATATACTCATTTTAAAAAAATATTTTTCTTATAAAACTAGTGATTGATATAGGGTCAAATATTTAAGAAAATTCCCCTAATAATATTTTGGGAATTACTTCCATATACAACCTAATTTTGGGTTGTTGCTATGTAATCTTACGTTAGATCAATGATATTTTGTCACCTAACAAACAACTGCCAAGTCATTATTTAAAAAGTCAAAATTACATATTAGGTGACAAAGTATCATTGATCAAATATATGATTGCGTAACAACAATCCAAAATTAGGTTACATAGTAGAAATATTCTAATATTTTTCCCTCAAAATACATGTTTAGAGTTTAGACCATTGCATGTAGATTAAGCACTGCATTGGTTTAGATTTTAGAGTTTAGACCATTGCATTGGTTTGATATTCCCTTTGAAAAGTAAAAATTTTAATTTTAAAGATTGCTAAATAAATAGAATATCCCTTCTTAATTAGAACCTCCCCCCTAAATACCTAATGCATATGTGCCGGCCGTCTTAAGTCAAACAATTTATTTAATAATTGCAAATAATGCACTCAATGACAAAGGCTTAAAGAGTAGTTTATGTCATGTGACACTAAAAGTCCACTTAAAAAATCAGCTCACTTGTAAAATTGGTTATCTATATTCTATATTCTATATTATAATAAAAGAGACCATCGGGTCAGTACCGGGCGGGAAAGTGGCAGTCCGCCAAAACAACCCACCTCACTTCATCTATACTAGTACCTTTGCCCGTGTGATGCCCGGACCGGTGTTTGTTTGGGTTTTGTTAATTGAATAATGGGGAAAATTAAGTGTATATTAAAAATTTGAATATGGTAACATGATATTGTCAAAATTGTGTTCATAAAATTCCAAGTCTTATTAAAGATTCAAGTTCAAATTTTGAAAAACGTCCTTTCCCTTTTTTCCAAGTCTTGTTTGTTGTTCCCTGTTTCCTTACGTCATTGTCTCACACTCATAGTCGTGCTCGTTTCAACAAACTTGTTCCTGAATACTTTATCTTTAAAAATCTAAACTTTAAATCTTTTATTTTTTTCTAAAATTGAAAATTGTAAAAAGAATCCAGATTCCTCCGTTTCATATTCAAGGACCTTGGTATTGTTTGCTTTTGTTATTAGTTACTCCGATTACTTCACCCATTTTCAAAAAGTAGTGTGTTTCAATGCTCATTTAATGTACTCTGCATTTTACAATGGCTTGCTGATCTTTTTTTTCTGCTGTAATGAACCTTGTCCACATATCAATTTAAGGACCTCAAATTTGTTACAGTAACTTATTTGTCTGCAGAAAGAGTTTCAACTATCAGTTATGGTTTGTAGTAAAATTCGTAGTGGTGGAAGAGTGAGTTAATTGAACTGAACATGTATTAGTATTCTTTTATTTTATAAAAATGCAATTGTAGTTTCAATATAATATAGTTCCTAAGAAATAAATTCAAATATTGAATGAAAGTAATAGTTCAGATCATAGAGTTGTGGTAAGAAAAAGTGGTCTGATCATTAGAAATCATTCATACACAAAGCAAGACCACAAATCTAAGACTATTCATAGACATACAAATCTCAGACCATTAACAATTTTTGTTCTTCTCTTTTACATACAAAGTTCTCCTGAATCAAAACTAATGAGCCCTGCAGGTCACTACTAATAGAGGCAACTAACTGATATCCATGATAATTAATCCTTTCTTCCTGTCAGGACTTTGATGATCATACATGAAAGAATATATTTGCAGAAGAGCATTTAAGGATTAGGACAAAATAGAAGCTAAGAATATACATATTAAAACAAAAAAAAACTACTTGCTATTTTGTGAAAGTCCCTTCTCACCCAGCAAAATAAGATCAACATAGTGTTTACAGTCAATGGAATATTCGACAGGAAGTGAATTAGATTAGCAATATCGCATATTAAAAAAAAATTGTAATATCGCCCAAACATAACAAACTCTTGTCTCTCAAATGCTAATCAAGAGTAGTGTACATTAGATTCACCATAATGTCCTTAACATTAAAACCAAGCATTAATTCCAATAAATTATAATCTAAAATAACTAAGAAGTTTGATCCAATGAATGTATTCTATTAAACTGCAGCGTAAAGTTCAAAACTACTTTTCATCTCATTGCAAGTGCTGAATGTCTCCTAAGGTTGGTTTAGTTTCATGCCATATAATATTCAATCACTGCTCCTTTTCCTTGTTCGTTGTTTCTTCAGTTATAAAGCCTGGACAAATTGAATTCCTTTTCCTTTACACTCTGTAAAGTTACTCATCTGCACAATAATTGAATTGAGACCAAAGTTAGAACTTTCATTAACTTCCTCTAACTCTCATCTTTCAGTTTCTTCCATTCTTCTAACATAACATTCTACGCTTCTAATAAGATAACATATGTTCAATGGGTTCAATATCTAACATGCAGCATGAAAAATTGAACAAATTTTATATGCATCTTGCTCAATAATTGGAAAGAGAGTCATAAAAACAACCTTCCAATTACTTATTTAAATAAGGAAGACTTTAGTACTAAATTGTAAAGGACAAAACCAAGCAAAATTAACTTCATGAACTTAAATAGCAATTTCAAGAGAAAGAATCAAGCATAAGAGGAATTTTGAAGCATAACCAAAATAACATTTAGGCAAAATAAAAATAGAAACTTTAAACATATCTACACAAATAAGGCTTAGAATCTCACCTATTTTAAAGACACCATAGCAGAGATTCAAAAAAAAAAAACAGCAATAAAATCGAAATGGGTATAAATCAAAAAGACAGAAAGTGAAGATTGCAATATAAAAAATGCAACCTTTTTAGTTTGAGCAACATCTTTGAACCCTTCTTCTCTGCCTTCTTCTTTATCCTCTTCGAAGTTATCATCATCTTCATCTTCTTCATTGTCTTCTTAAACTTGCAAATAAATAGAAGAATTAGAAAAAGAACGAAAAAGAGAGAAAAAAAAAAAGAGATTCAAGCAGTAGCCCTAGTAGTAATAAAAATGATTCAATTAGATTGATAAACAATCAAAAAATTTTGACTTTGATTCTTCCTAAGAGCATGTATTATTCGCACGAAGAGATCAAAAATTCATGTATGTCAATAAACGAAAAAGGATGTGGAAAACAAAACCTTTATGCTGATAAATGGTAGCAAAGTGGTTGTTTATGCTCTGTCCATGGAGGTTAATAGAGAAGATAGAGGAAGGATGCAAAGATGAACAAAGAAAAGGAATGAATAGATATGAGAAAGTTTTTGTGGAAGGGAAAAACGTGTTTTCCTTTTTGTAGGAGTGAGCCCAAGCTTCGCTAAAAGCTTCTCGAAGAAGCTGAATATTGAAGGAAGTGAAGCTTCCTATTGAAGCTTTGGGATAAATCTCAATTTTTATTTTCAAAGCTAGTGGAAAAATGGATGGTGATCTATACTATATAAAAGCCAATGCACTACTGGAGATCGGGCATTTAACATCTGTTTTAAAACGCATTTCCTCTTATACTTATTTACAAGTTTGCCACCGCGTTTTCATTTTACATCTGTTTTCAAAAACAGATGTTAATTAGCCGATGTAAAATCTATTTTTTCTACTAGTGATGGGTCATCTACAGGCAAAAAACTCTCATCTATATACTAAGTGTCGATCTCACCCGAGTACTTATATGAGTACTTCTTTTTTCCTTTTTTTTTATTTTATAATACAACAGCAGCGTGGGTATCCCACAGGTGGGAAACCCACCGTGGGACCCACGCCAATACTCTTTAATTTTTTTTATTTTTTTTAATAAATATAATATATTAAAAAAATGTTTTGAGTTTTCTGTGCTCTTTTTGTGTACATGTTTTTGTTATTTGGATTGAACTTTTTTTATTATATGCTTCCTGACATAGGTAATGGTCCAAACAAGTAAAATATAAAACAAAGGTGCTTCTACCATGCACTGATTTTTCTTGCTTTGACAATTTTGTTTTATTTTAATAAATTTAATATAATAAAAAAAATATGCTTTCAGTTTCCTGTGTTCTTTTTATGTACATGATGATTTTTATTTGGATTTGAAATTTTTTATTATATACTTCCTCACACAAAGGTGCTTCTACCATGCAGCGATTTTTGGTGCTCCGACTCTTTTTTTTATTTTATTTTTTTTATAAATATAATATATTATATATTAATAAAAAAATATGCTTTGCGTCTTCTGTGTTCTTTTTATGTACATGTTTTTCTTATTTGGATTTAAATCTTTTTATTATATCCTTCCTGACACAGGTAATGGTCTGAACAAGTAAAATATGAAACGATGGTGCTTTTTTCATGCATCGATTTTTGGTGTTCCGGCTTTTTTTTTATTTTTTTAATAAATATAATATATTATATATTAATAAAAAAATATTTTATGGGTTTTTTGTGTTCTTTTTATGTACATGTTTTTGTTATTTGGATTTGAATTTTTTTTATTATATGCTTTCTGACATAGGCAATGGTTCGAACAAGTAAAATATAAAACAAGGGAGCTTCTACTATGCACCGGTTTTTGGTGTTCCGGGTTTTTTTTTTATTTTATTTTTTTAAATAAATCTAAAATATTAAAAAAATATGTTTTGGGTTTTCTGTATTCTTTTTATGTACATATTTTTGTTATTTTCATTTGAATTTTTTTATTTATTATATGTTTCCTGATACAGGTAATGATCCAAACAAGTAAAATATAAAACAAGAGTGCTTCGATCATGTTTTTGAGTTTTCTGTGTTTTATTTTATGTACATGTTTTTGTTATTTGGATTTGAAATTTTTTTATTATATGCTTCTTGACACAAGTAATGATTCAAACATGTAAAATTTAAAACAAAGGTGTTTCTACCATGCACCAGTTTTTGGTGATCCAACTCTTTTTTTATTTTATTTTTTTAATAAATATAATATATTAAAAAAATATGTTTTGAGTTCTCTGTGTTCTTTTTATGTACATGTTTTTGTTATTTGGATTTGAAATTTTTTTATTATATGCTTCTTGACACATGTAATGGTCCAAACAAGTAAAATATAAAACAAGGGTGCTTCTACCATGCACCAGTTTTTGGTGCTCCAACTCTTTTTTTTATTTTATTTTTTTAATAAATATAATATATTAAACAATATGTTTTTGGTTTTCTGTGTTTATTTTATGTACATGTTTTTGTTATTTGGATTTGTATTTTTTTATCATATACTTTCTGACACAGGTAATGATCCAAACAAGTAAAATATAAAACAAAGGTGCTTCTACCATGCATCAATTTTTGGTGCTCTAACTCTTTTTTTTTATTTTATTTTTCTAATAAATATAATATATTAAAAAAATATGCTTTGGGTTCTCTGTGTTTTTTTATGTACATGTTTTTGTTATTTGGATTTGAAATTTTTTTATTATATGCTTTTGTGACACATGTAATGGTCCAAACAAGTAAAATATAAAACAAGGGTGCTTTTACCATGCACCAGTTTTTGGTGCTCCAACTCTTTTTTTTATTTTATTTTTTTAATAAATATAATATATTAACAATATGTTTTTGGTTTTCTGTGTTTATTTTATGTACATGTTTTTGTTATTTGGATTTGAATTTTTTTAATCATATACTTTCTGACACAGGTAATGATCCAAACAAGTAAAATATAAAACAAAAGTGTTTCTACCATATACTGGTTTTGGTACTCCTTTTTTTTTTTACTTTTTTTTAATAAATCTAATATATTAAAAAAATATGTTTTGGGTTTTGTGTGTTCCTTTTATTTACATCTTTTTGTTATTTGGATTTGAGATTTTTTTATTATGTGCGTCACACAGGTAATAAGTATAATATAAAACAAAGGTGCTTCTACAATACTATATAAAAGAACGAGGGTCTCCACAGGCGGGAAACATCCACCGTGGGACCCACGGGCCAGTACTCCTTGAGTACTTTTTTTTCTTTCTATGCTATAGGCTATATATAAAACCCGGTACTCTTTATTTATTTATTTATTTTTATATAAAGGGAAGTACTTCTTCTTAAAATGTTTTTATCATGCATCGGTTTTTATTTTAATAAATCTAATATAATAAAAAAATATGCTTTGAGTTTTTTGTGTTCTTTTTATGTACATGTTTTTTTTTTGGATTTGAATTTTTTTTATTACATGCTTCCTGACACATTTAATGATCCAAACAAGTAAAATATAAAACAAATGTACTTCTACCATGCACTGGTTTTTGATGCTCCAACTTTTTTTTTTAATAAATATAATACATTAAAAAAATACTTTGGATTTTCTGTGTTCTTTTTATATACATGTTTTTTATTATTTGGTACAAAGAAGTCTTAAAAAGTAGTAAAGAAGAACATCCGTATATCACAGGCAGGAAAATCCAATAAACTCAAAACTCATAACCGTGGGCCCCATGATATTAGTAGTTGTAGTTGTAGTTGTAGCATAGAGTAGTAGTGGAAAGTAGAAAGGCAAGATTACTGCTCCCTGGCTAAGCTTCTTTGAGAAGCTAACTTGGGAAGGGAAAAAAATTCATGTTTCTCTTCTCTTCTTTCTTATCCCTCTCTCATTCTATTCTCTCGGTCTCTCTTCTCTCTCTCATTATCATCTCTCTTCTTTTCTCTCAAATTTCAAACCTTCATTCTCTCATTTTTTTTCTCTCTTCTCTCATTCATTCTATATTTCTCTACGTTTCAATATCACTGTCTCACTCCCAAATCTTACTCTCTATTTCATATTGCAAAGCATAAAGATGTATTAGGGTTTGAAGGCTGAAAAGTAAAATGAAGGAGAATGGAGCAGCGGTTTTTGAGGACAAAGGAGATTTTACCATAATGTCTATAAAATCGGCACTTGAAAAAATGACTTCAGAGGTGATCTTTATGCCCTTGCTTCTTCTTTGTTCTATAAATCATTTTGTGTGTTCCATTTTTATTTTATTTTTTCAGAATTGGTATTTCATATTTATGTTTTTGATTTAATTTTTTCTTTATTTGTTGTATAGAAAGTGTTCAACTTTCCTTTCAGATTCGGTTGCAACACCATCACTATCATAGTTTTCGCCGTGAAATACACCACCGTACCAGTCCACCACCACTCTGGAAACAACACATCAGGTAAATTGATCTCTCAATAAGAACCTTGGTTTCGTTTTTTTACTCTCAAAACTTAGGTGTTAATATTATTTTTTTTGTGAGACCTTAGATCTATTAAGAGAAAGTGAAAATTTTAATCTTTATGAGTGTAAAACTAAGTGAAGGAAGAGAACACATATATTCATCAACTTTGCTTCTTTTTTTTTTAATGCACACAAGATGTTTGATAAATGAATAAAGTGAAATTATTAGTTAGTTTAGGTTGCTGAGAACTTATTAGTTAGCTTTGTTTTTTTAATGCACATAAGGTGTTTGATAAATGGCCAAAGTGAAATTATTAGTTACTTTATGTTGCTGAGAGTTTATTAGTTAGCTTTGATTTTTTTTATATACACACAAGGTGTTTGATAAATGACAAAATTGATTTTTTATTAGTTTTTTTTGTTGCTACAGAGATATTTTGGTAAACAAATGATCAACTATAATTGTGTTTTTGTTTTGTTGATGCTGCTAATAATAGCATGTTTTATTTAGAGAATGGTGCACGCCAAATGTTTGTGAAAAGTTCGAAGAGTAATTTTTTTTATGCATGTATTTTTATTTTTTTGGGTTCATCACCAGATAAGTCTCTATTATAATGAAGATGCATCATCTAAAGGAAGAGATGATGCATCATCTAAAGCCTCTTTTATTTTTTTGCAAACAGCCAGCATCGCAATTCATGGTTATTGTTACAAGGAAGGACCCTTACGAGTTACGAGTACACAATTCATTTAATCATTAATTGTATTACTATGAGTTTTGAATCAATAGAAAATATACATTTCGCTGAATTGCTTTTGGATTATTCAGTCTCATGTTGGCATGTTACTAAGTCATGTAACAACCTAAATTTTAAATAAATAATGATAATTATGTTTAGTCCATGAAGAATAATAATGTAAAGTGGTTTAGAATAAAAGGACAAACTGTGTGTGTTGTCCTGGTCTGATCACAATTAATGAAGGATGCTCGAAAAGAAATGAATAGCAACGATTAGAGAACATTTGGGGTATTGTGAGTATAGATGAGTGTTGATAGAGGAGGCTAGACTTAAAAGAAGAGTTGAATGGGGATAGAAAACATTCAATCCGGAGACATTCTTTATAGTTTACGATAAATCGGTGAAATTAATTAGATTTCAGGAACTTTGAATAAAAACCCATTACTTAAGCAAGTCTCGAAGAGGGATAATAATAAGACGAGAAGGAAACAAGTAAAACAAAGATTGGTAAGTAAGAAAGGGTCATGAGATTAAATAAAGAATAAAAATTGAGAAGTTAACAAACATTTGTTACGGAGAAGTTATTGTAATTTGACAACGAAATCAATTAAGACTTGAAGGACTTAAATAAGATCATTTAATCAAGTCCTGAAGATTGTTAAGGTAGTATAAGAAAAGGTAAATTGACCTAAACCGGAAAGAAATCGTAATTGAGTAAGCTTGAAGTTCCCATTTATAAATCGTCTGTCAGTCGGGTAAATAACATTAGGAAAATATAATTTTATGATTGGGAACCTAAATTTCCTCTATATGGATCAGATTTAGTGTTAGGAATGGTTAAAATCCATTAAAATGGGCTAAAAATGCGAAAATCGGTTTTTCGGGACGAACCGGTGCGCCCGGGCATGAGCCGGTGCGCCCAGACGCACCGGTGCGTGTTTTTGGTGCTGCCACAGAGACGCGTGCGCTCAGGCGCGCCAGTCCTGCGCTCAGGCGCGCGCGGGACGCATCAGCCAGACGCACCAGATGGTGCGCGCGTTCTAGAAAAATCCAGATCCTGGTGCGCGCCCAGGCGCACCAGGCGCACGCTCAAGCGCGCGGGTGCTATAAATTAGCACCAGCACCAGAATGATGCACGATTTTCTCCCTCTGCACCAACCTGCTCTCCTCACAGCGACACCAGAAGCTGGAAACACGCACCAGACCTCACTTTTTGGCATCAAAACTCAACTTTCATGCACCAACCACCCCTTAACACATTCAAATCAAAACCCAACTCCATAAACCAACCTTAAACAACACTTGTTCTTCTATTCCAACTCTTGTTTTATAATTTCCCATGAAAACCCACCTCAACCTCATTACTATGGCTAAGACTCATCATTTTCCTTGAGGATTTCTACCACTTCAACCAAAGGAGAGGAGTTATAGAAGCCAAACAACATCAATCAAGCATTTGGAGTTGAGTTTTCTTCCTTTCAAGGTAAGGGAGGACTCCTTTTCTCTTAGAATAGAATTTAAGTCTTGGAATTAGTAAATGACTAATTAAAATTTATATCTAGAACCCTAGGATAGTAGATTATGCTCTGTTACCTACCTGTGTAGGTAAATTAAAGATTTTGGTGTTAATTATTATTCAAACCCTATATCTTCATTAATTTAAAATTTGTGTAGTCTAAGTGTTCGATGAAATGCCGAACCGAAATTTATCATTATTAAGACTAATTAAAATACACAGAATCAAGGGTGAGATAACTAAATCATAAAAGACAGACTATATATATATGTATTCCACTGGAAATTCTATAATGGGTATTAATATCAAGATTATTCATAATAAAAAGGAAAACTATTAAAGTTGTATAAGAAATATATTGGGATTGATTTATAATTAACTATATGAAATGCGAAAATTTAACCACTAAAAACCATCCCTAAAGTACTAAGGAATTAATAAGAAAATAGTTACAACCTAAACGTCAACAAGGTAGGGAGCCTACGCATTCTAAACCTCTTTGAGAAATGTTTATACCTAATTTTGGTTGCTAATGGTGTAGTTAAGGATTAGTTTATTTACTTAATTTCAATTCTTAAATTCTATTCTATTATGAAAAGTTGTTCACTCCCTTGTGATTTAATATTTTAGGTAAGGAATTGAGGTGCTGGAACCAGAGTTTCACATCCCAGGAGACGAAGACAAGCCATTTTTCTCCATTTATTGTTCTAATATCAAGTTGTAAATCCCAGTTTTTGCAATAAAATAATTTTTATTTTTGTCATCTTGAAAGTGATAAGAAATTATATTTTATAAATTAATTTGGGATATTACAATTTGGTATCAGAGCAGTTCTTTCCTTTCGGACTGGGGAAATGGTCCCTAATTCGTTGTGAAACTCCAGTTCTAAGCTCTTCACCACAAGGGAGTGCAAAAATATATGATTATAGGGAATAAAATGGAATAATAAATTGTTGAGTATAAGGAAGTCAAAAGGATATAGCATTATAACAAAATGAAAACAATTTTCGGTTAATATAAAGGATTCAAAAAGAAAGAAGTGAAGACACCACTAAAAGATGTAAAAGAAAAGATTTAACCAACAAGAAAGGAAGAGACTAATGAAATATATAAGAGTTATGAGAAAAATGAATGAGATATGTGAAGAAAGAAATGACATTAAAGTTGTGATGGTTATTGGGCATGGTCGGGGGGACACCTCGGATGTTGCAGACTGATATGTTGTCGGGGTCCGCCGAGGATAACGTAGCTGACCAGTGCCAAGACATTGTTGTATGAGACATATTGGAGTGGAATTTTGAAGGGTAATTTAAATGTTGTGTGGTGCATAATGAATATATTCAAGTTATTGGAAAGGAAAAGAACATTTTGTGATTTAAGGTATTTTCAAACTTTTGTCTTATATGAAATTCAGTACAGAAAATTAAATTGAAAAGTGGATGAGTTTTGAAACTGATTCCTTTCCAATCGATATGATATTGAAATTGTGTTAGAAATTGTGTTGTGTTCTCAATGGGACTTGATCAAAGAAAATAGTGATTTTGAAAGTGCAAAAGATCCAAATTTTTTTTCAAGTCCTTTTGAGAATCAATTGCATTATGCACCACAACATGAGTGAATACCATACTAAGGCTAATGAAAAGGAAAGTACTTGTGAACAAATGTTTTGAATCAAATTACATGTTTCTTTAAGGAAAACTAATTGTTTTCAAAGTTTCAAGAATTGATTTATAATTTTCTTTTTCAATGATCTTGGTAAAATAATCTATGTAGACAGAATACATTCTCAATTTAATTATTATGTGATACAAATGGGTTTTTGAAAAAATAAAGTCATTTAGAAATGTCTCAATTGATTTGGAAATCCATTCAACAATAATTGATTTATGAAAATGATAAAAGGTGGGATTCTAAATCAATCGAGTTATTCAATTTGGAAAAGTTATAAGTAGAAATTGAATCGAATTGAGAATGTAAGCTACCACACATAGAAGCGAATGTCCAGAAGTTATAAGGTGGACGGTGAGGAAGTTGGGAAAGACATACGCGGAGGCACGTGAATGATATGTGACTAGGTTGTGCTAATGAAACAACCGTGGGAATTGTCGTTGGGTGAAACTTTGATCTCCTAGGAGGGCATAGACTGGCCACCTATGTCGGCGGATTGGTTTCGCGCTAACCACGATGATTCTATCGGTCACAGAGTCATTTCGAGATTGGTTGAGGGTGGTTCCCTGCTATAGCCAACTTGGGCCTTCAACCCAAGTTGTACTGGACTGAAAATGGGTGTCCAGTACTGTGCAAGCAGTGGTAGAGGGACACTTACTCCCGGTTGGTCTTTCCCTGGAGTGGAGGGTGAAGTAAGGAAAATTGAAGGAAATGATAAATGTCTCATACAACACTATTGATATTGAGCAGAATGTACGTGTGATATGAATTTCAAGATGTGAATTGGAAAGTACCAAGTGAGGGAAACTGAGCTATATAATAATAAATATTATCGCTAAGAGGATGTGAGATTGGGATTGATCACCCCAATGCTTACATCAAGAAGCAATGTTATCAAAATCTATAAGCTTGAACATCTTAAAGAAAAGTGTTTTGCTTGTGACTAAAAGTGCTAGTCCTTTTGACCCTCCATATTCTTGATATGCCGAAAAGTGGAATCATAAGAGTGATGTTATGATGATTGAAAGATAAAGCTCGCTATGGAACCAGATAAAAGGAAATGTTAAACCATATTCAATGAGCATGGGATGAGTCATGATGATGATAAGTAATGGAAGGTCCAAATAATATATCTAGAATGAAACATGCTTTATATGTTTATGGAATTTAAACTAAATTAATTATGTAAGTGGATTGAATGTAAGTTTAATATACTATAACCTTGAACTTTATGATAATCAGAATTTTAAGTATATGTAAATGAGTGGATGAGAGGATAAGAAGTCTTGGGTGCTAAATATAGGGATTGATTATAAAACATGAATATGAAAAGTTTGAATTAAATAGACTAATGTGTGATGGTCATCAGGCAAAGCAAATGCTATTAGAAATTTAATATAAAGCATAATAGATTGCCTTGATATATATAATTATATATATATATATATATATATATATATATATGTATGTAGTAGATTATGAAGCATGGGTAAATGGTAATAAACGATGAGAATTAATGAAGTTGTAATTGGAATTAGTATGAATTCTGTTATGAAGTTAAAAATGTACTAAGTCTAAATTATAAGCCAACGGTAATAAGTCAATGACGCTATAAAATATGATAAATGGTATGATAAGGTCTAATTAAGAGACTAGATAGAAAGACCGATGATAAGACTTGAATACAAAATTAGGGTAAAATAAGCTAAGATATACTCTGAATGAAATTGAAAATTTTGACAGTATGTATTGGGAATAGCGAATTGCATGAACAAAAGATATATACAAAAGACGAAGATATAGATGAATTTTTGCCAATAAAAAGATAAATGCAAAGGTGAAAATATAAATAAATAGTAAGACAGATATAATTTAATTTAAACATGTGTTTAATAATCCGGAAAACATCCACATTGTAGAAGGAGGAAGCTCGATAAAGACAAGAAACCACAAGGAGTACGACAACTAAATGGTTGTATAGTATTAAACTAGAAAATGGTGAAAATCCTACAAGAAAAATAGAAAGTAGCCAATCACTAAGTGGGGGAGTAGACACTCTCCACATCCCCTGGTAGACATGATTAATCTTATCATAGTAAAAGTAGAAGAATTCTAATCAAAATGAAATTTGCAGATTCAACCAAATGACCACACGGAACGTATCTGAAAACCTAGCGCAAACCAATCAAACCCGTGAAGCAACATAATTTCATAAACTTACAGAGTTTTGCAAAGTAGACCCTCCTAAATTTAAAGGAGGATTCAACCCGATCAAAGCACACAAATGGATCCGTAGCATAGAGAAAATATTCAGAATAATGAATTGTCCTGATGCCCAAAAAGTCTTATTCGCAACATATGTATTAACTGAAGAAGCCGACAGCTGGTGGGAAAACACAAAACGATTCTTGGAAACATAATCAAGAGAAATTACTTGGGAAGTGTTCAAAGAAAAGTTTCTGGAAAGATATTTTCCCGAACATATTCGCCTTCAAAAAGAAATAGAATTTCTTGAACTAAAACAAGGAAATATGAGTATAGAGGAATACGTGGCACGATTCGAAGAACTTTTTCGGTATTCCCTATACTATGAATCCAACCCAGAAGAAGAAGCAAAATGCACAAGATTTGTGAATGGTTTGCATCCCGAAATCAAACTAGCTATCGAATACCAAAAGATCCAAAATTTCCCACTGTTAGTAAATATGTGTTTCACCTACGAAAAGGATTTGGAAGCCAAGGGGAGATTTGAAGAGAAAGGCAAAAGATCATTAACCCAAGATGAATCCCACACCACTGAACAAAATGAAGCTAGAAACAAAAAGAAAGTAAGCCATGAAGAATATGAATCAACCAAACCGCCTCGGTGCGAGACTCACCAAAGAAGCCACTTCAGGGAATGTCGGAAATTAAGGGCTATTTGCCATCATTGCAAAAGACTAGGACATTATGCGAAGGAATGCCCTAATAAAGGAAAGAAAGACTGTGTGTAATAATTGCTATAACATATAGAGTAAGAAATAATTGTGTGTTGAAATTACAAAAATAATACGTGTTATGTATGTAACTTGAACTTCTTTCAAAAACATCATGTTGAAAATCTCTTTGAACAACTCACCCCACCAATTTTAATCGAATTTTGAGGACGAAATTCCTATAAGTAGGGGAGTATTGTAACAACCTAAATTTTAAATAAATAATGATAATTATGTTTAGTCCATGAAGAATAATAATGTAAAGTGGTTTAGAATAAAAGGACAACCTAAATTTTATGCATGTATTTTTATTTTTTTGGGTTCATCACCAGATAAGTCTCTATTATAATGAAGATGCATCATCTAAAGGATTAGATGATGCATCATCTAAAGCCTCTTTTTTTTTTGCAAACAGCCAGCATCCCAATTCATGGTTATTGTTACAAGGAAGGACCCTTACGAGTTACGAGTACACAATTCATTTAATCATTAATTGTATTACTATGAGTTTTGAATCAATAGAAAATATACATTTCGCTGAATTGCTTTTTGGATTATTCAGTCTCATGTTGGCATGTTACTAAGTCATGTAACAACCTAAATTTTAAATAAATAATGATAATTATGTTTAGTCCATGAAGAATAATAATGTAAAGTGGTTTAGAATAAAAGGACAAACTGTGTGTGTTGTCCTGGTCTGATCACAATTAATGACACGATGCTCGAAAAGAAATGAATAGCAACGATTAGAGAACATCTGGGGTATTGTGAGTATAGATGAGTGTTGATAGAGGAGGCTAGACTTAAAAGAAGAGTTGAATGGGGATAGAAAACATTCAATCCGGAGACATTCTTTATAGTTTACGATAAATCGGTGAAATTAATTAGATTTCAGGAACTTTGAATAAAAACCCATTACTTAAGCAAGTCTCGAAGAGGGATAATAATAAGACGAGAAGGAAACAAGTAAAACAAAGATTGGTAAGTAAGAAAGGGTCATGAGATTAAATAAAGAATAAAAATTGAGAAGTTAACAAACATTTGTTACGGAGAAGTTATTGTAATTTGACAATGAAATCAATTAAGACTTGAAGGACTTAAAGAAGATCATTTAATCAAGTCCTGAAGATTGTTAAGGTAGTATAAGAAAAGGTAAATTGACCTAAACCGGAAAGAAATCGTAATTGAGTAAGCTTGAAGTTCCCATTTATAAATCGTCTGTCAGTCGGGTAAATAACATTAGGAAAATATAATTTTATGATTGGAACCTAAATTTCCTCTATATGGATCAGATTTAGTGTTAGGAATGGTTAAAATCCATTAAAATGGGCTAAAATGCAAAAATCGGTTTTTCAGGACGAACCGGTGCGCCCGGGCATGAGCCGGTGCGCCCGAGCATGAGCCGGTGCGCCCAGACGCACCGGTGCGTGTTTTTGGTGCTGCCACAGAGACGCGTGCGCTTAGGCGCGCCAGTCCTGCGCTCAGGCGCGCGCGGGACGCATCAGCCAGACGCACCAGATGGTGCGCGCGTTCTAGAAAAATCCAGATCCTGGTGCGCGCCCAGGCGCACGCTCAGGCGCGCGGGTGCTATAAATTAGCACCAGCACCAGAATGATGCACGATTTTCTCCCTCTGCACCAACCTGCTCTCCTCACAGCGACACCAGAAGCTGGAAACACGCACCAGACTCACTTTTTGGAATCAAAACTCAACTTTCATGCACCAACCACCCCTTAACACATTCAAATCAAAACCCAACTCCATAAACCAACCTTAAACAACACTTGTTCTTCTATTCCAACTCTTGTTTTATAATTTCCCATCAAAACCCACCTCAACCTCATTACTATGGCTAAGACTCATCATTTTCCTTGAGGATTTCTACCACTTCAACCAAAGGAGAGGAGTTATAGAAGCCAAACAACATCAATCAAGCATTTGGAGTTGAGTTTTCTTCCTTTCAAGGTAAGGGAGGACTTCTTTTCTCTTAGAATAGAATTTAAGTCTTGGAATTAGTAAATGACTGATTAAAATTTATATCTAGAACCCTAGGATAGTAGATTCTGCTCTGTTACCTACCTGTGTAGGTAAATTAAAGATTTTGGGTGTTAATTATTATTCAAACCCTATATCTTCATTAATTTAAAATTTGTGTAGTCTAAATGTTCGATGAAATGCCGAACCGAAATTTATCATTATTAAGACTAATTAAAATACACAGAATCAAGGGTGAGATAACTAAATCATAAAAGACAGACTATATATATATATATATATATATATATATATATATATATATGTATTCCACTGGAAATTCTATAATGGGTATTAATATCAAGATTATTCATAATAAAAAGGAAAACTATTAAAGTTGTATAAGAAGTATATTGGGATTGATTTATAATTAACTATATGAAATGCGAAAATTTAACCACTAAAAACCATCCCTAAAGTACTAAGGAATTAATAAGAAAATAGTTACAACCTAAACGTCAACAAGGTAGGGAGCCTACGCATTCTAAACCTCTTTGAGAAATGTTTATACCTAATTTCGGTTGCTAATGGTGTAGTTAAGGATTAGTTTATTTACTTAATTTCAATTCTTAAATTCTATTCTATTATGAAAAGTTGTTCACTCCCTTGTGGTTTAATATTTTAGGTAAGGAATTGAGGTGCTGGAACCAGAGTTTCACATCCCAGGAGACGAAGACAAGCCATTTTTCTCCATTTATTGTTCTAATATCAAGTTGTAAATCCCAGTTTTTGCAATAAAATAATTTTTATTTTTGTCATCTTGAAAGTGATAAGAAATTATATTTTCTAAAATAATTTGGGATGTTACAAGTCATGTATGATATGCTTCTGTGCAAATTGACTTGGTGAATATGCCTGCAAGTTCTGAATCATGTAAGTTCTACTTATTATTACTTTGCCATGTTTACGATTTGCGGGTCATCAATTCTTTAGTCCTTAGTCATAACTATGATTAATTTCAATAGTTTTATCATTTCTTGACTTCAAGTGTGCATGCCTCATTTTAGTTTACCCAATGAAATGTTACCCTCCTAATATCCTATGACTAAATCCCTCTTATAATATCCTATGACTTCAGTCTTGCAGGTCATTGCAATCATGATGAAGTCCCTGAGGTATGAAATTCCTCACTATTTGATGCAATGATATGCATTATTCTTTTTGTCAAGAGTCGAATTTGAGTTCTTATATTATTGGAAATGTGTGACTTATTGTGATTACAGGCTCTCTTAAAGGAAATAATGATTGAATTTTTATTTAGTTTTGCTGAACAATTGAGTATTATGTTTTAAAAAAAATAAAATTCATATGTAATCTGCAGTAGTACTTTTGCTAATTCCTTGCCTGAGAGACTATTGTTAAAAAGTCTAAGTTTTTCTAAATTTCTTAACCAAGGTTTAATTTAAGAGAAAATTCAAACGACTTCTCTAATGTGCTTCAAGGAAAGAGGATAATTACTTCTTTGCACTGTGAAATTATCAGAACTCATTGGAGGAAAATTTGAATGAAAATCCCTATTTCGTGCAACCATCATACCGTTTAAATGAGGTAAGGCAATGGAAAATTCATATTTCTGTTAGGTCATTATATATAAGTTCTCTCTGCCTGCTGCTATTTGTGTTCATGGAATGGGTTTTGCTGCAGTCAAATTAAACTTAAGTCATTGCAGTCAATGACTACTCCAAGGATTGGTTTGGTCATGTTATGTTTTCACCAATTATTGATGTTTGACTGTTTAATTTCAGCAAACAAATTATTACATAGATTTGAGCACTTGATATCAACTATGCTATAGGAGAAAGAGACACTATAGTGGACCTCAAGGTAAAATGTAAAATTTTCACGACTACTTATTATTTCTATATCCTTTATATAAGTCTATTGTTATTGTTATTGTTATTGTTATTGTTGTTTCCACCTTCACTATTATTGCTGCCGTCGCTTAGCAAAGTACAAGCATCCATTCCGGGGGAGAGAAATAGAAATACAAGCTGATAGTGATAGGTATGATAGGTAAAGGTGACAGGTTCTTTGTTTTTTATGAGTAAGTATAAAGCCGGATAGTCTTTAATCACAGCCGCTATAGCTGTGATTAGATCTCATCTTTAATTTTGCAGCATGTTCCTTTGCATTGAAACAGAAGCTTATTGTAGCTAAATCATTAAGTTACTTGACATTTTATTTTTTTTCATGTGCAGGACCCATAGAAGAAAAGAAAAATAAGTGTAGGTGCTTCCACTAAGCAAGGAAAAGTGGGTACTTCATTGAAAAAGTTTCTAAATATCGCTCAATCCGCAATTCAAATCTTATATACTGATTTTAATTCGACCATCCTGTCTGAATATTATTCCATCCATGGAAGTGATCATTTAGTTTTTAAGTTAGCAAAATGACTTAGGATGGCCACTCTTAATGTAGGATGGGAACATGGTTCGCTAATTTTTGTTTAAAATACAGAATTTTGTAATATGTGGGGCAAAAAATGTGTATTCTAGGAAATGAATTGTGCACTATTAGGATGCCTTTACTTTTGTTCACACTGTGAAATTTGAAATAATATTAGTCTTTTTCTTACACAACACGTTTATATCATCATTATATATTCAACTATATCTTGGTAGTTCTAATTGGATGCAAATAAAAGTCATTGATAAATGAGTAAGAGTTGTACAAGTATAATGTTTATAGTGTACAACCAATCAATTGAAGGAACTTTGCTGCAATAAACCGAGTATTTGAATTTGCAAATTGGTAGATATTATCATTATTTTATTTTCATGAAATAAAAAAGTCACTTTTCGTAGATGCATGTAGTTATTAGACCTTAAAAAAAGTCATTTTTTTTTATAAATAAATGATAGTAAGATGTACATACTCATAACAATCAATAACACTTATTTGAAAATTAACCTATCTGACAACCAAATATGCAATATTTAATCATCATATATTTACACTTTAATAATATCATATTTTAATAATTTCATATTTATTTAGGTTGATTACTGTATTGGCCCCGTGCGTGGCACGAGATGTTTTCTAGTAAATTGAAATACAAAATAAAATGAATGGTTCAGATTATGTCATTAAGAGTGAGAGGGAAATGGCTGATTAGACATATTTAGGAGGGAAAATGAAGGAAGGAAGTAAGCCCTCAAGATCCTCCATTTATAAGATATATTGATTATAATAAAAGATCATCGGGGTCAGTACCAGGCGGAACAGTGGCAGTCCGCCAAAACAACCCGCCTCGCTTCAGTCCGCCAAAACGAATATCATATGTGTGTCAAAGCGTGTAGATATTTTGGATTATAACTAAAAGTTTGATGATCCTTAAAATAATCCTTAAAATAAAATACATTTAAATACATCAATATTATATTTCTAATTATCTATATTCTATATTATAATAAAAGACCATTGGAGTCAGTACGCTGGCAGGAAAGTGGCAGTCCACCAAAACAACCCGCCTCACTTCATCTATATTCTATATTATAATAGAAGACCATCGGACCGGGCGGGAAAGTGGCAGTCCGCCAAAACAACCCGCCTCACTTCAGTCCGCCAAAACGAAGATCATATGTGTGTCAAAGTATGTAGGTATTTTGGATTATAACAAAAAGTTTGATGATACTAAAAATAAAATACATTTAAATACATCAATATTATATTTCTAATTACTCAAAACTGATTGAAAAATAATAAAGTTACCGGTACATACAAATAGCTATAGCATAAGAAAAAGTATCAAAATTCAAATGTAAATACATTTTTTCAATCTTAATGTAAAAATTGATAAAATATAATAAGTACATAAATATTATATTTCTAATTACTCAAAACTGATTGAAAAATAATAAAGTTAATGATACATACATATAGCTATTGTGTAACAAAAAGTATCAAAATTCAAATGTAAATACATTTTCTCAATCCTGATATAAAAATTGATAAAATATAATATTCAGAATCTTGAAATAATAAGTCATTAAATATAACTTATACCAGTAATATATTAAAATCAGTCCGAGAGTTAAAAATAAAACAGTCTCAGAATGCTATGAAAATAGACGGGAACGTTCCAAATATTAAATTAAACCTATGTTTCAAATTTATACTTATTTCGATTAGTATACTTATTTTTGTAAAGCGTATGGTAACATATTTATACTTATTTCGATTAGGAAACATATTTCAAATATAATGATGATGAAATTCCAAATATTGTTCCGACACTCTAATCTTGAAAACATGATATTAAATCATTTAATTATTTACTAAAAGTATTAAAAAAACGAGATGTTACGATAATATATACTCCTTCCGGCTCGAAATATAAGCAACAAAAAGCATATCTCTCTTGGTTTAAATTATAAGCAAAATTAACCAACTTTCTTAAATTTTATTTCATTCCCAATGTCACTTTCCTAAAACATCCCTAGAAAATTATTATCTTATTTAATTTTTGTTTCATTCCCAATGCAACTTTTCTAAAATACCTCTATTCTTTTATAAATTTGAGAAAATTAAATACAATCAACTAACCTCCTTAATAAGCGTAAAATTAGTTAGTTTTTAGTTTTGCTTATAATTCGAGCCAGAGGGAGTATCTATTAATATCTATATTTTTTATTATAAAAGTCCATCGGTACCTCTTAGGCGGGAAAACAGTAACATAAGCCGCAAAAGGCAAGTGGCAAAACACAATCAGCCAAGGCTACTATACTACTCCTTTCTGTCTTATTTATAGGTCACTTTCAACTAACTATATTGCTCAAACCAAGAAAGTAGTTAAAGTTAGTTTTTTTCTTGATTTCAGAATAAAAAAGTCATTACATTTACATTTTTAACCTTCTTACAAAAATTATCATAAAAAAATTAAATGTTTTGCCTCCAAATTATCCAATCATGTGAGAGAGAAATAGACTCATTATTATGTGAGAAAGGAAGAGAAACACGTTCATGGGGAATTGGGAGGAATAATTAGGGGTAGTTTTGGTAAAAAAAATATATGTTTCTTAAAAAAATAAAAAATGTCCTATATTTAGGACTAAGCAATCCTTCTAGAAAGTGTCTTATAAATAGGATCGGAGGGAGTTATTTTATTTTATTATTTTATTTTAATAATAATGTGCCCGAGTCCCCCACTACCGTCTCATCCTTTTGACTAGCTTGCTGATTGGTTTGGGTTGGTCCAGACCGAACTGAACCGAACCGGTTCAATTTTTTACTACCATTAATAAAAAATTCCAGAAAAATAAATAAAAATGATAAAAAATAGCAAAGTATCTCAAAAAATATTATTTTTTCCATTTCAGTTTTATTTTGTTATTCTATTTTTTAAAAAAATAATGTAAAATAATTACTAAATAAATTATTTCATTTAAAAAAATTTATATAAAAAAGGAACTAAAATCAATTTGACACTAAACTTTGACAAAACTTTAACGAGCTTTGTTCTTCTCTTTCATCTTATTCCTCTTCCTCATGTTCTTCTCTTTTATATGGAGTAATTAATGGAACAAATAATGAAGAACAAAAAAACTATACATAATCTATAGATTCAAAGAGAATGAGTTTAATAGAAGTGAGAGCATTGAAGATGTTTCATCAATGTAAATAAGTACTATACAACACTTATGTTCTATTTTTGAGGTTGTTAACTCTCCTAACTCAATATTTAAAAGATTCCTAACTCTCATGTTATTTCCTTTCATTTTTTCTTGCTTCGAAGAAAGAGGAAGATTAAAAAATAAACAGGAAGAAAAGGAAGTTTGGCTGGAGTTTGACTATTTCATTGTAGAACAAAAAATAGGAATAAAGAGGAAGTTGCAGTGAAGTTGCACTGGTTTTTGTATAATATTGAAAAGGTACACAAAAAAATTTATTTGTGCACAAAATTTTATTTGAAAAGTTGTACTTTTTTTATTTACAAGATTTTTTGGAGTTTTTATTTTGATCTTATTTATAAGATCTCATTTCAATTTTTAATAGCATTTAATTACTTATAAATTAAAATTACATTCTTTATTTTATGATTGATGAATTTATGGAAATATGCATTAACATTATTAATATTTTAGTTATTAATTAATTTGACAAACAATGTATAAAAAATACATTGTCTTAATTTTGTTCACTTTTTAAAATTTTGCTAATTTTATAAGACGGATACAAAGAAATGAAAGTTAAATATAACTTGTGAACAATTTATATACCCCTCTAAAGCTTTACGCTATTTCCATCACAAAGTTTCATGGATTTACACAATTACTTTTTCTCTTCTACTGGTTGAATGTGTTTATATCCTTCAAAAATATTTTCATTATCACATTATTAAGACAATAATCACCCATAATTAAAGCCACCATAATTTTATTACTGCCACTATAAATCTCATCACATATTTAACACCACAATAATTTCATACTTAAGTTGGTGGATTATCATATTGACCCCGTGCGTGGCACGAAATGTTTCTAGTTAATGGTTAAAAAGTGAGTTGAGAGTCTGATAGTTAGAGCGGCAAAAACCAAAAGCCGATAAACTAACTTATTTAAGAATTTGTGTTTTTTTTAAATAAAAAAACATAAAGTTTAGACCATTTTATTTTAAAAAAATAAGAATTTGTGTTTGTTATAATTAGGGGTGGGAATGAGCCAGGTCGGCTCATGAGAACCTATTGTTCGGCTCACTTAAGGTCTGGCTCAGCTCGACTCGTTTAATATAAAGGTCAAACTTAAGCTTTTTTAAAAAGCTTATATGTCTAAATAAACTGACTCGAGCTTTATAAAAAGCCTATTAGGCTCATCAGGCCAACCTATTTAATTTTTTAAATATTAATATATTATATTTTAATAGTGATTTAAATTAAAATTAAAAATTTAATATATTATATATAATATTATAATAAAAAATAAAAATACAATTTCTTTCACTTTTTATTTGTTGCTATCATTGGCTTAGATTGTTTGATGTCATTTTCTATTTATTAAATTGTTGGATTAAACACATAATTTGAGGCATGATGCCTATAATATTTATAAATTATTCTATTATGTTGGTTTATTAATTTGAGGTCTGAGGCCATTTATGTTTTTGTATGGCTTTATTTTTGTTGATATATAGTTTGAGTTTTGATGTTGTTTACAAATTGCTTTATTTTATTTCGTTCATAGAATTTGAAAATATGAAAGTATGAGGCATTTTTATGTTTGTACTTTAAGAATTTTATTGAACAATAGGCTTTTAAGCGGGCTTATGGGTCAGGTCAGGCTTCGAAATAGGCCGAGCTTAGGCTTCAAATTTAGCCTATGACGAGCCCATAGGCAGGCTTGGGCCTTAAGTTTGAAACACAGGCCAGGCCTCAGGTCTGGCCCTGGGGGTGGGCATTGAGGGCGACCACCCAGGGCCCAAAAACTTTAGGCGCCCCATAATTTTTTTTAATAGTACTTATACTTAAAAAAAATAATAGTTGCATATTTTTAATCTTTTAATTATTAATAGTTTAGCATAAAATTTTAATTTATTTTTTTTATTTACTCACTTGACTTATAAATAGGTTAACTTATGAACTTTATTTTTTATAACTTACTCCCTTTGTTCCTAAATATAACATCATTTTGAGAATTTTATTTTGTCCTTATTTATAAGACCTAATACAAATTTTCAATGACAATTAGGTACTTTTTTCCATTAACACTCATATTTACTCAACAATTTTTAGATTCTCAATAATACTACTTATAAGGATAGTTTTGAAAAAAAAAATTAAATGTTCACATTTTCAATACAATTAACTAAATTAACCAACTATAGTGATGAACGTGAATTCAACCAGAAGGATATTATATACAAAGACGAAAGAAGTAACATGAAAACGATTTTAATTACTTATTTAATTAATAATTTTTTTATTTTATTTCAACTCTATTTTATATAATACCTATTTTTATTATTGATTGTTATCAAAATTAATTAAATATATAAATATATAGTGTTTTAATTGATTTATTTTTAATAAAAAAATTTTAGTAGGGCCCAAAAAAATTTTCGCCCTGAGATCCAAGATAGGTTAGAACCGGTCCTGTCAGGCCTGTTTTTGTTAAGGCCAGATTTGGCGTGACTCATTCCCACCCCTAGTTATAATTGGTTGATTACATCATAAAATAATAAAATAATTTAAATGGCTTCTAACTCCATCATTTTTAAGCCATAAGTCACATTAAATGACTTCTCCGATCAAGATTTACAATTAAAGGTTTTCTTTTAATTTTTTTAACTAAATAAATATATTTTTTTGGATTATAATATAAGAAAAAAATTAAAATTAAGCTTAATTAAAGAGGTTATTTGATTATATTTAATTTTCTCAAATTTATAAAAAAAAACAGATGTATTTTAAAAAATAGCATTAGGAATGAAATAAAAATTAAATGAGATTTCTAAAAAATGTTTTAGGAAAATGATATAGGGAATAAAATAAAATTTAAGAAAATTAGTTAATTTTTTTTATATTTTATATATATATATATATATATATATAAATTCTTCTTATATCGCAAATCGGTCGAAGGGATTACAAGTTTATTTGTATCAAAGAAGCATGCTTAACCAACGAGCTGTTGGTGCAGTGGTGCCAGGGGCTGCACTTGGTAGGGCGAACCACGGTTCGATCCGCCGCAACAACGTTGGGAGAGGAATAAAATCTTAACCCCGGGACCCCCCTCGAACTGGATTAGTCTGCTCAGTGGGCCGGATACCAGGGTGCAAACAAAAAAAAAAGAAGCATGCTTATTGTCTTGGACTAGTCCCTTTAGGAACAAGGATTGAGGTTTGAGGGTTAACTTCGAGAGTTCATACATGATTGCCTTAAAATACACAGATCCCTTTTCTATTCATGGAACAACAAGAATATACAAGTTCATTCATGAGATCACCTTTATTCGTTATTGCAATGAATATATATGAGTATTTAAGATCAGTTGAAGGCTTGTAGCAAAGTGAAGTATTGATCATGAAGTAGCTAGTACATTAGTATCTGTTTTTATTGTTGCAAGTTTAGTGCAATAGATAACACAAATGAGAGCATTATCCATGCTAACAAGAAGTATCCAACCAGTCTCGTTGGTCCAACATCCTCAGGTTCCTGCCATGGAAAATGTAAATGTTCCTTATTAAGACAAAAAGATATTAAAAGTGCGTTCCAGTAAACAACTTAATTTACTAAACACTTGCTTATATCCAATAAAAAAAATTTAAATATGCTAAAATGAGCTAATTTCGATAAACTTCTTCTCTCATAAATAAACTTATTGAATAATTTAGCTACAATGAGCTCACTAGAAGATCATATAGCAGGATATAAAAAGCTAATACATAACTTCTAAGAAGAAATACCTGTGGTGGAGGATCTCCTCCTTTTGGGGCTTGTGTTATGTCAACCTCGTATGGCCAAACATATCTCTCTGTATTCTCCGCTCTGCTCAAGCTCCAATCATATATTCTTCTTTCATCTTCTGATGACAGGATGGTGTATGATTCCTATAATATACATTTTGGTAAAAATAAAAAATAAAAGCATCATGCATCTATCTCTTACCTATAATACAAAATAGTAACATATATTCAACTATTAGCTAACCTTAAGAAGTTCCAATTCCTTGTTGAGTTCTTCTTCCTCTAGGCCTTGACTCTTCAATTCTTGAACCTTGTTATTATATGCAACTGCAACCTGTTATAAAAGTGCATAGGGGAGTGAAGAGACATGGAGATTAAAATAAATATATTCTTTAAACAGAAAATCAAATGTGATTTCTGAATTCTGACCTTTTCATATGGATATCCTCTTGGAATGCCAAGTCTACCATAATGATCAGCATCTGTAATTGCTGCATTCTAAACTAAATCTCCTTCAATTTTATGCACTTTTAACACGGATAGATTAAGTTGTAGGAAAAAGTTCATCTAAATTGAATTGTGCAAATGATTAGCTAAGGTTTAGTCATCCTTAATTTAATCTAAAAAATCGTGCTATTGGATAAGAATCCTGCTAATTGGGTTTGAAATTCATAAATCATATCGGTCCATAATACAAAATTAGTTGTCATATTATGCATATTATGTTAGGTTTCATTCGGTTTCATCTTAAAACCAGTTGACACTAAATAATTGCAACTTAATGATCGAGAAGCTATATGAAAGTTGCAAAAAAATATTACGTAATTGGTAGACTTACGTATGCCACGAAGAGCTCTTTCAACGTTAAGAGCAGAAATCAGAGATGATGATTCTTCTGGAACTTCAATGGAACTCTCTGAATCCAACTCCGTGGGTGTTGTTTCAGCTGACAATTCACTAGAGCTTCTAATGCAAAATCTCCTCGGTTTCACATTGAAACAAATGGAACTTGAGAATCCAAATTTAGAAGCTTGAGTTGTAGGAATGTTGTTACATGGAATGCATACCGTGGTAGTGGTGGAGGACACAGCCATTGCCTCAGCTAAGCCTTACAATTATATTACTTTTGGACCTTAAATTATTATACTGTGTTATCAAATGAAACGTAGGTAGGATAAGGCAAAGGCTCTTTGCCATTAGAGTCATGTGAAGTGGTCCACACGGAGCTTTTACTTTATAATAGGTACTTAACGACGGGAAGTATCAACAACAAGGTCGTTGTAGTATAGTGGTGAGTATTCCCGCCTGTCACGCGGGTGACCCGGGTTCGATCCCCGGCAACGGCGTGTTTTGTTTTTAATTTTCATTTTCATGATTCCAGCATCATACGACATCGTTTAACTGTACCGATACCATTATAATTGGTGCTTGCAATTACTTCCTCCAGTTATATACGTAAGATCTTTCTATGAAAAGAATTTAGTTCTATTTGTAATATTTTATCCTAATTTTTAATAATATTTAATTTTTTTATAAAAAAAAAACATGCATCTTTATCAAGTACACATTTTTTTAAAATCTAAAAAATAATTATCGGGATAATTTTAAAAAAATATATTAATTATTAGTTATGAACAGAAAAAAATATCATTCTTTGTCATGTTCAATATCACAAACAATATAATGCTTCTCCTTATTCATCTAATATAACATATCAGGAAGCAACACGTTGTAAATAATTAATGATGTATATCAAATATGATATTTGACTTAATAATGATAATTCAAAATTTCAATTGATAGGTTCAACGTAAAATTTATAAATTTTAAATAAAATCAACGTAAACTAAAAGGGAATGAGACAATATTGCACAGAAAATTAAATAAACAAAATTCAATGTTTCTCCTTCTTAGAGTTCTATGCATTTAATATTGATCAAAATCCAACAAAAGACATATTAACAATAGTGTTTTGTGAGTTCTGCGTTACGTGTATTTGTGTTTGTGGGTTCTATGTTACGCGTAGAATCAACTTTATAAAATTTTGCATTTAAAAATAAAAACCTTTTTACATTTTTTAATGGTAAAAGGAGAAAAGAAGCATTATATATATATATATATATATATATATATATATATATTAGAAAAGGGTAGCCTTAATACTTCATTCGGTCCCTAATATAAGCACCATTTGACCAAATTTTTTTGATCCTAAATACAAGCACCTTTTCTAAAATTTTACAAAACTAACCCTATTCAATATACTCTATTATGTTTGTGAGGAAAAGAAACACCAATTAATGACTAGAAGTTCAAAAGGATATATTGGTAAATATACACTTAAAATTTACAATTCCAATACAAATAACTAACTTACCTACTTTTCTTAAAGGGAGTGAAATTGGTCAAATGATGCTTATATTAGGGACCCGAGGGAATAGTTGGGTTTGGACGTTTGGTAAAGTTATTATGGAAAAAATAAAAATATGATCATTATAATTAAATGTAATAAATGAAATTTATTAGATCTTGATTATTTATGATGTGGAAATGGTTTTGGAAACTTTTTAAATGCTTAAACTCAATCCTAAGAACACAGTATATCAAAACCGTTATATATTTTTAATACCACTAACAATATTGATCAACTTTATCTTGAACATGAATTTTCCCTGCAAAATCTTACATATGAACTAATTTATGGGTTACGGTGCTAAAGAAGTTATTTTATTCTCCACTATCTTATATGAGAAAATAGATGATACACTGACAATATAAAAGTTTTTTATATCATCAGTGCATCATCCACCATTAATATGTTTATTGTCGTTGACTTTCAAATAAAAATAATACAAATGAATGATGGATGATGAACTTATGGTATAAAAAACGTTACACCGTCGGTGCACATCCATTAATCTCATTTTATATTGTCACCACCATTTAGTTTTTTTATTTTCAAAATTTCCTACTTAGTGCTGGTGCTAGCCGTATCTTTTGGGCCCTTTACCCACTTATCCCTGGTTACTCTTCGCTCAAGATACTGTCCAATATCCGCCTAGCCCAATTTTGTTGCTTTGTGGAGGTTGTGGTTATGGATATTAGTTTCTATTAGAAAAAGAAAAGATAATAACAATAATTGTACAGTCAATTGTACTTGAACAGTGTTTTTCAATATTTATTTTAAGTTGTTATTTATCCCAATTATTTGCTGTATGGTTATGATAAATTGATTCTAAGATATATTTAAGTATTCAAATATTATTGGTTAAAAATTTCAATAATCTCACTTTCAAGAAAAAAAGAATTTGAATGCTCCATTGAGAAGAAAAGGGAGAAATTTGAATTCTATTTATACTAGAACTTTTCAAACAAGTGTGTTTGTTCAATAGTAAAACACGCGTTTAATTTGTTCATCAGTGAATGAATGCTATTGTTTTGCACACTAACACCAATAAATCATGGGCATATTGGACTCAATATCAAGAGTTGGGGAGTTAAAATCCTTTCCATCTCTTAAAAAATTGGGCAAGCTCTCGACTGTGGAATAATTTAGTAATAAGTTAAAATATTAAATTATAGGATTTGCCCAAATCTCATAAGTTTAAATATGAAAAGTTAAAAAATAGAAAACATGTATTGAGAAGCTAAGTTCATTATCTTGTAAATATTAAAGATTTAGTTTTACAATACAAATGTGTCTTTGGTAGTCTTTTAAGAATTGATGTTACGAAAATCATAAATTAAATATTATTAAAAAATTAATCATAATTGAATGATAGAAATAAACAAAACAATGGAGAAAATCTCCATACAATTTCTGGGAGTTTAACCACGTAGGTGACACTTTAGTTAAGCATGGCCTCTCTCTTCATTATGACATGAAGATCTTTCATAATGTTCCTTCTTCATTAGTTAATTTATTTATGTTTGCATACTAATGCTGCTGGAGTCCTCCTTAATTGTGGTGAATAGTTAGGTTTATCGCTTTTCATATTCACAAATATAGATGAAAGTACTAGTGGCCTGTTTGGAACAGCGTTCTACTACCGCAAACGTGCGTTTGTGGAAACAGTTTTAAGGGAGCTTTTGGCCAAATGCGATTTCTACCGCAAATACAAATACAAACTAGATTGTAATTGTGATTTTGATTTTTCAAGAGTCCCTTAATAATCGCGTCCTATTTTATATTTCAACACTTCAAATTTATTAAGTTTACAATCTTCAGTTTGGATACTGGAGCCGCTTTATACATAATTGGTAAAAATAGCCAAGTTATAAATAAATAAATAAAACTCAATTGTCTGATAGAATTTGTAGTGAGCCGTTAGTCATCTATAGTACGTGTATGATAATAACCAGAAAGTATGATTGGTACATGAAACTGAGGGTTTACTATATTTGAATGGCATTGTCATTTTAAACCAAACATAAAAATGCATAAATAAAAGATTCATTATTATTGGTTCAGACGGCAAGCGCATGCAAGTTCATTTCTTATAGTACTACTCCCTCCGGCTTGAATTATAAGCAGCAAAAAACATACTATTTTTGGTTTAAAATATAAGCAAAACTAACTAACTTTATTAAATTTTGTTTCATTCCCAATGCCACTTTCCTAAAACATATGTAGAAAATTGTAATCATAATTAATTTTTGTTTCATTCCCAATACTACTTTCCAAAAATACCTTTATTTTTTTATAAATTTGAGAAAATTAAATACAATCAACTAACCTCCTTAATAAGCGTAAAAGTGGTTAGAATTGCTTATAATTCGAGCCGGAAGGAATATTATTTTGGACCACAGCTGCTCTTGCTCATGTACTCACATCGTATAATTCTATATACGGTTTTTCTAATCTATGCATGGAATGCATAGGTTAATGAAACATAAAAAGTAAACTTTCATTGAAGAACTAAATAATTATATTTTAATTAATTAAGTGTATTTTTTTCAAGAACAACTTACTTTTTCAAGTTTGATTATCCGCATAAGATAGAAAGACCCTTTTATATATTATTATAGATTTATAGTATATAGAAGACTATTTGTGTATTATTATTATTATTACTTCCGCTACAGAGAGCAGTTAGCGTTAACGAATCAGCATATCTAATCTGGCGTGTTAATTATTTGCAATGTTCGGTTTGCCGACGGCAATATATATATATATATATATATATATATATATATATATATATAATTAAATATCAATATAAAATATTTGTTAAGAAATTAAATCTAATAAGAAATTGTTAAAATTGTAATTTTTTATGTCATAAAAAAAGGTGAATTTATGATAATTTATTCAAATATAATACTTTTATTATCCTAAAAACACTTATTAATTAATCCTTGTGTATAAAATCAAAATGGAATGGAGTTAATTGCCTATGTGATGGTTCGTGTCACGGAAGGCCACGTTCTTCCGTTCCGGTAGATATATTCACATTCTCAAACGTATATTCCTTTTTTATTTTTCAAGCAAAGGGAGGGATATTCATTCCCTGAAAGCTATCCTCTTCAAGTTGGGTTGCACCGTTATGTGCGGCAAATTTTTACCAATTTGTGATACTTCATTTTTTTTTTGGGTGCAAATACTTCATTTATTCTAAAGTATATATAAATAATAATTTTGAACTTTGTCTTATTTTTTTTAAGTTTTTATTTTAATTTTTAATGATTTTTTTTTTACAAATATCCATATTTATTTAATGTTTTTAAACTTTAATTACATGATAAATATAAGAGTAATATTGTGAAAATGTATATCAAATATTATCAATTCTAGGACAAATTAATAACTATTATGGTTGATTATTTAAGTGTTTTACAATACACAAACTTCTTCTATCCGCATTCAAAACCATGCAAATTGTCTATGCAAATTGAATGATATTGAGAACCCATAAGATTATAAGGTCAGCGACTCGAATCCTTGTGGAGAGCACCCCATCCATGTTACTCCAGGTATCGGGACTGTGAAGTTTTTCTCCACAGTTTTATTATAATTTTTTTTTTTAAAAAAAAAGGAAAAACCGTTCCCCCTCCCTGATTCTCCCTGACCCAATCTCACTTTATTATCCCACCTTTCCCAATCTCACTTTATTATCCCACCTTTCCCTTTAGCATCCTTAAATATAAAGTCTTTTTGAGAGATTTTACGTCCATTAAAAAAGTGAAATAATTTAGTTAATTGTATTGGAAATATGAAATTTTGATATGTAATTTCAAAATTACCCCTATTAATATTATTGGGAATCTAAAAGGTGTTAAATAAATAGGGGTGTTTGTGGAAAAAAGTAATTAATGATAATTAAAAATTGGTATGGAGCTTTATAAATAGGGACATAATAAAAGTGTCAAGAGAGCTTTATATTTAGGGACGGAGGGAATAAGTCATATATCAAAAAGTAGTCTCCGCACCACATACACTGAAGATTAATTTTCTCGAATTCATTTAGGAGCGAAGTATTAATGATGAAAAAATTAATTAAGGTAATAAATTTATTTTAAAAAAAATATAATATTTAATAATAAAAAGTTACTTAACTTTTATTTATATTATTTGAAATTGTTAATATATTTTTTTGAAATCAAGACCAAATAAAGTATTCATTTTTGAATTTCTTGGGTTTTTATCAACGAATATTGTGACTAATTTTTTGGATATGGTTCAATCCTTTCAAGAATAATCCTCTCAACTAATTTTTTTTACATTCGCAAAAATAAAATATCGAACCACTAAACACATGTTTAAGTGGCACAACCCCAAAATAACTGTGTCAATCTCAATTGATACCAAATAAAATATTCATTAAGAAAAATGTTATAATCTTGAAAAGTAAAGATATGCACAATAATTATTTATATTTCAATTTATATTTAACCATTGGATAAATCATGGAATTTATTTGTAAATTTATTAAAAAAGATTATAATACTCTCTTGTTTTTATTTATCTGTCTCTTTAAAAATATATAAACACAAAAACCGATAATCGGTGCATAAATTATTTATTTTTTTTATATTTAACTGTTATCTCTCCAACCATCATTAATATTATCTCACTAACTATTTCTTTTCATTATTAACATTACTTCATTAACTATTTATTTTGTTTTTCATGTTTAACTCAATTTCTCTATTAGCTATCAATCTTTTTTTTTTTCACTCTTTGGCTAGTACCACAAGTGTCTCCAAGAGCACTTTTAATACCAACGAACCCTTGAGACTAATCCTGCACAAGGTCGCGTTCCTATATCTCTCCCAACGGGATGTGTTAACCGGGAATCGAATTTGAGACTTCATAGTCTCGGGCCTCATTTCCAAGTTCTCAAGTTGGCAGGATCGCATCACTTGAGTCAATCCTCATTCGTATAGGTCTGTCCCTTACTATCATTAATATTATCCCACTAACTATTTTTTTCACCATTAACATTACTATATTAAATATTTTTCAATTTTTCATATAAGAATATTAAAAAAAAAAAACAACTGCTAAAATATTTTTCCCCCTCTAAAAAGACAGATAATAAAAAATTGAGGGAATATAAATTTGTATTAATGTATATTTTAGAGACACTTGAAGTCATTGAAGAGAGAAACACGTGTATATTCAAGATAGTTCAAGGGACATTTGTATATATTTTTTATTCGATTTGTAAAATAACACACATATATACATATACATATATATATATATATATATATATATCAAAATAAAAAAAAACTTAAAATACATTACATTTTTTGTATACCTAGAGTATTTTTCAACCGTTAGGCGAAAACTAATTCCTTCCAAGACGTGAAGATTAATAACAAAGTCTTTTCTATATCCTGAAACCTTAAAATACATTTCATTACTTATACTAGTGGATGGTGTATTTTTTTTTTTTGTCCATGACCGGAGTGTCCATCGCCGACCGCAGTGACTAATCTCCTCGCGGGCTTGTAGGCAACTCTAATGAGTGGGACAGCTGGCCCCGAGATTTAACGCTGCTGCATGCACAAGGTAGGATTCGAACATCTGACCTTGCTTAAGCGTGGATCAATCCCTACCACTGAACCACACGTTCGGGGTTAGTGGATGGTGTATTAATTACTCAAACCCGGCTAAACAGTATTAAATATTAATTATTGTACGTCTATGAATCTTTGTCAGATTGGAATGTCTCTCTTCGCTTTCTTTTTTTAAGGAAATAAATTTCTTGATCGGTCGTCCTTACCTTTTTTTTTTTTGTTGAACATTACCTAAAATATTTTATTGAAGGAAACGGATGCAATACTCACCCTTTTCAAATGAGTATGTATACTCATTGTTTCATTGATGGCTGAGATTGATGGCAGCAAATGGACGGCTGAGATTGATGGATTGGAGCATGGTGTATGTATACATCTGGTTAAGTTGAGTGCACCATAGAAAATGGTCATCTGTATTTTTTTTTTTTGTAATTTTTTTTTAAGAAATGATAAATTCTCCTAAAAATAATGACATTTTTTTAAGGGAAAAAATAATGACCTTAAAAATATACTAATCACAATTTTTTGACACTTGTCCACTAATAAAACATTACTTCCTCTATTATTTAACTCTTGGGTTTTTTTAGGTTTTTTTTATTTTTTATTTTTTGTTCTTTTTACCAATGCATAAACATATCTTTTTTTTCATTTTAAACTTTTATTCAATTATTTTTCTTTCATCTCATTAATTTTACTTTTATAATCTCTATCATATCTAAATCATTATACATTGATTAATGGTCACCCTTTCAAATAAAAATTAAATACTATTATAATTTTCAACAAGAATTAAATAAAAATATTTTAGACAAAACACATTTCGATATACGTTGTCACTTTAAATTTGTCACTTTATTTATGAATTAAAATTGTTACCTCGGTGTTATAAAATGCTACACAATAAATTCAATATAAAATACTAGTGTCCACTTCAAAAAAAAATATAAAATACTACTGTATTGTATGTATTAAAACTGTCATCGTTAAAGAATAGAGAAGTAATGTTTTATTACTGGACAAATGTCAAAAAATTGTGATTAGTGTATTTTTAAGGTCATTATTTTTTCCTTAAAAAAAATTCATTATTTTTAGGAGAATTTATCATTTCTTAAAAAAAATAATGTTTTAAAACTGTCACCGTTAAAGAATAGAGAAGTAATGTTTTATTAGTGGACAGGTGTCAAAAAAATTGTGATTAGTGTATTTTTAAGGTCATTATTTTTTCCCTTAAAAAAAGTTATTATTTTAGGAGAATTTATCATTTCTTAAAAAAAAAAGTTTACAAAAAAAATAATAAAAAAAATACAGATGGTCATTTTCTATGGTGCACTCAACTTAACCAGGTGTATACATACACCATGCTCCAATCCACCAATCTCAGCCGTCCACCTGCTGCCACCAATCTCAACCGTCAATGAACAATGAGTTTACATACTCATTTGAAAAGGGTGAGTATAGAAAACGGACCCTTTGTTGAAAGGCCTAAAAGAATCCGGAATTATACAGTTACAACAGATTGATACTCCTTGAAAAGGACACGATGGCCGAAGAGAGCAGAAAAGACAATAAACTTGGATTTATGTTTGGGATAAACTATAAACATGGCTGTGATGTACATATACATCATCGAACATACGAAGATCATTGACACCTTCGAATTTCAAGTAAATTAAACAGGAGTACTATCAAAATCATGATGTAAAACATTCATAAAAAAAGAAAAATAATAACTCAAACAAACAAAGATGCGCATGTCCAACAATCAATTTAGTAATAATGGTGCATCCCCCTTAGCTTATAAGTTGTATTAATAATCTAAACCTTGTCTACCGATTGAAAATTAAAGTAATTTAAACATCGTGTTCGTTGCTAACATTTGAATTATATAAACTAAAAAAACATAAAATCGGATGTTGGCCCAAGTAGAAATTGGAAAATTTGATTTTTAACAAATGATATCACAAGCACGAGCACATATGGACAATAATGCCAAAAAGAATTGGACAAAATAAAAGATAATACTGTTATATTGACATCAAAACAAAGGTTACGATGTGGTGATGAAAGTAATTAACAGTTTAATATGTGTACACTGACAGTATAAAATTTTTTATACTGTTGATACATCATTCACCGTTCATTTGCATTACTTTTATTTAGAAATCAATAATCATACACTCTTGGATGGTGAATGATGTATTGACAGTGTAAAAAACCTTTATACTGTCGATGTACAAACTATTTTCTCATCAATACATGTTCACCGATATTTTTCATATAAAAAAAATTATATGTGGCTAATCAAATATATTAGAGACTATCAATGAAGATACCTGTTCCTTTGATATAAAAAAATATTACTAGTATAGATACTTGTGCCTTTAATGAGGAGTGTGACTATCAATTTGGACTCCCAATATTTCTACCCAAATTATATCTTAAATTAGTTTGTTCATTCCTATACCAATACATTTTTATGTAGAATATTGACCCAAATTGATGAAAATAATACACACATATATATTATAACACGAACATGCGCTTATGATGAGTTTGTTTCATCGTAAAAGTATACAATTAAAGCTTGAAAGATACAAATAAAATATCTTAGGTTCAACAATAAATATGATCAGATTATAAAAATAATGTAATAGATAATAGTAATGATTATGAATTCTAAATAATTTTAACGAAATTTATACTCCCTCCGTCTCTAAATATAAGCATTTGGAGTAGACTTTTACGTGAATTAAAAAAGTTAGTTAATATTGTTAGTGATAATAGAAATAATAATATTTTGTATATTTTTTTTTTCAAAATTATCTTTATAAAGTGTTTTCTCTCTGCTCTCGTTAGGAAATCAATGTAAGGTTAAGGCTAGAGCAATTGTGTCACTTATGTATTAGGCCCTTATTTAGAGTTCTTAGAGAAGAATGTTTTAAAAGTTTTCAGATTTACTTTTACTTAATTGATTCTGATTTATTTTCAAAAATCGAATTTAAATATATTTTTGAAATAATTCTTTTTTGGTTTAAGATTCAAATCTTTTATTTTATTTTTTAAATCTCTTTGATTTGATTTTAATTTCAAAAAACTTATTTTATTTATTTCATAAAATCAATCTTTTTTATAATTTCCGAATTTGATTTTGATTTAATTCTCTTTTTGAATTTGAATTATTTCCAAAATCATTTTTTATTTGACTGATTTTATTTTCAAATTCAAAATTCAAATATTCTAATCAAATATTTTCAAATATAATATTTGAAATATTTCAAGATTTGTTTTTGATTTGATTTCTACTCTTAATTCAAATCTTTTTAAAAGGAATTTTTCTATCTTTCAAAATTACACTCTGATGACAATTTTGAAAACGCTTTTTCACGTTCTTCTTCTTCTTCTCCATATTCTCTGTGTGTGTGGCTTATGCTACAGTGAAATCATTACCATAGCCATTAGAGCTTTTATTGTTGCATCCGTGTTGATTAGAACACACTTTTGATAGCAAGCCTTATTGTCGTATCCGCACTACATAGAGTGCACCATTGTTAGTTGTACCAATCTCTATCATAACCATCGTTGTAAAGGGGTGTGTGACCCTTAGCTATTAGGGAGTGGCTCTCTAGTTCGGACGTGTGGCACATTCGAGGTTGTATCGGGTAAGGAACCCATTTTGTATTTGGTGTAGTGGCTAGACGAACTGTGAGGCACCTAGTAGATAGGCTACTTTAGTATGAGGGTGTGGCATCCTCCGATTGTAATTGGGACGCGAGGCGTCTGTGATTATAATTGATAAAATCTCAAGTGGGTCGCTTGGGGACTGGACATAGGTCTTTCGCTGAAAAGGCTGAACCCATATAAAATATATGGTGCAATCTCTCTAAAAGGTGTTGACTAAATAGCGGTGTTTGTGGGAAAAAAGTAATTAATGTTATTGAAAATTGGAATAGGTGCTTATATTTAGAGACAGAGGGAGTATGTAATTGTTTTATATTACCAAATCATCTTTAACTAATTTTAATAGATTTGACCAAGGTTGTCAAACTCGCAAGTTTACTTAAACTCATGGAGTCGAGGTAAACTCGGCTCGTAAAGTTGTAAGAGTTTAACGAAAGAGTTTACTGATTTTAAAATTAATACCTTTCACAACTTTCATACCTTCCATTTCATATTTTTTACTCAATTAAATTGAAAAAGAAGTGTTTATAAATATATGACAACATTAATTTGCAATCAATCAAAGCTAAATCAATGATATTAGGATACGATAGAAGACCAGTGCATCAATACAATTATACAATAACAAGTAACAACAAATAAAATTATAAGAAAATTGCATCAATTACAATAGTTAATTAGCTAATATGAATGCAAGCAATTCAGAAGAACCAATTTTAGCAGTAATAGTTAACACAAGCAAATCAGAATCATCAGACGACCAATTCGAAGTTGTACAGAGAGAGATGGAGAGAAGTCAGAGATGAGGGCAGCGGAGATCGAGAGGCCAAGGAGGCAAAGAGAGTAGGAGAGAGGCCAAAGCAACAAAAAAAGAGAGAAGTTAGAGATCGAGACGGGTTTCACCAAGCTGGAGAACTCGAAAACAAAGATGGAGAGCAACAGAGAAAGAGAATGGTTTCTATTTTTGATCCTGTCAAAATGCAGTTGACAATACCCAAAAATGACATCGTCGTGTTGGGCTTCTTTTTTTTGGGACTTTTTTTACTGACTTGCGAGTTAACTCACGAGTTTGATCGAGTTTATGAGAGTTTACCCAAGTCTACCTGAGTTTACTCAGATCCGAGTTAACTCGATTTCATGGAGTACGTAAACTCATAAACTCATACTAGTTTACGAGTTAATTCGTGAATTTGACAACCATGAATTTGACTGTTTATTGATCAATCTCGTGAAAAACAAACTAATACAGTAATACATTTTGACATAGGATGGTAACCATCGAAAATGTAAAACACTAATATGTTTGAAAGTATTTTTAGTCAAAATGTTATATTCTCTTCGTTCTATAAAGATGATAAAAAATGATAAAAAATTTTGTGTCAAACTAAACTTAAAATAATTAATGAAAAACTTAAAAATTGTAAACTTTGAATTAGTTGTTTGATAATTTGTTTATGTTTTAGACAAACCATTAAATATATATATCCTTAATTTTCTTACCTTTTCAATTTTTTACAATCATTTTGAGACGAAAAGAGTATGATTTAAATATTTAAAAAAATGTAAATAATTTATCTTAGATATCAGTTAAACTATAAAAATAATACACTCTTCGTCCCTTAATGTTAGTCGATATTTTGAAAAGTTAAAAAGTAGAGTATATATCAAATTAATGCTTTATCTATAAGACTATAAAATCACATATATTTTTTTTGGTAAACTATAAAATCACATATTTTAATAGCACTAGAATTAATAGTATAAAAACGTATGGTTTGAAAACATTTGATTTATACTTAAAAAAACATTTGCCACATACACTTTTCAAGATTACTTTTAGAAAAAAGACTCATGATATACTGGTATGACACTCTGTTAGCTACGTCATCAATAACGGTGAATTTCGATTGGGATTCAAACCAAAAAAATTAAACTTTTAAGGATCAATAATATCAAATAAAAAGATAAAGACTAAAACTAAAACTCGATCAACTTTTAGGAACCAAAAACTTAAATAAGCCTTTTTTATTTATTATTATAATTTTGGTTTGGAATTTTTTTTTTATTTTTTTTGAAAAAGCTATAAACATTTTGGGACAGAGGGTGTAATAGACAATAATTTTGAATCTTTATTGATAGAATAAAAATAAATAAATAAATAAATAAATAAATAAAATAATATATTATTTTTGAAAAAATAACATGAATAAATTATTATTAATTTATAAAAATAATATTGTAATATATATTAATATTAAATAACTATCATGATAAAAGGTACAGTAACGTAAGAATATATTTTTTTAATATATAAACAATATAATAATATAAATTCAAAATAAATAAAGTAATATTATAATAAAAAATTGAAAAATAATAAAAAATACTCCCATCCTCCTATAAGGATTGTACCAAACTAAAGTTAAAGTAATTTTTTTTGGTCCGTATTCCTTACGGAACCACCGGTATCCCCAAGAGCACCATTAATATCAGGGAACCCTTGAGACTAATCCGGTTCGAGCTGCGTGGCTGGCTTTCCTAGCGGGATATTTTTAGTGGGAATCGAACACGGGGTTACTAGCACCCGTGTCCCATTCCCAAGATTTCAGTTGAGGCCTTACACCAACTGAACCAAACCCCGTTGGTAAAGTTAAAGTAATTAACAAAAGCTAAAGTTGAAGTAATTAATAAAAAAGTTTAAAAATTGCAAATTTTGAATTGTGATTGGTTGATCAATGAAAAATGCATTAAATTAATTGTTTGATAATTAGTTGATAGGTTAGACAAACTAATAAAAACATATCTCTTTAATTTTTTTACTTTTAAAATTTTTTTTTCAGAAAAAGTAAAGAATTTGATAATACTAGTATAAATAGTACAGTACTGCTTAGAGTGGAAATATGAATTCCTTATCCAAAATGTGAATTCAATGCTTAGTGTCATTGCTCATTACTCACAACTATGAGCTATAAGTTCATAGTTATATGTTAGTTTTACTAAACAAACAAATTTTATTTTATTTTATTTTTAAAGTCTACAATAAATTTAAACCAAAAAAAAATTAACATGCACTCGTATCATATTTTCTTTTTACATGGGTGGTCTGGGACTAGAACTCATGACCTGGGGAGGGAAAATCTTAATTGGGTTATCTTACGCGGACTACATTTATCATATTTATGTGGTGTTGATCTACTTTTTAAGGTTAATTTGTAAGAATTCAAAAAAAAAAAAAAGTCAATGCATTTGGGATTTAAACGAGACATCTATCACATTTAAATATTTAATAATCATATGTCTTCTTCTTATTTTTTATTTATTTTTTTCTTCTTCTTATCTATTATAGTTTGATTGATGACATTATAAAAGCCGATGCATACCCACAGGCACTATGCACACACCATTTCCATCACTGCTATTGATGATTAGAACCATGAAATTCCTTTTTCATTTCCTAAACATTGGTGAGTTGTCCTACTTCAAGAGGCTCCTTAGGTTTGGCCATGAAACTGTAAAAAACCTTGCCATTGATCAGACCCATGATGTTTCCTGGTACGAGGAAGTTATAGATGATGATCTCAAATGGTCTTTTGCACTTAATAGGTACGCGTACGTCATTCGTTTTTCAATTTCACCACCCTAACTTTTAATTTTTTTTTAATGGACTTCCCCACCAAAGTTTATATAGCTACTCCCTCTGGTTCTATTTATAGGGCATACTTAACCATATTACATGGACTAAGAAGGATAGTTAGGTTTCTTGAAATTTTAAAAAAATACTTTAACATTACAATCTTACTCTCTTAACTTGCATTGGGAATTTCATAATGTATTGTTTCACATTAATGGACAAATGGTGAATAAGAAAAAATAGCAATAAATACCTCCTAAAAAATAAAAAGTGACTTATAAATAGGACCAAAGAATCCTTCTAGAATGTGACTTATAAATAGGACCGGAAGGAGTATTATATTATTACATTATTAACTCATTTCTGTTTTGCATCATTTTCAATAGCGTGCTCCATAGAGGCGTTAGTGATTACCAGGAGATCGCTCTCATTGATACCAAGCGTTTTGGAAAGGTATGCAAGCTCTACTTCTTTTCCTTCATGTGAAAATTCCTTTTTCAGTTCTAATATATGCATTTACGAGGCTATTATTAATTAATGATACATTATATTAGGCCTTGGTGATTGATGGGAAGATGCAGAGTGCTGATGTGGATGAATTCATTTATCACGAATGCTTGATTCATCCCCCTCTTTTATGTCACCCCAAGTAAGTTTATATCCTTCTATGGCTTTATATTTTATGGCAAATACTAAAAAGTGCTAACAAGTCAACTATAATAAAAGTTCATTAAAATTTGCATTTTTTCTATTTTGTGAACTTATGATTGTTTTTTTATTGTAATAACATTAATAAGTACTCTTAAAACATTTGTTAACAAGACCTATATTTTATTTATACTTTTTCATAATATATGTCTTTCAAAATTTTGATAATTAGATTAGTAAATATAATCAATATATTTTTTTATTAAAATTTTTGTACATTTTTATCTTTTACTATCTCTATATAATTAATTCCCCACTCATTATTTCTCTAAAATAATCAAGGATAAAATTGTAAAAATCATAATAATATTGCAATGGTTTTGTAAAAAAAATTATACTGTGAAAAAAATCTAAAAAAATGATAGTGTGAAACGGAGGGATTATGTAAGTTTTGGAATTTTCCTATTATATGCTCAAATTTTTTCTTTATTTAAAATATAAGAAAAATTTAATTAATTTTATTAAATTTTGTTTCATTTTTCAATATTACTTTTCAAAAACATCTCTAAAAAATTGTTATATCATTCTCAATATTAATTTCCTAAAATATATCTAATTTTTTTAAAAAAATTTGGTCATATTTAATTACTTATTTAAACAAAAAATTGAAAAATAGGCCTATGAACCAGTCCAGCTCAACCTGAAAAAATAATGGATTGGACTATGCTAGTAAAATGAATGATCCGATATAAAGTTCGGTCAGCCCAACTCAATCTGAAAAACCAATAATCCGCAATAGACTAGCTCGAATGAGGTTGGTCAGCCCAAATTTTTGGCTCTATAGGAGTGAGTAACTTTTTTTTTTAAAAAAAAAAAAATTATAGATGAGTGAGTAGCTTAATTCTATATAAATATATGCTCCATATGCACAATTTTTTTGTTGCCACTACTTTATTTATATATATATATATATATATATATATATATATATATATATATATATATATATATATATATATATGCACAAACAATAATGTTGCAGCCAAAGTGAGATTTGAATTCCTTCATATAATCCAGTTTAACAAATTAAAAAAATCCCCTCTGATCGTAATTTTAAAAAGTGTTTTACTTCACTAGACTCGAAATTGGATGAGCAAGTGATCAAATATATATAAAAACTAGTCTCATTTATTTATAATATTTTTTTATTTTGTAAGTTGTCTCGTAAAATTTTCCAATTCAATAATCCATATACTATGTACAATCTAATAATTTTGCACATTCGTTTTTTTTCCATTGCTTCTTCGGTGTTGTTATTGGCGTAGTATTGAATTATACTATCTTATAAAATAAGAATTGTATTTATTTGTTGCAAATGATTTCAATATCATAAAATTATATTTCAATTTTCAACATACAACCACACGTATGAGTATTATTCACACATAAACTCAGGAGTTAGGAATAACCGAGGTCTAATGACGAAAATTTTTATTTGATGAATACTCGAAAAGCTATAGAGTTCACTGTTTGTTTGTTTGTTGTTTGTTGTTGTTTGTTTTTTTTTTTTTTTTTTTTGTGTGTTATAGTCATGTAACATAATGAAAATGAGTGATACATAACTTTGCCGAAACAAGAGATATTATCCCAATAAAATTAAACTTGAATTTTGTTGACTTAATTTTGCCATCATTAAATACTTAATATTTTTTTGTTTTTATTTATCAATCTTATTTAATAAAAAACATATTTTAAAAAATACAACAATTACTTTGATTTTCAATAAACTAATTAGGTTTTTTTAAAATTTTTTTTTTATAACATACTCTTTCTCTTTCTCTCAGTAATCAGTATTTTTTTTTTCTCTATTACTTAAGTAAATTAAAAACATATTAAACATGGTAAACCTGGAAAATAATATTTATTTCACTTTTGACTAACTTCTAAATAAGACAAATAAATAGGAACACAAATTTTCTAAAAAAGTGACAAATAATAAGGAAAGGAGTGAGTAATAGTATTTGTATATTCTTATCTCATAATTTACAATTTCTTTCATATTTGACCAAACTATTTTCAATATTTCTCCATAAATCAAAGGACTATTAAAAAAATTTACAACTTAATTGCCCCATTTTTTACAAATAATCCACATACACTCGGAAGAGCTATATATTCTCTTTGATAAATTAGGTGCAAGGCCACAAAATACTACTAGTAGTAAACTAGATTAGGCATCTTGGTCTATTACATTGAACTTTTTTTTATAAAGGGATGATGTTTGAACTTTGAACCCTTTGACTAACTTGAAGAGGCTTGTGTTCATGACTGTGACAGCCCCAAAACAGTGTTTATAATGGGAGGAGGCGAAGGGTCTGCTGCCAGGGAAGCCCTTAAGCACAAGTCAATAGAGAGTGTGGTCATGTGCGATATTGACCAGGTTATTCCCACATCAAGTTGATATTGCTCTAGCATAATTAATATTATAATTGATCTGTTTGATATGTAACGTAGTTTAAGATTATATATAAAAATGAGGACATGATTTAATGATTTAAGAATTGGAGTTATCTTGACTATAATATTTTTATAAAAGCTCGCTTTATTTAAAAAATGAAAGAAATAAGGAAATTTCTAAAATGCAATCAAAAATTGAATGGTTGCTGTACAATCCATTTTTAAACCAATAAAATCTTGTCACCTAAGATATGTATGCCACTTAAATTAGTCAAAATTAAGTTTTGCAATTTAGTCCAACATAAAAACTAGATTATTGTAATTTAGTCCTTTTGTACTTTTAGACAAATTATAAATTTTAATTTTTTTTATATAAAAAAATAATTTCTTAGACCCAAAACTCATCTTCACTTCTCAAAACCCACCGCCACCGCCACCGCCGCCTGCGCCGGCGCCACCTCCGCCACCCGCCATTCCCTGCTTCATTCGCAGGCGGCGGTGAGTTTTGAGAAGTGAAGATGAGTTCTGGGTTTAATAATTTTTTTATATATAAAAAAAGTTAAAATTTATAATTTGTCTAAAATTACAAAAGGACTAAATTACAATAATGTAGTTTTTATGTTGGACTAAATTGCAAAATTTAATTTTGACTAATTTAAGTAATGATGTAGCATATATGTCTTAGGTGACAAGGTTTTATTGGTTTAACAATGGGTTGCATAGCAACCATTCAATTTTTGATTGCACGGTAATAACACCCAAGAAATAAATGATGTAAAAAAATTATGTTAATTAAATAAGAGTATAATTGAAAAAGAAAAAACAATATACTAGTACTGTAATATTTATACATTATGTTGGTAAAACAAAATTATATTACAATGAAACGAAGGCAGAAATATGTTTAAGATGATTACTAAAAATAAAGTATTCAAATGCCAGTTAGGGGTGAGCATGACCCGGCCCGGCCCGGAGACCCGTCCCCAACCCGGCGGGTTCGGGCCGGGTTAAACCCGTCCGCGCACATGTGGAGGGACAGACCCGTTTCAAAAAGGGACAAACCCATCCCGGGTCGGGACGGGTATGGGTTGATGCCCGGGTCACCCGGCCCGGCCCGAAATTTATTATATTATATTTATTTATTATTTTATTATTATGTATTAGTGTTTTTAGTCAAAATATTACTACCCTAGGTCTGAATGTATGATAATACCTTGGCTCTCACTTACCGCCGCACACACTTGAGTATGATAATAATGAAATTATAGTATATTTCATGTGAAATAATGTATGATAATAATGAAATTATTCTATACTTCATGTGATCAGTTATCGAATTTTAGAAAGTTTTCGAAAATTTCAAAATTTGAATGGTTTGAGATTTTTTTAATGTGATTGATTCGTCCTCCGGGTGAACCCGGATCCGTCCCTATTAGGACTCGTCCTATTTTGGACCCGTCCTTATCTTGTCCCTCTCCAATTAGGGACGGGTTCGGGTTGAAAAATTGACCCGAGCGACATTTCAAGACGGGTGAGGGACAAGCCCAACCCGTCCCAACCCGTCCCATGCTCACCCCTAATGCCAGTATCAACCGCTGATTATTATTGCAGGAGGTGGTTGATTTCTGCAGAAAATACTTGACTGAAAATAGGGAAGCCTTCGCTCACAAGAAGCTGGACCTTGTCATCAATGATGCCAAGTAACTTATCTTTTCTTTGTTTTACTCCCTCTAATTTTTATTATTATAAATTAGTTTCTAAAAGATTTTTTTAAACTTTTTTTTTGAAGTTAAAAAAAAAGTTATTTCAAACTTAAATATAAGTTATTTTATACTTTTTATGCATATTTTTTTGATTTTTTATTAAATATTTTGACAATCTATATTTTTTGTTTCATTAATGAGTGCTAACTTTTCAAGAAAAGTTAACAGTATACTCCCTCCATCCTTAATTATAAGATTCATTTGGGAGATTTTACGTTCATTAAAAAAGTTCATTAATTTATTTGTATTGGAAATATGAACTTTTGATATGTATTTTCAAAATTATCCCTATCAAGGTTGTCAAACTCGCGAGTTTACGTAAACTCGTGAGGCCGAGGTAAACTCGACTCGTAAACTCGTAGGAGTTTACCTCGAGTCCACTTATTTTAAAATGAACCTGTAGATAACTTTCATAGCTTCCATTTCATAGTTTTTACTCTAAAAATTAAACATAAATATTTAAATATTGCTATAGCATATAAGAACCCAATAAATAATATTAGCAAACCAACATAGCAACAACCAAATATGATGGTTTTATGATTTAAGTGGTTAGTTAAGTAAAAATAGAGGTTATAGTGTTATTTTAGTGAAAATATCGTTCAAAGATCGATCAGTATCTTCTTCGTTAACCGTTGGATCGTGCTCAAATTTTTACATACGCTTCCTAACTTGTTTATCTTGACATCCGACGGTGGAAATTTTATTTTGAGAAGTAAAAGCTTAAGAAAATTCAAATATCCGTAAGGCCACTGCTGTTTACCCGAGTTTGCACGAGTTTACCCGAGTTTACCCGAGTTTGCACGAGTTTACCCGAGTTTACCCGAGTTTGCACGAGTTTACCCGAGTTTACCCGAGTTTAGTGGGAAGCGAGTTTGCATGCGAGTTGACTCGATTCTATGGGTAGGATCGTAAACTCGTACGAGTTTACGAGTTAACTCGCGAGTTTGACAACCATGATCCCTATTAATATTATTAGGAATCTAAAAAGTGTTAAATAAATAGGGATGCTTGTGGAAAAAAGTAATTAATGATCATTGAAAATTGGTATGTGATCTTATAAATAGGAACAAAATAAAAGTGTCAAAAGGGTCTTATAATTAAGGACGAAAGGATTAATATATTTTTACGAAATTAAGAAAACTAACTATTTATACATATAATTCGATTAAGTATATTTTATAATAACGCTTAAAGATAGCATTATGATTTTTTTTATTAGAGATTACGGTACAAAACAAGATCTACTTTTTTGGTCTTATTCAATGCCCTGAAACATCTTGATACTGTAATACGAAATTAGTCCTGGTACTGTACTATATTAAGACAATGAATGAGAATTTGATCATTACGTTTTTCTTTTTTTCTTTTTTTTTTGTATTAAACAAAAAAAAAATGAATAAACATCTTCCTTTGTCCACTAGTCTTTTGTTTTCCTTTTTCCCGGTTGTTGTTCTTGATCTCTTCGAAGGGAAAGTCTTCTATGCTTCGGGCATATATGTTTTTTTTTATTAATTTTTTATGTAGATTTACTCAGAATATTTTTTAATATAAATTTTTAATGCAAATGTATTAAAATATGTCAGTCTTCAAATTAATTTACTCAATATAACTGTTTTGCCTGTATCAAAGAATAGATAATAAAAAATTTTCAAATTCAAATAACAAAAACATGTACATAAAAAGAAAAAAAAAATCCAAAACATATTTTTTTTTAATATATTAGATTTATTAGAAAAAAGAGGTCGGGGCACAAAAATCGCTCGATGCACAGCAGAAGCACCCTCTTGCGAAGGCAAGAGATCGTGCCTGGTCAATTATTTTTCTTCTTTCTTCGGCTACATTGTTAATGTCTATTACCTCGTCATGTAGTGTTAGTAAGTAAAACAAAGAATATTTTTTCTTTAATTAAAGTTATAGTAGTGAATAAAAAAAATTAATGTTATATATTCTATGATTGGTTAGTCAAGAAAATATGCATTAAATTATTACATAAGTTATTGGTTGATGTAAAAGACAATACATTAATAACATATTTCCTTATTTTTCTTAACTTATGAAAGTTTCACTAACACTATGGGACTGAGAGTGTATATTTGATCATCATCATTTAACGATATTTATAGATTTTACAATTTGTTTATTAGGTAATTTCTTTTTGCTTATTGTTTTAAGAGACACAATAATTAGGGATGAGAATTGGTCAAGGCGACTCATGAAAGCCTATAATTTGATTCACTTAAGATTGATTCGGTTTGGTTTGTTTAACAAAAAAATCAAACTTTAAGTTTTTTTTAAAAAACTCATATTTAAACAAGTCGAATCAAGTTTTTTTTTTTAAACTATTAAGCTTATTAGGCAAACCTATTTAAATGTGTGGGCATTAGTTACTTTCTTAAAAGCTTAGTTATTATTTGTTGTTGTTATTGACTTACAGCATACATCGTTTTCTTCCATTTTCTATTATAACACCGTTATATTAAATACATAATGATTTGGTTTAATTTTTAGTAATTTGAGTCATGATACCTATTACATTTGTTAATGGTTCTCTTTGATTGAATTTTTAATTTGAGGAATGTGATTGTTTAAGTTTGTACATGGTTTTTTTAACTACGTAATTACAAGTGGTTTGGTATCTTTTATCTTTCGTTAGATTCTAATTTCGTTATCACATAAAACATGAAGTCCTCGTTGGTTTGAGATTGAAACTCCTGACTATTATATGTAATTATTAAAAATATTTTAATGGCCATGGTTAAGTTTTGCCAATTTATCAAGTTGTCTCCCCTTATAGCGTAGGGCATTCCATCGTCTGAATGACTCCTAAAAAATGGCCCAGCCTTAATTAAGGATATGGTGGAAGTTGAACTAAAACCCAAACCAACTTAACCAGTACTGAAATTATGAGGCATTAAAAACATCCCGCTGGGAGAGTCAGCCACGCAGCTCGTTCCGGATTAGTCTCAAGGGTCCCTGATATTAAGGGTAGTCTTGGGGATACTGGTGGTTCCGCACGGAATTCGGACAAAAAAAAAATTATGAGGCATTTTTCTTTAAATAGACAAAACTTACAAAGATGAATATATGGTGTTTTTCATTTGAAAAAATAATGTCATTTTGGCTGATTTCCTGGAGTTCCTTGCTTAGCGAAGCTAAACTTTCACAATGATTAATATTTTTTTTTTCATTTTTTTTGCAGGGATGAATTAGAGAAAAGAAATGACAAGTTTGATATCATTGTTGGGGATTTGGCAGACCCAGTTGAAGGTGGACCTTGCTATCAACTCTATACAAAATCGTTCTATGAGAATATCCTGAAGCCCAAGCTCAATGAAGATGGCATTTTTGTGACACAGGTTTAGCTTTATTGACAGACTGATGCTCTTGGAATATTATTCTTTTACATTATTTCCATACATATTATGTATCATATTATATGAGTTGATTTAACTTAATCATTAGTCTCGATTTTTTTTTTTTACACATTTCTTGTATCTATCATGTGCAGGCTGGGCCGGCAGGTATATTGACACACAAGGAGGTCTTCACTTCAATATATAACACAATCAAACAGGTTTTCAAATGTATGACCACAAGCCATTTCATAACACAAGGATATATATTGTACTATTTTTGTTTTATTTAGTACACACATGTTTTTCTTATATGTAGTCTTGTGGTTGTTTCTTTGCAGATGTAGTGGCATACACTACTCATGTGCCATCTTTTGCTGATACATGGGGATGGGTTATGGTAAGTAAAATGAAACATTTAAATCTTCTTACACTTAGCTTGTTCATGAGATAAATTTCTATGCTTTTTTGAAATCCAGGCTTCAGACAAACCACTATTCATTGGTGCTGAGGAAATGGACAAAAGAATCCAAGCAAGAATAGATGGTGAATTGCTCTATCTAGATGGTAACTGGTTTCACTCATCTACCACCATGAATAAGACCCTTTCTCGATCGTAAGTACATTTCCATTTCAATAATTCACATTCAAAACACTTTTTACACTTCTAATCATATATTTAAATCAACATTCTTGTTTCAGACTGCTGAATGAAACTCATGTGTACACTGAAGAAAATGCTAGATTCATTCCTGGACATGGTGTGGCTTATTGTCTCTGAGGTTTTTAAACCATATATAGGCTGAAGAATTGATACTTGTATGTTCTTAAAGTATTGTAATGAGTCTAGATGATTTTAGGTACTTCACAGTTCACATAATGTGAAGGCACAAATTTAATTTCTGTCACATTATGCTTTGATGAACACACAGTATAATGCTCTTAAGAAGTAGTAGTACTATATAAGAATTTAATGTAAAAATAAGGATCGGATGGGCAGAGGCTCAAAACGACATGTACATGCAACAATAAATATTAAATAATGAAAACTTGATGGGATAGATCAGCCTCTAGTGTTAAAGTATCTAATATAAATCAATGAAAATTAAAGGCTTAACTATGTATGAATGAAAAAAGAATCTTTGTCCACGTGGTGTCACGTGGCTAACCTGTTGTATTTAACTATGATTTTGATGTGATATGTCAACAAAATTTGGCCGGAATCGATCACAGACGTATATGATAAAATCAAAAGTAACTTCGGGGATCCAAACATTGAAAAAAAAACAAGGGTACGTGACAAAATACCCTAAAATTCAAGGATTTACACATAATTAAGTCAAAATTAAATCAATAGTTAGCACTTAGCACATGTTTCATCGATTTGGTTGTGTTATTCGGTTACATTCATTCGGATTATGATGCTAGTTGGATTTAAGTAATGAAGTTATGTCAATTTTGTTGTTATTCATGCCTTTATTCATAACTCATATTATAGTTCATTATAGCAGTTTTTAACAGACAATCCTGAGGTCTCTCCACTTATCACAAACCAGGATATCCCTTAGCATGATCAACCACTAAATATAAACCCCAAACTATGTTGATTGAATTTGCTTATTACAGATTTCAAATTAAAATTTTCTTTATAACTTGAATAAGGAACACCGAACACCCCTATCTAAAAGGCAATTAAGTATAAGGTAAATAAAAAGATGAAGTGCATGCAACCGGGATATAGCAAAGATATATAGCATAACCATTTGCTTAAACTTACATGAAAACATAAAGCTAAAACAATGGAAATAAGGATAGAGAATTAAAAGCTTTGAGGCATACTTCTAAGCTCTCTTAACAGGGTCAAAGTTGGAAACACCAATAATAGCTCCAAATATGGCACCAAGCACAACACCACCAGCAAAAATGCTGAGCAAGAAGTTCTTGAGAGAAGGTGACAGGTCATTTCCAGCTGCATGAGCCACCTCAGGCACTACCATTGAGGCTGTTAAGGAAGCAGCTGTAAGGGCTGTCACTGCCTTCTCCTTCAAAGATGCTTGAATAGTATTTCCAACCTTGGTTTTTGACTGTGGCTTTGAGACAAGGGTCCTTTTTTGTTGCCTTATGGGTAGTGGCTTGAAAAAGGATGCTGAAGATGGTTGACTCAGCTTGTTCTGAGTAGGAGAGGTCAGTGGCAAAGCCATTGAAACAGAAGTAGAAGCCATTTTTGGTGTTGCTTTTGATTGAAGACTATGCTGAATTAATGTTTCTGGTGCTTGGTTAGATGCTGGAAATAGAAAATGGATCGAATAAGATGTTATGTTGTGAGGTGCTAACTTGAGATTTTTGGATGACGTGGCATCTGTAGGTTACTCTAATGAGATTGTGGGATAAGGTTATCGTCTGGAAGTAAAGTCCACATCTGCTAGTACTTGGTCATTCTTATTCACATGTGATGGTTTATTTAAACAGGCCTGCCCAAGCCCATACGATAAATGGATAGATTTTTTTTTTTAAAGTTTTAATTTTTGACTTCCATGTTGAATTTTTAGCACTCAATCATCGATTTATAGTATGGATTTATATTTTCAGAAAACCTTCAATTTGAAAAAACTTTTTACCATCCTCCAGTAACTTATGTCACCCGACGTGGTCTTACTCATAACCGATTTTCTACAATTGTTAATAAAATCACAATCATGTATTTTTTTTTAAAGGTTGTAACTTGATTTACGATCAGCACGTTAGTTTCGCAACCGTGGGGTGACAATTGTTTTAGTTAGACCCCAATATTGGTCCAATCCAATAAGTCCAAGCCCACTCAGGTCGCAGGCTATGAGTTTTACTTTTCGGCCCCATTACTGAAACTTTGTTCCACATTTCGTATTTTTATGGACAAAGATGTCTTTTTACATTTTAAATTTTCGTTTGTCAAGAGACAAAAAAATTCCGTTCACCATGGGACGAAAAAATTCTGTTCACCATGGGATGGAAAAATTCGTTCACATGAGATGGAGGACTTCAATACATTCAGGCAGTGTCTAATGTGTCCTGAAGTTGAGAAATGCAACACCATACAACACTCTAATTGCAACAGAACATCACTTCATTGTAGCAACAGATTTGACAGTAAAATTAAATAACGGATAAGATTAAAAGGTATGAAAAATAGGAAATAAATTAAAAAAATTGAAAAGACAAATTACCTTCTTCAACCTTATACCACCCTGCACCCACTTCTCCAACACCACCATGGCATTGGCAAAAGCTGAGATGTGACCCGCATTTCCTTACTCAGCCTCACCGTGTCATCACTCACAACCACCCTCATTGTTGCGCACTCCTCCATGTCACTCCTATGATGTGGAGTGAGGGTGGTAGACAGAGTTGGATGAGGGAGTTGCATAGGTGGAATGGGGTGAAGTCCTCCCTCTCATCGTGAACGGAATTTTTTCTTCTCATTTTAAATGGAGTTTTTAGTCTCTTAGCAGACGGACATTTAAAATGCAAGGAAGACATTTTTGTCCATGAAAATACGAATTGAGGGTCAAAATTTCAGTAATGGGGTCAAAAAGTAAAACTCCATGCTAGTCCACTTGGACGACAAAAGCCTGCCCGTTCATGTTAATAAACTGACCGGCTATTAACGCATAAGTTTTAGAGTAAATTACCAACTTAGTCCCTGATGTTTTTTAATGTACTAATTTAGTCTCTGAAAATTTATAAATACACATTTAGTTTCTCAATATTTTCGAATGTACCAATTTGGTCTCTCAAGTTTTTTTTACATATCAACTTGGTCATGTTTTTAGGACCAAATTGGTACAATCGAAATCTCGAGGGACCAAATTGATACATCTAAAAATCTCGAGAGACTAAATGTGTATAGGGATGGGCATGGATACTCACAGGTGCGATTAGTGCATACCCATGCCATACCCGTGGGTATTTGCGGGTATTTGTGCGGGTAATACCCGCGAATTTTAACCTTTTATTATATAATTATATATTTTGTAATATTCATTATACATAAAAATAATTATAAGATAAATAATTACATACATATGATAAATGTTTATCATTATACTTTCATCTTTAAAATTCAATATGAAATAAAAATAAAAGAAAATTTATATGTTCTCAGAGCAATAAAAAAATATTAATGTATATATAATATTTATTAATAAAATATTATTTTATATATGCGGGTACCCGTGGTTGGCGGGTATCATAATACCCATCTCAACCCGCAAGGGAATAGTGCAGGTATTTTTGCGGATACCCGCGAACATGAATATTTTATCTATCCCTGAATGTGTATTTATAAATTTTTAGGGACTAAGTTAGTTCAGTGAAAAAACATAAACATCGGGACTAAATTGATACGGTACTCTAAATTTTACAAGGTGATTAACTCTCGAATATATTTTCAGCTCACAATGTGTGCTTATATTTTCCCACATACTAAACCAAAAAATAAAGGAGGGAAAGGTTATACAGACTTTGCTCGCACAGAATCCTCTACTCTAGGTAAATAAAAGTAATAACTGAAATTTTCTTAGCCACTCATCTGAATAACTGTGTTCTTTAAGATTAAATGCCTTGTCTGTAACTCTAAAATAAGTTGAAAAGAATAATGCTAGATGCACAATTCTCAGGTGTGCATCACTCATAACAAAGTGAGATAGAATAACCAAAGTGCATGATAATATCAGGCTATGATTAGATGTAATATCTCATTTGCAACAGCCTATTGTAAAAGAAAATAGTATGAGACAAAATCCAACAGTGACAAAAAAAAGAGAAGCTGAACCTCCAGATAACAGACAACAGAAGTAATGCACAACTTGCCAAACGCATGAATTGAGTTCAACATTTAAACTAGATCCACTAGAATGTTGGCAGTCATACAATAAAAGTCCTAAATTAATAATTTCATATCATAAGTAGCAGCATTGTAAATATTGCCCCCTTCTCTATTACTAAAGCACTACTTAAATCAATCAAAGAAAAAGGTTGAGAGTATTTGATAAACAAAAGAAACAAATTAGGCACATCCTTTCAGTTGCATAGCAGTGAACAAGAATCATCACATGAGCACACTTGTATCAGGTTCCATATGTTTGAGATGAACACCTTGAGGAAGAAGATTGTATCTGATATTGAGCTCCTCAAATATTTTCTTCACTTCCATCACTAGCTCACTTCTTCTCTTGTTCTTCAGCCCAAAGTCTTGGAAGTTCATTGTGTGGGTAACAAATAGACCCATCTTAATCTTATTTACATTTTCAATCTCCTTCACAACTAAGTTGTGATTAGGATGCCAGTATTGTTGGTTGCTATCCAAGTACCTAATTTTTATTTTTTATTTTTGTAAAAAAAAAGAAAAAAAGACATTACAATAAGTGAATGGAGCCATTAAATCTCAATATCAAAAGCAAGATCATAATTAACAATACAATACTACGGCATGCTACTCATAACTATCATGAAGGATTTAATCTCGCCTGTTGTAATTGTAAAAGCAAAAGTGATATATAAACATACAAAATCAACCTACATATACACAACATAAATATTTGACTCCAACAATATCTACCTCAAAAGTCATACATATGATATTTGTTTGGTTGATGTGTAAAAATTTATATTTCCCAATTTAAATTAGAAAGAAAATTCCGACTCGTGAAAAACTCTAATGACATTTTGACAAACAATCATTTTTAAATGAACAGTTCATATGTAATGGATGGACAAAAAAATACATGGAAACCATAACCTTAAAATGATAGCACTTTTAATGCTAGTGAATTCAAGGTTTTGAGAAGAAAAAAAGGAATCTCATCTGAAAAATCTATTCATTTAATCCATGAAGAAATGATCAGCTTACTCTTTTATTTTTTCCTTCAGTGCCCCAATCTTCTCCACTGGTGTCAGAAAATCAATCGAGAACTCTAAGCCATCACCCATGTCAGGGCTTCTGTAATAATTGCTGATAGGTTTGGTGGCCAGGACCGAGTTGGGATAGAACACCTTTTCATTATTAAGCTTCAAGAAGACCGTTGTCAATATATTCATTTCTTCCACAAGTAGCTGCCGGATTTTAAGGTGGTGTTAATTCATTAGTATGTAACTCTTGAACACAAATAAAAAAATGACTACCATAAATTACCTCAACACCATCTATAACACATCGATCACCAACATCAAATGGATGCATTACGAACACGAAGATGATAGCTTCAAAAATGTTCTTGCAAGTGTTTCCAAACATGAAAACTAAGAGTACTAGCTGCGATGAGAGGAATACAATTACTTTTGTGGTTGCAATCCCCATCAGTAGAAGCCACACTATTATTGTCACAACTACTAGGATCCCTGTCACAAGCTTGTTTAATTGTTTTACAGCTGTTTTGGCATCGCTTAAGGCATGCGCCAATGCTTTACGTTCCTGAAATACCTTCAACTGAAAGAGAAAAAAAAACACAAACATTCCCACTTCACAAACATCATGGAGTGAAATCTTTGCTAACCAAACAGAATTTTAATGTTTCATTACTTTGAAAATATTTGATGCACATATGTAGAAGACCTTACCACCCATTCTGTTAAAGACTTTCTGTTAATTTGTCCTGTCTCTGCTTCTGCCAGCAGGGGAAATACCAGATTCACTTCTTCCTTAATCATGAACCTCCGGAGATCATACTCATCAATGTACCTATTCATAATGAGGAAACTTTTTAGGAGCAACAAGAGTGGCAAATAACTTTAAAAAAAGACAAACATTTACAAGCATCTAGAACTAACAGTGCATATATGCTTACGTGCAACCAGGGGCAGAAACATTCCTGAAAATGGAATAGGCAGCAGCAGTTGCTTCCATCTCATTTGTAATCTCTTTATCAATTTGTTCAGTTCCTCCATCATAGAAACTTTCATCTAGTGAATTAGAGATTGTGGACAGCCCTGAATTCATCACAGCATCTACCAATATCTTCATAGTCCAGGCAGAAACTTTCTCTTGTTTCATCTTGTGAAGCTTTTCCATATCAATAACCTCTTCTTTTGTACCACCTTTGCCCGTTGTACTCTTGAAACTAAATTGACCAATACTTTGCGATCCCCCAACCTTCTCAGCCTCTCCCATACGCGGCGGCCCAGAGAGAGTCTGCAAAACATACTGTTGGAAGATTGCTTCTTGAATTCGATCAAAGAAAGATTTGACATGGAAATTTGATGCCAAAATCTTGAGCAACAATGTCTTTAACAGCCAAAAGAATGCTCCGATGAGAAGGGAAAGGAGAGTCCACGAAACACTATCCAACATTTTTATGGCCAATTCTGATCGCTGGACCCCTCGATTGATCAACAGCACCCATGTGAGAAGAACCAAAGCAAGCCAAATGAAGACCTGGACACTTTTCTTCAGTCCATGGACAAAATACAGCACCTTTTTCCTTAGCAAAAAGTTGATTTCAATCAAGAAAACAATAATGCGCATGAACCATCGGGTAACTAACATGCCACAAAAGGTCACCATCAAAAGCAAACACCACTTCCAAACCCCTAAACCCCAAAATGTTGTTCTTTTCAGTTTGCCAACTGTTAAGCTAGCTACGAGGTTAGAGACGATGTACGCAAATATAAACCATTCTATCAAAACCTTCCTGTTCAGTCTCTTGCGTTTGCCTTTACTCAATTCCACTTTCCTGTAAATGATTTCACCCTCATCCTCTCTCATCAACGACGTCTTGGGAGTGATGTTGGAAGTGATAGAGGCGGTTCTATTAACCGCGCCAGGTTTGTTACTAGGTGATGCTCTACTCAAAGAGTTCCTATATGGTGAATTAACAGCCAACTCTTCATGAAAAGTTGAATCTTCTACAATAGTACCATCGATCGTATAAGGTTGTTCACCGAACCTTGATTTGGGCTTGGAAAACACTGACCTTGAAAGCGATCTTCTTCTGGTAAGACCGCCATTGGAATAAGGAACTTTGGGGGGCTTGTTTGGGCTTGGACTGAACTTTATCTCAGGGGAAGCACAGTGTAAAGGTGGTGATTTTGCAGCAGCAACCTCATTATCAGTGAACATTGAGTGAGGTGAATCATCACTTCTCTGCGTAGGGGTTAAAGATTCAACCACTTTGGAATCATGGCTTTCCCCACCAGCATTTGGAATTGCCACCACCACTTCTGCTTTGTTCTCAGTCATGCTTACCTGGTGCTTGTTAGAATCCATGAAGAACCCTTCAAAAATAAAAACTTGCAAAAATTAATAAATACTGTGATGAAAAGTTGGTAAGGACATATTGCCTTCGATTTTAGATATAAGCAAATAAAAACATTTTAAAAACTTAACCAATTTTTCATTCTCAATACAATTATTCCTAAAATATCTCAATAAGTTAGTTGTCCTCCCTTAGGTCTCATTTTTAAGCAAAAATAACTAATTCACACTTGTAGAGGAAATTAGTTGAGTATATTTAATTTTTTCAAATTCATAAAAAAATAAATTACTTTAGTAAATTTATATTGGGAATGAACCAAAATTAAATGACTAAACCACATTATGAGAATATTTTAGGAATGATTATATTGAGAATATAAAGTTAGTTAATTTTTGCTTATATTAGTGGAGTGTCTTCTTTTGCTTATAAATGAGACCTGAGAGAGTATTATTTAATTTTTGTTTCGCATGTTTCATGAAATATTATATTTTTTATGATTTCCAAAAAAAAGTAAATTGCAATCAAATAACTTTCTTCTTGACAAGAGTAAAGTTAGTTTTTTTTTTACTTATACTCCCTCCGTCCCTTCATATAGACCATTTTGATAAAATTGATGTCCCTTTTTTATAAGTTGTTTTAGAATATTTAAGTAATATTAAAGAGTTTATTCCAAATACACCCCTCATAATTGCATAGGGGTGATAGGAAAATAATTACAATAGAAAGAGAAATAAATAGAGTTGTGAAGTTTTAAATAAGGGTAACGTTGGAATGACAACATATTTTTTGATAAATTTGAGAGTAATAATTAGGTAAAAGTGACGTATATTAAGGGACAGAGCAAGTATTTATACCGAATGGAGTATAGCACAAGGGCATGAGTTTAAATCTCGTTAAGGATATACTCCAATACCATAAGAACTCACTGAGCTGCTTGGTGGACCCGTTGAAACGGGAACCAACTTACCTAAAATTTTTATTAAAAAATAATAAAAAAGTAAACTTTTGTTATGTAACTAGATCAAAACCAAACCTTTGAGTAAGTAACATTTTCAAGTGAACACATAATGAAGTGTGTGGAGCTTTAAAAATAGAAAGTAGCATTTAGCAACACTAGTTATGTATGAAGGGTGGTTGAGACGGAGGAAGTAGTTTGGTAAAGTTTGAAAACAGAGGTACTTTTGATTTGGAATGTAAGAAAATAAGAATAAAAGAGTTGAAAAGACAGAGAATGCTTACAACTTTGAGTCAATAAGAACGACGAGGCTTCGGGGTGAGGCAGAACAAGTAGTGTAGGAAAATGAAATGGAAAGAGAAGAGAAGTAGATGGGGGGCACAAAGTGAAAATAGAAAGTGGTTATAGATTAGAGAAGAAGAAGCAGAAGAAGAAGACAGTGTATTTAATTGCTTTTGAGGACACAGGGATATAGGGATAATGAAGTGATAGAAACTGGTCTTGAGTTTGAGCTTTGGGTACGAAGCAATCCTCACTAAGAGATCCCTACCGTTTCGTGCGAGCTCAGTTAAGTTGGACCGGATGAATCGAATTCTAGATAAATCAGATTCAAATACCGATTGTAGTTGGTGTAAAAAAAATTGCTTTTGAATCCCGAGAACAAAAAGAACAACCTAGTTAAAAGGTGATACTCCTCAAGTACACACTAATAAACAAATAAAAAAAATTCTATTTAGCCTTTACCTATTACTCTTTGGCCTTCATATGTCTTTAATTTATCGATTTTACGGAAGCAGAAGGTGATTTCCGATTTTCAAAAGGCGGAAACTATTTTAATTTACTACCAATTTGCATAAGGCGAAAGAATTACCGACTATTTAAAAGCGGAAATATTTCCGCCTTTTAAAAAACGGAACAATTAAAATGTTGAAATCTCATAAATGTCCCAACATGAACATTCCACCTCCCTTTGCACGTGAATGAACGGAGGGGCAATTTTGGTATTATGACAATTTTTTAATGCTTCCGCCTGATGAAAGGCAGAATACTCTATTTTATTTACGACTTTGGAAAGACAAAAGATAATACGACTTGCATAAGGCAAAAATTGTTTTATTTGTTTCTGTCTTATTTCAAGCTGAAAGAGTAATGGAATCAAAGAGGATTAGGTGAGTGCAAAAAGAAAGTAAACAAATACTACTAATACAGCACAAAAGCAACCGATGATAATACTAATACAACAACATAAGTATAGGTGCTTACTTTCCTAGCAACATTATAATTTTTCGAAAAATATAGTAATTCCTTCGGTGCTTAATATAAATATTTTATATAAGCATTGTTAGTTGTATGAAAAATATAAACATATGATATATATATTTTTTTTAAAGTACTTATATAATTATTATTGAGTAATATGTTAGATTGGTTCATGATTTTGTAAGTATCAGTCAATTTAGTCTCTGAGATTTTAATTGCAAATAGAACTTTGAGATAGGAACACGTCATTCATACTGGTTGTTGACCTTAATGATCGCTAGTAATTCTTAACGTAGACCAACGGAATGTCGTTTTGGCAAAAAAAAAAAAACAAAGATCGTTGAGTATCTATCAAATTAGTCTTGAAATTATCGAAATCGGTTAAATTAGTCTATAGCTTTATGAACAATTAACGCTAGGGACTAATACGACCGACGTGTAATAAAACATACTGCGTTGCCGGTTTTTTGCTCCATGGAGGAGGTAATTTCTATTTTCTATGTTGGCTGGTCCCTTAATATTTCTATTTTCAGCAGTTCATTTAAGTTTGAACTTGTTATTGTTGCTGAGTTGTTGTTCTTCTTGTTGCTGAAGCTGTTCTTCTTGTGGTTGTTGTTATTGTTCTTATTTTTGTATTACGAATGTTGAACTAAATCATGTAATTTTTAATTTTATCTTTAAGTTCATGTAATCTTAGGTGTTGGCTAATGGCAACTAGCTTGTGAGTCACTAGACTTTGAATTGTACTGGATTAGTTCATTTAGTTGTACTTTACTAATTATTTGAACAAAGTGTTTCACTTTGTTTCATTTTAAACCAGCGAATCAGCAGCAGCAAACAGACTTATTTTTTTTACTTTCACAGCAGCAGGCCAACAGCTTTATTTTTTTTAAATATCAAAGCAGCAGCAGATTTGTCTATTATTACAGCAAATCGATATACCGAACCGAACCGAGCCGAAAACTGACTATATTTTTTGGATCGGATCGGATCGAATGTCTTAAGCTAAATGAACCGAAGCGAACCGAACCGATGTTAATTTTTATCTTTGGATCGGATGGTTTTTTTCACAATAACCAAACCGAACCGATCCATGAACACCCCGTTAAGGCTGGAGAAAAATAGTTGAAGAGTCCGTTTTCCTCAATTACTACTATCGAATGAATAACGTGGGGGCGGGGAGGGTATTGATATGCCATTATGAAATTACGAAAGTCCGAAGAGTTTTAATTTTTGGCACCATTGTCAAAATTTTGACTCTCATTTCTTATTTTCATAAATAAAATTGCCTTCGATGCATTTTAAATTTTTGTCTGTCAAGAAACGAAAATTTTCAGTTCACAATGAAACAAAAATATTCCGTGCAATATGGGACAAAAAACAGATTTGTGTTTTTCGTCTACCATGAGACGGAAGAATATGTGGTGTTTGTAATGATACTTGAAAGAAATACTTCCTCCGTTTCACTTTAAGTGTCTTTTTAACATCAAAATTTTGTTTCAAAATAAGTGTTTTTCTACCAAATCTAGGCAACATTTAATACTATTTTTCCTTATTTACCCTTACATTTAATGTTGTTTTAGTTTTGAAATTTGTAATACTAGTAATGATGTATTGACAAAATAAAAATATTAAATAGGGATATTTTTGACAAAATACACATAAAGCTTACAATAATCATCATAATCAACACTTTTTTAATCTATGTGCAAAAGTCCAAAAAGACACTTAAAGTGAAACGGAGGAGTACAAGAAGAAGGGAAATAGTACAAGGATAAGGACCCGAGAGATTAAAGCTGGCCATTTCCCACCGTTAAGTTCATGACTTGGATAAATGTATACCGACAGTGGAATAAAGTTTGAATTTAATGTGGATTCTTATTTGGTTGCTTACTACCACCACATATTCTTCGGTCTTATTGTAGGCGGAAAACAGTATCTCATACCAAAATTTCGACAATGAAACCAAAAAGTAAAACTCCAAGTATGAAATGTCAGAAAAATTTAGTGACAGGAATCAACTGTCCAAAAAAAGGTGGGAGCATCAAAGTGATCATGAATTCAAGGATAGAATAGTTAGAGAGAAGAAAATATTATAGGAAAGGAAAAGGTAAATGTTTTTAAGCTAATTATTATTATTATTATTATTATTATTATTTATTTATTTATTTTTTTTGCAATTTTGAAGCCAATTATAACAAGGGAAATTAGCACCATTAATATCAAGGACCACATATGGCGGGGGGAAAAAAAATCAACCTTCTAGAGTTGTGGCTCTGGGAGTCTAGGAAAGCTTGTGATATTATCAATCCGTATATTTATTTTCGACTTAACTATGTGCAATCGTAATATAAATTGAATACTATCTGCTTGGAGTATCTATAGAATAGTCTTAACTGTTACCCACCGTTATCCTAAACTGCTGTTATCAAGTTTGCTAAGTAAGTTGGTTGCACTTTCCTTTACAATATTGGAAATGTAAAAATTTGCATTTCAAATATCAAACTCGTCATGGCTTATTGACTCGTCATGAGCAAAATCTTAAGTTTTGACTTCAAAACTTAATGTGGCCCAATAACTTACTTAAAAAACTTGTTATTCAATAAAGAATTCGCCTTTAAATAAAAACAAAGGCATCATATGTTCATAAATTATTCTTTTATCATCATTTTATTCTTAATAATTTTAAAACAAAAAATTAAGCTAAAACATGTTATTTTAATAGATACGAACTAAAACATATATTAACTAAATAAAACCATTAACCTGTTCCTATTGGCTTGTAAACATTTGTGTACATAATCTGGCATAAACCCGTGGGAGTTTGCTTGGACATCCCATTTTTTTGCTACAGCATTTACATAAAACATGAGAGAAAATCTAACTATTGTAGAAAAGAGAAGCTAAACCTCCAAATAAGAAAGAACATAAGTAATGCTGAGCTAGTCACACTATAGCCAGACGCATGATTTAGAGTCAACCATAACACTAGATGCACTTGAAGGTTAGCACTTGACACAGTCATATATCAAAGTCCTTAACTAATAATTTCATATATCATATATAGCAACATTTTTAATATTGCTCTGAACTATAGTGCTTAAGCACTTATTCCAACCTATTGCCAACCAAAGAAACGGATTAAGAGTATATAACCAATGACCAATCAAAGAAACAAGAAATGGATTGAGAGTATTTGACCGATCAAAGTAGCGCAGAAGGCGTATACTTTCAGTTGCATAGCAGTGAGCAAGAATCATCTCATGAGTACACTTGTATCTGGTTCCACATGTCTGAGATGAACATCTTGAGGAAGAAGGTAGTATTTGATGTTGAGCTCTTCAAATATTTTCTTTACTTCCATCACTAGCTCACTTCTTCGCTTGTTCTTCTCAGGAAAATCTTGAAAGTTCATTGTGTGGATAACAATCAGATTCATCTTAATCTTATTTACATTTTCAATCTCCCTCACTTGTAAGTTGTGATTAGGATGCCAGTATAGTGGGTTGCTCTCCAAATACCTAATTTAAAAAAAAAAAATTTAAAAAAAAGGACATTACAATAAGTGGATGGAGTGGAGCCATCAAGTCTCAATCAAACTCAAACAAGATCATAATCCTCAATACAATAATCCGACATGCTACTCATATAGTTATCTTGAAGGAATTATTTTTGATACATTGTAAAAAAAAAAAATTATAATGTCATCCAACTACACACTATCATGTCATTAAAAATATTTGACTCTAATAGCTACATCAAAAGTTACATATGATATGTGAATAGCTCTGTAAGGCATTTTAAAAAACTGATCATATTTACATTATCGGTTCATATGGATGAACAAAGTAATACCTGGAAACCATAAATGAATAATGCTTCTAACGCTGGGGAATTCAAGCTTCCAGATAAAAAAAGAGAATCTGAAGAATCTACTTATTTAGCTAGTTGTTTAATCCAAGACAGAATCAGCTTACCCCTTTATTTTTTCTTTCAGTGCCCCAATCTTCTCAGCTGGTGTTAGAAAATCAATCGAGAGATCTATAATGTCAACCATATCAGGGCTTCTGTAATAATTGCTGATCGGTTTTGTGGCCAGAACTGAGTTTGGATAGTAAACTTTTTCATTACTTAACTTCAAGAAGACTGTTGTCAATATATTCATTTCTTCAACCAATAACTGCCACATTTTAAGAAGGCATTAACGCATTAATAAGTAACATTGTAACTCTTGAACAATGAAATACAAATGGACTACTAAAAGTTACCTCAACACCATCCACAACACATCGATCACCAACATCAAATGGATGCATTATAAACACGAAGATGATAGCTTCAAAAATATTCTTGCATGTGTTTCCAAACATGAAAGCTGCAAGTACTAGCTGTGATGAGAGGAAAACAAGTACTTTTGTTGTTGCAATCTCCATCAGTAGAAGCCACACTACAATCGTCACCACTACTAGGAGTACCGTCACAAGCTTGTTTAACTGTTTTACAGCTGTTTTGGTGTCACTTAAGGCATGTGCCAATGCTTTACGTTCCTGATATACCTTCAACTGAAGAACACAAACATAAACATCATGGAATGAAATCTTTACTTACAAAACAGACTAACAGAATTTCAATCCTTCAAAACTACGTATGACAGTCCCTAAGAGTCAGTTGTTTAAGCTGTGGAATATAAAATGTGACTGCCCGGATTCAAACCCTGGGAAGGACTGTCACTCTCCACCTCGCCTTAAAAAAATACCATGGATGACAAATTTTAGATGCAAATATATAGAAGACCTTACCACCCAATCTGTTAAAGACTTTTTGTTAATTTGTCCTGTCTCTGGCTGTGCCAATAGGGGAAATACGAGTTCCACTTCTTCCTTAATCATGAACCTCCGCAGATCGTAGTAATCAATCTCCCTGTTCATAATGAGATAATTTTTAGGAGCAACAAGAGTATCAAATACCAAATAAAGAAAAAAGGACAAAACATTTGCAGGCAGCAAGACAAGAAGTGATTGTGCATATATACTTACGTGCAACCTTGGCCACCAACATTCCTGAAAATGTAATAGGCAGCAGCGGTTGCTTCCATTTCATTTGTAATCTCCTTATCAATTTGTTCATTTCCTTCATCATAGAAACTTTCATCTAGTGAATTAGAGATTGTGGACAATCCAGTATTCATAACTGCATCTACTAAAATCTTCATAGTCCAGGCAGACACTTTCTCTTGTTTCATCTTGTGAAGCTTTGCCATATCAATAACCTTTTTCTTTTTAGCACCTTTACCCATTGTACTCCTGAAACTAAATTGACCAGCACTTTGTGATCCCCCGACCTTCTCAGCCTCAGCCATGAGTGGAGGCCCAGAGAGAGTCTGCAAAACGTATTGATGGAAGATTGCTTCTTGAATTCGATCAAAGAAAGATTTGACATGGAAATTTGATGCCAAAATCTTGAGCAACAGTGTCTTTAACAGCCAAAAGAATGCTCCGATGAGAAGGGAAAGAAGAGTCCACGTAACACCATCCAACACTTTCGTGGCCAACTCAGATCGCTGGACACCTCGATTGATCAACAGCACCCATGTGAGAAGAACCAAACCAAGCCAAATGAAGACCTGGACAGATTTCTTAAGTCCATGAACAAAATACAACACTTTTTTCCTCAGCAAAAAGTTTATTTCAATCAAGAAAACAACAACGCGCATGAACCATCTGGTAACTAACATGCCACAAAATGTCACCATCAAAAGCATACACCACCTCCAAACCCTTAGACCCCAAATATTTGTCCCTTTCAATTTGTCATCTGTTAGGCTGGCTACCAGGCTAGCCAGAATGCACACAAATACAATCAATTCAATCAAAACCTTAATCGTCAGTCCCTTACGTTTGCCTTTACTCAATTCCACTTTCTTGTAAATAATTTCACCCTCATCCTCAACTGCAGGCCCAGGAGACGCCTTCGCCGGTGTCTTGGGAGTGATAGCAGAAATGACAGAGGCAATTCTATTAACCGGCCCGGGTTTATTACTACGTGCAGGTGATGCTTTACTAAAAGTGCTGCTATATGGTGAATTAACAGCCATTTGTTCTTGCAAAGTTGAAATGCTACTACTATCTTCTAAGATAGTATTATCCAATGCAAAGGGTTGTTCACCAAACCTTGATTTGGGTTTGGAATACACTGACCTTGCAAGTGATTTTCTTCTTATAAGGTTTCCATTAGTAGGAACTCTAGGGGGCCTGTTTGGGCTTGGGATATACCTTATCTCATTGTCATTGGGCATTGTGTGAGGCATTTCAACAACCACTTTGGAATCATGAATCTCTCCACCACAAGCAGCAGCAGCAGCAGCAGCATTTTGAATTGGCACCACCACTTCTGATTTGTTCTCTGTCATGCTTACTTGATCATTGTTGGCATCCATGAAGAACCACCCTACACATAATATTAATAGATTATGTTATCAAAATCAAACCTTTGTTCTGTTGCAACATCAAAATCAAATCTTTGATTAACATACATACAAAGATTAAGAAGAAACTAAAAAAGAAAAAAAAATGTAAGAAGAGCAAGTTGGGCATCCATTTAGAATCCAATAGTGTTGTGCACAGAGTATATTGTAAATAGAAGAAGAGCAATGTAAGAAAGTGAGTGAATCAAGTGTGTGGAACAGTAAAAATAGTAACAACGTAAGCAAATGGTAGTTGTAACATTGAAAGAGGAGTGAGTGTGATTGACAGAGGAAGTTGGAGAAGACAGAGAGAATGCTTACATTACATTACATTATAGGGAGTCAGTCAACAGTCAACACGTTGGGGGTAGGCAAAACAAATTGGAAAGAAAATAGAGAAGAAGAAGAAGAAGGCAAAGTTTGCATCCCGAGGGGCCAACGCTTTAAAATACGTAGTAGTACGAATAATCAAAACTCAAAAGAAACTTTTTCTCTTGTATAAAAACAAAATAAATTACTAGTATATACTATATTGAGTTAGATATTATTGTTAGTAATATTTGGAATTTAAATATTTATTTTCATTTTTACAAAATTATTTCTTATAGTTATTATTGAAATTATAAAAATATTGAGTATATATGAATATTTGAAGAAAATAAATAATTAATATCATTAAAAATTTAAAATATACTCATATCAAGGAAAAAAATTTCAAAGTTTCTTCTATATACGAAACTTAAATAAAAAAGGTTTGGATAATTTAATAAGCACTAAAGCGATTACGGAAAAACACTGTTGTAATGAAAAAAAAGTGATGAACCTTTGCTTTCAAAATTAGAAACGTACTCAGACTAAAATTTTAACGATTTTTTTAATAAAAATCTATATAATAAATACTTTTTTTTTAAATATGAGATTCCTTGTCGCCGAACTGAGCTTAGTCTCAGCATCAATGAGATTGTAATCTTGGTGTTAAAGACTATTGAATCTTCTGTTAAAGTCGGGTTTTGTCAGTGGCTGATGATCAATCACATGGAAGAGTATGTTGTTGCAGTGTATTTTGTTTTCCATTTAATTATTATTAATGTGAAATTTCTTGTACTGTTTCTGATCTATGAATAAAATACACTTTCTCTCTTAAAAAAAATTATATGAAAATGAAATAATTGAAAAAAATGAGTTTTTTTAATGTGTATATCATAGGACACATGTTGATAAACTTATACAAAGTAAATCTGCAATGGAAATTAATGTAAACTAATATACATAAATTTTATGAAAGAATCAATTTTCAAAACAAATTTACCATATATGAATTTTTTAAAACATGTCCTATAACATATTAGAAAAATAATTTAAAAAATAGTAAGATAAATTAAGTAAAAATTTCAGTTATCATTCAATAAACAGAATAAGAATAGATACCCATTGATGCAAATATTGTGTTAACTAAATCAAGGAGCGTGAATGAAAGATATTTAACTCCAGTCCTGTTATAGGGCAAGGCTGTAAACCTGTGGGGTGGATCCTATTCTGCTTATTGACATTCTGGATTGATCCAGCCGCACATGTTTAGCTACTCTTCTTCCACGTGCGTAGTTCGAATTGACACTTTTTTTTTTAATCCCATTACATGTTTTTTGGCCTCCATTTCAATTTTTATTAAATTATTATGATTTTAAGTGTTTTTTAACTTTCGACTCTTAATAATTGAAATAATTATTCCGATTTTTATAAGTCGAAAATAAACTTAATTTTTTCCCAATTTGTTAGAGCTGGAAAAAAAAATATTTTTCGACTTTCCATAATCGGGAATATATAAATTAGAATAAAAAGGAATAGGCATCAATAATGCAAACTTATAAATTAGATTAAAAATCATATCCAACTGTGCACCAAACTAATCAGTTATTGTAACAACCCGAAATTTTATTCCAAGCTTAATTAAATCTGAGTTAAGCTAATGATATTCAGAAGAGTGAGCTGGGAGTCAGTGAAGCAATCAGGACCAAAGTGTGTATAGGAGTTAAGAGGAATGCCTTAGAGTTAGAAACCATCAAAATATGAAAATTTGGTGATGTAATCAATTACCTTGGGGGAGGTAATCAATTACCAGCATTCTGTGAGAAACCCTAATTTTGAATTCAGGAAAGTAATCGATTACTTTGGGAAAAGTAATCGATTACCAGACTTCTGTGAGAAAATAAATAGTTGAAGATATAAGGGGGTAATCGATTACTTTCTGGGGTAATCGATTACCAACGCGTATTCATGAAAAAAATAAGAAACATGGGGACCACTCATTTGTGGCTTCTCCAAGAAGCCACTCAATAAGGATCACATATCCATTTCCTCCCATGCAAGAAACAAAGAAAAATAAAACACAACAACAACATATCATCTTCTTCATCCATCATCTTCTCCACTTACCTTTCTTGGTTCCAAGAACCAAGCATCAACATCACCAACACAAACCCTAGAAATCAAGCATTATAATCATCATATTCATCATCACCATCAAAACTCTCATTAAGAAAATAAGTGCAAAACCACCCCCATCTTCCTCCCTCAAACTCGTGACCCCCCTCTCTTTTTCTTGAAGTTTTTCAATTCCATAACCATGGAGAACTACACACACATGCCTGCTCCTCAAGACCAATTGAAAGCAAGCTCACTTCTTCCTTCACAATCACCTCTTGGCAAAGTTCCTCTCCACCTTATTGTTGCTTGGTTGAGACATCTCAATAAGTTCAAGGGTTTAAGGCTTTAAGAGCTAGACAAAGGAAAAGCTAGAGTTCAAGGCTTCCTTATCTCTTATCACTTTTGCGGTAAGGAGGGGGTATTACCCTTATTTAGGGGATGAGTTCTAGGGTGATTATAGTGGTGACTAAGATTAGAGGGGGATATGTAGATAAATAGTTATGATAATAAACCATAGGGTAGTTGATATGGATAATAAGTTAAGTATAAACTAAAGGAAATGAACTTAAACATGTATTTATAAAATTATGAGTACTTGATATGTGAAATGGAAATATTTGGTTGACAATGTGGTGTTGATATATGTGAGGGGTTAGGGTTTGAAATGAATATAAGGTAATATAAAGTAGTTAGTTGTTATAACTTAAATGAGGACTTAGATGCTTGGGCATGTTATGAATGAATGCTTGGAATAATTTAAAGTTAATTGTGTAATATTTGAATGATGATGATTGTGTTGATAAGTGAAAGTAACTCGGTTATTATAAAGTAAAAGATAAACTGTAAATGTTTGTGCGTGTGTTAGAGTTGCGAGTTTAATTTGTGACTATATAGAAAATGAATGTGGCCATTGAGGGCCTGAATACCTGATGCACTGACTAATGATCCGTATGGCTACACCGTCCCATTAGGCGAAAATGCACTGTTAGGTTGAAATGCCCCTAGGTGGAATGTCCCATTAGGTGGAAATGCCCATTAGATGGAAAAGCCTGTTAGGTGAAGGATGTGCCCACGAATCATTATGCGCAATTAAAATTAAATGAGTAAAGTTGGCTAAGACGGATAAAAGGGAATAAAAGTAAAAGAATGAATAGAAAGGGATTAACAAATGCATGGAAATCCTAACGGGTGTGGTCCTAATGGGTGGAAAATTTCTGTTGGGTGGATAAATTCCTGTTGGGTAGAAATTTCCTAATGGGTGAAAACTTCCCAGTGGGTGGGAAATGCCTGACAAGTGCGATAGTCCTAATGGAAAAATGAATAAAAGATGAAAAGATAGGAAAAAGCTAAGTGAAGTACATGATATGGTAAAAGTAGTAAATTGAGAAAGGAATGAATGTAAGAGGAAAGATAAGAAAAGTAAATGAGTATATAAATTATATATGAATGTGAATGTTGAGTTCTAATATCATATAGTAAGCGCATTAGGCTTAATTATTGCTATAGCTCTTTAGAAACTATTTTCTAAGTATTGTGTAATACTCACATCCTTGCTGTTTTTACACAGGTACTGAGACTGAGTATACACCCTTGCACGCCGAGCAGGAGTACTCTTCATTCCAGGGAGAGTAGGTTGTAGAAAGTAGGACATGAGTGATGTCCGGGGCCTTTTGATATGAAGTGAACTACATTTGTTGTATAAAATGTAAATAGTCCTTTTGGGTGGCCCAGGACAACTCCTTTGGGGAACAGTCTTTTTGGGTAATCTAATCGATTCCACGACTTGTTAGTATTACTGCTAAACTCTGATATGATATAACTGTTAAGTTGAGTGCACTATGATGCACAACTATTATATGCTATGCTGGCTTCTGGATTTTATAAATGACTGTTTTTATCAGGTTTAAAGGAAAGCTAATTTTTGGAAAAACTAAATAAACAAAGGAAACACCGTCTGATTTGACGGAAGGATTTTATGACAATTTAAGAGTTTTATAAAGAAATTTTTAAGTAACCAAAACTTAATTGGGAATTAGAGTAGTAATTAAGGTAAGGCGTTACAGTTATCATCTAATAGCTTCTATAAAATTCATTGGAAATCATCAACAAGGGTTGGCTCAAGTGGTGCGATTATGCCAACTTGAGAACTTGGGAATGGAGTCTGAGACTTGATTCGCGATTAACACACTTCGCTGAGAGAGACGTAGGAACGACCTTGTGCAGGATTAGTCTCAAGGATTCTCTGGTATTAAGAGTGCTCTTGGAGACACCTGTGATACTGGCCAAAGAGTACAAACAAAAAAAATCATTGGAAATCTCCGGTTCTTATCCTATCACAGATGTCTACTATTTCAATAGAGCCATTTGGCTTAAATATGAAAATGGTCCCTATAAATATTGACTTTTTTGAAATTGATCCCTGTAAAAATTTTCTTTTGGTATTGGTCCCTACATTTATAAAATATTTTGGTTTTGGTCCCTCATGTTATATGTGGATGGAAAATGCCGAAAATGTAATATATTATATTCTATGACCTATTAAGGATGATATTCTTGCATTAATTCTCAAGGGTAAACAGAAAAGTTACATTAAATAAGAAAACTAGTTCAAAAACCATGATATTAGAGGGACCAAAACCAATTGAATCTAAATAATAAAGGGACCAAAACAAACTACCAACATAATTATGGGGACCAAAATTTAATGAGAGACCAAAACCAAAACGTTTTGTAAGTGCAGGGACCAAAACCAAAAGAAAAATTTTACAAGGACCAATTTCAAAGAAATCAATATTTACAGGGACCATTTTCATATTTAAGCCGAGCCACCATGTGGCAAAGTTGTCATTTGTTCAAAAGGAGATAAAAAAAATTTCTAAAATTACAAAGCCAGACAAATGGACACAAATCTTCAAATAGACAAATGAATTTTCTTACAGCACTCTACTGTAACTTTGCAGTGGAACATTGCTACTTTACAAGAGACAAATATTCTTGAGTCCATGAAATGCAAGAAGTCATGGGGAGTAAAGTAATGTATGCATCCAACTAATTCATTTATAATTTAAACACTAAATCAGCAACTGATAAAGACCACCTACTAAATTCCCGATTTGTTAGAGTCGGAATAAAAATATATTTTTCGACTTTCCATAGTCGGTAAATATTAGTGACTTCCGCTTTTAACTAAGCAAAAATATATTAATATTTGTTTCTGCTTTCTTTAAATCGGAAATGATTTTCTGCTTTGTTAAAGTCAGTAAAATAAGAACAGCTTCGTTCATAATAAACACAAATAGGGTCAAAAAGTGAAATGTGGGGGCCAAAAAGCAAGTGTCAAACTTTCTGCGCTTAAAAAAAATCAATTTTTAGTTTGAAATATAAGAAAAGAAAAATGATAAATATGGATAAGTCTTAAAAGAACTGTTTTGAATGAGGACATGATGGATGTCAATAATCCAGTTGTTATAATTAATCGGAAACATTTCCTTTTCTTTTGTTTTTTTTTTAGAGGAATTTCCTTTTCTATTGGCTAGAGTTACATTGAACGAAAATGATTTGACAAACATGTTGTTTGCAGACGCCAAACAGACTGTTTCTGTACCAAAAACAAAGAAATAATAGAGGGGACCGGAGAGTATAACAATTAGAGTGAAGGACCAAATTGGTCCTTGACATATTTGGACAGGACCAATTTGGTCTCTGACATTTCATAAACTCAATTTGGTCCCTAACAATTTTAAAAAGGGAACAAAATAGTCCCTCTGTTACTTTCGTCACCTCATGTTTCAGTTAAGACTAACGGAGGTTCCACGTGGCAGTTACTTTGTAGCCTTGGCAATCCACGGTGGAACACATTGCCAAACGACGACGTTTTGTTTAAGCCCCAATTTTATAAATCCCCAATTTTGGAACCCTAGATCTGCGAATCCTAAATCCCCAATTTTTGAACCCAAATTGGTGGTTGGTAGAGATGAGAAGCTTAGGCAGTGATGAAGCTGGTGGGTCCAAGCGCGATGGGGGTTGGCATTCTTCTTCTTCCAGCATCGGCGGCGACAGTGGTAGCATTAGCCGATTCCCCAACCCAAAGTGTGAATGCAAGATAGAATGTGGCATATACACTTCAAAAAACCAATCTGAACCCTAATAGACAATTCTATGGCTGCTCATACTACAACAAGGTAAATTAGTTGTTATATGTTCACTTGAGCTCCTCTTCTGCTTTTTCTATTTTGAGTACAACTTAGTTACTCCATTTTTGGATTCACTTGTTCTGAAATTTTGATAGGAGAGAAAGTCTCATTCAATGTGATACGACGTCGTTTGGCAATGTGTTCCACCATGGATTGCCAAGGCTACAAAGTAACGGCCACGTGGAACCTCCGTTAGTTTTAACTGAAACGTGGGGTGATGGAAGTAACGGAGGGACTATTTTGTTCCTTTTTTAAAATTGTTAGGGACCAAATGGGGTTTATAAAATGTCAGGGACCAAATTGGTCCTGTCTAAATTTGTTGGTCCTTCACTCTAACAATTATTAACAATAATACTACTCACTCGATCCTATTTATAATTTTTTTTGGCTTTTTTAAGTGATAGGTCCCTAAACTTAGGGGGTGTTTTGGATTTAGTCCTTAATCTTTTTTTTTGTTGAATCTGGTCCCTAAACTTTAACATCGTTTTGGAACTAGTCCTTCCGTTAACTCAAAGTTAACTCCGTCAATGTCTTCCAATAAGATGTTGCCACGTGTCCCAACTTGCATTTTTTTGTTTTGACTTTTTTGACTTTGAGGTCCCTAAACTTAGGGGGAGAATTGAATTTAGTCCCTATCCTTTTTTTCGTTGGATCAGGTCCCTAAACTCTGGACCATTTTGGATCAAGTCCTTCTGTTAGTTTTAATCTAACACCGTTACCCTGGGAAAATTTTTATGTCATGTGGACCAATAAATTAACGCCACATGGAATTTTTCTTTTAAAATTGAAAAATTACAAAAAATAAATAAAATTAAAAAAAGCCAAATATTACCTGATTTGAAGCACAACTAAACCAAATATCATTAACAAACCCACCATGCCACAGAAAATTTTTCAGGCCAGAATGTGAACCACCTTCCCTATCTTCCTCTCGTTCCTCGTCGTGCTCGATCGTCTCGTTAAGGCTTGACGTCATGGTTTCTTCACCTTGCTTAAGGAGTGACATTGTTTTTCAGAATATAAAGATCTAAACAAAAAAAAAGAACACACACAGCGTCAAGTGATAAAAACTGAGTTAGACACCTACCAAACCTTCATCATCAAACTCTAAAGTAATAAAAAAGAGATTTTTCTGTGTCAATCAAAGATACTTGTTGCCTTTCTTCCTCCCTCCAGACTCTGCATATGACACGCCACTAAGAAGAAGGCGGAGGAAGCGGAGAAGAGGGCGGAAGCTGGAAAACAGAGGACGCTGAGGTTGTTGAGGGTTCGAAGTTGCGAGGCTGCTGCACGGTGAAGGAAGTGCGACTGATCTACTTCAGTGTCGCATCAGATTTGCAGAGAAGATGACCAAGCGAAGGATGAAGAACGAAGAGGTTCTTCGGGGTCGTCGCCGCAACTAGGTTCTAGGGGCTTTGTCTATAACTAGCGCCGCCGCACACCATCAAGCGAACTCGTGACTGTGGCAGTGATTTTCGCTGTAAACCGAAGCAAGCACAAAACTCAGATCGAGGCGCGACCTTGAGGACGATGGCGAAAGCTTCTCAAATCGTTACCCTGATGGCAGTGGTGAGCGCTCGAGACATCACGACCATGACGATGATGCATCTCGTCGCAGACGCATTGTATTCCAATTGTTATAAAAAAAATCATTTTTTTTAATTTTATTTATTTTTTGTAATTTTTCAATTTTAATAGAAAAATTCCATGTGGCATTAATTTAATTGGTCCACATGGCATAAAAATTTTCCCAGGGTAGCGGTGTTAGATTAAAACTAACAGAAGGACTTAATCCAAAATGGTCCAGAGTTTAGGGACCTGATCCAACGAAAAAAAGGAGAGGGACTAAATTCAATTTTTCCCCTAAGTTTAGGGACCTCAAAGTCAAAAAAGCAAAAAAAAAAAGCAAGTTGGGACACGTGGCAACATCTTATTGGAAGGTACTGACGGAGTTAACTTTTGGTTAACGGAAGGACTAGTTCCAAACGGCATTAAAGTTTAGGGACCAAATCCAACAAAAAAAAAGATTAAGGACTAAATCCAAAACATCCCCTAAGTTTAGGGACCTATCGCTTAAAAAAGCCTTTTTTTTTAATTTTTTACTAAAAAAAAGTAATTAAATTTGTTATTGATATTGGAAATATGAAAATTTGATATACTTTTTTCAAAATTATCCTTATAATTATTATTAAAAGTCTAAAAAGTATTGACTAAATAGAGATGTTTGTAAAAAGAAATAATTAAATACTATTAAAAATTAAAATGAGATCTTATAAATAAAATTAAAAAAAACCTCAAAAAAATCTTATAAATACAACAAGAGAGTATAAATAAAAGGGCATTACTAAGTGGCCGCCAATGAAGCATCAATAAAATTCACAACTATATCATTTCTCTTTTAAAAAAAAGGTCGTGAGACATTCGTTAAAGTTTTTAAGAATTGAAAAAATTCTTTTTAATCAACAAGGCGCAGTACATGATAGGAAGTTGGTAATTGGGTTCCTTAACTACGATGACAGAGGTTTGATATCTGTTCTGGGTATGAAAAATGTTGTGTTGATAAAGACAAAACTCATTTCGGTGATATCTACGCCTCAGAAGTGATTAGTCTTCGACCATCGGCCAAAGAATACTTTGATGAAAAAAAAGAAACTCTTTTTGGTGTACACCAACCGGTACCCGGTTCTGGTTTACCCAGAATCCGACCTATCCGATCCGATCCAACTGAGTTTGCACCAAGTGATAGAAATCTTACTATAAAAATATTTTCAATAAAAAAATCCACTTGCATCATCACTTTTTAAAAAGAGACCTGACTTGTCCATGTATTAATCAATTGAATATACCTACTTTATCCACACATGAGGAGCTACAAGACAAAAAGGAAACAGCCAAAGTACATACCAACGATTGCCACCTTACCAGATCCCAATTGACATCAAATCGTAGAGTGCATCTTTGAGTATTTTAACTGAAAATAATTTTAAATTAATTTGTTTTGTTTGGATAGTGTAAAGAATATTATTTTTATTTAGTAAATTATAAGAAAGTATAATGTGATAAGTGAGCAGTTAATGTGTTAAAGTGATAAAGATAGAATAAAAAAATTACATGGATCTATCTAAAAAATAGTCTTTTAAAAAATAATTTCCAACTAGTACGAGGGAATTTATAAATTTTGATTTTTTTTTTAAAAATATAATTAAGATTATAATTTATATTACAAACAAAAATACTAACGTATAATTATTTTAAAAAAAATTAAAAGCATAATCTTTCAACTTAAAAAAACATGAATGTGAATATCAAATTCGTAAATACTCCAATTGTGAGATATTCTAACCGAGAGAGAAGGGGTATAAATCTGCTTAATTCATAAACCTATTGTTTTAGAATTTGTGATCATGATATAGTGTTGCTTATTGAAATTCTTCTTAAACTTATTAAATTTAGAGTTTCAATAATAATTATATAATTACTTTTGAAAAAAATATATTAAAATTTTCATTTTCAATTCAAATAACAATTTTAACTAATTTTTTTATTTTTTTCCTCAAATGATAACTTACATTTATTTTTTGATGTGCACCAAGGCTATTCAACCGGTAACCAAAGACCATTATCCATCGAAACGTAGAAATCACCGAATACCAACTGTGCTGAGCCTTATTAATACGATAACTTACATTTAATAACAAAAGGTAGGAGTAATATATTTTTTTATACACAACAACACAGAACTATTATAGTAAACAATTATTATTTCACAAGAAAAATTTGTTAATATACCAAATCAATTTTATTAAGGCTTTTTCTTTGGTATCTACTAAAAAAAATGGGTTGCTATACCCTCTTTAAGTAATCTAATACTACCTCCGTCCTTAATTATAAGGCTCTCTTGGGAGATTTCACGTCTATTAAGAAAGTGAAATAATTTAGTTAATTGTATTGGAAATGTGAACTTTTGATATGTATTTTCAAAATTACCCTTATTAATATTATTGAAAATCTAAAAAGTGATAAATAAATAGGGTTGTTTGTGGAAAAAATAATTAATGTTCATTGAAAATTAGTAAAAGGCCTTATAAATAAGGACAAAACAAAAATATTAAGAAGGTCTTATAATTAGGGATGGATGAAATAGTAAAAAAATGACACATCAATTGAGTACAAATACAAATTATAAATTTTACGATTAAATCTTTGAATAATTTATGTGAAACAAACACTCTGAAAATTAAAGTCAAATTAATCACGTGATCTTTTTTTCCTTTTTCCTCAATACCTATCACCCCCTCCCTGGACACTTCTTCCCATGTTTGTGTTGTGGGAATGAATTATGCTCCTTAACTGTTTGACATAATGTCCAGCTTGCTATTGCTAATATAAAGGCATGTTTGGCTTCGCGTTGCGGAATCAATTCTGACTCCAAAATCACGTTGGAACATAAGCAACTATTATTAACTTTGACATTCCAGAATTGATTCTGAGTTAACTCACCACAGAACCAAACATACACTAAATCGTACTCCTAACATGGTTTGCAAATATCATATTTGAGATAAGTTTATGATATTGAAATAAACTAATAAATTACAAGCATTTGAAGACGATGAAAATGCTATTTGAACTTGGTGTCGGTGGATGGCAGCTGTTATGTCTGAAGGTCCAGGGAGACAGAGATGAGTATCGAGGAAGGTGAAAAAATATATCACGTGTTTTATTGGATTTTAATTTTAAGAGTGGTGTTTATTTTACATAATCAAAAGAATTTTTATTTTTTTTATTAGTACAAAGGAAGTATCGGGGACAAGAACCCAGGACCTGGGGCCTAAACTATTTAGGTGTTTCTATAGTTACCAACTGAGCTGACTTTACGCGGACTGATAAGAAATACAAAATCTTATAATTTATATTCGTGCTTAACTGATATGTCAAGAGTCAGATTGATAGGATGTTGATGATACTAATATAATGATTAAAATAACAAAATTAATTAGGTTTATTATAAGACGAGGGATAGGATAGTAATAATATAATTTAGATAATTATATTATATTTATTATATAGCTTATTCTAGAATATTTTTAAGCTTTATGAGATTATGCCAAATGTATGGCTAGTATTAGTTTTAGGGTTCCTTATTTACTATATAAGGAATGCATGTACCTCTATTCATTAGTATCAATGAAAAAATGAAAAATGAATGAAGTTTATCATTCCCTCCGTTTCATATGTAGTATGTTTTAAGGTTATGCACGTGTTTTAAGAAATGGTTAAATAATGTAAGAATTTATTGTATTTTGACTATAATATCCCTATATAATCATTATTGATGAGAGATAAACGTATTGAAAGTGAAAAAGAGATCGAGTGTAATAAATAGGGATGTGTTTGAAAAAATAACATTAATTATGTATTGGATTTATAAAAGAACAAGACTTATGAAACATTGTACAAATGCTAAAACAACATTACATATGAAACAGAAGGAGTATCTATTTGTTATTCTTTATTCTTTAGCTAGGTATATGTTATGGACCACGTAAACGGGACCGGTATGCCGAATTCAGATACCGGATTGAGGCCATGAGAGGTCCACTATGTCTGGATTCGGATACCAGATTGAGTCCTTGAGAGGCCCAACGAGGCCGGATTCAAATACCGGAAAGAGGCCCGAGAGGTCCACTAAGGTCGGATTCAGATACCGGATTGGGACCTTGAGAGGCCCAACCAAGCCGGATTCGGATACCGGATTGAGGTTGTCAGGGGTCACCCGAACCGGATCTGTATACGGAATAGTATCCTAAGGGAATCTTGAAGACCGGATTCAGATACAGATATGATCTCAAACTGTTGGCCTCCATACCGTTATACCGGTGGGAATTCGGACACGTGCATAAAGGAGTCTGAAGAATTCACTATCCTCACCAACATAGGATTCCTTTCATCTTAATACCTGCCATCATGCCAGAGCCGTTTAGAGGGAATCTTACCCGCCACATGAAAGCGGCCATCAATGCGGATTATGCTGGTATGCCTGTATTATACCTGGTAAGACAAGCAGATATGTCCTAACTAAACTCACACAAACACACACACCACCCCCCAAAGCTGAAAACGACAAGAGAGTGTGTATCTTGGTATTCAAGGTGCTCATTTCACGTCAAACATCAAAAGTGGGATTGCTAGATTCTTAGACCGAATTGTCTAAGCGCTGTAATCCTACAACAGAACAGTATAATACCCTATTGCTTCCTACCACATAAACAGATGGATGAGATCTGTATCCTTTAAGCATGTGGTCACGAATTCGATCCTTTCCTCACGCTAATGAAGATTATATTGTTGGAAACGCCACATCCGAAAGAATTGAATGAATATACGAACGTATTAATCACCTATTTCATTTGTTCAGTAGGTAACAGACTAAAAGATGAATTATAAATCACATTGATATAATGAGGCTGTTTGATTAATTATTCTCTTCTTCGCCTACAAAAATATTTTATTTTTAATCTAGACACTCCGTATTTGATACTCCACTAGTTTAGACTTTGAAGGACCCTCTTGGCGTAACTTTTAAGGCTGCGGTTAATTGTTGCAAAGGAGGGTCGAGTGGATGGATTTGAGTCCCAGCAGAGGCATATTAGGTCAACCAGCTCTTCCACTTGGTTACCATCATTCCGTGAGAGAAGCATAGGCCGCAGTTTACCCCCTGCGACTTCCAATGCAATCTATAATATCACAGTTAAAACAAATCACGTAAGTAATGTTTCAGTTTAAAAAATAAAAAAAAAAATAAAATGGATGAGCTAATTAATTATATAAAAAAATCAAGAAAATAACTATTACTATTCATGATGATGATGATACCTTGGCAGGGCCGAATTGCGTCTCAATGTAGGGGAATTTTCCGGTTAGAAGCTCGTTGAGTATTATTCCAAAACTGTATACATCACACTTTTCATTATACGGCTCACATCGGATTACCTCTGGTGCCATATAAACGTATGTTCCTGGAAAAATGAAAATATCAAGGGAATGGATCTTAAGTTTAAACTTAAAAGCCATATACTTATTTTTTTTAATAAGATTTTGTTACATATTTATGTAAGTGTTTATTCTATTAGGCTAATTTATGGTTTTAGTCCCTAAAAGTTCAGCGTGTTTTGGTTTTAGTCCCTAAAAGTTATTTTGATCGGGACTAGTTCTTAATTTTTCAAACATTTTGGTTTTAGTCCACACCATTATAAAAAATCTGTTATTTGCCGACGTGGTTAACAAAATATCACATCATTAGCCACGTGGTGTAAGGTGGTGCTAACTAGTAGGTGTGACATGGATAATTCATGCCCATAAATGCAAAGTTTTGAGTATGAGACCGTTTTATGTATGAGACCATTTTGCGTTTATAGACCTGTATCATTAACGTCATACCACCTATGTGACTCCACCTCATACCACTTAACTTTTGATGTAGTATTCTGCTAGCCACATCGGCAAATAACATGGTATGGACCAAAACCAAAATGTTTGAAAAATTAAGAACTAATCCTGATTAAAATAACTTTTAGGAACTAAAATCAAAACACGTTGAACTTTCATGACCAAAAACATAAATAAGCCATTCTATTAAGAAAATAACTTTTACAAATAAGCTGAAAGAGCTTTTTTTTAGAGGATAACCAGCTTATCGAACAAGTTAAAAAAAAAAGTTTATGAGAATGTTATCAGAACCTGTTTTCACAAGTTGTTCTAAAAAACTTAAATCAATATACTCTTTACTGCAAAAAAAAAAAAAAAAATTGAATGATCTCATAAGTCATCATCGATCAGCACCTCTAAACTATTGAACATGCATTAAGGATTTAAGATTATACTACAAGTTTATTTAGAATCAATAATTAAATGTGTTGGAGAGCATTAGTCGTAAACCAAGCAAATAATTACCCATTCACTATATCCACCTCATGTTTGTCACAAATGCAACTAGTAGCCAATATATACAAATATGAATGAAAAGTGTTTTCTTAGATTAATTTAAATTTTAGGAAAACACATGGGAGTGTTGATTTTTGAGATGTACTTTTACAACGCATCAAATTAATAAAAAATACCCCCTCTGTTATTATATATATATATATATAAGTTTTAGGAATGATTATGCAGACAAATTTAAAAAGTTAATTAAAATAGATAATAATACTTAAATTTGTTAATAATTAACTGTTATTTTCAAAAAAAAATTCTTAATTATAATGATACATCTTTTTACTTATTAATTGTTGATTGGAAAAAGTGTCAAAGTGTTGCATTGAATTTTTGTTAACTAAAAGAAAATGTAAATGATATTTTGAAAAAAAAAATTACTTCGTGATATAGAAAAAATGGATAAGTTATTTATAAAAGAAAAAGTATAAAATTAATGCTTATATTTAAGAACACAAAGGAGAAACAATTTAACAAAATTAATGTTATATATGCTTACCTGTTTCTCCTGTTAGAGCCATTTCATCCTCACCCAAGAATCGTGCATGTCCAAAATCAGCAACTCTAACATGCATGCCATCATCCATGAAAATGTTGCTAGGCTTCAAATCACGATGAATCACTTTGGGCTTTTGTTCATGTAGATACTGCATAGCTTGTGCAATCTCTAAGGCCCTCATCACTCTGTCTTTGAAGGGAGGAAGTTGTACTATTCTGTCTTTGCTCCTTTTGCCAGGGCCATGCAACCACTCATTCAGCGTTGTGCTGAGATATTCAGTAACCACCCATGCATGATGAGGAGGATCAAGGCATGCTCCCATTAGATGAAGCACAAACCTGTGACGTTGCTTGGACAAGGTTTCAAGCTCTTGAGCAAAGAATTCAACTCCGTTTGTATTTGTGCTGAAGAATTCAGTAGATAAGCACTTCACCGCTACATCAATTCCACGCCATGTTCCTCTATGAATGATTGCTGTGCTTCCCTGCCCTATTTTCTCTTCCAATTGAATCTGCTCATGTAATTTTATTCATAATAGGCTACTAATTGTTAATAAAAGTACAATAATGCACGATGTACATATAACACCACTCTTAATAATATAATATTAATGATGTGTTTAAGATTATTTAGTAAGATTTTAAATTAATAATGTTGCGATTATATTATGCTTATTGCATTTGTTGTGGGAAAATAAAGTCATTACACCCACAATTCAATTTGTGAAAACAACAAAAATCAAAATATTAGAGCTGAGGTTAAACTTTGGAAAATTCTAATTGTGCTTGTAAAATGTCATTCATACATCAAGAGAATTGCACTTGAAAAATGCCATTGGCACATCAATACAACTAGTTAAGAATTTTGACATGAACTACAAAAAATATTATTATTGTTTGTATATACTCAATCCATTTTTACTTTACATGAACCCATTTCATTATTTTTATTATCCACTCAAGCCATTCAATTTTTATCATTTCTGAATGTAAGCACCTTCCAATTAGAAGGACTTTTCAATATTTACGATTATGCAAAGAAAATTTTAAATTACTTGATTCAAAGAAATGAGCGAGGCAAATTAAAGGGATCGATACGAAAAATGGAGGCAAGAAGTGAGAGAGCACATGTTGTACGTCCCAATACTTGAACTAGCTAATGCAATAGTAAGTACTAATTACCTCAGATGGATTAATAAACCATCCATTGATTTTTGCTTGATGAGTGATGTCAGCTAAACTTGGATGGTGGTGCAGAGGAGTGGGAATTAGAGGGCTGGTGGGAGTGGAGTTGATGGTGCGAACAGAGAGAGGAGATTGTTGAAGTTCAGCTTTGGAGTGGATAATAAGGTCCAAGATTCCATTCTCCTGTGCTATTTGGAGGCAGTACTTCAAGTAATCTTGCGTCCTTTCCATTTTTTTCTTATACATCACTCTTAGTTCGGTCTGCTTTTGCACCTCCTTTTCCAAACCTGCAACCTACGAATGGACACCCAACATATGGAAGCTAACAGTAAACAACGTAAATAAATATAACAGTTTGGTGATGTCAGAGAATCTGCATCCGAATTTTCTCCTATAGTATCGATGGGGAAAATTGATTAGGAAAAAAAATCCATTTATTGTGTGAATTATCCAATGTTTAAATTTGAATTCTCCAAAATGACATTGTTCCTTAAATAAGCAAATAATGATGTATATATTCCCCATTAATCAGAAAAAGATTGCCTATCGATGATAGATATATCATCAATTACTAGCTCAATTTAGTGACAATCACATATGATAAGTTAGTTTAGTTTGACACAAGCAATACATGAAGACTAACTACCTTTACTTCCAAACTTTGATAACGCTGCTGGAGCTGATGCGGTTGCAAGGTTGAAACAGTGGATTCCACAGTCTTGACGCTTCGACAGCATCCACCAAGGAGAGGGCTAGTTTGTTCTTGCTTCGCCTTCGAATTCTTGGATGAATGCCGAGACAGGTTCTTCTGAGTTTGAGGGCTGGCCATGTCTGTATGTGTAGTTTAATTTAGCTTCATCGATCTGTCACTAGCTATAGCTACCTTAGAAATGATATATATCATATATTTATAGCATTAGCACCTTCAATTTGTGCAGGTGGAATAAGAGGCAATAAGTTGTGGTGTGGAGGGAAAATCTGATCATAAGGGGTTGCTTTAATCATAATTAATCTTGTGCTTTTTTGTTGTCTAATGCATGCCAAATAGCACACGACAAACATTGACGGAATTTGTGATGAACATGCATTCAATTGAATTACTATACAATAATTCATTTATAATCCTGGGTTGCTTTCATAAGAACTTTTAATTTATAAGTAATATTAGAAAGTACTACAAAACTTATATTACTTGATCGATTGATACATTCATAAGTTCTGGTCATGGCAGGCCAATTCGTTTGTGGTGGCCGTGGGTGGCAATTTCGGTGAAGTTCACTACAAAACCCAAATGGCTTGATAATAACAAGATAGAATAAAGAGTAGGATAAGGGTTTGATAAGATATGAGCAACATAACTCTTATCTGTTGGAAGTCTCACAACGCCTACCTCATAATATATGACATGATTTAAATAATTATTGGGTCACTCATCTCATTGCCAATCGATTTTGATATGGAACCTTAACATTATCTAGATAAACATTATAGAATAAGTTAACAATAATATTCCACCAGGAATTCGGAGAAAAAAAAACTCTAAGTAATAACATGACTATCTTATATTTTTTATGTTGCCCATCAAACAAATCCAAAGCATATAACTTTTTTTTTTTTTGTTAAATGAGAAAACAATAATATTATATCTTTTAAAAACAAATCCCACACAATTGATATACATCTTCCAAGGATGTAGGATCTAACTCCTACAACTTAGAATAAAGGTTGCCATCAACTTTGACAAAAACTCATATTAAGAATTTAATTATTATTTTTGGGTTCATGTTAACAAATTAATATCTTAATGAGAAAACTGTATTGATTTCAAATTAAATGAATAAAAAGTATAAAAAAATATATACCTGATGTATTTTTTTTTAAAAAAAAAACCAATAAGATTTAAACCGAGAGGTCAATTGATAAATATTTTATAATAAGCAATCAACAATAATATTTTATCCAATGTGTGTCATATGATTTTTTTTTTTAATTTTCAGTGTATTGGATTATTAAATTTACACTAAAAAAGTAATTTTAGAAAAAAGTAATTTTAGAATATGTTCTTGAAAAAATAATCAAAATTCGACATCTAATTCATAGGTTCAGTAGATTATTTTTTATAAGATTATGTTTTGAGACATGTATAATTTTTTTATTCTACCCCTATCATTCAAATAGCAATAACTAACTTCATACCCTTTTTTAAATTTACTCGTTGTAGTGGACTGACCCTCAGCTTGCACTTCTGGGGTCTTCCACCGACTCTTAAAGATCTCAGCCGACCTCTACACCCACAGGCCGACTACCGGACCACACCCGCTGGGGGACTCGGACCGCCCCTTCCACTTACCCACAAGGACCCGAGCGTGTCCCCTACGCGCTTAACGGATTAGAGCCACGTCATCCTTAATGGACCTCCGTATAGGCCCATAAGGTATAACTCCCCTTCCTCTATAAATAGCTGTCTCCAGCTAGGGGCTCAGGTACGCACTCCTATCCCAAAATTCCCACTTTCACACAGTGATTAGGAGAATCCTGAATACCCCAATTGGGTATCCAGTTCCACAGAACATCACACATTAACCCCGGACCCCAAGATCTTTAAGGCTTCGTCATAGCTTTAAGGACACTCTGGTCCCAGACATTACACTCGTAAAAATAATCTTATTTACATTATTCAAATAAAATAGATCAGTTGAAATTCATTTTCAACTATTATATCCAAATATAAACAAATTATAATTTTAACAGGTTATAAGCTTAATAGATTGTAGTTACAGATGAAAATAATCATAATATAATTTTTTCAGCTATATCAAACACGCACTTAAATGACGATCCATGTATCATTCAAATGACAGATTAATTTAATAGACCATGACCCCTAATGTGAACTTATGTGAAGACTCAACATTCCAAAATTAGGCATGCCAACGGGTCAGATTTGGGGTGGGTTTTGCCAATACCAATGTCGCACCCATGAAGAGTAGGGCTGCTGTAGGTGCGGGTTTAAGTAAAGCGGGTATGAAAAGGTGAAACCCAAACACATCCCATCGAGTTCAGGGAACGGATAATCCATACAATTATTTTTTTAAAATTATATTTTATTGTATTAAACAAAAATCATATATAACATACATTACAATTCAAATAAAATATAATAATAAACGTCAAATTTTAAAAATATCTAAAATATTGCAAATTAAATCATGGTTTTTGACAAATGTATTAGTTTGACTACACCATTTAACCATTATTATAATGAAAATTATTTAATTTTTATATTAGGGTGAGTTTGGTAGCAGTAGCGGGACAAGTACTTACAATCCCAGACTCGCTCCACAACATCTTTTTAAAGCAAATTTTAGTTTCGGGTTTCTCCAAACTCAATTAGAGTAGGTTTTTCCCATTAAAACGGATCGATTTCGAATGGGTACCCGTGGATGAGAGTTTTATTGTCATCCATATCCAAAATCATAATTGTTAGATGTGATCGTCAATCTACAACATACAATTTTTAATGCATTATAATTTCTTAATTAACTTTAATATTTGAATATCAATATTTATGAATAATGTTATTAATGGGTAACTATATTTCTACAAAAGACATAAAGGTATTTTTGAAAAAAAAAGTTATAATATATTGATTTATTCCAACTGAAAAAATCACTTTTCTCATATTACATTTTTTAATTATCTATGATATATTTTTTTTATAATTATTTATTTTTATAAAATCATAAATTTTTATAATTAACATATTTATACAAATTACATAAGGGCATTTTTGTCTATAATAACATGTTATACTATTTAATTTGTTCAAACTCACCTTTTGCATATTACATTTTTAATTATCCATGCTATAAGTTTTTTTAATAATTATTTATTTTTAAAAATTATAAATTTTTATAATTAGCATATTTTTACAAAACATATATAAGATTATTTTTATCTACAATAATATGTTATATTATGTTAATTTGTTCCAACTGAAAAATCACCTTCCTTATATCATACTATTTTTTTTAATTATCTATGTTATTTGTTTTTTTTATAATTATTTATTTTTAAAAAATCATAAATTTTTATAATTAACATATTTCTACAAAACACATAAGGGTATTTTTTTTTACAATAATATGTAATACTATGTTAATTTGTGTTAACTGAAAAATCATCTTTCTCATATTATATTTTTTAATTATTTATGTTATAAGTTTTTTAATAATTACTTATTTTTAAAAAATCATAAATCCCAATTTTATTAAATTATTGTGTATTTGAATAAAAAAATCAGTAAAAAAATTATTATTTTTTAAATTTATAATGTAAGTATAAAATGATTTAACAATTAACAAAAAGTAAAAGTTCCTAAAATCTTTAAAGATTATGATAATGAATAATTAATCATCATTTCAAAAAATAAAAGTAGGGATGGCAAAAAAACCCATACGCTCGAGTACTTGCTTGAAACCGATCCGACTTTGGTGGGAAAACCCGTTCTAATTGGGTTTGGAGAAACCCCAAACCGAAATCCGCTTTAAAAAGATGGAGGTGGGGTGGGTTTGGTATTTTAAGTACTCGCCCCGCCCCGCCCCCGCTCCCAAACCCGCTCTGATATAAAATTAAAATAATTTTGATTATGATTATTGTTAAAATGGTAAAGCAAAAATAACATATTCACTTAAAACCATGATTTAATTCTCAAGTTTTTAGATATTTTTAAAATATGATGTTTATTATTATATATTATTTGAACTAGGAAAATTGCTCGTGCGATGCACAGGTCTTAAATTTTGCTATCCTTTATTTTTTTTTGAAGGGTTTTCCATTTGTTAAAACATTAAACATTAATTTTATTTACATGTGAATTTTTTTAGCGAACAATAAATCTATCATTTTTTGGAATTATATTTTATATGTTATTTTTTTTAATTATTACAAATTTACATTGAAATTTATTTTTTTATGATCAGACAAATTTATGTAATCAAATCGAAATACAATACTTATAATTAGATAAAATGCGATAAAGATTTTGAAAAATATTTATAATATATGAAACAATCATGTATACTTTAAAAATAGTTATGAATAACTGTTATTATTTTTTTTTCGTGTTTTTTTTGGGATAATTATATAATATAAAATTGGTATAATATATAATACACAAACTTCTATCTATATATTAAGCAAAATGTAAATATTTAAATATGTCTTTTGTCACACACTTATCATTATCAAGGAAAAATCATAGTTATTTGACACATGTTGAAGTGAAAAAATATATTTGTAATGATCAATAAAAACATGTTGAATTGAAAATTAAAAATGGAAATAAACAAAACAAAAACCAATTGTACTTCCAACTTCTAAATTTAGACACGGCTTAAGAACATCTATTTGGAAAGAACCATGAACAAACTTATATATGAAAAGCAAAATACTTAAAAGAGAAAAAGATCTTTATCCTTACATCACCGGCGAGAACACGTTAGTTGCCTCAAGCATTTTGAAGGCAGCCACCTTCAATAAATGTTTGTCTCCTTAATATTTCTTATTTTTGTGATTTTCTACCATCCTTGTGGTCGAGAGTATTTCCTCAGTCGTTAAATGAGACGAAGACCGGGAGTATTCCCTCAATCCTAAATCTAAAATCTTTATGAGAAATTTACATCCATCATGAAGGTAGGTTAATTTTGTTAGTAACATTGAAATTGTACAAATTTAATATACTTATTTGAAACTACCTCTAAAGATATTATTGACATTTTAAAAGGTGCTGACTTAATTGAAAGATTTTTTAAAAGAAGTTTTTTTTATAAGCGTTTTTTGGAAAAGGTAATTAAGTTTTATTAGAAGTTGAAATGAGTTTATGCAAATTGGAAAAATAAAACTATAGATACAGATGAATAAATATATATGGATTAAATGATAATTTTTTACTTTAATATTTTGAATGAAACTTTTTAGTTGAAATTTCACACACATTGACAATTTCTTGCTAAATATTTTGGATATATATATATATATATATATTTTTATTAGACTTTTTTTACTATTTTTTTACCTATATTTTTTTTATATTTTTATTAGTCTTGTTTAATGATATTGTGTAGTGCATTAGATATATATGTGTATATATATATAGAAAATATTTTTTTAAAAAATAATTTGGAGGGAAAGTAAGATTAATCCTCAACTTCTCCTATTTTATAATATGTTGATGATTACGTTGATGATGACTATTATTAATTATCAATATTGTGTTTCTAAGAAAACATGATGGACGGTTATGATTTAATATAATAAAATATGATGGACGACTAAGATTAAAAGATACAAATGAGCGGTTATGATTTAATCTAATAAAATATGATGAACGACTAAGATTAAAAGATACAAAACACACACTTAATGATGGATTTATGAGAGAAATACACCATTAGGAGGGAAAATGGGTGTTTTAGGAGGAAAATCTTTTTTGCCCTTCTACTTCTCCAATTTTAATATATATTGATTAGAGGGAATATAATGTATCTTATATGTGATTTTTGTTTAATACAATTCAAAATAATTTAAAAATTAATAATTGGATGGGTTACCCACCGGTTTTCCCGAACCCGACCAAACCCGGCAGGGATGGGTTTGGTTTTCATTTTTCCATACCTGTCCGCACCATAATCTGCCCCGCTCTTGATGGGAATGGGGTTGGTATTGTCAAAACCCGCCCCAAACCCGACTTGTTGTCATGCTTGAATAAAAGATTACAATAATAAATGATGGATAACCTGATATACTTATTATGACATGTACATAAGAACGGTGGGTGTATCCATCAAAACAAATTCCGATGTAACTTAACCTTCATCATTAAGCAAATGGCTAATCTTAAATGAATACTCTCACCCATTGAATTATGCTCAAACAAGTTATACTCCCTATGACAATATCTTATGAAATACTACTATAAATAATTTATAAAATAACGAGAAAAGTTTCATTATTTATACAAGAGTTTATGCACTCACACACTACTAAATGATAATTGCTTACTTTACGGCCTGGTGTGCCTTGTATTTGCTTTCAACACAATCATGTTTAGCAGAGTTCGCATTGTACCAACAAGTACTCAAAACTAATGAGTGAATGACGAAACTAACTGCACTCTTGCCTCGCCCCTCATCATCATCATCATCAAAAATAAAGGAATAGAATATCTTTAAATTAAAAGCAAAAGAAAAAAAACAAACCCTTTGAAATTATTCTTCAATATTTGGAGATGCCAGTAGAGACTAGAGAGCAGTAGCCCCAACTGTAAGTAACGGGGGTCCAATAATAAATACGAATTCCAGATACAAAGAAAGAAGAAAGAGAGAGAAAGCACAAGCTTTAGTATTCACTTTCTCTGTTCCCATGGGCTTAGATCATTACCTTTTCCTTTACCATCGCACACACCCTCTCATATCATCTTGCTTGTGATTTCAATCTCGAATCTTTCGTTTTCTCATTTTCTTTTTTGTTTCCCCCTTTGATCAATTCTTCTTTTTCCTTTCTTCATCTAACTAATCTGTCACGATCTATCTCAGCCTTTATATACTTTCCTTTGATCATTTCAAAACATTATGTGTGTCAAGGTGTTCACTGTTCAGTTCACACACATAAATAGATAAATATATATCCCTGTACATTTGATGTCTCACCATGTATCATTTTATGTATCGTTGTGGCACGGTGAATGTCAAATTTTCTAGTCCCATGCTTTACACAAATTCAGGTTGTTTTAAGGGATCCACCACTACTACAGGGATTTCGGAGACTAATCCCATTTTAGGAATCAAACTTGAGGATACTAACATCCAAATTTCATTCGTAGGAATCAAAATTTAAGCTTGTAAAAGAATGCAAAACTCCCTTAACATCTATTTGGCCATAACTCAAAATCGATATATTGCTTATAAAGAGAATCAAATCATTAGTAGTGTATGTGTACAGGAAAATGTGACACTAACTCTAATTAGATCACAAAAATCATACAGATAAAAAAGTACTAATTAACATGCATTAGGCCTAAGGAATGGTGAGATGTGTATAGAACGAGACAACCTTTGTCATACGTTAGCTTATCTAATTCACACTACCCAATACCCACAGTAATTGCAAACAAAACAAATCAGTGTATATACATTTGGTATGAAAACAATACCATTGATTAAAATGCATGCTTAGGAAAAAAACACTAAAAAAAAAACAAAATGATAATGTGATGTGTAAATTAGAACTACATTAAGAAACCATTAGCAATGACTCGATTAGTAGGAAGGTGAGTAGTCTCGTACACAGGAAGCTCCTCTAAATAACTTTGATTTCCCATCACTGTTAAGTGATCAAGCTCGAAAAGATCCGAACTTGAATCGCTTGAGGCATCATCATCTTCTTCGTCTTCATTGCGAAAATCCCTCGAAACCAAATCAATCTTCTTCTGGTTGCGGTTGTACTCATTCTCTTGTTCTTGATACAAGCACTTATGACCACAGGGTCTACTATCTTCATCAACGATCACGCTTACAGGGTAAAACCGCACCGTTCTTTTAACACCGTTGTCGGGTAATTTTTCTCTTGTGGAAGGTGAAGTCTTGCTTAAACAAGACCTTGAGAATGAGGAAGCTGAAGAACACGTAGAAGTAGAAACCGCTTGTGCTTTTCTCTCAGAGTTTAAGTCTCCAACAGAGGAAGCACTCTTTGTTTTCTTGGTGTTGTTCCCTGTTGTAAACAGAGAGTTGAGAAAACTCGTGAGTTTTCCACCAGGAGAAATGGGTTGCTTCACTTTCTTCAGATTGTTGTAGATCTTCAGTGCTCGAGATTTGGATTTTATTAAACCCTCTTCACTTCTTCCAATGTTTGAATCATGAGAATAAGTTGAATAAGTATCAAAGATTTGCATGCCCTTTTGTTCATGAAACAGAGTACTCTGTTTTCTCTCTGTTTGTTTCTTCTTCTTCTCTGTTTTTTCACACACGCTGGTTCTCACTGGCTTAGGCTTCGAATATGGTACGAAACATGAAGCCTTCGATCTCACTCCGTATATAGATTCCGTGTCAGAGAGAGATAATCTTCCGGAGCTAGAATCTGAAGAGGTTGAAGTGGAACTAAAGAACATAACATCATCGTGATCACGATGATAATGCATTTGTGAAAAACGATGTTGTCTCCCTTGAATATCAACCTTCTCACTTGCTCTGTTGCTGCTTTTCACGTTGCTTCTACTCTGTTTCTCCACCGTTGTTGTTGCGGTGGTTTCTCTGTAGAATTTCATTTCGCTACTATTTCTTTCACCCTCGTCGATGGAACGGTAGATTTTATCGAGAAGGGTGGAAGAGAAAGAAGGGTTTATAAACCTGTTATTCTGAGAACTGTACATAGTGAATGTTGGGGTGTTGTTTAATAAAGCAGAACAAGAACAGCACGGGTGAAAAAAACAAAAGAAATGATGAACTTAGTGGGGTAGTAGTAAATTTAAAAGCTGTCATCGAAGAAGAGGATGTTTAAAATGATAATGAGAGAGAAGAGCATGATTTGTTAGAATTGTTGGGGTTGTTGGGAATGGAAGAAGAAAACGTGAACAGAGCAATCGATGGCTTGTGTGAGAGAAAAGAGAAAAAGGAAAAAAGAAAGAAAGAAAAATAAAAGAGAGAGTAATGAGAGAAGAGTGGCACGCTTTGGAGGGGGGAGGGTAGGAGGAGAATGAACGTGGAAGGGAACAGAGAGATTGAGAATTTATAAAGGTGACATTACGCACGCACGCGCGTGCATGTTCATTTTTTCTTTTTTCTTTTTCTCCTTTTGGATCAGCAAATGCCAGTTTGCCATGGGAATGGGAATGCTGACGTGACAGTTGAAATCACTCCTTCAATCTCTCTCTGTCTCTCCTTTTCTTGGTTTCTAATCAGATTTCTTACAATTCGAATTTTAAGCCGTTGATGAGGCTGAAGAGTGAAGTGAGTGGTCACTGGTCAAGTATTCAATGTTATTCATTCCTACAAGCTCAATGCCTCATGGTTAGCACTCACATGGAAAAATACATCACTCCCTCCGTTTTCATAGTTTAAATTTTTGAGTTTTTTACCAACAAAGCCCAGCACAGTTAATAGATAGCTGGGTTCCTTAAGCATGATGTCAGGGGATTCGATCACTGCCGTGGGCATGGAAAAGGCTTTGTTGGTAGAGGCAAAACCCACTTCGATGATCTCTACGCCTCGGAGGGGATTAGTCTTCGGCTGTCGGCTGAAGGATACCCCTGGGCCCTGGTGTACACAAAAAAAAAATAAATTTTTGAGTTTTTATAATCTCTCCTAGTATTTTATTACTAGTAGTAGATTTTTTTTTTAAAAAAATTTACCTTCATCGTTATGAAATTTGATTAGGGTTATTAGTAGTATTGAAAAATGTAAATATTTAATATTTTTTTAGAATTACTTTTAAAATTTTTATTGGGATTTTAAAAAGTAACTTAATGTGTAAATAGTCTCGTTGTGCTCTGTAACCTGCTCTGCTAGGGTTTCTAACGAAAAATAGGATTCCTATTTAGCATGGTTAAAGAGTTCATACGTGTTCAATTCCAATAAGGATTTAGTATTCGGGTCTTCTAGCATGGCTGAGGATCTCGAGGCTCTTTGGAGTAAGATGACGTTGACTGAAGAGGAGTGCGAAGGATTAACGGTGACAAGTGAAGGTACTGATGAACCAGTGGAATCTTTACACAAACTTGTGGGTAAAGTATTGTCCGGCAAGTCGGTGAATGCTGTTGGATTTGGGGAGACTCTGAGAAGGATTTGGAGATTGAGTACAGGGGTCACAATCAAAGCCTTAGGAGGAAATATTTTCATATTTAAATTTCCTTCTCTTCGTGACAAAAGGAGAGTGGTGGAAGGTTCTCCTTGGTCGTATGATAAGGCAATGATCGCTTTTCAGGAATATGATCCAAAGGTTAGTATTTCAGAGCTGGACTTTTCTTATGTGGTGCTTTGGGTTAGAGTTTATGATCTTCCAATTGGTTGTCTTAACCGAAAGGTGGGAGAATCAATCGGAGAATTGATTGGAGGAGTGGTGGAGGTGGATACGGATGAGGATGGGTTTGCATATGGAGCTTTTCTCCGTATCAGAATAAGGGTTGATATTACCAGACCTTTACGTCGTGGTATTTTTCTCTCAACTGATCTGAATGAGAGAAAGAAGTGGTTCTGGGTAAAATATGAGCGCTTATCTGGTTTTTGTTTTAATTGTGGTGTGGTTGGACATGGTGAAAGGGAGTGCGAGGTTCCTTTGGTAGAGGGCCCGAAACCTTATGGAGATTTTTTAAAAGTTTCAGCTGGTTCAGGATTTGTGGCTAGCAAGGCAAGGGATTCACAAAATATTGCTGTATCAGCAGGAGTAAGGAACCCAGATGATCTGGTTCCGAATATGCTGAGATCGAAATTTGATGTGAGTTCTGGGGGTGGTGTACAAGAGAAGCAGAATGATGGTGCTGAAACCGCTGATAAACAAGTTACTCTGTTTTCTAAGCAACCTAGTTCATCTAGTGGATTGCTGAATACAGGAGTGCCTCATTTAGTGAGTCCGAAAAGGAAGAGGGGAGAAGATATTAATGTGCCTGGTGCTAGTGATTGTGTGCAAGGAGTTTCTCAGAAGCAGAAATTAGTAGAAGGGGAGTATGTTATTGATGCTGAATCGGCGAGGACTGTTCTTCAGTCCCGTCGAAAATTATGAAAATATTGTGTTGGAATTGCAGGGGGCTGGGGAATCCCCGTGCAGTTCAGGCTCTTCTCCTATTAATTAGGATGAAATTCCCTAGTTTAGTTTTTCTCTCGGAAACTAAACTTTTTGCTAGAGAGGTGTTACTGTTGAAAAGGAGGTTGGGGTTTAGTAATGGGGTGGCGGTGGATTGCAGTGTCCATAGAGGGGGTGGTTTGGCTATACTGTGGCAGGATTCGGTTGATGTTACGCTACTTTCCTACTCTACTGGACATGTGGATGTTAAGATCTCAAATCAGGTTGATGGTGATTGGCGGTTCACAGGTTTTTATGGCAATCCAGTGCAATCTCTAAGAAACCAATCATGGGACCTTATCAGATTTCTGGCTGCTCAATATAATTTTCCTTGGCTGCTTGGTGGGGACTTCAACGAAATTTTATGGAGCCATGAGAAGGATGGGGGAAAAGCTAAGGATCCTGTGTAGATAAACAGATTTAGAGAGGTCCTGGATGACTGCGGGTTGGAAGATATTGAGGTAGCTGGGAATTTTTTCACTTGGAGTAGGACAAATAAGAATGGACAGTTGGTTCGGGAGAGGTTAGACAGATTTTTGGCCAGTCCTAGTTGGAGAAACTCAACGACTCAAGTAAAGGCGACTCATCTTTCATCTCCTATGTCTGATCATGTGCCAATCCTGTTGTTCTTCGAGTATGTTAATCAAAGAAGAAGGCTTAAAGGAAGTTCAGATCGTTTCTTTTTTGAAACAATGTGGGCGGGGGAAGAGCGTTGTGAGTCTATTGTGGAGGATTCGTGGAAGTCAATTGGTGCAGATGGTTCCCTAAATGCGGTGGCTGGGAAGCTTAAATCGACGAGTCTCAATCTGGCTGATTGGAGGAGGAGGGAGTTTCCTAATATTCCTAAGGAGTTAAAAAGGCTACAAGATGAGTTAGACAGGACTGATGCAGTAATTGGCACATCTGTTGAGGTTTACCAAAAGAGGAAGGTTTTGGTAGAAGAAATGAATGCTTTGCTGGAAAAAGAGGAGAAGTTGTGGAAGCAGAGATCTAAAGTCCACTGGTTAAAAGAAGGGGACAGAAATACAAAATTTTTCCATCAACAGGCTTCTCACCGGCACAAAAAAAATACAATAAGGAATCTGAGAGATTCGGAGGGCGTTCTTAGGGAGAAAGAGGAGGAGATGGGGGGCCATAGCGGTGGATTACTTTTCTTCTTTATTTGAGTCTGGGAATCCTCCTATTGATTCTGAAATCTTGGAGGTGGTGGAGGTTAAAGTGAAGGAGGAGATGAATTCTTATCTGGATAAGGTGTTTACGAAGGAGGAAGTTAAAGAAGCCATTTCGCAGATGTTTCCTACTAAATCTCCGGGGCCAGATGGTTTTCCTCCGTTTTTCTTTCAGAATTATTGGCATGTGGTAGGTTTGGACGTTATGGACAGTATTCTGGCTTTCTTGAATGGAGGTAATTTTTTTGATGATTTGAATTATACGCACATTGCTCTTATTCCAAAGTTGGCCAATCCAGATGATATGAAACAGTTTCGCCCTATTAGTTTGTGCAATGTTTTTTATAAAATCATATCTAAGGTGCTTGCTAATAGACTTAAAACTGTTCTTCCTAATGTGATATCTGATTCCCAAAGTGCTTTTGTTCCTGGGAGACACATAACTGACAATGTGATTGTTGGTTATGAGATGACTCACATGATAAAAAATAAGAAGATGAGGAAGAAAGGTTGGATGGCTCTTAAGCTTGATATGAGTAAGGTGTATGACAGGGTAGAATGGAGTTTTTTGGAGGCTATACTTTTGAAACTTGGTTTTTCAGAGAAGTGGACGAATATGGTTATGAAGTGTGTTACATCTGTTTCTTTCTCTGTTATTCTAAATGGGAAAATTTTTGGTAATTTCAAACCTAGGAGAGGGCTTCGGCAAGGCGATCCGCTTTCTCCTTATTTGTTTATAATTGTAGCAGAGGCTTTATCAAATCTATTTTCTCATGCAGAATCATCAGGTTTAATTCATGGAGCAAAAGCCTCATTCTATGGTCCTTCTGTTTCCCATTTGTTCTTTGCTGATGACAGCCTCATTTTCGCTAAGGCTAATGTGCAGGAAGCTATGGCTATCAAACAGATAATTGATGTTTATAGTGTGGCTTCGGGGCAGGTTATTAATCTAGATAAATCATCAATTATGTTTAGTCCCAACTGTTCTCAGGGGGCTAGAGAAGAAATAATGCAGTGCTTTGGAATTAGGGTGCAAGCTTTCTCAGAGTCCTATCTGGGTCTTCCTACTCAGTTAGGGAGATCCAAAAACTCTTCTTTTCAGCCGATTATTGACAAGATTTGGAAGCGTATTAAAGGTTGGAAGGAAAAACTTTTATCTAAAGCAGGTAAAGAGGTGTTAATCAAAGCAGTGGCTCAATCTATTCCTGCTTATGCGATGAGTGTGTTCAAACTCCCTGCTAGTTTTTGTTCTCAGCTAAGAGGAATGCTAAATAAGTTTTGGTGGGGTTCCTCGGAGGAAGAAAGGAAGATTCACTGGATGAGTTGGAAGAAGATGTGCCAGCCTAAAAGCAATGGAGGGTTGGGTTTTAGAGATTTTGAAGTTTTTAATTTGTCTTTGCTGGCTAAACAAGGGTGGAAGCTGATTAAATCTCCTGATTGTTTGATGGCAAGAGTGCTTAAGGCTAGATATTTTCCTAATTCCAGTTTTATGCAGGCTGAAGTTGGGAATAATCCTAGTTATGTTTGGCGAAGTATTCTGGAAGGTAGATCTCTTTTATCCTATGGGTTGCGTTGGAAGCTAGGGGATGGGTCAAAAATCAGAATTTGGGATGATCCTTGGCTCCCAAAGGCTTGGTCTTTTAAGCCAGTGACAGTTAAGCAGAATATCAGTTCTGTGCAGTTGGTTTCAGACCTTCTATCAAACAACGGTACTGGGTGGAATAAACAGTTGGTTTCAGATCTTTTTCTACCTTGTGACAGGGAATTAATTCTCAGTATTCCGGTGATTTATCCTAGTCAAATTGACGAGATTATATGGCATTTCAATGAGGACGGGATGTACACAGTTAAAAGCGGTTACAACACCGCTATTCAATATCAATATCAAGTCTTAAATTCAGGGGCTAATTCTTCTACTAGTTCAGTATCTCAAGTTTGGAAATTTCTTTGGTCTATGAACATTCCAGAAAAAATTAAAATCTTTTGGTGGAGAGCAATGAAAAATATTCTTCCTACAAAAGATAATTTATTAAAGAAAAAGATTGAGGTTCCATCTTACTGTTCCGGTTGTATGGAGGAGATTGAGTCTTCATACCATTGCCTAATTAGTTGTCCCTTTGCTGTATCAGTATGAGATTCATTCGGTTTGGAAGTACCGGTGCGACCTCTCGGGATCCACACATGCAATCAATGGTTCGACTGGTTGATAGTCAACAAATCCAAGGAAGTGGTTGAGTATTCGCTTACTGTGGCTTGGATCTTGTGGAAAGAACGCAATTTAAGAGATTTTAAGGGTAAGAAGAGAGGAACTGAAGAGGTGGTGTTTGAGCTGGAAAATCAATGGCAGGAATGGAAAAAGGCGTCTGATGGTGGTGGGTTAGCGGCTGCGGTTCCAGCTTCATTAAGGAGTAGGTCGTATAACGAATCTGGATCTGGAGGGAGTGGGGGTGAGAGGACCGAGGAAGAGATGGAGCTCAATCCAGATCTAGTGCTCTTCACTGATGGTGCGTGGAGTCCAGAGGAAGAAGCAAGTGGTTTGGGTTTTGTGTTGATTGATGGCCGTGGCAAGTTTGTGGCTGGAGGTGCAGAAAGGAATCAACAAATGTTTAAGCCTATTTTGCAAGAGGCTGCTGCAATTGTGAGGGCTCTTGAGATGGCCAAAGAGAGAAATGTTTCCAAGGTTTTGGTCAAATCATACTGTAAGGTTCTAGTGGAGTCTCTTAGTTCAAAAAAGGAAGACTATTCTGAGCTAGGTTCCTTGAAAAGTGTAATTTTTAGTCTAGCTAATTCTTTTGATAAATGCTTGTTTTCCTTTATTAAAAGGACAAGTAACAAAGCTGCTCATTCATTGGCAAAATGGATTGTGCATGCTCATGTAAACAGGGTCAGGTTTAATACCCCCCCTGATTTCATTGCTGAGTTTATTCAGCAATAGTTTTTAATAAATTATTTAAGTTTCAAAAAAAAAAAAAGTAACTTAATAGGAATGTTTTTGGAAAGATGTAATTAAATGTTATTTTAAATTAGAATATGTTTTTATAAATAAGATCAATTTTTTCGAAAATGATCTTACAAATATGATCGGATGAAATATTTATTTTTGTTTCTCAGGTATTCACTGACACGAGTATGAATGTATGATGACTAATTTTTCGGTACAGTTCGATCATCTCGGGGGTGATCCTCCTAACTAAAACTCTTTACATTAATAAGAATTAGGGATCAGATCCCGAACCACTTGCTTAAGTGACACAGCCCCGCACTAACCACTAACTATGCCAACCTCAATTGATTCAGAGGGATTTTCCACCTTTAGAATTAAGGTTATGAATGTAAAAATATAAAATTTCGTTTGAAAAATGTTATATTTAAAAATTAAAAAAAAAATCTTAATTTTTAAGTTTTCCAATGCAACATTTTTTTTTCAAAATGCTGAGTATATAAAATCCTTATTTTTTTTATCTTGTCACATAAATATTACTATTTTACTACCTTAAATCTTAATGCATAATTATATATATTTTTAAGTTTAAAATACATGTTATTTATCACAATTCTTTGTTCAAAATTGCAATAGTAAAAATAACTTAAATTTTTACATTATTTAATTATTTTTAGATTTTATATATAGGGTTAAACTACATTATATACTAAGTATAAAAGAGATCAAGATGAAGTACGTGTATTACATTAGTTTGTATTCCTTATGTACTTAATATAAGTCTTTCTTAGGATTTTTTTTTTCCTTACTTTTAAGCTTAATCCTTAATTTCGACGGTGTTAGTTTTTTCTTTTCATAAATATTTATATATATTCAACATTTTTTTAAAAAATCTTTATAATAATTATAGTTATATTTGTTGTTTGTTTGTTGATACCAAGAATAGAATCTCTGACTTGGTAGTAAGATTCTTAGACTATGTCTAAGACCACCAAGCTAGAAGGCTCAATTGGTATTATAAAAAATAATTATAGTTATATTTTGAAAAAGTATCAAATTGGGAATAATACTATTATTATAAATATTATTAACTAATTTCACTAATTTCACATTTAAAAAAATTCCTTAATTTCTGGGAATTTCCAAAAATAAAAACTTAATTATACAAAGGACTATTGAGTAGTAAATTTGAGGGCATTATAGCCCACATGATCATGTTCCAAGTTTTAAGGTTTAGGAGTTGGAAGTCCCGGATTGATCCTGGGCGCCACCATTTGGTGGATTTAAATCCCCTCCCCTATCCCCCTAAAAGAAAAAATAAAAATACTTTTCCTATAAAAAAAATTGAGGGCATTAGAGTTTGAGAGAACATTTGTTGTATGACGTTTTGTATTGTTCTATTTGTCAAAGTGCGAAGACTAGTAAAAAAAACTTAATTAAATTCTATTTTTAATTTTATAATTACTTGATTGATTTATATATTTTGACAAATAAAGTAGCTCAAAGCCTCAAAGTGTGATACGTGTGATCTTATAATTTACTCAATTTAGATGATTACTCCGACCCATACGACCTACCATTTTTTTTTACACCAACCGGTACCCGGATCTGATTTACTTAGAATTCGACTCACCCGGTTCGATCCAACTGAATTCGCACTAAGTGGTAGGGGTCTCTTAACGGAGGTTGCTCCATACCCAAGACCCCAACTTGAGACCAGTTGATTAAGGACCAAGTGAACTACTACTTCAACAACCACAAGTTGGTTACGACCTACCAATTTAGCCCCAGCAGGAAATTTTATTTTTAATTTCTTTCTTTGGATGAAAGAAATATAGTAATTTGAATTTGAACTTATGAACAAATTACGGTTCAGTTATTAAATTCGATGAACTGGAATATTATTTCATTCAGTGTGCCATTGTTGACTTTAATCTAATTTACCTGCTTGGTATCCAAGGTTTTTAAATACCACTGTACCAGTAGTTGTACTCAGGGTTAAAGGCTCAAGTTCGAGTGAGACAACAATTCTTAGGGAGGATCCATACCGTTGAATCAAAGACTCACACAATTCGCGGATTCGGGTTGGATTAGTTGGGTCACAAAAAATGTGAAACCCAGACACCATATGGTTTCGGAAAAAAAATACCGGTAGTTGCTTATACGTGGTAGGCAAATTGAAAAAGAAAATCGGCTAAAATGATTAGGTTTCAAATTTAAATTGAGCTGTCAAGACCATAATTGATTTTGTTAGGTACTAGTACTGACAATGATGTGTTTAAATACAAAAAAGATTGCTTATTTAAATAAATAAAATAAGTATTTAACAGACTAGTATATAAAATATCTTCCTCTAGGTAAGATTCATTGCTGCTGCAATTTTTAAATTGTGTCAATTTTTTTGGCATATTTATATATATAGTGGACTATAGCCTAGAAGGGATGAATATGCACGATGTTTAATTTGGGTTCGTATGGTTGGTACCTAAGATGGTTGCTGTGTTGTATAATTAATATCAGTTGCTTTTTTAATACTATTTAGAAGTCATTATTTTTCTTCAAAATTATCGTAATCTATTTTGTTTGTTGAATAGAACAAGAAAAAGAATTAACATGTTAAATATTTTAATGATTATTGGACACGCCTTAAGGATAAAAAATAATACCAATGAAGTTAACTAATCAAGTGTTTCAATTATAGAATTGTCATTTTAAATTGTATACCTAAGTTAAGGTAACATTTACTCCCTCCCTATCTTGATATAAAATCGCTTCATAAACATTTTTTTAGAAGACTTCTATCTAATTTTTAATTAATAATATTTAATTATTATTTCTTTTCTTAAATACCCATATTTAATTAATACATTTTAGAGTCTCAATAATAATTATAAGTGTAGTTTTAAAAAAGTATATCAAATTATACATTTTCAATGATACCAAAGTATATCAAGTTATACGTTTTTTATGATATTAACCCAACAATACTAATTAGTTTTCTTAATGGACATGAATTTTCTCCAAATAATTTTATATTTCATCTCATTCTTATTATAAGTCATATTTAATCAAATTATTCATACCAATAAAAATATTCCCTCTAGTCCTGAATGTATACCCCTTCGATAAAAAAATACGCCCTTTAAAAATATTAATTAATATTATTAGTGGTTTTGTAAATGTAAATATTTGTTATACTTTTCAAAAATTACTCCTTTAATTATTATTTAAACTCTAAAAAATATTAAGTAAATAAGGGTGTTTGTGGAGATAAAAAAACTAATAATTAATACTATTAGAAATTGGAAAGAAACTTACAATTTTCTCTTCTTTTTTTTTAAGGAGACTTACATTTATCATAAGAAGGAGTAGTTACTTTTTCTCATTTTTGAAAAACATAATACTGTATAACATTATTATTTTATTCCCCCAAATTTTTTTTGAAAAATTCACATTCATTTATAAATAAGAAAAAAAAATTTGATAATAAAAGCTTTTAATAAAGACAAATAAAAAAAGTTATAAATAAAGTTCAAGCCCCAATTTTATTTTTAAGCCTCGACTTTTAATAAGTTCAAGCCTCGATTTTATTTTTAAGCGGTTTCCACTTATTATTTTATTAAATTTTACAACCCAAATTTCATTTTAAAATAATGAATCTTACTTCCTACACCACACTTACATTTCTCAACATCAACATATTATATATAAACTCCACCCAATTTTTTATGCAATCTCTACAATTTGAGTCCCATTTGTGGCTTATGAACTTGTTTGTGTGGGGGATACCATAATTTTTGGACGAACCTTCGCAATTCTGAACTCATCTCATCGTGTTCTTAAAACTTGATAAACGGGTGTTTAAGAACATGGTTGTGAATACTCCTATCATTTGAAAACATTGCTAAACCACATAAGTTCCCCTAATATATATAAAATTTTATTATTCATATCTAGTTTGTTTACAGTATAATTTTTGTACTGTACTCTCTCCGGTCCTATTTATAAAACCTTTTTAGGGTTTTTCACTCCCACCAAGGAGAGTGGATAAATTTGTTAATGGCATTGGAAATGTGAAAATTTGATATATTTTTTCAAAATTACTCCTATAATTATTATTGGAACTCTAAAAAGTATTGACTTTGTAGGGATGTTAGTGAAAATAAGTAATTAAATGCTATTGAAAATTAAGAATGAGTCTTATAAATATAACCAAAATAAAAACCCAAAAAAATCTTATAAATAAGACTGAATGAAGTATTTTCAAAAATACCCTTTTAAATCGCTAACATCCATAAATATACTACTCACACTCGTCACTACATTACTCATTATTGCTCAGACACATTATCTTCCCCTTTCCTAACCTTAATCACTCAAACATCAAACCTTGTCATAACCACCATAATTTTTACTTACTCCCTCCGACTCGAATTATAAGCAACAAAAAACATATTTCTCTTAGTTTAAAATATAAGCAAAATTAACTAACTTTATTAAATTTTGTTTCATTCCCAATGTCACTTTCCTAAAACATCTTTAGAAAATTGTTATCTTATTTAATTTTTGTTTCATTCCCAATACTACTTTCCTAAAATACCTTTATTTTTTATAAATTTGAGAAAAATTAAATACAATCAACTAATCTCCTTAATAAGCGTAAAATTAGTTCAAATTACTTATAATTCAAGTCGGATGGAGTATTCTTTTCAACCTCTTTGTATCCTAGTACATCATTGTTTCTATTCAACAATCTACACAATTCACAAGAATTGGGAAAACAACAACCATAAAGTATTACTAGTACTAGACATTTTCCATTAAAATACTTTGCTAATCATATATAGGAACAAAAGCCTGCCCTTTGTTTTAGAATGATAGATTTTAGTTAGAAAGATTTTGAAAAAAAAAAAGAATGAGAAGAAAAATGAGTTTTGAGAAGAGAGAAAAGAATTTATGTTATTCACGTGGAATTATGTTCTCTCTGCAAATAGAGAGAAACTACAAAGTGAAGCATCGATAAAAGATTTTTTTTTCATCACCATATTATAAAATAGGAGAAGTTGAGGGTATAAAGATTTCCCTCCAAATGATAGTTTTCCCTCCTAAAATTGTGATTAAATGCAAACATACATAATTAATAAAGTGTTTCTTTATCTTTAATCTCAGTCGTCCATGATGTGGATTTAAAATTCATTCTCAACCATTAACAATGTTCCATAATAATCTATATCTATATATTATATATGTAAAGCAAGTTACAAAATAACAATTAATGCAGTGTAGTATGAATAGCAAAATTAACTTCTGAAAAATAAACTCTAAATTGAATAAATATACAATTTTTAAATTTATATTGAAGCTAAGAAGACAATTATTAAAAAATAATATAGCACAATAGAATTGAAGTATGGTTAATACCAGCTATAACAAGAATGACATAAGAAAAGGGAAATGAAAATAATATTGCTACGACCCAAAAAAAAAGGAATTGAAAAGATGATTAATGCATAATAGTTCATTTTCGTAAAATATTTTAAGATATTACTTTTTTATCATGCTGGAGATTTTAAATGTGCAAGAAAATTGATAATAGTATATATAAATATAGGCTTCATCTCTATAATTTTTGCTCTTCTATTTATTCTTTTGTAAGCTTACTATTTATTTTTTTAATCACATTTTAAAAATAAGAAGTTCATGATGTCTAATATTGAATAACGCTAAGCATGCTATTCATTTCGGAGAAATAGAATAAGATTTGTATGTTATTCATTCCATTTTTCGCTAACTCTCTTATTTTATTTGATTATCATAAACAAACTTCCATTTATTTGAATACAAGATTATTTGAAAGCAAGGTGATTTCAAGTTTCTATTGGGTTTGCTTCTTTTAATCTTCTATTTTCGATTGTTTTTTTTAATATCTTTAAATTATAATGTTATATATATTATTGGATTTCTATTATTGATCTCAATCCCCTTTATAATATGTTTCATTTTGTATATTGAAAGAGATGTGATTTTGTAGGTTTTTGGGAATCAATTATTCATTCTCGAGGAGGGTTCAAAGACATGATTAGACAAATATAAAATATAAAATATTTTTTATTTAGACAAATGCTCATGAATAACGTCACATATGACATCCTTTATTAAAATTTAAAAATCTTTTTAAATATTTACATTTAATTTTGCTTTATATATAGATAGAAGTTCGTGCATTATATACTATATCAATTTTATATTATATAACTGTCCCACAAAAAAACACGGAGAAAAATAATAACCGTTATTCATAATGTTTTTAAAGTATTTATGATTGTTTAACATAATATAATTAAAAAAATGATAAATTTATTGTCCTCTAGAAAAAATAGTCACATGTAAATAAAATTAATGTTTAATGTTTGAACAAATTGAAAAAATAACAAAATTTATGATCTGTGCGATCTGTGAATCGCACAGACAATTTTCCTAGTACTAAACAATACAGTAGTACTAATTTTTTTCTCTTATTTCTCACTTTCCATATTCTTCTTTAATACAGTAGTATTAAGTCTGAAGAGTTGTTTGAAACTTAAAAAGCTCGCATTCCTAAACAAAATGGACATGACTGTTAAAAGGAAAACAAGGCTTTGATCATGGAAATGATGAAGGGCCTTTTAAGAGCAACAAATGTACAGACGGAGCCTGGAAATTGATCCTTTTTTTTTTTTTTAATACTAATATGTAAATTGATCTTTTAATCATCCAGAATTTTAATCAAGGAGCCTCTTGTTTTGACTCTTGATCGTTGACTCATTTTGATTCCACCCAAGCGCCGAGTTTAGTAACGGCTACCGCATTGATTTTTCAATAACGTGTTAACTCGTAGAATTTTTCTAATATGCAATCTGAATTTAGATGATTGTTATGCAACTTTTTGTTGGATTAATGAAAGTTTATCACCTAATATATTTATGTCATGTTATTGCTTTTAAAATAGTCAAAATTAATTTTTGCAATTTGGTCCAACATAAAAACTATATTATTTTAATTTAGTTTTTTTTTGTACTTTTAGACAAATTATACTCCCTCTGGTCCTATGTATAGAGCATACTTATCCATATTACACTGATGACCAAAGAAAGTAATTAAGTTTCTTGAAACTTTAAAAAAATACTTTAACATAACAATTTTACCCTCTTATCTTGTATTTGGAATTTCATAATGTATTATTTCACATTAATGGATAAAGGGCAAATAAGAGAAAATAACAATAAATGCTTCCTAGAAACTGCAAAATGACTTATAAATAGGACCAAAGAATTTTTCTAGAATATGCCCTATAAATAGGATCGGAGGGAGTAATTTCTAATTAATTACCAAATCAATCAATGACATGTCATTAATATATTAGGTGGCAAACTCTCATTAGTCCAACTGTCCAACAAAAGGCATAGCAACCATCTAAATTTAGATTGCATACTAGTAATTCCCTAATTTGTCTTACTATTGCACTTACAGCAAATTTAGCAATGGGTGCTAAGTGTAAGTTTTTTTTTTGGATGAACCAAGTTATCCACCCTGCAACTGGGTGACTAATTCCTCGCACCACGGTCGGGCCCTTTCGGGGGCGATGCTCCCAGTAAGGCTTGCTCCATTCACATGCGCCTCAGGTACGACTCGAACCCGCGACCACATGCTTAAGGAACATAAGCCCCTTTTACTTGTGCCAGCCTCCACCGGTGCTAAGTGTAACTTTCTCAATAAGGGAGAATGTAAATTGCTCGATATATTGATGAGTTTTGCAGGATTTTTATTTATTTTTTAATATTAGTACTGTATAACTTACTAATGTGTGTGATTGTAGCTTTTATATACACGTTATTATGCCTAAAAGGTTGTAACTTTGTAGCTAGTTAACTGAATTAAAATTAAAGTGAAGGCCCAGTTTGATCTCTCAAGTTTTTCAATTGGGATATTTTAGTCCCTCAAGAATTATAATTCACTTTTAGTTTCTAAAGAATTTGAAAAATATCACTTTAGTCTCTGTTTCCATTCCGTTAACTACATTCACTGTTTCCAGAAGCACCAGAAACATTTGCTAGGAGACCATTAGCACCTAGGAATGAAATGTTACAATTTATGCCAACAATGACAACAGTTAACAGAATAAAAATAGTGATTAAAGTGATATTTTTTAAATTCTTTAGGGACTAAAAGTGAATTATAATTCTTGAGGGATTAAAGTGTCCCAGTCAAAAAACTTGAGAGACCAAATTGGATCTTCACTCATAAAATTATGAAAATGTTATTCAATATCCTTTGACCATTGGTTAGTATAAAATAGTATTTATTTATTAATTATCAATTAATCAAATATTTAAATAATTAAAAAACCAAGTTTTCCAATCCCTCCTACTCTCTACGATTCTTGATATAACTTATCAAAACCAATATCTTATTAAATAGGATTAAACATGCATGAAAAGTAACATTTGGTATCCCCTTAAAATTATTAAAAGGACAGTTAAAAAGAAACAAAAAATTTCTCTAAAAACAGACAGTTAAATAGAAATGGAGGGTGTAATTAACAAATTAACCATGTAACAATAGTTTTGTTTTTATGATCAAAATATGATAATGATATATGCCCATTAGGTATATGCATTTATTTATTGAATTTTTCAATAGGGTTATTTTACTTCACATATTATTGATGAGTTTTGTTTGATTAAAGCATTTGGTTGATGGAAAATGATAATATAAATATTCTTAAACTATTGTTTAATGATATAAAAAGAATTATTTTAATTTACAATAGTTTAAAGATATATATTAGATTTTTCATCAATCGAATATTCTAATCAAATAAAATTCATCATTGATATGTAAAGTAAAACAACTTATGAAAAGTCCGTGTAAGTCAGCCCAGTTTGATAGCTACAGGGACACTTAGGTAGCTTAGTCTCCCAGATCCTGGGTTCTAGTCCCAAGTACCTCTTTTGTATTTTTTTTTTTTAAAAAAAAACAACTTATGAAAAATTCTTAAAATCAAATTTGGCATACGTAAATGCATATACCATTACCATATTTTGATCATAGAAAGAACTTTTGTTACCTGATTAATTTGATATTGCACGAGGCTTATTCATATACTCAATAATTTAGATATGGAAAGCAAAACATTATGATTAGCTATACTGAAAAGGATAGATCCGACTTACACTAAGATCAAATCCAATCCAACAAACCCCACCATTGCCATTAGCTCTATGGGCACAAAGGATTTGCCCCCATTGTACTCGTCAGGATCACATGTCTTCAAATACTACGGTTTCCTCCATGTTTAGTTGTCACTAGACATAAACTATGATACACACAACATACATGACCCACCCCCTTGTGCACCCTATCTTGTATATAAAAGGAAAAGTTAATTGTCACCTTAACCGTTTTAGATTCGGTCTCTCAATTCGGCTTCAACGAGTGTGATGATCAATTTAAATGAGGGAGCTGTAACGTGTTAGAATATGGTTATGGCTAGGCAAGGTGAGGCTGGCTTCAAACAACAAGACAATGATCTTAAGTACTTTCAACCTCTGATGGCAATTGCATTTTCAGGGTATTTAATATTGGCAGGGACAATCATGAAGATATTGTGTTGTAGTTGGCTTTATGAAACCTGCATCCATTGTTTCACATTATTTTTTCCGGTCTCAAATATAAGTATATCAATAATCTTAAATATATATAATAAAAAATTAATATAATTATTCATCGAATATTTTCATAAATTGACTGTATCATTTATTATTTTTATTTTGTTTTCAATGCAAGTTTTATAAAATAATCTATTTTTGTTATGAATATAATAAAACTAAATCCACTCAATTAATTTTTTTTAATAAATGTGAGTTTTCTTTTTCATAGTATTTGAGACAGAAAGGAATACTACATTCCATCATATATCACTGCATTTAATTGATCAAGACAAATAATTTAAATTTTTTTTTGACCAATTAAATATGACGAGACATGGATGGCACGTTTTAAGACCACATGTTATTCCAGACCAGGACAGTCAAAGCAAGGGAATATTGATGAATTTAATAGCAGCAGGGAGGACATTTCAATAAGATTGATAGTTAAGCAAAGCAAGAATTTGTGTGGCAAAAGAAAAACATTGCTGTTTCTCAGAAAAAGAAGTTAGACCCACAACTTCAACCATTATTTCAGGGATTCTGCTCGAAATTACCAAAAAGAAATTGCGTTTGGTTTTCTGTCAAAAATAAATTGTGTTCGGGATAAGGAGATTTTGTCCAAGGACCGTGAAGTGAAGTCCTTTTTTTTTTTTTAAGAAGGATGTTATAACTTATAACACTTGTTAAAAAATACAAAAAAGTAAATAAATATTGAAAAATAAATTTAATATTTTTTATATGTTAAATTTATCATTTTTAATGCAAAATAATTACTTTTACTTGTTTAAACAATGCGTTAATTAAGGATATTGATTAATATCACCCTTTAAAGAAACAAAAATTACTATTAATAGACACAAAACCAACTTATAAATAGACCCACATCATAGAAAAAGTGACAAGTATCACTTACTAATTCTTGATTGGTTAACAAATGTTAACAAATGAAACTTATCATTTTTTTGTTGTGTAAGTCTATTTGTATATTAATTTTGTAGACTCATATATCATTGTTATAAAAGAAATATGGTGTAACTTGTAATCTGAACTGAATTAACGAAGGATTAGAATTCTATTTCCTTTAAAACAAAGTAATTGACCACAGCGGAAATGAATTATCCCTTGAACAAAATTTATCTAAGATTAAAAGTTTGAATCCAAAAATCCATATTTCTTTGAGAAGAATTTTATCAAAACCATTATCTTAACTCAATGATTAGTTTCACAACTGAGATACTAAAAAGAGAAAAAGAGTTCAAAATAAAATAAATCCCATTTTTTTATACTCCATAATACTCCTATATATAGAAATATGATAAAACAAATCACAAACAGGTAATAATTTTTCCTAATAAATCAACGTTACCGGAAGCCTTTCAATGAAAGAAGGAGAAGAGAATGGAAAAGTGTAAACCTTAAAGACATAATTTAGATAATTTAATTTGAATTTAGATACTTAAATTTTTATATCTAGAAATTTAATCAATTGATTTTAAAGAATTAAACAAGAATCTTTTACCTTGTTTTATTTGGGCAATGTTAGTTATAAAATGAACTAAATTTTTTAGTACATGGTTATCTATTTTGTTATGAGATTAATGGGTATACACTGATGGTGTAAAGTTTTTTACATCATCATTCATCATTCATTTATATTACTTTAATCTAAAAATCAACGACCATAAACGGATGAATGATGAATAAAGCAGTGATGGTATAAAAAGCTTTTACACATTCTCTAATTTTTTTTTTTTTTTTGGATAGAGTAATATGGTATGTAGATCTAAATACTTGTTTTACACATAAAAGCAAATGATTTCTGTATATAAAATAAAGATATATATATATATATATATATATATATATATATATATATATATATTAAATGTCAATTCTAGTGAGCGAACGAAACTCCATTTTATTTTTCGTCTTTGGCTTTTTCCAACGGTAGAACAGCAATTCTATCTGGATCGCTGGACAGCGGAAGACATAACATAGTAATAGCAGGGGTAGGGGACCAGAGAGCAGAGAATGGCCTGAGCTGTGTAGCACGTGCGTGCGGGGGCACGGGAACACAAACACCTCACAATATGAGATAGCTTTGCAGTGCAGTGTCAGTATGGTAGCCTAGTAGTGGTAGGAACGTACATACTACTGCTACTACATGATGCCACACGCACGCACACGCAGTGTGCACATAGCCTTGCCATCACTTTCCAAACTGTTCCTTTCAGTATTTATAGTTTTTTTTATACCAACCGCTATTCGGATCTGGTTTATCCAGAATTTGACTCATCCGATCTGACTCAACTGAACTCGCACTAAGCAGTATGGGTCTTCCAGCGAGGGTTGCTCCATACCAAAGCTCGAACTCGAGAACAGTTGATTATGAGACCAAGTGAACTAACACTTGATCAACCCATCCACGTTACTCCCTCTAACTCGAATTATAAGCAACAAAAAACATACTTCCCTTGGTTTAAAATATAAGCAAAATTAGCTAACTTTATTAAATTTTGTTTCATTCCCAATACCACATTCCTAAAACATCTCTAGAAAATTGTGATCTTATTTATTTTTGTTTCATTCCCAATACTACTTTCCTAAAATACCTCTACTTTTTATAAATTTGATAAAATTAAATACAATCAACTAACCTCCTTAATAAGCATAAAAATATTTAAATTTACTTATAATTCGAGGCGAGTACTGTTTATACATCTAATTTCGTGTATGAGCTTCTCACGCTTATGCTCCAACATCAGATCCGAAGGCACAACTACCAGTGCTACACTGGCCAGTTTGAAATATTATCCCATTATAATCAGGGGGCAAAACTAGAAAAAAGAGAAAAGGAGAAAAGAAAAAAAGGCCCGGCCACAAAAAATCTAACATATGAATATTAATAATGAGAGTAGTGTATTATGTACTTCGTCCCTAATTATAAAATTCTCTGAGTGATTTCATGTCCATTAAGAAATTTATTAATTTAGTTAATTGTATTGAAAATGTGAATTTTTGATGTGTATTTTCAAAATTACCCCTATTAATATTATTGGGAATTTAAAAAGTGTTAAATAAATAGGGGTGTTTGTGAAAAAAAATAATTAATGATCATTGAAAATTGGTATGAAGTCTTATAAATAGGATCAATATAAAAGTATCAAAATGGTCTTATAATTAGGGACGAAGGGAGTATGATATACTATCCTATAAAAAAAAAATATGACCGTTTTTTATGCAAATAAACATAAAAGAAATACAGCAGCAAATATATATAAAAGGAGTTTCTTTTTTTTTTTTTTGTTGAACAAAAGGAGTTTATTTTGGCTTTGTGGGCTGCTCCTCAAAATCTACAAACTTAGTTCCTTCCATGATTATAATGATGGTGGTAGACTGGTAGTTCGTAAATTTAACACGTGAGAATATAGAAGTAACTAGAAGTATTTGTTTATGATCATCACAAGTTTTTATCAATGAATAGACATATTATTATGTTCATGGACTGACATATATATTGATATTCCAAATTTAAAAAAAAAAAGAAAAATGAAAACTATCTCTAAATCAATTAGATATTTTTTCCATTTTGAAAATGAGGTTATCAAAATTATTGATAACGATATCCGAGTATTTGAATAATTTCTAAAGACAATTTCCCCTAACCTAAAAAAAGAATTGAGGGAACAAATATTGTCTTAAGCATAGTGATGATGTTCTTCACATTTCAAGCACAATAATTTATTCTACAATAATATTATTTGTACTTCTATCTTTTATATTTAATTCCTACAATTTCCTTTTTTTTTTATATAAAAAATGGAGGATGTCACCATTTCTCTTTCCCATGCTACCCACACTTTTTATCCAAAAAAAAAAAAGTTGTGGGAATTAAGTATAGGAAATAGAAGTACAAATAAGAGCATTTTATGGAACATCTCTGATGCAAGCATATATTATCTTTGTTTAAAACTCATTTTTTACTTTCCATGTCATTAATTCTTTGGGCTTTTTTACTTAAGTGGGGTAGTTTTGCAAACAATTTACAAAAATGGGGTAATTTTGAAACTATTTACATAATATGGGGTGGTCAACAAAACTATTTCCAAAAATGGGGTAGTCAAAGTCAAAATTCCCGAAGTCAAACAAGTCATCCGGAATGACTTCTTCTAAATGACACGTGGCGCAACCAGGTGGGTTGAGTCACTCCGATTGACGCAACTCAACCGGAGTGACTCAACCCACCTGGTTGCGCCACGTGTCCTGCCTGTCTCCGCCGGTCTCGCAACATTCCAACACACACATCATCCTTTAATATATATTTTTCATATATTTATTTTTTTCAATCATATTTCTACATAAATATCCGGTATAGTTTTTGAGGTAAATTTTTATAGCTTTATTTTTATTATTATTTTTTTTAATTTTAATAATGTTAAATTTATGCACCAGTTTATAAAAAAGTGATACTCTTATTTAATTTTTTTTATGCTTTTTAGTTTTATGCATTAGCATTGTTATATATATATATATATATATATATATATATATATATAAATTGTGCTTTTTATTTTTATTCTATTGTACATAGATAGTAATTCTCTCATTTAATTTTTTTTTTATATTTTACTCCTTGCGGTCATATATATATATATAGGTCGTACTTAACTAAATCTTTCGGACCAATTAATATAGTTAAAAGTAGTTTATTCCTTGATTTAGAAAAAAGCATACATTACATTTACATTTTTATCCCTCCATATAGTAGTTGACATAAAATACTGTTCAATGTCCAAGAAAAACAATAGTGTAACCACTGCCACTACTCACTAGCATCAAAAGATAAAATCCACCTTATATTTTTAATTCTTTAAATTTATATGTAAATATTTACTTTATCGTTATTTTTGTGCTTTTATTTATTATTATAATGTTTAGGTGTAATATAAGTTTAGCTTTAATTTTTGTATATTTTTGTTATAGTTTTTTTTTATTTTAATTTTTTATATATTTAATTTATTTTTAATTTTGTGCTTTTACATTGTTATTAATGTTTAGCTATTTTAATGCACTTATTTATTTATTATTTCTAATGCACTTATTTGTAATTTATTTAGCTATTTTAATGCACTTATTTATTTACTGTTTCTAATTTATTATTCGTAATTTATTTATATAAATAACAATGTCACACTCTATGTATTAATGCGTAAAAATAAAAATTTTAAAAAAAATTTAAAAAATTATCACTTCTTATTGACCGGTGTATAAATTTAAAATTACTTAAAATTAAAATAAAAAATAATTGTAGAGGTTTAAAAATTTACCTCGAAAAGTATACCGAAAATTTGTATAAATTGATGATTGAGAAGAAAAAATTTGACAAGAAGATATATTGAATTAGAGGAGACAGGGGGAAATAGCGATGGAACTCGTTGGAGACCGGGGGGAGACAGGCGGGACACGTGGCGCAACCAGGTGGGTTGAGTCACTCCGGTTGACGCAACAGGTTAAGTCAACCGAAGTGACTCAACCCACATGGTTGCGCCACGTGTCATTTAGAAGAAGTCATTCCGGATGACTTGTTTGACTTAGAGAATTTTGACTTTGACTGCCCCATTTTTTGAAATAGTTTTGTTGACTGCCCTATGTTATGTAAATAGTTTCAAAATTACCCCATTTTCGTAAATTGTTTGCAAAACTATCCCACTTAAGTAAAAAAGCCAATTCTTTAACATACTCTTTTAGCTAACTTAACACTCTAATACTAGGATACACTTTACTAGTATATGCTAGTAAGGATCCCACATATCAATCATTATACAAGCATACACTCAGATAAATGAGTTTTGTTTTTGAGCAAGCATATATATTTACACAAGCATATGAGTGAATATAAGCATACTTTTAGTTTTCACTATGTTACTTTTTTTTTTTTTTTTTTAAGCATATAAACTTATTCCAAGCATATGGTCTCAAAGATGAGCATTGGAGATGCTCTTTTAACATACATTGTGTAAACTAAGGGATGCCCTGTAAGTATAAACAATTAAATATTAGTACCAAGATACGCCCTATAAGTATGTTATGACATTGCTAGACAGTAATCAAAAGTTATTTTAGCTAAGATTCAGATAAATTTCTGTTGCTTGAAAATTTATTCTGACGACAGCACCTATAATACCTAAATCATTTTAATACCTATTTTGGAGAAGGAATGCCATTGGTGAATACCAAAACACAGCATACCTGAATCACTAAACTACAAAACCCAAACACTGATCAGACCTTGTAGTTTATTTTTATTTTTTTATCTCAGACTTTACAATTTTCAAACATAAATCAGTTGAAAGTTTGAGGAACTCTAGCTCGATCTATACAGGTTGCAAAACTCACCAAAATACGGGTAGATACATATTTGCTATCCCACACTTTGTGCGACTTTATGCACTCCTTCCCTCCCACAAGGATGATAAAAAAACACAAAAATTTTTGTCCCAAACTATAGTTAAAATAATAAATGAAAAGTTTAGAAATTGTAAATTTTGAATTGTGATTGGTTGATCAATGCAAAATGCATTAAATTAGGTGATTGATAATTGATTGATATGTTAGACAAACCATTAAATGCATGTTTCCTTAATTTTTTTGATTTTTTCAATTTTGTTACCATCCTTGTGGGACGGAGGGAGTAATAAATTGTGAGGATTGATAAAAAAAAAACTTATTTGAAAATTCATTATTTTATAGTTTTTTGGCCAATCCTCAAACTTTGATATATATATATGAAGTGACACAAAATATGGGCATAGATCATGTTTGCTGGGAGATGAAGAAGACTAATGAGATTTGAAATTGTTCGAAAGACCAAATATAAAGTGGGGGTCATTACTTCAAATTCAGCAATTCTCATATTTTTGATGCTCTAAAAAATTTCATTTCCCTGCCAACACCCTTATTTCTTTATTCCCCTCAAGATTTGGGTTCTCCATATCAGGCAATAAAACATCGTCTTACAATCACTAGACATACGGCGTGCTCATGCCACATGAAAAGTAAAGTGCATGTCTCAAATGTAAATGCCTAGCTCCCATCAGTTGGAATTCAGCCTTTGAAAATCCACCAATTGGTAGATATCGCCTCTTCGTTGCTTGGTAAAAGGGAGATTCGTCCTGAATAATTAAATCACATCGTAGTAAGACATAAAAATGATTAGAGTGGCAATAATAAGTTAAAAGTGAAAGAGATATTTGTAGCCTGAAGAAAAGAAAACCTTCTCTGCTCTAATATTGAATAATCAATTTCAGCTACGATGATTGCTTCCTCATGTTCTGTAGTAGCCAGAACTTCTCCATACTGTTACATTTATATAATCCCAAAGTAAGTACTTCTGTACAAGTCATCTTCAGAGGCTTTACTAACAACTAAAATGTACAGTATTTATTTTCCTTTATATTAGTAATTAAAACTCAGATGTCAGATCATATAATACCAACTCCCATAATCAGCAATTCAGCATGTTTAAATAGTAATAAAAGGAAAGCTGAACATAAAGGATCTACTTACTGGTCCAACCAGAGTGGAGTGGCCCCAAGCCACATAACCAGGTCCAGTATCCCGAGCAGGTGAACAGGTTGCAACAAACAACTGTCAGTAATGAATTTCAGCAAAGTTAGCATTCACTAAAATGTCTCCTCGGAGCTTAAAAATTTGCAATTTGAAGGAGTCATGAAGTCTTCCCGAGACTTTTTGCTCAGCTGTGGATACTTAATGAGTGGTGAAATCAGATAGGGCATGTAAAGTAGCATCTTCATTCCAGAACTTATCGCACATTCATAAATTCCTATCTTATAGGTTTGTGGTTTTGCACTTTTAGTTTATTGCTTTCTTATTGACTGTGCCAGCATAACCCAATATTATAAGATCATCTATTTATTCCTCCATCAAGAACTCAACACCAAATAAATGAATAAAAATTACTGCATGATTTTCAGCTTTGATATAGTTTAGTCTTTAATTTTAGAATACATGCAGTAAAAATTATCTGGTGTTCAAAAGTAAGGGGTCATTACCTGATTATCGGTGGCCCTGCATGTGAAGAAGCAAAACACAGATTAGCAATGGAATATAGATCAGTCATTATTGCTTAATTAATAAATACCTTAAAATGTTTGTGATGCCAAAGATAGATAAGAATCATAAAGAAGAAATTGCTAAGAAGTATGATAACAAATGATAAATATTGTTCAGAGAACTATCAGTCCACTAACAGGATTAACAAGGGAAAGCAACTGGCATACATATTATATTTGGGAATGAATAGCATACTAGAAAGTGCAGACTTAAGGCAACTATATGTAGTACATTTTAAGGTTGTATTTACCTTGCCCTCTGCAATAACTCCCAATGTAATGGTCCAGTAGTCATGTTAAATGCACCAGGATAGCAGAGCAAGTGAGCACCTGAAGTCAAAAGCAGATACTGTAAGATTTCCAAAACTTAAGAAACATCATAAGAGCAGTAGCATGCAACTTCAGAAAAAAATGAACACAACTGAACAACTGGTCTCAAGTGAAAATTACAGGTTACAGCCTTCACAAATAAGAGGAATAGTTGACAGATACCATAATGAGAGGAATGGAATATACAGAGAAATGATGATTTGAAGTCTGTTTTAGTTATACTGAACTAAGTAAGAAAGACAGGTAGAGTAAAGTTGCCCCCCACCCCCCCACCTACAAAACCACCCACACAAAAACAAAGCAAATAAAGTCATTACTCCATCATGATACTATAACTTAGGATCCATGAAATCTTGCAGTGGAAAACTAAAATTTCTCCAATCCAACCAATAACAAGTAGAACAAGATTAATTGCATCCAAGTAAATTGATTGCGAAGACAAACCTCTTGCTGCATAAATCATTGCTAGTTCTGGGAACCGAATGTCATAACAGATGCCAATGCCAATGCGCCCAACCTCTGCGTGATTCAACTTGTTATTACAAATTTTTACCTAATATACAAAAATGAGTCCGAAAGAATGAAGAAAGCTAGATCACTCTTATATATAACATAGTAGTCAGAAAAGATGTTCAATTATATAAATAAAGAAAGATTACATGGGAAGCCTTTATAAGGTTGCTTTCTTGTTACTCAATTTTAATTTTTAAAATGCAAGATATTGATAAAACTAGGCTACAAACATAACTAACACTTGGGTCATCATCTCCTCCGTACTTATCTCCTGGTTTATTTATAAAAAAGCTGCATCCTTTGTATTAAAACACAAACACGAGAAGCCACAAAAACCAAAAAATTTAAGTAGTCTCAATTCATTACATAGTTATGCAAAACAACAACCATAATAACCACTATCATTTCCTCTCCTCGTCTGCCTGTCAAAAATAGTACTATCTGAATAGTGAATACACATTTCTCATTTACATGATGGCAAATACATTTGCAAAATCATTGATTGAGATATAACTGATGAAAATGTGCTGAAATGGGTGAAGCAGGAATATAGTAAACCTGTGTCCACAACTGTTGGAGTCTCCCCAGCCGTAAGAACTTTCGATTCAATAAAGGTAATCTTCCCAGGGATGTCAATATCAAACAGGTGAATCTGCAGCGACACCGCTATATCAGAAATTAAATAATAAAGCAAATGCTTAAATTGGCTCATAAGTATATTACGGGTTCAATATGCATACAAAATAAGCAATTCAGTAAATTAATTCTGATCAATACACCAAAGCTCAAAATCACATATTTCACGCGACTCGAATATTGTAATTAGACACTACCTTGCGGTGCTTGGCTAAGAGCTGTCCATCGGTGCCGAAGACACAACAGGTATTGTATAACCGTCCTTCCGAACGTTCGGGTACAGAACCACCAACTATAGTGATCTTCAAATCACGAGATAGTTTCGCCAGCATGGCAGTGGAAGGAGAAGCATCCCCGCCTGTGTCAATGTCCTCGGCATAAACAGGAAAACTGTCATTCGAATAAGGACTATTCCAAATTTCCTGATAACAACAACGGTAATAATTTCAGTTACGAATATTACAAGTGTTCAATATTCTGAATGCAGAGTTACAATAAGCAGAGAAAAGAGATAAGAATTGGAAAGTTGAGAGATCTGACGGGCAAGAGAACAAGCTGGGCGCCCTTGGCAGCGGCCTCCTGAATGGCGTTACGGGCGTGGGCGATATTCCGGTCCTTGTCGGCGGTGACGGAGAGTTGACAGAGGCCAATCTTGAACTGAAAGGAAAAAAACACGGTAATGGAATTAATTAGAATTAGAATCAGAGAATACCTCGGTTTTAAATTGCGGTTGCGGTCGAGTAAGCTGTATAATTTAAATTATAATTATACAGCTGTTGTCAAAACATGATCGCAACCGCAATTTAAAACCTCGGAAAGAGCGAGGAGGGAGAGAGAGAGAGAGTGGGGAGATGAGATGAGATGCCTTGGTGAGAGGGGGAGTGGGAAGAGGGACGGGAGGTGGGGCCCGGGCTTTGTCGGAAAAGGAGGATGGTGGTATAGCGGCCATGGTGATTGGGGAGGAGTGGAATTGATTGGAGGGAGAGGGAGAGAGAAAGGGGGGTTTGAAGGTGAGGTGGCGAGGGAAGAGAGAGAGAGAGTGAGAGTGAGAGTGAGAGTGGGAGCGGAGGAACTGATGATGGAGAATCAAAGATTTGGAGTTGGTGAGAAGTGAGGATGAAATTGAGAGTAAGCTCATTTCACCTTTTTTTTTTTTCTGCGATTCTAAAATCCAATCCAATCCCTTCATTACGTTTTCATCCTCATCTCTCTCCTGGGTTTTGACCCAATTGCAACGACGTCGTTTCACACTCAAATTACGTGCATCTTCTTTTTTTTTTTCGGACAAATTACTTTTATTTTGGTTAGGTGGTTAAACATCCGACATGTTTTTTTAGTGGTCTGGGACTAGAACCCATGACCTGGGGAGGGGGAAATCCTAAATGTCCCTGCAGCCACCAACTTGGCTGTCTTACGCGGACAAACATCTGACATCATTAGTAGTAATTTTTTAATAGAAATAATAATTAAATTTTTTTAATTAGTGTCTTGCTAATCAATATCATAAAAATACATTAAGAAAAATATTGCATTAAAAATCTATATTCATTAATCATTAATATTTTAAATTCGACACTTTTTCATATAAAATTATTTTTTTCCCTATCCTAAAAATCAAAGTTAATTTTATCGGGATGACGAAGAGTTGATTTCATCGAGAAATTGATTTTTGATTTTATTTTAAAAAAATAAACCAAGAGAATGATAGCTTCAAAAAAAAAAGGTGACTTAGACGTAGGTTTATATATCACTTTTGATTAATTCTTGTATACATAAATTTTTATAATATGGAGTAATTTTTTTAATTTAATATACTAAGCTTTTAAGATTGATTTTAAGTATTAATTACTCCCTTTGTATCATAAGTTATATACTTTTAACCATTTTTTGTCTCATATGTTATGTATTTTTAGAAATTCAATACTTATTTTTTCAAAGATATTTTTATTTATCACATTCTCTTTTTCACCTATCATTTCTCTATCTCTTTTATATCCTATCCATTATTATTAAATGGAGACAATTTAATCAAAATATACAAAAATCTCACATATTTACTCATTTCATAATCTATATATAATGATTAAAAGTACGTAATTTATCGTTTTAGATTTTTTTTTACATGGGAGGTCTGGGACTAGAACCCATGACCTGGGGAGAGGGAAATTCTAAGTGTCCCTGCAGCCACCAACTGGGCTGTCTTACGCGGACGTTTTAGAAATTTCATATGGATTAAAAAAATATCATTTAATACTTCAAATTTTAAGAGAAATACAAGATAATTTTATGATATTACCCATTTATCTCCACATTATATTACTTATCACACATTTCATATAAAATGAGGCTGAAAATAATTTAGAATAAGTTAAAAATTCTAAGATGACAGATAAATTAAAATGGAGGGTATACAAAATCCTAAATTCAATTCAAAATTTATTTTTTTTACATGACACATAAACTCGTGCTCGCAAATAGTATTGACTAAAAAAATACTCCATTTCGCAGTAAAAATGTCATTACACTATTACAGTACTAGATTCTTTTTTATTATTATTTTTTTTTGACGTCATTACTGGATTTTGTGACTTTGTAACGAACATACACATACTTGAGCCGAAGCGACTCGAATGATCACAACGGTCATTAACTACCTCTCGCGCCTCTTTATCCCTTTCCTTATATATACTCCTCCAACTCACTTAAACCTTTTCACTCTTCTTTCTTTCTTTCTCTCTTTATCTTTAATCTTCAGAAGGTTGTGTCTGAAATTCCCCACTCCCTCTTCCTCAGTAGCGGCGCTTTCTCTTTTGGCGTCGCTACTTCTTCCATTCCATCATTCAATTCAACTTGCAACTTATTACTTATCACATCATCGATCTCATCTCCTTCAATGGATATGGATGACCCAAGATTTGTTCTTCCATTTCCTGATGATCCATATGATTCTCCACTTCACCCATCCCTTTTCCATTTCACCAATCCCACCCTTTCTGATTTATCCAACAACAACAACAATGACAATAGCAACGGACTCCCTCCACTGCCACCACAAATTGATCTTACACATGGACATGGAAATGCACTTCAAGATGTTAACAATACTTCCATACTCCCTCCACTGCCCCAATCAATTCAATTCGGATTTGGAAACAATAATAATGAACCATTTCAAGGTGTTATTAATAATAATAGCATTAACAATAATAATAATCAACCCTTTCCAGGACAAATGGTTCAAGATCACTTCATGGGTAATGATTATTTTTCCTATGTAGGAGTGGGAGGAGGAGGAAGGAACGACTTTGAAGCGGGGTCATCGTCACAAGTGAATGCAGTAGGGGGTCAAATTCAACCGCCATCAAATTGGAACTTTGGTTTCGGGTCGCAGAATTTCATGACCAACATGGAAGTGATGCCGCTTGCGTATTGGCCTGAGCCACCAGTCCCTTTTACTTGCACTTGCTGTCAAGTTCTCAGAGAGTTCATACATACCAATGGTAATTAATTATTAATTATAATTATAATTATAATACTATGTACGTTTGTGTGCGACAACTTTTGCGACAATTTTCAAGTTTATAATGCAGAATAGTGGTGCTTCATAAAGTTGTGGCCTATAGACTATAGACATAGCAAAAATAATGTACACTAAACATTATTGCACCACAACTAATGGATTCAATTATCTCTTTTTTTTTTCGGTTTTCACTAATTTTGATGTATGCTTTTGTGGTTGGTAGGTGTTACCTTCAATAAACTTGAGATTCATGGAAGGCTTGGAGTGATTAGTCATGCCATTCATCATCAGAATATCCGATGCGGAAATGTCATTATCAATAGGGGTAACCCTCAACTTCAAATGATTGAGTACGTTCTTGCTACTACTTTTTTAAAAAAAAAAAAATAAGCGTATTGCTTTTTATTTGACTAATTGACTTAACATCAAGTTCTTTAAGACCAACTTTTCATCTACAACAAAGTTTTATTTTTAATCTTAGTTTAATTATAAACTTCAATGATCGATGCTACGTTGGACTGTCTAAATCAACAAATCCTTTGAGTATTAGTATTTATTTATCTGACTTTTACTTTCTTTGATGTCAGTTTTTGCTTGAAAAGCCTTCAAGAAATCAAGTATTTTCTGGTGCAATACTGTCAGGGGCAAATCTCATCAGGCTATGCTATGATGCAAGATGCGTTGTCTACCTATTATGATACCATTTGCACTGGACTGGACTGGGCTGAAGACTTAGATGACTACATCAACTTGAATCCAAATACTTCAGGTATGGTTTTTCTATAAAAGAAATGAACATGTTTTTCTTTTAGTTCTGTTACTGTGATATATTTTAATTTACTTTCACAATATTATTTTCTTTTAGTTCTGTTACTGTGATATATTTTAATTTACTTTCACAATATTATGCTCGATTTCAATCGTTATATATGTTTGTAGGAGGACAATCTGATGAATTGGAACAAGAGGTTGAGAATGGAAGGATTACTAAACGCAATCTCGTAGTACAGGTTATACTGTTGCTTGCTTTCTTTCTTTCTCTCAACTTACCTAATTGCCTATGAAACATTAGAACTCAGTAAAGAAGGGTTGCATGTGTTTTGGTCTTTAATTTTTGGCGAAAATTCTAGTTTTTTTTAGGACTAATTATACTATTGCATCGTTGTGCAGAGAGAGAGAGTAGCGAATATGCATTTGAGTGATTTAAGCGATTACTTTCATCTGCCTATCGAGGAAGCAGCGAGGTTATTGGACTTGTGTCCTACTGCAGTGAAGAAAGTTTGCCGCAGGGGAAAGCTGGCAAGATGGCCTCATAGAAAGGTATATTTCTGTCCTTTTTTTCCTTTCTTCTGCAATTTTGATTACTCTATATGAATGTGTCCTTTGTTTGAGCATGTTTCATGTGTACTGTATAAACACAGGTCAAAAGCATCGTGAAGCAGATCACAGTTCTCAGAAAATCTTCAAGTTCAGCAGATGCAAGAACAAAGGCAAGAAATGAGGCTGAAATTAGCAGACTTGAGGGAGAAATGAAGAAGTATTGTGGTGGAGTTGCCCCAACTGCAATAACTTACCCATCATGAAACTCATCCTACAGTGTGTGTTGGATTGTTATGCAGAGGAAACATTATTCTTTTTTTAGTTTACCTTTATTTTATAAAATTACTTGTTCTTTTATTTTGTAAATGAGTGTGATTAACTGTAAATGTTGCTTGGCGGTGGCCTATATACACTTGTAATTAGTTCCTAGATTTTTTTAGGAGACTTTGTTTTTCTGTAAAGTACAATTTTAGTTAGGCTTTGGCAGTTTTTTGATAGGATATTGTAAATTTATATTTTTTTTTTGTATCATTAGACATATATTTGGTTGATAATAATTAATATATCATTTTATTATATGTTTATAATGAGTTGTTGTACTATTGGACTAGTTTTACTGTCAATTTTTTTTTACACTAGGATGGACACCAAAAGAGGAACATTTGATGATTTGATTATGGTTACAATGAAGTGGGTGTGTCAAAGAGCATTTTGGTCATCTTATGTTTCTTTGAAAAGATTTCCACTTTTTTATTTTCCTATGCTCTTTAGGACGAGACATTCCTTTTACTCAATAAGTGAATTCTAGAAGGGACATTGAATTTGGCATTATTGAACCCTAAATCCAACTCCAAATCATTTTGTTTTATGGCAGGAACCCCGCCTTATTCATCTGTTTGTTTAGCAAATAAGCTGCTGAAGCCAAAGGGAAGTGGTTTTCAGTTACATCTGGATTTAATCAGCAGTCAGTAAAATATAATGAACAGCTCAAATTTATTTCTGATAAATCCCCATGAGCAACATGAGAATATACTATGTTAAAAATAGAAGATTTGATTTGCTTCCTTTTCTGCAAAGTTTCTTTTTATTGAAGTAAAATACCAACATAGAAAGAATTTGCAATAGGTGATGCGAATGTGGAGCCGGCCATGTCTACACAATATGTTACATACTTAATCTTAATTTATTATAATAAGCTAAGAAGATAACTATAAGAGCATATGCCTAACAAAAAAACTAAGAGCATAGATAATAACGTCAACTATTAACTTCTAAAGATATAGACAGAAGAAACCAAATTAATTTTGCCTTTGTAGAAATTTTCATCTCTGCCTATAACTCCAGATGTGCAAATTCAATAAATCAAGTTTTAGTTTTCTACAAGGAGGACATGGCTGCTTCTAATGAGACACTTGTTTGTGTGAAACAAGTGAAGCAAGAAGTGACAGATGAGTGGGACGAGAGCATGCCATTACCAGGAGACATCATTGAAGGATTCTCTGAGCATAGTGCTGATGATTTCTTTATGCCAATGAAGACCAGATCAGAGCTTAGCACTCAACTTGGCAAGATTAGCCCAAAGGTGGAATTCATATGGATAAAGGTTAGAAGGAGTAACAGCTTATTGAAACTTCAGGCACGTGTTGTGCAACTGAAAGGCTCTATACTTCATAGGAAGTATACTATCCAAGCTGCTACAGATCACAGGCATATTGTAGATTTAGAAGACCTGACATTGCAGCAATGCACAGAACTGCAAGGTACACGCTACAAGGTCATGCTATTACTGATGAAGTTTTCATCTGTGTTAAAGCTTAATACATTATTATCGTCCAAGCTTGATTCTCTAAAGTCTAAACGATAAGAATCTCATGCAGCTTCAAATTTTGCAATATTAACTAGAGTTTAGCTTTTTTTTATTGCACTTTTTACACTTTGCATTCAATGACTTGTTAACAGGTCATTAAGGAGTTTAACTTTGTTAACAGCTGAATGAAGTGTTGTCAAACGCATTCAACGATGCAGCTAACACATCATATATAAGTATAAAACATTTTTTCACTAATTAGTTCATCAAAAGAGTTTAATGTTGATACACTGTCAGTATTCAAATTTTTTATATCCACACATATCATCACACAACAATGCACAATTGATTGCCAATTGGCGGTGTGAACAACTTTTATGATTAAATCTTTATCAAAATTATATTCGTATAACTAAAGTAAATTCTGAAATGTGCGATTTCAATTTTGCAGAAACGAGCTGGAGAGCAATAAATGTGGAGAGCAGGGGATTCATCAGACGTGGGATAAAATATGACTGGAAGATGAAAGTAGGCATGTATCTGCCTGACCAACGCTGTCTAGTAATCAGCTCCATCCTATTCATGCCCTTACTTAGCGAGCATAGCATCAATACTACTACGGCTAGGTGCATGGCCTGGTTTAGTGCAGCAATTTCCTCTGGTGTTCCTCTTGTTTTTGTCAATATACAGACAGAACAGATTATGTCCGTGGTAATTAATATACTTTTTCTTAGCATTTCTTAGTTCATATACCAATATGCATTTATTTTTCATTTTGTGATGAACTTTTTTTTAAAGGAACCTCAGTTTATGAGTGAATTTTATTGACTACACTACATCACAGGAGAAGACTAATTCCTCGAGAAGGGAATCAGGCATCTTCAGGCAACAAATCCATAACACACCCCAGATACTGCATGGTATAAGGTTGTGGTTTCTACCTGGACTAGCAGAAATTTCCATAGACTTGATCCCTCGAAGCAATGAAGTGCGCTTTGGAATGGAAATAAATCGAACTGAAGAGGCAAGTAATACCAACAATTTTGTCTATGTAGAAACATGTTTTGATCTTATGAATTCTAGTGTCACACTTTTTCATGCACTTTCTTTATAGCACTTTAATTTCTCGGTGGTCCATATTCTCTTCAATGTAATTTTTATTTTAAAGAAAAATGTGACATGTGACCTAATAAAAGAGTGTATTAAAAAGAATGTGAAAATAAATGTGTTATTAACTTTGAAGAACTAGTTACTAAATCATTAGGGACGAACACAAATTTTGTGCTACTAAAAGCTTTAGCTATTGAAACACATTGAGCAGGGCTTTGTATGCATCTACTCAGTGGTGACAGGTTCATCAGCTGACCGTGTCGGGTTAAGAGAACTCTGTGAAGAATCATTAGCAAGTGGATTCCTTCTAGTGATCTCTAGATTAAAAGGCAAAAGCTTAATGCCAACTAGTGTATGCTCAGATGGTCTTGTACATTGCTGTGACCAATCTGAAACTAAGGACATTCTCACCACAGCAATAGAACAATTTGAGACAATTCAGCTGCATGTCATGTCCTGGCCTAATCAAACTCGTCACTCTCCTCCTCATGCTGTTGGCTTTCCGGTCTTGCTACCTCCAAAAGGATCCTTCCCAACTCATCATGATGATTCAAGACCAAACAGCTTTTGAAATTCTAGCAAACAAGTAGAACTGCAACAACACATACATCAAGAAGGAATGAGTACTGTATAACTGATGATAAAAATTGGTGTGGCTTATCATTTTTTTTTGTTACATGTGTGTGTGTCTTATTATATGTTGAATTAGTTCCGAGTTTTATTATTTTTGCACCAAATTTTGGCATCACATATATTGTTAACTAATTTCAAATCCAGAATTATGAATTAACTATGAATCCTTTCTTTCAAATTAAAATATATAATTTTTTAATTTATACTTTCTTAAATTTCTTTTGAATTAATTATATACATATCATTTATGACTATAAAAACTTGTAAATGTAATTTAATTTATATTTTATTTAATTTGAAAATATATATGAAATGTACATCATACTTATGAGAATTATAAAGTAAATATAAACAAGGATAGGAAGAAAAAGAATATCTTTAGCATGGAAAAGTGTGTTATCAGATTTATTAATAATGAAAAAGGATGGATAATAATATAAAATTTATTAATAATTAAAAGTGTGTTGTCAGATTTATTTTTAATTGTTACATTACATTTTGTACATTAGGTAATAATTTGATGAGATTATTAAATGAAGAGAATTAAACAATTAGAATAAAAATATTTTTTAAAAAAATTAATTAATGCTATTTATAAAATAATCCTAGATAAGATGGTCATAAAAATGCCCGAAAATATTAAAATCTGAACGGAGGGAGTGCTACTTGAGAGAGAGTTAAGACTTAAGACATCCTATGAGGTGGGCCGTGGGCACGTGGTTACAGTTTAACACTTTAACATTCTTTAATCCATGTGACAGTGACACACTCCCCACCAATTTGCAACTTTCTCAAAATAATGCTATGAATATGATAGTACTAATAATAAGCAGAAGCAGCAGATCTCATTCACACAGGTGAATGTCAAGAGTTGACTTGACTGGTTTCTAAACTACTTACTTACCATTATTACAGTTCCACACGCTTAATGATTGATCACTTTCCTATGTTGTTGTTGTTGTTTTTCTTCTTCTATTAGAGGGAATCCTCAACTTGCTCTTCCTACATTTTTGGAACTGTTAAAAGGTACTAATATGCTTGGTATGCTGCTCAAAGGTTTTATTTTTATGTTACAACAAAACAAAGCTTTAATTTTGATCACATAATTTATTAACATATATGTGTAGGTTTCTGAAGCATGACAGAGAACAAATCAGAAGTGGTGGTGTCAATTCCAAATGCTGGTGTAGAGAGCCATGATTCCAACGAGGTTGCTGCTGCTGCAAAGTCACCACCTTTACACTGTGCTTCCCCTGAGATAAGGTTCAGGCCCAGCCCAAACAATCCCCAAGAATCAATCACTCCCAGGACACCCTTGATGGAAGAGAATGAGGCTGAAACCATTTACAAGAAAGTTGAATACAGTAAAAGGAGACGTAAGAGACTGAGAAATAAGGTTTTGATTGAATTGTTTGTATTTCTGTGCATTTTAGCTAACCTGATAGCCTGCTTAACTGCTCCCAAACTGAAAAAGACCACTCTTTGGGGTGTTGAGGTTTGGAGATGGTATGTGATTTTATTGATGACCTTTAGTGGCATATCAATTACTAGATGGTTCATGCGTATCGTTATTTTCTTGGTTGAAAGGAACTTTTTGTTGAGGAAAAAGGTGCTGTATTATGTCCATGGACTTAAGAGGAGTGTCCAGGTCTTCATTTGGCTTGGTTCGGTTCTTCTCACATGGGTGCTGTTAATTAAACCCAGGGTCCGAAGATCCGATTTAGCCACGAATGTCATGGATGTTGTAACGCCGACCCTTTTTTCCCTTTTCATTGGATCATTCTTTTGGATGTTGAAGACATTGTTGATCAAGATTTTGGCATCACATTTTAATGTCAAATCTTTGTTTGATCGGATCCAAGAATCGATCTTCCATCAATACGTCTTGCAGACTCTCTCTGGGCCTCCGCTCCTTGAAGTGGCTGAGAAGGTTGGAAGATTGCCAAGTATTGGTCAATATAGTTTGAGGAGTACAACAAGTGAAAGTGGGACAAAGAAAGAGGTTATTGATGTGGAAAAGCTTTACAAGATGAAACGAGAGAAAGTTTCTGCCTGGACTGTTAATAATTTGGTGGATGTAGTGACGAAAGCAGGACTGTCCATAATCTCTAATACACTAGATGAAAGTTTCTATGATGAAGAAACTGAACAAACTGATAAAGAGATTACAAATGAAATGGAAGCAATTGCTGCTGCCTATTGCATTTTCAGGAATGTTGCTAGCCCTGGTTGCCCGTAAGTATATATGAAAAATGCCACTATCACTTCTTGATGCTTGTAAACGTGTTTGCGGTATTTGCCACTCTTATTGCTGCTAAAGAATTCTCTCATTATGAATAGGTGCATTGATGAGGACGACCTCTTAAGGTTCATGATTAAGGAAGAAGTGGATCTGGTGTTTCCCCAACTAGCACATGCAGAGACAGGACAAATTAACAGAAAGTCTTTAACCGACTGGGTGGTAAGGCTTCTATATGTTTGTATATAAAATTTGCCTTGGTTTTGAAGGATTGAAAATCTGTTTGTTTAGCAAAGATTTCACCCCATGATGTTTGTGAAGTGTGAATTTGTTGTGTTCTTCAGATCAAGGTATATCGTGATCGTAAAGCATTGGCACATAGCTTAAATGACACCAAAGCAGCTGTAAAACAATTTGACAGGCTTGTGAATGGCATCCTAATAGTGGTGATTATAATATTATGGCTTCTAATGATGGGGTTCGCAACAGATAAAGTACAAGTATTCCTTTCATCACTGCTGGTGCTTGTAGCTTTCATGTTCGGAAACACATGCAAGAATGTTTTTGAAGCTATCATCTTCGTGTTTGTGATGGATCCATTTGATGTCGGTGATCGATGTGTTGTAGATGGTGTTGAGGTAATTTATAGGAATGATTCTAAATCCTCATAATACGTCATTCTAAAAATCCTCCTCCAAGTGTTTAGATAGAGAAAATTGTGAATATTTTTTATATCCCAGGACTCATGCTTCACCCTCTAAGTCCCTTGGGGCACCAAGGAGTGTTTAAGATCATTCTAAAGGTTCTTATATGTCCTAATACACATTCCTAGACCATTCTAAGCCTTTAGAATACTCTCTTAACCATTCTACACTTGTTAGAGTCTCCAAGGACTCATGATTCACCCTCTACGTACAATGGGGAACCAAGTATTCTTTATGATCATTCTAAAGGTTCTTATATACCCTAATACACATTCGTAGACCATTCTAAGCCTTTTGAATGATGCATTTACCTTTTCATTTAATATTTGCTTTATTGATACTGAATTATTCAAACTGAACTTATAGCAGTCAAGTTTTATTTCATTGTTTGAGTGCTACAAATTAATGAGGCAATGCCTTCTGAAAATATGGCAGCTACTGGTTGAGGAAATGAATATAATGACAACAGTCTTCTTGAAGCTTAATAATGAAAAAGTGTACTATCCAAACTCCGTCCTCGCCACAAAATCGATCAGCAATTATTACAGAAGCCCTGATATGGGTGACACTGTTGAGTTCTCGATTGATTTTACGACATCAGCGGAGAAGATTGGGGTACTGAAAGAAAAAATAAAGAGGTAAGTTGATTGTACCTTCATGGATTTAATGAGTAGATTCCACAGATTCCTTTTTTTATCTGGAAAAACTGAATTCACCAGCATTAAAGGGATTGTCGTTTTAAGGTTATGGTTTCCAAGTATTATTTTGTGTCCATCTATTACATATGAACTGATAATGAAAAAATGATTAGTTTTTTTCGTAATGCCTTTAGAGTTTGTTGCTAGTTGCCATTGCTGTGATTTCTTTCTAATTTAAATTGGGGGATTATAATACCATTTTCAAGATAGGTTTTAATTTTGATGCATTGTTAGGATCAAATATATTTTAATGACCTGATAATGTAAGATTGGATGGCATTATAAAAAACTTGCGGCGATGTATCAGAATTAAATCCTTCAAGATAAGTAGGCAACTATCTGAGTAGCATGTCGTATTATTGCATTGTAAATTTCGATCTTGCTTTTGAGTTAATTTGATTGAGACGTAATGGTTCCATCCTCTTATTGAATTTTTTTTTCCTCTTTTAAACTTAGGTACTTGGAGAGAAACCCACATTACTGGCATCCTAATCACAACTTAGTAGTGAAGGATATTGAAAATGCAAACAAAATTAATATGGGTCTGTTTGTTAATCACACAATCAATTTTCAAGACTTTGGCCAGAAGGACAGGCGAAGAAGTGAGCTAGTAATGGAAATAAAGAAAATATTTGAAGAGCTCAATATCAGACATGATCTTGTGCCCAAAGATGAACAATGATTCTTGAAATACTAATAATAGATAGAGAGATGCAATTTATGTATTTCTTCTTTGTGCTGTACGAGTGCTGGTACCCGTGTGATATACAGGTTCCATTCCCAATTTAATTTTCTTTATTATTTAAATAGAGCATATGTAAACAAACTTAACTAAAGTTATGTATGATCTATAAAGCTTTGTCAATGCTTCAACTTTCTCCTCTACAAAAATAAGTAATATCTCATGTCTTTAATTCAATGTGGAATGATTAGGTGGGATGGGGCATAACTCTTACTATTACCTTACTATTTCTATAACTAAAAATCTTACTACTACTATTGTCTTTAATTTCACAGACTTCCTCATATTGATGACCTACCTCTTTTAAATTTATGTCTAAGTCAAGTGAATTTTGTTTTCATTTTTATATGTCTTTTCATCTTTCTTTAGGTTTCTTTGGATCTCCTGCACATGCATATGCTTAGAATTTTAGAAGTAGTTATGATAAATGCATTTGCAGGTTTGTTCCCACTGAACCAAGAATGTCTCCTGTGCATTTACATATGTATTCCTGATTTTTTTTAACATTGCCTCCTATCAATGTATGTTTGCCTCCCCTGCCTCTTTATATTTGTGATGTCTAGCATCAATGTTTTTCTTTGCTGACATAAAGATTTGATTTTTTTGGCATCCAAGATCGTCTAAACCAGATAATGAAATAAGCATTGTTTGGGGTCCCAATTTTAAGATTTAAACTCCTTTAGTGCAGGCTTTTCTCAATATGTCCACGGGTAATTTCATATTCATTCAAGTGTAGTGAGTAATGATTTGGAGGTCACACTTGGGATTGTTGACTCCACGTGCATGTGGGACTTTATGTGTTACGGGAAGTGTTGTAGTTGCAACAAGAATTGCCAAGAGACCTAGAGTTGATGCAAGTTGTTTAACTCTTTTTTTTTTGCTCGAGACTAGAGTAGAACATGTGTCAGCGACTCTTATATTAAAATAAGCCTTTACTTATAGATACTGTTACTCTTAGTTCAAACTTTTCTTTCTGATTTGGTTCATTATTTAGTTTGAATAATTTTGGGAACACTGAGTTCATATTTTTGCTTTTGCTTCTCTAGTTTGCAGACTCTTTCCCTTTATATATTTTTCATGTTTTGTGCTCAGATTTTGGTATTTTAAGAGAGTACATCGTGTTTTTCACAACTGTTATCAATTAGAATATTCTGCAAATCTTATATTTTTGAACCGTAGTAGGACATTTAGATAGTACTGAAGTTTTTTATTCTAATGTAGTTAGATGCTTCCAGATAGAAATTAGTGCACCCTGCATTATCTAGAACTACCTTTCCACTCTTTTTGCTATTAATACTTGTATGGATGCATCATTAACTAATTTTTTAACTTTTGAACACAGATCTTTATTCTGTTTTACCTGGTTTTATTATTAGTACTTGATTTTCACCGATACTTTTCACCGATACTTGCTGTGGAAAATCACAAAATCATGGGTTTATTTTTTTACTTATAATTACGACCTTTAGTTGTAAAATTATGCTAAAAATTAATAATTATGTTTTTTTTTTTTGGTTTGCACCCTGGTATCCGGCCCACTGGGTCAACTAATCCAGTTCGAGAGGGTCCCGGGGTTAAGGTTTTATTCTTCTCCCAACGTTGTTGTGGGGGATTGAACCGTGGTTTGCCCTACCAACAGCCCCTGGCACCACTGCACCAACAGCTCGTTGGTATAATTATGTTTTTTTTAAGCATTGGTATTTGGTACGTTTCCTAATTTGACCATTTTATTCGTGATCTTTTAAACTATTAGTATCATAAACCAAGCATATAGCTTCATATAACTTTCTGATGCTTCTAAACCAGGTAGAATGATTTCAAGCTTTAAGCTTCCAAATGAATGCAACTCATTGAAACCACATCTAACTCCAGGCTTTATGCAGTTGCCGTACTGCTTACTCCTATCTCTAGCTCCCCTCTCACCCATGCCGGTGATGATTGGAAGAATCTGTTGCAAAAGAATAACAATATTCATATACTTTGGTTTTGCAGAACTTTGGAGTCACAAATGATCACCCTGGTAAGGCCTTCGCATAGAGAAAAACTTTGGAGAGTTTGATGGACGATGGCGATGATGTTGGGTTCTACAATTTTGTGGTAAGGCTTATGTTCCCTTTATTATTAACGCGAAATGATTTTGTTTGCCTCTATGCTGAGCAGGAATGAACAATTTTGTTTGTTATGATTTATGCACATGCAGCTATGTCATCTTATTAGAATGAAAAAGCGGTTGTAGTATACTTTTGTCTTAAATGATAGCTAACAGTTGTGTCCTAACTAACTGCACAGGCTTTATGAATTTTACTATGCAGTATTCTTTGCAAGACTCATAAAAGGCTTCTTCATTTTCAAGGTTAATACAATCCATGGTAAAAGACTTCTTTATTCGAGTTTACAGTTTTGAAAACATATTCACACAAATGATTTTTCCACATGATTCATCATTTTTTTTTAGGGAGAAGAAATTATATCCTTCATACTTGGTTTTTCCGAAAATTCTAAGATGGGGACGTAATGATTCAGAGGTTTGTGTTCACATTACATATCTCCTTTATTTTGAATATCTTATGTATAACTTATTCAATGCCCTTTGTTTCTAAGATATTTATTATTCTAACAGGTCTGACTATGTATGAAAGATAGCCGATTGATGGAGCTTGATTTCAATTAGTAATTCAGAAATCAGAATCAGCTGTGTTGATAATTGTTGAAAACTTTTCTTTGGGAACAACCTGATACTTCAATTTGAGTGGATCAGATCCTGAGAACGGATTTGGCGAGGCTCCAAGGCCTGAAATGAGAGAACATATCCGAATTTCAAGTGCCTGCAATGATGCAGTCCATGTGTTAGGGATATTACTTAGTTGATGAGTTGACATTAGCTAGTTGGTTAGCTGGCATTAGATAGTGGTTAGCTGGCATTAACTATCAAACTACCTTTTCAGGCAATATTAGTTGTATATAAGTAGTTATATTCTGTTATAGGGATATTCATTGTGTAATCATTTTCTTAGAACCTTCTCTCTCTTGTAATCTCATTTCTCTATAATAATAACTACTCGAAACTCATTCATTCACTGAGTTTCCTGATTCATTCATGATTCTTCGAATATATACAATTTCTAGAATTTCTATAACAATTGGTATCAAAGCCTTTCACCATTTTTTCTTAGCTATGCAATTGACGGCGCGGGTGTACGCTCGGGACTGGTCAAAGAGGCTAGTGCAAAGCCAGCCCGCGTGGCGCCTGGGCTCTGAAGGGTGGTGGAATGTTACAATCACAATTGAAAGAGAAAGTAATGAATTCTATTTGGAGTCCCACATTGAAAGTAATGAATTCTAATGTGAGATTTATAAGGACTTGGGCTCTCCCACTACAATAGCTAGCTTTTGTGATGTGATTCTCCCAAGATCCATATCACCATGGTATTATTGGCTTAAAGGTGTGCTAATATTCCTTTCGCGTCCTTGCTAAACCTCCCCTGTTGTTTTTTGCAAGTTGATACAAGGGAGGGAAGATGTGCACTTTTCCTACAAACCCCCTACCTAATTCGGTAATTCCACATCTGCCCTATCTGAAACTGAATATGTTGTTTTTTGCCTATTGTTTTGCAAGTTGATACAAGGGAGGGAAGATGTGCACTTTTCCTACAAACCCCCTACCTAATTCGGTAATTCCACATCTGCCCTATCTGAAACTGAATATGTCTCATGCCATTTGTGGGAGGATGTTGTTAGAAATTAAAGATCTTCCCAAACATTATTGCCAAAGATACTAGATGGGTACACGAGCACCAAATTGTCTACGGTGATGGTAAGGTTTTAAGGCATCACTATAAAGTCACGTGCTTTTCTTTTGCAAAACTGATAGTTCACTTTTCTCAATTTATTTTTTGTATCAGATACTAAATATTACAGTTATACATGCCAGAAATATTTTTTATTTATTTATTTATTTTTTTGGTCATGTATAGCAAGAAAGCTGTTTGAGAAATTATTGGTTGTTATATTAGATTACCTCTCATTTGCAATTCTTCTATAGTGGATAATATACCAGTCAATGCTGTTGATTTGTCTGTTTTTTCTATCCTAATACATGCTGCAGCAAAGCATGAGATGTTTGTGCAGGTAATATTTTTGTAGTAATGCTTCAATTTAGTCATTTCCTTTGAAAAAAATGTGTTCTTTTACCATCATTTCTTTATGTTAGGTTGCATTTTGTCCCCCTTATATCTAAATCCTGATCTAACACTCTTTCATCGTCCAATTCAAATTTCAATGGTCGCCAATTTACTTATATAATATTTTTTTTTTCATTTGTAAAAATTAAAGTAAATCATGATATTGGACCAATATTATTGGTCCTCCAAAAATACAAAACCATCAAGTTAGGGGTTTTTATTTTGCCACCCCAAGGTCTATGGATGCCACCCCATTTGTATAAAATATACCTATTATGCCCTTTTTAAAAAACAACTTTTAATACGGGTCGTAAGAGATACTTACGACCTGAAGGTCGTAGCACTCTCTTACGACATTTTAAAAAACTAAGTTTTAACATGAATCGTAAACAAGTGTTACGACCTAAGTTTTTTCACAAGTCGTAAATAAGTATTACGACTATAAAGTCGTAATACTCACATACGACTTTGTTGAAAATTTGTATGTGTCATTGAACAAAGTCGCATGTGACTATTACGACTTTATAGTCGTAACACTTATTTACGACTTGTGAAAAAACTTAGGTCGTAACACCTGTTTACGACCCGTGTTAAAACTTAGTTTTTTAAAATATCGTAAGGGAGTGCTACGACCTTCAGGTCGTATGTACCTCTTACAACCCGTATTAAAAGTTGTTTTTTTTAAAAAAAGGACATAATAGGTATATTTTATACATATGGGGTGGCATCCATAGACCTTGGGGTGGCAAAATAAAAACCCCAAGTTAGTGCTTAAAAAAATGTAGCCCCGTTTATATCCAAAAAAAAAAAAAAATGAGCACAAAATAATTCTTTGAAAGTTTAAAATGATTGTCGTTTAGTTACAATTGTGTCTTTGAAAGAAGTCGATAACATTAAGTCCCTAAAAAATCGTTGTGATTATCATTTCATATTTGTAGGACTTTTTCATGATCATTTATTTTAGTGAACTTGGTGATTGATGGTCAATACACATCTTTAGAATACTAATTTGAGTTTTTACTCTAAATATTAATAAACGTTTTTGATTATTTTCTTAACTTCAAACTTTAGTGTTGGTGATAGAAAATCCAAAATGTATAAACCAATAGAGTTAATTAAGTTTAGTTAGTTTTCTTGATTTATTAAAAAAATACTATGACATTAGAATTTTACCCTTATTTAATATTGGAGTATTACTAGATTGATAATCTTAAAATCGAAAATTTTTTAATTTAATCCTAAGACTCTTTATTCATCCAATTGGATTATTTCCAATCATTAATTAACAAAATAGTGATAATTAAAACATTTAATAATGGCAAATAGTAGAAAAAAAGTTAAATGATACGTAAATTTTTGCACCAAAAAAATGATGGGAGTTACTATCATACAATCCAAAATTGGATGGTTGCTATGCAATTTTTTCTTAAACCTAGTTAAAATTAGGTTTTTACAATTTAGTCCAACATAAAAAGTAAATTAAAAATTTAGTCCTTTGTACCTATAGGCAAATTATAACTTTTAATTTAAAAAAAATTAAAAGTAGTTAAAATTAGTCACTTGTGTAAAAAGGCTTAATGCAAGTGACTAAATTTAAAATTAAAAGTTATAATTTATCTATTGGTACAAAGGACTAAATTTTTAATTTACTTTTTATGTTGGACTAAATTGCAAAAAGCTAATTTTAACTACTTCAAATAATGACATGGTATAGGTGGCAAATTCTTATTGATTTAAGAAAAGGTTGCGTAACAACCATCCAATTTTGGAATGCATGATAGAAATACTCAAAAATGATATTTAAGATGGATTGCCAAAACCTCAAAAATGATATAATAATTTACAAAATCAATTTACAAATTAGTCTATACTTTAAAGAAAGTGACATGTATTACAAATAGCTATTTTACTTACTGCCAATTGATTAACAAATAGGTTTTTTTTTTATTCTAAAAAAAAAAAACAAGTAATATGTGTATTTTTTGTTATGTAAACTAATTTATTTTTTGATTGATTTGTTACATGAATTATCATAATTCTTAAAGTGTGTTTCGCTTAAGAATAGCTTCAGCTAAATGTTTGTTTCAGCACCTCCAACATATACTGTTATACTCTAGGAGGGAGTAACAATTCATCATTTATTAATTTAAGTGAGCACTAATTAATATTTTCTTAATACATGTTATTATTTTAAGGGTTTGCTTAACCTCAGCCCTAAGGACCGAGGATAAGAGTCCAAGAGTAATTAAATTTTATAAAAAATAGTGTATTTAGGAGAGACAAAGCTTTATATTTTTATTTTTTCAAGAAAACAAGTCTAGATTAAGGTGTTTATCCTCAACCCTAAGGCTTTGTTTGGTTACCGAAGAGAAAATAGGAAGAGAGAAAATAGGAAGAGAGAAATAGGGAAGAGAGATTATGGTGAGAAAATGAGTAGATTTTATGGTTGTTTGGTTTGAGAGAAAATGAGAAGAAATGCGAGAGAGAGAAAAGTTGAGTTTTCTCTTCTTTTGTTTGGTTGGAGAGAAAAGTGGGAAGAGAGAAAACAATAAATTTGTTGAAAGACAAATATACCCTTTGTTTTACATAGCACAAATAAATATTTGTTCTCTCTCTTTTTTTTTTCTCTATTTAACATAACCAAATATTTTTTTCTTACTTCAATTATTTTTTAAATAATAAAAATTCTAGATTCAAAAATATATATAAAAAAATTGCATCATTTTTTAAGGTTGAAGATAAAAAATAATTAAGAAACATAACTGAAAAACTAAGGTTGAAGATAATAAATAATTAAAAAAAACACAGTTAAGAGTATTGCAAAAAAAAACAAGTAGAAATGTGTTGGGAGCAGTTGGATAATGGAGAGCACCACGTAGTAGAAAGAAAAAAGGGTAATTTGGGCTTTTCAAACATAGTAGTGTGTTTTCCTCCCAAAATCTTGCCTCACGAGGGGAGAAAAGAATTTTGGATGGGTCCCACTGATTTTTCTCCCTTTCCTCATTTTCTTTGCTGTACCAAACAAAAGAAAAGTTAGTTTTCTTCCCATTTTCTCTTCCCCAAAATCATCCATACCAAACAAAGTGTAAGGGTTGAAGTTAAGAAAATCCTTATTTTATTTATAGATCATATTTTGAAAGTTTTTTATTTAAAGTATTTTTTTATTAAATTACCTTTTTAAAAACCGATAATTTCAATTTTTCATAAAAGACCCATACAAGTAAGAAAGTAAACATGTAAAGTGATAGATATTTTTTTTTTTAAATTTATAAAATTCACTAACTTCAATTATCCATTTTTATATGCGTAATTTTTTTTTGGTATTTTAGGTATTTACTAACACGAGCATGGTAACTAATTGAGTTAAATATTGAATCTTCAATCACTTGTTTAGTTTAAATGATACAGTCCCACACCATTCAAGTGTGTCAACTTTCATTGATAATATGTGTAATTTAGTTAAGTGGAACATAAGAGTAAACTGAAAACCCATAATAGAACAGTACTAGTAATTTATTTAAAAAGCTTTATTTGGATTGGAATAATATGAAGAGAAAGGGTTACCGTGCAGTGGCTCGCCAATGGCCGTGTCATTTCAAAAAGCCGCGAAACCATCTTCTTCATCTTCAATTCCAAACCTTGCAACCTCTATCACCACCACACTCCTCAAAACCCTTAACCCCCAAACCCCATATATCTCCAACTTCAACACCCCTTCTGATTTTTCACCCCTTGAACCCTTCTCACCCCACCTCACCCCACCCTTGGTCACCCAAGTCATCAAAAACCTTCACAACCACCCCAAACACGCCCTTCTCTTCTTCAACTGGTCCTCCATTCACTTTTCTCACCCTCCCTCCTCTTACGTCGCTATCACCAACCTCCTACTCTCCCATTCCCTCTTCTCCACCGCCTTCTCCCTCCTCCACCTCCACGACAACCTCTCCGATTCCTTATTCTGCAGATTCATCAATGCCTTGGGTCATCGCGGCGATATCAGGGGCGCCATTCATTGCTTCCATAAAGCCAACACCTTTTCCAAAGGACGGTGTTTGTTCTCGTTAAATGCGTTGTTGGGTGTGCTTGTTAGGGCCAATCGCGTCAATTTGGCGAGCGCGGTTTACGATCGGGTTGTTGCGGAAGGGGTTGTGAGGCCTGATGTTTTTACTTATACGACGATGATTAGGGGGTTTTGTAAAATGGGCATGATCGATGATGCACGGAAGGTGTTCGATGAAATGCGGTGTGAGCCGAATGTGGTTACTTATAATACGATGATTCATGGGTTTTGCAAGAAGGGTGATGTGGAGGGTGCCAAGAAGGTTTTTAATCGGTTGGCGGAGAGTAAGAGTTGTAAACCTGATGTTGTGACTTTTACTACTTTGATCGATGGGTATTCCAAGAGAGGTGAATTCGGTGAGGCGTTGGATTGCATGAAGGAGATGGGGGAACGAGGTTGCGTTCCTAATGTTTTGACTTACAATTCGTTGATCGAAGGTCTTTGTTTGAATGGCAATGTAGACGAGGCGAAGAGGGTGATGACGAGAATGCGGTTGAATGGTGTGAAGGATAATGTTACCACGAACACTAGCTTGTTGAAGGGTTTTTGCATAGTCGGAAAGTCCGATGAAGCCATCAAGCATTTTAAGGAAATGGTTAGTCGTGGGATGAAACCTGATGTGAAAGCATATGATGTCATTGTCAACGAGTATTGCAAAATTAGAAGAGCAAATGAAGCAGCTTTGCTTATAAGGGAAATGGTGGCTAGGGGAATTAAACCAAATGTGTCAAGTTTTAATGCAGTGTTTAGAGCTCTTGTAGCTCTCGGGAAGCTTGAAGGAGCAGTTCTTCTTTTAAAGCAGATGCCTCAAATGGGATGCTCCCCTAACTTCTTATCATATAGCATAGTAGTTTGTGGTCTTTGTAAAGTGAAGGGTAGGATGCAACAAGTTGAAGAGCTTGTGTGGGACATGCTCCATAATGGACATAACCTTGATTCCACTATGTATAACTGCTTAGTTTCGGGGTATTGCGAAGATGGGGATGAAGAAATGGCATTGAAGATGGTTTATGACATGATTGCCAATAGCTTTGTAATCAACAAAGACACTTTCTGCATTTTTGTAAAGGAGTTGTGTGGAAAGGGGAAAGTGAAAGAGGCAGAGACAGTGGTTGAAGAGATGTGCAGGAGGTGCCATGTACCTGATATAAATGCTTACAGATTGGTGCTATGTCAGTTGCGTGGGAAAGCTGAGGCCACTGAGGAACATTGACATCATTTTCAGTCAATTGAGTTGTTGAAATTCTTTACTCTTGATGTAGAGTAGCATAAGTGGGGATTCGCTGAATCCAGCTCCTGAAGCTTTCTAAATTTTGATAATGTTCATTCTGTGTAGTTGATGGAATAGTTAGCCGGGTTCGGATACTGGATAGTAATTGAAAGTAACTCTCAATTTGATCAACAATTAAATTGCACCTGATGTTTTATTATTGTCCTTCTATTCATGCCTTCGGAGGAGGAACTAATTCCCTTGGGGATAAGGATTGAACATTGATGTTTGGCAAAATGCAACTGATGTAATCATTTTATACTACTATTTAATAATGAGATCTTGAAAGGGTCTTATATACAGGTTCTATTCGGCAATAATTTTATTGCCGGGAGTTTTTTAGCTAATTAAGAATTTTTATATTCAGTCAACAAGCTGCTAATCTCGTTCGGTGAACACAAATTATAAAGAGCTTATAACTTTTTAAAAAGTAGTTCGTAGTTTTTAAAAAATAGTTTTTAGAAAGATACTTTGCTACTTAAAACTTTTAAGTTAAAAGTATCTTTTAAAAAACTAAATTAACTTTTAATAATTCATACTATATCAATTATACTCTCAAATAAATTTTAAAATTATTTACCTACCTAAGAGAAAACACAAAATATAAAAGAGAAACAGAAAACAAAACCTATGCATTATTATGATACCCAATTAACCTATGCATTATAATTTTCGTATACGAATATTTTTTGATGTATTATTACAATATAGGATTCTTTTTTATTATTTGGTACAATAATTTGGTTCCATATAACTTATACCATCGTAGAATAATTTGATTCCATATTTTTATTATTTAGAGTTTTGTGTGCAAATTAAAATATGTCTATGACAATTTAATTTTTAGTTAATTGGATATTTAATTCATTATTAATTATAATTTAATAATTTTGTTGCAATTAATTAATTATCTACATAATAAATAAATAAAGAAACGATTTTGATTAATTATAATTTAATAATTTAATAATTTTTTAATTAATTTATTAACTATTTATTTAATAAATAAAGAAAAAATAAAAAAAATTAAACTATAAATAATATAATGTTGCATGTTTTTTTTAGTCATTTAATAACTTTCAACTACTTCAAAAGCTAGTTTTGCTAAACAACATTATTTCAAATAGTCAGCTAAACAGCTATAAACTCATAGCTACAAGCTCACAGCTCTCAGTTAGCTTAACGTTCAAATTCACAGTTACAAGTTACAAGTTTATAGCTATAAGTTAGTTTTGCCGAACATACCTATGATATTAAATTTTGATTTTATTTATAAAATCTCTATAATTATTTCATTTCACAATCTTATGTAGCATTTTTGAGAGATCAAATAAGAGTTATAAGGGTAATTTTGGAAATGTATATCAAATTTTCATATTTTTAATGTTACTGACAAATTTAACTATTTTCTTTAATAGAAGTGAAAAATCTAAAAAAAATTTACATAAAAGTTCAAGTGATTAAAAAAACAAAATTAATTTATTAAAAATTAAAACAATTACTCCCTTCGGTCATATATATAAGCACATTTTGAAGACTTTTTTTTTGTCCTTAATATAAGCTTCATTTCCAATTTTGAATAGCATTAATTACTTCTTTTCCACAAACACCCCTATTTACTCAACATTTTTTAGATTTCCAATAATAATTATAGGGGTACTTTTGAAAAAGTATACCAAATATTTACATTTTCAATATCATCAACAATATTAACTAACTTTCTTAAAGGGAGTGAAATTGGTCAAATGGTGCTTATGTTAGGGACCGGAGGGAGTATTATATTTTTTGAAAATATTTTTTTTTAATAATGAAAGAGATAAATAAAATAAAAAATAAAGGAATATCTAAATTCTACCAAATTTTGTATGGAAAAAAAAAAAGAAAAATGATGAGGGTAAAAGTGGGAGTGGGGGGGTTTGACGGACCCCAAGAGGTTTTATAAAATATGATTAACAAATAAAATTTGGTTCCGATTGAAATCCGATGCAGTGAGTAGTACTCGCTAGTACTGTGTCGTGGAGTAGTGAAAAAGAAGGGTCAAATACTTCTGTCATCTTTCTTTCCCTCCATTTAATTTACACTTGGCACTCTTAAGAGAGAGATTAGCGATGGACACTGGCGGTGAGTTCCAACCGCGCACCGTCGAGGAGGTCTTCACCGATTTCAAAGGCCGTAGAACCGCCCTCATTAAGGCTCTTACAACCGGTAACTCGCGCTTCTTCTTCTTCTTTTTTAATTATTGATTTCAAATTTCAAATGTTTTTATGTTTTCGTTTCCGTTTACATGTTCAGATGTTGAAGACCTCTTTCAGCAGTGTGATCCCGGTAACTATATCTTTCTCCCTCTCAACTTCTCGATAACCGCTATCATCTCTGTCTGTGTTTTAACTCTTTTTTTTTTTTTTTTTTTGGTTTTTTCTTATATGATTTTACTTGATTTGACTGCTTCTGACTTCGCTATACAAACTCTCGTTGTTTTACTTTCAAATTATTTTGTGTTTTGTTATTCTGGTGTAGAGCCATGAGCGCGAATTGCTGTAGCGAGTGTTCATTTTTTGTGCTGAGACTGAATTCAATTCAAATACTGTATTATTTTTCGTTAACTAATTCTTTGTATACCAAAATCTTTGGAATCTATTTAAAATATGTATATATTTAATAGTATAATTTTATAAGAAGAACCTATTAATTTAAAATATTTAGATCAATGGAGCATTGACATGTTTGTTATCATTGTTTTAAATTGCGGTCTGTAACGGCAATTGCGGTTTTTGGAATCTCTACGACAGCGATTGCCGCGGATCTTCCCACAACTTTTCACAGTTGCATTAAAACTGTTTGTTTTAACCACCTTCTTTGTTAACTTTTGATAGCCTTTCATATAATTTTAAATTTTTACCATTTTAAAGAGATTTGAAAATGTCGTAGTTCATTAATTATTTAGTCATTGTCGACATCACTTTGTATCTCTAGACAAAAATAATAATGAATGAGACTTAACAGTTAACACACAGTGCCCTGAGATATTACCTTAGTTGTGAGTGTTGGGGATCGGGGGATGCCTTGCTGTCAGGTTTCCTGAATGTCATGCCCTCATTCTCCTAGTCTGTTTTGCGCTGAGTGCGCGGAAGGTGTACCAATGATACTCCATCTGAGTCCAACACTCAAGTCAATTTGTGCCACGGTGAAGGAAAAAGGGCTTAAACATAATTTACTTGTCTTCCTTTGTCCTTATGTCCCCTTGAGCTGTAACCAAATAATAGGAATTGGTTAAGCTAATAAAGACCAGGATGTTGGTTCGTTACCTAGATTCCTCACAGCAGCTAACGGTTGTATTAAATAATAACCGCTTTGGGCTTACTTGCGATGAAGGATGTCAATCAAGTTTTCAGGCCTGAAATGGGCTTCTTTGGTATTTCGGCCCATGTAGGGTCCAGATCAAACATAAAAAAATTGTGTGGAGCAACTTTTAAATAACGAGAATACGCATTTGAATCTTAAATCAAGAGTCAAGACATATTGATGTACTTAAAACATTTCAACTAGTATACCCTTACCATAACATGCCACCACCACTGCTGAAATGGGGATGGCAATGTGCTACCCTGTCTGGATGGAATCTTTAGTTGGAAAACTCTTTATAAGTTGTTTGTAGCTTTCAATTAAATTTCATCTTCTTATTTGTTTGTACTCAGGCTGAAAAGTTCCATTGGCTGACGGGACTTAGCTACTAGGTTTTGTTTATTTAGCATGCAAAATGTTACTTTGTTGTTAAAAAAATTATTTTAGAAACTTAACTTCATTTGCATGACCTTTGTGATACAGATAAAGAAAACCTTTGCCTTTATGGATTTCCTAGTGAACACTGGGAAGTCAATCTGCCTGCTGAGGAGGTGCCTCCAGAGCTTCCAGAGCCAGCTTTGGGTATTAACTTTGCAAGAGATGGGATGCCAGAAAAGGACTGGCTAGCCTTGGTCGCTGTCCACAGTGATGCATGGTTACTTTCAGTGGCTTTTTATTTCGGTGCTAGGTTTGGATTTGATAAGTCTGATAGGTAATTATTTTCACTTTCCCCTTCATACATGGTTTTACTCTGCATGCTATTCTTTTGCATATGTTTGATTGTAGTTGCTTAGGTTTATGGTCAATTGTCTGGGTTCCTGGTCACTGCTATCACATTATTGTCAAGATTTTAAACCTTGGACAGTTCTTTTACTTCTTTATTTGCAAGTGAAATAAGTGAATGAAACAGAAGGTTATAAGAAAGAAATGCTTTAATCTCTGTTGTTAATCCCAGTGGGATCGCGTGGGATCCCGGTATCGCATCCCAGATTCTGTCGTCGGTGGGATGGGAAACGTCATCGCATCTCGGTTTGTCGCCGCGGCTGCGATCGCGGGTCGGGTTCGCGTCGCATCACGGGTCTTCGTGTTGCCATCTCCCTGGGATGAAGAAGATGAAGGGCGAAATTTCAATTTTGCCCTTCATTTTAAAGAGTGTTTTATTATTATTTTTTTTTTGGATTGTTTGGTCATTTGGCCAAACCCTAATTTTACGCGTACAGTACAAAGTAAAAACTGAACTGGGCCAACAAAGCAGGCCCAACCATGAGATAAAATACATATATTAAAATTAAAACCCAAGCACAACAAATCAGTTCTGTTGGTGCCCCTTCTCATTTCTCCTTTTGGCGCCTATTTCACGTTGCCTTCTCCTCTACTCTTCTTCTTCTTCTTTTTCTTTCTCATTTTTCTCTCCTCCTTCTCCTCTACTCTTCTTCTTTCTTTCTTTTTTTTTTTCATTTTTCTCTTCCCCATCAATATTCCTTTTCATTTTTCTTCTTTTCCTCCTTATCCCATCTTTATTTTTCTCTTCCCCAACCAGCCATGACTTCACCTCAGCCACCCCCATCTCATCCTCCTCCTTCTCAGCCTCAACCAGTAGCCCTACGAATAATTCTTCCTCTGCTGCTGCAATGGTGAAACCTACAGGGTCTAACCTTAAGAAAATCACTAGTATTTGTAGTTTTTTTTATACTATTAGTCTAAGATAGTAATTAGTATGTCTTAATTTTAAGCCTCAGATAGGCTTAACTACTACTTATTTGACTTATATTGGCTTATATATTAGAATTGAGTTATGCCATTCATTTTGAGTAATTGAGTTTATGCTTTATGTTTTAAATTTTGTGTATTTTTCTCTGTTTTATGGAAAATTTGGATGATGTTATAACATGTAGTGATTTTGACAGCATAGAGAGATTTTTGTTCTCAGTAAGGACTAAAGATAATATGCAACTTCAGGAACATTTTGACACTGTACTGTTCAATTTCAGTTCAACTACTGTTATAGTTGAAAACGGAACCTCTAATTTATACTATTATTGTTCCATACCGCCGTAGGATGTCACTCATCAACTTTTGGATGAAATACTAAGTCCATAGTCCATACTGTATGAAATAATATGTACTAATCACAAGGAAAGGATCTATACTCTATTACATGGCTTGCACTTTTTTTCGTGCGTCTAATGTTTGTGTTTGAATATTTATGAAATATATCTGTAACTTCATTGTTGTATATCTTTGAATATCTTAGAGTATCCGAGGCGATCTCTTGGGATTTATTTCCTATTTATATTCCCTAATTTTTATTATTTAATTTGGTCCAAGAGTCTACTATTAGTGTAAATAGGATTGTTAGGTTTGTCTTTTGTATCCCATTATCATCATATTACTATGAACATATTCTCATTATCTCATATTGTTCTGAATCTCTATTCTCTCTTTTCCTTCGTCCCTACCTAAACCCTTAAATTCAATTTACCAAGCATTTCTCTGGGTGGTCTAGGAATTAGTCATAAGAGAATAATTACCTTCCGATAGTCTTGTTCATATGATCGACATAGTTGTTTAACTATCTGATGTTTCTGAGGACATGAATAACTATCATAGACATGAGTATTTAGAGAAGTGGGAAGCTTGCATGTTTACATATACTTATGATATTACTTCTGTAATTGTTGGATTCCGTGCTCTTTGGGGTCCTAATATCATTTACTTAATGTTAATGGGGTTTTTCCCCCTTTAAGTTTACATATACTGCTTGAGTATGTGTCCTGCTATGATTCTAGATGGTTTACCCTCTCAAGTTGGTAATTAATTTGATATATGTTGTAATATCTACTTCTCATTCTTCATGTGCAGGAAACGACTGTTTACTATGATAAATGATCTTCCAACAATATCTGAGGTAGTCACTGGGATGGCCAAGAAACAGGGAAAGGAGAAGTCATCAGTTTCTAATCATAGCAGTAACAAAGCCAAATCAAATTCTAAGGTATGCATGCTTGAAATCAAAATAATCATCAGCAGTGATAGTTTGCTGATGGCATAGCTTTTGGTAATGAAGCCTTTTTCTTCTGAATTTACTTTTGAATCTTATACAAGATTGATGGTTAGCTTAGAGTCATTTAACATAGATGCTGGAGTAATTAGGGATTTTTCAGGAGAAATGGGGATGCATAATTACAGACAATATTGAATTTTGTTAAGTGTTGTGTTACATTGTTTTTTTAAATGCAAACATTTGAGCAGGAAGTAAATGACCATTTTCGAGGCATATAAGTCTTCTATGTTTGGAATAAGATCTGGGCACCTGATTGGTATTTTTTTTGTGATCTTATGCTTTGGCAACTGCAGAAAGGTTCTGAATCCCAAGCTAAGTATTCAAAAGCAATGCAATCAAAGGTTGAGTATGAGAATGGTTTTGAAGAGGAAGATGAGGAGGAGCATGGAGAAACTCAATGCGGGGCATGTGGAGAGAACTATACAACTGATCAGTTCTGGATTTGCTGTGATGACTGTGAGAGGTGGTTCCATGGAAAGTGTGTGAAAATAACCCCTGCAAGGGCTGAGCATATCAAGCATTACAAATGTCCATCTTGCAGCGGCAACAAGAGAGCTCGACCTTTACAGTGACTATGATGTTGGTCACCACTGTATATCCAGAAAATTTCATGACTGCTATATTGTTTAGTAGGTCTTGTTTATTATTAGCCTTTGTCAATTTCAGGTAATATGTTTCAGATGCTACCTACATTAGGCAAGAGATACTTACTGTCTATTCCATCTAAAATTAGGATATTTGTTTTCACCAAAAAGAGTAATTAGGATATTTGTGTTATTAGCGAATTTATATGCTGTTGTACTATGTGTTTCCTTAAACTCGTCTCAGTGGAGTTTACAAGTGTATTTTTTATTTTATTTTAGTTAAGTTCATATTATACCCTCGGGCCATAATGTTATTCTTTTCTAATTTCTGATTCCAGTTCTAGCATCCGTTTAAAAGGTTGGGAAATAATGTGCTTGGGTTGAGTCTTGAGACTACAGAGATGAGCATAAATCAGTTGTGCTTTTCCTGTGTGAATTAGGTTAATCCTCCATTGGCTTGTTACAATCACGTTTGCAAATAGTTCTCTAGCTAGTTTAGGGTTGAGTGGGGCCATCGGTCATCTATCAATTGGCGGAATTTTGAGTAATATTTTGAGAAACTTTATATAATTGACTCTTTACCAAAAAAAATAAAAAAGACCTGGCAAGAAAAAAAACCTTTATATAGTTTGACACTATTATTAAGGATAGCGTAAACCAGAAGGAAAAATAAGTTTAGTTTAAAAAAAAAAAAAATTGGTGATTTTAGTTATTTTACTTCTCTTGAAAAGTTGTATTAGAAGCTGTCAGCAAGATATTGGTCCAACGATTGATAGCATGTTTGGTTTTTATTTAGAAAATCAATTTTGGTCCTAAAATCATGTTGGAGTAGAAACAACTATTAGTAGTGTTGGTAGTCCTGAATTAATTCTGGGTCAACTCACCGCAGAACCAAACATATATTAAGGATGTGTTTGTTTATGTGTTTGGAGAGTCTAAACGAGAGTTCTACACAAAGCTCCCTCTCTGGAGCTTTTGCGTTTGGAGCTCCCAAATGCGTATTTAAACACGTTATAAGTGTGTTTGGATAAGCGTTTGTGAACTTGATTTTGGATAAATTTGATTTTGTAAAATTGATTTTGATAAAATTGAGTTTGAAGTTAATTTATTTTAGAAATGTAATATTGTTTGGATAATTTGAAGTAAAATCACTTTTGAATGAATAAATATATAAATGGTATACATTATATATTATTTTATTAAGAAATTATTGAAAAGTAAGAGGTTAAAAATGTAAAATAATAATAATAATAATAATAATAATAATAATAATAAAAATAAAGAAAAAAAGAGATGCAAACGTGAATTCCAAAAGCAAAAGCTTCAATTATAGCATGTTTGTATTCATGTTCGAAGTGTTTCAGAATTACGTTTAGTTCAACGTTACTAGTTATAAAATTTGACTAGAATCACGTTTGAGCGGTATACTAACTTGAAGTTCAAGCTCACATTGGAGGAAGAATTGTTTTTGGTGTGCGTGTCAAATATGAAGTAAAAATTGAATTGAGTAAACATGCTCTAAAATTTGATTGCTTATTTAAGTTTTTAGTCCTCGACCTTAGGTGCTCTTTTGGAATTGGTCCTCGAATTTTTTTTTCAATGCTTTGAGTCCCTAAACTTTGCTAAAATTTTGGAAATGGTCCTTTCATCACTTAATGATATATGGCCGAGGATATGCACGTCACCTTCGACACATTCATAGGTAACGTGCCAGATGATGCCACGTGAATTTTTTAAATTAAAAAATTCAAATTTATTAAAAAATAATTAAAAATCGTATTTTTTTTAAAGAAAATCGAATCTTTAAATTCTAAACTTTAAAAGAAATTATTTTTTTAATAAAAAATAATCATGTAGTGTCTCGTGGTCCTACATAACATGTCACTCGTCGATATTGTGAAAGTGACATGACAATGTTGTCGGTTATATCATCACTTAAGTAACAAAAAGACCATTTCCAAAAATTAAATAAAGTTCAGAGACCCAAAGCATCGAAAAAAAGTTTAAGGACCAATTTAAAAAAAAAACACCTAAATTCAAGGACTAAAATATTAAATAAGCCAAATTTGATTCATAGGAGTGAGATTTGTTAAGAAGAACAATCACGATTCACGAGGTATTACTTTTTAACACAAAAAAAAAATGTATCAAAATTTTAAAAGCTGGAGTTAATTGACCTTTTGTATTGGGTTTGAGTACTTTAATACGAGTTTTAACCGTTTCTTGAAAATGTTTTCTGGAGTGAGGATAGTCACTTGTAAAAAGAAATTTTGTATTAAAAAATATAAATTTATTACTCGAGAGGTTGTGAACATGATTTTTCAATGCATGCTTATTTTATTTAAATCTCTTATGCGCAGATGAACAAAACCCGTTAAAAAAAAAATAGTATTTAGCAAATCACGCGAACATTTGTTTTCAACGTATGTTTTCATCAGCGATTTGCACTTATTTTCAGCAGTATCAACTTCTTCTGAGTGGTCATTGCAATCAAATCCGAATTTATGCTACCAATCCACCCTGAATAGAGTTTGATGGACATAAAATCCTCTTTGATCTAGTTTAGGAAAATTCCTTACCTAGGCTCGATCTGCAAAGATTTGGGTTTGAAATTGACAAAACCTGCCTCTATCAAATCTTGAGTGAAGTAATTAAATTATCATTTGTTGTTCCTTGGGACATGGTTAAGAAATTAAATAATAATAATAATAATAATTTAGAAGTAATTTTTTTTGGGTACATGGTAGGAAGTGATCTACTTAACAAATTAAAAATTCAATTTAAGTTTACTCTTTTTTGGGTTCAAAGGCAGTGGATAACAATATATATATATATATATATATATATATATATATATATATATATATATATATATATATATATATATATATATTGTTAGTATATTATGTTTATGAAAAGAATGAAAGAGAAAAGGCTGCCTTTGTTTCCTGCGTTGTGGTATGATAATATACATCTAAAAATTATTAGTTGGTTATCAATATTTTTGAACTTATCCTACCATTAAATATTTGTTTTTTCAATTAAATTAAAATATAAAAATAATTGTAAAATATGGTGATGTATCTAAGACCAATATCTAATAATTTCTCAGCTCATAGAAAAAGCATGACCATGGACAAAGAGCCAAATGGGGTGGAATTACTATTTTCAATTAGAGCGGGCGGGCAACCGTGGCGGGCGGGGCGGATCCCAATGACATGTGTCCAAATTGTCAATACTAGGTGGAATCATTCATTCGAAGGTGAGTTCAACTCAAATTGGGCCTTTTCACGAAATATGTGGGCCTTGTAGTTTTACTCTTTCATTTTCTGGTAGGTGAATGCTTTTCACATTTTTTTTTTCCTTTCTTTCTAATTTTACTCCCTTTCTTTCTTTTGTTTCCATTTGTTTTTTTTTTAACCTTTTATTGGTAACATCTTTGTCTCTTTTTTTATTTATTATGTAATATCTTTGTCTTTATCATGGGTTAAAAATATTATTAATAATGTTATTAAACAGCACACTTATAAATAATTTTCCATTCAAAGAAGATTGTTGGTTAAAAAAAGTGGTGGATGAAATTACTCGCGTACTCAGAAAATATTACACTCAAAACCAATTAAAACGTACACATGCGCGAGTTTAATGCACCACCAACAAGAAGTCAACAACAAGCGGAGTAAGCTAGTATCGTACTCCCTCCGTCCCTTGATATAAGACACTATTTTAGTAGAATTTGTGTCTCTTTTTATAAGTCGTTTTAGAATATTTAGGTAGTATTAAAGAGTTTATTCCAAATATACCCCTCATAATTGCATAGGGGGCATAGAGGTGATAAGATAATAATTACAATAGAGAGAAAAATGAATAGAGTTGTAAAATTTAAATAAGGGTAACTTTGGAATGACAACATATTTTTTGATAAAATTTAGAGTAATAATTATTTTTATTAATCTGTGTTAATTAATTAAAAGTGACTTATATTAAGGGACAGAGATATTAAATTTCAATATTATTTTCAATTAAATCATAAAAGTTGATAACGTCACGCTACAGAGTACTACCATATTAGAATCATGATATACATGGCGACGAAAATTAAATTGGAAAAATCAACCAAACCCAGCATAGTTGGTAGATAGCTGGGTTCGGTTCCTTAAACATGATCTCAGGGGTTCGATCCCTGTCGTGGGCATGGAAAATGTTTTGTTGGTAGAGACAAAACCCACTTTAGTGTCTTTACGACTCGAATGGGATTAGTCTTCGGCTGTCGGCGGAGGGATACCCTTGATGTACACCAAAAAAAAATTTAAATTAGAAAAGTAATTTAGAAGCTGAGAAAAGCAGCAATATTTTCCGATCGAAGACTGTTATGCATGGTGTACAAAACTATAGCCGCCATTTCTGTTAGAAGATTTAACCTTGTTCGGTGCTTGTCTTACTTATCCTTTGTATTTGTATCTGTCTTTGTCTAGCAATGCGGTTAAGTTTCATGCCGTAATCTGCCAAATTTTAAGGCCAAGCTTTTTTAAAAGTTGCCAAACTTTATGCGCGCAAAAAATGTAGCCTTAGCTTTTTAAGATTTATAGCGGATAATGTGGATAGAGAAATAAGAAGATAAGAGATTGGCACGTTGTTTTTGTTGCACTATGGTCCATAGAAATGCAAATACATTGTTCTTTCCGTACAGGGTTGTATTGATAGATAATCCATAGAAAATAAATTGGTAGATATATGCATATGGTTTGGTTAATTAAAAAAAAATGGTTTTTCTGATCAGCCCCTGGTATTAGGAAAAGACAAGAAGATCGAGGAGGTGTATTTCATATACTACTTGATGGGTGTACCGTATACGTTTTCCATATACTTAGGTTGTCTCATTCTGCCACCGCCCATTAAAATTAATAAAGCTTCACTTCTTCTACTCATGTCCCCATATCATATCTTTGCCATTTCATTTCCTTTAATAAAATGGCCAACAAATTTACTTCAATTATTTCTAGCGTAACTGCATAACTCTGTTTCTATGTTTGGAATTTTATTTTAATTTTTTTTTTAACAATTTCAGAGACAAGTTGCCTTTTATCGCGTGGGGTTTTACAAATAGGAGTAAATGGTAGTGCTCTCTTGTCTTGTATCTTTGGTTCTGCTCATCGCTCAACCGACTTGTAGTATTAATTTTTAGCCAACTTATTTTTTAATTTTTTGTAAAATGGTTCAACCAACTTATTGTTGGTTGTACATATAATCATAGCTAGCTAAAAATTAAAAATCAAAATTATTATTATTGTGATTATTATCATTAAGAATGTCAATAGTTAAATTTAGTTGCAATACACTATTATTAGTTTAAAAGAATTTCATTTAAAAAAAGGGTACGTAAAAGAATTTTACATTATCAACCACCAATGCATTGACACAAGAATACTTCAATAAGAATGTTAATAATTATCTTAAAAATCATACACAAGGTAATATATGATTGATTGACAATGTAAAAACTTTTACATTAGCCACATATATATCAAAATTGAACTAATAATAAGGGGAAAAGGAAACCCTTGTGAGGCTTTGATTTAGCTTCTAACTATTAAAAAATGACTAGGAAGAGTTAAGGCTAGTTAAAGATGGTATTCTCTTCATTTGGACATAATATAAATTGATAAAAAGTCGCTTAGAAATGTTATAACAAATAGCCATAATCTATCTTGCATTGGGTGCAAAATAGTCAAAATCTGTGAGAGAGCTTACTATATTGTTAATCGTGGCTGAGATGATGGTCAGTCAACAATTGATGGAAATGAGAAAAGCATTGATCAAGAGAGGGGTGGAAGCGATGGATCATCATCGATAGTGGTAGAAAATTGGTTAATGGTAGTAGGCGGATAATAGCAATTGAGGTGGTTGTCTCCATGTGAAACCGATGGTCATTCAATGGTTATAGTGTGCGTTTGGATACGCGTTTCTCAGCCACAAACGCAGAAGCCTCAGAGAGGCTGCTTCTGACTGAACGCTCATTTGAGGGGGTACAAACGCTTACACAAACATGCTTATAGTCAAAATGACAATTGTCAGCGACCAAGGTGGTGCTTGGATACCACCCAAGTCAATATGACATTGAGAAGGGTTTTCGCCTTGTTCCGGAAAAGATCAAAAATACCTCTTTTATTTATACTAATATGCAATTTAATCTATAACACGCTTAACACGTGTTATTTATGTCCAAATTTTAATATTTTTAACGAAATTAAATTATTTTGCGGTTCGTTCAAAGTTAAAAGACTCTTTTTACACATTTAAAATTAAGGGAGAAATTACACATTGACTTCATCAAAAAGTGGAGATGCTTGTCATCCTTGATCCCTAAACGAGTGACATACAATGATACAAGTAGGGTTAGGGTGGAAGCTCCAATGTAGTTGCAAATCGAGATTATAACAGTGTTTGATGTGACGATTTTAGGCATGTAGTAATTGGGATGGTGCATGACTAAGTATCGATCAAAACACAAAGTATATCGTTCACCCAAACTCAAGATAGTGTAACATAAAAACATTCATCAAATTATAAATTCGCAAATATGATCACACAATAAAATAATAACAATTTCGAGCAATTCACAAAAAGAACTATACTAATAATTTCACAAAAAGATTGGATTTTGGATATTCATCAAATTGGTCAATATCATGAGTTTGGTTGATTCGTGTAAGGTTTAACTTGGGTAAGATTAACATACATATTGGCTATTAGTTGACACCGGTATGTACTCCTAATCAAAAGAATGTCAAAGAGGAAAAATAACAAATGGTAGAGATTGAAAGTGGATAAGAAAATAGCTAATTTTGAAAGGCGCGAGAGAGAAGCATCGATTATAATCGTGTACTTCAATCGCCCATGCAAGCTCAACCAACTAACACCATCATATCACCATGAGCAAACCACACTGCACCTCATGTTCTTCTGCGTAACTCAATACATACACTGCCAGCTTTTTCATGTTCATTCAAAGACCAATTATATTGGTATCGAAGTTTCAATCTTTATCGTCCTTCATTGGATTTGATTTGCATTTGTTAGATTAGGAGTATGTATTGGTGCTAACTAATAACTAGTATGTATGTATGTTAACCGCACTCGATTAACTTAAGTGCAAGATTGGTCAACACTATTATTGTACTCCCTCTAGTTTGTAACATAAGAAAAAAATCATACTAGTACCCATTTTGATCTAAAATATAAGAAAAATCAATTAATTCTATTCAACTAGTAAATTTTTCATTCCAAAATTACTCATATTAAATACATGTTTTATTCACAATATTTCAATTACTTTTCTATACAATTTCCAACATCAATTAAATGTATTTTAGGTAATTAAGTTTTTTTATGAGATTAATATAAGTTATTTTTTCTGAGTTAATTACTCATAAACAACTTTTTATAATACGCACAATTTAAGTTATTTTTTGTTATATTACAAATAAGATAGCATATTGAGCAAGATTTCATTAATGGAAAATGCTAAAAAGTGTTCTAAGGGCTAGGGCACCTGTCAAAGTTAAAAGTGATGAAAAACTTTTGGAAAATGTAGCTTTTAATGTTTTCGAAAGAAGAATAAATAGGAACTTATGATGTTTTTTCTTGTTAAAAGAATCTTATAGCACCTCCAGCGGTACCCCAACTTCGTTCGTTCATGGGTCACGAACCCGTTCGTGACCGCTGGGGGTTAAATCCGTTCGTACCAAAATCACAACCATTCTATAATTAGAGCCGTTCGTGACCGCTGGGGTTAAATCCGTTCGTCCCAAAATCACAACCATTCTCTAATTAGAGCATCGTTCATACAGTTGAGGGCAGAATAAAATATTAAAGAAAATTAAAGTGAAGAGAGAAAACCCGGTTTGAAGCCAACGGAAACCAACAGCATAAAAACGAAAATGATCAACAACAACATCAAAAATTGTAAACAAAAATCAATAACAATTTTTACAATATCAAAAATTAAATATACAAGTGCAGATCTTGCTTGAATAAAAAATCCGAAATTTTGTGGATTTATTTTTTTCCCCAATTCCAGATCTTACAGCATGGCTCACCTTCTTGTCAAAGACCAAACACTTAACTAGCTCTGTGTCATCTACGGTGCCACCGAGCTTCTTCACGATCTTGATATCGCGGAGATCGACGATTTCCGGAACCGCCGTGGCTGTTTGATTCGCGATCTTGTGGAGGGAATCGGAGACGACGGTAAGGTGGATGCTGTTTGAAGAGGAAAGGAAGGGAAGAAGTGGACTAGTGAGAGAAGAAAGGGACGACTGTTGATGCGGTTTGAAGAAAAAATCGATGGCCTGTGGGTAGAAATTAGGGGTGTAATGGTCCGGTCCGGTCCGGTCTATGAACCATATTACGGACCAGACCGTTTAATTTAGTATGGTCTGGTCCGGTCCGGTCCCAATATTATTTATTTTCAAAGACCGGACCGGACCGAACCGTTCATGAATGGTCCGATCCGGTCTATTTTGCATTTCTTTCCTTTTTTTTCTTTAAAATCAAGCAAACATAGATTAGGAGTTTGCAGGCAGCTATCACAGAGCGCCAACGAAGCCCCCAACCGTAAAATGCAGCGCAAATGCGCAATTGATAACATAGCCTAAAATCTTAAGCTATTCAAAAAGGGATTGTGTCATGTCACCTAGACAACAGTACTTAATGGATGAACATGTTATATCTCAGAAGTATTTGGAAATTTGATAGATTGCAAACAAAAGGATGCGGATAATTTAAGCAATTATATCAAAGAAAATAATGAATTAGTATCATATATGGATTAAGAACAAATGGGAGAGACGGTTCTCTCTGTTTCAATAACACCAATTTGGAAAAAATTTAAAAGTGTAAAGCCACAAAATGTACAGTAGGTTTTTTATTTTTTTTATTATTATTAGTCCTATCGGTCCGGTCCGGTCCGAGCGGTCTAAAATTATCTGGGACCGTGGACCGGACCGTTCTAGAACGGTCTGAATTTTTTGGGACCAGACCGGACCGTGAGACCGGACAAGACTGCATTTTTCGGTCCGGTCCAGTTCGGTCCGAGCGATCTCGCGGTCTCGGACCGGACCACTTACACCCCTAGTTGAAATGAAGGAAGGCATGTGGGTAGTGCAGAAATGAGTCAAATGACCTACTTGAATTTTTATTTTTATTTTTTAGCTTTTCATCTAAAAAGAACATTTGATCTATGGTAATTCTGTGTAATTTTTAATGCATTTTTAAGTTATAAGAAATGCACTTTTAGTTTATGAAATTTTTAAATGTATTATTATAAGTTTATGATATTTTAATCATATTACTATAATTATCAATTATCAATGGCCTATTTGAATTTATGATATTTTATGTTTTTGTGTTTTTGAGTTTATGGGAAAAAAATAGTTTTAAAAAAATGGCATTGAAAAATAAAAAATTATTCAAAATGTAGTTAGTTTTTTTGGCGGTAAAAAAAATCGGTTATTTGATGGTGATTATATTTAGAGAATAATGTATCTCCTGATACAAGGAGAGAAGTTATTTTCTTAATCCAATAATACGATGACATCTGTCTATTTTTTTTTAACTTTTCTGGTTTTTTTTTGTTGTCCTCCTCTTTCTTCTTCAAACCACATACCCTTCAAATAGTTCTTGTCTTTGTCTCAGACCAGATCTCGTCACTGTCTTCCGCCATGTTTATCACTGCCAGGGAGCTATCGTGGTGGTTGACACAATATTGCACAAGACAACAAGATACTACACCATATTCAAAGATGTTACGAGACCGCCAGTGCCGTGTCTAGGAGGTATCGTGGTGGTGATGGACTAGGAAGGAGTGACCATGAGACCACCAACACTGTGTCCACCATCATCTCCCTCAAGTCTTGTCACTAGTGGTCTTTCCCCCTCTTCACCACTCTATTCCAAAATCGCCGCCGAGACACTATCACCTCCTCTGCTCGCGCCACCGCGAATATGCACCGGTGGTCATATTCCAGATTCTAAACAAGGCTGATAAACTCGTTGAGGATGCTACCTCTTAGTCCCTTCATCATCCCGGTTGGTCTTTTAATCTTCATCTATGAATCTTCATCTATATGACCTTATCAACGCTAAAAAACTTATTAACACTGCTGAATTGGTATATGCAATAAAGAAGAGGGGCCGGGTCATGATGAAGAGTCCAAAAGTTCAATATCTGGCTTTGGTTTTACTTGAAGCATTGGTTAAGAATTGTGATGAGGCTTTCTTTAAGGTAGCAGAGGAATATGCAACGGTGGTTATATTGTGACGGGATCTGCTCTTAGACTGAAATAAGGACCGTTCAAAGGGTGGGTCTGTGTTTTGAAGAAGAAAGAGGAGGAAAAAAAAAATACTTAGTTAAAAAAGTAAAAAGTTTAAAAAGAAAAGGATAGATGTCACCATATTAGTGGATTAAGAAGATAACTTATCTCCTTGTTGCAGGAGATACATTATTCTGTTATATTTATTATAAAATATTAAGAGTATAGGGTAGCTAGTGGGACCCATTTATGAACGAAAAGTAAGTTCATGGGTGAAGAGTAAAAATGGTCAAGATTCATAATATATAGAGAAATGTGAAGAATAATAAAATAATGCGTGAGGTCCATTTAAGAACGAATTTTTCGTTCATGGGTGGAGATGCCGTTAACAACTTGTCATCAAGAACCTCATTAATTAACAATAAAATTGGTCAACATTGATAGAGATACCAGTACATTGGTTAGAGACACTTCAATTCGTTATTGGTCAATTGGGAGTGAGATTGATCAATTTTTAGAAGTTGAGATGATAAGTTGGTTGTTTATATTACACTTATCCACTCACTAGAACCGGAAAGACTTCAAACATGACCCTTCCATTTATGTCTCTTATCTACGTCGTTTTAATACTGCAAGGGCCAAGGCCTCATCCATCATCCCATCCTCGATATTAGAGTTAAAGTAATAACACCTTTAAAATTAAATTCTGAAAGACAAATCTTTAAAAAAATATATAGGTCTTGTCTTTGATAAATATAGAGGAGAAAACAAGACTAGAATATACAAAGCTCATCGTCATATTGGCAGTGATTGATGAGGCAGCCTATCCCAAACTACAAATTCAAAAAAAGAAAAAGTCCAAGGGATAAAAATATAAGAAATTAAACAAGGGATCTTAATAGTAATTCCTACTATACTATCTATATGATATCTTTTACTACTTTGGCATGGTATGGAGTCAATTACACTTGACTCTTTGTAGACATGCGCTTCAAAAACTCATAGGTAGTTATCATGGTTGTTGCAGACAATGACATTGAAGCCCACCTTGGTCCCAGTCCTCTGTAACAAGCAAGCAAGCCACCTTCACTCACCAAATTCCTCACAGTTTGCACAAAAGTTAATGGCCTCCTCCTTCCATTCTCCTCACTATCCAACACTTGCAACCTTGTCTTGATTGTGTCAAGTGGCATTGTCACAATTGCTGACACCCCACTTGCCATAACAGCACTCAAACCTTGGACAGCCACCATTGCCTTAGAATCAGGCCTAAAACCATTGACCAAATTACCCTCATCCCTCTTACCCATGTAGCCACCAAAAGTACCCCAAATGAACCTATGGGCCATAGAGTAAGAAGTCCACCAAACTGCATTGGATGGTGCATAAGTCAATATTGAAATCCCAAACCCCCTATAGAACCCTCTTGCTCCATCAGCACATAGAATTTTCCTGAATGCATCAAATCCATTCCTGTAATTCTCAGAGTTAAGATTGGTTAGTATATTTTTAGTATTGTTGCTATTGCTATTGCTGCAACCTTGAACCATAAGTCGTTGGCTCACAACATCGATCGGTGTCCAAACCAATTGAGCAGCCATAGCAGAAGTGACTCCAGCAGCAGCATTAGCTGCAGCAGTGGCGGTAGTATCCGAAAACCCCAAATCAACAAGAGCAGAACCAACATTGCTCTTAGTAACTTCAAGTGAACCCATGTAAAGCGCACGAGCCGGGATAGTACCCATCAAAGAGGTGCCAAAACCTTTGTAAAACCCTCTGAATCCCTCATACCGCATAATGGCACTGGACATGTTGACACAAGAGTACTGTGCTGAAGAACATTGCTGACGTGTCTTCAACACAACCATGGGATAAAGGGCAGCTGAGACACCGGAGAATAAGGCGGCACCGAGGAAGAAAAACTTGGACTTGTCAAGCATGTGCCAATCAATCTCAGCTGGGATGTGAATCTCTGAAGAGGCAGAAGCAGAATCAGAAGCAATAGCAGTAGCAGAAGCTGAAGAAGAATCATCTTTTGTTGTGCTTGTGCTTGTGCTTAAACTCATCTTAGGCCACTCTTCTTTTTTTTTTTTTGGAAGGAGAAAAATATCAAACACCTTCCCTTCACAAATATCACAATCAATCAAAGGTTGTGTGTTGGATGGTCCACCAACTTTGTATTCATCCACCCAATTATCAAAACTTGAAATGGGTATGCTTGTTTCTATAAAAAGGACAGATTTTTAACTTGAAAGCAACAAGGGTAAGTGGGTTTGGGATTGTATTGCAGGAGAGAGAAATTGGATAAAAAGAAAATATTTCTTTCTTTCTTTTTTTTTTTTGCTGTTTGAAGAAATGGCTAATAGAATTATCTGTTTCTTTTCCTTGTTGAGGAAACAGATTTAAGAAGGGGTATGGATAAGAATAAAAGGGTCAAAGATTAGTTGGCATAAGAAAAAGAGGATTCAACAGTCTTACCATAGATGAAGGTGTGTTTGTTGAGTTGTTCATAACTCCTGAGGAGGTGGCGGCGGCGGAGGTGGTGGTGGTGGTGCTAGGTGAAGTGTGATGTGAAGAAAAGTGAGTGAAACCTAATGGAAACAGAGAAAGAGAGAGATTGGGAGGTATAAAAAGGAATAGAAGCATGTGATGTGAATTGTGAAGGGTGGGTTGTGGATTTTAGTGAGGTTTTATCGGATGAGCGAAAATGGACACGTGCCAGTTGATACTTAGGTGTCTGTTCTGATTAAGGCTCTGTCTCACTGTCTCTCTTGAGTGGGTTCAAGGATCAAGGTAACAGAAGAACGTGATCAAGAAGGGTGAGAGTGATCAATCACCCACGGTATCACACTTTTCCTCTTCCTTCCTTAGCCGTGGGTCAAATCTAATCTAATCTACCCAATCAGGAATAGTAATAAGACTTAGTACCATGTTATTACTGCAATACTGCCTATAATCCATAACTTTTTAGATTTTCTCAATATTTATAAGATTTTATATTAATTTTTAATGATAATTAATATGTTTTTTTTCATAAATACTTTTATTTACTTAATAATTTTTAAATTTTTAATATTATTAATAAAGATAATTTTGACAATTTAAAAAATAAGGATAGTTTTAAAAATACATATTAAATATACACATTTTTAAATAATTAAGTTAATTAACTTTAGTAATGGGCATAAAATCTATCTAAAAATTCTTGTATACAGGGACATAAATAGTTTTTTTTTTTAATCATAACCATGTTAAACTCGTTTTAAAGTTAACTTTTTCCAGAAAACAGGCCATAACCTGAAAAACAAGGGTGGGGCAAATCATCATTGCTGCGGTTTATGCTATGTACTTTGTTGCTTTGTACTGGTTTTGTCCCTAAATATAAAGTTTTCTTGATACTTTTATTTTGTTCCTATTTATAAAGCTTCGTATCAATTTTTAATGATCATTAATTACTTTTTTCCACAAACATTTATATTTATTTAACACTTTTTAGATTCTCAATAATATTAATAGGGATAATTTTGAAAGTACATATCAAAAGTTCACATTTCCAACATAATTAACTAAATTATTTCACTTTATTAATGGACGTAGAATCCCGAAAGAGGCTTTATATTTAGGAACGGAGGGGGTACTATATGTCTTGCTAACAAGTGCCCTAAGGTTACTACATATTGAAAAAAAAATCCTAAGTTCACATTCATACTCTCTCGAAAACATAAAAAATCACACTTTCCAATTATTTTTATCTATAATTGTTTTCTTAAAAGTACCCTAATGACAATTGTTAGCATTTTTCTTATACTATTAGAAGTGCATATATTTATCCATCTTTTCCGATATGAAATCGGTAAATTTGATTAATACAATTAACTACTCTCTCCGCTTCACTATGTTTGCCCTTTTAGACCTAGGCACACAGATTAAGAAAATATTCCCTCCGGTCTCAAATATAAGCAAATAAAAATATCTTATTAATGGTCTCAAATATAAGCAAAACTTAATCAACTCTCTATTTTTAATACAATCATTCCTAAAATATCTCAAAAAAGAGGTTGTATCATTTAATTTTTGTTTCATTCCCAATGCATATTTCCTAAAGTAGTCTATTTTTTTATGAACTCAAGAAAATTAAATACACTCAATTAATTTTCTTAATAAGTGTGAAGTTAGTTTTTTTGACTTATATAGGGAGATCGGAAGGAGTATTAATTATTGTAAGTATTATGTATAATTTATCCAAGATGCTCATATTTAATCCATATTGAAAATTGTAGTAGTATTTAATTTTTATTATTAAGTTTGTCCATTAATTAATGTATAGTGGTTTATAGATGAGAGAGATGATAAAAGTATAGTTAATGAGAAGTAAGAGAAATGATTGAATGAAAGGTTAAAATTGAAAGAAAAAAATATGTTTGTGTATTGAAAATATAAAAGACCAAATAATATGAAATAAGAAAATAGGCTAAAAAGCCAAACATAATAAAACGGAGGGAGTAATATAAATGATTTATTTTATTTTTAATATCTGACTTTTATCACTTTATCAATTACTATATTATTTTTTTAGAGGATTACTTTATCAATTATTATTACTAGGAAAATTGCCCTGCGATGCACGGGTCTTAAATTTTGTTATCCTTCCATTTTTTTGAAGGGCTTTCCATTTGTTCAAACATTAAACATTAATTTTATTTACATGTGATTGAATAAATTGAAATGATAAATTGAAAGGAAGGCTTTCATTATCAACATAATATAAAAAAAGAAATATTGAGAAGAAATATTGTGTTAAAGATCAACACAATATTGAAAATAAATATTATTATACACACACATTTACAGTTATTTGGGCATTAAAGGAATAATTTAAAGCAAGAAAGAGGATTCGTGTCAGCATCCAGAATTGGGTAAAAATGTCAACAGTTTGCATGTTACAACTTACAACAACTTTTGTGAGGCAACTTGAAGCATTTTGATACCAAAAAAAAATAATAATTAAATCATCAAAGTAATATGTTTAATCAAAAATTTAAATGATAAATTGGAAGTAAGACTTTCATGATCAACATATTATAAAAAAAATAAATATTGAGAAGAAATATTGTGTTAAAGATCAACGCAATATTGAAAAGAATTTAACTTACTTCTTCACATTCTTTGATCTTCTTTTGTGCACCATCAAGTCTTAAGTCCCTGTATTAAGAAATGTTTGAGCAAAATTCAAACACTTAAAAATACCAAAAAAAAAATGAAAAAGCTTTCTAGCTACCAATTAAAAAAAATTAATACTAAATGTTCATATGCTTAATGTTTATGACAAATAAGGAAATAAAATATACTTAATAAGGAAATAATTTCAGTTGAAATGAAGGCTTTCCACTAATTTAGAAAAAAAAAACTAACCGTTCATATGCTCAAACAACCAAGGTTTCCTCCTTTATACGTTTTTTTTGGCAAGTGGCATTTTGATACCAAAAATAAAAAAAAAATTCTCATTGAAAGACGAAAGGCGATAACAAATAAGCTTTAAATAGAAAACAAAATGACCAAGCATTTATATATATATATGCAGATTGTAGAGGCCTAGAGGGGCAGGAAATGTACGATGGTGCACATAGTAGCTTTGATAAAATAAAAAATTTGCATAATAATCTGATGGACTACCTTGCAAGTTTGGTCACCAAAGAAGTGAATCTCATTGAAATTATCAAGGTAATATGTTTAAACAAAAATTTAAATGATAATTTGAAAGGAAGACTTTCATGATCAACATATTATAAAAAAAAAATATTGAGAATAAATATTGTGTTAAAGATCAACGCAATATTGAAAAGAATTTCACTTACTTCTTCACATTCTTTGATCTTCTTTTGTGCACCATCAAGTCTCTGTATTAAGAAATGTTTGAGCAAAATTCAAACACTTAAAAATACCAAAAAAAAATGGAAAAAATACTAATTGAAAGGAAGGCTTTCTACCAATTTAAAAAAAAATTACTAACTGTTCATATGCTTAATGTAACCTTGTCACTTTTCAAGCTTTCCATGACTATCAATTGTAAGCGGTCAGAATAGCATTTGTTGCATCGCACATTGAAAGGAAATAATGAAAAATACTAACTGTTTCAATTGTAAGCAGTCATAAAATGAAAGGAAAATGAAAAGATTAAAAATATATGGACGGATGTGATTTACTTGCAATGGATGGTTATGATTAGAATGAAATTTAGGAGGGATATGAACGGATGTGATTTATTTGCAATGGATGACTAGGATTACAAATAAATTTGGAGGAAAAAACTATCATGGAGGAAAAGTAAAAAATACCCCTCAACTTCACCTATTTTAATATATGTTGATGAGAGGATTCGTGTCAGCCTTCAGAATTGGGTAAAAATGCCAACAACTTGCATGTTACAACTTACAACAACTTTTATGCGGCAACTTGAAGCATTTTGATACCCAAAAATAATAATAATAATAATAATTGAAATAATCAAGGTAATATGTTTAATAAAAAATTTTAATGATAAATTGGAAGGAAGACTTTCATGATCAACATATTATAAAAAAAATAAATATTGAGAAGAAATATTGTGTTAAAGATCAACGCAATATTGAAAAGAATTTAACTTACTTCTTCACATTCTTTGATCTTCTTTTGTGCACCATCAAGTCTTAAGTCCCTGTATTAAGAAATGTTTGAGCAAAATTCAAACACTTAAAAATACCAAAAAAAAAAAAGAAAAAGCTTTCTAGCTACCAATTAAAAAAAAAATTAATACTAAATGTTCATATGCTTAATGTTTATGACAAATAAGGAAATAAAATATACTTAACAAGGAAATAATTTTAGTTGAAATGAAGGCTTTCCACCAATTTAAAAAATAAAAAATAAAAAAAATACTAACTGTTCATATGCTCAAACAACAAAAGGTTTCTTCTTTATACGTTTTTTTTTGTAAGTGGCATTTTGATACCAAAAATAAATAAAAAATTCCCATTGAAAGACGAAAGGCGGTAACAAATAAGCTTTAAATATAAAACAAAATGACCAAGCATTTATATATATATATATGCAGATTGTAGAGGCCTAGAGGGGCAGGAAATGTACGATGGTGCACATAGTAGCTTTGATAAAATAAAAAATTTGCATAATAATCTGATGGACTACCTTGTAAGTTTGGTCACCAAATAAGTGAATTTCATTGAAATCATCAAGGTAATATATAAAAATTCATTTAAATTGAAAGGAAATAATGAAAAATACTAACTGTTTCAATTGTAAGCAGTCATAAAATGGAAGGAAAATGAAAATATTAAAAAATATATGGACGGATGTGATTTACGTGCAATGGATGACTATGATTAGAATGAACTTTAGGAGGGATATGAACGGATGTGATTTATTTGCAATGGATGGCTAGGATTAGAAACAAATTTGGAGGGAAAAATTATCATGGAGAGAAAGTAAAAAATACCCCTCAACTTCACCTGTTTTAATATATGTTGATTACCAATTCAATTATTTCTTTCATCATTTTTTTAATGTATTTCTTTCATTATTAATATTGCTTCAATAACTATTTTTCAATTAAGAAGATAAATGAAAAAATAGTTATAAATATTCACTGAACTTATAAAAGAGAACTAAATTTTTCCACCAAAATCAAAACAAATTGGGTTGTTGGTTTTGCTTTGTAATTTTTGTTTCACTTTCTCATGAAATAGACCTCATTTGTAATGCTTCTTGTGAATTTTGGTTTTTATTGAATATATGATTGTGTATCACTATTTAAACCTTTCATAAAATGTGTGGTTCATATATACAATAATGTTTATTTAGACCTTTTCTATTACTATAATAATACTCCATCCTTCCGGCTCGAATTATAAACAATTCCAATCACTTTTATACTTATTAAGGAGGTTAGTTGATTGTATTTAATTTTCTCAAATTTATAAAAAAAAAATAGAGGTATTTTAGGAAAATAGTATTGGAATGAAACAAAAATTAATTAAGATTACAATTTGCAAGAGATGTTTTAGAAAAGTGGCATTTGGAATGAAACTACAAACTTTAATAAATTTAGTTAAGTTTGCTTATATTTTAAACCAAGAAAAATATGTTTTTTATTGCTTATAATTCGATTCGGAAGGTGTATTCGTTTGATTATAAAAAAACAACAAATAGAAATAGACGTAGTATTACTTGTTTTGGTAACTCTTTTCTACTTGGAAAATGTTAGTACCTGCGAATAATTTTTTTTTTTTTTTTTTGCATAGCTAGTGTAATTTTTTTTTTATCCAAATAGCTAGTGTAATATTTATCATTATTGTTTATTCTTAAAATAATAGCTTTTCTTTTCCATCTATTTTGGATTGATTAAATTAGGTGGTGTTTAAAATGCCTCTTGACGGTTAAAAAGCATCTTATTCTTTGTATTTCAAAATGTTAATTTTACCATATACAGTACAATGTATCGTAGGTCTTAATTAATAATCCATTGGACTCGAATTATAAGCAAATCCAACTATTTTTACGCTTATTAAGGAGGTTAGTTGATTGTATTTAATTTTATCAAATTTATAAAAAAGTAGAGGTATTTTAGGAAAGTAGTATTGAGAATGAAACAAAAATTAAATAAGATCACAATTTTCTAGAGATGTTTTAGGAAAGTGGTATTGGAAATAAAACAAAATTTAATAAAGTTAGTTAATTTTGCTTATATTTTAAATCAAAGGAAGTATGTTTTTTGTTGCTTATAATTCGAGCCAAAGAGAGTACTTACGGAACAGGTTCATTGTAAAAATTCAAATTTAGGCAAAATTTCTCTTGCTTGACTTTTATCATATGTTGCAAAATTTAGGAAAGCGAATGGGAATATATAATTCCAAGAAACATAAATAAGATTACTTTTCACGTATTGTCGTGATGTGTTACAATAATTTTTTTCTTTTGGAGTGAATCATGCCTAGGGTTCGGGAAACACCACCAATAAACTCATTGCCTTTCAAAATCACACCATCCCAACCAATGAGAAAATCCTTCACATAAGCGATCATGTCTCTAAAATTATGAGAAGAGAACCATTCTACTCCCTTCTTACCTTTATTTTGTCTCTATTTATGAGAGCTTTTGTCAATTTTCAATGATCATTAATTACTCCCTCCGGTCCTATTTATAAGACCCTTTTGGAGTTTTTCACTTCCACCAAGGAGAGTGGATAAATTGGTTAGTGGCATTGGGAATGTGAAAATTTGATATACTTTTTCAAAACTACCCTTATAATTATTATTAGAACTCTAAAAAGTGTTGACTTTATAGGGGTATTAGTGGAAAGAAGTAATTAAATACTATTGAAAATTGAAAAGGGGTCTTATAAATATGACCAAAATAAAAACCCCAAAAAGATCTTATAAATAGGACCAGAGGGAGTACTTTTTTCTACAAACACCTCTATTTATTTACCACTTTTTAGATTCCTAATATTATTAATAGGGGTAATTTTGAAATTACATATCAAAAGTTCACATTTCCAATACAATTAACCAAATTATTCTACTTTCTTAATGAACGTGAAATTCTCCAAAGAGGCTTTTTATTTAGGGATGGAGGGAGTACTATTTGCCAAAAGTTATTACACTGTCCCTAAATATAAGACTCCGTTGGGGGATTTCACGTCCATTGAGAAAGTGAAATAATTTAGTTAATTGTATTGAAAATGTGAACTTTTGATATGTAATTTCAAAATTACCCCTATTAATAACATTGGGAATCTAAAAAGTGTTAAATAAATAGGGGTGTTTGTGGAAAAAAGTAATTAATGATCATTGAAAATTGACAAAAGATATTATAAATAAGGACAAAATAAAAGTGTCAAAATTGTTTTATATTTAGAGACGGAGGGAGTAATAAGTTTAATGCCTTCCAAATCGTGCTATTGCAATCTAACATAAAAGTTTGACCTTTTTTTTCATACACAAATACTATATAAAACTTAACTTTTCCCCATAGCTATTTATACGAGGTCTTACAAAACATCATATTATATAACAACGTGCTAATTGATCAAAACATGCATATTAAAAAATCACAAGACTAAAATCAGATTCATCCTAAAGTAAAGATGATCATTAAAATTAAATTTTAAAGAAAGAATTCAAGAAACAATTATGAACTTTAAAGTATAAGATTACATTATATTTAGTGTTATTAAAACTGTATTAGACGGGACAGTTCGAAAAAAAAAAAAAAAAACCTAGTGAATCAGATTCGTGACCAATACGGTTGAATAGGGATCGAACCAAACCAAAAGTCAACATGATCAACATTTATATGTTGTTTCAACCAGAGGTCAAAATCGTGTTAATATGCGTCGGTAAGTATGAACTTGGATTCAAAGCTTACTTATAGAAATTGTTACCACTGGTGCTTTAAATTTCTTGTGTTCTATTGCATGAATAATACTTATTATTAATGTGTTTTGCTTTTTATTAAAACTAGTAATTGAGCCCGTGCGGTCGCACGGGTTTAACGATGGCTATGATATAAAAGGTAGTAACCATGATAATCTAATCCAAGGAAATGAAACATTCAAACATATGAGCCAAAAGTAATATCGCAAAAGTAACACAATTCAAAATATAAAGTGAGTAAAACATATGTCCGAAAAGTAGTATCCCAAAAGTAGCACGATTCAAACCATAAAGTCATTGAAAAGGACGGAAGTCAAAGAAACAAAATATAAGAAATGAATATCAAAAAAGTGGTGATCCATGTAACTTTTTTCTCAAATCCTCCATTATCTCTCAGTGTTGGTGGAGCATGATTAGAGTGAAACGAACAACACTGAAACAACAAATATGAGGAAAAATGATTAGTGAAATAAACTACAATATAAAATATTTAGTGGAATAAAGTTTATGTTTTTATATTATTGTTAATAACATACCTTTCAAATGCAAAGTAGTCAGTAATGTTTGCCACGTTTTTTTGCTTTTGTAGTTGAATGTTGTGGTGTTTGTATATCATCAATACCAGGAACATAACTTTCAACGATGTCACTTAACTTTTTTGAAGTTGGGGTTGAGACCTCATTTCCTTGCACCTCATTCTCAAGAGAGAAGCTATCTTGCTGTAATGATTAACAATTTTAATTGATTACTATGAGTATATTTTTTAATTTTGAAAGCAACACCAAAAAAATAAAAAAGAAAAGAAAAAAGAAAAGAATGAGTTTACAACAGCAGCTCGTTTTGCAGAAGTTTGGCTGGACTGAGATTGGGTTTGGAATTCATTTGATAAGTCCGTGAGCTTTGAAAAATAAGAATGGAAACGTGTCAAACATAGAAATGGCAAGTAATTTTTAAAATGAATGAAATATGTAATGTCAAGTATATACCTCAGGTGTTATTTTGTCACGTTGGGATCCATGTTCAGTTTCAACAATTGTGACAACATTAAAATTATCTGATTTTTTTTCAATATTATAATATGCTTTGACATCAACCACAAAGATACACTCCTTTCCGATGAGGTTGTAAAATTCTTCGGGGTATCCAAATTCATCATTAGCCTGAAAAGAACAAAAGCAGCATCAATTTAGAGAATGGAAATTGGTTTTATGAAAAGCATGTTAAGTAAATATAACAAAACACAAAAAATTACAGTAACCTTAATCATCTCATCTTTAAACTCAATGGCTGTTTTCTTTAGCAAGTTAAAAGCATCTCTGTCAAAAATAGTGAAGCATGCATATCCCACCTCATCACGAACCTTTACTTGGATCTTAAACCTAAATAAAGAGATTTTTAAAAAAGCGTTATTTGAGACAGAGCAATGTAATGAAATAGCTGTAATTATTGAATCTGGAAACCTACCTTAGTGTCATATTAGGCTCTTTGTTACATTTTTTGCACCAAATACCCATATTCTCATCACTCCTTTCTTTCTCAATGATCTTTGTAGGACATTTGTCGCATCCATCATAGCACCAATTGTTGTCTTCAATGATTTCCTCGATCTTCGCAACCACTGAATATCTCCCAGCCTTTTTGTTTATAACAAAATGCAAAGAATAGCAGAAATAATTAACAAATGCGGAAATCAACGGGAAAGAATTGACAATATAATAATAACAAAAAGGAATCAACAAAGTAACCTCTTCAGTAGTTTTAATGTCCATGATATTTTTTCTAAATTCAGGATTAGTGAGAGCAATGCTAACTGTGCTTTGAGTACCATCGATCAACTGAGAAGAACGAATGGCTTGCGTGGGTGTTTGATCTTTAGCACTGAAGAGAGAAATAACATAGTTAAGAAGTCACTGATGTAAAATTCAAATTATATTTCAGTATGGGAATAAATATATCCTTACCTTTCCTGAAGGAGCAGTGTTTCAGGTATTGAAGGATTGAATAATATCTTGGTTGCTTCCCAAAAGGTTGTAGCAGAAATCAACCCTGAGTATGAAAGGAAAAAGAAACGTGAGGTAAATGAAAGAAACAAAATATTGTCTGGATGACATGTTTGAAAGAAGTACCCTTCCAATTTGATGCTTTTCCAAGCTGCAAAGCAATGACTTTTGGTTGTTCTGGTCCATTAAGAAAGTCAAGGACAGTTTGACTATGATCTTTAAAAAAAATAAGACGCAAAGTATTGTTCCTGAACATGTAAAAATAAATAAATTAATAAGTAAATATCCAAATGAAATGCAGCAATTTTTATTTATTAAACGTAAGTGGCAAAACAAAGACCTCTCATCAGAAATGTTGACTATAAGTTTATGTCCAACTCCTCCTCGGTATTGATAGGGTTCAAGAGTACCATACTCCTTAACCACTCCAATAATGTCTGCAATTATCAATTGTACGTTAATCACTAAGCATGATTTAATATTGAAGTATATAAAGCAATGAAAACACTATGTCACAAAAAATTAAAAAATACCCTTAAGAATGTCTTCAGGTTTGTCCTCCAATGCAATTTGCTCAAAAGAAACAAATTCAAATTCCGGACTTGGAATTTTTTCTCCAGATGTTTGAACCCTTGTTCCAAAATTGATGTTAATGCGATAGGGATGCTTTGTTGGACGACCTTCTCCAGTCGCTGGCACAACATCAAATCTGGAAAACTGTATCACTGAACCTTCCTGGATATATTTGCCATGTCTTCTTATAGCATCTTGATATGTTATTAGTCAGTGTATTTTATCACCCTATGATGATGAACATAATAATTATCAGCTTTTATGTAAAAAAAAACATACCCAGAAAAAACAGGATAGAGTAGAATAATTAATCATTAATATTGTTAGGAAGATCTTTCATGATAAAGATAAAACGAAAAAAAAAAGAAAATAATTTTGGCAAATATGGTTCGGTACTATGGCACTATAAAATAGCATCTAAAATGAATAATTATCATATTCATTCGCCAATCCCTCATTCAATTAATAATTTTGGGTTGTTAGTCAGAAAGTGTAAGACAAAACAGAGAACTTATTTTTTTTATGTAAAAAAAAAATACCCAGAAAAAACAGGATAGAGTAGAATAATTAATCATTAATATTGTTAGGAAGATATTTCATGATAAAGATAAAACGGAAAAAAAAAAAAAAGAAAATAATTTTGGCAAATATGGTTCGGTACTATGACACTATAAAATAGCATCTAAAATGAATAATTATCATATTCATTCGCCAATCCCTCATTCAATTAATAATTTTGGGTTGTTAGTCAGAAAGTGTAAGACAAAACAGAGAACTTATTTTTTTTATGTAAAAAAAAACATACACAGAAAAAACAGGATAGAGTAGAATAATTAATCATTAATATTGTTAGGAAGATCTTTCATGATAAAGATAAAACGGAAAAAAAAAAGAAAGAAAATAATTTTGGCAAATATGGTTCGGTACTATGGCACTATAAAATAGCATCTAAAATGAATAATTATCATATTCATTCGCCAATCCCTCATTCAATTAATATTTTTGGGTTGTTAGTCAGAAAGTGTAAGACAAAACAGAGAACTTATTTTTATAAAACAAAATAATAAATAGAGTGATGAACTATTAGTTAACACATTTTAAGAAAAGAAAAAGAAAAGATGTTCATACCTTGCTATCAATGAGAACCATGTTGATGCTAACGACTTTACCATCTCGGTTGCCATTCCAGCTCCTATGGACCTTTGCATGCAAGGTCTTAGCCTCCCTCCCAATGTTCACATTAGATATGAAACATAGTGCTGCCATGGAGATCAATGGTCACGTTGAAAGAGAGAATTTGCCTTAGTGGAATTTGGAACACAGATGTGGAACAAAGTGACATACTTCATGCATGCCCAATTTATAACTGCCATCAGTTGGACTTCGTGTAGATATTATATGGACACAATACTCTGAGTTGAGAATGTAAAGAGTCTCTCTTGTAAATCCTCTGCTATTTGCTACTATTTGTCTTGGAACACAGCTGTGGAAGAGAAAAACAATACAGTATAAAATAAAATAATAAATGACATCAGTTGGACTTAGTGCAGATATTTAATAGGGTCCATAGGAGCTGTATTGTTATCCACGTTATTATCATCAGAGTCTTGGCAGAAATTAAATTAAAGATTTATTTAATCTCAATTTTTTTAAAAGTTGAGGATAAAAAATCAAAAATAGTAAAAAGATTTAGGAAACTAACAACACTAATTTTTAAGAATATTTAATATTTAATTTTTCGATGATAAGATTATTTTTAACCTTTTAACCTCAATTCTTAATCAAATGTCACCTTTATATTATTCTATACATAAACATACCTGAGAAATTATTTTCCTCAACCGAAGACAATATCGCGTCGAATACATTCTTCTGCTCATCAGTCATTGCTCCATACAGATTCACAAACTCCTGAGCCAGCTGATTTTTATCGAAGTTTAGTTGTTCAAGAATAAGTTGATTATTCATTCTTGATTGTTCATCCATATCCGGCAATGGCATATTTGGGAAATTTGCCAATGATTTTCCTAACTTACACAAATGCTTTTCAATCTCAACCAACCCGAAGTTCTGAATTTGCAAGTCACTATATTCAACTCTGGACACTGGAAAAATAATTCATGACAAAAGAACGATAATAAGCGGAGTTTTTGATCTTCACAGAAAATCAGTGTGTAAGATAAGAAAATTTTAACATAACTTGCCAACCCCTATGAATTAAATATCATAATATAATAATAAACTTAAACAAAGAGAGAAAAAAAAATATATATATATTTGCAATTTAACAAAAGGTGCAACACATAAGAAATAGTGAAATTTAAAAAATCTATATACTTAATTTACCGGCTGCAGAAACAATTCTTCTACGGCGCAGCGACACCAAGTCTTCACATAACTCCCGCCAAGTCTCTCCCCAAACATGTTCTGGTTTGCTTACACTATTCGACATTAAAATACTTACGAAAAGAGAACGTAGCATATTTCCACTTCCCCAGTCAGCAGCTTCTTTAATTGCTTCAATAAATTCACGATCGTCCTCTAGAAGACCTAATTTGTAGCATGCCTCCCTAAACGTAGGCTGAACAACTCCATGCACAGTACGTACATCCTCATAACATTGTGGTCCTTTAACTCTGAAGTAACATGCTTAAATAAAATAACTCCCCAGAGCTGGGTGGTACATAGATTAACCTTCCTATAGTTAATCCCTTTTTCCTTGGCCGCCATTCCATCTCCCTTCTCTTGAATACAAATTTTGTGGGAAACTCATCATAAGTCAGATTCTTAGCTTCCTCGTATTCCTGGTTTGCTTGAAACCATGCTAGAAACATTGAAGTTTGATTGGTGGGCCGATGTATAACTTCTGCAATATTATCCTCATCCTCGAACACAACACTTTGTTCACCGGGAAGATGATACTTCAATCTCTCAACAGCTGGCTGACGATAATTGATCTCAAAAGAATAAATTCTCCACATAGCTTCACATGGAGAAACGTATCTGCAATCATAATAACATTGTATTTCATCTACTTCAGCACCAGGTTCTCCACTGGATTGTTTATACAAAGCAGCAGTGACTCTATCGCTTCCCTTGCAAACATATTTAAACAAATATTTTATGCTCCTCTGTTGGTTGCACCACTCAACATTAATATGCGATCGATATTTCATAAGAAGATAAGCGTTAAAAGGGACCGTGCTTCTATTGTCAAGCATAATCCCATTCTTCTCAATTCTTATGCTTGTCCTCCTCCTCCTATAAACAGGGTATCCATCATCATTGATAGTTGTAGTCTCTGCCCAATCTTTAGGATAATGTTTCGAGCATCTGCCATCAACCATGCAAGGTGCCTTTCGATCACAATTACCACATGGTCCATGCATCATAAATTCATTCACAGCCTCGTACAATTCAGGGTTCTGATTTGGATCAGGTATTTCAGCCGAAATGATCTTGTCAATGTCTTCAGGATTCGGATACTTACACTGTGGCTGGAGGAACAACAATATGTGAGCATGCGGCAAACCACGTTTCTGGAACTCGATTGTGTAAACGACTAAAAAAATTCAAAAGAGAAGAAAAGAATAAGACATAATCAATAAGCAATAATCAATTTTAAAAAAAAAGGACTATTAGAGAAAAAAAAGGACTATTGTTTATAATCAATAAGCAAAATTACCTGCTTTAACCTTACCAAAAACCTTTCCAGATTTCAAATCATCAATAAATTCACGAAGTTTCATTCTAAAAACTCTAGCAACTATATCAGGTCTGTCCTCTGCCTTCAATCCCTTCTTTTTCACATGCCTTGTAATCTCCGGCCACTTGGGGTTGCAAGTGAAGGTGATAAAAACGTCCGGATATCCAGCCCACCTACAAATAGACATAGCATCCTGGTAATTCTGCATCATGTATCTAGCACCTCCAGTAAAAGATGAAGGCAGCACAATTCTCTTTCCGATAGCACAACCCTCCCTCTCACCCTGGTAGACAGCATCAACCAAGCCCTTGTAAACACTTTGTCGTAAATTTTTTTGGTGAGCACGATAATAAGTTAATCTCCAGCTCTCAACCATTGTATATGCATCAACCACCAACTGCTGGAAGAGTTTCCTACCATAAAGATATATAGAATTTTCTTCATCCCTTTCCTGGAACCTAAAAGACCAAAATTCACGAAGTGTGATTTTACCCTTCCGCTTTGCATCTGGTCTTGTAGACTCAAGGTGCGCCGTGTTATCAACATAACCATCCTCACCATGAGGGGAAAAAACGGAGTAATGCATCAGAACATATAGAGGATGCAATTCATGGATCCTCTGCAGACGGTCATCTCGAGTCTCGACTATTATATCTCGCTCAACGTTATTAATATCCATATCTCCTGGAATCAACGCAGCAACCTCATCAACTGTCGGCATATTATACAATCTCGAATCCTTACTTCTTTTCCGTATGAGCTTCAGCTTCATGTTACTGACTGGCTGCGATTGTAAAGAATCCCTTGTCATTCTAAAAGCTTTAGCAATAGGGTTATACTGATCAATAATTTCTTTAAGACCCTGAACAATGGAGTAATCATAATCTGCTTCAACACCAGAACTTGAAGACCTACACACAGCAAGAAAAAAAGAAAAAAAAAAGCACAACAAATTATCCAGCAAATAAAAAGCCAAAACCAAATAAAAAAGACCACAGACACAAAACCAACTTAATAATCGCAGCAAAAACAAAAACAAATTATCCACCAAATAAACAATCATAAGATGAAGATTAATCTAACCTCCCAATGGCCAGCCGGTTACTAACTTCGTTTTCTGTATCGTATATATATAGTTGAGAAAACTTAGGTGGTTGTCCCTCACATGGCAGTAGAGATCCCATACGATGGTGATTTTGGCCAGAAATCCTATATACGTAACGACCTCGACCATCATTCACTGTATTATCAACTTTACCACCCATAGAGGTAAAAGAGAACATCGTATTAAAAGCTCTTATATATTTCTGGAAGTGCTTCGAAACAGGATCAGTCTCATCAAAAAACAACCTCTGAAGATACTCAGGAGGTTGAGCAAGAATCGGCAGTTTCACTTTTCCTTTCGAGCAACAAAGACTGTACACAGGAACACGACTTCTTTTCTTCGGATTTACTTTCTCCTTGTACCAAAACCTTGCTCCACAATATTGACAACTATAATCACAATCACCAAGATCAGAGTATCGAGCACCATGAGAATCCAAACTTGTCATCTCCAAACACGGTTCACCTTCATCTGCAGTTCATAACCACTCGAAAATCCTAAAATCTGAATCAATCTAAAAAACAGAGAACCATGCATAAAATATAGCAACACTAACCAAAAGCTTCAAGATCATCATCTTCACATAATTCATTATCATCGAATAAATCCTCTTCAATATCATCTAAATCAGCAACTACAATACCATCAGCATGTTCGTATACATGAGCCTGTCTTTGACAACCACTACTACTACCAACTTCAAAGGTGCTCCTAACACCAATACCACCATCACCTACGAAAGTATTTAACAGAAAAAAAAGAAAAAAAAGAGAATAACCTAACTGGAAATTAAATAATAAGAAACAATTTAAAAACAGGAAAATGGAAAAACAAATTAACTCAAAAGGAAAAAGAAAGCAATGCAAAATGCAAACCTGGCAGAGAATTCAAATCAAGTCCATTCTTAACATTGACCACATCAACTTGATGTCCCTCAAACCGAATAGGAGAATCAACAGAACTGCTGCCAACTTCAACGATGCTCCCAACACCAATACCATCATCCCGTACACTGTCTCCTAAATCGTGAAAACCTGGGAGAGAGTTCAAGTCAAATCCATGCTTAACATTCACCGCACCCATCCCACAACCATCTAACCGATTTCCAGGATCAATACCAATGCAGCGAACTTCAAAGGAACCACTAACACCAATATCAACACCACCTACAAAACAATTTAGCCACAAAAAAAGTGAAATTCAGAACATGCCATATCTGAACCATTACCACAACATAGTACCTGAACCATTAACACACCCAAATTGTTGTGCAAATATCACCTGAACCATTGGCACACCCAAAACTTTGTGCAAATCTCCTAACACTCGAATTATCATCACCACCAAACAGAGTATGCATCCTCACATTACTTGAATAAACCAATTCTTCAATATGATTAGCCACTTTCGAATGAGATCCTTTCACAACACAGATTCAAATAAGTATACCAAAATACACACCACAAAACAATTATCACATATAGAATTAACAACAAATATCCAAACCTCTTATGATATGCTTCCCTGGTGTTAGCCTCAAAATCTTTGGGGACCAAGTATCATCATTAGCAGCTAAGGAAAAATAAAAAAGAAAACACGATTACAGCAATGATAAAAAGAATAAATTAACCACAAATATACAGAATGATCAAATCAAAGAGTCAACCTTCATTGAGATCAAATCGAGGTCTTTTGCATGGTCTTCCATCCTCCATTGTTCACGACGCACAGAAGCGAAGCAATAAACTTAAAAAAAGACCAAAAAAACACATAATCATCAAACCAACACAAAAGCCAAACATATTACAACTATACTATGTAACAGAAACAAAGAAGCACACAAATTGTTGTGGTTCAGCCACTAAGAAGCAACAATTACTCATGAGACCAAACTATGAATATGCACCTTTATGATATATACTTTTTAATCACAGAAGTTGGTGATTTTTATGGGCCTTTTATACACATAAACATAAGCACAAAGTAATCCTATTCTGTTAACTGCAAAGCTGAATCTAAACTTCACTGACCTATTCTTTCTCTAAATGAAATTTAACCTCCAAATAGTTAATCCACACCTTACAGCACATTCTTTTAGGGGGGAAACCAAAAAAGGAAAATCTAAAAAAAAAAAAGAAAAAAAAAAGAAGTAGCTAATCCACACCTTACAACACATTCTTTGACAGGGGAAAAAACCCTTTTGGGAAGCTTAATCATTCACGATTCATCCATATTCCCGACCAAAAATATCCTCAACTCCCCATTTAACGTGCATGTTCAAAAAAGCAATAATGCTAATCTTTCATCTCATCTATTTAGGAGTCTACTTAAACTACTCATACTGGTTGATGGAAGGAACCTTGAGTTCAAAGCTTGCCACTTCTTTTGTTTTTTTTTCTTTTTTAACTTTTTTGGTAATTCACTTCTTTTGCTTTTGTACGTTGCTACTTTTTTTTCAACAAATTGACCACGTTAATTTTTTTTCTTAAGGTTCGCTTTATTACTCACATAATGCTGAACATGTATCTACTTGTGTATATACATCATTTTATATATTTACTGCATAATAAAGCAAATAAACCATGAGTAGGTAAAATCACTTACTCCCAACAACAGGATGACAACCGAAACACCAGTACCACCGAACACAGGCAAACGATGAGTACAACACCAGCACCAACAGAGAGAGGACAACGATGGTCTCAAATCGAACCCAAAAGACCGAGATGAGCAAACGTGTTGAATGGGTTGAACAAATGATAACATAAGCATTAATAATAACCATGAGGAAGCTAAATCGTGCCATGGATCCAACCAAAACACACCGAAGCAAAAAATCATATTCAATGGAGGTGCAAGAAATGAAGTAAACGAAGAGCCTCATAGCCCTGCTTGCCTTGGAAGCTGAACTACACTATACACGGTTGAGATCATCCTAGAACATCCTCTCTCAAATGGACGGCTCAGATCATATATCATTTTGACCAACAAAAAAAAAAAAAAGAGACGGCAATTAAAGCTGTTATTACAACACTTAATATTAGATAATATTAACTAAGGCGGGAACTAATGATTAGGGAGGATTAGCGGGAGATTAGTAGAGCTAAGTAGGATTCTCCTACTTAATATTAGTTAGATTACTTAATATACTATCTTGCATATTTATTATATGTTAATATTATTATGTAACATGACCGATTTGCAGTTTAATTAGTAATTCACTAATTGAATCAGTATAACACTGTATTTGTACCTTATTAATCAGTTTAATTTGGTTACAACTCACAATCATAACCGAATAAATAATTTTTAGAAAATTTTCAAACCTCACTTCAATCAAGTTTAAAATGATCAAATCATATTTTGACCAATCTAACCTAATTTAACTATGTCAATAGTAACGGAATCGAAAAAGGGTATGTTCCCCAAATTAACAATTTAGTGTGTTTGTCTAACCCAACCCTTTTGTCCGAATTTATTATTAACATTCAAAGATATAGTATTAAAAATAAGAAAATTCTTTAATGCTCTTCTTTTTAAATGATATTCATGCACCCTTTTTAATTTTTGTTTATGAAAAAAAATTTAGCTTTGTTTTTAATCTCAAATTTCATCCATTTTTACCCTATTGCTTGCAGATAGTCTAACACCACCCACCCTACTCTACCATTACTGTCGTCATATCCAGATTCATTTATGATAGTCGTTCCACCAATGTGGCGTATAATATTTTTGACCTCAACAATCTTCCAAAAAATGATACTCCCTCCGTTTCATATATAGTGTGTTTTAAGGTTATGTACGAGTTTTAAAAAATGGTTAAGTGGCGTAAGGATTTGTGTATTTTGACTATAATGCCCTTATATGATCATTATTGAAGAGAGAAAGATATTGATAGTGAAAAAGAGACTATAAATAGGGGTTTGTTTGGAAAAATAGCATTAATTATGTATTTGGTTTGTAAAACAACAAGACTTATGAAACATAGTACAAATGCTAAAATAACATTACATATGAAATGGAGCGAGTAGTGGATGTCCTCATCTCCTTTATACCTTAAAGTCAATGTTACAATTTATCATTATTTTAACTTTTAATCTTAATCATAATTTTTTTAATTATTAAATCAATGATATTATAAAAAGGAACATTGAAATAAAAACTACTAAATGGGAAGCATCAAATAGTCACCCTTGAAAATAATGAATCGAACCACGTTAATGTTCTCATCAGCCAAAAAAAAAAAAACTTTTTGATGTCATAAATTTAAAATATCAAATCCAAACAATATAGAAGAGAAGAACATGCAACTTCTCCGCCAACGTTAAGAAAAGGCCACTATATTTAGGGATGACAACGGGGCGGGGATAGGGCGGGGGTACTTTCTCATTCCCCATCCTCGGGTCCCATTCCTCCCCCATCCCCATCTCCAAATCCCATCTCGGGTAGAAATTGTTCCCCATCCCCATTCCCCACGGTCCCCACGGGGTCCTCATGGGGTCCCCAAACATACGCGAATTTTTTTTAAAAAAAATCGTAACTTCCATTTGACTCGTCATAGAATTAACCATGTTTAATAGTATTTTCAAAAGATGCATAGTACTTAAAAATAATCATTAAAAGTCAAATAATTCAATCTAAGAAATAGAATAAAAATAATCAAAAGGCTAATATTTGTTTTAAAATTAGACAATTACAAACTTTTTTTTATAGTAAAGGCAGGCTTTAGTTGAAAGTGCGGCGGAAGAGTGAATCAGCACGGTGAAGGAGAAGAAGAAATTAGGGATTTAGTTGAAAGTGGAATGGGCGAATGGCTGTTGCAGTGCTGGTATGTAGTTGAAATTAGGGTTGAAAGGTGAAATTACCAAAAAAACCAATTCTTTTAATTACATAAAAGTTAAAAACTAAGGGTGTATATGTAAAATAGACGGGGAACGGGGCCCCGCGGGGACGGGGGGACCTATCCCATTCCCCGCCCCGAAATCTGTACGGGGGAAAAATCCCTCCCATCCCCGACCCCGACGGGGAAAAATCCTCGAAATCGGGGATCCGAACGGGGCGTTCCCCGCGGGGATCCCCGAATGGCGTTCCCCATTGCCACCCCTAACTATACTACTATAGGCTCCTACTGGCTATAGGTACAGTGAAATTTTGCTCTACACCGGGTGCTGTCATGCACTCGTTATATTAGCCATTAATTTTGGGTATCCGTTGATCAATGGTTAGAAATTTTTATTGGATAAAGGTGGGACTGGTCAAAGGGCGTATGTACATCCAATTCCAACTAAATGCCGTCGGTTTGCTAATGGGCCGGTTGGGGCTCATTGACTCCAAGGCCAATAATTTCCCAAACCCCAAAATGGTTAATTTCCCAAAGTACCCCTGACTGAAACCCTCCCTCATGTTCTGAATTTCACTTTCAAATTTTCCAAACCTCACCCCAATTCTCCATCTCCCAACTTCCCTCAACCTTACAGTCACTCCAACCGTCGTCGACGTCGCCACCGTCGCAGCCGCACATTCCCAACTTCCCTCTTCCACTGGTAATATTTTGTTTCCGGTTTTGTTTTTTATTTCGTCTCTCTTTTTACAATTTCCTTCACAATGCATGTTATCTTTGTGAACAATAACGTTCATAGGTACCACCTTATGTAATTTTTGTGAACAATAACTTTGTACTGTTAGCATTTTACCCAAGCAATTACTCCCTTAACACTTTTTTTACCTACAAATAGTCGAATACACTGTAGAGAATATGACTTACATATATTGGCATAGAGCCTAATTCCCAGATCCAAAAATTCCATATCAAGGAGCATTTATCCTTTTTTCGTTTGGTTTCATTTTTCTAGTACATGTTTCGTTTCATTTGGATGTTAACATCATAGATATTTCTATCGAACAAAAATTTTTTGGATTATAGCACAATAACTTACCAATAAATTAATAAATTAATAATTGGGTTCAGTCGTCATTAATTTATTAATTAATGTAATTGTTATATTAATATCCAAATTCTAATTGCATGAAAATAAAGTCATGAAAAAGCATACATTTTCCAACTCATCAAGCCATCGACTTTAAATCATTAAAAAAAGGGTGAATATGGCAAATTGATACAGTCTGGAACACTCTAGAACTTTGTAAAAACTATTTTTTTTTCTGGAAAATATTAATTTATTCCATAACAGAAAATAGTACAAGTAGGTCCAACAGTATTATAACAAAGCACATATTTTCCATGCAATAAAGATTGCTAGAAAAGACTAGATACTCAGCCATAACAGCAAACTCCCTATGGATAAGGATTATCATCACCATCCACCTTCGAACTCTAACAAGAGATTCAACAGTTTTTGTTTCCAAGATAATTATCTCATCGATACCGGAAGTAAGCACAGTTCGGCGACAAAAAATCTCAGATCTAAGGAGATAGAACCACTGGACAGAGGAGAAGACAGAGATGCGGAAGGGAAAAGTTGTCCCGAATATCAGTCTTCTAGTTATTAGAGAAGATAGGAAGGTCATCAGATCTGGACAAACAAAAAGCCTTCCTACACTCAAACACACAAAAACAAAACCTAGATGAAACTGAGACAAGAAAAATCACACTAAAAATGACACCACTTACATAAAGGCAAGATTATTTAACCCAGATATATCTGGGAGAGAAAAAACTCACACACCAATCAAAGGAAAGGGAGGGAGAGCCTTCTACCGCTATCAGAGAAGAGAGGAAAACAGAGAAGAAAAGAAAAGAAGACCGAGGAAGAAGAGAGAAGAGAATACACTAAACTAAATACATGTTTCCTAAATTAGTCTATTTTTTTATCATTTCAAAAAAATTAAATACACTAAACTAATTTTTTTAATAAGTGTGAAATTAGTTTTTTTTTTTTTTTTTTATAATTGAGACCGGAGAAAGTAAAGTCCTTTCCTTTTCCACACCTATGGATGATTTGATATTGTTTCCTCATAGCCCAATGGAACTATAACTTGACTGACTTGTCCCAAAAGAAAGAACTTGTAGCAGAATGCCAGAGTGTAGTTATCCGGTATTTGGATCCTCTGACATAATGTTAGAGACATTAGTATAAAAATCACTAAAATTAAAAATAAACCCAAAATTTCTTTTTTTGAATTTTAGTGATTTTGTATCTATGTTAGCCTAACATTAAGTTAGGGAATCTATTTCCAGTTCTCCGGTGTTCTGGAATTTTCCTAGCCCATGTTTGGTTGGAGAGGATGAGCAGAAATTGAAACAATCAAAACGACCTTCCATCCGGAGTTGTTTTTTCATAAAATAATAGAATGGAACTCTTCCCTTTAAACTTCCACAATTCTTTTCTCTTTATTTTGGAGTGCATCTAGTCTCCAAAATTCTCAAACATAACCAAATCAATTGAGAATTAGATTAGATCATGTAACATCATGTGAAAAGTGAAAGATATAATTTTTTAAATCATGCTAAAAGGACTAAGTCACCTGTCTTATATTTTGTATTATTCTTTGTGAGTTGTGACAAAGTGTAGTGATTGATCTAGTCTAAACAACATAAAATTAATTTAAAATTCAAACATAAAACCAAGGATTCAAATAACCGCACCCTATTTTCTCTGCATGAACATGTACAAAATAAACCAAATTAAAATAAAATGCTTATCTTGCAAGTGTAAGAATTTATGCTGATAAATTTATTGGCAAATTTATTCACTCATTTGCCTCATAATGATGATTAGTACAATCGAGCACCATAAACTAACGTGACCACAAACATTATAACCAACGAATTGAGAAGAGGTCAGCAGTTCAATAACCTTCCTTCTTAATCATTCAGCTGCTTCATCCACTTCAAAAACCTTCCTCAGTTTCTCTTCATCTGATTCAAAAACCTTCCTTGCTTGTTTCAGCTCTTCATTCATGTTCAGCAGTTCTGTACAACGGTTTAGTTTTTTATTATCCTGCATTGCACAATATCGATTGGTTCAAGTCATCAAAATAACAAAAGATTATCATGAATTGACAAACAAATGAACAATTATGATGATAGTGTGATCCTGCTGTTTCAAGGTAGATGTTATTGTTATATTGCAACTCACAATCTATGGTAGGCTGTTCAAAAAAAAAAAAAAACTTAATCTATGGTAGTTGCAATTAGTTTTGTAGGCAAAACATCATATTCCCAAGACATAAAGATTACTTATCCTAAATTTTGACCAATAAGCATGGAGAATCAAAGGTATATTAACTAACAAAGGATAGAATTGTTAAGTGTTCATTTCAAAATCAATTGGCAATGAGAAGAGTAGCCCAACAAGTATTTAAATTATACCAAAGAGAATGAGACAAGCAATGTAAGACTTCCAACAAAGACCATATTCCAAAGAATTGGCCTTAATCCATGACATCATGCCTTCATATATTCTCTGGTATGCATATTACATAGGAGGTGCTTGTAGAGAATTTTTGGCATTAGTGTGTGTAGAATTCTTTCATGTTTTATTAAAAGGGAAAAAAAAGTACCTTGCGAATCAAATAGAGGAAATCCTCAACTGATAGCTTCCCCCTCTGTGATCCAATATCTTGGGCTTTATGCACCTTTTACAGAAAAATTATGAGTAAGGACTAAAGCCAAGCACTCCATGAGTCAGTTGAACAATAATAATAGATGAAGGTACTTACAAGTTCTGTGACATATTCGACAACAATGTCCTCCATAAGTGCCACGCTTTCAGGAAGCGGCTAATTGTACAGTGGTAATTAAACACGAACAGAAGTTCAGATTAATAATCCATGCATAGCTAAATAATGCAAAACCATGATAATAGACATTATTATGTGTACAAATGAATGGAAAAAAAAAGAATAACATTTACATTAATATCATCTCCAAAGCCATACAACATGTGCTGCACTACAACAACAACAACAACAACAACCAAAAAAGATTAGAAAGAAAGCTAGAGATATCAATAATAAAAAGTAAAAAAATAAATAATAAATAAATAAATAAGGAACAAAAAGTCTAACACTCTTTTTGGAAAACTCCTCTTTTGCGCTTGGATGATGTTTCTGTTGGTTGTTGTGAGGTAGCTGGTCGTGGTTTTGATGAGGTTCCGGCTGAAGAATTGCTCATTGTTGTTGTTAGTTGTTTGCCCAATGCTTCCAAAAGTTACAGTCACTGAAGATAACAATAACAGTTATCTTGATCAATGTATAAAAAGAAGCATGATCATCTATGTATGACTAAACATGGGAATTTAATCAAAGAGTTTCACCAATTTGCTAATAATAGAGTGATAGTAACAGGGGAAGCATGCAATCATGTTCTGTTGGTGTAAAATGAGATTTCAGGGGATCAGAACCACTCAAATTTACAATTTTATTACTTATTATTTTGTTAAAAAAAAAAAAAGGAAATCATTTGTTGATGGTTGTTCACAATCGTTAATGCACGGCTGAGTAATAACATACCAACAAACAAAGTTGAAAGAAAAATAAGGAGAGGAGGCAAAGGTGAAGTTTACCAGGTCAGAGACTCAGTCGTAAAAGAAATGGTCTCAAATCTCAGTATCTGACGTCTAGTCCAATACACATATTTACCACTTACTTGCTCTAGTCGTATTTATATGGCATACTTATCAATATCGTACGGATCAAGGAAGGTAATTAAGTTTATTGAAACTTTAAAAAAATATTTTAACATTACAATTTTACCCTCTTATCTTGTATTGAGAATTTCATAATGTATTATTTCAGATTAACGGATAAAGGGCAAATAAGAAAAAATAGCAATAAATGCTTCATAGAAAATACAAAATGACTTATAAATAGGACCAAAAAATTCTTCTAGAATATGCTCTATTATTTGCGTGTTTTTTTTTTTTATTTTTTCGAAACTATCATTTTTCATTTCTTTAAGAACATTTTATATATACTGGCTTAAGGAATATGACAATAATGGTATTGACAATGGTAACATATTCATCGGTAAAGAAAATGAGGCTTTAATTAAATTTGGTATATTTTTTTAAAATAATTCTCATAACTGTTATTAAATTTTTAAAAGTATTCGATAAATAAAGATGCTCATAAAAAATAAATTACGGATAACATTGAAAAATGAAATAAAAAATTATATTAAAGACAAAAGAAAAATGTTTAAAAGGAACTTATATATTTAGGACGGCATGAGCTAATTGAATTGATGGTAGTAGGCTCCTGCCTATTGGATAATGGGCTGCTGTCTTATAAAAGTATTCAAAGCGAGTTTTGAATTACCGTCCCCATAGTTGAGATTATGATCTCCATTTTACTTTTTCGTGGACAAAAATATTCATTCCCATGTTAATTTTTCAGTCTCCGAACCAACAGAATTTTTCTGTCTCCAAATTGACGGAATTTTTCCGTTTCCCATTTTACATGTGACTTCAAGCCATTAATACCATCCGTCTATGCACAAACGGACAAATTCCGTGACTAAGAAAACGGAAAAATTCCGTCAGTTTGGAGACGAAAAAATTCCGTTGGTTCAAAGAGAAAAAATTAACATGGAAATAGACATTTTTGTCCACGAAAAAATTCCGTTGGTTCAAAGAGAAAAAATTAACATGGAAATAGACATTTTTGTCCACGAAAAAATAAAATGGGGCGTAATTCAAAACTCTTCAAAGGCCGAAGCCCCAATTACTCTGGGCCTGTATTTCCTAATCCAACCCATTAAAATTATTTTATTTTTTATTTTTTATCAAGCTATTTATTCAGCTTGGGTCAATAAAACAATGATGGGAAGACGTGACAAGTGTTCTGGACCCTACTAGAAGCATTCATTTCCCATTCTGGAAAAAGAAGAACCTGGAAGCTCCTAAGGACACTCTTGAACCTCCCATTCTCTTCCACTCTCTCCCTTCTATAAATACTTTCACACCCATCACCACCTCTTCAACAAAACGCATTCCAGAAAAATAACATAACAACAGAAAAACACAACAACATCAACAACAACAACACAAGAGAGAGAATCATGGATTTCAGGTACTTGGGTTTGGACTCACCACTGTTCAACACCCTTCACCAAATAATGGACCTCACAGACGACAATGCAGAGAAGAGTCTGAACGCACCAAGCAGAACATACGTGAGGGATGCAAAAGCAATGGCTTCAACACCAGCAGACGTGAAGGAGTATCCAAAATCATACGTGTTTGTGATTGACATGCCAGGGCTGAAGTCAGGGGATATAAAGGTGCAGGTGGAAGATGAGAACGTGCTTCTGATAAGTGGTGAGAGGAAGAGGGAGGAGGAGAAAGAAGGTGCAGCAAAGTATTTGAGGATGGAGAGAAGGGTTGGGAAATTTATGAGGAAGTTTGTGCTGCCTGAGAATGCTAACGTTGATGCTGTTTCTGCTGTTTGTCAAGATGGTGTGCTTACTGTCACTGTTGAGAAATTGCCTCCTCCTGAGCCTAAGAAGCCTAGGTCTATTGAGGTTAAGATCGCTTGAGGAGTTATTCAGCTTTCAATTTGTTCATTGAAAGTTGTTCAAAGAGTGGTGGTATAATAATTATGGTGGTGTTTCTATGTTGTTGTCTTGTGTGTTTTTTGGTTAAGAGTTTTGTAATGTGATCATGTGATATAATGACATCATGCTATTGCTTGCTTTTATATGAATGAATGATGACTATAATTTCCTTGGTTCGTCTAATTTTCATTTTTATAGCAGAAATGGATAAGCTATTGAATAATTTAGTGATAATTTAAAATAATAAATTAAATATTGTGAAAAACACATTTATTAAATAAAGGAAATTGGTAAGTGTTTTTTTTTTTTTTTTGAAAAAAAGGGAAGAATCACTCTTCTACAAAGAGGATGTAGGAAAAATGAGGACATCTATGACAAGAAAATATTAACAAGCCATTTCTTCTTGTTAGTATAATACTAACATTTCATGTTATTTGAGGTAATTATGTGGAGGAAACAAGCAGACACGGGTGATGAATAAAACTTTCACAAATTTGATTGATCACATTAATAAAATTTCTTCGGTCCACCATCTTCCTTTTCCACTTTATGAGGAGGAAAAAAAGAGACACCATCTTAATCCAAACCTTGGCATCCTGATGATTTTAATGAATTGAAAAACTGGCTGTGTATTTTTGAATGGATCTTTCTAATCAAGTAATAATGCATCCTCTTAGGAGCAGAGGGACATTGTACATTAATCAAAAAACAGAATGCAACATCATTTTTAATAGCTACACCTCGAAGGCAAAGAATTGAAATCACCTTCGCCTTCCACTTTAAACAAGTGGAAAATGCAATATTTCTATGTCTTGGTCACTAGTCAGTTTTATCCCTCCTATTCCCACCAATACAGCACTTGTCCATGCAAACACGCCGATTAAGTTGACTATGTAACCACATATTGAACAGGGTAGGGCGAATAAATGGTACAGAGATTTTCTTCTTCCTTTGCAGGTTTCTGGTTCTGGCAGAGCTGAGGGAAGTAGTAGTTTCATTTTTCTTCGAATCTTTCCTGGCAAACAAAGCAATGAAGAAACCTTCCCCATGCTTTGCGGGGTCTGTCCTGACCAGATTTTCAGCTGCAAAGTAAGAAAACAAGCAGTGTTAAAAGTTTTCACTATGAAGTGTCAAATGGCGATAGACCAGTTAATGCTGCTGCATAAGAATGGTACTTACAGCCTTCAAATACTGGAAGACCACGGCACTGCCACTCCGTGAAGAGATTCACGAGTTGAAATCCATGTGATTCGGCTAAGGGCAGTACAGATTGGATGACATCTTCGTTCTCAATTTGGTGGATTGAACATGTACTATACACAATTCTTTCAACTGCAGGAACTGCGAAATGTAACAATATTTTCATTTATCAAAGCATAGCCATGCGGTTTAAAGAACATATCTAAACTTTCAAATAAAGAAAGAAAGAAAGAATGCAAGCCTTCTTAGCTGCAACAACAAAGAATGAGCCTAGAAACAAGGAGAAACGAAGTAACTCACAAAGTAAAGCATGCTGGAGAGCTTTTTTCTGAAAAACTGCGAGCTTGTTCAATCTTTCCATATCAGTGTCCTCACCTATGTAATCAAAAGTTGACAATTAAAAAGAAAATCTGCATATTTAATTTGCATTAAGTTGAAGAAAAATAAAAACCCAGATGCTAAGACTAGATCTTATGCATGAACGTGATTTATGACAAATCACTATGGCATTGTACAAATCACTATGGCATTGTTTGATCCATACAGTCGACTCACTTTCCCACCAAGTGGAACAGAGGCTTGGTTGTTGTTGTTGTTGTTCTTGATGCTAAGACTAGGTCATGATATATGATTTGAAATTACAAATTAGGTCTGTGTACTATAAAAGTCTAAGGTATTCTACAAATGATTATTTCTTCAATACGATGGTAATTTCGAACTCATTTATAGGCAATTCCTATGCACAGAAGTTGATAGCTAGATACATAACTACATACAATCTAAAACATAGAAGCCAGAACTAAATGTAACCTTCTGCTTTAGATGGGAGCAGATGGTCTAGTCTTGTAGCAGCAGTACCAGAGCCAGAGCAGGAAGGATCCAAAAGAATAGCCTGCACCTGCAATGATAAATCTAATAATAAGTAGAAACCAAAAAAAATGAAAAGAGGAATTGTGGAAGAAAACACTAAATGCAATAAAGTCTGATAACAGGCCAAAGGAATCGGTCAAACTTTTGGTTTTACAGTATAAACACCATGGAAAATAAAAAAAAAAAAACTATTGATAAGAAAATATATTCCACCTTAGAATATGAAGGAGACTTGGGATCTGTATTCAAGAAATCCTCATTGAGTACTTGTATGTCTGAAATTGAGTTAAGTTTGAAAGATAGCAACCAAACTGAAAATTATCTGAATAAAAGGTGTACAAATAGTCTCAAAATATCTAATAGTATGTTCCTAACTGCTTCAGAGGCATCATGGTATAACATGCATAATAGTAATGTGGACAACTACTATGCCAAATGATAAAATAATATCAAAGTATATGATTATTGTGATGTTGCAAGAGCTATGTAGATATTAGAAAAATGTCAGCGGATACTGGAAGCACCGGATAGCTTGATAGTGTCCTTCAAACGCTTAACCCTTTCTTTTTTCAGCTCACATGCTATAATCCTACCCTTTCTCTTCATAAGGGCAGCAAGGTGGACAGTCTTGTTTCCTGGTGCCGCACAAGCATCAAGAACCTTGAAATACATTTAGAGTGCACAAAATTATAAGGATTGGTACTTACACATAATCCCCTAGATCAACCATTGGATTTTTTCCTACCAAAATTCTTTATAATCTGATTTACAAATTGAAAAATCATAACAGATGGTTAAAACAAAGCAGGCAGCAGGTACATGCTATATAAGTATACAGCAATTGCTCACTTGTCTTCTAACAATTAATATACTCATGGAAACATTAGCTATTTCACGCAGTCTTCAAAGTTAACTGTTCCTGGGGATTAATATAAATGGGGAAAGAAGAAAAATTCAAGGCAACGTATAAGCAATGAGATTTTATATATATAATTATATACAAAAAAAAAAAAAACAACAGAGGACAAAATAATACCTTTTAAATGCCTAACAAAGCAATATACTTGATATAATACTAGAAGTTCTAAACAGAATGATTAGTTAGATGAAAAGAAATTAGGGTGTTACTACTATGCAATCAAAAATTGAATGGTTGCTATGCAACCATTCAAAAAATTAGTCAAAATCTTGCCACCTAAGACATATATGTCACATCATTACTTAAATTAGTCAAAATTAAATTTTGCAATTTAGTCCAACATAAAAATTAAATTAAGTTGTGCTCATTAGAACCACCAGCAGCATACTTTGATTTTTTTTTTTAATAATGTTTTTTAAAATTAAAACTTATAATTTATCTATTGGTACAAAGGACTAAAATTTTAATTTACTATTTAAGTTGGACCAAATTGCAAAAAATTAAATTTGACTACTTCAAATGATGACATGGCACAGGTAAATTAAATGGCAACTTTCTATTGGTTTAAGAGAAGGTTGCATGACAACACTCCAATTTTGGATTGCATATTAGAAATCTCCAAGAAATTAACCAAAGTAAACAGAGCAATCTGTTCAGTAATCAGTTTTGAATAAAGTATACTTGTTTTTTTCCCTTAAAATATATACTATATATATTAATTAGATGAGAAGATGGTAGTTTACAGAGAGAGGATAACATATCCTCATGAAAACAAAAAGAAACACCTAAAACTAATCAATAATAAAGCATGCCCACCAAAGAAACACCGCCAAAAAGCATATAATACACTTGTTCCACCTTTTTATTAAAATTTAAAAGAGTAATTTTCCCCTGCTTTAAAATTAAGTTATCGAGTCACATTGCATAGATATTTTGGAATATAGTTTTTCTCATGAAACCAATCCAACTGAGCTTCCCCTGTTCAGACCATACCAGTCCTAGTTTTGTTTCTACGTTTTTGCCATACTTATTATTTGATGACCACATAGCTAAAAGAAAACTTGAAATACACATTGACATCACAAGGCTCCAAACCCAAAAAAAACAACCAGAAATTAGATAGTAACATATGATGCCTACAAGGGATGATGAGGCAATAACGTAGAGGGTACGTAAAATATATAATGCAGCAATAACTCACCTCCCATCCTGGCTTGGGGCTAAGAGCTGGTGCTACCATGGAACTCGCCTTGCCCTATACATAAGATTGTCTCGATTTTAGTTAAAAGATTACCAAGAATTAATAACAAATAACAAAAATTTCCATCCCGAGACCTGATATAGATAATGATATGTATCTATAACTTGTTTATGTCTTTTTTAAAGGACTAAAAAAATAATTGGGTAATTCGTACTTGCAAAAAGATACTTCCATTTTTGACAAGAGGGTGGTCATGCAAATCAGTGCCCGGTGGGAGTATCAGCAACTCAGGCAGTAAATCATCCTTTTCAACCTATTTGACACCAAAAAGAAAATGACTACAAAACAAAAAAACTGTGCAGAATTATTTATATCATGACCAAAAGGTAGAGCAATTGTTCCAACCAAAGAAGTACACTTTGTGACTGTTTTATGAATTCATTTATATAATTTCCATCAAGAAAAAGAAACAATATAGCAATCTTGATGATCAAAGACATTTGGATAAATGTACCGAGTACTTTTCCCGAAGTTGGAGTAAAGCAGAATCAACATCCAGTTTAAGTGTATTCACACGAACATAACGAGGTAGAGAAACATCTGCATATGAAAAATTTTAACAACTGTAATGAGTGCAAAACCCGCAAAACATTCATATCTAAAAGAATATAACAAAAGGCAGATTTTTAAGTGACCTGGAACTTGATGCAGGGCAACCAATTGTTTAACAGTCTTCACATTTTTCTGTAACAAAAGCTGTTTGAGAGATGACTGGAGAGCCTCTTTGTGGCGCACGAGGTACTTCTCTGCATCACCAACCAGTGAAACTGCCTAAGATTAAGTAAATCAAGTTAAATATAGTTAGAAAACATGGCAGAGAAAAGAGAAGTGGATGAGTTGAGAGAAAACTAGAAACTGAAATTTACTAAAAAAGGGAAGAGCCTGTCAAAAAAATAAATAAGTGAAGATGCTTACATCAACCCATCTACGCGGTTTATAACTTTAAATGCAACACAAGAAACTAACTAACTAACTTGTAAATAATCTAACAACTTCACCTAATCATCATCTAATACAACTATGGCTGTGACACAACTAGTTGAAAGCTTATAAACTAGGAGTTGAAAATTGAAAATTGAAAATTGATAAGCTAGCGAAACATTATAAACTAGGAGCTGAAAGTTGAGAACTGATAAGTTAGTTGATTGAATAAGAACCATGTGGAAGTGGAAACATTAGCCGATAAGCTAGCTAATAGGTTTAAAATGACAATATGTTAACTCAAGTAGCTTATCAAATTTGAGCTCGCAGCTTATTTTTAGTCAAAAGAACCTAGTTGACTAGCTTATAAGCTGCACGTCACTCGATGAAGTTATCGAACAAACTCAATATATCTAACTGATTGCCAAACAAAAAACAAGATCAGAGTAATTTTTATTGTCATATAACATAGTAGAGATTATAACACACACCTGACCGAAAAGAATATCATAGACAATGATGTAAATCAATTCTTCTTGTCTCTGAAAAAAGCAATAGCAGTTTGTTATGTTAGTAAATGAGTAAAATAATAATAAAATGAAAATGAAGTGAAGGACCTTCCACTTGGTGTTGAGAAGAGAAGAAGAATCCAAGAGAGTTTTAATAATGGGAAGGTGTTTGAGGGTTTCGCAAATGAGAGCAAAGGAGGCCTTCTTGTTTCTGACTGAAGGCTTGTAAATTAGGGATTTGATTGAAGCGAGTGCGCGTCGCTTGGCGTCTCCTTCAAGAACCACTCTCAATAACTTGGCTGCTTCTCTACGCGCGAAGTAAGCTGACCTCTCGCTTCCACTCATCTTCGTCCTTGTTCCCCGTTTTTCTTCACTTTCGTTTGCATTTGGATTATTATAATTCTTCTTCTTCGCAGGAATACGCATTCGCCCCATTCTTCACTCTCGCAGGGGGTTTAGCAGCTTCGGGGGTTGGGGGTTTTTGCTTCTGCTGAAGCTGTCTTCGTCTGTCGTTATACGACAACTCATGTTTTTCTTTAAAAAAAAAAAAAAAAAACAACAACCTTATACGACAACTCATGTTAGTGTCGTCTTATTTTTATTTATTTATTTCTTGGTCCGAAGCACCATTTTCTAGATAAAGGGATGGATGTACAGTTTTTTTTTGCACCTTCTAATACTTCACATCTCAATTTTTTTTTTTTCAAAATATCTTTATATATGTACTTTATCCTTTTTTACGCTTTGCATGTTTAGGGGATAACGTGCAAATTTTAAAATTACACATATACTAACAACTTGAAGTATTAATATTTTTATTCAATATGCTAGTTAAGGGATCAATGTATGTATAACTTTTTCCGCATGCGTTACCTCAATAACATATTGAATAGCAAGCCTAGTTAATTGGTTGTCGTTCTCAGATAATAAACCCATCGATTAAATCAGTTTGTCTAAAACTCAAAGGTGTTGGTGCTCGATGTGTAGAAGGCGAGCCTCAAGGGTGGCATTGCTACTGTTTTTGTCACAAAAGCACAGTATCACATACGCTCCCCCTTAAGCATTGTGCAAAATAACACATACGTTGAAGATTAACATCTAAATAATTTTTTTTATACGTTATTAGGTAAGTATATGTGAAAAGGTTACAGATACGCTGATTTCCCAATATACCAAACAAAAATATTAATACTCAAAACAAAAAAAAATATATCATTACAAGCAAAAAAATTTCTATCTTGAAGGAATGGGGGAGCACGTTGCCCTAGGTTTAAACTCGAACACTCCCACTTTATGTCCCTTGCCTTAACCAATTGAGTTGATTATTGGGAGCAAACCAAAAACAAAACGATTTGATAGATTGAAACTCGTGGGATCTGTAGCTCTCACACAAATTTAAAAGTTGATGAGCCAATGTTAACTCACTTTAAAGATATTTATCTCTCAAATTAGATTTCTTTTTTTAGCATCAATAATGACTCTTAGCCAAATAGATTCCAAGTCGTTTTAGTCTAAACTGATGGTGCTCGATCTCGGACAAACAAAAAGAAAAGCTCAAACGATTACATTTAAGAAAAAGGGGTTTGTCACTTAGTTTGAGAATTAAATATTTTTTCCATTTTGGCTTCAACCCTTTTGGCCCAATCCAACTGTGGCTTGAGCCCAAAAACAATCAAAACGAACTGGTGACTCGTTTTAACAACTCAAAATATTTATGCATATTGATTGTTACACATAATCGTATTGTTGGCCGAACAAAAACTTTTAATGGACTTTCATCATTTATGTTTTATTAAGAAATTGGCCCTTGCGTGTAACACACTTTTAAAAATTCGTTCCCACAGGAAAACCACTAAAAAATTTCTTTAATATGTATTTTTTGAAGAAAAAAAAATTGATCCTCAACGTCAAGTGAATTTTTAACATGTTACTTTTTTTTTTCAAGTAACAAGTAACCTAAGTGATCTGGGCCAAGGTGCGTCTACATTAGATTTGGCCCGATTGATTTCGCTTTGATATTTAAGTGATTGGATAAAGTAAAACCCATTGTTTGATATTTCAGTGCTTCCACAGTAAAACCCTAGTAAAGAGAAAGGCGAGGTGGAGAAGAAATTCATAAGGTTCAAATCGAAGAAAGATTTCAAAGGAGAAAAATGTCATCATCTTCTGATCCAGGTAAGAAACCCTACATTCCCATCTTGAGATTTTGATCTAATAGCTTTTCTGATTCCACTATGATAATGTAATTGTCTATTATAGGTTTGATATATATGGTTTAATTGATTAATTGCTTAAATCTTTTCCATATTTGTTTTTTGATTTCTCTATTATGCTTTGCTTGCAATGTTAATTTGTTTGTTCCACTATTTAGTTGGAAATATCTTGTTGAAAATTAGGTTAAAAAACCACGTAATTTCTTTGATCTAACCAATAAGAATAACCATCAAATTGAAAACACTAAATCAACATATATAATGTTATAGACTAAATTGAAATGGAAAAAGATAAAATTTAATCCAAAATTCCACCATCTAAGAAATATTTTCCTTGAATTTTGAGGGGTTCAATAGGATAAATCTAAAATCCTCCTCTACAATCACAATAAGAAACTAAAATCCTTTGATCATAAATGTCCTTATCTATGGCTAATTCCATATCCTTTTTTGGTTTTTCAAGGTTCAAGCCTTTGCCATAAATTTTGGGACATCATCTATAAAAGTTCATATTGCTGAAAGGCTCTAAACACTATATTAAAGTAAGAAACCATAGCTTATATTAACTAGTTAGATTACTTTATTATGAATATGGGATTCACAATGTTAAAAGTGATGAAATTGATGGTATGGACTTTTTTTTTTAGTGTAGAGTTGAAACATGGGTTGGCATGAGCTTATGCACAAATAAACCTTGTCAAATAGATTGAAACCATTTTAGCTCTGTTTCGAACCTTTGAAGGACAACAAATCGACTTAGAACGTGTTTGGTTCCGTGGCCCCAAGCCGCAAACGCGGAAGCTTCAGAGAGGCCGCTTCCTTGCAAACACACGTTTGGTGGCTACAAACGCCTAACCAAACAAGCTCTTAGTCAGGACATGAAAAGTCAATCCAATAATGTTAAAAAGTTGGTCCATTATTGAGTTTATGTAAGGTTTTTTTTGGGCCTGACCTAATGGAATTGGATCATACACATTAAAAAACTCTTTAAAAATATAAGCATGAATTTAAAAAAAAAAAATCATATAGAATCAAATTACAAAAGTGTTATTCTCCAAAAATAAAAAAATAAAAAAATAAATTACAAAAGTGTTACCTAGAGACAAAATATTATTTAAACCAAATGATTATGAATCATGTCATGTTATTATTCATTTCGCAATTGAAGTCGAACCATATATATTAATTATTTATTTTATATATTTATTCAGAACTTGGATATATCTCATTTTCAAATTATAAATCAAGAAGATGGATATATTTAACTCAATATCTTTATAAGTTATAAATTTTAATCATATGATAATTTTAGTAATTCAGTATCAAATGGAGTTAATAATTGTAATTTCTGTAAAAGATATCTAATACTAAAATTGCCCAGTTGATGAACAAAAATTACGAGAATCCTATAAGCAAGGGTTGCGGATGGAGTGGATTTTAAGAAAGAATAATGCAATCTTCGGTGCCATGTATGGGTGTCTGCATCTGAAGTACATTAACTATCTTTATATTAAAAAAGAAGTTAGTCTTTGAACAAGTTATTTTCACATAAGATTAACCTCAGAGGCCCTGCTAGGGATGGCAATGGGAGATTGCAGATGGGGATCCCGCGGGAAACGCCCCTTTTGGGACCCGAGTTTGGGGATTTTTCCTCAGCGGGGGCGGGGGTGGGGGGATTTTTCCCCCGAACAGATTTTGGGGCGGGGAATGAGATTGGTTCCCCCGTCCCCGACAATTTTAATTATATGCCCTTAAATATTTAGGCTTTATATAGTTAAAAAATAGGTTTTTTGTAACTTCACATATATTATTATAATTATTATTAGAGTGAAGGGACACTTTGATCCCTCAAGTTTTTCGACAGGAACATTTTAGTCCCTCAAAAAATTTAATTCATTTTTAATCCCCAATGTTTTCCAAAAGTACCAATTTAGTCCCTCATGTTTTCCAAAAATACCAATTTAGTCCCTCAACAAAGTGGCTAGCGGAAAGATGACAGAGACTAAATTGGTACTTTTGGAAAACTTTGGGAACTAAAAATGAATTAAATTTCTTGAGGGACTAAAGTGTCCCTATCGAAAAAATTGAGGAACCAAAGTGTCTCTTCACTCTTATTTTAACGATTTTTTTAAATTGAATCTCTTGAATTTTAACGATTATTTTTCTGCAGTGTACAAGTTTAAAAATGATATTCGATGTTGTGAATTTTATAACAGGTCAAGTTGAAGTTAAGTTCCCTGTGGGGACCCGTGGGGTGATGGGGAATGGGAATGGGGTTAAGCAACCCCGACTTGGAGAATGAGGATGGGGATGAGGGGCAAATGAAATTCGAGGATGGGAAATGGGAAAGATCTCTCCGAGCGTTACCCGCCCCGTTGCCATCCTAGGCCCTACCAAATTGAAATTAAGGAAAATTGTAGTGCTGATAAACTAAAAGCACTCGTCAGTTGTGCTATACGAGACTTCCTAGAAACAAGGGTTGTGAAGAGAGTGGATTTTGATTTGATACATGGCTAATGAGATGAGAGACTGAAAAAGACCATAAGCTCACCACAAGAATTTTAGATTTTGTTTTGAAAAATAGTAATAGGTTGCGTCTTAGCCGATCTAGTATACTCTTTCTGGTCATATATATAGGGCACCTTTTAGAAGAAGTTTTTGGTTCTATATATAAGATACTTTATATTTCCTATGCATCATTAATTGTTTTTTCTCTTTTTTGCCCTTATTAAATGCATTGACTAACTATGTTTTTTTGTTATTCATCAATGAATGTGAACTTTTCAAGTAAAGTGGAAGGGTAAAATTGTAATGTTACAATATATTCTCATAAAATTCACAAAAGTAACCACTTTCCTTGGTCCGAGGAATACGGTTAAGTATGCCCTATACATAGGACCGGAGGGAGTAGTTTTTAACATGAGAAGGTAGATTTGTCCTGATTTTGTGGGTATCGATCAAATTAGTCTCTGAAATTTTCGAAATTTTAAATTAGTCTCTGAGATAGAAACACGTCAGTCATATTAGTCTTTGACGTTAATGATCCATAAAGTCAAAGATTAATTTAACTGATTTCAACAATCTCAAAGATTAATTTGATCGATACTGAATAGTCTTTGTTTTTTATTTTTATCAAAACGATATCGTTTTGACCATTCCGTTAATCTATGTTAAGAACCATTGACAGTCATTAATGTCATAGACCAATTTGCAATTTTAAAAATTTCAGGAATTAAATTGATTGATATTTACAAAAGCAAAAACCAATTTGACATATTACTGCTCCTTAGCTTCTACCCAAAATAGAATCACGAGGAAGATACCCTTGAACTTCATCTCTACGGACACCCGTTTACTTTATTTTGGGACCATAATCATTTGTCAAATCACTTCATCTCCTATGCTATAGCAGATGAGCATCTTCACTCCCCATTCATATCAAATCTAGTAAGAGTTTATGAGGCAAGCCAGTTAATTCTCTAAAGTGTTTCAAATAATTAATCAAAAAAATTTGTTTTATACTCTCTCCAATTCTAAATATAAGATATTTTTGACATTTTTATTTTATCCCTATTTATTATAAGACTTTATACCAATTTTCAATGATCATTAATTACTTTTTTTTCACAAACACCTCTATTTATTTAACATTTTTTAGATTCTCAATACTATTAATAAGAGTAATTTTAAAAATACATATCAAAAATTAACATTTCCAATATAATTAGCTAAATTAATCAACTTTGGATATGAAACCTCCAAAAGGGATCTTATAAATAGGGACGAAGGGAGTAATTTACAAAATTATATATGATTGGTCTAGGAAAAGAAAGTCAACAACCCTACCTCATGTTAAGGATGAACGCAAAATGTGAAAGCAGCATACCAAACTCCGATAAACTAAAAAAATCTTCATACTAACATGTGGTTTGACAAAAAAATTCTTCAAGAAATAAACTACTAATAATGTACTAAAATTCTTCAAAGTCCTATATATCCATGAAGCAAAGTGTACCAAAATGTTAAAATTATTACGACTTGCTTTCACTACCTTCATTTCCCCTTTGCAAGCAGCCTTGATATTTTAGATTGTTGTTGAAAGCAAATTTTTATCATAAAATAGAAAGATAAACATCAAATATTTTCCTACTCCCTCCGTCCCTTAATATAAGGTACAATTTTGGTAGATTTTTTGTCCCTTTTTATAAGTAGTTTTGGAATATCTATATAGCATTAAAGAGTTTATTTCAAATACACCCTTCATAATTACGTAGTGGTGGTGATGGAGTAATAATTACAATAAAGAGAAATGAATAGAGTTGTAAAGTTTTAAATCGGGGTAATTTTGGAATAACAACATATTTTTTGATAAATTTAAGAGTAATAATTAATTTTCTTAACATGTACTATAAATTAGATAAAAACACTTATATCAAGGGAGTAGTACAGCCAAAAAAACTTGTGGTTCTTAGAAACTTACTATGAGACAACCTCCTCAGCAAATCACCATCACTTCTGACTTGTATTTCTTAGTCGTGAAGGGATTGGTCGAACCACGAGACCGATATTAACATTGAAGGCCATCCCCATTTATTACAATAGTGTTAATATCAACATCGATCACTTGAAACTTGAAAGTCTTCCCTAAGTCATTCTGTTCCATTCTTTGGCATGCCCCACCCTAAACTTTGTTCTATACTAATATTGGATACGTGCCAATTGGTATTAGTGTAATACTCTTTGAAGCTTCCTTATATAGTTCATAGGAAGGTCACCATGAAGCTACCTCATTAAGCAAAGACTAAGAAGTATATATTATGTGCACCATATGATCCTTATTTTTCATATCAAATATATTACCATACCAAAATGACAGATAAAAATCCAAGAATATCAGATTCACCTGACAAAGATTCCACTAACCAGTTTCCTTTTGAGATCTCTGAGTACTTGCAATTTGATGATGATGATCAATGGCCTGATTATGATCCTGAGTCATTTGTTTCTGATCATTTCCTGAACCCCAATGAAGTAGGTGACTTTGGTGGTGGAAGTAGTAGTAGCCACGTTGAGGGCTCTTCTAGTATTAGTAAGCCAAGCCAAATTTGCTAAAATAAAACTCTTCTATGATGTTTATATATAGCTATACATAGCTAGCCATTATTTCCGGTGAATGAGTAATTCAATATATTAGTGTTACTTAATTATTATATATAAGCATTTTTAACGATTTTGCTTTAATTTCTTTGCTTTCTATTTTCTTTTGCTTATTGTCATTGGTTGTGTCATAAAGGAGAAGTCATCAATCCACCTGCACCAGATACATCAGAGAGGCTAGTGTCGATCAAAACAAAATCTGAAATTGATGTTATGGATGATGGCTACAGATGGCGAAAATATGGCAAGAAGATTGTCAAAAACAGCCCCCATCCAAGGTATATATATATGCCTAGCTAAGATGCATTCATGCTTTATGGAACTTTTCATTTTTTTGTTTCCTCTTTCTAATGTATTCAAGAATATATATGTTGTTACAGGAACTACTACAAGTGTGCAGTGGATGGATGCCCGGTGAAGAAAAGAGTTGAGAGAGACAGGGAAGACCGTGCATATGTGATAACAACATATCAAGGTGTTCACACTCATCTTCATCATCCACCAATTCACAGGTAGATCGGTTTGAAGTTAAGAAGTTTAGGCCATATATAGCCCCCACAAGTTCAGTTCTTGTGGTTACTGCATGTGCTATTGCCAAGTGTTATGAAGCAACTTATGAGATTCATGATCAGTAACTTGTGCTAGTGCATGTGCTATATTGACCTTGGTGATTCAGATATCATTAAGACACTGCTTGACGAGCAGTAAACCAGTGAAGTCTTTGTTAAGTTTAATTTGTTCTGTTTCCATTTGATTTAGAGAGTTCTAAAAGAGTTTTTGAGTAAGCTTTTTGGTGTGTATATGTTGGTGGTGCATGGTTTGGTATTGACATCAAGGTTATATATTTCGCTCCGCGACTGCGACCACCGCAAAAGGTTTTGGAAATAGTCGAAATTGTATCACAATTGCAATTTCCAAAAATGGTTCGAAATATCAAAAATTTTGAAACTGCGACCATAACAATGTAACCCTGTTTAAAACCTTAGTTGTCACATGTGATATGCTCATTTTGTTAAAAATAATAGAGGAAATTATTAGGGTCATCCGGTCATGGGCTGAAATGGTAGCAAAATAAACAGATAGAAAGGGATATACGGTTGGTTAAGTGGTAACTCATTTAATCCCTTAATCAACTGGTCTCGAGTTTGAGCTTTGGGTATGGAGTAATCCCGTTAGCAAATTTCTACCGCTTAGTGCGAGCTTAGTTGGGTCAGACCGGATGAGTCGGATTCTGAATAAACCAGATTCGGGTACGGGTTGGTGTAAAAAAAAAAAAGAAAGGGATAGATTATTAGCAAATTTTTAAACCCATGGTTGCAACGTGAAAATTGGTTAGTCGGAATCAACACCACAATGCTCTAGAGTATGGGTACTCCTGTCTAACTCTCGTACGTGTATTGGGTATATATTCATCTCGGGTACATACCCAAAAAAATTTTAAAAATTGGGTAATTGAATGAGTACGTTCGAGTAGTTGAATTGGTACGTGCCCACCATATGGGTATGATTATGGTTGTGGTACGGCTAAACATAATTTTTTTTCCAAACAATTTGTTTTGTTCACAATGATAAAGGAAAACTTTTTTTTTTTAAATTTTTTTCAATTATTTTCTCACTCTATCTCATTTTGACCCTAAAAAACAATCTCAAGTGTCAAATCTTTCTCATTTCGCTAGTTTGATCCCCTTCGTCCCTCATTGTGCTTGACCCCTCCATCGCTCGTTGTACTCTCATTATGCTTCCCTTCCTTCATCAGTTTGGTGTCTCCCTCTAAACTGTCTCCACTATCTCTATTTTGTTTTTTCACTAACCGTTACTTCTGTTTTTTAAAAATTTCTATGTTTTCTTTTTCTTTGTTGTGATGGAATAGTGAATACTATCTTGATTTAGAACAATAAAAATGGTGGTTTGATGTTCATATTTTGTTTTGATTTTTTTAGCACACCAAGTGTTTAAACTAGTTTAGGAATTCAACCTCTCTTTCTTTTTCCTATTATGCATTGTTTTTTCTATTTTGTGTTATTTTTCGATGTTTTTGATTTTTTATTAGTTTTACAAAATGCAAACATTACAGGTTGACTGATACAAAATTATTAATTCTTATGAATTTCAACTTGTTGATTTTATTTTTATTTTTGCAATTTTCTATTTTTTCAATTTATATATAATTACATGAGAACTCATGTCTCTAATAATGGGGAAAAAAATCTAATTAAATACAGTGGCTAGGAGCTTGAGGGTTGCTATTTGTTGCGATAATTATTTTAAAGAAAATGCTAATGAGTATCCATAGGACATTTGTTAAATGATTAAATGTAGTTAAAAGTTATAGGAAAATGAATTTTTTTAAGTTCTTGAGGGAATAAATACTTTGAACTTATGATTTTTTTTTTTCACTTTTAGTATTTTTAACAAGTGTCATTATTAGTTAGTCCTGGATCATGTGGTCCAGACTCATCTCAATCGTTGATAGTTTATTTTTTGATTAAAAAAATTCAAAAATTAAATAATGAATAATTGTGATTATTCTAAACCATGTGGTTCCGAAATCCGGATCACCTAATAATTGCTTGCAAGCAAGACCCTTATTTTAACTTAGAAGTGCTACCGCTACCATTGCCACCTTCCGGTATTTAACACTTGTCCCGTCCCTTTAACCAACGTACCCCATAAACTACTCACTCCATCTCTTATTATAGGCACCATTTTGGTAGGTTTAGTGTCCATTTTTATAAGTCGTTTTAGGATATCTAGGTAACATTAAAGAGTTTAATTCAAATACACCCTTCATAATTACATAAGGGTGATAACGTATTAATTACAATAGAGAGAGAAATGAATAGAATTGTAAAATTTTAAATATGCGTAATTTTGGAATGACAATATATTTTTTGATAAATTTGATAATAATTACTTTTCTTAATCTACATAAATTAAGTAAAAGTGACTTATAATAAGGGACATAGGGAGTAATTTTAAGACCTACTGTATTTGATTTGAAAAAAATATAAAATGTTGGGATTTTCTAATATATGTTTTAAAATACTATATTAGAATTATGAAATCAGAATTAATTGAAGATAAGAAAAATCACTTGAGAGAATTAATTGTTGAAGATGAGAGAAATCACTTGAAAGATAATTGATTGAATTAAGAATTTAGTACTAGGCCCTTTTATCCAAGTCCTTGTTTAATTGGAGCGTGTGTTACTTATGAGATTAAGTGAACAAAAATATAAGTAGTATGACATCATGTCTTAACCTAAAACATTAAGACATTAGGTCCATGGATTTTTCTATTTATATATTGTTCAACTTACTATGTTCTAGTCAATGTGGGACTAGTTTATTATTTTTCTCTCTCAACACTAGTCAATGTGGGACTAGTTTATTATTTTTCTCTCTCAACACTAGTCAATGTGGAACTAGTTTATTATTTTTCTCTCTCAACACTCCCTCTCAAGTCCAACTTAGGTAATTGACCCTTGTTGTGATTTGTCATTAATCTCTGTCATGGGCATGTACCTCAAGTGAGTCTCAGAGGCCTCCTTTTGGACGTGTGCTACTTATGACTTGAGTTGGCCCAGGTCGTTTTGTTTTTTTATAGGGTCCTTAGATCATTAGGCTCTTATACCGTGTTAGAATTATGAAATCAGAATTAATTGAAGAAGATGAGAGAAATCACTTGAAAGAGATACCATATTAGAATTATGAAATCAGAATTGATTGAAGAAGATGAGAGAAATCACTCGAGAGAATTGATTGAAGAAGATGAGAGAAATCACTTGAAAGAGAATTCATTGAATTAAGAATTTAGTGTTAGACATTTTGATCCAAATCCTTGTTTAATTGGAAAGTGTGTTACTTATGAGGTTAACACCATAAGTGACCAACAATATAAGTAGTATAACACCATGTCTTGACCTAAAACCTTAAGGTATTAGGTCTATGGGTCTTTCTACTTATATATTGTTCAACTTACCATATTTTAGTCAATGTGAGACTAGTTTATTATTTTTTTCTCTCAACACACTATTTGTCGGTCTTAAGTATAAGATTTTTTGAAAACTTATTTTGTCATATTTATAAGATTGTATTTCAATTTTCAATAACATTTAATTACTTTTTTTTCAAAAATTTTATTATTAAGTAAACTTTTTTTAAAAGGGTTTGCTTAACTTCGAAAATAAGAGATTAAAAAGTAATAAAGTTCTATTGGGAATAAAAGTTTTTCAATCCTTAATTATTAAATTTTTATTTTTTAATGAAAATATGTCATTTATAGTGTTTCATCCTTGGATCCGAGGTTAAAAAATTATTTTTAAAATTTCAATAACAATCCCAGTAACAATTATAAAGATAATTTTTGAAAATTTTATTAAATGTGACAAAATTAACTCATTTTTTTTATTCTTATTAACTCATCGTCTTTTATGAACGTAAATTTCTTGAACAAGATTTTACATTTAGGATGAAAGATAATACATGTGAATTGGTGAGAGAATAACCATGATAGCATATTGACTAGTCGTTGACGACGACACAAAAGGACACGTAGCTTAGTTTAGTACTGCAGAGTACTTACCGGATAGCGGTAGTAGGTGCTGCTGAGTGCTACTGCCCGTTAAGAGGAAGAGACCAAGAGATGAGAGTAATACAGATACTGTGATTTCGAGAATGGAAGGGATAATGCAGGTTCCCTATAAGGCCACCGTCAAGTTCATGCTCGCTTCTCTCCAACGCAACCTCCTCCCTGACCCTCTCATTCGGAGACTCACCCGTTTGCTTCTCGCCTCTCGCCTCCGTTCCGGTTACAAGCCTTCATCCCAACTTCAACTCCGCGACCTTATCCAATTTTCACACTGTACCTTATTTCTTTTCTCTCTCTCTCTCAATTTTTCCTTATCCTGATTTTTACTGCTTTCTTACCACGATTAACCGCAGTTTTTGTTAACATTACCGCAATTTAAAACCTTGGTCAAATTTGATTCCGGATTTCCAAAATGGCAAAGTCTTATTTTATAGCTAAGGTTTTAAATCTGAGTCCGCGGTTATTATGGACGTTGATATGTTAATTTTTAGGTGCACTTCGAAATCGCGACCGTTATTTAAAACCTTATAAAATGGTTGAGAAAATCCAAACAATGGTAATGAATACTTTTAATAATTAGAGGCTACGAAACCTTGAGAATTTGTAAGAGCTTTTGAACTAGCATGACTGTGTATTGTTTCAACATGAATTTTAATGTTACTCTTTCAGCTTTACAAGAGATGCCTATTGCAATTGACACTGACAAGCCAAAATCTCAACATTATGAGTTACCAACCTCTTTCTTCAAGCTCGTTCTCGGAGAGAATCTCAAATACAGGTACTTCGCTCCTCTTCTTCTTTTCGCACCTCATCACTAATATTTGTTGCTGACTCTGAAAGTTCACCCTATTTATCACTAGAGTATAGACCCTTCAAAATTTGCCACCAGAAGTGATTATCTTTTGTAAAAATGCCACCAGATAGTGACTCTATTTCTTCGAGGAAACATAAAAGAAGTAAAATCAGTCTTTACAACAAGATCTGCCTGAAAGGGTCTATGGCATGAATGATGGTCACAGGAGGGCAGTAGCTCACTCGACTAGCTAAAGAAGCACTTTACTGTACCAAATATCGATTGTATATGTGCAGGGGTAAAGGACTAAAGGCTAGTATAGACTAATATTTTTGTCGCAAAATGAATATAAAGGGATGTAACTCGTTAGCAATATAAATTCCTGACATGTATTGTGCAGCACTGCAGTGTGCATGTAGAAAACTGTAAAATACACACATAACCTTATGGTTAATACAAAATTTGTATATTTATGGCTCGTGCAGCTCTTGTTACTTCACTTCTTCCTCAAAGACACTGGAAGATGCTGAAGAAGCAATGTTGGAACTGTACTGTGAGAGATCAAACCTGAAAGATGGTCATACAGTACTTGATGTTGGATGCGGTTGGGGATCACTGGCGTTGTACATTGCCAAGAAGTACAGTAATTCCAAGGTCACAGGAATCTGCAATTCCACAACTCAAAAGGCTTATATTGAGGAGAAGTGCCGGTATGCTGCTTGATATGCTGTCATTTGCTTTAGGCATTAACATGCCAATATGCCATATATTTTTAAAAAAAATTAACAGACAACTCTTACATGGCATCACTAATGGCTCGGAAATTGAACATTGCATGAAGATTGATTTCATTTTCTTTCACTGCTCTCTTATCAGGGATCTTCAACTGCAAAATTTGGAAATCATTGTTGCAGATATTCGCACATTTGAAATGGAAGCTTCTTATGACAGGATATTTTCCATAGAAATGTTTGAGGTTGGAGTTTGTTGATAAATAATCTGTTTTAAGCCATGTTTTCCTAAATTTGTAATCAGTTTTGACCCTGACGCAGCATATGAAGAACTATAAAGATCTTCTCAAGAAGATATCCAAATGGATGAAAGAGGATAGCCTTTTGTTTGTCCATCATTTCTGCCACAAAGTATTTGCTTACCACTTTGAGGTAAACCTCATACAATGTTATTAAATGACTTAGCCACCTTGGTTTCTTGGCTTTGTTTATGATATTGTCAATACCTCAATAAGACTAGTGCGGTTTTCATAGATACCGTTCATTTACTTACTGAGTTACTGTCTACTTACTTTATGTAGGACAAAGATGAAGATGACTGGATTACAAGGTACTTCTTTACTGGAGGAACTATGCCTTCTGCAAATCTGCTTCTTTATTTCCAAGTAAGCTTGCTACGCAACCTGTTCTAGCTTTTTCATTACCTGATGGTTTTGAAGAAACGCTTCAAATTTGCTGTTTGAGTTTTTTATCTATGAGATGAATATGAAGGAAAATAATAAGTAAAAAAATAACAAATTGTATGCTTTTTTCTTTAAAACAAAAACAAAAAGGAATAGAAGCACATGCAATACTTTTTTTATATAGCATACAATACAGTCACAGATGTAGCTCACCTTGTCTGGTGTTGGTGATGTATGCAGGACGATGTTACTGTGGTCAACCATTGGCTGGTAAATGGCAAACATTATGCCCAGACCAGGTTAGAATCAACTAAGTTGTTCAATGATTTTACAAGAATCTTTTTATGTATCCATCCATTGTTTAATTGTTTATAAATCAAGTTTGAAGCATATTCTGAAGCAGAAACAAATTATCTTGCAGTGAAGAATGGCTTAAAAGAATGGACAAGAACATGACTTCAATCAAGCCAATAATGGAATCAACGTATGGCAAGGATTCAGCTGTTAAGTGGACTGTCTATTGGAGAACATTCTTCATAGCTGTGGCAGAACTCTTTGGATACAATAATGGCGAAGAATGGATGGTTGTGCATTTTCTATTCAAAAAGAATTAAAATAAGCTAAACCCAAATAATCTTTTTATTTAGGGATGGCGAAAAGGACAAAAAAACTGCTAATCGGGGTTGCATGCTTCTATCATTGATTAACTTGTTTTATTTGGTAGTCGGTTTATGTTTTTGCCTCAATCTTTTCACCTTGGCACCTGGTGGATATTGGATACCCGATTTTCTTATTAATATGATTAAGTACTGTTGTTTATTGCATATTTAAATGTAGGTATTATTTTTTTAAGCACAGCCCTAAGGAGAGAGATTTAAAAAAATGTTTTTGTATTATAAAAAACTGAGTATTTAATAATTCAAGTGATAATGAATTTAGTTTTCCTAAGTCTCTTTATTAATAGTTTCCCATTTTATAATATACTACCTTCGTCCTTATATATAAGATTTTTTTTAATTTTTTATTTTATCCGTATTTATAAGATTTTAAACCAATTTTCAATTACAATTAATTACTTTCTTTACGAATATCCTTATTTACTTAACACTCTTTAGATTCTCAATACTATTAATAGGAGTAGTTTTGAAAATACATATCAAACATTCATATTTCCAATACAATTATTAAATTAACCAACTTTCTTAAATAATGTAAAATTTACCAAGAGTATATGATAAAGAGGGACGAATGGAACAATACTCAACAACACAATTCCTTATAATTGCATTTTTGAGGATATGATTTCCAGCAATATACTCTTATTAACTCTTTTTTAAAAAAAGTTTTTTTTTTGTTTTTTTACATGTTTTTTTGAAAATTTCAAGAGTGTAATAAATAATATTTTTCATGTTTATCCTTATTCAATTGTCGATGGGTCCTAATTTACATAAGTAGTAGAGAAAAATTAATAATTATATAGATGAAAAGAGTATAGTGAGGAAAAACATAATTAATGTATAGAAAGTCTAAGTAATGATTACATAAATGATGAGTTTTGTTTGAAATAGAACAGATAAATAAGAACGAAAAAAAAATATAAGCACTAGATATTCGAATTATGTTGATCCTTTTCATAAGCACTCGTCCAATTTTCAATGACATTTATTAATTTTTTTTTTCTATAAACAACCCTACTATTTCCCCAACATGTTTTATAGTTTTAATGATTCTCCCTCTTATCCTGCCCTATTTATAAGAATTTTTTTAGTTTTTTTATTTTGGTTCTCGTAAAAAAAACTTTATTCTCCTTATTGATTAATGTACCATCTTCCAAACAGGTAACTATGACGAGCAAGTACACTATAGTCAACGTATTCGAGAGTGAGCCATTTGATCCTATGCCATTGTTATTGAACTGTGCTGAGTGTCCTTACAAAGTGAGTTCCGTCTAATTTGTTCCCCAAAAGTGGAGCATATGATGCTACCTCTCAAAAACATGTTTTGTTAAAATGTTTTCCCTTCTCGTTGTTGTCGGATGATGTTTAAAAAGAACGAACGGACTAAAATAATTCATGGATAACAGAAGCAAAGATTAATGAACATATGTGTAACTTTTTACACACAACGTACGTCCCAGCGAGGACGTAGTGGTATTTTTTTTTTGTTGCCCGCTCGAAAAATACCACTTATATGTGTAATCGAGATTTTTTTTTTTTGAAAACCACTTACGTCCAAGAAGAGACGTACATGTTTTTTTTTTTAAACAAAAACTCATACGTCTCAGGTACGACGTATTGAAAATAATTTATTTTGTCGTAAGAGCTAAAAATTAATACTTACGTCTTGGTTGAGACGTAGGGGTTTAAAAAAATTAATATATACGTCAAAGTTTAGACATAGATGTTAAAATTATATACAAAAGGTACGTCTTGGATGAGACGTATGTGCTAAAAATTAATACTTACGTCTTGGTTGAGACGTAAGGGTTTAAAAAAAAAATTTAATACTTACGTCAAAGCTTGAATGTAGGTGTTAAAATTATATACAAAAGGTACATCTTGGTTGAGACGTAAGTAGTAATATACCTTTTCAGAATCCTGGTAATATAATTGTTCATACGTCTTGGTTGCTACGTCTTTTTAATTTTTGTTTTGAGTTAATCCATACGTTCATGTTAGGACGTAGAGCAATGTGAATTGTTAAAAAAAATTTCACCTATACGTCTTAGCTGAGACGTAGGGTGTTTTTAAAACATTTAACTCCTACGTCTTAGGTGAGAAGTAGGGGTTAAATTTAAATTTAATCCATTCATTTAAAAAAGCCTTATGTCTCAACTAAGACGTATGAGACGTATGAGTTAAATTTTTTTTAATAAATATGTATTAGAAATTTATATTAAAAAATATTACGAGTAAATCTGCATTAAAAAAATAAAAAAATTGACTCATACGTCTTAGATGAGTCGTAGGGTGCTTTTAAAAAAATTTGATACCTACGTCCATCATAGGACGTAGTGTGTTTCAAATAATGGTCTGTAAAAAAATTATCCCTACATCTCAGGTGGAACGTAGGGTGTTTAAAAAAATTAATTTATACGTCTTAGTTGAAACGTAGGGTATTGGATTGAACCAAATTGCAAAATACATTTACCGATGAAAACTCACCTGTTACCGGCTTTGACATAACGAAAGCATTTTAACAAAAACTTGAGGGAGAGCAAATTAAAACGAGCCTACAAAGTGAAGCCATCATATTACATAGCTTTTATGAGTATCACCAAAGTTGAAACTTGTAACAAGTGGATGTAACTTACAATCATGCACTAAGTTTGGTGGTTTAATTTTCTTTCTTGTGCTCTCGTCAAAATATCAAAACTTGTATATCACCACTCTTATGTATTCTCTCAGTTTATATATATATATATATATATATATATATATATATATATATATATATATATTGAAAATTGATCCTTTTATATTTTTGAATTTTTCTATCATGTAATCCAAATTTGGATGGTTGCCAAACAACTTTTTTTAAACCAATAAGAAGTTGACACTTATTGGTTTAAGAAAAGGTTGCATAGCAACCATCCAATTTTGGATTGCATGGTAGTAACTCCCTGTTATTAAATCTGCGGATATAGTGTCCGTGTAAGACAGTCAGTTGGTGGCTGCAGGGACACTTAGGATTTCCCCCTTCCCCACGTCATGGGTTCCAGTCCCAGACCATCGGTATAAACAAAATAAAATCTGCCGATAAAGTTACGACATGCATGTTATCTGTTTACATGCATTTGAGCCATGGCCGTAAGACAGTAATAATCCTGCATCTATCCATCGATCAGGGGTGCTGTGAATTGTGATTTCGAGAATGGAAGGGATAATGCAGCTACCTTATAACGCCACCGTCAAGTTCATGCTTTCTTCCCTTCAAAGCAACCTCCTCCCTGACCCTCTCATCAGGAGACTCACCCGTTTGCTTCTTGCTTCTCGCCTTCGCTCCGGTTACAAGCCTTCCTCCCAACTTCAACTCCTCCAACTTACCCAATTTGCACACTGTACCTTACTCTTCTTTCTGTCTTTTCACTTTTCTCATTTTTTTCTTTCCTTTTTTGCTTCCTTATCCTGATTTTAACTGCTTTCTTAACTTTAATTTGGATATATAAATATATAATCATGTTCATGTGCTTGTCATGGTTATAATCATTTTGTGTTATAGCTATCCATTACCAGAGTCATTTATATCATGGAAATTGCTGTTAGCAACCACAATTGAGACAGTATCCGCTTGCTTGCTTGCTTGTCCACAATTGCGGTCGCATTGTTGGTATTTTACCACGATTAACCTCAATTTTTGTTAACGCAACCGCAATTTAAAACCTTGGGCAAATTTGATTATGGTCTCTGGATTTGCAAAATGGCAAAATCTCATTTTATAGTTAAGGTTTTAAATCTGGGTCAGTGATCGTTATATAGACGCTGATGCGTTAACTTTTAGGTACACTCCAAAACCATGAGCACTATTTAAAACCTTGATAAAATGGTTGAGAAAATCCAAACAATGATAATGAATACTTTCTATCCTCTCCCTCTGTTTAACAATTAGAGGATACAAAACCTTGAGAATTTGTAGGAGCTTTCAAACTAGCATGACCGTGTATTGTTTCAAGATGAATTCTAATGTTACTCTTTCAGCTTTGCAAGAGATGCCTATTGCAATCGACACCGACAAGCCAAAATCTCAACACTGAGTTACCAACTTCTTTCTTCAAGCTAGTTCTTGGAGAGAATCTCAAATATAGGTACTTTGATGCTCTTCTTCTTTTCGTGCTTCACTAAGATTTGTTGCTGACACTGAAAGTTCACCCTATTTATCATTGGAGTATAGACCCTTCAAAATTGCCATGAGCCACGAGAAGGTGATTATATTTTGTAAAAATGCCACCAGATAGTGATTCTATTCCTACGAGGAAATGTAAAAGAAGTAAAATTAGTCTCTGCAACAAGATCTGCCTAAAAAGGTCTATGGCATGAATGATGGACGGAGGTGTGCAATCGCTCACTCAACTTGCTAAAACAGCACTTTCCTGTACCAAATATCGATTGCATATATGCAGGGGTAAAGGACTAAAGGCTAGTATAGACTAATATTTTTGTTGCAAAATGAATATAAAGGGATGTAACTCATTAGCAATATAAATTCCTGACATGTATTGTGCAGTGTGCATGTAGAAAACTGTAAAATTCACACACGACCTTATGGTTAATACAAAATTTGTACATTTTATGGCTGGTGCAGCTCTTGTTACTTCTCTTCTGCCTCAAAGACACTGGAAGATGCTGAAGAAGCAATGTTGGAACTGTACTGTGAGAGATCAAACCTGAAAGATGGTCATACAGTACTTGATGTTGGATGCGGTTGGGGATCACTGGCGTTGTACATTGCCAAGAAGTACAGTAATTCCAAGGTCACAGGAATCTGCAATTCCACAACTCAAGGCTTATATTGAGGAGAAGTGCCGGTATGCTGCTTGATATGCTGTCATTTGCTTTAGGCATTAACATTCCAATATGCCATATATTTAAAAAATAAATAAATAAAAGATTAACAGACGACTCTTACATGGCATCACTATTTAGCTTGGAAATTAAACATTGCATAATGATCAATTTCTCTTTCTTTCACCGCTCTCTTATCAGGGATCTTCAGCTGCAAAATTTGGAAATCATTGATGCGGATATTTGCACATTTGAAATGGAAGCTTCTTATGACAGGATATTTTCCATAGGAATGTTTGAGGTTGGTGTTTGTGGATAAATAATCTGTTTTAAGCCATGATTTCCTAAATTTGTAATCAGTTTTGACCATGACGCAGCATATGAAGAACTATAAAGATCTTCTCAAGAAGATATCCAAATGGATGAAAGAGGATAGCCTTTTGTTTGTCCAACATTTCTGCCACAAAGTATTAGCATTCCACTTTGAGGTAAACCTCATACAGCGTTATTAAAGGACTTAGCCACCTTGGTTTCTTGGTTTTGTTTGTGATATCGTCAATACCTTTAATAAGACTAGTAAGGTTTTCATAGATACCATTCATTTACTTACTGTCTACTTACTTTATGTAGGACAAACATGAAGATGACTGGATTACGAGGTACTTCTTTACCGGAGGAACTATGCCTTCTGCAAATCTGCTTCTTTATTTCCAAGTAAGCTTGCTATGCAACTTGTTCTAGCTTTTTTATTACCTGATGGTTTTGAAGAAAGGCTTCAAATTTTGCTATTTGTTTTCTATCTATGAGATGAATATGAAGATAAATAATAAGTTAAAAAAAAAACAAATTGTATGATTTTTTCTTTAAAATAAATACAAAAAGGAATGGAATCACGTGCAATACTTTTTTTATATAGCATACAGTACAGTTACAGATTTAGCTCACCTTGTCTGGTGTTGGTGATGTATGCAGGATGATGTTACTGTGGTCAACCATTGGCTAGTAAATGGCAAACATTATGCCCAGACCAGGTTAAGAATCAACTACGTTGTTCAATGATTTTACAGCAATCTTTTTATATATCCACCCCATTGTTTAATTGCTTATAAAGCAAGTTTGAAGCATATTCTGAAGCAGAAACAAAATTATCTTGTAGTGAAGAATGGCTTAAAAGAATGGACAAGAACATGACTTCAATCAAGCCAATTATGGAATCAACGTATGGCAAAGATTCAGCTGTTAAGTGGACTGTCTATTGGAGAACATTCTTCATAGCTGTGGCAGAACTCTTTGGATACAATAATGGCGAAGAATGGATGGTTGTGCATTTTCTCTTCAAAAAGAAATAAAATAAGCCAAACCCAAATAATCTTTTGATTTTGGGATGGCATAAGGACAAAAAAAACTGCTAATCGGGGTTGCATGCTTCTATCATTGATTAACTTATTTTATTTGGTAGTCGGTTTATGTTTTTGCCTCAATCTTTTCACCTTGGCACCTGGTGGATATTGGATACCCTATTTTCTTATGAATATGATTAAGTGCTGTTGTTTATTACATATTTAAATGTAAGTTAGAAGTTATTTATTTATTTTATTTTTTTTTGGTAATTGACGGGGCCAGAGGCCCAAAGAAACTACAAGATAAGTCTGGGAGTTGGAGGTTCAACTACATCCTTAGTAAGCCAATTCCCAACACAAAGGGGAGGGCTACTGAAAATCACTATTTCTTTCTTGGAGCTTACACTATATTTTGCTAGGGTTTTAGTTTATAAACCCCCAATTTAATCACTTGAACCCCTTTTTTTGCCAAAACCCAAAATTGCCTTTTTTTTTTGTTTATAACACACTTGCTAGGACCTAAGCGAGAATTCAAAAAGAAAAAAAAATAACATGTAAATTTACACACTCGTTGGTCCCAGCGAGCTTTATTTTTTATTTTTTTCTTTTTTTGACTTCTCGCTGAGGCCCCAACGAGAGTGTAAAATTTGTAATGTCTATGAATATTCTTTCCTAGTCAAAAAATTTAGTCTCTTAATTAAATATCAAAGTGATGTTTACTATAAATGTTATCTTTTTGAAATTAGTTCTTACAAAAAAAAAAATGGGTTTTGGTTTTACTTTTACATTCTGTTTTGATTTTGGTCACTTCTTAGGGACTAATTTAAAAGATGTCAATATTTATAAAGACCATTTTCATATTTAAACTTTGATTAATGCATCATCTTCCCAACCGGAAACTACAAAGAGCAGGTGTTTTTCTTTGTTACACTAGTCAGCATACTCGAGAGTGAGCCATTTGATCCTATGCCATTGTCTACTGTGCTGAGTATCCTTACTAAGTGAAGTCAACTTGGCAATCGTGTATCATCAAAGTTGAAACTTGTAACAAGTGGATGTAATTTACATTGTTATGTATTGTACCAAGTTTTTAAGATTTGAGAATTGAAAATCCTGAATTTAATCCCTAAGAATGTTATTTGATGGATTATCAATGATTTAATTTCATTTTCCTTATTTTTTTCAAAAAAGTTTGTGTATAAAAAAAAAGTTGAAACTTGTAACAGACTACTATCTAATAAAGTACATTTAGGAATTCCATACCAATTCGAGTTGGTGAGATAACATGAATATATTTCTAAACACAAATAGATCTAAGCTTAATCAAATGTATCGAGTTTGAGTCTCTAGAATGTAGTTGCATAAAAACTCAAGACTTTTTCTTTTTGAACCCCTATGATTACTCGTTGGCCCCCATTTGGTTTTTCATGGATGAACTTGCCCTTATGTTACCGACTGAATGTAGGCGGGAAATACTCACCAATTATAACAAAGCGGAAGGAATAAAAGCAATTTCTGACTTATTTAAGGCGTAAATTCTACCGCCTGTTAAGAGTCGATAGTAAAACAAGAAAGATATCTGTTTTATCATAAATGTCTTCAGCTGCTCTCATAACAAACAACAAAAACACATAAAGCAATCATTTCTAAAACTAACCTGGGCATCACTTCCTTTCTCAATTAATTCCTTATTTCTCTGAATGGAAGCTGTATCACCACTTGAACGATTACTAGCAGCATTGTTTTCAGCCGTTGCTTCAACCTTCTGCCGTGCAGTACTCTCGTCTTGAGGGATATTTACGCCAATGGTTGACTGACAGAACAAACAAAAATAAATTAAGAATTTCAACCAGTTGGCATCTGAATGTAGAGAGAACATGGGAAAATTTCCGACTCTGGATAGTCGGAAAAATTGTTCTTTTGTTTCCGCCTATTTAAAATGGGAAAGTCACTTCCGCCTTGTTTAAGTCGGTAAAATAAGGGCAACTTCGTCCATAATAATACAAACGGGCGTGGGGTTCAAAAAGAAAAGGTCAAACTCAATACGACAATCTTTATCACCTTTGTGAATCTGCCTCGAATGTGGATTAGTATATTAAAGAGCAAATATCGTTACAAATTTCTTGGAAAAAAGGGAACTAAAAACAAGTACTGAGTAAAAAATTCATGGAAGAAAAGAACTGTTCTAATCACATTCCTAGTAAATTCACCCTCATAAAATTTCATCTAAATCCCTGTTGCAGTAGACAATAGGCTAAAACCATCGTGATTTCTCTCGGAAATACAAGCTTGCTATGTTCAAACAAAGACCTAACAGAAAGGCAGCAGAGGAACATAACTACAACAACACTGGCCATCATGTGATTAAGCTGTCTTTCATTGGTAGTGAATTACCTGCATCAAAATTACAAACTCAGAATTAGGTCCAGCACACTTCAGCAACCATGGCTGGGGATATGAGTACCAGTCAGAGGTACATAGTGTTAGCCGAAATAAATAGATAAACAAAATAAGAGAATAATACCAGAGTGATGCTACTAAGTGACAGTTACACACATCTAGCAAAGATGGCAGCTCCTTTAGAGTTTAACAATAAAAGAATACCAGAGCTACTTAAACTTTGATAGAGCCACATATGCATCAGTCGTGACAAAAGACAGAAGAGCAATTATATGTTTGGGTTATTTGCTCTTATGTGAGTTTTAGTCCAGACTATGCTGAAACATTGGATGAGCAGAAAGTACTAACCTTATGTTTGAATATTTGAATGTTTAATGAGGTAAGAATGTAAGATATGGAATGAAGATGTTGGGAGAAGATGGAAAGTGGATAAGAGAGCTACAGCAAAATTTTTAAATGAAAAAGTACCCTCATTTCTCCTTCCACTCAATTCTCAAAAGTAAAATCCTCCCAAACAAGATTCCAGTACTCTTTCTCCTCCCAAAGCCTTGTCCTAACGATAAGGCTGCTGCCTTATGACATGGAGGTCATGGATTCAAATATTGTAAATGCTTCTCCGCTCGCAAGGGTAAGGTCGCGAATATTTAACAGCCCTAGAGGCTGGCTTTCTTTTAATTTTTTGTTAGGTTTGCTAAAATTTCTGATGTAGAAAGTTCCTTGTCTTTAATTCAAAGTTTAATCAAAACATGACATATTAACTTCCAAAGATGCTTATGATAATTAAGCAAATGTTTTGGTGACAATTTTTATGGGCTTTAAGCCAAGAAGCTTGTGATTGACAAACATGAGATCTTTTTGCAATGAAACCAAGAACGGAACAAAAAGGCGTACACATAATTGTTGTTAGTGACTCCATCATGCTTAAACCTTGAAGAATAAGGCATGGACATCCAATCCAACTCCGTCAACACCCCACAGAACATAATCTAAACAATAATAAAGAACAATCCCGCAGCTAATCCTGCCACTTGACATTCTACCAGAAATGCAATTTCCATTGCTCAGGTCCCATTCTCGAACTGATTCATATTATGGTAATGACACTATATTAAGGATTTAGCCTATGTTCTCATCATCTAAACAATATAAGCTATAAATTCTGAATGCACAACAATACAGTGAATAGCTAGTCAATGACAAGTTACTCAATCAATCGCCAATTAAAGATAATCGGAGCACGCATTGATAAACACGGACGAATCCAGAAAACATACCAAGGGGGGCAAATTTATAAATGCACACACCAGATGACTCTATGAATAATCACCTTACTTCAGCAGCAGCAGCACCACCACCACCTTTGTTCAGATCATTTTGAACATTGCCTTCGGCTTCCAAATAACTCCTCAGATGTTTATCTTCCAAGTTTTCCTATCAAATAATTTTTTCGCAGATAATTTCTTAACTAATAAAAGAGTAATTTTTAATAATGAAAATGAAAAAAATAAGGGACCTACAGAGAGGCAAGCTCTGTATTTTTGCCACTCAGAAACACATTCTTCTTTGTCCCACTCACCCTTCATGAATTTCTCCGAGTACCACCTTAAAAAAAAAAAAAAAAAAATTAGGGTTTAAGATGGGTCCAACTGTTTTTTTTTTTTTTTTAATGATGAAGAGGGATGTGAATGAATGAAACCTGTTGAAGCAATTATGGTATGCGTCTCTAAGAGAGGCACAAAGGGAGGTTGAAGAAGAGGTTTTCTTCTTGTTTCTCATGGAGATGGTGATGGTGATGGCGATTAAGATAGAGTCAACGGTGTTTGTGTAGTTAGCGGCGAAGGAAACAACAAATTCAAACTTCCACAGCGGTATTCCACTGCCGACATTTGCTATCAATCAATGTTCCTTTTTTTTTTTTTCTTTCCTTTCTTGATGATCAGGAGATGGTATATAATTTTTGGAAATTTCTAAAATGCAATAAAAAATTGAATGGTTGTTATGCAATTTATTCTTAAACCAATAAAACTTTATCACGAAAGATATGTATGCCATATCATTACATAAATTAGTTAAAATTAAGTTTTACAATTTAGTCCAACATAAAAACTATATTATTGTAGTTTAGTCTTTTTATACTTTTAAACAAATTTTAAATTTTAATTTTTTTTATATAAAAAAAATTCTTAAACCCAGAACTCATCTTCACTTCTTAAGTAATGATGTGACATACATGTCTTAGATGACAAGGTTTTATTGGTTTAACAATGGGTTGCATAACAATCATTCAATTTTTGATTGCATGATAGTAACACCCATAATTTTTTTCTAGTCAAATCAATCTTAGAGTATGATAGCAACATATTAGTATGGGCAATCATAAATATTATGGGATTTATTATTATTTAAGTAATTGGTTGAGATTTTGATTCCCACTTTTACAAACATAAGAAGTTTTGCTAGAAAATTATTCCCTGGAAAATCTTATGATATTGAAAAGATTAGTCATTAAGTTGTATGGATGAATATCTTAAGAAGCAAAAAAAATAAAATATATGAGTATTGATCAAATTAATCATTGATAATTACAAAATTTTAAATTAGTCTCTAAAATAGAAAAACGCGAGTCATAAAATTTTGAATTGTGAATGATCTTTGCTGAAATGCCCACGTGAATGGACGGAAGCGAAACACTACTTTGTCCGAAGCTTAATATATGTATCATTCAGCAGTTATAAATTCACTTACCTAATCCTGTGACTTGAAGATCATCTTCAATCTTTTTAATACAAAAATACTGAATCATAACAACAAATATCTCATCTCCTTATCCCTGCTTGAAAAGTGAAATTGCTTCCACAAATCACAAATCCAAGCCTCTGATCACGTACTCTGGGAAATATTTTCACAAATTTGAAATCCTAAACCCCAAATAAAAAATTTCCCAATTCCCAAATAAAAAATTTTTGTTCGAACATTTAAGCAAAGAGCATACACAAAATTTACTAACATGGGTGGTGACAAAAACCTTTCTTTCAAAAAATCCTTAGAGTGATGCCTCGAAGGTTGAAGATCCTATTTTTTACTATTGTGTTCTTAAAAGTGTGATGATGAGATTCAAGACATCTCTCAATCTTGAAAAACTCTTATCGTAAGTACAAGGTTTGCATTATGTATTTCATCTTTGTATTTGTTTAACGGTTGTTTTTGTTTTTTCATCATGGTTGTCTTAAGTATTATTGTTGGTTTCTTTTTTCATCAAGGATATCCTCTAGTCGATAATCAAAGACTAATTCTTTCCTAGGCATAGAGATAATTGAAATGAGTTTTGCCTCTACCAACAAAGCATTTTTCATACCCACGATAAGATCGAATCCCTGACATCATGCTTAAAAAACTCAGTCATTTATCAACTATGCTGACCTTGTTGATTATTGTTGCTGTTGTTGTTTTTTTTTTTTTTTTTTAGATTGGGAAGCAATCTACTTTATTTTCTTGATTGATGAATAAGTTAGCAACGAGCATATAAGGCAAAGGAATAATGCTTAAAGGGGTGTTGTTCAAAGGAATGTTATTACTGTCAATGAAAAGTGTAGGATGAAAACGAGGTTTAAGATAATTAGTTTAGATGGTAAAATTAAGATCTTGAAGTTGTGTTCGGTTGGGATGAAAATGAGGTTGAAGATGATTAGTTTAGATGATAAAGTTAGGATTTTGAAGTTGTATTCGGTTGAGGTGATTGTAATGATATTTATTTTTAACATCATACGGGGAAAGGTTTGCTTGTGAAAATATGGAATATTCACTATATTTTTAGTTTATTATGTATTTAGGAATTGGAAGTACCGATAGTTTATCATATGTTGATTTTTTTTTTTATTATGATGTATTTATGGATGTGTTCTAAATGTAAATATCGGCAATAGATGGTTCGGTCCAATAAATTTCCCTCCTAAAATGTATTATATTGTAATCTTCAACTGAAGTTTTAAACTTTTTTTAGTGTTGCAAACTCCATCCCAACTTTAATACTTATTCCCTTTGACTTGAATTATAATAAAAAATAATTAATTTTATGCTTATTAAAGAGATTAGTTGATTGTATTTAATTTTTTAAAAATTTATAAAAAGAATAGAGGTATCTTAAAAAATTGCATTGGGAATGAAACAAAAATCAAATAAAATAACAATTTTTTAGAAATATTTTAGAAAAATAGCATATTAAAAATAAAATAAAATTTAAGAAAATTGATTAATTTTACTTATATTTTAAATTAAAAAATAATTTTTTTCTTATATTTCAAGCGAAAGCAAGTGCATGACAAAAAGTGGCATGCTCATTGAACTATCGGTAAATTGTGAGTAAATTGTGGAATCAACATCATCTTCATTGTTTTTTCCTACTCCCTCCGTCTCATTATCTTGATAAAAAAATGTTAAAAAATTTGTCTCATATATTAAAGTAAAAAAATAAATGAAAAATCTTAAAAATTGTATATTATATCGATGATTGATAAGTAAGTAAGGAAAACATATTTAAAGATTATTTTTTGGAGACAATATTGTAATATGTATTAATTGTAATGATATGAAAATTTGTATAATATCATTGTAATTAATGAATGAATCATGCATTATATTAAACAGATACTCTCTTATTTTTATTGACTTGTTTGACTTTTACCAAAATAATGAGACGGAGAGAGGACTTTATCTTTAACTCATTGGACATCCAAGACTTTTGTTCATTGCTACTCCCTTGTTTATTATGTTGGGCCTTTTAACCCTTTTTTTTATATTGTCTGACTTTTACATTTTCAATATGCAAAAATATTTTTTTCTTTCTAATTTTAACATTTCATTTATTTATTTCTCTTATTCATCGTTAATTCTACTTTTATTATCTCTCTCATCTCTAAATTATTATACATTAATTAATGGACACACTTACTAATAAAAATTAAATACTACTACAATTTTCAATAAGGATAAATATGAGCATTTTGGACAAACTATACATAATACTTACAATAATTAATACTTTCAATCTGTGTGTCCAAACCTACCTCTTATCGTTATAGTCATCCATTAGTTGAGTATCATTTGTTACACAATTTTCATATTTATTGTCATTTGCCCTACTCTAATTAATTATTTTCACCTCCTCCATTATTATCTTCACTATCACTTTATTGAACCTCATCAACTTCATGCATCACCTTATTCCCCTTGTTCTACTTTGCCAAATTCAGCTCATCAATTTTCTTAGTTTGGAGCTTAGTCTCTGATTCAGTTCAAATATAGCTTTCACTTAAATAAACTTTCTCATCTTCAGCTTAAACTTTCTCAACTTCAGCTTTTTCTTTCTTTCTTTCTTTCTTTTTTTTTTTCAAACTTATATTTTTTTATGTGCTTTGGCTTTAAGTTTATTCTTACTTGTTTTCTCATCATTGTGCTTTTTATTTAACTCAACTTCCTTTTTTTTTTCTTCTCCCTCATCTTTCTTTTTATTTTTTGTTTCAACTTCAAGTTTATTCTTCTTTGTCTTATTCCCAGCCTTCTGTTCTTTGCTTCAGCAATTGCCTTTTTCTTTGCTTCAACATTTGGTTTCTTTTTCATTAATTTTTTCTTCTTCCTTACCTTAGCATGTCATTTTTACATCTTTATAATTTGAAAAATAAATTAATTTAAAATTATTCATAATATTCTTATTGCACCGTGTCATGGCGTTGTGGTGCCACAACCAACAAAAAGAACATGCGGCACTTGAGCGAGACGTTGATTTTGGACGAAAGGAACAAAAACACAATAAGTATTCGATAAAAAACACATTTAATTAACAAGTGTATAGTGCATAGATATCGTATGGTGCAAAACTTGTTTATTTTACTTGAGCTCTTTACATTATTGAGAATCTTCCAAATAAGAAATGAGTATATAATATAAGAATTTGGTATGTTGTGACTAAATTATATCAATTCAATAACGATTTTTCTATTCTATCCATCCCATGCATAAGATAAGATAAGATAACATTAACAGTAAAATTGTATTGGATAACTAAATAATTATTTTAGAATTCATTAAATATCGCAATTTCCAATAACGCTTTGGTTTTTAAGGTATGATTAACCTCTGCACTTAGTGCATATGTTAGAAAAACCCATTTAATAATATAGAGAGAATAATAATAAATATATGAAGATTATGTTAAAGAGATACTCTATGAAGAAATGAGTAATGAAAACGATGATGTAATAAATAATAATATATTTAAAAAAGAAATAAATATTGTGTTTCTAAAAGTGCATAACTTATACTCCCTCCAGTCCTTATTATAAACTCTCTTTCTCTCTCATAAAAAGAGTGTTTATAATAAAAACCGGAAGGAGTTTAACAAAGTAAAATAGCTAAATAAACCTAACTTATAAAAAAAAATTACGTAGTATTTCTTACTCCCTCCGGTCCTATATATAGATCATACTTAACCATATTCCTCGGACCAAGAAAAGTAGTTAGTTTTATGAATTTTATGAGAATATATTGTAACATTACAATTTTACCCTCTCAACTTGTCTTGAAAAATTCACACTCATTAATGAACAACAAAAAACACATAAATAGTCAAAGCATTTAATAAGGGCAAAAAAGAGAAAAAGCAATAAATGATGCATAGAAAATACAAAATGTCTTATATATAGGACCAAAGATTGCTTCTAGAATATGTCCTATATATAAGACCGGAGGGAGTATTTTTTTGAAAATATAAAAATTAAAATTTTCAATGATTTAAAAGTACATTTAACTTCTTAATAAATGTTTTAGAGCATTTATTAGCATTTACAATTCTTAATTAATTCGAAGATTCGAAATAAAAACAACGTAGAGGGTGGTTTAAAAAAAAAAAAAAACGTAAAGCGAAACGTGGAGAGGCCCAGTGGCCCAGAGGGAAGAGTCCATATAAATAGGCAACTCCACCACCTGAGTTCCTTCTTCTCAATCTTCCTTCAACTTCAATTCTCTCTTTTCGTTTCGGACTAGGCTTAGAGAATAGAGAGCGAGCACACGGAAATCGGAATGGATCAGTTCAAAGGCCAACCTCGCCTTCCAAAATTCGCCGTTCCAAAACGCTACGACATTCGCCTCAAGCCTGACCTCCTCGCTTGCCGTTTCGCCGGTTCCGTCTCCGTCGACCTCAACATCGTCGCCGCTACCTCTTTCATCGTCCTCAATGCCGCTGAGCTCTCTATCCCCGGCGGTGCCGTCTCTTTCTCTAGCCGCGATTCCTCCAAGGTACTACTGTAATATTCTTCTTCTTATTTACCATTCCTACATTATTCATGCCACGTCACCTATATTCATTACTCCTTATTTATGCATTTGTTTTTTTTTTATCTCATTTTTATCCTTAATTAATAATTATATATATTTTTGTGATTCATAGATGAACAACCAATTGGATAAATAAAGAGTATTTAAATAATTATTCAAAGCACTAATGTTATGTGTATATCCAGAATTGACATCTGCCCTGCATTTGTTAGTTCCAATACTTCCCTTTGTGTAGATAAAGGTAAAAATGTAAAGTTGTGGTATTTTTTAAAAGATCTTAACTAATTTTATTGGTTTTTTATTTATTTAAAAGGGATTTACAGTAAGGACGGAAGGTAGTATTATGTTTGAGTGTTGTTGGTCAACTCTTGTTCTGTTTTTTCATCCAAGCCCTGGAACTTTGGGGCCAATCGAGCGGATGAGTGCTTCAAGGAACTAAGTTAATGTAGCTACTAGCTAGTAGTAATAGTATTAAATTTGTACCAGTTGCAAATAGTTTTCCAGAAATCACCCTTACAATTAGAGAAAATAGATGATGTACTGACGGTGTAAAGGTTGGAGATACTTATGTGTATCCGGATGTGGAGGAAGGGCAAGCTCCCCCGGATGGAGCTTAGCCTTTGAGAATTGGCCCTAGTGCTACCCCTTTTATGCAAGATTCTCATATTTATTTTCATGGATATTTTATATTTATGATTATGTTGCTACCTTTTGAGATTCGTTCTAGTTTATTTTGTTATGTTGTATGAGAGCCTAGAGACTTGCAAAAGAGTGTATTGAGCCTATTTTACTTTATGCTTGTTATCTGGCTGTCACATATGCAAACTTGAAAATTGCTTCTCATGGATTTGTAAAGTAAAACTCTTGCGAAATTTTTTCAAAAATCTCATCTTTTTGGGGTTGGTAGCTTTAGGGTGTTACATTATGCTGTTTTTTACACTAGTAGTGCATCATCCACCATTCATGTTCATGTGTTTATGGTCGTTGACTTATACAAGTAATACAAATGAATGGTGAATGATGGATTGATGGAACTTTGACTTATCCATCAGTGCACACCCATTAATCTCTTACAATTATTGGAACTCTGATATCTTTCTCTTTCCACCATGTTTAATTGTAAAATACTCTCTCTGTCCCTAAATAGTAAATATAAGTACTAGATAGTGGGAGTGCCTTGTTCCTTTTTATAAGCATTTGATCCAATTTCCAATGATTTTAATTACTTTTTTTTTCCCACAACCACCCCTATTTACTCAACATTTTTTAGAATTCCAATAATAATTATAGGTTTTAATTTGAAAAAGTATTCACCAAATTTTATCGATTCCAATGTAAATAACCATGTTTACTTGGTGTTTATATTTAGGGACGGAGGGGGTAATAATTAATGCAGTAGACAAGTTGGTTGTGATTTTTTAAAAAGGCCAAAACAAAGGCATCCAGAGAGTAAACTCGATGTAGCAGATATAAAAATGTCGTATTGGATGAGTAGACATACTAGACATCACAGGATATAAGAAGAGTAGATCGAATGGATGGTAGCATAATAGTTAGAGGTAGAGGGATACCAAGAAAATCTATTGGCCAAATCATCAAGAATTTTTTAACTTTAAATGGGATGTCTATAGACATGATTTACAAATCGAATATTATGGCCTTGTTTAGTTCAAGGCGACGACCCTGTCCCTAGTTGTTGCGGCTCTACCCCTGTCTAGAAGATTTAGGATCCATAACCATGCAGTTTTCACATCCATTTAATGCTCTTTAAATGTTTGAATTGTGGGCTCTTAAAATGCTGGTTTAAATTATCTTCAAGATGTGCCTAGACAAGATTTAAGATTGATAACTTTGCAGTTCATCCATCCATTTCAGAAAACTTGTTATTATTTATTTTTTGGCAACCCTGCACAGTATTGCTGATGTAGGATCAATGGATGCCCATGCAGGTTATCAAGCCTTCAAGAGTTGAATTGTTTGGAGATGATGAGATTTTGGTATTGGAATTTCCAGAGACTTTACCAATTGGGTTGGGAGTTCTGGCCATTCAGTTTGAAGGAATCTTGAATGATAGAATGAAAGGCTTCTACAGAAGGTAAGTGTTGGTTGTTAACGAAGTAATTGAAGAATCAACTAGCCAAAAGATTAACTTGAATCCTGCTTGTTGATCACCGATTGTTTGATCTTCATCACCTTTTTTTTCCTTTTCTCCTGATTTTGTTCATATTACTCATTTCAAAGCCCTAGTGATATTTAAAAATCTGTTTTTTACAGACACAATGTAACATATAGCTTAGTACATGTTTTTTTAACTTATTGCCCAAGTTTCTTAATTGTTATGAATCAGAAATTCTAGTTTTTCTTTTTAAATTAATCTATATGTGGATATTCTTTTATGCAGTACCTATGAGCATAATGGTGAGAAGAGGAATATGGCAGTTACACAATTTGAACCAGCTGATGCCAGGAGATGCTTTCCTTGTTGGGATGAACCTGCTTGCAAGGTTTATCTGCCTCCCCTCTTCCATTTTATAAGCACCTATAACAGCAGAATATCTTTTGCTGCAACGATACAAGCTTAATACTTCAAATAATAAACTTGTGTTTAATGTTAATGGCTTGGTTGGAAACTTGGAGAGGCCATTAGAGGGGGTAGGAGTTGTAGGACAGGTTTGGACGGATTTTAGAATTCAAGTTGCTCTAAAAATTGATAAATACTTTGAGGTTATGCTCGTTTTCACTGGTAGTTGATCTTGCAGGCTACTTTCAAGATCACACTGGATGTGCCTTCGGAGCTGGTTGCTCTTTCTAACATGCCAATTGTTGAAGAAAAAAAGGATGGAAATCTCAAAACAGTTTCATATCAAGAATCCCCAATCATGTCTACGTATTTGGTTGCAGTTGTTGTTGGTTTGTTTGATTATGTGGAAGATCATACCTCCGACGGTAAAATCATGTTTGCTATGTACATTATAGATTTTGTTAGTCTTGATGTTCCCGTTACTCTTAACGCAATCTAATCTCTGCAGGTGTCAAAGTCCGAGTATATTGTCAAGTTGGCAAGACAAACCAGGGGAAATTTGCACTACATGTTGCTGTGAAAACTTTGGAATTATTCAAGGAGTAAGTATGCAACCATATTGCAATTCTTTGTTTCCTAAACAGCAAATTTATCTGAAATAATTCAGAATGTTATATCTTTTCGGTTCCATTAATTCACCTCTCTGGTTCAAAACATGATTTTTTTTTTGTTTGGTCCTCAATTCACAACCATTTTTCCACAAAGAGCTTGACAGAGTGTGAGATGCTTTAAGAGTCTCGTAAATATTATTGCCAACAAAAGTGTTTCTGTCTTCTCTTTTAATTACTGGCAACCATAGTTTAACCTAGGACATCATACTGCTATGTAGGTTTCTTGGGAAAATTTGGTTTCTTATCCTCAGAAAATCTTTTTGTTGGTGGGTTTGGCATCCAAAATAAAGCTTTCCACCATGCAGCCCAAATATCAAGTCATATTGAATTAAAACTTGATTTGATACTTTCTCCTTTTGTTTGTTTTTCCTTTATTTTCTTCTGCTATATATTGTTTGTTCATGCATCTATCCTTCATATATCAGTTACACAATTGCAAGATAAGTGGATAAAACAATGGTGGAAATATTTGTTAATTTTCTTGTTTGTCCATTTGCTTGACCGTGTTTGTGCGTATGCTGCAACATTTATTATTTATTAGTGAACTATCTATGATAACTTGATAATTCAACAGTTACTTTGCCACCCCCTATTCTCTGCCAAAGTTGGATATGATTGCAATCCCTGATTTTGCTGCTGGAGCCATGGAGAATTATGGTCTGGTTACATACCGGGAGACTGCTTTGCTCTATGATGATCAGCATTCTGCTGCCTCTAACAAGCAGAGGGTAGTCTGCTTATCCATAAAGTTGCCTCTTGGTGACTTAACTTTCCTAATCTCTATTTAAAACTAGTTTGTTACTACTGATTCAAGGACAACAAATATTTCTTTGATTTCTGTTAAGGTTGCAACTGTTGTAGCTCATGAATTGGCACATCAATGGTTTGGTAATCTTGTTACAATGGAGTGGTGGACACATTTATGGCTGAATGAGGGGTTTGCAACATGGGTAAGTTGTGTAGCTCATACATCCTCGTATAGTTGCCACTACACAGCCTGCTTGTCAAGTTCTTCGCTTTTATATATGTAACTAATAGTTACTCTTCTGCTTCTACTACTATTTTTGTTGGGTGTGCCCAGGTTAGCTATTTAGCAACTGATAGCTTGTTTCCTGAGTGGAAAATATGGTCTCAATTTCTGGATGAAACTACTGCAGGACTTAGGTTGGACGGCCTTGCAGAATCCCACCCAATTGAGGTATTGTTAAATCTTTCAGTTGTTTGTGGTTTAGTATCCCACTGATAATGGAGTCGGCTAACTTAATCTGACTCTGGTTTTATGCTGATTAATTTTATTCAACGTATTTGTTTATATTTTTGTTATATATATACAAAGATTAATATTTTAATATTTGTAAATTCTTTTTTGCAGGTGGAGATAAATCATGCTGGTGAGATTGATGAAATATTTGATGCTATAAGTTATAGAAAAGGGGCATCTGTGATCAGGATGCTTCAAAGCTATCTAGGTGCTGAACACTTTCAGGTCAGTACTTTGCCAGTATTTCTTCCATAAAAAGCTATGTTTTCAATGCCGACTTTGCAGAGATGGAATAAGTATGCAGTGAAATTTTCATATGGGATTTAAGAAGTAATAGGCAGATGTAGTATTTATTATGATGTAACATAAAAAATTTTCATATGGGATTTAACAAATAATAGGTAGATGTAGTATTTTTTATGATGTGACATATAAAATATTTTACAAGTATGCATTAAATCTCTTTACATTAAGTTGCATATAAAATATTTCCAAGAGTTATGTATCACATTATTTGTGATAAAATTATACATTGCTTGTCTATGTAACCAGAGGTCACTGGCTTCATATATAAAAAAATATGCTTGCTCAAATGCTAAGACTGAGGATCTATGGGCTGCACTTGAGGAGGGATCTGGTGAACCCGTGAACAAGATAATGACCACTTGGACAAAGCAGCAGGGATATCCTGTTGTATCTATTAAAGTCAATAATCAGAAATTGGAGTTTAATCAGGTTCCATTATATCTGTCATCTTTATCAGTTCTTCATAATGATTTTTTTCCGAAGACAATCCATTACATGTATTGTCATCTGCAATTTTTGATCTTAGTATATTATTTGCAGTCCCGATTCTTGTCAAGTGGTGACAAAGGAGAAGGCCATTGGATTGTTCCGATAACGCTATGCTTTGGCTCGTATGATGTCAGGAAGAATTTTCTCCTGGAAACAAAATCCAAAACACTTGATGTTAAAGAGTTTTTGGGTACCTCAATTGAAGATAAAGGTGCTAATTCTTGGATTAAACTTAATGTGGATCAGACTGGTTTCTACAGGGTGAAATATGATGAGTTGCTTGCAACTAGACTTCGATATGCAGTAGAAAAACAGCTCTTATCTGCGACAGACCGATTTGGTAAATTAATTAATCTCTCTACAAATTATTTCTAATTCTAGAAAAGGGAAAAAGAAAAACAAGTTGAGTTATTACTTTGACAGGCATTTTGGATGATTTATACGCACTTTGGGTGGCTCGTCAAGAATCATTGACCTCCTTGATTAACTTGATGGGAGCTTACAGGGAGGAAGTTGATTATATTGTGCTATCTAACCTGATTAGTGTAATGCTATCCTCTAAAGCTTTCTCATTCATTACTTAGGTTATTTTTTTATTGGATCTAATTATTTGTTATTTAATTTACAGGTAAGTTATAAAATTGAATCGATTTCAGCCGATGCAGTACCTGACTTACTTGAATATCTCAAGCAATTCTTCATTAACCTTTTCCAGTACTCTGCTGAGTAAGTTACATGTATTGATCATTGGAGGATTATGCTTTGGTTGATAATAAGAATTTATAGCAATTAGAGTAACTCAGCTGTAAGTAAGACTCATATTGCATTGCACAATGATTGCAAATACATGTGCAATACCATGGTCCATGGAATCAGTAGTGTCTGCTAGGAACCATGTTTGTATATGGTAATGTTGCTTATAGTATTTATTACTAGTATGGATATTGGAAAATGGGGATAACCCAAGAGATGTCAACTAGTCTGTGTGTGTCAAGATTTGCTGCGTTGTTAAGTTGAATAGTTTCTTTAAATTCCGTGTTTCAACTTCTTGCCCCCTTTTAATATTCCCTTGCAGGAGGCTTGGTTGGGATCCTAAACCAGGAGAAAGTCATCTTGATGCAATGTTGAGAGGAGAGATTTTGACTGCCCTTGCTGTGTTTGGACATGATCTAACACTGGATGAGGCAAGCAGGCGTTTTCAGGCATTCTTAGAAGACAGAAATACACCACTTCTTCCCCCTGATATTAGAAAGGTTGTCTGGAACATCAATTGAATGCTGGAAACCTTCCTATGGCTTCTATGTTGATGATTTTTATGAACTGTTGGCAGGCAACATATGTGGCTGTAATGCAACGGGCAAGCAAATCCAACCGACTTGGTTATGATTCCCTTCTGAAATTATATAGAGAAAGTGACCTAAGTCAGGAGAAAACACGCATTCTGGGTAATAACATCTCTTCCATGCAAGTTCTCATAGTATCATTTTCTGAGTCAAGAAGATACTAATATCTTATGTTCTTGTAGGCTCGTTGGCTTCTTCACCTGATCCAGATCTGATTCTTGAAGTTCTGAACTTCGTGTTGTCTTCTGAGGTATCTAATTTTCAATTATCAATTGAATCCAGAATACTTGTACACACACTAGTTGGAAAATTATATATACAACAACCAAGCCAATTTCCATCGGATGGGGTCTGCTACTTGGAGCAAACGATCCCATCATGGCCTATCAAAATTATTATATACACACTTGAAATTAATATGTTGTTTATATGGTCAAGGTTCGTAGTCAGGATGCTGTTATTGGACTACCTTCTAGTCGAGAAGGACGTGACATAGCTTGGGCATGGTTTAAGGTAAACAACTCAGAAACAGTACTCTCATATGAGGTGTGAAGCACATTAAATCTAAATGAAATTGTGTATAGGTCTTAATATAATTTATCTGTCAAGAACCAACTGTTTCAAAAGCTTAAGTTGCTAGGAGAAAAGACATGATTTTACTAATGGCTCAACTTTTACCAAGAAGGATGGGGTTGCCACGGATCGACCCCATGACCATGACTGCATGGTCACATAGGCTTTGATACCTTGTCAAGAACCACCTGTCTAAAAACTCTAGCTATTAGGTGAAGATGCATGAATGTTTTTTAATTTTTTTTCTCCAACTCTATCGATTTCATTTTCTTTCAAGGATTTTGGAAATTGACCAATCTTTTTTTTGTTTGAGTTAAGATTCATTTTTACTTGGTTTCATTTTTGTGTGAAACTGGTTCCAAACCTACTTTCTCATAATATTTGCCAACATTGCATGTAATATGGATTAATGAATGCCTTTACATGCTGTTGCTCTATGTTTAACAAAGTCTAGAGAGCTATGCTAAATTTTACCCCTTGTTTTTTCATTGCCCATGGCAATATGCCATTTATATTCGTCTGATGCATAAACTACTGTATACTCCCTTAACTTTAAAGAAAGCACTGCATGGAGATAAGGATAATTTTTATTAATTTTATTTTTAACCTTGTTGGCATTCGATTGCATTCTCATTTAGCGCTCTGTAATTATGCAGGAAAAATGGGAAGACCTCCTAAAGACATATGGTTCTGGATTTTTGATAACTCGCTTTGTCAGTGCGACTGTTTCACCGGTGTGTTTTCTATATGCTTTGTTCAATTGATTTTCTTGGGGCACTTGAAATTGAAATACCCACCCGGGATTGTTAAATTATACTACAACATATATAGTGTAATGATTTTTCTTTTTTCTACCCATGGTTGCAGTTTGCTTCCTTTGAGAAGGCCAAGGAAATAGAGGAATTCTTTGCTACCCGTGGTAAGCCCTCGATTGCTAGAACGCTAAAGCAGAGCCTTGAAAGGGTTTATATCAACGCAAACTTGGTTCAGAGTGTTAAGAATGAGAAAAGTCTTGCTGATGCTTTGAAGGAGTTAGCATACAGGAAATACTAGGCTGTGCTTTATATTTTCAAAACATGGTTGTGGAACTACTTGTGATTTTTCACTTTGTCAAAGTCACTGACACTGTTACTGCTGAGCAAAGATCTCGAACTAAGAGCAGCTGCCGCTCTAGTAATAAACTTATGTGCTTTTAATCTTCATGCTTTTAGTTACATTTAAATCTATATTTTGATAGAAGTTGAAATTTCTTGTCCTGAGGATTTGTTTCATATCTTGATTCGTGACGTGATGGGAGTTTTCTCTCGGTACATTGGTTTTGGTTAGTCATGTTGCCCCTTACATAATACTACTCCTTCCGGCTTGAAATATAAAAGGAAAAAAAAAATCCCTCTCTTGATTTAAAATATAAGGTTTTCTTAACCTCAGCCCTTATAAGCACCCTAAAGTGGTTAAGATGTTTTGAAAAAATAAAAACAAGACCTTTGATTTATTCTATGTATCATTTTCAAAAAACCACAACCACTTTTGGGTGCTTATCCTCAACCTTTAGGGCTGAAGTTAAGAAAATCCTAAATATAAGCAAAATCAACCAATTTTTTTTTAAATTTTATTTCATTCCCAATGTTAATTTCCTAAAACATTCTTAGAAAATTGTTATCTTATTTAATTTGTTTCATTCTCAATGCAACTTTCCTAAAATACCTTTATTTTTTTTATAAATTTGAGAAAATTAAATACAATCAACTATTCCCTCCGTCCCTAATTATAAGGTCCTCTTAACACTTTTATTTTGTCCCTATTTATAAGGTCCTTTACCAATTTTCAATGAGCATTAATTATTTTTTTTCAAAAACATCCATATTTATTCAACACTTTTTAGATTCCCAATAATATTAATAGGGGTAATTTTGAAAATACATATCAATAGTTCATATTTTCAATACAATTAACTAAATTATTCCACTTTCTTAATGGACGTGAAATCTTCTAAGAGAGCCTTATAATTAGGGACGGAGATAGTAACTTCCTTAATTAATTATTTTTGTTTATAATTTGAGTTGGAGGGAGTACTACTGTACTACGTCAGGGCATAGGTTGATAGGTACAAAGTTTTAACAAAACAAATAAGTTGAACCATATAAAAACTTATTTAAAAATGTCAGTAAAAATAGAGATTCAAAGATTTAAATTACACCAGTCACCAGTATTTAAGATTCTTTGCGACAACTCTAAAGTCAAGTACGTTATTGATGAAGATAAAGCTGTAGAATTTAAGGGGAACCCTATGCCCTGACGGTTGGGAAGTCATTTTCTTCCTGTCTTCATTTATTGCATAACATGACAGCATGACAAAGCCTAGACATGTAGGACCTTTAGCTTGTCTTAATGCTGGAGGCAATCAGAATCAGAATTGCTAGCTTAGGATATTTATGTAGTCATCGTCAATCATGGCCATAAGAAAATGTTAAGTATTTTTGGCAATTTTAAAATAGTAATAAATACATGTAATGATTGTTTAATATTTTTTATTTCCAATTCCATAACCTGTGATTTAAGTTAACAAAACTTTGCAATGACGGTTCAATTAGATTAAAACAATGGTTACCTTGTCAAAAATAAAAATCTAATCTTCATTTCTAGAGATCCTTTCATATAGAAGAAAGTTGCACCAGTGATTTATAAGCCAGATTCCTTTTTTATAATCAGTTACTTTCAGAATTTAGTGGTATGAAAATCCCAAGCCAAAAACCACAAAAGAAATGGGGGGATTTTTCTTGAGCAACCTTTGTCTGTCATTGTCCCTCACCATAGTTATTGCAGAACACAAGGAATTAATTTGGGTCATATGCCACATAGGTACCAACCCATCACAGACATAACTTTCTGGCTCCAAATGGGAACATCATTGGAAGGAATCATGAAAAAGAAAGAGCTTTACTTTTTGAACCTCGTTGTTTACTCACCGGCCCCCATTTTTTCCGCCTTATACAAGGCGGTAGTGCATTTTTCCGTCTTATACAAGGCGGTAGTGTAAATTATCAGTTTTTTCCGCCTCTTTCTAGGCGGAAAAATGGTAATTTTGCACGTCCGCTTTGTATAAGGCGGAAAAAAATATGATAATTTTACACTACCGCCTTGTATAAGGCGGAAAAAATGGGGGCCGGTGAGTAAACAACGGGGTTCAAAAAGTAAAGCTCAAAAGAAAAATCTAGCAGTGGACCACAACTTGAAAAACACAATGCCAATTAGTTACTACTTTCTTTCTTTCTACTGTAATAAACAAGAAAGGCTAATATGAAGTAAATACCTCACAGAGCCTTTGCACTCGGAGGCACAATAATGAATACAATATGTGATGTCAAAGCCATGAAAACTGGTCTCCTATTCCTACAATAAGCAGCTAAGATTTACATAGCCCCAATATGACAATCTTGTACAGTACAAGGAGACTCTTAAAATCTTAATCAGTAGATTTCTAGCGAAAGGTGAATGGATGTATTATAGACTATCATAGTACAGAGTTCTAATCTCATTCTCAAGCCATAGAGGTGCCCGAATAAAAAAAAAATTAATAGGCACAAAACTATATTAAGCTTTTCTATCTTACAATCATCCAGGGGCAGGTGCAATTGAAGCAAGTGTCATGTTTTGCTCTTAAATTTTCTTTGAGCTTTCAAATCCACTACGATCACGGTGATGTTATCTTTGCTTCCTTTCTGAAGAGCACGGTTCGATAGGTACTCTGCAGCTGCTTGTGCAGCAGGATCAATTTCCTCTCCCCTTATCGAGGGCAGTGCAGAGGCGTTTTTCTTGTGCCAGAGAAGTATTCGTCTCCGAGCTATGTCACATGCCTCTTCATTCGTCATTACATCCCACAGACCATCACTGGCCAGAATCAGACATTCATCATCTTTTGCACGAGGGAGAAAAGTAACTTCTGGTTCTGGAATAATCCATGGCTTCAAATATCTGTCACCTGAAAGTCCCAGCAAACAGCAAACACAACAATTCAGCTGAATTTGTTGCATAATTATAAGATGAGTCTCAGTTGCGTCTTGCAAGGATTAGCAAGTTTGATACCATCATTTTGCAAGGTGGAGATAAAATCACAATTCAAAATACGACATGGATTACAAATATAAGTGCCTGAATATCTGGCAGAAAGAATAATGTGAAGAGAAATCCAATTTTCAAAAGACCCGCACCACAAAGCAAGATCATCAACAAACCACAATAATTCATAGTTACTACCATGACAAGAATTATTCAAACTTTTATTCGAGTAATCACAGAAAACAAGCTAGCAACTGTAGGCAATCCAATTCCATTTACTTTTACTTAAAATAAAGAAAAAGTGAACAAGAGTTTTAATTATGCTAAAATTCCTTGTTTAATATAGAAACTTGAAGCACAAGGGGTGTCAAGTAAGGCAGCCACTTCAATAATGCATCTAGTATGTAGTAGCCTATAGTGGTATATTTCCAACCACTACAAATTATAATCTCTTGCTGAGAACAAAAACTAGATTTTATTATTGCAGGTATGCTACCTATACAATCAATTAGGATGGCTAAACAAAAATTATTGATTTGAATTGCCCCCTGTATGTCTTCGGGGTTAGCTGAACGAAACCCAGCAAAGTTTATAGTTTATGTTCTGCAGGATACATCATCAAGAATTAGACCAACTATAAAGGGTTACATCAGTCAAGAATCAAGACTATGTTTGGAAGTTTAAGGAAAAAAAAAGGTGGAATCAAAAAAGTTTCCTTCTCCTTGTTGAGGTAAGAAAGGGGAAGGTAAGGAATTATAAGTATAAAACTTCAATGTAACCCATTAACCCATAGGAACATTTTTAAGCCACTGAATTTATGAATAAGTTCTTAAAATAAATGTAACGGAATTTGGAGGAAATGAATAATATAGAAATAATATAAAATTCAGTAATTTTCACAATCTTAATAATGACATCATTTCTATTTGCGATTAGAGAATAAACATAGGCAACGCATCTGATGTCCGCTTTTTTCATCCATAAAGTAAAACACCAACAAGTGCATTGAAAAAAGATAATCCTTGTATTTAGCCATGCTCACCAAAAAACTTCAATGAAACTCAAAACTAGCACACAAACAAAACACCTAAATAAAGTAAAAAGTGTGATTAAAAAGTGCATACCTATAGACCTAGACATTGCGAGCACACCAAATACACGATGACCATTCCATTGTATCACCTTGCCTCCAGCTGCCTCAATTCTTGCATATTCATCATCTCGATTTGGCTACCATATAACCAACCAGACATCAATATTTTTTTTTCCCTAATCAGTTAAAACTTTAAATTTTCAAAGGAGATGCATAACTAGAATCGAAGGTAGCCTACTTTATGATCGACTGATAATGGCATGGGTTCTTTCCCACGACAGAGAACTGCTCTTGAATCACCACAGTTTGAAACTATGATATGAGATGAACAGATAATAGCAACAACAGCAGTGGATCCAACAGTTTCTGGGGCAACAGGTTCACAATTAACCTTTCCCCCAACTTCAGTATCAACCTTCAAAAAACAATCAGTGAAAGCTTTTATCCACTGATCTTGACAATCCTCCTTTGCATTTCCAGCTATTAGACCTCCCTTGACAAATTCAATTTCCTCGGCCAAGGCTAAATGTAAACGATCACGACAATAATTTGCCACCTGAATGAGGAAAGCAAAAGAGTTCACCCACAGAAAACGGGAAATCATTGGACAGTGGACACAAGAATCATAAATAAAATAAAAGTTTACCTGAGAGCCACCATGGCCATCATAGACTCCAAAGAAATGACTTGTTTGCTGACTGAAACACTTGTTCATTCCATCAATTACCCTATCACCAATAAGCATCTGAATAGGAATTTTCAAAAATCGAGGTACAGCTGCAACTGCATCTTCCATCTCAGGTCTTTTTCCACACACAGATGTAAATCCCCAAAGTGGGATACAATCCAATTCAAAAACACTCCGACCAACTGTTCCATTCACCCCTTTTTCCAGAGGTAGCTGATGAAGAACAACTGTTGTAGGCTTTGGGCCAGATCTAATTCCTGTCTCTTCTTCAAGGCTCACTGCAACAGTAAGGGGTTCACTCATAATAGCCATCTCTTCATTTGACTCTCCTAAATCAGCAGCTCCGGCAACAACGCTGACAGAACAGATGCTCTTTTCTATGTCAATGGAATTTGTTGTCCCTAAATCTGCTGTGGCTTCATAAGTGATCATCAACTCATCTCCACATATGCTACTGTTTTCGCTGGCTACTGAAAGAGAACAAGAGCCATCAATAATTGGATCACCGTCCAGTGATAACGAATCATCCTCAGTTTCTGATGTTGAAACTTCATCGCCAACAACCAAAGTGTTTTTATTTTGGGATATCATATCCAAGAAAGGAATTTCTCTTTCTCCTCCCTGTTTTGCTGGCACGAGCGCCACTGCTGTAATACCAATTTCATCCTCCATATAGCAACCACTATGATCCTCATCAGAACCTATAACTGTCTCGGTTGAAAACTCAGTTATAGAATTAGATAACAGCCCTTCATTTGTCATCATATTAAGGCTGGATACGTCCATGTGGGCAGCTATGGTTGACTTATCACACACTGAATTACCTACTCTTAAAGGCACTGAAACCGCGGACGGCATCTCCTCCATCAAAATTTATCTACGTAATACAAAAAGCTATCCTCCGAGTCTTCTGATATCACACAACCCGTCATATTACAACTAATTTATCACCCGCTTTTCTGACTGAGAATGATCTAGGAATGTAAAGTGTGTGGACTTAAATAGATCATAATCCATTTTTCATTCAGGTTATGCAAAGCATGGACTAGTTAAAATGTGGTGAAAGTGAAATAAGGGTAATAAGATCAGGTCAACAACTACGGATCCAAACTTCCAATTGTGGAAATTCTAACCAAGCCACATCCTTTTCAAACATTACCATATTCTTCTGTTTGTCTACCACCATAAACTCTAGTGAGTGAGAAATGACTTGAAAGAAACAAACTTTATCTGCAAAGAATAAAAATAACACATAGAGTGTAATGAAAAAAAAAGATTAAAAAAGATATCCCATCACTAATACAAACACAAGAAAGAGGAAAAAAAAAAGTCATGAGAAAGAAACAAAGGGAAACCAAAGTCTCAAGAATCACAAGTAAGGCTTCAAAAGATGACACCTTTTTTATTTATTCACATAAGACCATGATTAACCTGGATCTGGGGCAATTCATCTCAGCCTCTTACAATCCAATAAAAATAATTACAAAATGAATGAATGAAAACAAAGGGAAAAATAAGATTCAATACCTAATTGGAGAAGAGTGGTGTTCCTTCCTTACCTTCTCTTTTCTTTATACTGTCTTCTCATTTTGACACCTGAAACCCATTGATTGGAGAAGGAACAAACAAATCATCAACAAAATAAATAAATAACTATATAAATAAGCAAATATCAGTTACAACACACACAAACATGTATATGCATACCTGAGCGTGGAAGCAAGAGAAATGGAGCGAAGAAGAAAGAGAAAGATGACCCAAAAAAGAAAAACTGAAACTTGTAATAATGAAATAAAAAATGACTAAAGGAGTGTTGAATTGAAGAAGAGAGAGAGAGAAAGAGAAAAGGAAGACAATGGAGATGGACACATGTCAAACATTGAAGGGCATATAAAAGGGAGCATATGTGCTCCACCTATTTCCATCCAAATCAATCTTCAAATATTTTGCAGAGTAGTATTAATTACTCCATCAGGTATCGAATATAAGCAAATAAAAACATTTTATTTATGGCAAATAAAAACATTTTATTTATGGTTTTAAATATAAGTAAAATTTAACTAACTTTCTATTTCCAATATAATTATTCCTAAAATATCTCAACAAAGTGGTTGTATCATTTAATTTTTGTTTCATTCCCAATACATCTTTTCTAAAATGGTCTATTTCTTTTGTGAACTCAAAAAAATTAAATACACTCAACTAACTTTCTTACTACTTGCAAAATTACTCACTCCGGCTCGAATTATAAGCAATTCTAACCACTTTTACGCTTATTAAGGAGGTTAGTTGATTGTATTTAATTTTCTCAGATTTATAAAAAATAGAGGTATTTTTGCAAAGTAGTATTGAGAATGAAACAAAAATTAATTAAGATTACAATTTTCTAGAGATGTTTTAGGAAAGTGACATTGGGAATGAAACAAAATTTAATCAGGTTAGTTAGTTTTGCTTATATTTTAAACCAAGAGTAGTATATTTTTTGTTGCTTATAATTCGAGCCGGATGGAGTAGTTATTTTGGCTTATATATGAGACCGGAGGGAGTACTTCTTCGGTTTGATTGAGTTTGGCCTTTTAGATTTGGACAGACAGATTAAGAAAATGTTAATTATTGTATTCCCTTCGGTCCTATTTATAAGATCCTTTTGGGTTTTTATTTTTGTCCTATTTATAAGACTTCATTACAATTTTCAATAACATTTAATTATTTCTTTCCACAAATACCCCTATTAAGTCAACACTTTTTATATTTCAAATAATAATTTTAGGGATAGTTTTGAAAAAATGCATCAAATTTCCACATTTCCAATGTCATTGACAACTTTAATCATTGTCCTTGATGGAAGTGAAAAAACTCCAAAATGATCCTATAATTAAGACCGAAGGGAGTAAGTATTAAGAAGCGTTAATTATTTAAATTAATATTGTTTTGTCTAAAAATGGAATCATGATCTATAATTATGTTTTGTTATTGCTAATAATGCTATTATCATAGTGTGCCCCATCACTTAGCTTTGTAGCAACAGCCTTGAGGGTAAGAGCAGTGATAAGTAAGTACTTGAGAATACAAGAGTTTTATGAAAAATTGTGTATTTAAAAGAATATATAAATTTCATATTTTTAATTTTTTAAAATGCATTTTTATGTTTGAGTGTTTACCCTCGATTTTTAAGATAAAAAATTTCATTTTTTTTATATACTTTCGCAAATTTTGGATTTTACAAGGTATTTTTTCACCTTATTTTCAGGGTAAAAGATTAATATTTCAGCCTCCTTAAGTTTAATTTATCATCTTAACTACTCCCTCCGGTTTTATTTATAAGACCCTTTTGGGTTTTTATTTTGGTCATATTTATAAGATCTCTTTTCAATTTTTAATAGCATTTAATTACTTTTTTTTTTACTAACACCCTTATAAAGTCAACACTTTTTAGAGTTCCAATGATAATTACAGGGGTAGTTTTGAAAAAGTATATCAAATTTTCACATTTCCAATGTCACTAACAAATTTATTCACTTTCCTTCATGAGAATAAAAAATCCAAAAAAATCTTATAAATAGGATCGGAAGGAGTAATAATTTTACTAAAAAAAAATCGAATCTTGATTCTCTTGTTAGGTTGCAATGTGCCTTCTCCTCTACACCAACAACACCCTTGTTGGCATATACTCTCACAATTAGTTCAACCAACTTATTAACAAATCTACTAAAATAATTATTTAAATTTCATTTTGGCAATATATTTCAAATTAAAAATCACATGAGTCTTGTACAAAAAAAAAAAATCACATGAGTCAAATAAATTAAAAAATCACGTGTCTAGCGAATATCAAATATAATAAATTTCAATAAGATAAAATAGACATTATAATAAAATCATGTGCTTAGGATTTTTTTTTCATTTAGTTTTTCTTACATAGGTTTTTAAGGAAATAAAGATTCTAGCAATGTTTTGGTAGGCATTGTTGATATCATTGGTAGTTTGTTGTTTTTTGAGCTGGAATTGTTGTTTCGCATTCTCGTGAAATAGACTCATTTGTAATACTTTATATTGTTTTGGTTTTTGTTGAGCCCATGATTATTGTGTATCTGTGTCCAAACCCTTCGTAGAAAATGAGGTTTATATGTAATATTATGCTTATAAAAAAAAATCAGCTAAACTTTTTCCTTTTTTTAATGAAATCGGTTAACTTAAAATTTCATAAGAGTTAAAGGATTTTAAAGGAAAAAAGAACAAAGAAAGTACTCGGGGGAGTACTCCTTCCGGTTCATATTTAAAAAAAAAATTAATCGAAATCATATTTATTAAATAAGTTAATTGAATGTATTTAAATTGTTAATTTTTTTATTTAAGACCAAAATATATATACACTTTTTTTTCTTACCGGAGATGCATGAGGGAGTACTTTCCAAAATGAATCCAGCTCGTACATTGAGAATTGGGGCTGGTTTTAAATACATGCAGTTGTGAGTTGATGGCTTGATGCAATCCGCTAATCACCCCTTGTGTAATTTTTTTTTTTAAAAAAAACCTCAACTCTTGGTATCAATAATAAAACTTATAAAGGAATAATTTTTATTGAAAAATGATGTATTAAAAAAATAAAAATATTTATATACTGCATTTAATTTTTCAATAATTAGTATTTTTTTTTAATTTTTATCCTCAATTCTTATAATTGAAGTTAAGAGAACCTTTATAATCCGAGGAAGAAAAGTTAAGGCTTTTTTTTTTTTTTTTTTTAAAAAAGAAAAAGGTTCAAGCTTTTAGTGAAGAAGGAAATAGAAAGCTTCCCTCAAATAGAAATTCCCCAAGTTGACCTCACTTCCTGCTATTGATTTCTTCTTTTAATGCTCTGCTCTATGATTCCAGGTACCACACTATCCTAAATTTTATTAGCAAGTGCCCTTACTCTTGTAAAGTTTACTATACCAACGGGGTTTGATTCAGTTGGTGTAAGACTGTAAGGCTCCAACTGAAATCTTGGGAATGAGATACAAGTGCTAGTAGCCCCCGTGTTCGATTCCCACTAAAAACATCCCGCTGGGAGAGTAAACCACGCAGCTCGCTCCGGATTAGTGGATTAGTCTCAAGGGCTCCCTGGTATTAAGGATACTCTTGGGGATATCGGTGGTTCCGCAAGGAATTCGGACAAAAAGAAATGTTAAATTTACTACATATAAAAAAATTTCAAACCCACATTCTTCACACTCTTGAAAATATAAAAATTTACACTTTTTAATAACTTTTATCTATAATTACTTTATTAACAAGTGCTTTTAGGGCGGACACTTGTCAGCATTTTCCATTTTTATTTATAAATTTTAAAATTTCTTTTTTACCATAATCGATTATATCTAATTAAAACTAACGAATTTTCGGCCAAAAATTTATGTGCATACTTTTTTTTAGTTGCACATTTTTTTAAGGAACAATCATATTCTAGCCAAAAATATCATGCAGAGAGACTAAAAATATTGGAGGGGGAGTGCCTTAATACTGATGGAGCATCTAAATCTAACAATGGTGGCGCAGGGTGTGGTGGTCTTTTAAGAGATGAAGATGGTGGTTGGTTGGGTGGTTTTGCTATAAATCTTGGAGAGTGCACTGCTTATGTTGTTGAATTATGGGGAGTGTTACAAGGCCTTTGTTTTGCTCAGAGTAAGGGGTTTACCTCAATTGAATTGCAAATTGATTCTAAAAGTGTGACCGGTAATCTTCATGGAAGCTTTTATGGTTATTCTCTTGTGTTCCAAATTCGCAAGTTGCTTCAGCTTTCTTGGAGAGTATCGGTGAAGAACATTTATAGTAAGGCTAATAATAAATGTGCGGATGTGATGGATAATATTGGGTGTAATATCAATTCTGGTATTTCCTTTTTTGATAGACCCCCTTCCCAAGTGTCATCCCTGTTGCTTTTTGATGTAACGAGGGGATCTTCCCCTAAACTAATTTCTGTTTATTTTCTCTTTAGGGTTATTGCCCCCATTGATTTAAAAAAAATATATTGGAGGGGGAGTCGATGACCTTACCTTTGTCTATCAGTGGTACTACTCATTTATGAGTACATTTGATTAATTTTTTTTTTTAATAGAATGATTAGAAAATATTTTATCTCACAAATGAAGGCGGAAATAGACCTATCAATTAAGCATCATATTCAGTTTAACGAAGTCAACATTTCATATAAAAGAACAAGGTATATATAAATTATAAAACATGATCACAAATTGATTTGAAAATAATTTAGTTAGTATTTCATTCCATTTTATAAGTAGTATACTTTAAGGTTATACATGAATTTTAAAAAATGGTTGTAAGAATTTGAGGGATTTCGAGTATAATACTCATATATAATCATTATTGAAGACAAAGAAAGATATTAGAAATGAAGAAGTGATCATTATAAATAGGAATGTATAGAGAAAAATAATATTAATGATGTATTGAATTTTGTAAAAGAATAATGCATATGTAACATGAGACAAAAATTCTATAAACATTACGTATGAAACAGATAGTGGAAGTAGTTACAGAGTACTTTCACAATTTCGCGAGCCACTGTGTATTTTACATTTTGTAGAACAACAATGTTACATTTTGTAGATCTCCAAATAATATTATTATTTAAAAATAAAGACCCTCACAAAAAATGAAAAAATAAAATAAAGTTTTAAACATTTTTTATTGGACACTGTATATCATGAAGGACTATATTTCGTCACGCATGATGTTAGAATCAGTGACGGAACTACGTGTGGTCCTTACTAAGTTTTTATTTATTTTTTTAAATATACATACACACACATATATATATATATATATATATATATATATATATATATGAGGAGGAATTCGTTTACACCAAGTTAAATTACACCAATTCTTACACCGCTCATAACTCTTACACCAAGTCAAATTTAATAGAATGAACCATTGGATTAAAAGTTTCTATCTTGTAGATCGTCTATGTCAAATTTTATAAAAATCCAAAATCATTTAGTACTTCAATTATATACGTCAAAATTGACGAAATATGTCTTAAAAATATATGAAAATGGAGCTATTTGAATATATATTCAACGATGTTCAAATTTTCTCAAATTTGACACAAATGACACTTTTATTCTGTCCTTATTTATAAGACTTTATATCAATTTTCAATTATCAATAATTACTTCTTTCCACAAGAATCCTTATTTATTTAACACTTTTTAGATTCCCAATAATATTAATAGGAGTAATTTTGAAAATACATATCAAATATTCACATTTCCAATATCATTTACTAAATTAATCATCTTTCTTAATGAACGTGAAATCTCCTGATGAGATCTTATATATAGGGACGAAGGGAGTACTTTTTTTTTTTGTCTTAAATGTAATTTTATTTTGACTAAAAACATGACTTTTAAGAATATTAGTTAGTATATTAATTATGTTGGAAATGTAAATATTTGATATATTTTTTCAAAATTACCTTTATAATTTTTATTAGGAGTCTAAAAAGTGTTTAGTAAATAGAAATGTTTATGCCATTGAAAATCGGAAAGAAATTTACATTAAAGACAAAAAATGTTCAAAGGAAATTTACATTTATGACAGAAGGAGGTGAATATATATATATATATATATATATATATATATATATCCATATTTGAAATAAAAGTTTGATGAAATTTGAGTTTTTAATTTCTTGAAGTCCAAATCTTGAAGTCCATAAATTGGTGACTAATGACTGTGATGTGCCTCGTAAAATTGTAAGTAAATGTTGAGAAAAGTTCAAAATGAAAAAATAAATAAATAAATTCAGTATAAAATAAAAAACGTTGTAGTATTCTTATCAAGAATAAACAATATCATAAACAACAATTACAAAAGTTTATATGTATATTACCTTATTTTGAAATTTCAGTATTTCAATACTAAGTTTATCATAAAATTTTAGTATGCATATTTTTTTATATTTGGGGTCCTCACATTCGAAAATTTCTGATGCCTTCTGATTAATGTCTTTTATTTAGAAAGGGATGTCTCACTCTCACCAATGAAATCCTGACAACTATATACGATGATAATGGCACCTCACCGTTTACTTCCGTCGTCCACGAATTGAGGAAGACTTTATTTAGGACTAGTTAAAGTGTTAAACTTTAAAAGTACTAGTCGTATTTTCGAGTCTATATTCTTAATGAAGTCAAACGTTCTCACAAGGAGAGCAAAGGTTGACGTAGTACCTTGATTTGGATAAGATAAAATGCACATTTTTAATGATGGGATGATTTCTTTCTAGTGTATGTCAACCATACATTTGTTTTGACGATTTTTAATCCATTCTTAACCACCCAAAAAACCTAAAAGCAAGAAAGTTTTCTTTGGAGAAAAAAAAAAAAAGTAGAATAAATCAACGTGGATAAACATACAACAAAATGGGTGGCTAACTCACTGGCTATCCGCTTCAAGCTCAATCCTAATGGGGAATATATGAAGATTGGCAGGGTGCAAGAGGAAATTAACAAAAAATTTGCCTGTATTCATATAAGCATTAGAATTGATTTGGCACAACCAGGTTGACATCATTAATACAGTAACATTTTTCCACACAAAAATAGGTGCAACTCAGTAGCTGAAGACAATTACCATAAGAGAAAATAGATGGCGTACCGACACTGTAAAAGTTTCTTACACCATCAGTGCATCATTCACCATTCATGTGTTTATTGTCGTTGACTTTCAAATAAAAGTAATATACAAATGAATGGTGAATAATGGAATGATGGTGTAAAAAACGTTACATCGTCGGTACACACCCATTAATCTCCCATCATAATCCATTCCCAAGCATAGTCTTCTTTTTATAGTTAAATTTCAGCTATCTTCCAATAAATGTACACATCACATCGAATAATTTCATCAGGATGCTTTCTTCTTAGTTCTTCAGTGAATTTGTCCATAACTAACATTTAAGTCTTGCCAGCAACTGCCACTAGAGAAGGCAAGTCTTCCGCAGCCAACCTGGGCAGCCAGCACAGGACCACTCAGTTGCCCAATTCTCAGATCCTAATTTGAAAATACAACAAACACACACAACACACAGCGTTGCCCTACAAACTTCGGCAATGTTGTTCAACTACTTGCTGTACACATACTCCCTGCTAATGGCTTGAGAATTGAAATACTAGAAAAGATGTTTTTGGCAAAAATATTTAAAGCCAAAGCAGGTGGGCTTCAATTTGCATATTGCAAAGTTTTAAGTTACGGTAACATGGGATCTCCGGATGATGCGAGCATTTGTAAGCTCGCTTCCTCAGCCGCTCGTTTGGAATCACCTGCAAAATAGCTAGCTCATCAATATATTTAAATTTGGTCACTGTTGGATTGGTCAACTTGGTTCATCAGCTCTTCACTATGTTTTGTCATTTTTTTCATGCCACTCCGTATTTACTGCTCTTAAACTTATTTTTCATAAGTGCTGGTTCTATGCTCCTTCCCACAATACTACCATGCCAGTATATTGTGGAACAGCGACTAGTTAGAAATTATCACAAAAGCTCAGTTCGATAAGCATATTTTTGTTGAAAGAAGAATACAATGATACTGACTTCTAAGAAAACAAATTTGCTAGATAACCGCTAGATTCTCAACTATGTAACCTTCGGCATGAAATGAATTGTTAAAAAAATTATTTCATTACATACCTAGAGACTGACGAAGCCCTTCTTTAACAGCATCAAAGTTCTTGTAAGTGTAGCCAACAAAGTTTAGATCTTTGGGAGAAAGCATCTGCAGTAATCAGGTGGGAGTAGGAACATCAAAACAAATTTTCAGCCATCAACAAATAAAATTAATATATCTCAAGAAGCGGGAAGTGTTTGCTTGGTTTATAACTCAATGAAAACAGCACACGGCATTAAATAGGTTTTAAATTTTTGATATATAGAACAGCAAAATTTTTTTTCCCCAAAACTTGTGTTATCACTTGAGATTTGAGAAACTAAATAAGCCATGACAATCCACCCAAAAAAAAAATTAGGCATGGCAAACTAATCAGGGCGTGTTTGGGTAAACGACTTCATTAAGCCATAAGGTTTTTTGAAATAAGCTAAAAAGAGCTTGCAGGAAGATCATAAGCTATTTTCATAAGTAACTCTCATAACTCATAAGCCCACATAAGCTCTCTATAAGCTCTTCCAAACGCCCCCTAAATATTGACTTTCATCTCACTATTGATCATCAAAGACAGTGTGGGGCAATCACGAAGCATAACAAATTGGATGGTCAGGGACTTGGGGGATTTACATAAAGAAATAATCATATGCAACCCATTACAAGCTAGTGTACCTTTCGCGAGGATCCAGACCCAGTTCTTGCTGCTGTTGGTGGATCTACCTAACAATCCACACAAAATTGTGATGAGAAAATCTTGAGGCTAGGGTTCTCACAAGTCACAACATAATTATGGACTTCATAAACAGTTAAGAATATATCTAAAAATTTCATTAAAGGAGTGGAAAGAAAAAAAACACTATGTTTTTAACTCCTATACTACCACCAAGATTGCTAAAGCCTAAAACTATTAATAACGGTGATTCTCATGACCTGCCATATAACCTTTTAGCGCGTTATCAGAACAAAAACAAAGGGTGAAAGAGATCACCTTTTATAATATAAAAAATCCCAGAAGAGCCACAAATGAGTTTTAAAAAAAGGGAAATGTTAGCTGAGGAAAAGAAGCTTAAAATAGTAGACTTGTTTTGGGAAATGCAGAGTTTAACACTTCAAGAAACACTTGACTTAAGTTTCCAGTGCACTTTTACTTTATTCTAACTCCTTATCCTCAGTCCTGACCATTAAAAAATATAACCCAGAAAAGCCTAGATTTAGCAATAGAAATCATTGATATCAAGCAAAATCATGCACCCTGATGGTAATATTTAAGCAACTTTTTTCAAATGATTATAAGCAAAAGTGAGACTTTTCAGTTTTGCAGTAAGAATATATATATAAATGGGGGGAATAATGGGAATAGCATAAAAAAGGTGATGAGTTCCTATTATACCTCATCAAACTTCATGAAGTTTTGGGTATCCAGCTCATCATTGACTTGTGGTTTAAATGCTGCCTCCATTTCATACAGTTTATCCCACTCCACGCCCCTGAACCAAGGATGCGCCTGGTACATACACAACGTACATAAGTAGATGACAACAAAGTTTACACAGCAATATTTTATTAAAATCAACACCTTACCTTGATCTCACGTGCCCCTTGAGTACCTAACCTATGATCAACATCACACAGCAACCTGTAGATTAGATCCTTAGCCTCAAGTGTCAAGTGGGCATCTTCTGGAAATCTTAAATGGTTTCTCCAATGAACAATCTGATAGCAATTGATTAATTAGTGTCAACGAAGAAAGAATGTATGAACACTGACTCGGTAGAAAAAGAGATACGACTCAACTTGCACAATCAAACAAGACAAAAGTAAAACCATCTTTGGCTTGACCCCCAGTCCTACTGGTGACCTATTCATGATCATTTGGCTGCTAAAACGAATATTCGGTGTCCAAAAAAAAAGAATATTTGGTTACACATGTAGTAACAATAGGAAATGGTGCCAAGTCACATCTTAGCTTAAATATTCATGAATTAGATTTTTTATTATTTTTTTTATGAGAGGACAATTAAGAATGTTACCTTTCTGCATGTGGTTATTGGGTCATCGGAGTAAAATGGAGGGTAACCCACCAGCATTTCATACATAATTGCTCCCAGTGACCACCTATCCATATGAGATAATTACACATGAAAAGTAACAAATTGTTAGGAACCCAAAAAGCAGAACTGAAATAGAATAATTTTATTGAAAAGAAATAGGAGATAGAAAACTCCTTCAAGGGTTTCTTCTATCCTAGCAAACAGAAAAAGGAAGATGGTAGGTATATTGTAAAACCTATCTTATCTAGCAAACTGGTTAATACAAATTTCAAGTGATCAGCCAAAAGCACTACAGCTCACAAATTAAAATAAAATAAAAAACTCTCCCGAAATCAAGACTGATAGATCACAAGGCCAAAACGCATAAAGTAAGAACTAACCAATCACATTCCATTCCATATCCTTTTTTCAAAAGTACTTCAGGTGCGATGTAGTCTGGTGTCCCCACTGTTGAAAATGCCTTGCAACGAGAATCAGGGGAAACGTGAGAACAGAAAGGCTTTTCATCTTAACAAATTACATTAGCAAAGAAATAAGTGCAGTTGTAAATTATGAGCCAGCAATTGGGAAGCACAATTTATGTGCAATAGAAATACAAAAACAGCAATGCTATCATACTATGAAACTGCATATTGGGAGAGGATTACACTATCATGTAGCTGGCCCAGAGTCTCATAAATTAAAAAATGGCTTAATTATGTCACAAGTCCCTGAAGTTTGGGATACTTTTGTCAGATACCCTTATTCTTATTTTTACAATGTCTGACTCCCCGAAGTTACTTTTGGGTTTGTCATATACCCCTACTACCAATTCTGGCTAATTTTGCTGACATGTAATATCGAAATCCAGGTCAGATGGATGAGGTTAGGCACGTGGTGCTCCGTGAGCGAAGATCCTTTTATTCTTTAAATTAAAAAACTAAAAAACCTAATATTTTTATATTTTTAGTTAAATAAAAAAAGAAAAAAAAAAGGATTTAAGAGAGAGATCGTCTTCGCCCATGTGACATCACGCGACATCATATGACCAACCTCCTGCGTCTGATCAGGATTCCGATGTTACATCTCAGCAAAAAATTGGCTAGAATTGATAGTAGGGGTATATGACAAACCCAGAAGTAACTTTGGGAAGTCAGACATTGAAAAAATAAGAATAAGGGTATCTGACAAAAGTATCTCAAACTTCATGGACTTGTGGCATAATTAAGCCTTAAAAAATTTCCTTGAAGAGTTTTACATTCATAATGTAAATGTTTGGACCTTCCAAAAATGTTTTTGTCTTCCCCTTGAAGAACACTTTTGTAAACCCCTCCACACACACACTCCAACCCCAAAAAAGTACTCAATCCTTGCTCCATCTACCATAGTATCGTTCAAAAAGAAGAAAAAGAATCTTATAATAGTCTAAATGCATGTTTATGACTCATACTCCAGCATGCAAAGCCAGATAATTAACCCAGAGACAGTGAAATGTTAAGAAAGCAGGGCAATAGAAAACAGAGTGGTGATGGAAGAAAGTAATTCAAAATTATCATGAATGCAAATATACAATTTCTAGGTGAGAGAATTTTATATATATATATATATATGTGTGTGTGTGTGTGTATGTATGCATGTATTTAAATATAAGGTAATTCTGATTTCTTCAGAGAAACATGATGGACAACGTTTTCCTTCCATCTCAACAATAATGTATCAGCTAATTTGCAGGCATACCAACTTCCTCCTGTTCATCTGCCAATGCTGAAGCTGTTCACGTGGACTTCTCCAGCTGCTTCGATTGTCCGCATCAGGGAAACATCCATCAATATCCATTGGCTCTGCCGAATTTTCATCATCCATGGTCTGACTTTCATGCAGTGTAGACAAGGTTGTACAATCGAGAGGCTTGCATAGGCCAAAATCTGAGAGCTTCATGTGACCTTTTTTATCCAGAAGCAGGTTATCTGGTTTAATATCTCTGAAAAATACATGATAAAAACTAATATGACTGTTTAGCATGTAAAAAGGATCCATTTCACAACCTAATAAACCATTGTTGCTACTTTAACAAATTAAGCCAACAATATTATAAGCACACCGAAATTGAACCTGTGAATGTAATTGTGTTTATGAATAGACTCTATGGCCAGAACACTCTGTGCAATGTAAAATCTAGCAACATCTTCACTTAAGGTGTCTTCCCTCATCAGTAGAGTCATCACATCGCCCCCAGGCAGATACTCCATAATCAAATACAAGTAGTCAGCATCCTGAAATGAGTAGTAAAGCTTAACAATGCAATGGCTGGCAACTTCGGCCAACAAGTTCCTCTCAGCTCTGACATGTTCCACCTGTAGGAAAAAATGGCCTAGTAAGTAATACAGAAACTAAGCATTCTTCAACAATGACTTGGTGATCCATTCCAAATGGGGACAGTGTGACCTATAAATGGGTTTAGACCAACACATTTCTGCCATAACATTAAAAGTTGAAGAGACTCTATAGAGTAGTAAATCATATACCAGGTCTGTTATTTGAATCCAAATTATGCATCCATTAATAATTTCTAAGCTTGATTCTATTCAAGCAAACTCTCACCTGGCCTCTCTTAAGCATTTCAGATTTCTTCAGCTTCTTCATGGCGTAAATATTTCCAGATTTCTTCTCTCGGCACAGTCTAACCTGTAATTGAAATAGTTAGGAAAAAGTAATACCAGAAACAACTCTTACTTTGTAAGTACCCAAAAGATTTTCCATTTCTAATGAAGACCAAATAATGATGTATGTCATATCAAACAAGAACTCTTTCATGCATGAGTAAATATGCTAAGGACAGTTCTGACCTCCCCAAAAGCCCCCCTTCCAATGATGGTCAAAAGCTCAAAATCATTTACACAAATCTTGTGCCTTTTAAGTCGCATATATTCAGTCTCCTTCCTCTCTAAATCTTTGATGAGATTGAGCCGTTCCTCATTTGGCACATCCGAAGAAGCTAATTTTCTTTCTAAAACCCAACGCCTAGAATAAATAGAATGTGTCAGGATCAGGACTTCCAAAACACAATTCGAACAATGGATATACATCAGACTAGAGACAGCTTTAGGAAAACAAATAAGCAAGGCTACTAACATAGGGGCCTATATAAACCCTCAGATCTTTAACTGATTCCTTTTTCAGATGAAGCTCACAAAAGGAAGAACATGCATTAAGTTGTTTCACCGAAATCAGATTAGACCAAACCATAACATCTGCAAAAAGGAAGCAGGGGAATACCTCTTGTGATCAAGAAAATAAATATTACAAACTCATTCATGAATGGCTACAAAAACACCATGTTATGCCGAGGAGAAATGATGAATAATTTGAAATTTATTAGATGAATTTGTCATGAATTCTTTGTCAATGATTCAACATGGCCTTTTATTTTTAGGCAAATGCTAACAAGTGCACTAATTTAGCAACCAAATATAGTTTAAATTAATCAAAAAATGTAGTTTTTTGTATTCTCGAGAAATGGAGAAATGTGAACTTATGATTATTTTTCCAATTCTAGTAACTGTAACAAGTGTCCTAAGGGCACTTTAGGGCACTTGTTAGCCAGACACTTATTTTTATTTTTACAAAAGCACCATTTCATAAGAACGTCCGCACTGTTACTTTTGTACTAAATAGAGGCCCTCTATGCTGAGATACCATTCAATGCAAGAAATTGAAAGAAATGTGTGTTTTTCAATTCAAAAGAATGCAATAACTTGAATTACTGCAGAGACCAGAATGCTAAATCTGTATAGAATAAACATATTATTGTCTTGGTTAAGGATTTTAAGTAAGTTTGAACATATGCATGCATCAACGTTGAACTTCAAATTTCAGTTGCCACTCAATTAGATTCTTGCCGTCAAATTGACATCAGGTGTTTGCCTAGCTGTATGCTTTCCAAATGGAATAAAAATGGAAATCCAATAAATGACATTGACATCATTAATAATGCATGAACCGGAATGAAAAAGTTGTAAAATTACAGGCCTAAGGCCTTAGTTATACTTGAGCCTTTTAAATGTCAAATTTTTGCCGTTTGGATTGTATGGGTCTTATCGACCATATTTGACAAATACAGCCCAGTTGTGACTACAAGATGGAAATCTTAAGAGAAGAAAAGGACAAGATGCTTGGTTCGACAAAAAGAGGAGGCAACTGATTTATTTCCAGATTTATGCCTGGACGAAAATAAGTCAAGGAAAGCACAAGGAGATGGAGTTGAGCTGTGTTGTGGTACTGGAAGAAGCACTCCAACTTCTCCTCACTGCTCAAGTTTACAAATGTAACATATTGAAGATAGATGTAGCCTCTACAACTTATGAAGACAATAATCAGGTAATTAAAGGTAGGATTATCATCAAGTCCATCCATTCCATTGAGTCTCATCTATTATGGAGATGGAGGATTCCTTACCATATCTCAATTCTCAAATCTCAAATCTCAAATCTCAAATGTTATGTATACTCATTTTATTCAACTGAAATACAAAAGCCTCCAAACAGATCAAATGGTTGCATAGATTTCTACGAGAAATGTTATATCCTCTTACAAACACTCATATCCACTTAAAGTTAACAAATGCCACATTTTGTTTTTTAGTATATATGTAACTGTCAAACATAAAGCATTAATTAATCTTGACTTGTTAACATTTCTTCTATGTTTCTAATTAGGTAATGGGAGCATATATAGCATTTCTTGATTAATATAGAAATCATTATTAAACATAAATATATACCAGGAAAATGCTAACGAATGTCTTTAGAGCATTATTTAAAGAAATAAAAAAAATGTGATTTTATCTTGAAAAATGACAAGAACTAATAAACTGAGATTTTCAATACAAACTTTTCTATAATGCATTCCTTAACCAATGCCCTCGGCCCATCGGTTAACAGGACCCATAACATAAGTAGGATCAGTTCAAGTAAGAAAGTAACTGTGAGTTATTGACCTATGAAACCATAAACACATTAATCACCAGCTAGATTACTTTCACAGCAAGCTGAAAATGCAATTAAATGATAAGATCTACACCTCAATTTGAAGTTAAGCTCGACTTAACATATCAATTAACTTTCCCACACACCAGGGTTCAAAATTTCACAAGCTAATCACAAAAAATAGAATGATTATATTAATAATAATAATAATAAACTACCTCTCCTTGCGCTCTTGGATGTTCTTCATCTGAGCCCTATAATGATTCTCTATGAACTTCTTGGCTGCTGCTACCTTCTCCATCGTCGCGCTCGAACCTAACACCTCCTCCTCCTCCTCTTCCTCCTTCAGATCCTCCATCTCTCTCTCTCTCTGAACCTCTCTGAGAGTGAGTGTGTGAGAGAGAGAAAGAGAAAGAAAGAATGTGCAACTCTCTCTGCAACTGTATCTATTTTATTCTTTCTCTTAAATTAATTTGATATTATTAATTACTGAAAAAATCTAACCTATCTGGATTCTGAAACCTTTTTCCCTTTCTCTCTCTACACTTCCAACTCAGACACAGTACACCTTTCTCTCTCTAAAAAAATGCACTCTGTTTCTGGAGCTCTTGTCTATTGCAACAACGAAGGAGGGTGCATTTCCGCATTTGGCAGCAGGCACTGATTTTTTAATTACAGTGTGCACTTCCTTGGATGCCACGTCATCGGTGCTAGTTCGGGATGCTGACGTGGTGAGATCTAGTGTGGGGGAGTACGGGAGGATTGGTGGGGTGGAGGAGCAGGGGAACGGTGCTGTTTGGAATTGATTAATGGGAAAAGTGGTGGTGGTGTTGTGGGCGAGGGGGCGTGACGCGCTGTGGGGCGGTGGGTGAGGAACACATTGCGTTGCGGTAGGAGAAAGCGTCGCTGTCACCATCATAAATAATGAAATGAGGGTAGTGGTAATAATATTTTGGTACACGAAAACAAAAACAACGAGGGAAAAGGCCCACAATTTTTTTCATGGGGTTTGTGATTGGAGCGTGAGACCCATTTTCCGTTTTATTAAATTCTATTTCTCTGAGCTCTCATTGGCTGGCTATGACTCTGCTTCAACATCCTTTGTGTTGTACTGTTACGTTGTTATGCTGTCTTGAGCTGTGGTGTTGGCTGTATGGTATGGGGTTATGCTTTCTTGTGCAGTTCGTTCTAACCTGCACCCAAACTTAAAATCGGTGCTTGGTTTTATTTAGTTTTTTTATATGGGTATTGCTAAGTGCACTTAAGGTTATTACATATGGAAAAAAATCATAAGTCCACATTCGTCACTCTCTCGAAAATATAAAAAATCACACTTTCCAATAATTTTTATCTATAATTACTCCCTTAACAAGGGCACTTGTTAGCATTTTCCTTTTTATATTAACACAATTTTTTTTATCTTATTTTATGTTATTAATTTGGTCACTCACATTTTATGTATATATCAAAATATATTTTTATCCTTTAATTTGTGGGTTTTCTATCCATCTTACTAGTCTCCAATGCCACCATGATTGCCACCATTTCACCATCACCAAACATCCAATTGCCTCCGTCACAAATGAACCACTATCACTCATACAAGCATGACTGCCTCCTCTTCCTCCATCCTCCGATCTTGTCCACATCCAACCCAATCGCCATGTCACCCACTAGCATCAAGGCCCTCCGCCCCGCTTCATCACTATGACTTACAGTAATCAAGTCAGGTCGAAACAAGTGAGGCAATGCCCTGTGGTGACAAACATCATAGATGTGACGGCGTGCACGATTCGTGGCTTCCTCACCACTCGTGTTTCATAAAAATTGAAAGGTCTTCCCTCCTTACGAATTTCAGAGCCACCATGTCACAAACCAGTCCTCTACGAAGACTTGAACAACCATGTCTCATATTGAAGCACTTTTAGAAGTCAACCATCAAGGTGGGCGTAATCATGGTTGTTGCTGGAGTCATTTTCTTAATTTGTTATACTTATAGGTGATTGTTGACTCTTTATTCTTTGGGATGATGGTTATGGGGTGGAGTGGTGCCAAGGTCGATGTTGGTGGGATGGGTTGGTGGTTCGCGAATTTGGAGGAGGGGTCCTTGGTGCCTAACTGGTTATGGTTGTAGCTAGAACCATTTTCCTAATTTGTTTATACTCATAGGTGATTGTTGATTCTTCACTATGTAAGGTTTGAATGTTAAGCTCAACATATTAAACGATATCTCTTATGTCAAGGTAACCCTTGATCTGAAATTTGCATATTCAAAAAATACTGGCAAAATATTAGTAGAAGAGCATTTCCAAAATAACTCAAATAGACATACACATCAAATGATCAAATTCAACTAATTTAAAAGGAAAACTATTAAAACATGGCAATAGAAAATTAAAATAAAAATAAACCACTATATTAAAATATTGTTGTAAGAAGGTGAACATCCATAATGAGATAAAATTATTATTTATCAAGTTTTCAATAGTAGGAGTAATAAATCAGTTATCAATAAGTCTCACTATGTGAAAGAGAAAAAAATTTGGATCGTGAGGTATTTTTCAATTTTTTTGGGTTACCTCACGATCCTAACATAATTTGTGAGTCATGAGATGTTTACCCATGTTTTTCAGTATGTGAGAACTCGATTCTCATTTACTATCAAATCTGTTCAAACAGACTGGGGGTGAATTTAGATCATTTACAAAATTTCTTGAATCTCAAGGCATTATACACAGAGTTATCTGTCCACATACACCACCAAAATGGTGTCATTGAGCGAAAACATAGACACATAGTAGAAACGGGACTTACAATGCTTGCTCATGCTTCCTTACCTACATCCTATTGGGATCATGTTTTCATAAGTGCTGTTTATCTTATTAACAAGTTGCCTAGTGCTTCTATTGAAGGAAAAATTTCATATACTACTCTTTTTAGCTCTGATACCATGTTAGAATAAGAGAGAGGAAAAAATGAATTTTGTTATTGATTGAATTAGTTAGTTACAAATGAGAGCACACCTGTCTATTTATAGCAGAAGCCTCAACTAACTTAAGTTACATGACAGTGGTCAGCTTATAAGCTAACAACTGAGAATACTGAACTAAGCTAATATATACCGTATCTAACATGAGATATCTTTTTTTTTTTTCTCTCTTAAGCCCAACCCCTCTGGCCCAATATTTCTCACCGTTTTGCTGCTTCACCTCGCATGCTTTCCCGTGTAGCCAGTAGCTTCATTCAACCCATCGTATCTCCTCGGTGCCCTAGCCCTTCTATCTCCCTTCTCCGGTGAGCTTCTCGTCTTCCATTGTTTTCCTTTTTACTCTCTCTCTCTCTCTTTCTGTGTTGTCGTTATCTCCGTCGTCGTCTTACTCTGCCTGCCTGCTTCTGAAATTTCATAACACTTTCTTAAATTTACAATTTAGATTCATTTATTCCATTCCATTCTATCGTGATTAATTACAGTAACATATCACTCAATCTTTTACACTACAAACTGAAACAAGTTATTATTTAGAAATTCGAATTATAACCTAGGGGCACTAGTGTTAGCGTACTTAACTTCACAGGACATTGTGCTCTGTTTCTTCTTTTACACAACTTGTTTTAACTGATTGCTTTGTCTGTGTCAGCAAGCATTCCCAGAAGTAGCTTTTGCTGGTTATATTCCATCTGCCACACCATCATTATTGGCGTCGTCTCCTCGTGCATCAAATATGACTGAATTGCGCGGTGCCGCACCAGATGTAAAAAAAAAAAAAACTTAATTATTATTGATTTAATACGTAATACATGTGGTTGCGCGCGGATGATAACTTTTAACTTTGACTATCTCTGCAGATAAATTTGTACCGGGTGGGGGCGTATGGTGTTGATGATACTATCGGCTCCAGAGTACATTCTGAACCTGTTATTGCTATACCAGGGGATGATGTCAATCGTTATCCGTCTCTTGATGATCATGATCTAAGTAAAAAACGGGATACTCCGTTAGGCTTTAGTCCAGGTGTTACCGATATAAATAATGAAAGACCAGTCTCTATAAGCAGTTATGATGGAGTGCCGATTGCAGCGAGGGATTCTAACATTCTGTTTGTGAGTGGCCTTCCAAAGGATTGCACTAGAAGGGAAGTTGGCCGTATCCTTTGCTGCATACATGTCTGGTTTTATGCATGTGCATTTTGTGTTTGTTCATTGACAATGGATAACGGAAATAGGAAGAAAGTATCTTCAAATTAATTTTTTAACTTATGTATTGTATAAGATCCTTTTTAACCGCACTTTGTTAGTTTTAAGTTTAGCAAAAACTTGCCTTTTTCAGTGTTATTGGAATGACGTTGAAGTGTGCCTTAAATAACATTAATCATATTTCGTGTTCTGTTATATGAATCCTTGACCTATTCTTGAAGATCTTTTCCGTCCCTTTATTGGCTACAAGGATATCAGAGTTGTCCACAAGGAGCCTAGACGTGTAAGTGGGTTAATTAAGAATTTCTCATGTACTATTTTTATTTTAAAAGGAGCCAATAATGTAGGTGTTGGTTCAATTCGTAAAGTCCTTGGCAGGCAGGTGTTACTGTGTTGGGGAAGCAAAAATATTACCTCTTGTAGTCAAAGACGGATCCAGAACTCGTGGGAGGGAGGGTCCATAAGTAGAATTAATACATGAGTGAATTTTTTTTCCTATTATTTATCATGTATGTATGTAGCTAGTTGTTCAAAATATATAAGAAAGGGGTCCATGTCCATCCCTGCATTCAAATGCTATGTATGAGAAAAAAGAGGACGAGTCTTAGTGCAACAATAAAATAGGTCATGAGTTTAAATCCTAGCAGCATCTGGGTAAGTCTGTGTACATATACCCTCTTCAGACTCCACTAGTAAGGAGCCTTGTGCACTGAGCTTTGTCTGAGAAAAAAGAAACGAAAGAATACTACTGAGATTGCCACTGTTATTTGTCTTTTAGCAATAAGCTATTGCTTCTATGCTATTCACGAAGTTCTTCTAGGAAAACATTAGCTATGGTTGCTAATGTAGTATATTTATTGTAGAATGTTAATCTTTATATTTCTTTTTATGTGATTTATTATGATTATTTAGTAGTTTTTAAATGACCTAGCATACTGCAGAGTGGAGACAAGGCCGTGATTTTGTGTTTTGTGGAGTTTGTTGATGCCAAATGTGCTCTCACTGCCATGGAGGCTCTGCAAGGTGATTCAGTTTGATGTCTGTCCATCTATAGTTACATAAAGTCTTAAATTGCTTACTTTGTTGCTTACTTCGTGGTGACACTATAGGGATTATGTGGAAAATAAGGAAAATAGAGTACTCCTGAAAAATTAGAGCTGAATATGATAGATGCGAATAAAAATACAGAGCATTAAGTATACCATTATTTTAGGTCGTAATACAGTTAGCACCAAGCCAACTCTATTAGATTTATATGTACTATGCTACTAGCTTAACAACACCTAACACATAACTAATCCTGATATGTTGCTAATTCAACTTCATAGATATTTTCTATGATATTACTGGACAAAGTAACCAAGAGTCCCAAGGGTGAAATTCCCCTTATATATGACTGTGACACCTGTTATAGTCTTATGCTTTATATATTGATTGGATTATGATAGATATTTCATAAACCGAGGCCTTAGTGGAAATCTTGTCAAACTTAATCCTAATATAATTGCGGAAAATCATCATTTACTAACATCTAAAATTTTACGCAGGCTACAAGTTTGATGATAAAAAACCTGAGTCATCCACCTTAAGAATCCAATTTGCACACTTTCCTTTCCGTCTGCCACCAGATCATGATCAACAACAGCATATACCACAGTAACTGTATTGGTTTAATCGGGGGAGAATTTGTCTGATGCTGCTCGGATGAGTTGCCTGACTGGGAATGCATACTATGATCAATTTCTGGCATCGAGCCAAATTTTTCTTGTTTATTTTCTGACCCTCATCAGCAGAGACTCCTCATTAAGTTTATGTACAAAACTACAATTACCCTTTACAAACTCCAAAACTATGGGAGTTTATGTAATTGGCTGCCATTTTTTACCTTTTTATGGAAAGTATTGTGGCATTACTTTTTGATTTGTGCATTATATCATAAACCATATATGCTATTATCTCTTTTCACTTTAGTTTACTGTCTTCCTCATTCGAGAAGGCCCCGGGGCCCTGGTGGTGATTTGGTTTATTGTTATTATTTGTTATCAAAAGTATATTCAAGGGACATCCATTTTTGCCACCAGTTACATCTGTCTTATGCCAATGATGAATGCATAGACCAAGATTATAAATCACCATGGTTTTTGTCTCCTTATGATTGATGATGAGGTATTGTGCTTCTACGCCAATTCTTGGCTGTAAGTATAAGGATTGGTGCAATGGTGCTGGACTTTTTCATGGTTCTCAAGGCTGTAGAGTCTTGCCCCTAGTCATACTGATGGGTGATGAGGGGTCTATTTTTTTACAACAAAAACTTAATATTGAATCCCATTTTAACATGGAAAATACCATAACACTCTCATCTTCAACCCTCACCCAACCCAAACCTACCACCCTCGCCTCATTTTGACCTTCGATCGCGATTTAGAGTGGTGGTCGCAGGTGAGGGAAAAAGAGACGCGAGAGTGGAGGATTCTTTGAAGGTGTGAAGGTGCTGGTGTGGGCGGTTGCATCTTATGGTGGCTACTGGCTAGCGGCAGTTAAAGATCAAGTGAAGGTGTTGAGAGAGAGAATTGGGAATGAGGGAGGGTGAGCTTGAGGGGGACAGTGATGTAGGGGGAGTGACTGCAGCAAGAAGAGGGAATGGGGGTTACCCTGTCTGTGGAAGAGGGGAGGTGGATGTGGTGGTAGTAGAGATGGTGATGGTGATGAGGGAATGGTGAGTAAAAGTATTTTGGGATATTTTGAGGTAGTAGGATTCAAAACTAGAAGTTGGGGTTCAAAAAATAAATCGCTTGGGGTAAAGAGAGGGTTAATTAACCATGGTGATACCCAGTTTTTGTCCATGTCAAAACTAAGTCCAATTGGAGTGCTACCTAAAACTACAAAGAGTGAAAATACATGCTCAAGGAGTCAAGGTCATGGATTCAGAAAAAATGTCACTATAAACAATAAAACTATCACGACTATGAGATTTTTTCAACATTTATCTTTTGAGCTTGAAAAATGATAATTCTGTTCAAATTATGGTTAAAATAATTTGAGATCACAATAAATGACTGTTTAGTCTATCATTCTAGTTAGTAAATTATTATGCCCAAGTGTTTAGGTGTCTCTTCAAACTGCCATGCATATAATGTGTCATTTTATAAGTAAAAAATTATTTTTCTTGTTGAGTTGGAAAATTCAGTTGTTATTTTCTTCAAATAGTAGTTGAGCGTGAACAGTAGCAACAGTAGCTACAGCAAGATCTTCCAACTTGCCGGTGAAATCAACAAAGCATCTAATCCAAAACCAATGTAGGGGATGAAAGTGACTCTCATTTCAGCATAAACAATAACAGGTGTGCACTGTGAAAGGCACCAATATCACATCACAAAGGTTTCCTTCTTATAATTAATTAACCTTTCTGCTTGGACAGTAAAAGGATCTGGTCCAATAAAACCTTGCTATTCCTTTTCCCTTCTTCTGCTATTATTTTCTCCTCTTTTCCCGCTCGGGGACAGTGTGAATGCGGATGAGCCGAATTCCAATCTACAATACAATTGGCCACCGGCCCACAAAGACTTCGAGTCAATTTCTGGTTGGGTGAAAAAAGAAAAGGAAAAAAAAAAGTATTTCTATATAGTTTCGTTTCAACATTGAATAAAATATGCATAGGAAACGTGTATGCCATGTGCTTGTTTTTGTCTAAAAATCACACTAGTTCTTAAATCCCACGGCTTTTATGGAAAGAAATGTGCATGTTTCAGTTCAACTATTAAACTATATACTGACATTTTTAATTGATAAAACTTTAAAGGGTTGAGTACAAAGGAAACTTAGTGCATGTTTGGTTCTGCGGTGAGTTAGCCCAGAATCAATTCTGGAATGCCAACACTACTAACGATTGATTCCGCAATGGTAAACCAAACATGCCCTTATTTCACAAGTGTAGTGATGAATAATAACTGGCCTGTGATTCTGTGAACACCTTATTGTTAAGCAGTAATTAATATTATTCATCAGCAGAATTTTGTCAATAGTAGCACTGGAGTATGAAACAAGCTGCTCCTATTTCCAGTGTAAAAATGTTAACAAGGAAGAGATTAGAGTAACTGACAAAAGAGAAGTGACTGGTTTCCCATTTTTGGGATTAAGATGACAAATAACCGTGCATATAGAAGTTGAGTGTCAAAGTAGAATTAGCATCACTTGGTACAACAAGCAAGCAAAAAGGGTAAATTAAGCATAAGTGCATTAACAACATCGTGCTTTGCTTGCTGCTAACACACAAATAAATTACTACACGCTTTTCTGAAATCAGTGTAAGCTCGTTCTATCATTAAGGAGGAATACTAAAATAAAAGAAAATTCTGATGTCATGAACTTATGTATATAAACCAGTCTATTGATTGACAATTAAAGAAAAGAGCTGTATTACAACTTGCAAATCCTGAATCATATACATAAAAACTTATCCCTAGAAGACTATAGTATAATATAATTCATCAAATATTTGTTGGAAGGGAGCGTATACCTTATACAGAGCCTCCTCCTCTAATATAGATAAAGACTTGAATATCATGTTCATGTATAAAAACAAGAAAAAGAATTATGATTTCAAGAAACATAACCATCAAAATAAATAAAACCATCCAATTTTGAACTATAGAAACTTGGTGCCTGCAAGTCCATGGTGCAAGAGATTATGAGCAATAGCATCCCTTGCCTTCATGGAATTAACCGATCTCAACGCAACCTCCGGCACCATATCATCATCCACGATATCAAACATCAACTCATGATCGATTTCTTCATTCCTCAACTCACATATATTATGCAACACGCAACAAGCCCCGAGTACGACGGGCAAATCCTGCAGCTTCACCTCGGTCCTCTTCTGCAAGCAACTCCACCTCCCTTTCAACCTCGCGAACGCATCCTTCGCAACCTTCTGGACCTCACCAATCTTCTCATTGAACGCGTGCTGCGTCCAAGTAAGATTCTGCTGCGTATAAGGCACCAAAACCCAATCCATCAACGGGTACCCCGAACCTCCAACAACCCAAACACCCTTCATAAGCCCTCCATTAGCCCTGTGATAAAGCGCGGATTTCTCCAACACCTGATCATCGTTCATGGACCCCGGCCAACCAATACAAACATCAGTAAACACCCCTCTTGGATCAACGACACCCTGAACCGTGATCGAGTACGAAGTCTTCTGATTCCTCTCCGTATGCCTCTTATTAAAATAAGCTGCAACACTAATCTTAGGAGCTATTATAGGCACATGTGAAGTATACATCGATCCAACGACATTTGGAATCCCCGAAACCGATTCAAACTCATTCTTGATCTTCCTCAATGAGGCCTCATCAGGCCATTGCAAATACTTAGGCATAAGCACATTGCGAATCGCGGTACAAACCTCGAGGACAAGCTTATGGCAAGTCGAAATCCCTAAACCGAATCGTTTCGAAACAAGCCTCAAAGGGTCACCGGTGGCTAACCTCCAAAGGCAGACAGCAACTCTCTGCCTCACCGGAATCGCATTTCGCAGAGTCGTGTCCTCTTTCGCGATCACCGAATTCAATTCCTCGCAAATCGATTCGAACGTCGCTTTCCCCATCCTGAACGCTTTTCTGAACTCTTGTTCCGGAAATTCAGGTTTGTTGCACTCGTCCCACCACGCGCCGGAACGGTCCTTCACCCAAAGCCGCCGTTGCGCACCTCCAGAAGCCGCAGCAGCAGCAGCAGCGTTTGATTTAGCGTCTCTGGAATCAGCACCGTCGTCGGATGCTGCGGCGGTGACTGAAACTGCAGCGGCACGTGCAGCGGCACGTGACTTCTTACGGTTGACTCGCTCGGATTCCTCAACGTCGCTGTAGTAATCTTCCATATTGGAGTAGTAATCGAGCATAGCCGTTTTCTTCTTCCTGTGATTGGCTTCGATTGAAGCCTTGTGGTGTTGGGAGATTCTGTCGAGTTCATCGTCGTCGTGTTTCTGCTGTTCGTCTAGAAACAAGAGCGAGGTGATGATTCCTTTGACTTCTTTCTTGTTTTTAGTTTGGGGAGCTGATTCGTGATCGGAGGTGGACTTGCGGCGGCGTTTGCGGGTGGAGGGAGGGTTGTTGGCGTTGGAATCGGTGTTCATTTGGGTGAGTAAGGAGTAGAGGTGAGAGAGGGAGTGAGGGTCAGCGAAAGTTGGGATGTTCATAAAGATCGAAGAGTGATTGAGGGATGAAGCTTAAGTTATTAGAACACTGAGAGAGGAGAAGAAGAAGAAGAAGCCTTTCTCTTCACTCTTTCTTTCTTCTTTTAATTCTTCTTCATGTTCATATTGCGTTTGGTTGGTGGTTTATATGTGTGAAAGGCGTGGCGTGTGTGTGAACGGGGCTGAGAAGTGTGTGATTCATTTTCAACTTTTGCCAAAACCCTTTTCAATCTCATTCCAATTTTAGCACTACCAAAAAGAAAAGGAAAAAAAAAATGATAATAGTGTAAAATTTGTTGAGATTGATGGAGATATACTCCTTTGGTAAAAAATTTTATATTATCAGTGCATCATCGACCATTCATTTGTATTACTTTTATTTAAAAGTCAATAAACGAACGGAAGAATGGTGAATGATGTATTGATAGTGTAAAAAACCTTTACATTATCGATATATTATTTAGATTTAATTATGTCACAAATCCCTGAAGTTTGGGGTATTTTTGTCAGATACCCTTATTCTTTTTATTTCTAATGTTTGATTCTTCGAAATTACTTATGGATTTGTCATATAACCTTACTACCAATTATGAATAATTTTGCCGACATGTAACATCGGAATCCTACTCAAATGCAATAGTTTAGGAATGTGATGCCACATGGGCGATATCCCTTTTTTAAAAAAACTAAAAAACTTAATATTTTTATATTTTTAGTTAAAGAAAAAAGACAAAAACAGATTGAAGAGAGAGCTTGTCTTCGCCCCTGTGACATCGCGTGATAACACATGACCAACTTTCTGCGTTTGATTAGGATTTCATCGATGTTATATATCAACAAAATTGGTCAGAATTAGTAGTGAGGATGTATGACAAACCCATAAATAACTTCGAGAAGTTAAACTTTGAAAAAATAAAAATAAGGGTAGACTTATGACATAATTAAGCCTATTATTTATTTTCTCAAATTTTTTTTATATCATTGGTATATCATCCATTATTTACATATGTACTATGTTTTTGACTTTCAGTGAAAAATAATACAAATGAGTAATAGATAATTGATCGGCAATGTAAAATATTTTACATCGTTGATGTACACCTATTAATCTCGAAAAAAAATCACATTTCAAATTTTTTTAATGTACTTGTTAAAATATTAAATATAATAAAAAATATTTAAACACGTAATTTTCTTTTATATTCTTGAGATATAAAATAATTTATATTTATTTTTTTTCTTATTCAAGTAATCTTAATAAAAATCCTTATTAGCGAGAGCATTATTTTTTATATACTATTATTTTAAGAGAGTAATAAAATAATTCACTCTTATTTGATGTTTGACAAATGCTAAAAATGTCTTTAAAGTATTTGTTAAAAGATAATATTATCTTTAAAGTATATGAATAACTCACTCTTATTTTATTAAATACTCACACATTTTATGTCCCGCAATTTTATCAACTGAACTATATATTGAAACAACATTAGCTCATTAGTGTTTTGATGAATGACTATACATACACTAAATATTGAAGTTTTTGATTATTAGTATTTTTATTTAATTTTTTTAATGTTTAGGACTCTACTATTGGAGTTAAGGCATCATTTTTTAATTCAAATTCTTATCATAATCGGGTGATGAAATAATAAAATAAAGGTTTTGCTTAATCTGAGTCAACCTTTAAGATTGATGATAATAAGCTAAAAATAATAAAGAAATTTATTAAAACTAAGCCCATTATCACTTGAATTATTAAATATTTAATTTTTTTTAATACAAAAACAGTTCTTTAGTCCGAGTAAGACAGCTTAGTTGGTGACTGCAAGGACATTTAGGATTTCCCCCTGTCCCAGGTCATGAGTTCTAGTCTCAGACCTCCCATGTAAACAAAAAAAACAGTATTTCTAGTGTCTTATTCTCAGCTTTAAGAGTTGAGGTTAAAAAAATCATAAGCTATATTCTTAAATTTGAAATAACTGGTTTTTAAATTTTATTCTTTTGACTTTATTGGATTAGTCTGAGGTTTAAAGAAAGTATCGGATGTATCATGGACCAGGTTGAAGAAAATGGCGTATCCCAGCCAGTAAAGTGACAGGGTAGGAGCAAGTGTGAACACGATTTAGGATTGGAACATTTTTATAAATTGCGGTGGCATTTTGCCTTCGGCGGTGTTAGGTGAAGGATTGTGGGAAGACTAAGGATTTTCCAAAATTTTGTCCCTCTTTTTCATTTGAGATTAGAGATGGCAAAAAAAAATTCATATCCATGAGTATCCACCTGGAAGCGATCCAATTTTAACAGAGAAAACTTGTTTTAATTGGGTTTTGGAAAAACCCAAAACTGAAATTTGCTTTAAAAAGATGGAGTGGGGCGAGCTGATATTTTAAGTACTCGCCCCACCTTCATCCCCAAACCCATAGTGATATAAAATTTAAATAATTTTCATTATAATTATAGTTAAATGGTAAAGTCAAACTAACATATTTAGCTAAAATCATGATTTAATTCTTAAGTTTTTAAATATTTTTAAAATTTGACGTTTATTATTATATATTATTTGAATTATAATGTATTTTATGTGTGATTTTTTAATATAATAAAAAATAATTGGATGAGTTAACCGCGAGTTTCCCCGAATCCGACGGGGATGAGTTTGAGTTTCACTTTTTCATACTCGCTCTCCTAAAACCTACACCAAATCTGCCCCGCTCTTAATGGGTGCAAGATTGGTATTATCAAAACCCGCCCCTAACTCGACCCATTGTCATGCCTATTTGAGATTGGAAATTTGAGTTTAGAGATTTCTATAAATTTAACCAATTATTTATTACTTTTTTCGACTTGAAATATAAGCAAAAAATACATATTTATCTTGATTTAAAATATAAGTAAAACTAACTAATTTTCTTAATTTTTATTTCATTCCCAATGTTACTTTCTCAAAACATTTCTAAAAAATTGTCATGTTATTTAAATTTTGTTTCATTCCTGATGCAACTTATTCTCTAAAATATCTTTATTATTATTATTTTTTTATAAATTTGAGAAAATTAAATACAATCAACTAACATCCTTAATAAGCGTAAAATTGATTATTTTCTATTATAATTCAAGCAGGACGGAGTATTTACGAGATTGCATACCAAACTTTTTTCACACTCTGAATCCACTCCAATTGGGATCCATCCGCGTTCATTGGTACCTTTAATTTTTTTAATGAATATGAAAAAATTAAATATATTTAATTAATCTCTTTAATAGTATAAAATTAGTTTTTTCCTTGTATTTGATATCGGAAATAATATAGATCAATTAGATTAACATGTATTCCATCTGGTTTGGAATGTAACTAAAAAAAACTAAAAACATATTTATTAAATAAATTAGTTATGTGTATTTAATTTTCTTGATTTATTTTAAAAAAAAAAAACATGAACTAAATTGCCCTTATTGAAAATGTGAGTTTAAATAAATGAATAAAGAAGCTTAATAGTATCGGAAATTTTATGATTTTAATGAAGAGTATTTTAGAAATGACAAGTATTTAATAAGGGTAGGCTTCTTAGAAGCAGAAAAAAAAAATCACAAGTCTCAATCTTTTTTTATCAGGAACTTAAAAAACTATAATAATTTTCGATGTTTTCAAACCACATTTAATTTATTAACAAATGACCTTAACATTTTTATTTAATAATGTGGAAATTGTTAAGGTTTTTCCTATATTTTATATATATATCACCTAAATCCTAATATCATTTTCATGTCATAACTTTAAAAATTTACATTGACAATTCATGTCATAGTTTTTTCTTTTTTTTTTTTAATTTTTTTTTAAATTTATATAATCTGTCATAGTATTTATTAGGCAGACAGAAGATAATAACGTTTTGCCAGATCAATATGGTTTGGTTCTTTAAGCCTTCTTTTCCATTACGGCATGGCATTTGGAGGCTTGAACAAGACAAGCATGCATGTTGAGATGGCCAATATATATGCATGGGTCCTATCCTGATACGCTAATTCAACAAAATACACTCCTTTTGACAATTTGTAATCATAGGGAGGGTAACAATCCATCGCATGTTGCTATTGAATTATGGATATGGCAAAAGGCTCCTAGAATAGAAAAATGATTTAGAAATCTATAAGTTTACAAATCTACACATAAGATTATGATATTTGTTATTTTCAAGTTAAAAAAACAAATAAATAAAAGAACTTAAATGACAAATGTCAAAATCCTAATATGTAAGCTTATGAGTAGGTTTTTATGTAAGTCTCTCAATCATTGCTCCGGAGAATAACAGAAAAGCAAAAAACTAATAGAGAGAAGGAAGGAAGGTGCCTCTGGTAAATTTGTCAAAGTATTTATGGAAAAGGTTAATAGGATGCACTGCACTTGATAATGTCCCCGCAGAAAATTTCAATTTTTAAAATTTAATTACGTGTCCCAGCATAGCAAATTATACTGCTTGCCCAACTTAAAAAGCGAAAAGCTAAGTGTTTCAATATCAAGCATTGTCGTATAATGTTTTGATTTTTGGCCAAAGTAGAAATTTTGGCCCCATTTCATATTTTTGTGAATAAAACTGCTATTTTGTGTGTTATTTTTTTCGTCTTTCTCAACGAAAATGTTTTTCCATCCTCTAAGAGATAGAAATTAAAAATATGAATTTCCGTATGCTACTTAACGGAAATTTTTTCCATCTCCTTCAACCCACAATGTATTCAAATCAGACCAGTGCAAACAATTGTGAACCCAACAAACTTGCAGGCACCACAAAGTACAAAATACATTTGCTTTGGAGGCACATAACTACAACAATAATAATTACTGCCCCCTTACCAATCTAAGAATCATTAAGTGGAGTTTTAGTTTCAGAAATCTAAGAATCTAAGATTTACCCATTTTTCCTTTGTCCAGGTACGAAAACAATTTGTTCAGGGATGGTTTCCGTCTTTCCAAGGATGGAAATTTCCGTCATGTAGCAGCTAGAAATATTCCGTCTCGTTGGGGACGGAAAATTATTTCCGTCAGAGGAGAGACGGAAAAAATAACACGCAAAAGGATAGCTTTGTCCATAAAAATATGAAATGGGGCCAAAATTTTTACTTTAGGGGGCCAAAAATCAAAGCCCTGGCCTTATTTATCCAAGGAGATAGAAGCCCATAAAACGGTCCATCTTTTCTCAAAAGTCATTTCTGTTTGTTAAGGTTGTAGGGAGTACGCTTACTTCCCCGCTCACCTTAAAAAAATTAAAGTATCGCTGTAAAAAAAAAAAATACAGCACATACATACACCTAACAACTTGTCATGCTACAAATTTAGAAGACTCCCCAATTATGCTTGATTGATTTAACGCAGGATTAAAATGTGCTAGTAAGATAGAGCAGAGAATATCAATAACAAATGTTCTTTGATAATATTCTTAAGTTATTTGTCTTCATTATCTATTGCAAGATTATCATAAATCGATTTTAAGATTTATTTAAGCATTCAAAGATTTTTACATAAAGAATGAGAAGAATTTTAGAGAGAAAGAAGATATTTCATAGAGAAGAGATGAAATAGAAAAGAGAAATACTTAACTACTTCATTACTTGCCTTTTAACAAAGAGGATAAAATGCTTAAATAATAAATGAACCCTTAATCACTATTAACAAAGAGGATACAATGCTTAAACAGAAAATGAATCCTAAATCACTATTAAGAGATTTTACAAATGACATGATCAGCTAAATTAAAAAAAAAAATCTAGAAACTAAAATATATTTAATAATTATATATTTGATTATATTTAATAAATTCACCATTCTTCTCTTTTCCTAAAATCGCTATTAATTCTTCTTATTTTTATTGGACCTAATACCCTATCGATCACCAATAAAATATAGAAGAAAAAATAATAACATGATATCCAAACTCATTTTATTACCATGTCCTTGTCCCACACCACACTCCCAATTACTTTTGTTTAATGTAGAATTTGTGGATCATAAACTACTTATAACCGACATCTAATCATTTAATTTTGTTAATATGTATAGAAAAGCAGTTGTTTGACATGAAAAGCTATTTAATTAATTTAATATAAAATTGATAATGCACTTGTTTATAAATTACTACTACTATATAGGACCTAGTTTATAGGACCAAGTCTGGGCTTCTCTCCTACACTCCTGCAGCCACAACCGTTGACACTTGACAATATTGGAATAACAACAAGTTGGTCCAACAAGGTTCCCTCCAAGAAGATAGAAAACGTGTAGCTCGTGATGTTGTTAGCACTCAGAAAACGATGGAGTTGTTATTCAATAGGTACACCCGAGCTAAGTACTCTTGCCATCCTATTATAAGAAAATGGATGCATATATATTATAGTCTCATAAGAAAAAATTAATTAATTTTTTATTTTTAATACAATTATTTTAAAATATTTTTAAAAAATAGTGATATCAATTAATTTTTATTTCATTCTCGATATAACTTTCCAAAAATAATTATATTTTTTATGATTTTGAAAAAATTAAATACATTCAACTAACTTTCTTAATAAACGTGATTTCAATTATTTTTATTATAATAACTTTTTTAATAAGTGTTATTTCGGTTATTTATTTATGGCAAATGCTAACAAGTGTCCTTGAAGTACTTGTTAATAAAAAGCTAAATATAGTGAAAATGCATGGAAATATGTGATTTTTTGTATTCTCGATACATGAAAGAACGTCTACTTATGATTTGTTTTTAAATTCTATCAACCTTAAGGACACTTATTAGCAAGACCCATTTTTTTTATAATAACGAGACCCTTCCTTCACTTTACATTAAAAAATTACAATTTTTTTTTTAAAAAACTAAAATTAAAATAATTAATGAAAAAACTTAAAAGTTATGAATTTTGAATTGTGATCAATTGATTAGTACAAAATACATTAAATTAATTATTTGATAATTGATTAATATGTTAAACAATTTATTAAATACATTTTTTCCTAATTTTTTTAAAAATTTTGGTAATTCTTTTATCATCGTCACGAAGACTGAGGGAGTAATTATTAAGACACCCACCCTAAGTATTCTCCACGTTTAGTTTAATTCTTGTTCAAAGCCTAACAGCACATTGATCTGTTGATGTTATAAGTCAAATGTTTACAACTCCAACATTTGTTGGTTATACAACAATATCGTTATATTAAAACATAATAACAACAATTAGTAGCTGGTTTTGAAAGATACTCCTATAAGTGATAAACATTACATCCTCCATTGATGCTAGAGGTCAAACATTGCGAAATGGGAACAACTCATAAATTATTTGGTTTGAGCTGGACAAGTGAATAGAGACTATATATATTCAAAGCCAGTAACTCAAAGCCAGTGAATCACTACTGTTTGGTGTCTATCTCAATTTATCATTTCAACAATTTGTTCCATGGAGTAATGATAAGCATTTGTCACAAGATGAAGATACAATTTTTTAGGATTTACAACCAAATAAAAATAACTTTATCCTCAAAGAAAAAACATACACTGACGTGGATGAGAAATATACTGATTTTTATGATTAACGTATAGGTTATGGACTTAATTCAGATTAGAACATGACGACGGTTTTGTGCCATGACCTCGTAGGATCTCTATGATTTTATGCAATGGTGTAATAATACATGGACTTGTATTATATATGTCTGCTATGTGAGTTTTTTTTTTCCTGATGTAGTCCATTACTTGTTATTTGTGGATGAAACTAGACTCCTCAAGATTGCACTATTACAGGAAAGGATGACACATCAAAGAGTGATTTTCGACATGTCACATGTAACTTTGAACGAATTCTACAAGATGAAGTAAATAATGGTAATTTTTGATCTATGACAATCGAAAAAAAGTTAGATATTATCTTTGATATCATATTTAAAAATATGATTTCGAAAAATTAAATATTAAAAAAAAAACATGATAAAACAATCCTAAAATTCATCGATAAATGGAAACATAATTAAACAATTCTAATAATAAGGTGTTAGTTTTGAATTTTGGAACGACCATAACAACCAAATGAGATATCGTTTTATCAACTCATCAACTTCCTACTATTTCGATATTAAGACCTAATTTTATACCAATTTTTTTTGTTGGACTCAATTTGGTTTTTGGAAAATAAAATAAAAAAACTCTTAAAATTACTAGTTTAATTTCTTAAAGATTTTGTTTCATGGGAGGATGGGACATTTTTGTTCTTGAAAAATTAGGGACTAATTTTGGTGTCTTTTATTTTACAAGAAAGCAAATGAAATTATCTGGGAAGAAATTTTCACATACTAATTAATAATTTTATTTTCTTCGAGGACTATCTTGGGTGCATCAAGAAATTCCAGAAACTAAATTAAATTTTTACTATTCTTTACAAATTATTGCAAAAATTTTAAAAATATATCTGATTTAGAGACTTCATTAAAGACGGGCTATGGGTTCATTTTGGGGCAATAGTTATCGATCAAAATAAAATTAAAAATATGAAATAAAACATTGAATATTCAATTTTTATAATTTAAGTGTCTTCGATACACTTATTTTCAATCTAATTTTTTTATCTTTATTTATTTAATCACAATTGTACGTTAGGATATTCATTAACATGTCTCTCTCTCTCTCTTTCTTTTTTTTTAATGAAAAAATTAATGTCATGCTTTCAAAAAGGTAGAAAGTTTGACCAACATGGGTTGGGACGAGTGGTAAGCGGTTCGGTCTCGCTTAAGCAAGGTCTCGAGTTCGAGTCCTTGTGAATGCAGAAAATTCATGTTGGGAGACTCACCTGCCATAGCCAGGCACGCGACCCGAGTCGGATCCGGATGTACCTAGGTAGTACTTAGGGAAGGGGTTATCAGTACGAAGTCGAAAAAAAAAAAGAAATTATGAGAGAGAAAGTTAGAGAGAGAGTGAGAGTGGGGGAGGAAAGGGGGGGCTTTCACCCCTCTGGTTTCCTAAAAACCCTCCATCAAAACTCGGTGAGTTTCTTCTTCACCAATTTCCCAGACGACTATGGAACCTACAAACTGTGGAAGGTCTTCTCGGAGGTTGGTAGTGTAGGTGATGTGTTTTTGCCGGGGAAGAGAGACAAGGGTGGGAGGAGGTTTGGGTTTGTAAGGTTCAAGCCTTCAGTGGACATCCGTTGGCTTGAGGAGAAGCTTAGGAATCTGTGGATTGGTGATAGGAAGGTGTGGGTCAATCGTGCCAAGTATGAGCGTGAGAGACCTAGTTCTCAAGTCAAGGAGGGTAAATCCGATGCCCAAGGTACCTTTGATCCTGGGGTTAGGGCTGGTAACTCCCTCCAAGGAGCCTGGAAAACTCCTTTGGTGTTTAGGAATGATTCTACAAATCAAGTGGGGTCAGGTGGCCTCCGTTATGGTGGTGAGAAGGTCTCAGTGCATGAAGATCCTGCAACTATTGAACTGTCGGTACCTAAAGAGGAGATGGATAGGTATCGTGAGTGCTATGTGGGGCAGGTAAGGAACTTAGAAGATATCCCCTCCTTACAAGATGCTTTCTTCAAAGAGGGGTTCTTTTCGATTAAGATCACCCCGTTAGGAGGTAGCTTTGTTCTCCTCCAAGGAGGTGACAGTGAGGAGATTCCTGAGCTTCTCTTCAGTGAGAAATCTTGGTTCAACTCTCGGTTTAAGGACATCCAAAGGTGGTCTCCAGCTTTGATCTTCCCGGAGAGGTTTGCTTGGATTTTGTGTTCGGGTATTCCGATTCACGCTTGGTCTGAAGGAGTTTTTAGGGACCTTGCTGCCACAATAGGGACCTTCATCTCGATGGACTCTTCAACGGCTAAAAAGTGGAGGTTAGATACTGGCAGAATGATGATTTCAACTAAGCTGGACTGTATCTCCAGGCGAGTGAATTTGAAGGTGAATGGTTCATGTTATGAAGTTAGCTTGGTTGAGGAGCCATCTGGGGGGTATAGCTCGTTGAGGAAATTCTTTGGGCTAGTTGATGATGACAATTGTGCTTTCGGTGCTGAAACCTCGTCGGTTGATGAGAGGTTTTTTTCTTCCTCGGACGATGGTGGATCAGAAAAGGCCTCAGACGACAAGGCCGCGGACGACGGTGAGGGTGACGTGTTTGTCTCTGAGTGGACAAAGGGGAGGAGAAAGGAGGTGATTCGACAGACAAACCTTCTGTCCTCTAAAAATGGATTTTTGCCTGGTCTTGGAAACTTGTCAGAAGGGCTGGAGAGCTTTGCTGTTGGTGTAAAGGAAACTGCTGACTCCTTTTCAAATTTGAAAGTAGGATTGGGAGCGAAACCTATGGCAGTAGAGGGGGTTGGGGTTACTGACTTGGTTGAGGTTGACATTGCACCATCTCCCATGCAATCCCATGTTGTGAACGAGGAGGTGACTGAGTCTTTTTGTCCTGACTCGCAAGCCCTTTGTGTTTTGAATGAGATGGAACCCAATAGTGTTGGGCTGTGCAATGGGCCAAAGGTGATCTTGGAAGGGGGTATCGGTAGTTCGGTTAAGGCATCTGAGAAGGAAGTGAGCCTCTCAAAGCTGTGGAACGCTGGGCCTTCTCTTGATCCAGCTGCAATTGTTGAAGCTTCTTTGGCTCCTTTGTTGGCTAATGAGAAAGAAGTGGGCCTACTGAAAAGGGCCTCTAAGAGCCAAAAGGTAGCTGGGAAAAGGATTCAAGATCTAAAAAGGGGTGTTCCCCTACAAAGGAAAAAGGTGTCTTTTGGCATTGTTGAGAATCTGGAAAGGAGGAAAGTGAGTGTTGAAGTGAGAGCCTTAGACTTAAGTGAAGCATCGTGTAATGAAGGGAAGAGAGGTAAAGTTGCTCGCTTCAAAGACTCAACTCATGAAGTTGGTGAGTCTTCGGGGGCGAAATCTGTTAAACTACCGAGGACTTTCTTGCCTCCAAAGAAGAAGACGAGGGGTCGAGCCCAATCAAGAGGGGTGAGGAAGAGGAAGTCTCCTCAACAGGGTGGAAGTGTTGGAAGGTCTAATTCGGCAATTAGTAATTCAATTTCTGACTCTAATATTCGAAGTTGTTGCAGACTGCACTATAGATCTGATGAAGAGGTCCCCCGTAGACTATGGGAGATCGGGAAACGAATGGGAGTTTCTTTCCAAGGAGGTGAGGAGGTTGTGGTTAAGCTGATTAAGGATTTGGAAGTGAGAGATGGGAATGTGGCAAGTGCAGCTAGGCCTGACTCTGCTGTGTCTGGGAGTGAACAAGGTTCCCAATGATTTGTACATCTCTAAATATCTGTGGGTTAGGGGGGAGAGTTAAGCGTAAGAAGGTTGCTGAGTTAGTTTCGAGGTGTAAGGTCGACTTTTTGGCTGTGCAGGAGACCAAGCGGGAGGATTTGTCTGCTAAAACATGCTCCCTCTATTGGGGAGGGGATGATCTGGACTGGGAGTTTGTCCCATCTTGTGGTAGAGCGGGGGGTGTCCTTAGTGCTTGGAGGAGGTCGAAATTTGAGAAGCTGAAGTCGTTTTCTGGACCTGGGTTCATTATTATTCAAGGAGTGTGGCTTGGCTCTGTTCCATGTGTGGTAGGTAATATTTACTCTCCTTGCTCCTTTGAGGATAGAATTGTGCAGTGGCAAGAGATTCTTCTCATAAAGAATCAGCTGGGTACTGGTTTGTGGTTGCTTCTAGGTGATTTTAACTCTGTTTGTGACCAGAGTGAAAGAAAAGGAGTTGGAAGACACCGTTATGACAGGGAAATCAGTTTGTTCAACGAGTGGATCTGTGACATGGACTTGATTGACCTGCCTCTAGTCGGAAGGAAGTATACTTGGTACAAACCTAACGGTACTGCAACGAGTAGAATTGATAGGGCGTTGGCGTCTGCTGGTTGGGTATCCAAGTGGCCATCAGTCTCCCTTTGGGCCTTAAAGAGAGAGGTGTCTGACCACCGCCCCATTCTTGTGAAGTACTCTTCTGCTGCTTTAGGTCCCAAGCCTTTCCGGTTGAATAATTGTTGGCTTCAGGAGAAAGGGTTCCAAGACTTAATTGTGAAGCAGTGGAACGAATTGGATTTCAGTGGATGGGGGGCTTATGTGATTAAGGAAAAGTTGAAAGCGTTGAAAAAGGAGATTAGAGTTTGGAACAAAGAGGAATTTGGGATTGTGGAGAACAAGATTTCCTTGATTACTAATGAGATTGAGTGCCTTGACATCCAGAATGAGGTCTCTAACCTTGACAGTCAGCAGATCTCTAGAAGGAAGGATTTGTTTGGCGAATTCTGGAAGTATGCTAGCTTCAATGAAAGTCTGTTGGCGCAAAAGGCTAGACTCAAGTGGCTTCGCCAAGGTGATGTTAACTCTAGTTTCTTTCATTCTGTCATTAATTCCCGTAGGCTGCATAATCAAATTCTTGGTCTTAATTTTGATGGGGAATGGGTTGAGGAGGAGGCGGTTATTGGTGAAAAAATTAGAAGTTTTTTTGAGAAGTCATTCTGTGAAACGCTGCAAGATAGACCCCTTCTTGAGGGGTTAAGTTTTAAATCAATCAGTGCTGTAGATCGGGGTGTTTTGGTGAGGCCATTCGATGAAAGTGAAATTAAGGCTGTGGTGTGGATGTGTGGCAGCGACAAGAGCCCGGGACCAGATGGGTTTAACTTTGGTTTTTTCAAACAATTCTGGGAGGTGCTTAAGGGTGATATCTGTAGATTTGTTAAGGAATTCCATCTGAATGCTAAACTACCTAGGGGTCTCAATTCGTCTTTTGTGACTCTAATCCCTAAGGTTGCAAGCCCTGAAGTGATTCGTGAGTATAGGCCTATCTCCCTCATAGGGTCCCTTTACAAAATAATCTCGAAACTCCTTGCGGAGAGGTTGAAACAGGTTCTTCCGGGCTTGATCTCTGAGTCTCAATCAGCGTTTCTGAAGCACCGGAATATTTTGGATGCGGTGGTTGTCCTTAATGAAGTTGTGCATAGTGTTCAGCGAGATAATGTTGGTTGCCTTCTTTTCAAAGTGGACTTCGAAAGAGCTTACGACTCAGTAAGTTGGGGGTTTCTTGATTATATGCTAATGCGCTTTGGTTTTTGTGTAACCTGGAGGAACTGGATTCGGGCATGTCTATCTTCCGCGATGATATCAGTCTTGGTGAATGGGTGCCCGACGAAAGAATTTTCTATGTCCAAAGGAATTCGTCAGGGTGATCCGATGGCTCCTTTTCTCTTCCTTTTGGTGGTGGAAGGTCTCAGTGGGATGGTCAGTAGAGCCGTTAGAGAGGGGCTGCTTGAAGCGATCATGGTGGGCTCTGAAGCGATTCCGGTTTCTCATCTGCAGTACGCGGATGATACTGTTTTAGTTTGCAAGCCTACAATCAGTAATGTATGGACCATCAAAATCATGATGAGGTGTTTCGAGTTGGTTTCCGGGTTGAAAGTTAACTTTAAGAAGAGCTGTTTGCTTAGTGTCAATGTAGATGATTTCTTCGTTGAGTCTGCTGCTCAGTTCCTGCAGTGTCTGGTTGGAACTTGGCCTTTTTCCTATCTTGGTGTCCCGGTGGGAATTGATCCCAGGAGATCCTCTAATTGGATTGGTGTTATTCAATCCTTTCAGAATAGGCTGTCGGGTTGGAAGAGTCGTCATATCTCTTTCGGGGGGTAAGGTTGTATTGCTGAATTCTGTCCTCACAAGTCTCCCTCTGTACTTGTTCTCTATTTATAAAGCTCCAAAGAAAGTGCTTGACCAGTTAAAGAGAATCCAACGGTTGTTTCTTTGGGGGAAAGGTATTGACAAAAGAGGGGTCCACTGGGTCAAGTGGAGTTCTGTCTGTACTCCTAAGAAGAAGGGAGGGCTTGGGGTGAAGGATTTGTGTATTTTCAATCGAGCTCTCTTAGCAAGGTGGAGATGGAGACTGCTTGTGGAGCCAGATTCTTTATGGGCGAGAATTGTTCGGTCCAAATATGCCTCCCACCCCTCCTGGCCTCTCAATTCGGGTGGTGTTTCTAGGACTGGTCCTGAGTCAAAGTGGTGGAAAGGGGTGATGGCCTCGGGCTTGGCTGTGGCATCTGATTGGTTCGCGGATGGTGTTGTGAAAACTGTTGGTGAGGGGACTAGTGTTAAGTTTTGGCATGATAAGTGGTGCGGGGAGCAGTGCCTTAAAATTTCCTTCCCTCGGCTCTTTCTGATTACTGCTAATGCAGAAGGAACGGTTGCTGATGTTGGATGTGTCGTTGACAGGTGTTGGGTCTGGAATCTGTAGTGGAGACGCCCTCTGTTTACCTGAGAGGAGGAGTTGGTTTGCGACCTGATGCGGTTACTCCAAGCGGTCCCGGTTTCAGCAGGTTCAGTTGATGGCTGGCGGTGGCTGCGCGAGAAAGATGGGTGTTTCTCTGTCCGCTCTGCGTACAGGGACCTGGCGGATCATGATATGCTCCCGGTGGAGGTTTGCTTTGAGAAGGTGTGGAATAGCTTTATTCCTGGAAAGATCTCTGGTTTGGTGTGGAAAATCCTTTTAGGCAAGCTCCCAACAAAATCCAACCTGCAGTCAAGGAACATACTGCCTGCTAATGCCTCTGCCCTGTGTCCTTTCTGCGGCATTTGTGTAGAATAAGTGGATCATGTGTTTTTGAGCTGTGTGTTTTCTCAGAGAATCTGGCAGGGTTGTTATAGATGGGTGGGTATGGCGGTGGTCCTGCCTAATTCATGTAAGGAGCATTTCTTGCAACACTGCTCCCTGTGGAAGCATAAGAAATGTGGCAAAGCTTGGAGGTTGATCTGGTGCATTGTTGTCTGGTCTCTGTGGCTGCTCCGGAATGAATTGGTCTTCTCCGATGCGCATTGTGACTATATACAGCTTATGGACTTGATTCAAGTTAGATCTTGGAGATGGTTCTCGGCAAAAGTGGTTCATTGTAACTTTGGTTTTGCACAATGGTGCATTGATCCTGTCATGTGTATCACTAGTGCTTTAGCCTGATTTTTTGTGCTTGCTTTAGTCCATCTGTGTATATTGTTGAGCACCCTTTGTGCTCCTTTCAATGCATTTTGCTTATCAAAAAAAAAAAGGTAGTACTTAGGGAACCGGGTGGGCAACCAAAAAAAAAAAGTAGAAAGTTTGTCACTGGACATGTAAGTTTGAAGTACTTAGTTTAATAAAGGCTTATTTATATTACATCCGTCCCTATATATAAGACTCTTATGATATATATTTTACATCTTTTAAGAAAATTGATTAATTTAGTTAATGGTATTGAAAATGTGAATATTTGATATGTATTTTCAAAACCACCCCTATTAATAGAATTGAAAATCTAAAAAGTGTTAAGTAAACAGGGTATTGGTGAAAAGAAGTAATTAATTGTCATTGAAAATTGGTATAAGATCTTATAAATAGGAAAAAAATTTCAAAAAGTCTTATAACTAGGGACAGATGGAGTATCTTTGGTTCCTAGCCCTAAAAGTTTTGTATGCTTTGGTTTTAGCCCCTAAAAATTATTTCGACCGAGACCACTTCTTAAATTTTCAAATGTTTTAGTTTTGGTTTTGTCGTTAATAAAAATAATGTGGTTAGCGGACCACCACAACACATCAGCCGTCACTAGGTGGTGATATGCGATGGTGCCAAATAGGTGATATGACGTGGACAATACATGTTCGTGGACTAAAAATGGTCTCATACGTAAAATGGTCTCATACTCAAAATTTTGCATACATGAGCATGAATTCATGTCACATCATCTATTTAGTGTCACCTCACCATGTGGTTATTGATGTTTTGTTTCGTTAGACATATCAGCATATAACATATTTTTTTTTCTAACAATGAGGAGCAAAACAAAATGTTTGAAAAATTAAGGACGGGTCCGATGAAAATAATTTTTAGGGACTAAGACCAAAATACGCAGAACTTTAGGAACGAAAAACATATATAAATAAGTCGTTTAATAAATATATCATTTTCAAGAAAAAAAAGTTTGTATTAATAAAATCCTAACCAATTTTCTTAAATACACCCATTAACATTCCAAATTAGAGAATATTTGCATTGAGATCTTTGTAGCTATATCTAGCTCGAATTCAGATTAATTAATCACACAGAGCACCTATGCGATATTTGAATATTTGGACAATTCATAAATGGATTTTGCAGGATATTGCTCATAGGACAATGTTTAAGAAACATATACTCCCTCCGGTCCTTATTATAGGACATATTCTAGAAGGTTTCTTTGGTCCTAATTATAAGACGTTTTATATTTCTATGCATCATGATTGCTTTTTCTCTTTTTTGCCCTTATTAAATGTTTTGACTATGATGTGTTTTTTGTTGTTCATTAATGAGTGTGAATTTTCCAAGAAAAGTTGAGAGGATATATTGTAATGTTACAATATATTCTCATATAATTAATGAAACTAACAAACTTCCTTGGTCCGTGTGATATGGTTAAGTATGTCTTATAAATGGGACCGGAGGGAGTATATGCTAAGCCAATCTTTGAAAACTACAAATTTGACTAGCTAGTAGCTATGATATTCTTTATGATAAAAAGCATAGCTAAATTAATTTGTACTCATCTTTCGAAGACTTTAATTTCTAGATTTGTGAGGGGATGAGTTGAAGCAAAATTGTGAAAAAAAAAATCAATAAAAAAGAGGAAAATATGGAGCTCACAGCACAGGCACATAAGACAAATAAGAAAATACAGTTAGGTCAAGGCTGGGTCTAAGATGGCATATTGGAATGCATGCATGCCCGAATATAAAGCAGCTCTCCTAAATTAAACGGTAAACGTAAAACGTGAGGTACAAGCTAACTAAGGGAAAGGACGTGGCATTGAAGTAAGGGTTCTCTTCTCCGATCCTTACTTCTTGCCCTTCCATTTCCCTTTCCTTTCAACCAATTATCCTCATTGTTGTTTCGTTCTTCATCCTAGCTAGCTAGCTAGCTAGCACCGGCCGCCGTGATTGGCAGCTGAGCTGTCGTTGAGCGGTGGTGGCTGCTAGATAGTGTCCTGCATGCATGCTTGCGTGCGTGTGTTCATGTTATTATTAAAGTTGATATCGTCATAGAAGAATATCATATCATATATTTATCATTTATCATGTCTCTCCCGCAATCATCATACGCCACAATGGTGGCTGTTGACAAAGACAAGAACAGTGCTTATGCATTCCGTTGGGCTATTAATCATCTTGACAACCCTCTCGTTATTGCTGTCCATGTCAAGCACAAAAATCTTCCTAATCGTAGGTACCCTCTTCTCTTTCTAATTTCATCTTTACCTATAGATATATAGAGTGTAGCATTGCCATTAAGGAAGCATATATAAAAGAAGCACAAAATGTTAGGAGTGTTTAAAAGGGATACGTGTCTTACACGGGACACAATGTGTATTTGATATGACACAGGGGCAAATATGAAGTGTTTGTGGTTAATTCCTTAATTGTTGTGCTTATGATTTTGATTTTTATTCTCTTTTATTTTGTTAATTCATGCAGAAGGCACCAATGTTTATCCACCTGATGACACGGATATGGAAAATATTTTCAGTCCCCTACGTAAATTGTGCAATCGTAAAGCTGTATGTGATTGATTCCTGATTCCGATTTTCATTGAAATCTTATACATTTCGGGATTCAATTATATGTTACACAGATGATGGTGCAAAAGTAGGATATATTTTCTTATATAGTAGTAATATGGTATTTGGAACTTGTACTTATCATATTGAGTTGACGAATTCATCAGGTTCAGTTGAAAGAAGCCGTAATCGACAATAGTGATGTTGTTAAGGGACTTCGGGAATATGCACACAGGAATACAATACATAGTATTGTCATTGGTGCAGCCAAGAGCCCTTTGTCAAGGTCACTTTCTCCTTAGAAATTATTGTATGGTTCTAATCTAAATAATAATGATTCAAAATTACATGACTTTATTTAAAATCAATGATTTCGATGTTATCCTTTCTACCTTTGTCTTGTATTCCATATGCATATGTCTGTATATTATTGATATGTAGTATAAATATAATGAACTAATGTTCCTCAACTGCGTGACAGTCTCAAAAAATTGAAAGGCGAAGAGGATGTACCGACAGCGATGCTCAAAACAGCCCCAGATTATAGTTGTGTGTATGTAATTTCCAAATGGAAGATTGTGCAAACTCGATCAGCGATACGCCCAATGACAAACACGCCTGTACCACCAAAACAACCATTTATCATGCCAAGCCCTCATAATGAATCAGAACATGGAACAAGGTAACAATGAATGAAAGTTTTTATTAGCTAGCAACTTCTGAAATAGGCATCCATGCCTCCTATTGAGTTTGACAAATGGAAATTAGTCCAACTTGTTACTTGTTTTTACTATGAATTATGTTTTATGTACAACTTTGTATTTTGGGATGTTTTTTTGGAGATACATGTAAACATATTAAAAGCAAGTGAGGGATAGAGATAAACATTGTTTGTTTAGAGAAAGTTGTCAAAGGTTGATGGCCAAATAAGGAAAGTCTTTTGATATTTTGGTTTGGCTGAAAACAGGACACAGCCACATAAAAGAAGGTCCAGCGACGAAGGATCAGACGTTACAATGGTTTCTGAAAAGAACAGTATTCAAGGAACTAGAAGACCAAAGAGTGCTGGAAGTAATAACTCAATAGAACAAATTGATCTACCAGCTCGTCCGCGACACATGTCAATGGATGAAAAAGACAATGGAAAGCTTATTTCAATGGATTTAACTGTAAATGATAGTGATTTATCAGATTCCCAGGGAAAATCACCAAAATCCCAACCCCAAGTAAGTCCAAACAACCAAAGCTTTCTAATGTCTGTTGTATAAGGTGTAATGCAACTTGAATTGTCTTTCGTGTGTAGAATAGGAACTATTCTATGACCGAATGAAGACGGTGAAATCAGATAATTAAGGATCTAACTATTGAGTCTTTAATTCATTTTAGAGAGAACTTGAAGCTGAGATGAAAAGACTGAGGCTTGAACTGAAGCAAACTATGGAAATGTACAGCAAAGCTTGTAAACAAGCAATCTCAGCCAAAAATCAGGTGATGGTCATCATGTAATACAGAAAAAAAAAATGTCGCTGGCAAATATAACCTTTAACTTGACACTAATTATATGATATTTGAACAACAATGGACAAACACTAGTTAATAGTATAAAAAGTTATAATATAGTTTCATCATTAATCATGAAGTGTCATAGTTAGATGAAATCAATGAGGATGAGGTTGCTTGAATTTCGTTATGCATTTCACTTACTAGGGTGTAAAATGAAAATCAAGAAATGACTAAAGAATGTGTGATTGGTTGGCATGCAGGCTGAACAGATTCGGCTATGGAAAGTGAAAGAGGAAAATAAGGTTGAGGAAGTAAGGTTGTCACAAGAAGCAGCACTGGCATTGGCAGCACAAGAGAAGGCTAAGGCCTTAGCTGCATGGCAAGAAGCTGAGGAATCAAGGAAGAGGGCTGAATTGGAAGCTCAGAAAAGAAGAGAGGCAGAGCTGAAGGCAAAGAAAGAGGCAGAAGAGAAGGATCGTGCCTTAGATGCATTGGCTCGAAAAGATACTCGATATAGAAAATACACCATACAAGAAATTGAAATAGCTACTGAACAGTTTGCTGAATCAAAGAAAATAGGTGAAGGTGGATATGGACCTGTGTATAAAGGCAAACTTGATCACACCGCCGTTGCAATCAAAATTTTAAGCCCTGATGCTTCTCAGGGCAGAAAGCAGTTCAACCAAGAGGTAACAATATATATGCAGACTGCTGTATTTTTTTTGCGTTTTTATTGTTAGACCAATCATATAGTTGGATATCAAAGATAAAATTTAGGTGTTGTTCATCAGCAACTTGTACCACTTTTCAATTAGAAGGTTAAAAACATATCAATAAAAACATTAAGATAAATAACAAACAAATGTTATAAATGTATTTTTATTAGAAAAGAACCCCATATAGCCCATAAAACAGCACCTAAATTTTGTTCAATTATTAATCAATAATGTAACTGGCCTAGTAAACCTAACTAGGATGCTCTATGCAAGAAATTCTTTTTTCTTTTTTCTTTACTTGGTTAAGATGGTTATGAAGCCTCTGACTTTTTCTTGCTTACATGCATAGGTTGAAATACTATGCCGCATTAGACATCCTAATATGGTCCTCCTCCTTGGGGCATGTCCTGAGTATGGGTGCTTGGTGTATGAACACATGGAAAATGGTAGCTTAGATGATAGATTGTTTCGGCGAAATAATAGCCCGCCCATTCCATGGAGGTTAAGGTTCCAAATAGCTGCTGAGATTGCAACTGCACTCCTTTTCCTTCACCAGACAAAGCCAGAGCCCCTTGTGCACAGAGACCTTAAGCCAGCAAACATTCTTTTGGACAAAAACTATGTCAGTAAAATCGGTGATGTTGGTCTCGCACGATTAGTCCCCCCTTCTGTGCTCAATGCAGTCACACAATATTACATGACTTCAGCTGCTGGAACCTTTTGCTACATTGATCCCGAGTATCAAAAATCAGGAATGTTAACAAAAAAATCAGATATATATTCACTTGGGATATTGCTGTTGCAAATAATCACAGCCAAGCCTGCTATGGGACTTTCTCACCAAGTCATGAGGGCAATCGAAAAGGGCAAGTTTTCCGAGATACTTGACCCCATGGTCCCTGATTGGCCTGTTGAAGAGGCTCTAAAACTTGCTAATGTAGCATTGAAGTGTGCTGAGCTCAGCAAGAAGGACAGGCCAGATCTTGCAACAGTTGTGTTGCCAACACTTTGTCAGTTAAGAGAGTTTGGAAATGCTTCACAGAATAAACAAGTTATTGGTGGTGTTTATCGAATTAATAGCCATGTTGCTCGCACTCCTGCAAATACACGTTCAAAGGCTTTAAGTAGAAGCTAGGTACACGCGTACTGACTTAGCTTGCTCATCATATAGAAAATATACTTGATACAATCCAAATTAGTATATTATATACATAATTTTTTCATGAGAAACTTGCTTTGTTCATTAATCCTGAACATGTGCACCACACACAATAAAGAAAAACCTTATATTAAAGCCAATCTCAGGCCATTTTTGTGTACTATTTTTAGAATAGTCGTTGAAACAAAATGATTTCTATTACTTTAATGGAGACTTCAAGCTCAATGCTTAGTGCTGTATTTTTAATGCAACCTAGATACATGCCTGACTTTTCATATAATAGAGAAAGTAACTCTTAATTAATGTTTGGATTAGTAAATAACCACTTTAAATTTTTGTAATAAAGAATTCAGTTTTAATGTGTAAGCTGTAAATGTCTGTTTTGCTTTAGAAATTTGTTATTGACATGATTTTGACTGCCTAGGAGGAAATCTCTAAGGATGGTGTTGGGGAATTCAGACCTGCCTCAAGAAAGGAATATTGCTGCAGTTAAAGATGGAAGATGACAGGTTCAAAGAAACAAGATTCAAAAATGAAATCCAAGAAGTGAAAAGGACTAATATTATTATTAAAATTGCACGAGTTGGCAAGTGAAGCAGGTGTGCGTATGTTGTCTATAGTGCTCAAGTGTTGTCATAGTGCCATATACCTTCCATTTCACTCAACTATGCAATAATTTGCTGAACTTCAAATGAAAAAGAAGGCTCATATTTCCTGCTAGCAAAGCAAAGAATAACCAGGTCAGCATAAAGTGTAATATACTGTGAGAGAATAATTATACTCGATCCGTTACTTATTATCTGTCATTTTTTGGAAGAAAAAAATTTTGTTTTTTTTATTTGTCCTATTTAGAATTTCAAGAGTGTAATAAATTTTATTTTTCCATATTTACCCTTATTTTAGAAGATATTGATTTATGTAAATCGTGGAGAAAAAGTAACCATTACACCAAGAAAAAAAAATTATATATATATATACATGTTTGAGAAAAACATAATTAATTTTTTGAAAATCAAAATAATCATTAAATTTCTTAAAATTTTTGTTTTTAATAAGACAGATAAATAGGAACAGATGAAGTATAAAGAAAGATGGATTACCGTTGAAGGTAGGCATAAGAAAAAGTGAGAGATTGTTAAAGAAGCTAGCTCCCATTACCATGAAATGAAAAGGTGTAAAATTGTCCAAACTTCAATGATATAATGAAATTTGATTTATGAGCCCTCATATACTTTGGTTACTTTCCTGTGTTTATGACTTAAGAGTCCCCTTATTTGTTGATTATTGGATTTACCATTTTATTATCCCTCAATCAACCTGAATTTAGCTGTGAATCCTGTGAAGATTAAGTGATCAAGAATTACAAATAGGTACTGAAATCCAAGTTATGATAATAAAGTCAATGGTTGGGTAAATGAATTCTAAGAACAACACACATGACAAGCATTTAACTTTCATCTACAACTAATACTTACAATAGTACTCTCTCCCTCCTTAAATATAATACCATTTTGACAATTTTAGTTTGTTCCTATTTATAAGACTCTTTACCAATTTTCAATGATCATTAATTACTTTTTTTCCACAAACACCCCTATTTATTTACCACTTTTTACATTCTCAATAATATTAATAAGAGTAATTTTGAAAATACATATCAAAAATTCTCATTTTCAATACAATTAACTAAATTATTTCAATTTCTTAATGTTCTATATTTAGGGACGGAGGAGAGAGTATAAGTTATTCAATTGTATAATACTAGTAAGTTTTCCCGTGCATCGCACAGATCGTTTAATATAAGATATTATTATTGTGTGAAAAATTGCAATTGACAAAATATGAGTAAAATATATTGAATTTGTAATGTATAATGTTAAATTACTACTTAGTTGTTAAATTATGTATAGCCAATGTGTAGTTTATGTTTTATATCATGTAAATAAATTAAATTTTTTTAATTGTACAAAAATAAACTTTATAATTATAGAAGACACCAATTTTGAGTTTTATATGTAGTTTATATTAAAGAGCTCTTCCAATTAATATTTATGTCATGTTGACAGATTGAGTGAGGAGTTAAAATTTTGGAGCAAGAGCTTTTATTTGATAAGATTTCTCGCTTGTTGAGTACTGAATAGTAAATTCTCCAAACAAAACACGATTCACATGATAATGTATTTAAATTTTCAAACTGAACAATGCTAAATAGTCACCAAAAAATAATAATAAATATTGTCCAATATAACAACCTTTTAAAGCAAAATTTAAAACCTAAAATTGACAGTTCTGCCTTCAAGATATTGCTTCTATATATACATTTTTCCAACATTAAATCAACTTAAAAACTTGTCATAGTAAATGGAATGAATAATAGAGAGGAATTATAGTTATTATTAGTAAGTATAATTATAATATTGCCTCTAGTACCATTGCCCGTACGATGCACGGACCTGTAAATTTTGGTTTTTATTGATTGAAGGGTGGAAATATTTTATGCGAAAATTTAAATTTGGACATTTAATTTGCAAAGTTAGTATTGAGTGAAAAAATCCAAGTGAGAAAAGATTGAGTAAGTTAACTTGAATATGTATAAAATTAGTTATTAAATAATATAGAGTAGCAGTAAAAAAAATTTATAGTTACTAAACTATGGGAAAAAAATGGTAAATTTTTGTTGGTGTTATATTATATGTAACATATATGATTATATTTGGGATCCCTATTGTATAGTGTTGATTATGGTTTTTTTTTTTAATTTGTGGTTGGGCTTGTTCAAAGCCTAATAGGTTTTTTGGTTTGTTTTAAAGTTTGTTTCTTAGTGTTTAATCAGCATAATTCTTGTTCTTGGAGATTATAAAAGAAATGTAACAACGAATCCCAAATAGAGCCAACTTTGTGACATTCTTTTTAGAATGATTTCAATACATGAATATGAACACTTTATTAACATAGTGGGTTATGGCTGATGATGTGAATGAAAAAAAATAAAAAATATCCAAATCGTATCTTTGAGGAAAGGACAAAGGGGGTTGATATGATGACGATCGGTGGATTTTGAATTGAAGAAGTGATCTAAAGTACAACTTGGGTGGATTGATTAACATGAGTGGAATGAATGAGTAAAAGAGAGAAAAGAAGTATCGTGCCATGCTTTTGGTAAGAGAGAAACATGATTCAGTGTTTTGGGAAGAGGAAGAGGCGATGAAAAAAGAAAATGAAAATTGTGAATATCATGGACACTTGAGATTTAATTTTAAAAACACCTCGGTTGAAATTAACAATTAGGTACTCTTCATTAATCACATGTTTAGGAGGGAAAAACCATCATTAGGAAGGAAAAGGCAACATCAAAGGAGGGAAATTTTTTTGCCCTCATACTTTTCCTATTTTAATATATGTTGATATGTTGATAATACATGTTGATAACTAGATTTTTAAAAGAGTGACTATAAAGGAAGTACTACTATTTAATTAAGTGATCAAGTCACGTAGAGTAATCAAGTAAAACGATTTTTACAGTAACCAGACAATATTTTTGAGGAAAGCACTCCCTTCATAAAGGCCTAAAGGGGAGCATATAAGATTCTGAAATGAAGCTTTAAAATGAAAAAACCACATACACAATAACACACCATAGGAAGCAGTCACCTATTTCTCATTTTCATTATTTCTATAAGCCTATAAAGTCCTTGAGCCAAAGTTGCAGTACCTTCTGACTCACAATGTATATTCAGTAGGTTATGAGCATAACTTCTAGTTTTCTCCCAGTTTCTTCCACTTAAATTCAAATGGATCAGTGCCTGAGCTTGAGATTCATCAAACAAGGTTTGTTTCCTTGGATCTTAAAAGTTTGGTTCATGTGGTTGCCTATGTTTGCCACAGTAACATTGGAGGACAAAGTTGAAGCACCTTCTAGCGGTGAAATATTTTGCATCAGTGACTGTGGCACATGTCCACTAATATGTTCACCACCTCCTCCACCATCACCTTCATCAGCACCACCACATTCTCCACCACCCCCACCACCAAAATCACGATCACAATCACAACCTACACCTTCATCAAATTCTGCTCCTCCACCACCGTCCAAGTCCTACAACACTCCTCCTCCTCCTTCTTCTTCTGGTTCATCACAGCCACATCCTACAGTGATATCAGGGCCAAATGACTATTACTCTCATCCCTATTACTATTTTTATGCCTCAAGTAGTGCTTCTTATATTTCCATTCAAGCACCCTTTTTCTTCTTGTTATTGTTCCTAATAGGGTATCCTATTGTGAATAACTAACATGTAGAAAATTAAAGCTGAAATATTTTGTTTGACAAAATGCAGGGCCTCATCTATGTAATTAGCATAGGATGTCAGTAAATCTATTATCTGTCCTTAGTGATTTGTTTGCAAATTCAGGTTTAGTATTATTGGTTCGATGGTTTTTTCTTTGTTCTAATAATTTTGTCAAGAAATAATCAAATGATCCTCTGTAATGTTTGTTTAGTAGGGTAGTGCATATGTTGGCATGGTTTTAAAGTTTAAACTACTGTGTGGTTGTGATTGCAATGATGATGTAAGGAACCAAATACACCCAAGGTATCAATCTATTCCTCACTTTAAAACCAGCTTTCAAGGTCAAAGAGACCAAGTTTGACTAAGCAGGAACCTAACCTAACATCGAGTGGGACCATATCACCTCATCATCAACTAATTTTTTATTTTTTATAAGCAAAATTTCATTGAGGGGCACTATAGACGCACATCCCACGTACAAATGGGTTAAGGTCTGCAATTAGCGGACTTCTTAGCAGCAACCAGAATATAGTTAATGGAATAATTACACCATTAAGCAAAGGTAATACAATGACTAAAAGAATGAGTCTAGAACCTTCACGTTCTTACCTAGGTTAAATTCAAAGCCTGAATATAATCTATTGGGGATCCCGAAAAAATAACATTATTGTTTAATAACCATATTGACCACATAACAGCAAACCAAATCACCCTCCATAATTTATCACATTTTTTGTGGATGAATATGAATTGACGTTGTGGTTCATGAGATGATCAATATCATTATTGTGAAAAACAACATTAACCCCCACCCACTTATAACATTCCACCCAAATATTATATAACTAAAGAAACAATTGAACATCATGGTGTGAGCAGAGAGCACAAGATGTACTAGAGTCATGAGGAATTATCCCCCTTTTGCGTAGAGCCTCCTGGTTGGGAGTTTTCTTTTTAGAACCTCATTATCAACTAATTTTAAATAGATATACGGAGCATATTAACTTTATATATATATATATATATATATATATATATATATATATATATATATATATTTGAAATTTTTTTTAAATATGATGTTAGGGGGTCGATTCCTACAACGGGTATGAAAAAGGCGGCTTTGTAGATAGAGTCAAAACTCACTTCGGTCATCTCTACGCATCATAGAGGATTAATCTTCGACTATCGACCAAAGAATACCCTTTGTGCATAAAAAAATCTTAAAAAATTTTAAGTAAATAAAAAAATTTGTAAGAAAAATAATAACGAAATATCATTAAAAATCGAAATAAGATTATGTAAATAAGATAAAAAAAACAGTGGGCATAAGGAACCATCACAGATCAACTCAGGCGTCAACCAAGCAGCCAAATTTTCTCATAAAGTAGTGTTATATGTAATTTCTGGATGTGCATATGTTTGTCTTATATGCAAGCCAGATATATATCTAGATGTCAAGCCATTTATCATGTAGAAATATTATCTACTATAGCCACTTTTGAAAGTCGTAGCTACAACCTTCAAAATTGCCTTAGCTTCCTGGTAGAAGAGACCAAATTTAGCTTCTTCCAAATTGAAGAAACAACTATTTCAAACATACTTTTGAGACAAGAATAGTCGTGTTGCTATAATGAGACTTTTAGTACCAAGATCGATGGTGGCATGGAACCCCATCATTGTTACTCCCAATGAATTGAAGCAGCGCTTTGAAGGATCGATATGGTCACACACTCTAGCAGCATTAAGTCAAATATTCTGCATAACGTATGTAGGAATTTCAGCCAACACTGTATTAGCAAGCATTAGATTCCTAACTTTTTTTTCCCCTACCCGGTTCCCTAGGTATTACCTAAGTACATGCGGATCTGACCTCGATCGCGTGTCTAGTTATGACAGGTGAGTCTCTCAACATGGATTTTCTGTATCACAAGGAATCGAATTCGATATCTTATTAACAAGGGGAAATTATTAGATGGTAAGAAATTTATGATTTTGAATCCGAGAGCATTAATTATAAATCACTTAAACTTTTCCATAACAATAATGAAAAAGCCAAGATATTTACCCACAACAATGTTGGAGTATTGACTCAATCCAAACTTTCCTACTTCAAATTCCCAACAAACTGGAGTTATCTCTTTATTTTTTTTATTTAATTTAATTTTACATACAAATCCATTCACGAATAGATATGCTTCGATTGGAACTGGAAGTTCCAAAACAGGCGACTGGTATACCACCATAATGAAACTGCCTTTTTCTTTTTTTTGATTCGGATAGGATTTATGTTGGCTTCGTCGGGGGGGCTCGCGTTATTTCTTACATCAGCTCCAAAAGGATAAGTTGTGTTGGAATTGAGAAAGTTCCATGGAATTCATATTTGCATTAATCAAATAAAAGGAGTCTTCAACCCTCTCAATCAATAGAGGCTAGATCAGACTAAGGAGATGGAGGGTTGAGTACGAGAGCGAAAGCGGAGATATAGGCTAGCTAAATGCCCAGTGAGAAGACTTACATGAGTCAGGAGAAATCCGAATGACTAGTGGCTATAACTCATTAAGAAATCTTAACCTTTTTTGCTTAGCCTTTCCTCTTTCTACCGTTACGAGATGCAGTATCCTCATACGTCTTTGCACGGTTTTCGACCGGGAGGGAAAAAGGTTTCCTCGTTGCATCTTTACACACAACATTGATTCTGTCCCTTACCTTACCTTTATCGCCCGTCGGGCGTCAAGGTTCACATTATATCCCCTTATCTATCGTCTTTTTGCCCCACCAAAAAAAAGACGCACGAGAACCCAACGCCAATTGTGGATCTGTTAGTGGACAGAGCTTATGGGCAATAAATTCTGTCATTCATGGACGGTAGGGTATAACCTTCTTTTCATCTCCAAAGATGACGGGGCAAAAAACAGCGTTCCGTTGTCCGGGTGCTGTTGGACGGACTATTATGCTGGCAGGTGATGCCCTTCGGTCTGAATCACGCTATAGTTACCTACCAGCGAGCAATGAACCTCATCTTCCATTACTTTATTGTCAACATCGTAGAGGTAGTGTATATTGACAATGTAGTTGTGAAGTCTTTCCTTGTTTAGGGTTTTTTGTCTGATCTCAAGACAGTGTTTAAGCGCGAGAACACGGCTTGAAGACGAACCCGTAAAAATATGCATTTGGCGTAACAGCAGGAAACTTCCAAAAGTTCTTAGTGCACAATAGAGGGGTTGAAATTAACAAGAAGAAATCGGGTCAGAAGTTGAAGAATGCCTCTCACACATATGGACATCAAAAAATATAAGTTCTTCTCTTTTTTCTATAAACAAGTGAGTATTATTAACAAAAAAAAAATATTATAACAAAAAAATTAAGTATTAAATATTTGAGATGAATTCGGAACCATTCATCCTAAATCACCTAATACTTTTTCCATAATAATGAAAAAGCCAAGATATTTACCCAATGAGCAGAGATATAGATGGAAAAAAGAGTGATCGGGAGATATGGGTGAGAGGAAGCTCACGAAAGTGAGACACGCGCACACACACCAAGTAGTTATTCAAAAATTGATGGAAACTTGAAGGAAGTATTCTCTGATGATGATCGATTATATACACGAGGGTGGATATATAGATCACGTAATCTGTGGCCTAACATGACAAAATTAACTTCGGAGTCACACCCTTGAATAGGAAAAATTATTAGTTAATCCTGAATCATGGTAGACTCATTTCAACCGTTCATCATGTTAAAAAAATTTAAAAATAAATAATAAATCACGGTGATTGTCCTGGACCATGAAATCCCATACCACCTAATAATTTCTCAATGAATAGCTACTAGTTTCGCTTCTCCATCAATTGTTACCACCCACGATTGATTTCTCGCTCATCATTTAGATTATTATATATGGCATGAATCATGTTTTTTCATGAAGGTCATAGAGTCTAATGAATTGAATAGACCCTTCACGCACTTGCAGAACTCTGCGTCAAGAACCTTTCCCTCTCCCTGCAGTAAATAAGTGTAAAAAGCTTGCATACCGGGTACGTACTCGTAACCGGTATGCTTTTGGTACGTATCGGGTGTGTACCCAAACAAAAAAAATGGGTACTTGAATGATTACGTTTGGGTAATTGAATGAGTACGTATCCACCTGACGTATCCATCATGCGATATGACTGAACATAATTTTTTTCCTCAAACGATGTGTTTTGTTCACAAGGATAAGGGAAAACCATCTTTATTCAATATTTTTCAATTATTTTCTCATCCTCTTTCATTTTAACCCGAAAAAACACTCTCAAGTCTCAAATTTATTTCTCCTCTCGTTGACTTGATCCCCTCTGTCCCTCACTATGCTAGACCCGCTCCACCATTCGCTGTGCTTGACCGCTACACCTTTCGCGGCACCCCTAATTATGCTTCCTTTCTTCATTAGTTTGGTGTCTTCCTCTAAAGTATCTCCCCTATATTTGTTTCTCTTTCTCTGTTTTGTTCTCTTACTAACTGGTACTTCCGTATTTCATGTTCTATAAATATTTCTCTGTTTTCTTTTTCTTTGTTGTGATGAAATAATAAATACTATCTTGGTTTAAAACAACAATGAAAAGTGGTTTGATGTTCATATTTTGTTTTGATTTTTTTTTTGCACACCAAGTGTTTAAACTAGTTTAGGAATTCAGCCACTCTTTTTTTTCCTATTATGCACCACTTTTTTTTTCCTATTTTGTGTTATTTTTGGATGTTTTTGATTTTTTTATTAATTGTTACATAGTGCAAACATTATAGGTTGTGTGGTAGGAAATTATTAATTCCTATGAATTTTAATTTGTTGATTGTATTTTTATTTTTGCAATTTTTTTTTAAATTTATATATAATTATATTTATAAATTAAATATATATAAGAACGTACACATACCCTAATTTTTTAAAAAATGACGTACCCCGTACCCGTATCCATACCGGGTACCGGTACCGTATCTGTGCTCATGCAACACAAATCATAATGGAACTAATAAATACTCCTTGGTATTCATCTATGGGTGTTGCTAACCAGTGCCCTAAGGGCATTGATTAACGAATCCATTAAGAGAAAACTTGCATTGAAACTCTAAGTTCATTAGTTCTCGATGTTTTAAATTCAACATTTTCCAAGATAAAACTACCTCTTTTGCTTTCTTAACCAATGCTCTAAGGACACTCTTTAGCATTTTCCTTCATTTATTTCATACGATTGTTGGTCTTCATTAAATAATACTCCCTCCGTTCCATATTATCTGTCACTTTAGCATTTTTAACTTGTTCCAAATTATTTGTCGCTTTAGGAATTTGAGGATGTATTAATTGATTTTTTCCACCTTTAACCTTGCATTTAATGTGTTGAAATATGTGAAATGAGTGATAATTAATGTACTTTGAGGGTATTATAGTAAAGTTATTTAATAATTCTCTTGAAAATTGAAATATTAAATGACTTTCTTAATCTGTGTGAAATTGCTAAAGTAACAGTTAAATTGGAACGGAGGGAGTAAAAAATAATACTCCCTCCGTCTCATAAGTTAAGTCTTTTTAGAGATTTTACGGAGATTAAGAAATGAGTAAATGATGTAAGAATTTGATATGCTTAGACTAAAATACCTCAATTTAATAATAAGAGAGAGAATAATAATAAATGTATGAAGATTATATATTGAAGAGAGATAGAGAGATGAGTGGTGAAAAAGATGATATAATAAATAGGAGTATGCTTGAAAAAAGAAGTATAAATGAGTATAGGATTTCTAAAAGAAAATAACTTATGGGACAAAATAAAAAACCAAAAAGATTTAGCTTATGGGACGAAGGGAGAGATAATTAAAACATTTAATAAAAATAAAAAATTAATTAAATAATAATATTTATAAAATTGTAAAATAATTTATAAAAAGAATCACCAAAACTTTTTTAAATTATGACTTATAATGAAAATTAAAGTAGATATATTTGAGTAACCCTAGATCTTTACTAGTATTAGAAAACTAATATCTCTTCGAATCCCCAAAAATAGACAAGATGAACAGTATTTTTTTTGGTTGCATTAATTAACAAGTCCTCTTAATAAGCAATATGAGTACAATAAGAATAACTAGATATTGAAAATACAAGTTAAGCACTTCTTATAGGTTAATCACATCATTTTTCAATACATAGATATTCGTTTCGCTTTCTTAAATAGGACTAATTCTTTAAGGGCACTTATATATTAATGTTATCACTACTCTTACTTGTAGATTATATTTAATCATATCATATAAACTAAGGGAATAGTTATATTTTTTGAAATTTTAAAAAGGTACTTTAACATTACGATTTTACCTTCTTAATTTGCATTTAAAATTTCATAAATGTTTTGTTTCACATTAATGAAAAATGAGATTTAAAAAAAAAACTATTAATCTCTTCTAAAAAAATATAAATTGACTTATATATAAGACTAGAAAATTCTTCTAGCTAAAAAACTATTTACATACCAATATAACGGAAGAAAATAATTTTTTAAAAAAAATGCTAAGCAATGCCCTAAAGTTTATTTAAGAAATTAAACATAAAATGATTATTTAAAATTAAAAATTGTTTCATTTATTTTCCAATATACAAACATACTCCTAATTTTGTGTTCTTTGATCAATGCCTTCACACTCACCATAAATCCTTCTTTCATCAAATATATGAACATGTGGTCAATTGGTCATCATATACGTACTCATCATTACCCAAAACCTCAAATTAAATACTACTATGTCATCTTGATAGTTACTGCATCAATTTTTATTTATCTGTTTCATTTAAATATATATATATATATATATATATCATTTAAAAAATACAATAATTACGTTGATTTTCAATAATTATATATATTTTTTCTAATATGCTCTTTCTCCTTTTATAATTTTTCTCCGCTATTCACTAAGTAAATATTCCTTTGGATAATGGTAGACATGGAAAATAAAAATTATTGCATTATTGAACTTGTAAGCAAGACATACTACCTCTTTTCCTTCATAATGGTCGTTTAAGATTGTGACGCAGGGACTAAGAATTAAATTTAATGTGTCTTTTTGCAATAAATTAATCAATACTACTATTTGTTTTACTTATTTTGCCTTTTATCTCTTTATAGTAATTTGTTTTTTCCACTTATTATCTCTCATATTAGTTATTTGAATATAGAGTTGTAAAAGCAATAATAATGTTGTCCTGGTTTGCTAAAATGACAATTATAAAAGAACAAATGTAAGAATATAAATAAGAACAATTTTTCTTTTTTTCCAAATGAGATAGATAAATTGGAACAGATAGAATAATATTAAGATTCGCGTAAAATAAATTACCATCATTCAAAATAAGCAAGTAAATTTAAAAAAAAAAAAGTAAGCAAGTATCAATGTCACCGATGTATATCCTCCTAACAAATGTATATCAATAGTGAATAGTACTCTCTCTCTTTCTAAATATAAGTATGAGATAGTTGGTTTGATTTGATTTTTTTCAGGTTCTTATTTCAATTTTCAATGAAATTATTTTTTTATCACAACTCATATTTACTCAATATTTTATAGAGTCCCAATGAATTATAAATTATAAGGTAATTTCAAAAAATATATATATAACAAATATTATCAATTTTAATATCATTAATGGTATTAACTCATTTTCTTTATCCGTGTACAAAATTACTTCAATTGCTATTATATTTAGGAAGAAGGATGGAGTATATTTTAAATTTCTCAATTTAGAGGAGAATCTTCTCCAATATTTCGTATTTTGCTGCGTTAACTAAATAAAGTACTAATTCACTTGTATAAAAATAATTCCATGAAGGACAGACTCAGAATGCATTACACTGTTCTGAAGGTGAATAGAATTACACAAAACGGCTTTGCTGACGAGTTTTTTTTTTTTAACCGTGAAAATAATGGTAATTATATATATTTAAGGTTTTTTTTTTTAGGATTGAGGATAATAATCCAAAAATAAAAGTATTTCATAGGAAATTGTGTATTTAAGACACTAAAGATTTATCATATTTAGCTTTTTAAAAAATTATTTTTACTCTTAAATTCTTATCCTTAGCTCTTTAAAAAAAAAACCCTATTTTTAAAACTCTCTGTTTTTCATTTTGTAAATAGGTGATGCATATTTTTACCCAAATAATGAAAAAAAAAAAAAAAAAAACATGTTTCTAACCGTCTGAATCAAAAGACGAGTTAGGTTTTCCCAAATTCATCAATTAATTTCTTATCAAAAAAAAAAACCTTCAATTACAGTAATAAACGGCCAGTCTTTCGTAGCTGTTTTATCATTCGGTGGTTTTTATTTTCTTTTTCATCATTATATTCGTTTGGTTTGGTGTCTTTGGTTCACCTGTATGTTGCTGCCTGTTGGTTCTATAATTGGTTCAGTGCCTTAATTTATTTATCTTAGCGATGGCGTATTTGCTGCTTTGGGTGCTCTGATATTGTTGCAGCATCTCTTTCATGGCTCCGTGCTATTTAGTTTGTAGTTTGGGTGGTGGGTGGAATTATTGCTTAGTACAAAACCAATGTTTCCCGACACAACCAAATCATAGATTCTTAACAAATTAAATCCATATATTTTCAAGTCATCAGAAGAATTATAAATTAGATGTTCCAGGATTAATATCTCCGAATATGTCATCGATCATTTTCGAATAAGTTAGATAAATTTTTTTTTTTTTTTTAAAAAAAGTACAAAGGGTCTGTTCGGCAAAACTAGCTTGTAGCTGTGAGCTTGTAACTTGTAGCTGTGAGCTTCTAGCTTGTAGCTGTTAAGCTAGCTAGGAGCTGTGAGCTTGTAGTTGAGAGCTTATAGCTGTTTAGCTGACTATTTAAAATAGTGTTGTTCGGCAAAACTAGCTTTTGAAGTAGCTAAAAGTTATTAAATGACCAAAAAGGACATGCAACATTTTATTATTTTAAATTTTTCAAAATTTTTTCTTTATTTATTAAATAGATAGTTAAATAATTAATAAAATATAAAAATTATTAAATTATAATTAATTAAATTCATTTTTTTTAATTTATTAATTACGTAGTTAATTACTTAATTATAACAAAATTATTAAATTATAATTAATAATTAATTAAAGGGTAGTAAAATAATTTTGAATTTTGTTTGAGGATATAATTGGTATATGAATTATTGAAAACTAGTTTAGTTTCTAGAAAGCTACTTCAAGTAGCTTTCTAAAAGCTAGCTTTCAAAAGCTACAAGCTCCTTTTTTAAAAGCTATAAGCTCCTTTTAATTTGTGTTCACCGAACGGGACTAGTAGCTTATTGACTGAATCTAAAAGCTCCTAGCTAGCTAAAAAGCTCCTAGCTTGTGTTGCCGAACAGAGCCAAAATATGTAATGGATAATGTTGATGCATCGGAGATTATTGATCTTGGACAACATAATAAAAAAATTTCACACTCAGGTACAAATTAAATATGCTCTTCATGATCGAATTAAATACTATGCATGTTCATAGAAACAATTTGGAAAACACATACCTGAGAGCATGGTTTTAGATTTGAGTTTTGTAGTCTCCTCGATCAATAATAGCACCAAGGCAGGCAATTGTGATTGTATCTATCGCATCTTAGCTTCAATTCCCACAATAGTCTACATACACTTTGCGCTTAGCATAATGGAAATTAAAACCTTGTCTGCGATGTGCACGAGATATGATGAAAATATTATAAGGTATTATAGTATAGAGAGGTCCCAAGCTGCAAGCTAGGGTTAGTCCTACGATAAAAAGGGAAAGCAAGAAAAGAAAGAAAGAAATAACAAATTAAATTAAAGAAGCACGTGTTAGCAGAAAGAGGGAAAGAGATGGTGGTGGGATGACAGATAGAGGGTGAGCACACATAGCTTCAAGCATGTAACGGCATCATACAAGAAAGTACCATGTGTGCTCACTCTCTTCTGTCACCTCCTTTACCCTTAATTTCCATAGGAATTGAATCAACTCATGAAATTTGACAAGTAGCCCCTCTCATTAAACCTCTGGTACTTGGATCAAAGACTAAGGTAGTTAGCTAGCAGCCCTTGTTTGCTGTTTCTGGAAAGGGTTAATGGGAGTATATATATGAGGGGTTATGGGAGACAACTAATTAATTAGGAAGCCCATGACCCATGTTGTTGTTTCCTTCATTCAACCCTACCCTTATAAAAGGAACAAATACAAGTACTAAGGAACTTGAGATAGATGTTGTTGTGTGATGAGGTGAAGGGGGGAGCAGGGGTTTATATAGGACTGGAAAGAGAAATTTCTTGCATCAGCACCTATGGAAGGAATCAATGTGTGTTTATCTTCCACTGTCCCATTCTCTAATATTTTAAACATTTTTCAGAAGGGAAAAGAGAGAAAGCAGAAAGAAGAAGTGAATTAAGGAACTTTATCTTTATGACATCTCCTCCCATATGCAACTAGCCCAACGCCCCAACCACACAATCTGATTTATTCATTGTTTGTAATTACGAAGGCATCTCGTAATGCCAAGGATATTTGTTAAGGTTAGTGCATATTATTTCATGTTTTAAAATTTTAAATACTCTTATATGTTATTTTTAATAATTTTTTTACCATATTTAATTTTTTAGCAAGTACAATACTTAAAGCACTTATTAGCAATTTATTCTAAATATATTAACCCCTCCAATCCTTGTTACTATTCAACATCCTTCAATACCCTATATCTACGGTAAAAAATGGTTGATTATTGTATTTTATGTATGAGTTGATATCCGCCAATTACATATGATTAATGCAAGAGGCTTTGTTTTTAGTCAACAACTATTGACTCAATTGATAAGGATTGAATTTGGGGTTGAGAGAAATTTTAGGTTCGAACTCTATCGATGTGAGGACGGTGTTAGTAGATAATTTGTAAGTACTTCGATAAGTGCTCTTTGAACCTGGAGACCTACTTAACCTTGGTGAGCCCCGGAACCCAATTCACTTAAACTTTTAATCATTAAAAAAAAAAAAAAAAGGCTTTCATTTTATGTACGTAACCTTATTTCCCAAGAGTGGGAAGATATGGTTTCCATTTTGGATCCGTGAACTTCAAGCTATTAGGCAGCAACGTTATCGTGTGACAAAGCTTGGCCTATTCCAATTCTTCATGATCAAGAACCCATTTGTTTGAGATTATTTTTCAATAGAATTACATTTTTTTAAAAGAAAAAAATTACAATATATGATGTATAATCTTATTTTAAATTAACCTGAGTACTTTACAATAAGTAATTTCTTCGAAGTTTTGTAAATCAATACCCTAAAAATATTGGTTAAACAATAATACGGAGCAAAATAATTTGAATCGTAAATTTAAAGTTTAGGTGGGATCAGGATCAACAAAGATTTTCTCTTTCGGCTGCCATTATTTGGTTCATGTTTTCCTTAGGATTTGATGATATTAATATTTTTTTTTGTTGTTACTGGGATATAAATTCTGCTTTCAACATTTCAACCAACAACAAGTCCAACATAATTAGTAGATGATTGAATTTCTTGAACATGATGTCAGGCCTAACAACAAAGCCCAACATTTCATATTTGACAACTCTACCAACTGATGACCTGACTTTTGAAAATTCTTGGAACCGATGAAAATATGAAATTAGTATGGCTCGTGCTGTAAGGCAATCAATTAGAGGTGAACTTCATTATCAACTTACACTTATGTTTACGATGATTTGGATTGAATAGTCATACAAAGAATTGGCAGCTTCGGTTGTGTGTAACATGATTGTCTAGTGCAATTTTTTCTTATCTGTGTTATGCATCTCAGGAAAGCCTCTGTGTATATTCCTTTGTTTCTGTAAGTTGTCATATAATAATAGAGAAATTACAGCGCAACACATTTAGTCCTTCTTCTCTAATATATTCTTTTAGTACATGATGTATACCACTAATGAGTGTATTTGGTTGAGTACCTTTTCTGCTTCTTAATACAATCATTAATTTATTTTAAAAAAAAAAAAAATCTGTAACCTCTTAAGTCAGATGTAGTTCTGAAAATTTAGAGAAATAAAATCACACCCTTGTCATTAACCTACTACTATTTGTAAGGGATTTTTTTTAAATATATAATAACAACTTATCACTAAAGCTTTCACATTAAGTGATATATTGAATAATTTCATGTGGTTTTATAAAATTTTCAATCAACAGAGCGATATGTTTAATTAACTAATTAAGCATATGTATTTAATTTTTTTTCGATAAAAGAATAAATTCATTACCAACGTGCAAAATTCAAGAACAAAATAAACGGCTCTCATCTTTAACCTTGTCACCTTCTAAGAAGGGTTCAAAGCCAAAGACTAAGCCCATCCTTAGGGAAGTTTGCCACCTTCTATGAAGGGTTCAAACAAAGCCCAAGGAAAAAATGCTAAAGTTCCTGTCTAATCCTATCTACCAAAGAATGATATGTATTTAATTTTTTAATTTTATTGTGGATGCAGAAAATTTATGCTGGGAGAGTCTCACCTGTTATACCCAGACACGTGACCTGGGTCGGATTCGAATGTATTTAGATAGTACTTGAGGAATGGGATGGAAAAAAAAAATTAAGCATATATATTTAATTTGGTTAACGGTCATTTTGTTGATTCTCTGTAATAATAAAGGAGAGAAATTAAAGTCAACGAGATTGAAAGATAGGTTCTTGGCTCTATGAATTATATGCCTCAGAAACTAAGTACTGTAGTATTATTGTTAGTGTCCATCTTCAAGGAATATCCATGGTGCCCTTGCTTAATTAGACACAATAATATGCTGCTGCAGATCGAATTGAAGCCCAACACATGGAACTATAATGGAGGTCCCCTTCCTTTAATTATAATTATAATTAAAATAAAAAGGGAACTTGTACCAAAAATAAAAAGGGAACTAACGGAGCTGAGGAAAAGATAGATAGGAATGTATTTTAATTGAGTATTAAAGATTTAATTGGCCAGTTAGTGCTCGACACACCCTCATGAACATATACAAAGATCTAATGCGCCGCCTAAAGCACAGTTTAAAGTGTGTATGCTTTATGCTTTATTATTTTAGTTCAAACTATTATTGTTGCAAACGCTAAAAATGTTCAAAGCAATAGCAGCAAGTGCGTGATTTGAGCTTCAGGCACGGCACTCACGCCTTTGACAGTTAACCCCCATTGAGTAGTATAGTCAAAACAATATTGGATTCGATATTAATTAAGGAAACAATAATGTTATTTGAATATTTATATCTGAAATCTAAGTTCAACACTTATTATCTTAGATAAAAATATACTAATGGGGTTTGGTTCAGTTGATGTAAGGCCTCAACTGAAATCTTGGGAATGAGATACGGATGTTAGTAATTCCGTGTTCGATTCTCACTAAAAACATTTTGCTGGGAGAGCCAGCCATGCAGCTCGCTCCGGATTAGTCTCAAGAGCTCCTTAATATTAAGGGTGTTATTGGGGATATCGGTGGTTCCGCAAAAAATTCGAAAAAAAAATATACAGTAAAGATATTAATTAAAGAAGATATATAAACGAAGGATACACCATTTTTTATCCAAAATTAATAAGTATTAAATTTAGATATTAATTAAATGTAAAAATAGTACTATCAACCACTTTCATAGGAAGTGCTCTGTCCCTTCTGCTATAATACTCTATATATTTACTATATATAAAGGCATCGCGATTATAGCTTCGTGATTTGAGGAAGTTAAACCAATTATTTTTGCTATACCCATATAGCTCCTTAAGAAATGTCTTGTATTCTTGTTAACTACATAACCCCAAGTTATATTCATTTTTGGGTGTTCTCTTGGAGATGGAGAAATTACTAATATAGATTTAACGTCTCTCATTAAAATCTCTCAATTATTTAATGATTATATGCCACATATAGATGATAAAAATTATAAAAGTAAAAAACTAAAAAGAAAATTGAATTAATGTTTTGTTTAACAATTTATATAATTTTCAAGGTAATAATCTAACATTCAAATTTATTATATTCAATTTTCAAGTTTTTTTTATTATGATTACTTTAAATTGGGGCAATATTTTTAGCCAATTTTTTTATATATTTTTTTTAGAGGGAAGGAGTACATTAATTGCCTTTTGCTCTAATCCTTGGCACGAGAATATATTTTTTCCGTTTCAATTTATCTTTTATTTTAAGAGTTTTATATGTATTAAAAAATTATTTAATATTTCAATTTTTTAAAAAAAATAAGTCGATTTTACTGTATTATCTTTTTACTTCATTAATTATTATACATTTCATATTTTTCAAAATTTTAAAAATAAGATTAAAGTTCAACAAATTAATTTATATACTCTCAAATTTTTAGAATAACAAATAATTTAAAACAAATTAAAAATTATATCCAATATACTATAAATTGGAATGGAGAGCATAAGATGGATCACGCGGACGAAAAGTCTGTTACACACACGCCTCATGTGCGTGAAGTACCAACCTTGAGGCCTACTCACATGAGCCTAAATGCCTATGAGCTACTCCTATTATTTTACTACTATTTCAGTGATCACGGTATTCAGAAATTTTTAGATGTGAGGCTAATACAAACATAAACTTGTATACGGAGTAACATATTTTTTTAAATTGAGGATAGAAAATAAAAAACTCAGATAAAAGTATGGGAAAACTAAATCAATTATTATTTAAAATGTTAAATGACTTAACAATGAACGTATTTTTTTTAAGCCACAAGAATTGGGATTTAAAAAATGCTTTAAAATAAAAAACATTAATTGTTGATGCGAAAACAAATAGGAATTTTCCACTAAAAATTAGGAAAGGGTGCACCTGATGTAAGTTATAGTGTAGTTCCTTGCGCATAAAGGTGACGTTGTACATATCTTTGTTGGAAAAAAACAAAATCACATAATAATAGTGTGACATTATAGTTATATAAATAAAGGTAAAAAATATAATAAATGTTGTTAATCACGTTTTTTTTTAATTAAGGGTACCTTCACCATAAAAAACTGTACAAATTTTTTTGGAACGTAACGAATATTGTTACAAAATCATTATACAGTTTTTGAGAATATATCATTACACAAACTCCATGATAACCATCATTATTCACACCTTAATCACATCTCGTCACAGAATATAATATATATACAGTACTTAAAATTTACATAAAAATATTTCAAATTAATGATTCGTATATAATTGAAATTATTGATTATGAACTATCTAATAGTCTCTCGCTGCTATCATTATCACTTGTTGACACATATTTTATACTCCCACCCTTTCATTATGGTTGGCCTTTTAACAATTTTTTTCTTGTTTCATATTGTTTGGCCTTTTATATTTTCATTATACAAACATATTTTTTTTCCAATTTTAACCTTTCATTCAATCATTTTACTTACTCCTCATTAATTCTACTTTTATCATATTTCTCATCTCTAAACCACTATACATTAATTAATTGACACACTACTGATAAAAATTAAATACCACTACAATTTTCAATAAGGATTAAATAGGGACATTTTAGACAAACTATACATAATACTTACAATAATTAATAATTTTTTAATCTGTGTGTCCAAATCTAAAAGGTCAAACATAGTGAAACGGAGGGAGCAACATACATCATCTATATTTATAGTTAGATGTATTTTTATACTGATTTGTTAAAGGATGCATTATTAATTTTCAATTATATATATATATATATATATATATATATATATATATATATATATATTGTAATAATGATGAAACGGGGTGGGTTGTCCTAGAGGAAAAAATAGAGGTTTCCCGATAAGGAATGGCCCCGAGTATAAAGTATTCTAGAATTAACCCTTTTTGGTGTGGAGAAGGCATGATATTCCATGCTTGTTTGATTCCAAGTGTTTCTATGGACATAGTAGCTAGAATGATGATCGATAAACCAAATATTTGTGGTTATAGAAAACCCACTTCACCACTTGTATCTTCATCTTCATCAACAACAATTATGATAAGCATCTTCGTCGAGCATGGGACAACTCTTTACTTTTTTGATAGGGTCGTGTAAATAAAAGATCTGGTCATCTATCTAACTCAATCTTTGGACTAGCACGTTCTACACTGATCCTTTCAGATGTCTAGCAATACCACTTTCGGCAAACTATAATGGGGTATGAATATTTGTGCACATGATTCTTGCAGCAATCTTCTAAGGTAAACCCTGCTAAAAATGAAGGCCAAGCCATAAGAATGTAGTTTTTTTTTTTTTTTTGAAAGGCATAAGAATGTAGTTGGCCGCAACAAGTTATATATAGTTAGCGTTATACATACATTGTCCCTCCTATGCATCTCAAATATAAGTAAAAAAGACATTTTATTAGGAATTTTAAATAAAATAAAAAATTAACTATTTTTTACTGTTAATGCAATCATTTTTAAAATATTCCTGTAAATTTATTGTATTATTTAATTTTGTTTCATTTTCAATACAATTTTTCAAAAGTACTCTATTTAAAAAAAATGATAAAATTATTTGTATTCAGCTAACTTCCTTAATAAATGTGAAATTAATTTTTTTTCCTTATATTTGAAATCGAAAGGAGTACAACCTATACGGAGAATTAAATAGTTTTCGCTTAAATACCAAAATAATCCCCGTAAATACTGACCCCTTTGAAATTGTTCCATGCGAAAAACATTGGTTTTGTTCCTTGCATTTACAAAACGTTTTGGTTTTGGTCCCTCCAGTTAAATGTGGATGGAAAACACCGAAAACGGAATGTATGGCATTTTATGACCAATCAAGAATGATATTCTTGCATTAATTTTCAAAGGTAAAAAGACAACTTCCATTACATAAAGACCAGGGAGTATAGTAATCAAATTCATTCAATATGTGCCTTAGGCTAAATGGTAAGTAATTAAAGTCTATTGAAAATTGAAATGAGGTCTTATAAATAAGACCAAAATAAAAACCTCAAAAGAGTTTTATATATAGGACTGGAGAGAGTATTTAATTACACTGAAAAGATTGAAGAGAATAGTTATATTTCTTGAAATTTTGAAAATATACTTTAATATTAAAAAATTTATTTTCTTAATTTGTATTGAAAATTTCACAAATATATTATTTCACAATGATAAACAAAAGGAAACAAGAAAAAAAATATATAAATGACTAATAAATAAAATCATAAAATACATTTAAATGACAACTTATAAATAAATCCAAAATAAGTAATAAATAATTAATGCTTAATAAAGAGTATAAAATATCATATAAAATGGAACAACAAAATTTTCGAAATTGTGATTTATAATAAAAATTAGATGGAATAACTTTTACTTCTCTGTCCCATGAGGATGGTAAAAAATTGAAAAAAAAAAAAAATAAGTAGACATATATTTAATTATTTGTCTAACATATCAATTAATTATCAAACAACTAATTTAATGCATTTTGTATTAATTAATCAATCACAATTCAAAATTTACAATGTCTAAGCTTTTTCATTAATTGCTTTAACTTTAGTTTGAGATTAAAAAATAATAATTTCTTTTATCATTTTGTGGGATAAAGGAAGTATGAAAAAAATAGCCTGTCTAATGTTTTAATAATGTTTTCTTTCTTAAAAGCTACTCCACTTGTTAAAATATGGTTAACATTTGTACGTTAGAAAACTTCATAGGACATCCACAGCATAATTCGAAGAGAGTTTGGTGGTGGAGAGTCTTAAATTCGGATTTTCTTCTGAACTCTCTCAAGATTCTGTTAATCTTCAAAATCTGGTAGAGAGTCTTAAGTTGAGTTTGTAAAATAATAGACTCAACTTAAGACTTTGTGAGACCCTTTTTTTGTTTGTCTTTTTCTTCCTTTTTATTTTATAATACTATAATAAACAAATAATAATTAATAATTACAAATAATAATAATATTATTTTTAAAAAAATAAAAATAATATTTTTAAATATATATTTTTTATTCTTAAATATATTGTCTTGTTATGGAAAAATAAATAAATAAAAAATATATATTTTTATATTCAAATTAATAAATAATAAATAAATATTTTGAAATTAATAGTCGTTTCAAGTTCAAGCAACGAGAATAATACATCCAAAATCATAGGCGACTTTGTAATCGCACATAACATTATCAACTGCAAGCGGATTTAACCGAGCATTTTTGGCAATATTTTGGAGGAAAAGAACAAAGCGTTAATTAAATTATAAGAATTTGAATTATATTGTATTTTTTATGTACTTTATAATTTTTAGTAGGTACCATTAATTATTGTAATGTTAAATTTTATTTAATTTTAATATTTAAATATTATTTACAATTATTTTTATAAATTATACGTAATTAATATTTTTGAAGTTGTATTATAAAAGCATTATTATTGAAATAAAATTGTGTATAAAAGTATATGATGATGTAATGCTAATGTAATGCTGATGCATATTTGGCGAGTCTGGTGTTAAGATTCTACTGTGCTGGAATATATAAAAATCCGAAATTGAGTTTGATAGCAAAATAATGATGTAATACTAATGTGTTAGAGTATGATGAGTGTTAGAGTTTAATGAGTGTTAAGTTAAGAGTCTACCGAGCTAGTACACTAATTGACGAAAATATCTTCATTGATTCTCCGGATCGTGTGGTTGGGGTTGCCTTGTGGTGATTTGCTGATCAATTGGGTAACGCATTCGTGGGGATAGATAGTGGCGTGGACCGTGGATAAACCCTAACCCTTGTTCCGCTGAGTGCACGTCCTTTGGAATTCGATACCCTCTGGCCTGGCGACCCACACACACCACTCCCGTGTGTTGGGAACTGCCCAACCGAACCAACCTGGTCAAAGACAGTCCATGCCATTCTTTTTTGGCTTAATTTTTTTTTTCTATAATCTATGACCAGTATTACAAATGTTCCCAATAACGCTTTTAATCCTAAGGAACCTTGAGACTAATCCCAACCGGGTATGTTAACCGAAAATCAAGTTAGCAGGATCGCATTATCTGAGCCAACTTTCTTTGGTTAGCTTAATGTTATTTGTATATCTAAAGGTGTGTTTATGAAAGATTTACGGTTCTAAAAATTTAACAGTAATTCAAGTGTTTTTAAAGTAGAGTTTATAAAAGTAAGGTAAGAAAAGAGGATTTTGAGAAAGTTAAGATTAGAAGTTGGTGGAGAACTCCAAAATTCTTTATCTTAATGAAATTTAGTATTCCCGTTTCAATTTACTTGTTGTTTTGTTTTAGGAGTTTCACATGAATTAAAAAAATAATTTAATATTTTAATTTTTAAGAGAAGAATAAGACAACTATATTATATTATCGCATATTACATTAATTATCACATATTTTACTCTTATCCAAACAAAATTATTACACATTTTACATATTTCAAAATATTTCAAAGTGATGTCGATCAAAGTTGAAAAAATTTAATTAATGCACTGTCGAATTCAATTCCTAATACGACAAATAATTTTGAATAAGTTAAAAATGCTAAAACGATAGATAAAATGAAACGGGAAGAGTAATTCTCCGAAAATCTCTAATCTTAGCACTCTTCGTATTCTCTCTTTTTACTTCTCTTTTATGTTTTTTACTTTCTGACCTTAGTGGTTGCTCCGGTCTAGGGTTTATGAGTGATTCAATGAGTTCTCACAGGTATTCAGTGAGATTATCTGGGTTGCCCTAATCACAAAGCGTGTGCAATGTGAACTTAGGATTAGAAGACGTACCTGAGCCCATGTAGCACTGTACTACTTATAGGGGTGGCTGGGTGCCCTAATGAGCCAGCTAAGTTGAGGCCCAGCAGGGCCAGCCCGTTATGAGCCGTAAGAGGATATGGTTGGATAAGTTGATTAGACGTTATCCTGTCCTCATCGGCTTGAGTATTGGGTATTCAGGTCGAGTTGAGGGAGCAAGCTCAACCCGTCTCGAATGTGCCTGTTTGTCGAAAAACATCGATCTCGATCTGACATTTATGGTGTGGGCGTATTATGATCTCGGTCGGATAGGGTCTTGTGCCCTGTGATATCGGTCCGAGACTTAGTCCACCACACTTTCAATTAACTTGAAATACTTTAAAGTTTAAACTCCTACGTAATATTTAAAATCCTTTATCCAAACATACTAAATGTTTTTCTAGTATAATGGTCTAACACTTATTAATGATGAATTTTTCTAACTTAAGCAACACATAGTTAAACAAACTTTAAAAAAAAAAATCCTTTTTTGAAGGACAAATTTTAAGAAGTAATATTGCATAAGTAATCTTTAGCTCGGTACTATAAGGATGGTAAAAAAAATACAAAATGGTCAAAAAAATTAAAAAGACATGTATTTAATGATTTGTCTAACATATCAACTAATTATCAAACAACCTAATTTAATACATTTTGCATTGATCAACCGATTAAAATCAAAGTTTGCAATTTCCAAGTATTTTCATTAATTACATTAACAAACTTTAGTTTGAAATAAAAATTTTTTTTAGCATTTTTACCATCATTGTGAGACGGAAAGAGTAGAATTTTACTTATAATTGTTACCTACCTTAGCATGGATGTATACATTAGAGAAATCGATCAATGATACTCCATCTGATCTGTTTAATAATAAAGTTTAAAGTTATGCACAAGAATTAAAAATAATAAAATTATGCAAGAATTTAGAATATTTCAATCATAATTTTTTTATGTAATTATTGTTGAAAAGATATAAAGATATTAAAAATTAAAAAGATAATTTGATAAATAGTAATATAGTTGAAAAAAAAAATAATGATAAATCAACTTACAAAATAACCTACACAACAAGAATGTGACATATGTCATTCGTTAACCAATCAATAGAAAGCAGGTGATACATGTTACTTTTTATATGGTGTAAGTTGATTTATAGGTTGATTTTGTAGATCATTTCAATCATTTTTCTTGAAAAAATAATATTAATTATGTATTAAGTTTTAAAAAAAAATACAAATGAAACTGAAAAGAAAAACTTAAACTATACTACTATCTTTGAATACGGAGGGAGTAAGTGAAACTATTTTAATTAACAAATTCACCCCCATAAAAAATTATTAATTTTTGTAATTATATATTACAATTAAAAATATTTGATACTAGTATATTGTTTTAAGATTACTCATATACTATTAATTATCGGGGAATTAAAAAATATTGAGTAAATGTAAATAATTGTGGAATAAAAATGAAATATTACTGAAAATTAAAATAAAATCTTATAAATAGTTTAAAATTAAATAAAAAAATCTTATTTAATAGATCTGATATTTTTAAGGATATTGTTAATCAATACCTTAAGAATAATGGTAAAAAATTCATTATAAGAAAACTTGTCCTGAAAATATAAGTTCACTAGTTTTTTATATTTTAAATTAAATATTTTTAAAGATAAAATTACATTTTTTATTTTCCTAACCAATATGCAAATAATACTCTTTAAATTTTTCCTATTTTTAATTATTCTACGTATGAGAATGTAGTGGTTAAAGTATCCTTAACATATGTGGAAATTAGAAAACAGGTTGATTATTTAAGTGTGAAAAGAGAAAGATGCATGGAGCATGGTGGGGTTGGAGTTGAAAGCTGCGTTATTGCCAACTAAGGGGGCAAGCAAGCATGCATGTGACCAAAATTTGGAGGCATGTGCATGAACCCTCGTATTCACATATATAGGAGTACTATTTTTTACTGTTGTCACTGTGCACGCCAACATTGGTTGAGTGAGGCGGTGTGTGTAGCATTAGCAGTATCCCCACATCTGCACTATCACAGGGCCTAGCTATAGAGTGCTTGGGAAGTTGAATCCATACATTCATTTTGGTCTTTCTTTATCTTTCTTTTTCTTCTTTAATTAATTTCTTTCCCTTATTTTACTCTTTACTCTCTATCAAAAGAAACTCAACTTTATTCCTTTTGTTTTGTTTATACTCCGTAAATGATCACGTCAGAATGGCTGTAATTGCAACTTGTATTATTGGAATAACGGGATACACAGTTTCAATATATCCGATATCCTCTATCTATATATCTATATGGTAGTACTGTATAATGATAAACACTAAGTATAATAAAACTTGTAAATGGTTTCTCTGATCTGTGTGGTCCTTCCAAGTCGAAACATTTAATTATGCATATACTATGTTAAAGCACAGCAGCACATAGTACTATACATCTTTCTAATATTCGCAACAATAAACATAGTTGACTTAATACATTTACTGTATCAAGACCTGTTCAGGAGAGTGAGATTTCCTTGTTGTTACTTGTAACCCTAGTCCTATTATATACTCTATATATAATATATATTGAATTATATGAGCATCGGATACTTAACCCACATATATATAATGGGACTAGGTCAAGCTAAATACTCCTTTGAAGTTTTATAAACATGACAAAAATAAAAATCTGAAAAAAAACTTATATGTAAAACCGAACAAAATAATAAATGCTATAGCAAAACTAATATATACAAGTTCATTGAGCAAATACTAATATTACATTAACATTCAAAATTGATTGACATCAGGACGTACATAATCACAACTCTTGAGAAAAACAAAAGGGCATGACCCACACAAGACGAGAATAATATTCCCAATTTATTAAATTGAATTAAGTCCATAATTTGTATAAAATGGTAAATTTTTGAACCGGAAAAAAAATATTATTCCACGTTGTCCAAAACTCAGCAAATCAAAACATGCATTCTCCATAGGGATGTTACCTTAAGCTTTCCTATCATTGCAAATTAGTGTTGCATGAGTAGGAGTATGGTATTGGTATCTGGTATGACTAGGGTACGAGATATAGCATCTTTTTTAAAAATTAGGATATGATTATGTATTTATATATATTTATTTTATTAATATAATTATATATAAATTTAAAAAATAAAATATTTCAAAATAAAAATAAAATCAATAAGTTGAAATTCATAGGAATTAATATTTTTCTACAACAGTAACCACATAAGAACGAAATTGAACTTATAGTTCAAACGGTCATATATCAAGAAATCTCAAGGTTTAGGAGTTAGAAGTATGAGGTTCGATCCCGGACATTTGGTGGTTTGTTGGTGAATTTAATTTCTCTTCCCCTCTAAAAGAAATAGTGTTGTTAATAGTAATATTGAAAATATAAACATTTCACATATTTTTTTTTAAAAAAAATTATTATTGAGACGATAAAAAATATTAAATAAATAAAAATATTTTTGAAAAAAAACTAAATATCATTGAAAATTGAAATAAATTAAAATTTTATATGTAATAATAATAAAAATATCTCAAATGACATTTATGTCAAAGGAGAAAGAGAATATAGATTTCTTATGCAATTGACCTAATCGTGTATATGAGTCCGTATCCGGTATCACCTACTATTTCGTTTATATATGGAAGATTTTACTAGAGGGATGAGGTGGTATGGTCAAAATCGGGGACAAAATAATTTCTTCTCATTCTAATTGATTTTTGGAATTGATTCTTTATCCCTCGATATTTATTTCCCAAAATACTTTTCGCAGCGAAGGGAATAATTTACCGGTTTTAAAACGGTAACATACATCAACAATTTGGAGTATCAATACTTTTAACCACAATGCTAATTCTATGATGTATATGTAATTTTTACATATATGCTGAGGCTAAGGTAGCGTACATGTTGAACATGGGTGTCTTTAAATTGGTAAGGTATTCATACTATATATATTGAACCCTAAATATATATATATATATATTGAATATCGATATAAGTACGGTATTTTTGAATATTTGTAATTGACATGTTAAGATAAGATATATTTTGGGTATCTATAATATTAATAATGTCATTTTTATCATAGTATTTATATTTTAATGTTATAGTCGATCTCTCATCTTTACATCGCAGCTTATTTTGAATCTTAACCTATACTTTTAAAATACTCATATTTTATTTTTATGCCAAAATTGTTTATTTGAACTTTGTTTATATATATTTATTTATAAAATTTGAATTTATATTTTCATACTCACATCCTAATTTTTTTTTTTAAAAATGTGGTATCCCATATCTACTATCATACCCTATCCAATATCATACCGATATTAATGCAAGGTATATTTCTATATTAGAACTGGGCCAATAACTAATAACCCGTTAAGTTGGGCCGAACAATTCAATATTTTTATGGGTTAATCTGCATTATGCGATAAGAAGGAAAGAACTTCAGTGCTCTACCCCGTTTTTTAGTTACTAACCTCCATTTTTTTATAGGGTTTAATCAGAATATTTTTCGATACACCCGAATTAAAAAATGTATTTTTTTCGATTACTCTCTTATTAAAAAAGGTTTTTCTTAACCTCAGTCCTTAGGGTTGAGGATAAACACCTTTAATTAGATAAGTTTTCTTGAAAAAAAATAAAAACATAAGATTTTATCTCTCCTAATTGCATCATTTCCTATTAAACTTAACCAATTTTGAGTTCTTATTCTCAGCCCTTAGGGCTGAGATTAAGGGCTGAGATTAAACAAACCCATTAAAAAATTCATTTTTAAAATCGGAAAATGCATTTTTTTGATTAGGGGGTATCGAAAAATATTCTGATTAAATCCCGTAATAAAAAAATGGGGGTTGAAAACTAGTACTCAAAAGGAAAAGTGAGGGGTAAAACCGAAAGAGTTATTGTTGATGGAATTGGAATAGGAAGGTAGTGTGAACTGTGAAGGTGCCGGTTCGAACCAGCATCAACTAAATAAGCTGAGAATCAGCAAACCAATTGAGCTGTGAGCCTGGCAAAACCGAAAGAGTTAACTGGATCACAAATATGAAAATTTTCGATATCACCGAGTAGGAAAATTCAATGTTCTAAGTGTATTTTTTCACTTAAATATGGTCGAAATTTTTTCCATTGAATTTTGTCAAAAAATATATTCTCCTAACTAAATCCTATTAAAAAAAATGAAAATACAGTTTTTTTTAATGAGATTCAATAAAAAAATTGATGGGTTCAATTGAAAAAATACATTAATTTAGGAGTGTCTGAAAATTTTTCCAACACCCCAAATAGGAAAAAAAAAAGGATTTGGATATGATACTCTAATTTGGTGAAGTTTGAAATCAATTTTATTTTTATAAAAAAAAACTTATTTATGTCTTTGTTTCCTAAAAGTTATTTTGACCGGGATTAATCTTTAATTTTTCAAACATTTTGGTTCTGGTTCGCACTACTAGAGAAAACATGTTATATGTCAATGTGGATAATGGAACACCACACACATCATTAGCAACAACAACACCAACAACCACGTGGTGTGAAGTGAGGTTAAGTAGGTGATGTGGCATAGGCAAGGCCCATGAACGAAATTTTTTGCGTATCAGACCATTTTGCGTATTAGACCATTTAGGCCCATATCACATATTACGAGGCTGATGTATAATTTAAATAGTTGTTAGGTTACTTCACTCATTGTCAATTAGTTTTGAGATGAAACTTTAACGTAATATTAAAGTCAGAGCCAAACTTCTTTTTGGTTATCATGAGTCAAGAATTTCCCTTTCATTGTAGGTCAAAGGTTATCACTTACCGGGTTTGGCAAGCTTAGTTAGAGTGGGGCGTGTTGGAAGTCTCACATCGTCTGCCTCATAATATGTGGTATGATTTAAATATCCGTTAGACTACTCCTCTCATTGTTCATTTTTAACATACTATAGAGTCCGAGACAAGTTTTTTTTCCATTATTACGGGTCAAGACCCTTTGCCAAAGGATAGCGGGTTTTGCAATTTATATTTCTTATTATTTTTTATATTTTTACTTGAAATGGTATAGGTTGCATTTGGATGTTAGATACATGGATGTCTAAATAACACTATTGAAATATGATTTAAAAAATTTATGCTTTTGAGTTTTTAACATCTCAAGTATTGGCTGATTTTTTTAAAAAGAAATTTATTTTGATCATTGATAACTGAGGAAAGATGTTGTGTAACTTCCGAAAAGGTTTTGAGAAGTCCTCTTCAATTCAGCAAAGGAGAATCGTTCCTTCCCGCTAAGGGGCTTGATGTAATATAGCAAGCACAATCTGGAACTGAAAAAACTGCTGCATTTTGCTATGGAATTTTGCGGCAACTTGATTACAGCTGAGCTTACTTGAATGCCAGCCGGTGGTTCTTGCACAACAAATTGAGAAGATCATGAGAGCATTGGGTAACCACATTGGTCGCTGTATACGGTCCATAACAGTCGCATTTGGCCGAAATTGTCCATAACATCAAGGTTTGAGTTCACTCCGAAATCGCGATCATAACCGCAACCGCTATTTAAAATCTCGCAGTCTCGGTGTCAAGGCTCATGCTTGTGTGGGTAGGACCAGTGCTGGTGAAGATCAACCCATCCTTTCAAGTGGGGTCCATGACTCCATGTTGTTGTTGGTACCCCTGGTCTTGTATATGACATGCTGTGCAGACAATCTTTGTGCTCTGATCATATTAGAATAGTTGTATTGGATGAGGAAGATTATGAATAAACCAGCACGAATTCTGGTAAATCATGACGAGATTACCTTGGAGGGGATCAAGCAATTTTTTGTCAATGTCCATAAGGAAGAATGGAAGCTTTGAGATACTCTGTGATCTTTATGAAACTTTGGCAATCCCCCAGAGTGTTTTCTATGTGACTTAGGATGATGAAATAAAGGATGCTGTATGACATCCTAAAGTTCTATAATGTGGTCATGGAGGAGCTGGCAGCCAATGTTGTTGTGATCTTCTTTGATTTGGTTGCTTATGTTTTTATTGATGGAGGCTGCAGACATCATTTTATTTTTCATGGTCTAGGGTCTTTCTTTAGCAGGTGTTGAACTTAAGCTCCTAATTAGTGGATCAAGGTCTTGTTCATTTGAAAATGGACATTCTTTCTAATTTTAGGTCTAGCAGATAGTGTTGTATTGCAAAATTTGTTGTTTGTTTTGTATCTCTAGTGTCGCACAAAAGATTGCAGACTTAGCTTAGGATTTGAATATTTCTTTGTTATAAATTTTGTTTTAATATCTGTGAGAGGTATGTAAAGCTGAAACTTCAACGTTTTGTTAGAAATATACAGGACTTAAATTTATTGTCACCCCATTGACACTCATTTGGTTTACACGTTGTAGATATGGGAAAATGATTTAGTGACTTAAAGTCGATTTTGTAACCTGTACCGTTAAATTAAGATTAGTGTACAATTTAAAATTTAAGTTGTCAAATTTTCATTCAGTGATGCAGGTGTGATAAACTCATTAAAAGTTACCCAATAAGAATCACCGAATGGTACCTCAGTACTACCTCTTATATTAAAAGCGTGGAACGTAACATGAACACGATCTGGATCAACTCTTGATAATAGCACTTTCTCCTTCCCTTTAAGCAAAAAAAAAAAAAAAAAAGGCTAGTGGACAGTAGTTATAAATTTGGACGATTTTCTTGGGCCAACAAGCAGGGCAGGATAAATTGGGGATGAAGAATGATAAGAATTGTCAACAACTAATAGTATAAAATTGTATAACATATGAGGAGAATATATCTAAATTGAAAAAGATTTTTGACATATCAGCCTATCAGGTACAGATATTTAAGTCTTTTGGTGAATGCTCATAAACCACCTAATACTTAAGTGGTCCTCAATTAAATAGATTTACTTTTTATTATTGTATAATATTCTTTATATATTAAGTGTTGAGATGATTATACTAAAAAAAAAGTTTTAATAAAGATATACGTATAACAAAACCAGTGAAAGTGAAATTCGTGGCAGATAAAGTGTCTTATGGGGGAATACTTTGTCCAAGTCAAAAGCAAAATCCTAAATAATTTTTAAAAGATTTTAGCTATGGTCTGTGGAGGCGTAGACAACCATGATTCCCCACTAAACACGCCATCTGTGCAAATAAATACTTCATCCGTTTCACTTTAAGTGTTTTTTTGGACTTTTGCATATAAATTAAGAAAGTGTTTATTATGATGATTATTGTAAGTTTTATGTGTATTTTGTCAAAAATACCCCTATTTAATATTTTTATTTTGTCAATGCATAATTACTAGTAGTACAAATTTCAAAACTAAAATAACATTAAATGTAAGGGTAAATAAGGAAAAACAGTATTAAATGTTGCCTAGATTTGATATAAAAACACTTATTTTGAAACAAAATTTTGATGTTGAAAAGACACTTAAATGAAACGGAGAGAGTATACCAATTCTCCCCCAAAGTCAGTAACAACAGCACTTGGAATTAAGAGCAGAAAAAGAAATTGATATAATTAAAAGAAAAACTAAGCCAGCCATCATAGACTATAGTAGCTCTTATGGTCTTTGTTGGACCCCACACCAACATCGCTCCTAGCCCTCAAATTTTGATCATCTTTTATTTCTAATAAAAGAAAAAAAAAGCTCAAGTCTTATATAGTTTAAGATTGACAAACCCTTCAATCTTGTTGTTGCTGCCTAATTTTCCATGGAGGACTTTCACAGATCAAGTTCTTATGGAAATTATGGGCAAAACATGCAGATAGAGAGCTACTATGGAGCACCAAGGCCTCATGATTTCAGGAGCTATAGTGTTTCTTATGTACAAACTCAAATGGTTGGTCCTAAGGATTTGAAGTTGAAGAAAGGGAAAAGCGTTTCAGGGTCTTTGACCAAGTCTTGGAGCTTGACTGATCCTGAGATTAAAAGGAAGAAGAGGGTTGCTAGCTATAAAATGTATTCTGTTGAGGGAAAAGTCAAAGGTTCCTTCAGAAAGAGCTTCAGGTGGCTTAAGGATAAATACACAAAGGTGATTTATGGTTGGTAGTAATTTACTACTAGGTACTCTTACTTTGTTCTTTATCTGTATCTAAAGTTCAGTTTTCAAATATGAGTTGTGTTCATGACTGATGAGAAAAATTGTAGATGAATCATTTACTGGGTTGTGATTGTTTTGCTTTGTTAGGTAACACATCTTATTTATTTTGTTCTGAAAGATCTTGTTTGATCGGGATCAAATTATATATACTTTTAGTCTTTTACTATTTTGTTATTCTTGATTTTAATTTTATGGTAAGTTGGATGGATTAAATCATATGTGTAGTGAATCTAATGTTGTTTTCATTCATTTGGTGGACTTCTATGCTCTACTATACTATAATCTTCCAATCCTCTATCTATATGTTCCTTTTTTTAATTAGTTATTAAAGCGATCCTCTACTTTTAAATAGAATGTTATGAGTCCCACGTTGAGTAGTTTAGGAAACTCTTAAGTCATGAGATTCTCTTTTGGGTTGGACTCTTCTCATGTGCTTAAGTGCTAACATAGAATTAGTTTCGGCTCTTTTGCAACAAAGAGCTTGATTGATAAGATAAGGAGATCTTAGGCTTTTTCTTTCCTTGGCACTTCTCTTATGATGGAAATTAAATTCTGGTTGCATATACTTTTGCACGAAATGTTTATGGTCATTCAATTCGTCAATGATATTCCTTGTGTTCCAATTCCAATTTCCAAGCTAAGCGTTTCTTTGTTGTTCACTATCATTGGTATTACTACCATATTTTCTCCCAGTTTGTTTCAACTTATCATCACTGCTGAAGCTGCCATCAGCTTTAATGGGTATAACTAGTGTGCCAAGCCCGTGCAATGCACGGGTGGAAACCATTGATAAACCTAAAAGAGACAAGACGGATATAAGTATTGAGAACCATGGGAACAGATGCTAAGTGCATGAAAAATTCATGTGATGCTAACGGGGAATAAACCCCATGCTCACAAGCCCATGATGATAATGAGGTATGGTTGGAAGGGGATAAAAGTAGACATGAGAGAATAAATAAAGATGTTGGACAATTGAAATAGTGCAAAGGTAAACATATATAAACATTCAAGCTTCCACAATTATCTCCAAAAGTGCAGAACCTGATGAAAGCATAGAATAGCCATACCATGATTCCAAAAGTAATGCCTTGATGTGTATGACTGTTACGAAAATAACAACAACACAAGTAAACCGAACAAAAGGCATAAAAGTTGTAATTACTGTTCAGAAGTATGACTGACTGTCATTGGCTTCAGATAATTTTCTCCTGATTCCAGCGAACTTATTTTTCCTCTGTTGCTCTTATCGTGGAACACAATCAAGATTGATGTTAATCGGATATGAAAATGAACCTCCCTTAATTTATGTATTTGAATTATCCCTGGAGCTAACAATAACAACATCGGACAATGAAGGTAGAATAATAGCCTAATAAGTAATAACATAACATATTCAAGGCAATGAATAGAAAAGTTCACGGTTGGTAAGGTTAGGTACGGGGGGTTAAGAATGGGAATGACATCAATGTACGTTCATAGGAGTAATAGGGCAACAATCCATATCATATTTAAGAACACTATCAGAATTATCACGAACTCCTAATAATTTGAAGCCCATGCTCTCATCTGTAGCACGTGAATCAGTGACAAAGACTTAGAAAAACATTCTATTATCCCAAGAGTTGGCCTGGAAACAGTAACGAATCTACATTTCAAAAAGGATTAATCGTTGGGTATCGGCCAGAGAATACCCTTAGTGTACATGAATTAAAAAAAGTAACCAACATATAGTTAAAAAAAACTTGATATATTGAAAATTTTTAAATGGTTAATATGTGCTACCATAGTTGCAATTAGTCAAAATTATAAAATATGAATCGAAATTGAGAGTGGAAGTAATGTTTTTCGTCAATATTTCCCTCAATGTACCAAAATCAAAACAAAATGTAAAAATAGGGATCAAGTATACAAAAATAGGCAAACAACATAATTACTGTGACTGAAGCATATGATTAAAAATAAGTCCAATAAATTTTAGTATTTTTCAAGGTTGCCACTATTTAACATGATATTAATTTACTTAAACAGTAAAGTAAAAGTAATGATAAAAAAGAGAGAAAAAGTAGTATAACCGAAAAAATAATTTATGTATTGAGAATTTAAATATTGATTGCATTGTTTAAAGGGTTATTTTGTTTGAAATACGATAGATAAGTAGGAACAAATGGGGTAAATTAAAATAATACTACATCCGTCACTATGTATAAGACCATTCGGGTAGATTTCACGATCATTAAAAATATTGGTTAACTTAGTTAATGACATTAGTAAATTGAGTTAAATTAGTAAAAAATTGTTAAGTAAACAGAGATATTAGTGGAAAGAAGTAATTGATAGTCAGTAAAAAGTGTTATAGTGTTATCATTTATCTTAAAAATTAATATAATTTAAACAATTTTAATAAAAGAAGTTAAATTTATCTTAAAAATAATCAAGAGCATGATTAGAAATTAGAAATTAGGTAAAAGATCAGGGTGCAATATAAAATGTAAAGTTTAAGGACCAATGTACAATTGAATTAATATTTTAGGGACCTGCCAAAAAAATATTAAATAGTTTCGAGAGTTCTAAATAATTTAACCTAACCAATAGTTCCTTTGATATTTAGTACTATAAAGCATGATTAACTATATCACAAAAAAAACCAATGAAAGCATTAGTGTGGAAAATAAAAGCATTAAGAAAAGCATCAACAAATTATTTAAAAATGCATTTTCTGTGTCCATGACCCTTCCAAAGAATTTTTCGCCCACAAAAATGCACTAAAATTAATAGATTTTGGTATGTTGTTTTTAAAATACCTTTTTGATAATCATTGGACAAAATTGTTTCTTTTATTTGATTGGTGTACTTTTTAAATTATGTCTCTTACACTTCCCATTGCATAGGAAATCAAAAAATAAATTGTAAAGTTCTCTTTGCAATAAAAATCTTATTCCCGTAAATGGGCAATTTTGGAAAAAAAGTAGAAAAATGTCCTATATTCATAACCAATTTTTTCCTCCAAAAGAGTCTTATAATTAGGACCGAAGGGAGTATCGTATAAAGTGTTAGTAAGAGCATTTGTTAATGTTATCAAAATCAGAAAAACAAATTATAACTACACATCATTCTATTTATTTGAAAGGCTTATTTAACATTTTAGTCTCTGAACTCAGGTGCTCTTTTGAAATTGGCACCTAAATTTTTTTGGATGTTTTAGGTTCCTGAACTTTATTTAACTTTTGGAAATGGTACTTTCGTCACTTAGCTTTCTTTAAAAATTGTACCTTTTTTTTAAAATAAAATCGAATCATTTAATAAATTTTAAAATAATTTTTTTCAATAAAAAAAATAATGACGTGTTTCGTGGCTCTATATAACATGTCACTCGTCGATACTGTGAGAGTCAAGTGACATATCGTCGACTATAGCATCACTTAAGTGACAAAAGAACCATTTCAAAAAATTAAACAAAGTTCAGGGACTTAAAGCAACGGAAAAAATTTTTAAGGACCAATTTCAAAAGAGTACCTGAGTTCAGGGACAAAAATGTTAAATAAGACTATTTGTAATTTAAAAAAAAAGAGTACATGTACAGAGGAAAAAGTCCAATAAATTTTAGTATTTTTCAAGGTTGCCACTATTTAACATGATATTAATTTATTTAAACAGTAAAGTAAAAGTAATGATAAAAAAGAGAGAAAAAGTAGTATAACCGAAAAAATAATTCATGTATTGGGAATTTAAATATTGATTGCATTGTCTAAAGGGTTATTTTGTTTGAAATACGATAGATAAGTAGAAACATATGGGGTAAATTAAAATAATACTACATCCGTCACTATGCATAAGACCATTCGGGTAGATTTCACGATTATTAAAAATATTGGTTAACTTATTTAATGACATTAGTAAATTGAGTTAAATTAGTAAAAAATTGTCAGGTAAACAGAGACATTAGTGGAAAGAAGTAATTGATAGTTACTATAAGTGTTATAGTGTTATTATTTATCTTAAAAATTAATATAATTTAAACCATTTTAATAAAAGAAGTTAAATTTATCTTAAAAATAATCAAGAGCATGATTAGAAATTAGAAATTAGGTAAAAGATCAGGGAGTAATATGAAATGTAAAGTTTAAGGACCAATGTACAATTGAATTAATATTTTAGGGACCGGTTAAAAAAATATAAAATAGTTTCGAGAGTTCTAGATAATTTAACCTAACCAATAAAAATTACCCATAAAAAATTCCATGAATATATGATTGCAAATAAGTAAAAAAATAAATGAATACCTATAAAAAATACAAAAAGACTTATAAACATGTTTTTTGACCATGCAAATGCAGGCAGAGATCATTTCAATCCAACCATTTTTTTTTTACCTTTATTAAATTGACCCACACAACACGAAATCTTAATTCAATGGTTAAAGTTTCTACACTATAATTTGAACTTATTAAATTGAACGTACAGTACTATAGCATGCATTTTAACAAAATAGTTTTGGTAGCTTAAATAATTTTCCATGGTTTCATAGCATTTACATGGCCCTAAGTAATGTTTGAGTTAACCAAGCACGTGAACACATTTGGTATTCAACATAAATAATTAAGGAGGCACAAAAGTGGAAGAATGCACAATTGAAAGTAGAAAACGGCTACACCGCAAGTGTTTCTATAAAGGGCAGCAGGAGATTTCAAGTTTGATAAATACAATAGAGATTGCAAAAGGTTGCTACACAAAAGTTCAGAAATACACGGAACACAATGGTCATACCCAAAAACAAAGGGGAGCATAGACAAAAGCATATAAGGGAGTGTCAGTAGATCTAAGCATGAGAGATCAGGAAGTGTCATACGTATCAATAGTGTTTGCCCTTGTATAGATCATCACCGACTATACAACTGCAAACACACATGGCAAAAGAGGCAACAACATTGAAATCTCAAGAAAACCAAAAAACATTAATCCTAGTATAAGTTTGGATGTGCCTGAAGACATGAAGGTGAGCCTCAGGTACCATCAGCAAAATACATTAATCCCGGTAAATCCCCAAGTAGGTGCTCAACCCTGTAGACCACAACATATCAGAGATAGAAGAGGCGCTTCCTCACGCATGAGCGCTTGACATGCTTGCGTTTCTTGGCATGGACAGCAGGCGCAGGAAGTGAAGAACCAATGGGAGAAACCATCAAAAAAGGAGCACCCTGGTTCAACCGAAAAATAAGATTATCAGAGTGTGCAAGGACACAAAAGTTGGGAAGGGCCAAGGTGAGGATTTACCGGGATTGATATGCTCACGGGGCTAACATCATGAACAGCAACCGTAGACATCACCGGGAATGGAGGTGAAAAGATTGCCTACAAGGTTTTACTCGCATAACCAATCAAATGAAAACTACAGTGGCTCACAATGCCAAAATAAAAATGCTACTAACAACAATTTCTCACCTTTGTCGGTGTTACATGGTCACCCTGAAGCTCAAACATTGAAAGAACCTTGCTATTAACACAAGCTCTCCTAATGGGATAGCATCCCTTGTTTTTAGGCTCAACCTTGAATATAGCAGTCTTTTGAGAGAGAGAGAATCAATCAAGAAACGGAAGGCATCCTCCACCAGACCCTGCTCACAACGAAGAGGCGAAATCAATAGTGTAAAAATTGGATGGAAATTACCGAAATAAAACAGCTCAATGCGAGAACTGAGGCCGGAAAAAAATAAACATACAAGCCTGCAGTCTTCCAGCAACGCAGAGCATGATTTCTTCAGAAGCGAGCATGCAGTGCGATCATACATGATGAGGGTAGCACTGGATGTACCATCCTCAACCAACAGCTTAATCCTATACCTGAAAAGAAAACCCTTGAAAATAATAAGGCCCATGATGCAAAAATCATTGTAGTTGGTGAAATAAAGAAACATCATTATGTGATAATTGCTAACCTGGGAACAGTCACCTCAACATACGAATCACAGGCATCACAGAAGTTACCAAAGCAATCAGCAATAACCAAAGATTTGCACTCACATTCATAATAAAGCCAACCAAGAGAGCTGTCTATACCCTTGATGGTGGCAACAGTTACATACATACCCCCCTAGTTAAGGAGAAAAAAGAGATTAAAAATACTACAATTAAGGGAACCGACAATATCAGAACGAAACTAAATATGGCATTGTGAAACCAACATTGAATTTCCTACCTCACCAATCAAACCAAGTTCAGCAACAGATTTCCTAGGGAAAGATTTCACAAACTCATTTTCAAGTGTAGTCATTCGACCGTCAAGAATAACAACATATGGGATTGTGTCCAAAACTCCACGTTCAGACATCCTACAAAGCAAACATGGGAAACGCCATGGGCAAAGGCCAAATTACAATTTAAATCACAATCATGGTGGGCACAATATAAAAGCACACACAACATCACTAACCAAGAATCAATTAGAAACTACTTAAATTATCCAAGACCGCAACTTTTATGTCACATTGTATACTTGGTATTACACAGGGATTAGGAAGGTGGAATTCCTTCCAATATCCTTGTTACAAAGTCAAAGGCCACACATAAAAATTGTCTTTCTCAGCAACTATCAATATAAATTGGACATCAGTGGTACACCCATATGCTTGGAAGACAGCCATAGGAATGCAAAAATGACAACCAAAACACAATAAAACCAAGCATGGACGGAGATTAGTTTAAAGTTTGAGCAATACATTGGGTGGGAAGACAAACCGTTTCCTGAAGGATAATGCATATGGGATGTCGGGGTTAAACAGCATCCTTGTAACACCTGGAATGGCATGCATGATGATCCTATCTGCAAGGGCATAACAGCATTGAAAAGCAAAGTCAGTAAAACACCAAAGAGCAAGAAATTATTTTAACTATACAAACGATAGCCAAATACATAACCTTCTTCAATGGTAGCCTTGACAAATTGCAAGACAACAATGGTTTGGCACAAGTAAGAATTAGTCAAAAATCCGTTGATATCAAGCACACGATCTCCATACAAGGCACAGTCAACAAAACCACTGTCACATCAAACCATGAGAGCATGAACATATTCTATCATCAAAGGGGACGATGATAACAACAACCAGAAAAAGAAATGGAAACATATGTAACATGGTTCAAGGAATCATTTGTATCATAACAACACACAGAATGGACAAGGCCAAAAACATTCGTAACCAAACAGGGAAAAAATTGCATCATAGGTGATGAAGGAAAAAGTGAATTACTATTCATCCACAAGCTCAATCATCAGCATGTTTGTTGTTCTACCATCCCTGAGGTACACCCTCTCCGCAGACACTGAACTCAACAAACCAATGTAGTATGCAAAAATATGGGGAATTTAAAACATCAAGTTTTTCTATCACCAAAAATTGTAAAATCAGGAATACCAACACATGGAGATTTGAAAAACAAAAAAACTTTGGGCTCACCTATCAGGTGATCAGGCTCTGTTCCATTCAGCAGGAAGTCATCAATCCCAACGAAAGCAAGACCATGAGCAAGAGAAAAGGTATAGTCCTCCTCTTGCACAAGAGTGTCTTTTTCAAAGAGGAGCTTTAGCTTGTGTGCACTAACCTTGCAAGGATCACAATTAATGGCTGTCCTGAGGTTAATGAAGGTGGCAAAGGCACCCTCCCTGATTTTGGACTGATAGGCATCAACCAGTTCTTTAACAATAGTTGCATGAATCTTCGAACCCTGGCAAGGACAAATAACACATTTAAAATATCAACTTATAAGGGAATCACATGGAAAGAAATAACCTTGTGCCACAAAGAAAGGAGGACTCACATATTCATCCATGAGAACCACTTCCATAGAGGATATCTGGCTGGACTCATCCAAAGTAGGAACCATATAAAACTTAATAATAGTAGCCCTAACATCAACTATGTGGTCAGGAAGGGAGAGAAATTCAAAGTCATTGACGAGTGGAGGCATGGTTCCAATTTGATGGAGACAATTTTAAATTTGCAATCAGGGTATAGGGGAACAACAAAAGACCACAATACTTAAATAGGCAAAGGTAACACACTAAATTTTTTCGAATTCTCCATTTCGGAGGGAAACTGATTGAACTAATATAATCTCCCCATAAAATACGGGTTGATGGGATAGAATGATAATTTGACACGGTTTGATGCATGCCTAGGCTCCGTTAGGTGTAAACTCTGATAATTTTGATGGTTAGATCAATCAAAACTCTTACACGGCAACGAAAAGTGAACACAGACTATGACAGAGAGAGCAGGTAGATTAAGTACCACCGCATAAGCGGTGTGGCTTAGGAGGTCATGATGACTCATTCGGTTAGCGGTAATATATATATAAAATCAAATAAGAAATCAAATATGCTAACAAAGGGGCATAAGAAATCAAATATGTTAACCAAAAAAAAATCATCAATAATGTTCTCCCAAAAAAAAATATGAATAATTAATTGCACATGTTGATAATATGTAAAGGTAAAAAATAAATAATTTATTCCACCTGTCTTCAATTATCAGCATCACGAAGCCTGAATTCGATTTCCTTCACCGTGGTTGGAGATGGTGACTTCACCTCGGTCTCAAGCCGTATTCGCCGGAGCCTCTTGGGCAACCTCGTTGGGAAGGAGAACGATGATTCATCATCCACCACAAGATATTCCATCGCAATCACCCCATAGATGGCGGAGACTTTTCTCTCCGGTAACTCCACTCCGGCTGGTATAGATAACGCAGAAAGCAATCCACACAATAGCATTTCAATAACGTATTGTGAGGAATGTTAATGCATGACCTTTGGCTTCCCTCACAGTGACAGACAACCAAACCCATTCAGGATGCCTTAACCTCAACCAGTAACAAAAGCCCCCAATTCTCAATCATATTTACATAAATGCCATCGTGTGTTGTGGTCATCCTGTAGCCTGACACGTGGCCGAATAGTGAATGCTACAGTGGGGGTAGAACTTCTCCCTTTGTAAAGTGTTTTAATGCTGTTAAAAATAAGATGATTTTCAAGAAATTACCAACACTTCATAATAATCGTGTCCTTATCATTTCAAATATCGGATATATATCTATATTAGACAATTCTAATGGTATTCTATGACATTTTAGATTATTATTATTATTTTTATTTTTTTTTGCCAAATTCTATGTCCAAATTCTATCATTCATATCTACTAGTATCGGATTTGTTCTTCCTTGATGCTGTGCCATGTCTTTTGCCTGCTATAAAATGCTTCTTTCTGGTAGACTTATTATTTATTTTAATTTTTATACCAACAACCTAAAATAAGGGAACCGATGATTTGGACATATTTAGCTGCCATTCAGAATAACTACTCCCTCCTCTATCTTTTTAATATAATATAATATTATAAGTCTCTTTAGGAAACTTTTTCTCTTTTTTATTCTACTTATTTATAAGTTTTTTTTAAAAAGTTCAATGATATTATTAATTACTTATTTTTTATAAATACTCTCATTTACTAAACACTTATTAGAATTTCAATAATAATTATAACTTAGAAGATTAATTTTGAAAAAAATACACCAAAAATTATTAATTCTAATATCATTAACAATATTACCTAACTTATTTAATTTACATAAAATTTCCAAAATAAACTTATATTAAGAACATAAAGAGTACATTTTTTTTAAGGGAACAGAACTGTTCCTAGATTGTTTATTTTTCTAAGCATGAGCATAAGCACTTTGCATTTGCACGACGATTATATTTTTATATTTTTTTCTTACATTTTTATTTGTAATTTATTTTTCTTTCTTTTTTTCATTCATATTGCATCATCATTCATTTTTTCTTTCCTTAACCCCGAAAAGCACGAAAATATATTTTGTATTTTTCCCCAATTCCAGCACCAGTTCAGAAAAAGCAAGCGTTCATCAAATAATTGGTAGGAATAGCACGGAGTGATAAGGGAAAGGGAGTAGGGACGACAAAACCACAAGGAACAAAATGCAATTCACGGTTTCTAATGATGTTTCGTCGTGTATATAAATAATAGATTCCCTCAAATAAAAATGTGCTGCTACTATATTTATTGTAAAAAATATATTTATTATTAAATATTTAAATTATTCTTTTTGGTTGTTGCTGGATTTTTTATTTTATTTTTTTTTCACCCTGGTATCCGGTCCATTGGGCCGACTAATCCAATTCGAGAGAGGTTCCGAGATTAAGGTTTTATTCATCTCCCAATTGCTAGATTTTTTTTTAAAGGAAAATATGTAATTCATTCCGTAATAGAAAATAGAACAAGTAGATTCAATAGGACAATAACAAAGCACATATTTTCCATACAATAAAGATTGCTAAAAAAGATCAGATACTCAGCCATAACAGCAAACTCCCTGTGGATCAGGATCATCATCAACATTCAGCTTCGAACTCTAACAAGAGATTCAACAGTATTTGTTTCCAAGATAACTATCTCATCGATGCCGGAAGTAAGCACAATTCGGCGACAAAGAATCTCAAATAAAAAGATCCCAATGGCTAGATTTTAAAAATGTTGTCATGATTTATTTATTTTTAATTAAGCTGAATATACTTCATTTAAAAAAAAAAATCAGTCAACGGTGGTTGGGGGTAGAGGGATACTTCATTTAAAAAAAAAAAAAAAAATTCAGTCAACGGTGGTTGGGGTAGAAGGATTTTTATTTATCTATAGTTAAACAAAAATCTAAAAAATTCGACTAAAACTGAAATTAATATAATCAATAGGCTAAACTACTCATTTGGTCTCTTACCTTATTTTTTTAATTTCAAATTGGTCCCTTTGTTTTTTGGTTTTATATTAGTTTCTCATATTTTTTTCGCTATCAATTTGGTCCCTAAATCAATGTTGATCCTACGTGTCAATATCAGATTGGTCCGCGTATATATTGTTGGAGAGAGAAAATTATACGCGTCCATATCATATTGGTTCACATATGATGAACAGTGATTCATGAACCAAATTGAAAACGAAGAAAAAAACACGAGAAACCAATTTAAAACAAAAAAAATAATAAAAACAAAATTTGAAATTGTAAAATAATGTAAGAAACTAAATGAATAGTTTAGCCAAATTAATATGGGTTGTGTAGCTCAAGCAAGCGATTAAAAATTCGATTTTCAACTTTTATAAATATAAAAAATTTTAGTTAAAAGGATCTTCAATCACTATGCTTTCATTCGCGTCAATTAATAAACTGTATTTGAAAGACCAAAAAATTAACTCACATGCATTGGTATGAATAACTAAATTAATTGAAAATTGTCAAAGTTAATTCATTTGTTTCTCATAACATCGACAACTGAATTGATTGCTGAAATAAATTTCAAAGACTAAATTAATATTCTCGCTGGTTCTATATATAGGGCACATTCTAGAAGAAATCTTTGGTCCTATATATAGGGGCACTTTATATTTCCTATGCATCATTAATTGTTTTTTCTCTTTTTTGCCCTTATTAAATGTTTTGACTAACTATGTTTTTTTTTATTCATTAATGAATGTGAACTTCCCAAGTAAAGTGGAGGGGTAAAATTGTAATGTTATAACATATTCTCATAAAATTCACAAAACTAACCACTTTTCTTGATCCGGAGAATATGGTCAACTATGCCTTATATATAGGACCGGAGGGAGTACTACTATTTTACTCAAATAAATCATACTACCTTCGCTTTTAAATATAAGATCATTTTGACATTTTTATTTTGTCCCTATTTATAAGATCATTTACCAATTTTCAGTGATCATTAATTATTTTTTTCCATAAACTCCTTTATTTATTTAACACTTTTTAGATTCTCAATAATGTTAATTGGGATAATTTTAAAAATACATATAAAAATTCACATTTTCAACATAATTAATTAAATTATTCAATTTTATTAATAAACGTGAAATCTCCCGTATATAGAGACAGAGGGAGTATGGAATAAGCCTTCCTAACATTGTTCACTTTTTTAGCCGTAATTACAATATTAACTCAAGATATTATTATATAGGACTTCTTCCGATCCTATATATAGGGCATACTTAATCGTATTTCTGGATCAAGGAAACTAGGAAATTGATTAATTTTGTGAATATATTGTAACATTACAATTTTACCCCTCCACTTTACTTGGAAAGTTCACATTCATTAATGAATAGAAAAAAAACATAGTTAGTCAAAACATTTAATAAGGACAAAAAAGAGAAAAATAATTAATGATGCATAGGAAATATAAAGTGCCCTATATAAGACCAAAGATTTTTTCTAGGATGTACCCTATATATAGGACCAGAGGGAGTAGTAATAAATCTCTTCAGTATTCATGATACTCCTTCTGATCTTATTTATAAGATCCTTTTGAGGTTTTCACTCCATTAAGGAAAATGATTAAAGTTGTTAGTGACATTGGAAATGTGAAAATTTGATATACTTTTTCAAAACTACCCTTATAATTATTATTGGAAATCTAAAAAGTGTTGACTTAATAGAGATGTTTGTGGAAAGAAGTAATTAAATAATTAAAATAAGGTTTTATATTTAGGACCAAAATAAAAACTCCAAAAAAATCTTATAAATAGGACCGGAGGAAGTATAATTTTTTTCCTCATAGTCATCCTTAGCATAATTCGAAAGGCAAATCCATTACATGATGAATACTTCCGTGCCCCTTATGTTTGAAAGGGTTTGGTACTCTCACTTCCCTGTTCTCTGGACCACTTGTATTCCCACTACCCCTTGATGCTAGAATATCTTAAAGTTAGGCAAGCATAAGTTAATTACTTGCATTTATTCTCTTTGGAAAAAACAAAAAGGACTTTAAGCATATCTTTCATGTGTAAAAGCATAAAGAGAACTCACTCAGAAAATCGGTAATACCTGCTATTTTGTGAAATTGCATAGAATCAATATTTTGTTGAGCTTTTGTTGTAGTTCATGTCTAAAGATCATTTGAATTTTTTTTAAATCTTGAAATCCAAAAGGAAAATTTCGGAGGGACGATAGATCACATCCAGATCGCTTGTTTTTCTGAAGAAAAGGAAAAATATAAGCACTTTTTTCATTTGGAAAAAGGAACACAAGCTACTATACATAATCTAGCATATCAGTTAAATTGTATAGCGGACCTGTGTTACCTTAATAACAGAAATCTTCAGGCTTTTGTTGACACTTATCACCAGCAAAGTATTCTAGGAGTAGGTGACAGGAAAAATCAGCTTGAGCGAGTAAGGAACATAGAAGAAAGGTTACAGTTTTTAGTCTCCCAGAAAAACCCATCCTATAATAAAAACTTTAAGGATTTAGGAGAAAAATTTGACTTCCTTCTAAAACAGAATTCCGACTTATATATCGGAAAAATCCCGACCAAGGCGGATTTTGAGGAATTAATTCTCAAAATTAACCAGGAACCAAAAAGGATTGAACAAGAAATCGTTCAGAAAGCTAAGGATCTAGCATCTAAAGTCTTAACCTTAGAAATACGAATTGAAAAGTTGGAAAAACTTATCAAGCACCTAGATTACAGGATCCAAAGCATAATTGGTTCATGAGTCGTCAAGATCCAAACTATTCAGCAGCATTAGATAAAGCTGAAGAAGTCTGGTCACTAGCAGTAGGCCTAACCTCATCATCAACCAGTATCACCGATGTAGCTAAACAAAATAACACCATTATAGAGCTTCTAGTTAGCCTCCATAAAAGGTTAGCCAGAATAGAATTAGCAGCACAGAAACAACCAGAATCTGATCTGCTGATTAAGACTGAATTAGGAAATATAACCTCAAAGCTTGCTAATCTAGAAATAGGAAGGGCAAGCAGCCAAGCAGTTAAGAAAGGTTCAGAAGTTTTAGCCGTGTGGCAAGATCCTTATAAACAAATAAATGATTACCGCAAGAAACATGGCCCAAAACTCACAGAACCAGAATCATCCAAATAACGTCCATGACGTTGTAAGGAGTTTTAATGGTTTCAGAAGAGTCTGGAATAACCTTAACAAAAGGAGGCTCAGAACCATTGAACAGATAATAAACCCCGAACAACAGCTCGAAAAAGCTAGGGAGCGAAGAGCTGAGCTGTTACCAGCTGAAGCTTTATACTCTTATAGAGTATTAGGTAATAAAAGCAAAGTTTACCAACACTACTCGGAAGAAACCATTTTTTGTGTTGGGAACCAACAGGTTAACCTGGACTTTGTATCCATAGAATCCAGAAGAAAACTTGAAGCTTCAGGATTTGCTACCATCCACTTAGGAGCCATCCTAATAGGAGTCTATGGTATGCACAGAGAACACATAGGATTAAAAGTAAACCTAGTTCTTGTTGATACTAGATTCAAAGATCCTAGAAAAGCTGTTATAGGACAAATGGAGGTTGATATGCATAATAATTATGAATTGGTATACATTATACCTAAGGACCTGCAACTCACAATTAAGGACTTTTGTAGGCATATCAAGTTAGTAGTCAAAACCAAAGGCTATGAGGATATGGTTTCAGGAGAAGCAAATCTCTTGATTGTAAGGGCCTTAACAGCAAGAGTCAGCAATTATATTGCTTCAAACTTCCAGCTAAAAACAGAAAATATTGCTCAATTCCTGGGATCACAAGGAATTAAGGCAATTCCAGGAAAATCCTTTGACCCGAAGGATTTAAATGGACAAATTTGGGAAATTAGCATCCCACATGAAATAGCCAATACTACACCTTAGGCTGCGGTAACTTGGCAAACCCATAGAAGGAGTATGACTACTCGTTACACTACTTATGAAAACCAGAATCACCAGGATGATAGTAGTGATGAAGAAGCAGCAACCTTATATATCATAACTGAGGATGAGCCGGAAACAATCAGTTATGAGGATTTTCTTTTGGAAAATCCAGAGTATTTAATACTCACAGGAGATCTATTTACAGATCCACCTGTCTGGGATGAGTATGATAATGAAACATCATTCATCAATCCCTTTGCGACCTCGGAGTTGCAGCAAAGCGTGGTGGGGGAAAAAATTTTGGAAAAATTTACCCTTCTTGAGGTAGACAATGATCTGTCATACCCCACTAGGAAACCTGAACACTTGCTAATGAGTGAAGCCAATTCTAATTTTAATCAGGTTCCTACAGGATCTGGCCTTAGTAATGCTGTTATAGGGTCAGCGAGAGATCAGAATAGAACTATCAATGTACCGCCTATAAATCAATGGGCAAGTACGTCAACCAGACCTTTAGGAAGAATTCCTGATGACAAACCAATAGTTCTTCCACCCGCAAGAGCAGAATCAGGAGTTTTCCTAACTCTCCCCAAAAATATAGCTAGGTGGGAGGATGCCATAAGATCTTGGGAATCCTCCACCATCATTCACATGGCCAAAATGAATTTTGGTGATAACACTGACAAAGTTATATACTTCGAAAATCTCCTAGGACCCAAAGAGAAGCTTGATTTCCAGCAATGGAAAGCAGCTTACCCTGATGAGTACCAACGTTTAATAGAAATTGCAGGAGTAACACAGAACCTGACTTCCCAGGTCAGACAGATGCTCTTAGGCTATGATTAATATCGTGGTGATACTAAGATGCAAGATCAGGCACTGAGCCAATTAGACAGATTGACAATAACTGACATGAAGGACTTCCCAGATTATGCTTACCAATTCCATGACTTAGCTTCCAAAACAGGAAGGATGTACCTTCAAACAGAGCTATCTGAAAAATTCTTTAGAAAATTGCCTCCACCTTTTGGGGCAAAAATTATGGAATTATGGGATAGAGACCACCCAGGAATGGGAGTAGGCATAGTTCCTAGGATCAAATATACGTTTGAAGTCCTACAACAATTATGCCAACAGAATGAAATAAATAGGCAAGCTAAAGATTTCAGTTTCTGCAAATCCATTGAAGTCCCAGGAGCTTATCCTAGGAATAAGCCTAGGAGATCTCTAAGGAGATCTACGACCTATAAAGGAGGAGCCCCCCACAATAATAATCTTAGAAAATTCAAAAGTAAAAAACCTGGAACCACCACTTGTAAGTGTTCTTTATGTGGAGCCCCAGGACATTTTGCTAGAGACTGTAAATCCTCCAAGGTAGATAGGGAAAGATTAAATATCTACTGTGACCTTGAACTGCCCAAGGATTTTGATGTCATAAGTCTTCAAGAAGGAGAAGACCCAAATGACTCAGACATTTGTTCCTATGATGATCCAGAGGAAGAAAAACTTCTTAATGATTTTATAAACATGGAATCGGAAGAACAAATGTTCATGATGCTAGCTTGGAGACCCTCCAGTGCTTTCAGAGCAGCAACAAAGCTGCACTCATCAGTGGAAATTTTTCCTACCCTTAGATCACCTTAAAGCAAAATGTTTCATGTGTAGGTTAAACACCACCCTCTTTACCAATGTGCATTGTGAACAATGTTTACTAACAGTTTGCACTCCAGATGCTAGAAACCACCTTGGGATAACAATTCCTGATCACCCTAAGGAAAGTTCAGCAGAGAAAAAGGACCACAGTGATAGAGGAATTATTGCGGAACAAGCCAGACACATTCTTCAACTTGAAGAATACATTAAGGAACTTGAGAATCGGGCAACCGATTTACAGTTAAAAGTAGATTTCTACGAATTAGGGAAACCCATAATAGAGGACTACATCTCTGAAGAGGAGTGTAGAGAGGAGTGTAACCTTGGTAGCACCCAGAATCACCTCCTGAATATATCAGTCATCCTCGAAGTAGAAGCGGCAAGCGGAATCCAGATCCAAAAAACCTTAAAGGCCATTCTTGATACAGGGGCTAGTAGACGTTTTGTCGCATAGAGAATTTTCCCAGCGCACTTCTACACAGATCGAAAGGAAATTAATGTCACGGGTTTGGGAGGAACTAAAAGGACCAAACAAACCCTTCACAAAGCCTTCATAACCTTCAATAAGGAAAGATACCTCATGCCCTACACCTACACCATCGCCCTTGAGAACTCCGCAATTTAGCTAATTATTGGAATAGAGTTCATTTATAATTTTCATGGCGGTATCCAAATTGAGCGTGGGACTGTAAAGTTCTATAAAAAGGCTGATGTCATTCAGACAACACAGTTCTCACTCATGCAGAGTGAAGCCATTACTGATAATGACATTGATTACCATGAACTCAACCAGTTTATGGCATTATGTTATTATGATTTAGGAAATCTCACAGATTTCGAACAACAAATCTTGCCTATCCTAAACAGGCTGAAACAACAGCAGTTCATAGGAGAAGATCCCATGAAACATTGGGCTAGAAATCAGGTAACTTGCAAGTTGGAAATTATTAACCCTGATTTGACCATTCAGGATAAAATGATTATCTCAACCCCTGAACAAAAGGAGCTCTTTAAGAAAAATATTAAAAGTTTGTTAGATTTGGGAGTTATCAGAGAATCAAAGTCTCGCCATAGGACTGCTGCTTTCATTGTTCCATCTGGAACAGAAATAGTTGATGGCAAAGAAGTCAGAGGAAAGAGTAGAATGGTATATAACTACAAACGTCTCAATGACAACACTCATAAGGATCAATACTCTCTCCCCGGCATTGACTACTTACTCCTGAAAATCAGAAACAAAAATGTTTTCTCAAAATTTGACTTAAAATCTGGTTTTCACCAAGTAGCAATGGACCCCGAATCCATACCTTGGACAGCTTTCTTCTGTCCTGAAGGCCATTATGAATGGCTAGCCATGCCATTTGGTTTAAAAAATGCACCGACTGTTTTTCAAAGAAAAATGGATGTTATTTTTAAAGATTATGATGATTTCATTATTACTTTCATTGATGACATCCTAATCTTCTATGATGATATCACACAACATCTTCACCATCTAAACAGATTTTTTGGAATTTGTGAAAAGGAAGGCTTGGTTTTGTCAAAAACCAAAATGAAGATCGGAGTAACTCGAATAGGGTTTCTCGGACTAGAAATTGGCAATGGACAGGTTAAATTACAGCCCCACATTGTCAAAAAGATCCTTGACTTTAAGGAACAAAACTTGGAAACACTCAAGGGTCTCCAACAGTTCTTAGGGATACTTAGTTACGCCCGTAATTATATTCCTAACCTCAGTAAGTTGACAGGAACACTGTATAACAAATGCTCCCCTCATGGAGAAAGAAGATTCAATAAATAAGACTGGGAGCAGATTAAAAAGATAAAAACTTTAATTAAGGATTTACCTTCTTTGGATTTCCCAAGAAAAGAATCCCATATCATTATCCAGACCGATGGATCGATGTTAGGATGGGGTGCCATCTTGAAATGGAAACCCAATAAGTACAACTCAATGATGGATGAAAAAATAGCTAGGTATTGTTCAGGAACTACAAGACTAAAATATCCACCATTGATGCAGAAATTATGGCATATCTTTATGCTTTTGATAAATTTAAGATCTTTCTCTTTGATAAAAAAGAATTTACTCTCCGAACAGATTGTCAAGCAATTGTTTCATTTTATAATAAAATGTCTAACAACCGTCTATCTCAAAATAGATGGGCCAATTTTATTGATAACATTTGCAGGATTGGAGTAGAGGTTCACATTGAACACATCGAAGGAAAGAAAAATACTTTTGTTGATCTATTATCACGATTAATTGAGTCGTCATCTTTTCAGGAATAATGACAGCAAAGGGAAAGGGTAAGGAACCAGCCCCAGCAAGCTCTGAAACTAGGTTTCTAAGCTTTGGACCACAGCAAATTCCTATTTTGGAAGAAGATAACCCGGCAAGGTTCAAAACCTTAAAGGAACTTCCAGTGAATTTAGAACAACAGGTTTTGCTGGATTCCTTATGGCGAGCAGCAACACCAACAGCTAAATTAAAGGCATTAAATGCCCTTAACAACTATTTTTCAAAAAACCTCAATCCTGAATTTTTACAAAATCCAAGAAAAACGGCTTATGTAGTTTTTCGTGGGGATTTTCCAGGATTATACAGTACTTATGGAGCCTGCATGGCAACCATATGAAGTTATGAAAAACCTTCTTTTAAAGGATTTTTTGCCTTAAAAGAAGCTCTAAAAACTGCAGAGGATTATTTCTGTTCCTCTGTACCCAGTATTCCATATGTTCAAAGTTATTTAGCTTCTTTGAATAATTTGGGAAAAACAGAAGAGCTCACTCTAGCGCAATTAGTTGCTAGGGTCGAGTACCATCAGAGAAACCACTCACTATTCAAAAGAGAAAATAAAAGACTCCAATTTCAAATTAGTGAGTTGGAACAAAAAATAATTTTTGAAAAATCCAAGGAGCAACAGCCTTCCTCAACAATGGAAAACCTCAGCTTTGAATCTCTTAGACATAAGGTATCTCTTAACAGAAAATTCAGAAACAAATTCCTGGATCAATTTCCAGAAGAGATACAAAGACAAATTGTTGCCAGCACCAACAATGCATGCCTTATTGAGTTATATGATTTACAAAGGCAAATAATTGTGTCACACAGAATGTTGGATTTACCACTTTGTCAATATGACCCAGATTTTGACAATAATCCATCAAGACCCGTTCTCGCACAAGTTGATCTTGGTGCCACACCAGCAAGTGAAGAATTCATTTCAAAACTATTTTTCTCTGGTTTTCTCAGACAAATCAAGTGCGATGAACCTCCAAAAATTTTTGGACCAACCATTTGTCTTGCTATTCAGCAATACAAGAAGCATGTATGGCCCATTCAGATGACATGTCCACCAATGTTTATACACATATTTTCAGAACATCCTAGCATGAGTGGATTAGATCATTACCCAGCCAAACATCACATTATTGTTATGTTTGAATCCCGACCTTCTGCATTCTACCGAAGGGAGATTTGGACCTCTGATAGGCCTATAATCTCTAATGAATTATTTAATGCTTTCCCAGGGGACTTTGATAAACCCATAATGATTTTGGAAAAAACTAAAATTATTACATGTTGGATTCAACAAGGAAGACATCCACTTTGTTCAGAACAGTTACTAGGAGGACAAGATGATCCAGAACCTTTTGACTATTCCGAGCACTATGACCTTAAAGATGAAAATTAAAGTTGGGAGCGGACAGGGAATCTCATCCTTATCTTGTTACTTTAACCAAGCATGGTTACATTACATGTTGGTAGGGCCAAAAACTCTACAGGATAAGAATGCCACCTATCACCTTTACATGAGACAAATTACCAACAGGAATCTGGTTTGTCATGATCTCCACGTGGTTGTTTTTAGGACCACTACCTTTACTTTATTTAGTGTGCTTATCTTTACTTTGTGCTTGTCATATCAGATGCTATTGTCCCCCAATAATGAAAACTTCACTCTTAGGTTTTCGAGAAATATGTAAAATGTTAGTACTTGTTGCCTATATATGTACCTCATTGTAATGCTTTCAGTGTGCTCAACTGAGAAGTTTGAATAAACACTTATTAAGAAATCCTCTGTCTGATCCTTGTGCCATTTCGTTTCTGCTAATAAGCGAACTCTGAGTACATAGCCCTTGACTGAAGAGAGGTAATTTTATTTTATTCCGGTCATGCTCTATATTTTTGGTATCAGATCTCTTCGGAGCTTTGATATTTCATATCTAATTATGGAGTAAACATTTTTAGAGTTCTCTGAAGCTCACCTCTGAATGATATGTTTAACGTCCTCATGAGCTTTCAAGAAAGAGTCTTTCCTATGTTTTGCCTATAGAATTTTAGAATTTTAGCATCTCTTTTAAGTTTTTGCGTTTCGTTATTCTAGATTTTATGGAAGGTCCCGACACTGTTAGGTGAAGGGGGTAACTCGACCCGAAGGCTAACCAATGGGGGTAAGAGCATAAGACCTAGGAGAGGCTGCATGTTACCTTGAGTACAGCGGTGATGGATAGGGAAGAGCCTAACACATAAAAAAAAAAGAAGAAGAGAGAATCTGATGTGGCTTTAGGAACCTTGTGTAACCTTTTGATTGGGACAACTAGCAAAGGGTAGCAAACCCTCCACAACAAGAAGGTACCGAAGTAGGCACCGGAGATCCTCTGTCCCCAATTTTCCTGTCTCCCTGTCTCCAGCCAATCATATTTCATCAATTATTACAAAAATGTCATGCAAGTTGGGAAGTTAATTTTCAGTTTTTAAAGATGTGTGTAATGGGTACAGGGTTTGGAACACACTCTGGGACAGGTGATTTTTGTCCCCCATTACATGGTTTATTTCTGTTGGAAAATGCTAGATTAAATGGATCACCACCCCACAAGTGAGAGTAAAAAAAATATGAGAAAATGAAGAATGAGATAATGTAAAAGTTTTTTACACCATCAGTGCATCATCCACCATTCATTCGTTTATGGTAATTGACTTTTAAATTATAGTAATACAAACGAACAGTAAATAATAAACTGATGGTCTAAAAAAATTTAGCGTAAGTACATATCCATTAATCTCAAAAAATATTGGTGCGGAACTGCGGATAAAATATATCAAAACTTTAAAAAAAAAAAAAAAAAATACAGAGCAAAACAGAGCAGCGAAGGAAAAGAGAGCAGCAGAGGAGAGGAGAGAAGAAATATGTGGGAATCAATTGTGTTAACGGTGATTGCCACCGCCGGCAACAACATCGGCAAAGTCCTTCAGAAGAAGGGCACTATCATTCTTCCCCCTCTCTCTTTCAAGCTCAAGGCATCTTTCTCTCTCTCTCTCTCTCTCTCTCTCTCTCTTTTTCTCACTCCCTTTTCTGCATTTATTTTACCTTATACCCCATGATTTGGTTTCCATTAAAAATATCTCCTTTTTAATATAACACCATGTTTTCAACCATTTGCATGTGCGTTTTTTTTCCCTTTCTTTCAGTACACCTTGATAAGTGTAACTTGCAATTTATGTGCTTTGTTTTATTTTTATTTTTTTGGTGAAATTGGGTGCATGTAACAGTGTAGGATTTAGGGTCAGTGATAATTGAGCATAATGAATTGAATTCCAAGGTCACATTTTTTTTTTTCCCCATTTAAGCATAAGTCTTTCACTGTTTGATTAAGAATTAACATGGCTGTGGACTTCTCCACGCTTGTATTTGCATTGCAGGTCATTAGGGCTTATGCTCTTAATAAACCCTGGATGATTGGTTTTGTAATGGACATATTTGGAGCATTATTGATGTTAAGGGCATTAGCTCTGGCTCCTGTAAGTGCTGTAGACTAGAGTGTGAATTTTAAGGAATATTTCTTTATCATTGGTTTTTTTCCCCCTAATGTTGTGGTTTTTCTTGAATAGGTGTCTGTCATCCAACCAGTTTCGGGCTGTGGACTGGCGATCCTTTCAATCTTCTCTCATTTTTATCTCAAGGAAGTCATGAATGTTGTTGATTGGGTTGGTATTACCTTGGCAGGTTTAGGCACAATAGGTAATGTAAGTTTTGGATGGCCAAAGAAAAGTGCGTTAAGCTTAACCAGATTGAATGTAGTTCAGAATTTGTATATAATTTAGTAAATGTAACTGGATGGCGATGCCACAGTAACTCGTTTTTCTCAGCAGTGGATTCAGATTTTCTGGCATTTCCCACAGTTTTGTTATTTAGCTGCTTGTTTGCTGAAGTCAATTCACCAAACATGTCATTGTGTTGATATACGATTTACACTCATGTATTCCAGTTTATTAACTATTGTGAGTTTTTCTATGTTTAGGAGTTGGTGCTGGAGGTGAGCAGCAAGAGGCTGCTGCTCTATCTATTTTTCGTATTCCATGGCTGGCATTTGTTATCATTATCTTGTTTGTAGGTACCCCGTCTTATGCATCAACTTATATATTTATAGTAATATGTTTGGAATACTTTGGTTCGTTAATCACCAAATTTCTTTGAAGCCTATTGGAAGACATTATTCTGGTCTCTTGGAATGTGTTACCATCTTTCAGACATAGTTATTAACTTATTATGTTAATTGTTAAAAACATTTGTGCAGATACTCCTTAATGGGTGGCTTCGTATATGCAAACGTCAGCGAAGAGAACAAGAGATGGTAATTCATGCTACCTTCAAACTTGCTTTTTTTTTCATTATGGATATCCCCATATTGTGATTTAATGAGCTATGTTGCCTTTATTCTTCCATTTCTTGAAAATTGGCATTTTGTATTGATACAGATGGGATATGATGTTGTTGAGGAAATAATTTATGGCTTGGAATCTGGAATTTTATTTGGGTACTGTTGCTTCCCTACTGTAATTAACTAGTTATGTACTGCATTCTCGTATTGACACGTTTATTTTTTTTTGATTTACCTCAAATCTCTAATATCAGGATGAAGATTAACTGTTTGCCTTTGATGATATTATTTGTACATGTCAACTCAGGGTGTATTCTTTTTTAATTTTAAATAAAGGGTTGTTTAGAGACAACAATTCTGCTAGTTGGATAAGATATTATTTAGAAGAATAAAAAGTGATCTGACTAGGCTAAAAAAATGCAACAGAACTGTTCTATATTTCAGTAAACCAAAACTCGAAGTTTCTTTAAAATAACTATCAGCAGAGACCAGAGTACCAGAGAGGCCATAAATGCATTGCTATTGCATAACATATGTAACTTGTAAGGGTAAACATATGCCTAAGTGTGATCATTCCTCTTTAACCATAGTGACATGTTGATAATCACCATCATCTATTGACAATAATACATTAACTGCTTGCACCACTTTGTTTGTGGTTTGGGCAGACTAGCATTGTTAGTTTCTATTGAAAGTCAATGCTTTCTGTTGACAATGAACAAAACTCACAAATATTATTTACACGGTGAGTAACAGTACTTGACCACAAGTCCTTAATCTTATTGTGTTGATGCTAAATGCAGGATGTCATCTGTAATATCAAAGATGGGGTTTTTATTCTTGGAGCAAGGTTTCAATAAGCTGTTGGTTCCTATGTGCCTCATCATCAGTGTGTGTTCTAGTGGTACAGGCTTTTACTATCAGGTATTATAAAGACCTCTTTTACATCATCTACTTTGTGCAAACTGTTACACGCTCTAGGCCCAGAGGAATTTCAACCAATGGGTATCGGGGAAGGTGGGTAGGATTCAGCCAAACTGGCTAGACGTTTGTCCGAGTTTTTTGCGAACTTCTTTAATATTTGTCTTCTCCACCATGCAGACACGTGGTCTAAAGCATGGGAGGGCTATTGTAGTTTCTACATGTGCAGCTGTAGCATCAATTTTGACTGGTGTACTTGCTGGGATGCTTGCTTTGGGTGAGCAACTCCCTTCAGCCCCAAAAGCTCGCTTGTTACTTCTTCTTGGATGGTAATATAAGATGTTCTGCTATTATTGCTTTGTGCTTCTACATCCCTGGCTTCCCCAGGTTCCCAACATACAGCAACATTAAGATAAACTCAAAAAGACTTCTGTACTTTGTCAATCTGCAACAAGTTATACTGCATTTAGTTGTTTGTACAAGTATTTCCTGTTTTTTCATCTCATATTTTGTGCAATAATTTTTGTTTCTCTATGGGAATCTTCATGTTCGTAATTCTTATTCTGATTTCTTTTTTAAGTTAATCCAAAATATTTTGCTGCAGGCTACTTATTATTGCAGGGGTGATTTTACTCGTTGGTTCAGCGAGGCTAGTGAAATTACTTAAATTTTCTTCACGCCGTTTTAAAAGAAGCAGTGCCGATAAGAATTATGGCCCTAGAAGATCTGGGACTTCACGTACCAGGGATCCAAGCCCAACTGCTGTCATTCAAGCAGCCACCCTAAATCATTTACTATCATCCAAAGAAAAAGCTTGATTTGATATGAGCTGGAAAATGATCCTTCATCCTTTCTCAGGATTCATTACTCAAAAAAAAAAAAAAAAAGTTAGCTTTTGAAGGGTAGGTAAGTAGGTTGTTTGTGTACACTGTACAGTTGCTGCTTTATCAGAGGGTGTGAATTTTTGTGGATCATTCCTTCTGGCTACCATACAATATTCGTTTTAACTATCTTATGCCACATTGTATAAACTATTCTAGAACGTGCAATGTTTCTCAATATTGTGTACACGATGATGGTATAGCAACCTGTAGGAATGTTAGGGTAGCATGCAAACAGCATGTGTTACTGAGTAAAGAACATGTTACTCCTAATTTATATGCTAGTGCACTAGCAGATAGTAATGTTCTTTGAGGACAATTGCGGCTAGCGTGTTACTGAGGTATATTGGATAGTACTTCATCCTCTGGAAATGGTTATGCAAAAGGTTGCTGCTGGCAGGAAAAACTACGTTCTTTTGATCCTAATTAGGTAGAGAATAGCATAGAAATTTAGTAATACTATAGTTTGTGTTCCATGATGTGATCATTGAAGAAGATGCTGCTGGTCAGGATTTAATTAAAAAGTACTACACAAATATGAAGAAAACGCCTTCATCTTTTTGGTATTTAACTATTTATGTTCAAAAGCTATGGATGCAAAAAGCAGCTTTCAACATCATTGCCCTTGAACCTTTTGCATAGTGTGATATGGCTTAGGGATGAGATATAAGAGAATGAGCAGTTGAATAACTAGATGGTGGGTCTCAGAAAACAGTTAATAACCTTTTGCAGGAGGCCAACAAACAAATAATGATCACAAAAGAACAAATGAAAGAGGGGGACCCCTCAACTCAAGGAAGCAAGCAATAGCATTTTCCACCTCCACCGGGCTTCACCTTGTGATTTGGTCTAATCAATTGGTCCACATCGACAAATTCCATAGTGTAAACAAAACTGATGAAAGAGATAATTCCATAGGCATCATGAGACTCGTGACTGACCAACCGTAAGGGAGCATAGACAACACAAATAATTGGTCCTTGTCACGTGGAGAAGACACTGGAAGATACCAGCAAGCACTGCACATATGATGCCAACAAGACTAATAACACCCAAACTGTTTCTTCGTAAAAGAGCCAATTATGTTTGTATAATTAATGGAATGGATCAGTAAAGCCACTATTTTTGGAGAGGATAATGTTATGACTTATGTGAACCTATGCAAGTTGATCCCATAGGAGGAAACATCGTACACAGGTCCTGTTTTTTGTGTTGTTAAAATGAAAGAAAGGTGGAGAAATAATAGTAGCTATTTATCTCCCCCATTACACAAAAACACACCATTTAATATATAGAAGGATTGTTTTGATTTTCAATAAGGAACTTTTTTCAGTCCTAGATGTAACATTTTGGGAACCTTTTATTTTAATTCAATTTTTACTACATTTCAATGACACTAACAAAATTAACCTATTTTATTTAGTAGATATAAATTTCTCCAAAAGGATCTTACATTAGGACGAGATGAAGTAATAATATTTTCATCTAGTATGTCACATTTCTCTTTCAGTAATCATTAATTTTTTTATTGCTTATGTAAATCAAACTTCTATTGAATATAAGTATATGAAAAATAGTAATATAACACTCTTAAACTTCTGAACGTGACAAATAAATAATAACAAAAAAGTTTCTTTAGGTTGAACGAAATAAAGGCAGTAATAAACAAGACTGATAGTATAAAAATTTAGTGTTGATGTTTAACTTGGTACAAATAATGAAACTCTTTTGATAGGTTCACTAGCATAGGAAAGATTAAAAATGTTGTACTTCAAAAGGGGGGAAAAGGGAAAGAAATGAGATGGAGGTTGAGTCTCAAATGAGCTGACATTAAAAGAAATGACAGTATGATGGAGAATAAATGACATTATTTCTGAAAGTCTTGAGGTTCAACAAAAGTCTAGGTTGTCCTCAATTCACCTATCTTGTCTAAGTGGAGTCACCCCACAACCCATAACTGAGATTCTGCTCAATAAAAAGCTTATCATCTCTTCTATTTGGAATGCCTTTAATGAGTGCTAACAACCAGATATGACTATGTCATTGACCATTAAATGAAGAAATGATGATGCAAAGCACACATACTAGCACTGTGGTCATAATAATAAAAACAACTCAGTACACAGAAGCAAACAACAAATGGCCCCACCTACACAGGCTTTTGTATACACAGGCTCTCAAATGATCAAGAATCACATCAGAATTCAATTTTAAGGAGAAAAAACTTCCACCATTAAAAGCTTCACTCTGCATTTTCTTGTCCTGGATAATTACCTAATTGCTTCATCTGCCAGCTCTCATGAGGGGCCACATGTTCATGCAAAGGAGTATATTGCTGCATCAAGAAAATGACAGAATTTAGAGTTTAGCACAGTGACACAGTAACATGATTACTTCTTTTATCCCATAAATGAAAATAATAGAAAGAAGAAAAAGCAGTCCTTTGAACTCATTACTGTATATGTCATTTTCGGAGTTTGAAAATTCAAATATCCTATCATAAATTATTTATTCATGTTCATGAATGCCACCAAAGCATCAAAATCCTAATTGGCAACAATCACAAAACAAAGTTGTTCATCGAGAAAAAAGTAGCAAAGTCCTAATTGAGAACCTATCTAAGTGCCTAGGGGAAAAGATTCAAGAAAAAAATATGAGCTTCAACCTTATCTAAGTCAAAGTAAAATGTCATGCAAAGACTGTATTTTAGGTTTTGAATGAATGACAATCCTTAAACTGGCATATTGGAAGTATTTAATTAGCATGTCCAATAATGTTATACCAACAAGCATAGATGTTCGATTAAATTTTCCTTAACACTAGTTAATTAATTCACCATTCATCTTAAAAGATCAACTCACTAATTTTAATGCACATTCGCATGTAGACATTTCAAAAGTTTAAGATTAGGGAAAAAATGTCTAGTTGAAAGTTACACCTCCATCTTCATCATAAGTTCTTTGGCCGATGGAGCAGAGATAACTATATCACGTGCACCAGGCTTAATGAAGCCTTCTTTAACACCATTGTCAAATAGTGCAAGCAAAGAGTTATAGTAACCATCAACATTCAGTAGACCAACCTGTGCAGGATGATATTGAGTTAACATTTGATTAGTACACTTAGGATTCTGTACTATGCAGCAAAAACACTAGGTTACCGGTTTTTTATGAATTCCAAGTTGGGCCCAAGTTATCATCTCCAATAGCTCTTCCATGGTTCCATATCCTCCTAATTACAAGGTAAGAAGGGGAACAAGAAAAGCAGTGAGAGCCAATATTGTACAATCAGTGCAGCAATCGAAAACACAAAAAAATTGAAAGGAAAAAAAAAGTACTGTATATGCTTAAGAACAGCTCTAGTGGAATTCATATGTAAGACAGTTCCTGAATTAATGTTTAAAAATTAATTGAGAGCTGTTTAAGTAACTACCAGGGAGAGCAACAAATGCATCAGCTTCTTGAGACATTGCAGCTTTACGCTCATGCATATCTGAAACAATTCTTACTTCACCTACCGGTTCACCGGATATCTGTCAACATTTCCCAGCAACAACTTATTAGTAACATATAACTGATCATATTTTCTAGATTGAAAGTGGATTATAAACTATTTCTGTGGCAAAGGGATTAATCACTATCATAAAGGAACTCAGAAAATTTCACCATAAACCAAGCCTGCAACAAAGTAAAAAGTGAAGTGCTAACGCAATGGTGAGGGATGGCTAAAGTTTACGCAAGGTAAAACTTCGTACACAAAAAAAAAGTATACCCCTAATCAACTATAGCATGCATTACTATTCATTAAACCATCCTAATTACTTAAAGAAGAAAGTATAGAATAATTTTAGATTTTCAATATACTAAATGCTTATACCTTTTATGTAATAGTCTCAATTTTTGCTCCTAACAATACATGTTGACAAAACCTTTTTTTTATTCTTTGATTCCAATCTTCAGAAAGACTTCAATCATTGTTAATCAAATGATCACAATATAAATCCCAAGAATTAACTGATATAAAAAAATAACCAGTCATTGTATCAAATTAACTGTATGTAGAAGAAAAGTAAACAAAATGATACGGTTTTGATAATTGAGTTGGACAGAGATAGTGACTCAATTACCTCAAGAGGCATGAGAGCTTTTGGAATGACCCTGCAGGTACATAGGGAAAAAAATGGTAAAGAAGGAAATAAATAAATGGTGAGACAATGTGATAAAGGGTGTGGGCTATTGGAACTAATGGCTATTCACACTCTCCATTGACCAATAGAAATTTTGCAAAATAAAAACCTTAAACAATGATTGGTTAATAGTAAGTGTGAATAGTCAATTTATAACGCTAACAACATTACACAGTCATCAAATTGAAATATGAATAACAACCAGCTTTACAGAAATAATAATTGACAAGAGCATACATAAACACTAGAAAGCAAGTATTTTTAAGGCATACCCTAGAACATGGCAGCCACCATCATACACTCTCTGAGATATTAAGCCCATCAGCCCTACACTTCCCCCACCATACACCAAATCTATCTTCCTCTTAACCTGTAATTCACAAAAAATAAAATAAAAAATTTGTTCACTGTATCGATGCAGAGCAATAAATGCATTGATACAAAATTGTTAGTTGTCCAAAAAACAAAAAAAGAAACATTCTTTGACTACAACGTGTCAAAAAGAGTGCAGTTTAGTATATTTAGTATTAAATTAAACGAAACAAATTCAGTATCAACATTGAAAACAACAGTTCCTTAACAAGACAAACACAAGGTAGGTAGGTATACATAACAGAATACAAACACAGAGAACGTGAGCTGAGAAAACCATATACTAAAAATCTTTAAACATTTAATAAAGATAATAATAGTAATAATAATAGTAATAAATAAAGTAAAAAGAAGAATATTTGGAAATAAGATAACATACGAGTTCATTGCCCAATTGAATAGCGGCGTCACTGAAGACTTCACGGTTGCCAGAGTTGCTGCCGCAGAAGACACATATCCTATTGAACTTGCTTCTGGGGTACCCTTCCTCCATTCAAAAATCGAAGCTTTCTTATTTGGAAACAATATTCGACAGCAACAATGCCTCGAGGGGTAGATGCTAAAAGAAAGAAGAAGAAGAAGAAGAAAATATAATATAATAATAAAAAAGAAGGGAAAAGATGGAAACTTTCTTTGAAGGGTAATCTGCTAAATGGAAGAAAAGAGCATAAAAAAGAAATGGAGAGTGAGAGTCATATTTGCATTTGATGACCAAAGCAGTAGTACTAGTAGCAGGGGCACCCCCACATGTTCTCTATTTCTTTCTTTTTTCATTCTTACGTCTTTTTATCGCATCGCCTTCCTAAAGTTTTTTATTTTCTCTTCCATTCTAGTAATACATGCTCCCTCCGGCTTGAAATAACTAATTTCATAGTTACTAAAAAAATTAGTTGAGTGCATTTAATTTTATCAAATTCATAAAAAAGTAGATTATTTTAGTAAACTTACATTGAGAATGAAATAAGAATTGAATGATTCAACCACTTTATAGATATATCTTATGAATGATTGTATTGGGAATAGAAAGTTAGTTAAATTTTGCTTATATTCAAAACTATCAGCGAGATGTTTTTTGCTTATAATCAAGACTAGAAGGAGTAAGCAACAAAAAAAATATTATTCTCTTGGTTTAAAATACAAACAAAACTAATCAACTTTCTTAACTTTCTTAAAACATCCCTAGAAAATTGTTACTCCCTCCGGTCCTTATTATAGGGCATACTTAACCGAATTACACATACCAAGAAAAGTGGTTGGTTTTATGAATTGTTACTCCCTCGGGTCCTTATTATAGGGCATACTTAACCGAATTACACATACCAAGGAAAGTGGTTGGTTTTATGAATTCTATGAGAATATATTGTAACATTACAATTTTACCCACTTAACTTTTCTTGGAAAATTCGCACTCGTTAATGAACAACAAAAAACACATTAATAGTTAAACATTTAATAAGGGTAAAAAAAATTAATAAATGATACATAGAAAATATAAAGTGACTTATAATTAGGACCAAGAAAACTTTCTAGAATGTGACCTATATATAGGACCGGAGGGAGTATCTTATCTAATTTTTGTTTCATCCCAATGCAATTTTCCTAAAATACCTCTATCATTTTATAAATTTGAGAAAATTAAATACAATCAACTAATCTCCTTAATAAGCGTAAAATTAATTGCTTTTGCTTATAATTTGAGCTGGTGGGAGTATATAATAATTATAGTAGTACTACATAGTATTATACAAAAACAAAATTATTCTAAAAATAAAAATAAAAAAACAAAATTATTCTTACTTTGACATCTTACTTTTTCTTATATTATACTATATATATATATATATATATATATATATATATGTAATGTTTCTTATTGGTTGATAGTTTTTTTTTTAATTGTCATTGGTTGATAGTTGATACAATGAAAAATCACAAACATTGTGTGAAATTATTCTTATCTATCAGCAATAGTCAAAGACTTAAAATAAAAAACATTAAGATATTATATATACTAACGCGTCCACATGCACTTTTATGCATCTTCATTCATATTTTTATTATTGTGTTTTGTATAGTAAGGTGAATGCTTATTTTTTTAATTTTTTTGCTTATTTTTTTAATTAAAATTCAATGCTGAATTTATTTTGTTATCATGTTGTAAAAAAATAATAAAAAAATACATGATGTCTTACTCTATTTATTAATTACCAAAATTATTGTGGTAACATGTAAACAAACAAAAGTATGTAGCTATCAACAACATTCAACACTTTCAGTAGATAATTGAGTTATCAACATATATTAAAATTGGAGAAGTAGAAGGGCAAAAAAGATTTCCCTCCTAAAACACTCATTTTCTCTCCTAATGGTGTATTTCTCTAATAAATCCATCATTAAGTGTGTGTTTTGTATCTTTTAATCTTAGCCGTCCATCATATTTTATTAGATTAAATCATAACCATCCGTTTTGTATCTTTTAATCTTAGTCGTCCATCATATTTTATTAGATTAAATCATAACCGCCCATCATGTTTTCTTAGAAACACAATATTAATAATTAAGAAAAGTCATCATCAACATATTATAAAATTGGAGAAGTTGAGGGTTAATCTTACTTTTCCTCGAAAGTGTGTGTTTTGTATCTTTTAATCTTAGCCGTCCATCATATTTTATTAGATTAAATCATAACCATCCGTTTTGTATCTTTTAATCTTAGCCGTCCATCATATTTTATTAGATTAAATCATAACCGCCCATCATGTTTTCTTAGAAACACGATATTAATAATTAATAATAGTCATCATCAACATATTATAAAATTGGAGAAGTTGAGGGTTAATCTTACTTTTCCTCGAAATGATATTTTTTCCCTTCTAATTTCTTTTCTAATAACAACCATTCATTGCAAGTAAATCACATCCTTCCATATCATTTCTAATCTTTTCATTTTTTTTTCCTCTCTCTCTCTCTCTCTCTATATATATATATATATATTATTGTATTCTTCAGTACATATTTATAATAAATGCGATCAATCAATATTAAGGGTAAAAAAGGTTAAATTTAAATAAAAAACTATTTTTAAAAAAAGATACTTTATATATAATGCATTACATAATAATATCGTTAAACGAAACTAATAAAAATGATAGAAAAATATAAATTAAAAAAAATAATAAAAGAAAAGTCTAATAAAAATATATACATTCGAAATATTTTAGCAAGAAAGTATCAATACATGTGAAATTTCAACTAAAAGTTTTATTCAAAATATTAACATTTTAATTATTCATCTTTATCTATCTATCTATATCTATAATTTTTTCGTTAATGAATCTATATTTACAGTTTTTGTTTAATTTGCATGAGCTCATTTCAATTTATAATAAAACTTAATTATTACCGCATTCCAAAATTTGCTTATAAAAAAAATTAATAAATATTTTGCTATATATTATTGTATTTTTTACTACACATTTATAAAAAAAAATGCTATCAATCAATATTAAGGGTCAACTTTTTTTTTGTGTATTCCTTGCAGAGCCACCGGTATCCCCAAGAGCACCCTTAATATCAGGGAGTCCTTGAGACTAATCTGGAGCGAGCTGTGTGACTGGATGTTTTTAGTGGGAATCGAACACGGGGGTACTAGCACCCATGTCCCATTTCCAATATTTCAGTTGAGGTCTTACACCAACTGCACCAAACCCCGTTAGTTAAGGGTAAAAAAAATATTAAATATAAATAAAAAATTATTTTTAAAAAATAATATTTTCTATATATATATATCTAATGCACTAAAACAATATCATTAAACAAGACTAATAAAAATATAAAAAATATAGGTAAAAATATAGTAAAAAAAGTCTAATAAAAATATATATATCCAAAATATTTAGCAAGAAATTGTCAATGTGTGTGAAATTTCAACTAAAAAGTTTCATTCAAAATATTAAAATAAAAAATTATCATTTAATCTATATATATTTATCCATTTGTATCTATAGTTTTATTTTTCCAATTTGCATAAACTCATTTTAATTTCTAATAAAACTTAATTACCTTTTCCAAAAAACGCTTATAAAAAAAACTTATTTTAAAGTATATTTCAATTAAGTCAACACCTTTTAAAATGTCAATAATATCTTTAGAGGATGTAAATTTCTCATAAAGATTTTAGATTTAGGATTGAGGGAATACTCCCGGCCTTCGTCCCATTTAACGATTGAGGAAATACTCCCGACCACAAGGATGGTAGAAAATCACAAAAATAAGAAATATTAATGAGACAAACATTTAATGAAGGTGACTGCTGAGAAAACCGCAATTGGTGGTTGGAGAGACAAAGGAACCCTAGGAATACACCTAAAAGGGGGGTTGAATAGGTGTCTAAGCTACCTTGAAAGATTTTCGAACGAAACAAATCGAAACAATTAAAACAAAATATTTTTCCAAAAACTCTCAGGTTTACTCGAGTAGATTTCAGAGTACTCGAGTTGTACTCGATTAAAGACTCGTTTACTCGAGTATATCTGACAGAAACCAGAAAAATCAAGTTTTCACTCGCATACGAAAATCAATCAATTCACATGAAAGATCAGAGATTCAACGGAGATGATTAACACCTATATTCTTATTGATTACCTAGGTATGAAAATGATTTTCCCTTTATCAATTTGAACAATTAAAGATTCAATTCAATCAATTATGAAAATCAATCTTTCTAGGTTTTCAACCAAGAACGCAATCAAATGACTTGAATATAAAGAGTAAGGGTTTAGAGATACGACACAGCGATTTATCCTGGTTCACTTTCATCCGCTTGAAAGCTACATCCAGTCCCCTCTTCAACCAAGAGAGATTCTTCACTATGAGGAATTAGAGTTCTCAAATTACAAGTGATTGCCTCACAAGACTTCCTTCTTGCTAGCCTACAAGAGATAACCGACACCCTTGCCTTGTAATCCTATTGATCTTCTCTCTAATCTAACCTCTACCCCTTGTTGATAATCGACACAACAAGTCTTCAATTGCTTGATGATAATCCACACATCAAGGCTTCTCCTTGCTTGATTCACAACCAAGACTTTCTTCAATTGCTTGAACTTTGCTTGATGATAATCGACACACCAAGGCTTCTTGTTTGTTGTAGTGGCTTGTCTTATTGCAAAGATTACAACTCAATGAATACACATAACAATCATAATGAATCTCAATCAATAGCTATGACAAATCACAATAAGAGATTCAAAGGTTCTTGATCAAAGAATATGAAAATATGAAAGCTTTGATCTTTGAAATTGAGAGAGAATAGAGTGGCTTGATTCTTTGTAAAATGAATATCAAAATGATGGGTTATGATCACAAAGGTTAGGAAAAGGTTTATATAGAATATCAAAAAGTTATGGCACTTGAAAACTGATTTTGAGAAGTGAAAAACGTATTTTAAAAAACCAGTTCAGCAGTGTTTACTCGAGTAAATTGCAGCATACTCGAGTACTACTCGATTAAATCTTGATTTACTCGAGTAGATTTATACTGCACTTGTTTAAAACTTGTTTTCTCAAAAACCAACATTTCCTTTAAAACCTTTAAGCCACCTATTGATTCTAGATTAAATGAAAACTCAAATTATGATTAAATCATGACTTATGAATGAGATTCACTACCCTCTAAACAAACTATCCAAATGAAAACCTATGAAGCTTGAGAGGCAAAAGATAAAACAAAAACAATTACACTCAAACTTAAGTCTTCATGAGCTTGTTCTCTCTTCTTCATTTGATGTTTGTTGTTGCTTGTTGAACTTGAACTTGATCATCACATGATAGCTTGTTCAAAACACTTTGTCATTATCAAAACATTCACCATGGAACTAACAATCTCCCCCTTTTTGAAAATGACAAACCATGTTTTGAAGTTCTCCAAAAGTTCTTTGAAGTTGTTGATGCTTTAACAATTTGATCACTTGGTGAGACTCTTGCTCTCCCTCAATAAATGCGTTTGACATTTGAATTCAATTGAGATAAGCTTGATTCTCCCCCTATCTTCAACAACTTTGCTCAACCTACATAAAAACAACAAAAACAACCTTTCTCCAAACAAACATCTAAAAATCATATTAATTCTCCAACAATCATTTCTCCACCTTTGAGAAATATTCCATTCAATTCAAAACATCATATTTCTCCCCCTTTGGCATTATCAAAAAACAATATATACCAATTGAAATATAACATCTAAGCCAAGGTAAGAAATCAATGATCATTTCTTTACAACATTGATACCAATTGAACAAATACAATAGAACTATACTTTGAAATGTGATATCAATTGGCAAGAGAATATAACAATGAAATATGATACCAATTAAGAACTAAAAAGATCATAATATCACTTAACAAAGAAGATATCAATTGTAAAGAAATATCAATAATCACAAAAGCATGTCACTATATCATGATAACCATCTATGAATCTACTCAATGATACCAAATGATTTAATTAAACATTTAGAAAAGTAATACCAATTGAGAAGATACCATATGAAGTTCACAAATCTAATAATATCACTTATACCAAATTGTAGGACTTCTTTTGAGACCAATTGAAGATGCAAATATGAATAACACTTGTAAGCTCTCTTTGCTCTTCAATCATACCTACAAAACAATCATGCTTTGCTTTTTGGTATCCAAATGGTTTTGGATCCATTTTTGTTAGTGTAGGGACTTTCACCCTTTTTCATCCAAACAAAATCTCCTTTAGATATACCATGCATTTTAACATAACACACATTTGAAGTATGTCCATGAGTACCACAATAGAAACATGTTGGTGCATTTGAAAAATCAACAACATTTCTATGAGAATTAATCTTAGCATTAGTATAACCCAAACCAAACTTGTTTGAATTTTCTCTTTGAAAATTTAACAATGTGCGCAATCTAATATCACCATTTGAGAAACTTGCAAGCTTATTTTTCAAAATAGCATTTTCATTTTTAAGCAACTTGCAATTCTCACAATCAACCACAATATTCACTCTATTAGCACAATCACAAGAAGAACTAACATATATAAGATCAAGAGTTTCATTTTCAAGATTAAGCTCATCAACTTGTTTTTGAAGATCTAAAATCTCTTTTTGATGTTTCAAAATGAGCTTCTTTCTTTCAATGTTTTTCAAAGCTAGTTTCTTAAGTTGTTCATGCATTTCTTCATAAGCATTATATAACAATTTATATTTAGAAGAAATTTCGGATTTAGTATGACTTACATTGCTATCCTCGCTTTGATAACTTGATTCATCATTTGAACTTTGTTCTTCATCATCTACTAGAGTTATCAAGTTGAGACAAGCGGCTTCTTCATTATCCGATGAACTACTCGATGTGCTTTTCTTGTTATCTTCATCACTATCCCAGACTATGTATGCTCTTTTAGATTTAGAATTTTTCTTGTCTTTCTCCTTCTTCTTGAGATACCTAGAGCATGAGTACTTGAGATGTCCGGGTTTTCCGCATTCATGGCAAACTACACCTTCTTTTGATGTCTTGGTCTTGTAGTGTGGGGAATCCTTCTCTTTACGTTTGTCCTTGTTCAACCTTCCTTTTCTCCTTAGAAATTTATCAAACTTTCTTAGCAAAAGTTTCATGTCTTTTTCATCAACATCCGAATCGGAATCTTCACTATCATCATCATCGGAACTCTCTTTCTTTTTATATGATTTATTAACTTTAAGAGCAAGTCCCTTTCTTTCTTTGTTTTTATCCGACTCTTCATTGATACTTAATCGTCCAAGCTCCATTTCATGTTCTTGAAGCTTTCCAAAGAGTGTTGCTAGATCCATGGCATCCAAATTCTTAGATTCAACAATAGCCGTTACTTTTGGTTGCCAATTCCTGTCTAAACATCTCAACACTTTGTTAGAAAGTTCACCTTGTAAGAAAGTCTTACCAAGAGCAAGTAAATGATTAATAATATGAGTAAAACGCTTTTGCATATCATTAATAGATTCATTTGGAAGCATTTGAAACAATTCATAATCACGCATTAAAGCATTCAATCTAGCTCTCCTAACCTCACTAGTTCCTTCATGAGTCACTTGTAAAGTGTCCCACATTTCCTTAGCACTAGAACATTGAGAAACTCTAAAGAACTCGTCATAGGATAAAGCGGAGGTAATGATATTCTTTGCTTTAAAATCATATTGAACTTTCTTTCTATCATCATCCTTCCACTTATCCTCGGAAATCAATTGTTCTACACCTTCAACTAAACTAGAGGGGATATGAGGACCTTTTTCAACTACTTTCCAAATTTCACTATCTATGGCTTGGATAAAGATTTTCATTCTAACTTTCCAATATGCATAGCCTTCTCCGGCAAACAATGGAGGACGACTTATCGAAGCACCTTCACCACCAAAGGGATTCGTAGAACCCATTGCGGTTACTTAACTAGGATCTTTACGAAAAAGCTCTTATGCTCGTGTCTTTCGACCGAGCTCTGATACCAATTGAGGAAACCGCAATTGGTGGTTGGAGAGACAAAGGAACCCTAGGAATACACCTAGAAGGGGGGTTGAATAGGTGTCTAAGCTACCTTGAAAGATTTTCGAACGAAACAAATCGAAACAATTAAAACAAAATATTTTTCCAAAAACTCTCAGGTTTACTCGAGTAGATTTCAGAGTACTCGAGTAGTACTCGATTAAAGACTCGTTTACTCGAGTATATCTGACAGAAACCAGAAAAATCAAGTTTTCACTCGCATACGAAAATCAATCAATTCACATGAAAGATCAGAGATTCAACGGAGATGATTAACACCTATATTCTTATTGATTACCTAGGTATGAAAATGATTTTCCCTTTATCAATTTGAACAATTAAAGATTCAATTCAATCAATTATGAAAATCAATCTTTCTAGGTTTTCAACCAAGAACGCAATCAAATGACTTGAATATAAAGAGTAAGGGTTTAGAGATACGACACAACGATTTATCCTGGTTCACTTTCATCCGCTTGAAAGCTACATCCAGTCCCCTCTTCAACCAAGAGAGATTCTTCACTATGAGGAATTAGAGTTCTCAAATTACAAGTGATTGCCTCACAAGACTTCCTTCTTGCTAGCCTACAAGAGATAACCGACACCCTTGCCTTGTAATCCTATTGATCTTCTCTCTAATCTAACCTCTACCCCTTGTTTATAATCGACACAACAAGTATTCAATTGCTTGATGATAATCCACACATCAAGGCTTCTCCTTGCTTGATTCACAACCAAGACTTTCTTCAATTGCTTGAACTTTGCTTGATGATAATCGACACACCAAGGCTTCTTGTTTGTTGTAGTGGCTTGCCTTATTGCAAAGATTACAACTCAATGAATACACATAACAATCATAATGAATCTCAATCAATAGCTATGACAAATCACAATAAGAGATTCAAAGGTTCTTGATCAAAGAATATGAAAATATGAAAGCTTTGATCTTTGAAATTGAGAGAGAATAGAGTGGCTTGATTCTTTGTAAAATGAATATCAAAATGATGGGTTATGATCACAAAGGTTAGGAAAAGGTTTATATAGAATATCCAAAAGTTATGGCACTTGAAAACTGATTTTGAGAAGTGAAAAACGTATTTTAAAAAACCAGTTCAGCAGTGTTTACTCGAGTAAATTGCAGCATACTCGAGTACTACTCGATTAAATCTTGATTTACTCGAGAAGATTTATACTGCACTTGTTTAAAACTTGTTTTCTCAAAAACCAACCTTTCCTTTAAAACCTTTAAGCCACCTATTGATTCTAGATTAAGTGAATACTCAAATTATGATTAAATCATGACTTATGAATGAGATTCACTACCCTCTAAACAAACTACCCAAATGAAAACCTATGAAGCTTGAGAGGCAAAAGATAAAACAAAAACAATTACACTCAAACTTAAGTCTTCATGAGCTTGTTCTCTCTTCTTCACTTGATGTTTGTTGTTGCTTGTTGAACTTGAACTTGATCATCACATGATAGCTTGTTCAAAACACTTTGTCATTATCAAAACATTCACCATGGAACTAACAACTGCCTTCAAAATGCTTGAGGCAACTAAAGGTAACGTGTTCTCGCCGGTGATGTAAGGATAAAGATCTTTTTCTCTTTTAAGTATTTTGCTTCTCATATATAAGTTTGTTCATGGTTCTTTCCAAATAGATGTTCTTAAGCCGTGTCTAAACTTTAGAAGTTGGAAGTACAATTGGTTTTTGTTTTGTTTATTTACATTTTTAATTTTCAATTCAACATGTTTTTATTAGTCATTACAAATATATTTTTTCACTTCAACATGTGTCAAATAACTATGATTTTTCCTTGATAATGATAAGTGTGTGACAAAAGACATATTTAAATATTTACATTTTGCTTAATATATAGATAGAAGTTTGTGTATTATATATTATACCAATTTTATATTATATAATTGTCCCACAAAAAAAACACGAAAAAAAATAATAACAGTTATTCATAACTATTTTTAAAGTATACATGATTGTTTCACATATTATAAATATTTTTCAAAATCTTTATCGCATTTTATCTAATTATAAGTATTGTATTCCGATTTGATTACATAAATTTGTCTGATCATAAAAAATAAATTTCAATGTAAATTTGTAATAATTAAAAAAAATACCATATAAAATATAATTCCAAAAAATGATAGATTTATTGTCCGCTAAAAAAATTCACATGTAAATAAAATTAATGTTTAATGTTTTAACAAAGGAAAGCCCTTAAAAAAAAAATAAAGGATAGCAAAATTTAAGACCTATGCATCGCACGGGCAATTTTCCTAGTTTAAATATAATGTTAATGGTTCAATCCCTATTGCGGATATGAAAAATGATTTTTTTTTACATCGACTGGTACCTGGATCTGTTTATTCATAATCCGACTCATCCGGTCCGACCCAACTGAGCTCGCACTATTCGGTAGGGGTTTTCCAGCAGGTGTTGCTCCATACACAAGGTTCGAACTCGAAATCAGATGGTTAAAATACCAAATAAGCTACCACTTGACAAACATCACGTTGGTTAAAAATGATATTTTGATAAAGGCAAAACCCACTTCGCAGAAAATTAGTCTTTGACTATTAGTCGGATAATGCCCTTATAAAAAAAACAAAAAAAAAACAAACAAACAGAAGCACGTGGCTTTTTAGGAACTGCTCTTTTTTTTTTTTACCTTGAAGTTATTTGCAAATATTTTTCATTTAGGTGTCGGGCACCATAAAAATCTTTAGCTTTTTTTTTGGATAAACCAGGGTATCCACCCGCGTAACTGGGTGACTAATCCCTCGCACTACGGTCGGGCCCTTTCGGGGGCGATGCTCCCAGTAAGACTTGCTCCATTCACATGCGCCTCGGGTACGACTCGAACCCGTACCACTCCCTTTAAAAGCAAACGCATTGCAGGAGGATGTGACAATCTCATACCCACTGGCCACTACGACATGCAAACGCAAGCGCGTGTTTCCGGCCCCTCTTCTTATAAGTTTTTATATTAAATTAAGAATCGCAGCACATACAAAAATTTCACATGACGACAGGTTAAAATTTGCGCGATCAAATTCATTCAGCTCCACAAATTCACTTAACTTTCCAAGTTATACAAAACAAAATATATGTCATATTTTTACTTGCCGGTACCATGTAATCTTATATAATGCTTTTCTTATTAGTTCTTATATTGACTCAAGAATTGCAACACATACAAAAATTTCACATGGGGACTGATTAAAATTTGTGCAATCAGATTCATTCAGCTCACCACATTCACTAACCTTCGAAGTTATACAAAACAAAATATATGTCATATTGTTAGTTGCCGAGACCATAGGATCTTATATAATACAGTAATTCAGTCTCATTTGCGGTGAAATAATCGCAAATACCCTGTTTTAATTCATTTGAAAAACCGTGTGAAAAATATTACTCGAAACTATTTTTTTATTGTAAACTTTAATGAATGTTGGCATTTGGGGCAGGTGTGTTAAGATTTTCTCAAGTTTCTTCCCTCCCTTTTCTATCGTTTTCCTTATCGAGTAGTTATTAGTTTTTTTTAATAAAATTTAATTTCATTATTTTATTATATAGATAAATTATTTAAGAAAAGGAATCTATCCATCTCTTGAAAGAAAAAAAATGAAGCGAATTTTTACACTTATATATTTCAGCATTTATAAAACAACAAAAATGGAAAAGTGCTAAAGGAGTTAAGATTTTCTCTATTTCTCAAGGTGTTAGATAAGATCTTAGTTATTAAATAATTAATAAGTTAAAACATTAAATTAAATATTATAAAAAAATAATAATCATTGAATAAGAAAACTGGAAAAAAAAAATGAAGAAAACGAGATTTAAAGAATCTCCATACGAGTTAAACAATTTTCACATTTGTCATGTGTAGAGTTAAACATTTAAACCAAAATAAATGTATTACTATATCAAAAGGGAAGGGGGTCCTTGTAGGACCTTCATATTTTTAGCTTTTCTAGTTTCTATTCGTTCTAGGTATAACTGAATGTTGGCTTTTTTTACCAAAAATGGGGAGAGGGGTAAACATCTATGACTTTGACCGTGCCTCTGCTTTATTCTCTCTATTTTTTTTACCCTATCAACTCCTTAATCCAAGCAATCAATTTAGGCCTAACTTATTCAAAACCAAAGGAAAACAAAAGCCGTAGTATTTGATTTGATGTCCTAAGTTTCATTATTTTCTATAGGACTTTGCTGGAAACATCAAAGAATCCTCGTAGTTGTTCCAACATCCTCTCCAGGAAACAAGCAATTTGTAAATACATAGTGCCTAACAGAGGAAAACAGAGTGTCTGAGACAGACACCAACAATTCAAGAAATCTGATGTTTTTGTAATGGGAAGAAGATTCCCTCATGATAATCTCTCATTGACATATCATATTCTATACTTGTCATTCCTAGCAGTAGGGTTAGCTGCAAGCATTGCAATGGTCACAGGTTTATGCGGAGTCCGATTTTTTCGATCGAAAAAATCATCGCCATCATCATCATCACCATCTAATCCATTAGAAATAGCAAAAGACTTAGATGCATCTACACCGCCATCAAACACGATAGTCGCGGAGAATCCTCAGACTGAGATTGAAAATTCTGAGAATTCGATAGAAACAGAAAACAATAAAACAAAGGGGCTACCTCTTCCACCAGCAATGCAGCAACCAAAGGACTCGTTACCAACCTCAACTATGATGAATAGAACAACTTCTGAAAGAAGATCATCTTTTAGTTTAAGCCTAAAAGTGCCGCGGAGTTTTTCTGTAGCGAGAAATCGGGATCATAATAAAAGTTTTTCTTTGGCGAAAAACTGGGATCAAAATCAAAATCTACATCAAAAGGAGGATAACATTAAAGGGAAGTTGAGAGCAGAGGACTCTGTTTGGATGAAAACAATTATATTAGGAGAAAAATGTGTTCCTGGCGAAGAGGACCCTGTTATCTATGAGGGTAAGGGGAAGAGAATTTCAGCGTATCATCCTAAAAACTCTAGCTCCATATCCATTTCTAGGCAGGTTTCTTTCATTGATCCTGATGCATTTTCTGTCCCTCAATCCCAAATCCAAGAAGAAAGAATGATTCAAAATCATCAATGATAGTCTACAAATTCAATTAAATTGATGATTTTTCTTCTTCATGTTATTACTACTATGTCCCCTCTGCAGTGTTGAGATAGTTAGAGCATGAATGCATGCGATTATTTTTTGTAATCATAAAACAGATAACAGGATTGCAACTTGCAAGGGATAAGCATAGCATTAAGGAAGTGCTAGAAGAAAAAAAAATGCTGCTCTTTTGTGATTTAATGATTTACATCCCTTGAAAGCAAATACTAGCTAAAGAAACATTTGAATGATTCATAATATCAAATGGTCATATAGAACATTAATTACTTCATAAAGAAACTTTTGTAGTTCTTACATTTAGAAAACCGTTAATTACAACTACTTGTCAAGGCATCCTAATGAATGAGAGGAAGATGTAAGTACTAGTATTTTTTTTGTCCGAAACAAAATGTCAAGTGAAACATTCGAATTCTAAAGCGCTCGAGTTGAAATATATGAGCTCAAATTAGGAAGAAACTCATGAACAACATAACAACATTAATACAACGTATAAGTTTTCCCAAACACTTGCATAACCTTATATATTAGTATCAAATTGTGATGCTCATGATCAAATTCGGGATTTCCAACTTCTAAACCTTAAGATTTGGTAGGTGGTACATGATCTTGTGAGCTATACGCACTTATCCACCTTTTGCATACTTTCTTGTTTATTTTTCAAAAATAAAAAAGAAAAAACATAGAAATACTGGTCGGATGACATATTATGAAAACGCTTGTGTGAGAATGAAAAAAATGAATTTACCATTAGTTTATTGAAATTTGTATTAAATCATAACTGGTGAAATTATTTAACTCTGACTGCATGATTCTTTGGTAACTTAAAAAACAAGCTAACATCATGCAAAGTTTTTAGGAATTTAGGATTCTCATGATAATAAGAACTTTTCAAATATTACTATTATTGTAGTTATTATTTGTGTTATTTATTTTTCATTTTTCTCTAATTTTTTAATTATTATTTATGTATAATTGAGAAAATGTTTGTTACTTGCATTTTCGGTCAGAGAAGAAAAAGAGTACTACTGATGTAACTCGTTCCGAACTCATGGGGACGTGCTGACTACTAAAGGAAACATGCAGCCATCATGGTCCCGTGACGGCCAAACCAAAATAAAGTTAGGCACAAAAAGGTAGTAAAAGAAATCAGACTTGATGACATACATGAAAACTTTAAAGGTGGTTTGTTTATTCGTCGTAGGGTTCCAGTATACTCCCCTATGTGGTCTACATTCATATCATATTCAAATACATGTATACTTTATCATTTTAACCATATATGTGCACATTGTTGTTTATTAATGAATCTCAAACAATTATTTTAGCTTTTGCCAATAAAATTATGAATTTATTTTAAAAAAACATCATCCATAAGTACCTTTACTCTATTATTATACAGTATTTTTTAGAAAAACAAAAAATATGAGAAAAAAAAGATGGTCTTAAATATAAGAAAAATTCATTAACTTTTTTTTTCATTACAATGATTCTTCAAATATTTCTATAAAATGGTTGTGTCATTTAAGTTTGTTTCATTCAAAATGCAAGTTTACTAGAATAATCAGTATTTTGTGAATTTGATAAAATTAAATACACTCAACTAAATTTTTTAATATATATATATATATATATATATAAATGAAATTTGACCCATTGGAACTGGTTTGGGCCTGTAGTCATAATTTTTTTGACGTGGACAACAAACAAGAAAGAACACGTGAGTTTTCCAAAGAAAGCGGAGGATTCTATCAAAATATTACGCGTTTGCCACGCCGAAATATCCCAAGATATCTATAATTCTCTATATCTATCTATATATTTGCCACTGTATTGAACATGCGAGCGAGAGTATTTATTTGCCTTTTGCATTGAAGGAAGATTTGCAAACTGGGAAATTGATTATTACAGTAGAAAAACATAAAACAAGAGGCATCAAATCAAAACAGCGCCCACAGACTCAAACAAACAAAGGAGAACGGGTTTCCCACCTTCCTTCACCTGTTCTCCTTTGTTTTCAACCTCCTTTCTTTCTTTCTTTCAATTTCCGTCCAAATTTCAATCTCTCTCAAATTAGCATTGTTATATATTAGGGTTCTGTTTTCTGTTGATGACAAAATAGTGCTAATTCAATTGGTAGAGCTGCGGAACATAAATTGCGAGTACCTGAGTTCGACCAAAAACTTTGCCTATTAAAAAAAAAAAAAAAGAAACAATTAAATTCACGCAAATGGAATCTTCTACAACAAGTACCGGGCTTGCTGGTTTGGTTGAAAATGCATCTCCCATTCGAAGGAGGAGGGATGAGGAGTCTGAGTCGGAGTCTCCTCGTGTCGACGCCATCCCTATCTATGCTAAGGAGCTCATTGCCGGCGGATTTGCCGGCGCGCTTTCTAAGACCGCCGTCGCGCCCCTTGAACGTGTCAAGATACTTTGGCAGGTACCTACTATAATATAATCCTATTTCAACATCTTTAACCTTTTATTTCTATATTGTAATGTAATATTAGGAGATTATAAAAGCGCATAGATCAACTTCAATGAATGAATGGTAGGTATATTTGACCTAGAATCTCCTAGGTTACATACTTGGAAGAAGGGAGGCACAATTTAGGTTTGTAAGGAGATGTGATATATGTTATAATGTTTTAAATCTGGGTCTGTGATCGCTAAAATACGTCGATATGTTAGGGTTAGGTAGTTGCTGAAACTGCATTGGGCCCGCAATTGTGGCTGCATTTGGTCGAAATTGTCCGAAATGTCAAGGTTTTGGGACTCTTCGAAACCACGTTTTGATGTAATGGTTCTGTTGTGTCTTACGCTTATCTATGTTATCTATTAGTTTTTGCTCCTTCATTTGTGGCTCTTGCTAGATTCTTCAAGTTATTGATTTTGCATCCTTGTAACCTACTACTGCACATGGCCATGTAAAGACAAAACCATTGGCATTTCCAGTTTGAAAAGTACGAGTTGATCATTTTGGAAGGGAAAGAAAAAACTAGATCAGATGGAGGATAACACCATAGTTAGAGGTGGCATGAAACCAAGAAAAAACTTTTTAAGTGTAACAATTAACAAGAACTTGGATCTATAGAATAGAATGACACCATTTGATCCATGTAACCTACTCTACCTAGTGAGAAAAGACCTTTGTTGTTGTTGTTGTAACTTACTACTCATCACATCAGGTGACTTTCAGAGGTTATTACCTCCTGACTCCTGTCCTGTTTCAACGAGAGTTTTCTTTCTTTTATTTTTCATCCTTGAAAACTCTTGTTTATTATGTATCGTTGTTGTCACTTGCCAGATATATGTAATGTTTGCTGTTATTGCATTCTTTGTACCTTGTTTGCTGTTTATAGAATATTCAGAATATGTTGTATGTTCCTTTGTAACCTTTAGCTGATTCTTTTGTTTTTTTTTTATCATTTATTTTTTATCTACAGACAAGGATAGCAGGATTTCACTCTCTTGGTGTGTGTCAATCTATGAACAAATTAGTAAAGCATGAAGGTTTTCTAGGATTATACAAGTAAGGGTCAAATTACACAGTATTTAATTTTTTGGTTCCCAATGTATGCATTGCTAACCTGTGCTTATTTGCTGGTTTCAGAGGAAATGGAGCTAGTGTCATCCGGATTATTCCATATGCTGCCTTGCATTTTATGACATATGAGCGGTATAAAAGTTGGATCCTGAATAATTATCCTGCGTTAGGAACGGGGCCTTTTATTGATCTTTTAGCTGGCTCGGCAGCAGGAGGAACTTCAGTTTTATGTACATACCCCTTAGATCTTGCTCGTACCAAACTTGCTTATCAGGTAGGGATATCCTTTTAACATGTTTGACCTGTTTAAGTAGACTTGATGAAACGTCTAACACATGCATATATGCTATATTTAGTATTGAGAATATCCTATTTTGCATCTTTTCTATTGTATTGAGAATGTCTTATTGTGCATCCAAATTAAGCTGAAGTTCACAGAATGCCGTACAACTAGGAAAAAGGTACAGAGAAAGAGATGAGAATAAATTTGTTACATTGATAAATTTTTTAAAGAGAGACTAACCATGAACAATTTTATGGTGTGAATAAAATGCTTCTGCACACCTTTATATGAGAGACTATGAAACTACGCGATATTTTGATTCCAATAGACAGGGCCTATGCCACGAGTTATCCTACAATAGGTAATATATTAAAAACCAATGCATTATATTGAAATCAAATCTGCATTATAAACATAATCTCCCAAGTCAATGAAAACTGAAATGTTATCTTCATCGAATTTAGTTCATACTCACGCTGTCACGCATGCGTAATAGGAGGATATTTATTAGTTTTGTCATGCTTTTTCAAATAATTTGCTGAACCCGGGATATCAATTGATGAACTTTTTTCCTTACAATATTCTGTTGCTAGATCGTTCTACTTTTCCTATTCATTATAAATGAAAAAAATTTGGAACACGCACCAAATTGAGACTCTGGCTTTGTTAGTTGTAGTTTTTCGTTTAGATATTTCCTTGAACCTCTTCTCTATATGGTATTATACCTTTTTTTAAAGCTTTGGTTAGGAGGGATATCTTGTGAGGCAAGAATTTCATGTAATATACAATCTAAGTATTGTTTTTATTTCTGTTGTTCGCATTTTACAGGTGGTGGAAACAAGAAGTATTGAAGATAGTATCAAAGGAGTTCGTTCTCGACCTGCACATAATGGCATTAAAGGTGTACTTACAAGCGTTTATAAAGAAGGGGGAGTTCGTGGGCTTTACAGGGGTGCAGGTATGTATACCCAGTATCTACCCATGCAACCTTTATGCTTGAGGGGAAAATGTTTTCTTATAGCGTGTATAGGTTATCATCTCTTGCATATCACTGCCTTCTCCTATTTTTTCAGTCCACTAATCGAAATACTCAAATTTTTTTCTTTTCCTTAGGACCAACACTCACTGGAATTCTTCCCTATGCTGGTTTAAAGTTCTACATGTATGAAAAATTGAAGATGCATGTTCCTGAAGAACATCAAAAGTCCATTTTGATGCGCCTTTCGTGTGGAGCTCTAGCTGGGCTGTTTGGACAGACTTTAACATACCCTTTGGATGTTGTTAAGAGACAGATGCAGGTACATTAGCACAACTTTATGTCATCAGCAGGACAATTTTTATGTTGTGTGGGGGGGGGGGGGGGGGGGGGGGGGGGGGGGGGTCTAGCTGAGTTATATCTTTATTGTTTTCTAGGTAAAAACAATTGACGTGAGAGCCCTTTTTGGGTAGTATTCAAGTGAATTTTTACAACTCTCTTTTTGTTAACATGGACTTTACTTACCCCCCGCACCCCCACCCACTTTGTTGGAGCTTTTACTCATCTTGTTTTTGTTTATGCAGGTCGGCAGCCTGCAGAATGCAGGTCATGAAAATGTTCGATACAGAAATACATTTGATGGACTTAGGACGATCGTTCGCAATCAAGGGTGGAGGCAATTGTTTGCAGGCGTAAGCATTAACTATATAAGGGTAATGCTCACATTATCATAGCCAACTTTACGTGACCTGAATTTTAGATTGCTTTTTCACATACTTCAAGTGCTGCTATTTGTTTTACGTATCACATGCAGATCAAATCAATGGCCAAAATAATTCTTTCCAGTTTTGTGTTAAAGAGTACTACTGTCTTTTCTGTTCTTCAAATTTTGGGATAAATCAATTGCCAAATTTCTACACGATTAACTACTTTGTTGTCTTCAAATAAGTTTTCATGAAATTTACTTGAATAAATTGGATTTTGAATTTGTCTATGCAATTGTGATATATAATAATGCTAGATAGGAGCTGGTATTTTATAAATATGGAAGTCAATGTTAGTTGTAAACCATTTTGTAGCTGCTATCTGTGCATTTCTTTTTTGAACTTATAATGGTTCCATTTTTAACATTGCTTGCCGTGTCTCCAGATTGTTCCTTCAGCTGCAATTAGTTTCACCACATATGACATGATGAAGGCTTGGCTAGGCATTCCACCCCAACAAAAATCTAGATCAGTCTCCGCAGCATAATTGCTTTGTGCTCGACTGTGATGGCAATAAGTTACAGTGGCACTTTCTGATTGATTCCATTTCTACAGGGATGTCTCTTACAAAGTATTACTGCATATGACTTCCTCAACTTACTATTATTTTAAAGGGATCTAAAAAGTTCCTTCATACTTATACACATTATTTCTTTAACCTTAAATGTAACTTCTATAGAATGATCCTAAAGCAATTATTTGGGTATTTCCCCTTGATTTCCATTCCCAATCATTGATTCTCTCCATGAAGAACTGATTTCTGTAGTGGGCGGTGGTGGATCACATGCTAGATGTTCTGTGATTGTATAGTACTACCTGTTCACATAGTTTTGTTTCACAAAGGTTAGTCATAGCCATTTTGACAACATGTTGCATTATTTATGAGCCAACAACTCGATCCCTGTGGAGTGTAAACATTGAATGTGCATTATGATCGTTAAAAAAACTTTAGAGTTGTATGCTTTACCTACTATTAATTGTTACCTTTACTGTTAATCACTACTCCCTCCGGTTCGAATTATAAGAAAAAAAAAACATATTCCTCTTGGTTTAAAATATAAACAAAATTAACTAATTTTATTAAATTTTGTTTCATTCCCAATGTCACTTTCTTAAAACATCTCTAGAAAATTAAATACAATCAAATAATCTCCTTAATAAGCGTAAAAGTGGTTGGATTTGTTTATAATTCGAGCCGGGGGAGTACTAATTAGTAGTTGTGTATGATTCCATTAGACGAGGTTTGATCTATACTCCTGTCTTTTAAAATCGGCCTTAAATTTTCTATAGGGAAAATTTTGTTTCAAGGTATTTATAGAAAATTAATCAAAAATATTGTTTTGAATGTTCAACAAAGCTCTTAGCATTAATATTTGATTCTAACATTGGTAGTCATTTTAACATTGATTCTTAATATTGGTTCTTTATTGGTTGTAGTAGTACTACTAATTTTTCCCTAAAAATAAAAAACAGACAGGTGTTTATTTTATTACTCTGTGTTGACAGACACAGGGCATGGCGGCAAGACAGGTTGGAATGCCTAATTGGCTTTAATAAAGAACAGACAATTAAAAACAAAAAAGATGAGCTTAATCTCATTGACCATCTGTCTGCAGTTAAACCTTTTTCCTCCAAACAGGCTCAACTTACAGTGTCTTTTGTAACTTTTGTTTGACTATTGATCCGCGGAATGTTGACTACTTGTCACTTTTTTCTTCTTCTTTCCGCTCTGTCTTTCAGGTGTTAAAAATTGGACTTTGCTAGTTGCCATGGGATTTCACCTTCTCACGAGCAGCCATTTTCTTAAGCCATTTTTTTATATCTTTAAAACAAAAAAGAAGAAAAGTATTTTCATATCTTAAAATTTTCTGTACTACAGTATAACACAAGTTAAAAGTGTTAGTTTAAACAAAGAAAAATAGTCCATATGAATTTTCTATATATAAAAAAAAAGAAAAATTGAATTAATGATAAGAGCTTTATTGAACGGATAATACCACCATAAATAGTTAAACTCTCATCCAAAAATTTATACTAATTAATAACACATCTGATGATAACTCCATAACTTAAAAACAATTCACATGCCTAAAATAAAGCTTAAATACTTCTTTTGTCTATTAACATCATGTGTGAAGTTTGTTCTCCAATTGTCTTTCCATGATTGTGGTCTTCAAATTTTTTTATGGCTTACTTATGTGTCTAATTTTTGAATTTTGAAGTCGGTTTGTCACAAATTTTTGTTTTTTTTCATTGTCTAACTTTTAAAAGTTATCTTCAAGTTTGTCATATACTTCTATTACCGATTTTAGCCTAATTTTACCAACATATTTCATTGAAATCCTAGTTAAACACAAGAGATTAGACACATAATGTCATCTCGATTTTTTTTAGGAAATGAATAATATTTAAATAATTATTTAAAGTTTGTTTACACAAATCAAGGGCTTACCATGGATGCAAAGCGAAACCTTGACAAACTGTGAATCCTCCTCTTTCAATCATTTTCCTGTTGTACCCTTATATTTTCCCTCCACTTTATTAAACTACTTTTTCAATTCTTTCGGTTACAAATATGAGAAAAAAAATATGGTCTTAAATATAAGAAAAATTCATTAACTTTTTTTTTCATTACAATGATTCTTCAAATATTTCTATAAAATGGTTGTGTCATTTAAGTTTGTTTCATTCAAAATGCAAGTTTACTAGAGTAATCAGTATTTTGTGAATTTGATAAAATTAAATACACTCAACTAAATTTTTTTAATAAATGTGAAATTGTATTTTTATTTTTTTTTTATTTTTGAGATCGGATGGAATAGTTATTAAAATTCCAAAAAGTTCAAAACCTAAATTGGTAATAAAAAAAATGGTGGCCATATATAGGAATGAAAAATTGATTTAAGCCTTAAAATTAAAAACTTCTCCATTTCTCCCTCAATACTTTTACAGGCCTTGGGTTGTCTTTGGATTCTCCTAGGAACAGTACGATGCATGCGGAAGGCAGATATGAATGCTTCACTGTTCTCGAAAGCACAGAGGATGGAAATTACTGGTCATCTCAATTTGAATTCCATATCCCTGCTAATGCGTTAAAAAGTAAAATCCAAATTGTACATTTTTTCAGATTTTTTGATTACTTTATTTGTTGAAATTGTCAATCCTCTGTGTACCTCTGCATCAATGGGAATGCTCCTCATCATCAAAGAAAATTACCCCAATAAAGTGAGTATTTCAAAATGTACCGGACAAGACAAAAATGCATCTCTTAAGTGGAATTACTAGTAGAAAAATGTAGTCAACTGGATTATGAAGCTCAATCCACTTCTCTTCGCTGTTCAAGTATTTCTTCTAGTCTTGATTATAAGCAAAAAAAAAAAAAAAACATTTCACTAATGATTTTAAGGTGGTTGAATCAATTAATTCTTGTTTCATTCTCAATATAAATTTATTGAAGTAGTATATTTTTTTATGAATTTGAGAAAATTAAATGTACTCAACTAATTTTCCTTAATATTTGTGAAATTAGTTATTTTTGCTTATAATCAAAACCGGAGGGAGTACTCCACAGACAAGACGAATAGACTTTAAATGATTAAACAAACGAACGAATGAATGTGGTCATGTGGATGACATCTAGTTACATGATGAGTGTCAATTAATCATTTTAGTTTTTTTTTTACATGTTTGTCATAAGCATAAATTCACAAATTAATAAAATTAATTAATAGGAGTAGTATAATTTATTCCTCTAAACTATTTATTTTATTTTTTAGGAAATGTTAACGAGTCCTTTTAAGGCATTTGTTAAAGAACCAAATATAGTATGAAAATGTTGAAAATGGTGGATTTTTAGCTTTTCGAGAAAAAAGAAAATATGAACTCATTATATTTTTTCCAAATCTAGGGGCCTATGGCAAAACCCAATTTGTTATATTTAACTTTTATTTCTTGGTCATTCATCATCATTAATATTAGCCCATTAATTTCTCTTTCTACTGTTAAAATTATTCCACCAACTATTTTTCAATTTTTCATAGAGACAAAAATTAAAAAATTATTAAAATATTATCATTTCTAAAATATCTCTCATTAAATTCACAAAATTTTCAAATACTCTTTAATTTTTTTTATTTTCGATCCCCCGCAACAATCATGGGAGATGAATAAAACCTTAACCCCAGACCCCCTCAACTGGATTAGTCGGCCCAGTGGATCGGATACCAGGGTGCAAACAAAAAAAAACATTCTTAATAAGCCAATTTAAATAAGAGTTTTCTTAATATCAGCTTTGGCCTTTGGATAAGCATTCTAAAGTAGTTATTATTTCTTGAAAATGATGTACGAGTATCAAATAAATCAAAACACTTATACTTTTTTTACCAAAAAAAACACATACTTTTACTTATAAATAGGACCAAAATAAAAATCCAAAAAGGATTTATAAATAAGATCGAAAGGAGTATAAATTTTAAAAAATTAAATACAATCAACTAACATTCTTAATAAATATAAATTTATTTTATATTATAAATGAAGAAAAATATCCCAAGTTAGTAAACACTTGCCAAGGACATCCACCAAGTAATTGAGGGATGAGGGTGCGTCAAGGGCAGGGCATTGGTATGGGAATCTGAATAACGTAACAGAGCGTTGGAGAGCAACAAATCTTAACTGCACTGACTCTGCTACACAGTCAAATACAGGTCCTTCCTATGATAATAAAAAAAAATACAGGTCCCTTCCTTTTGTCCGTTAGCCAACTTTCCCTCCTCCTTTTCACACTTTTTCCAGGTACTGTTTACTGCCTTCAAACCAAAGGCTTCGTGCCTTTTTATGATGACAATTTATTGATAAAATTAATAGTTGGACAATAAGTTATTTAATTTTCACCATCAAATAATGACATGCATATATTATTAAATGATTTATCATTTAATACTCTTTCCGTCTCTTAGTACAGGGTATTATTTTGGTTTTTATAAGTCGTTTTGGAATATCTAGGTAGCACTACAGATTTATTCCAAATACACCCCATAATTACATAGGGGTGATAGGGTAATAATTATAATAGAGAGATACTCCCTCCGTTCCTATTTATCTGTCATGTTTCAAACAAAACACACCCTTTAAGAAATGCAATCATTACTTAGATTTTCAATACATTAATTATTTTTTTTCACACTATACCCTTTTTCTTTTTATAAACATTACTTATCTTCCACTACTTACGAAAACCAATACCCTATTAAATAGGGGCAGACATGGAAAGTAACATTTATTATACCTTAAAATAATCAAAAAGACAAATAAAAAGAAACAAAAAACTTCTCCAAAAACGAACAATTAAATAGGAACGGAGGGAGTAAATAAACAGAGTTGTAAAGTTTTAAACAGGACAACTTTGAAATAACAACATATTTTTTGATAAACTTGAGAGTAATAATTAATTTTTTTAATATGTGTGAATTAGTTAAAAATGACTTATATTAAGGGAGGGAGGGAGTAGTGTATTTTTTTTCATCCCCCAAGTGAGCGGGACCCACACCCCTCCCTCAAATCCTGAACGTGAACGTGGGATATGGCAGTGTTCCTTCCTATGCTTAGCTGGGACCAACAAACCAAACCAAAAAAACGGAACAACCTCCTCACAATGCCCTTTTGTCCCGTTCCCACGTTTTGAATTTCAAATCTTGTAACGCCCAACTCAACTAAACTACACACCCCACACACAGCCTCAACCCCCACCACTCTCTCTCTCATTTAACTCACTCGGTTAACAACAAAACAAAACAAAACATGGTACTGTACTCTATCGAGCTCAGTTGGGAAGTGCTTCTCTAAACTGAACCAAAGCAAGCAGTGAAGTGATGGGTGCCTCAGGAAAATGGGTGAAAGCATTAATAGGATTCAAGAAGCTACCCGGCAAGGATGACGTACATGCGAGTGTTAAGGGTGGTAAGAGCAAGAAGTGGAGGTTATGGAGGAGTTCTACCTCTTCTTCTCATTATGGGGATTATATGTCTGCTTCATCATGGAAGAAGGGTTTCAAAGGAGGAGGAGCAGCATCTGAATCAGGAGGAGGATGTGATTCTCCTCAATCTAATTCTAATGTAGCAGATGATGCTGCATACACAGCAGCAGTGGCAACTGTGGTTAGGGCTCCACCTAAGGACTTTAGACTTGTCCGCCAAGAATGGGCTGCTATCAGAATCCAAACTGCTTTCCGTGCTTTCTTGGTATATTATATTTCATCATTCAATTTCTTTTCTTTTTTATTTATTAGTTTAATTACTGGTCTGAATCTGATGATGGGTTATTTGGTTCAAAACAAAAATACTAGTGCATCTTTGAGTAAATAACTTAATTAATCTCATATACTTTGAGGGTTTTTGAAATAAGCTAACAAAAGTGTTCATTTTCATATTTTCTCGTATAGCTAAAGCTAAGAAGAGCTTATTTAAAAAAAAAAAAAAAAGGATAATAATTTATATGCCGGAGAGCAGTTACACAAAGTACAAACTGCATGCTGAGATCTGCTGCATTGTCTCATTTATGAACTAAGTCACATCAGGGGAGATAAACAAGGCTAAATGTTCTGAACACTTAACTGCATTGTTTCTTCAGTTTTCAGTTACTTTCATTAGTAATTAAGCAGCACTTAACTGTGTTATTAGCTTTGGACTTTAAAATGTCGGTCAAGCATTACACTTTTTTTGGTGGAGATATGTTTTGAGTAATTAAGCATTGTGGCAGGCAAGAAGGGCTTTGAGGGCATTGAAGGGAGTGGTGAGGATTCAAGCTCTCGTGCGGGGTAGACAGGTGAGGAAGCAAGCTGCAGTGACATTGAGGTGCATGCAGGCCCTGGTTCGTGTTCAAGCTCGAGTAAGAGCTCGTCGCGTGCGCATGTCCGTAGAAGGCCAAGCAGTCCAGAACATCCTTAACGAGCGCCGCACCAAGTCTGATCTCTTGAAGCAAGCAGAGGTGTGTGAGTCATAAAAAAAACATCAAACTTGTTGAAAACTTTAAGTTTCAGTTGCTGTGGTCTTCTTCCACAAATGTTTGAAAAACATGTATGTAATCAAGTTATTTGTGAATCAATAGGAAGGGTGGTGTGATAGCACAGGAACATTGGAAGATGTTAAAGCAAAAATTCAAATGAGGCAAGAAGGGGCTTTCAAGAGGGAGAGATCACTAGCATACGCTCTTGCTCAGAAGGTAACATTAACCATAGAAAAAGTTTGATACTCCTTTTTTTTCTCAAGTAAACCCTCAATTCAGTCCTCCAACTAATATTGTGTCACCAGTTAAGTTGTTGAAAGTTGTGTCGTAAATGCAAAACATCATGAGATTGGTCCTTACAAGGACCAAGCCCGCCATCAAGTCTTCAATTTAAGGACTTAAATTGGTGACAAAACATTCAAGAACTTAACTAATGATGTTGTAGTGTTTGGCTAACTGAATTAGAGAATTTACTCTTTTTTCCCTCCCTTGAGAAAGATTTTTTATAATTCTTGATAATTCCAGCAAGGGAGATCAACTCCAAGCTCTAATTCAAGATCAAATGCCACACTTTCCTCTATGAAAAATCATGAGAATGACAAAGCTAATGGGGGATGGAGTTGGTTGGAACGTTGGATGGCGGCAAAGCCGTGGGAGAGTAGACTAATGGAACAATCTCATGCTGAAGGATCAGATAAAAGTAAAACCCCACCACCACCTCCAAAGAAATTTGTGGACTCCTTTGCAACAATCTCAAATTCGAAACCATCAGCAGAACCATGTTTGGTCAAAGTCAAGAAGAACAATGTCACCACAAGGATTTCTGCTAGGCCTCCTCCTCATGTTGGACAAGCTACGCGTTCATCGTCAAGTCCAAGTTCTGAATTTCTTTATGATGAGAGTTCTGCATCATCATCTATTTGTACATCTACAACACCAATATCTGGGAACACTTGTGATAGGACAGAGGATAGTAGTAATACTAGGCCTAGTTACATGAACCTGACTCAGTCAACCAAGGCGAAGCAAAGAACGAGCAATCAAATGTATAACAGATCTCAAAGGCAACAGTCCATGGATGAATTTCAATTTCTCAAAAAGGCAGGCATTTTCTCTAATAGGGATTCCAAAAGCAATGCTGGTTCTGACCCTTCAATAAACTTTTCTAGGCCACTTTACCTACCAACTCACTTGGATAAGAGCTCAGTGAAGCCAAGGTGAAAAGAGGGAAATACCTCTGCCTTTGTCGATTGATGGAAGTTTAACAAATCTGTATTTATTTATTTTCCCTAAGAATTTCAACATCTTGTTGTTCCTTGTACTTTAATTGAGTTAGTAGTTAGCTAGAACTAGCTTTTCTCCTTTCCTAGATAATACTTGAGGGGTCTCCATTTGTATAATTTTTCATTTGTGATATTCATATCACTTAAAGATTAGAGCTTATTCTGGAATTCATTCGTTAATTTAAGCTACGCTAAACCAAACTATATATATCAGTGGAGGTTAGCACAAATGGTAATGGATCACTTGTTACTCAATCTTTAGTTTTTGCAAATGTAAGAGGCCTTGTTGGGAAATTACCTTTGAAAGGCCTGACAATGTCAAAAGGATAAATCACCCCCGGTTGCGCAGGTGAATACTTTAGGAAATAAAAAAAAACTAAACTATATAAGCAAAATACAGAAATACCAACAATTTATGAAAACTCATTCTGTCAACACATTCAGACTGATTTTTCAATCTATTCTTCTACATAATATTGTACAAAGGTTCTCCAACATATATTTGAAAACTAGAATGATTAAAGCTAGAAATTGTGATAGTATTTCATGAACTTAACAAAGTTATGACTAGATTTTTCGCTCTTGGACAGTGCAGGTATACTACATTTATTATCTATGTTTCACCCTCAGCGGATTAAGTTCATTCTTAATGGTTCCCATAGCAACTCTTCTATGTTCTTTTTATGATTCTGACCTTGACACCATGCTTGAAGTTGAGAACTATGCCATACTCGAGCTCCAATGGATTTTCCATATTAGGTGAATGTCGAAACACGTATTTCCGGTATAAATGAATTAGAGAAAGCTTGACCTCTTGTAGGGTAAATTTCTGACCAATGCAAGCCCGAGGACCAATTCCAAATGGTATAAAAGCATAAGGATGCCTTCGTTTCATTTCTTCGCAGTTGGGGTCAAATCTCCCTGGTTTGAACTTTTCCGGCTCTTGAAAGTTTTGGGGGTCTTTTGCTAGAACTCCAAGTGCTAACCAGACCCAAGTCCCCTGCTTATTAGGAATTGTATCAGTGATGGCATTAGTAAAAGCTCTCTTTTATGATTATGATTCATGAAAGAATGTCCTTTGATATCATGCAAGCAGATTCACATATATTACTATTACCTTTGGAAGAAGGTAACCTCCAATTTCAACTTCATTTGATGTTTCTCTTGCAACTAATGGGGAGGCAAAGAAATACCTCATCGACTCTTTAATCACCTGTGTTAACCAAATTGAAGATATTATGTATAATGTATTATTGAGAATTTAATTTTGACACAAATTCAATGTAAATTTTACATATGCTGACATGCATGATGTGCTGCCTCATAATTTAACGAGTTTAAAACCTCTAACTGTGAAGAAATGAAATGAAGGCATATCAAACTTGACCAAATATTTTCTGTAATCAACTAACCTGATCAAGATAAGGAAATTTGTCATTAAGGTCTTGAGAAGTAGGAATCTGATCCTTTGGACCAAACCTATCAATCTCTTCAAGCAGCCTTTTCTCAACTTCCGGATGTCCAGCAACCAAATAGATGATTGAAGATAAGGTAAAGGAAGTGGTTGCTGACCCAGCAAGTAAGTGCTCATAAGTAACAGCACTGATGTAATCAGGTGAGAATACCTTTTCTGATACCGTTTTTGATTCTGTGGCATTTAGTATGAGTGACAAGAAATCCTTTGAACCACGGTTCCTATCTTTCCTTCTCTTTTCTACAATCTCATTGAGACGACCACTTAGTTTCTGATTCGTACGGTCAATTTTCCAGTCCATGGTGCCTGGTATTCTCTTCAAAATCTGCCTGAATGGCTCCTGCAGTATTGGAACTAGTAGGCCTAATATGATTGAGAAGGAACCTGATAAGTCCATCTTAAGTTGCGTCGTAGAATAAATATGTTGATTGATAAAATCTGTTACTGCATTGCCAGCAGCACCTGCTGCATCATCCCCTACATTGTTGTTACCACTCTTGATTGAATCACAAACTGAATGAGGGTTGGAGAAGCCAAAGTTGACACCAAAGGCTGCCTGTCCAATCACATCAGTAGCTAGTCTGAGGGATAGATTAGAAAAGGTGATGTCTTCTTGTTGAGAATCAAGATTTTGAGTAGCAGATTCGATGAATGACTGCATTGTTGGCACTAAGCTGGATAAGTATGATGGCTGGTAGACTGATATTATGGTGTTTCGCATGCTAGACCATTGTGAATCCCTGCTTCAACAAGTTGATTATTCAGTTTTTGTGAATTGAAATTTCCACATCTAGGTAGCATCACTGATCACTGAAGTTTTGGACAAGCAATATCATACTACTAGTCATATATGGTTCTGACTTCTGACTATTTAATTTCACAGATTAATTATCTCAAATTGGAAATGATAGTTAATTTTGTGGCTAGTCCACTGATAGAACTTAGCATCTAAAGAACAGCTTTTACAGCTTTTATGCAGAACCATTAATAAGGTTTGATTTAGGTTATAGGGATGAGCACTTTGCTGAAAGGTTTAATAAGGTTTGATTCTAATTTCTCTTAGTAGATAATTTGTAAATACAGTTGGAAGCCTTTGCTAAACATTGTAGTAGTCTCGTTTCCGCATTAAAAATAAAATACTAAGATTGTAGTAGTATTCTTTATCCTACAAACCGTAACTTTTAGCAGAACCATTAAAATTTCATATCGTAACATTTTATATACTGCTACATAGGAAATCGTACTTGCATTCTAGTGTTTGATATTTGTGTCGTCCTATTTTACACTCCTCTCACAACCATCACCCTTCTCTCCCTTTTCATCCTCGGACCTCGATAACATTAGTGTTAATGTGGGGTATAATGTATATGACCTAATGTATCATGTGGTGCAAGTTCATATATCACATATCTCAAAACCAATTTGCAATACGAGGAGTAACTCAACAGGTATAGAAGTTGGGCTCTGTCACTGATACTATGTTAAGGTTCATCTCAAAACCAATTGTCAATGAAAGAAGTAGTTTATCATGTATTTAAACCATGTCACATATTATGAGGTACGCGATCTTGAACTTCCAACACTTTGCAAATATGTAACTCCTTTTTGGTATGATTATTATTGTTGTTGGCGTTTTTTTATTTTTTTAAAAAATTAAAAAAAAATCTTGGCATCCATATTTACCTATTGGATTTGTTTTCTGTAAGCAAAATATTATCAGAACAACCATAATGGACATATGAAATTAACATATGCTTAATGGACTTGACATGTTTGGAACGAAAACATTTTGAAGTTACAATTAGCATACCTGGTGAAAAAGAGGCCCTTTTGGTGAAGAGGAGAAGCAGAAATAGGTGATGGAATACTTCTGTTTGGAATATCTTTAAATTTTTTTATTCCAGCCTCTTTACAAAGCTCTGCATCTGCTATAATTATTAGTGGCTGTCTTCCCATATGAAATCTGAATGAAATAAACAAATAGGAGCACCATCAACACAGTTAATTTTAATGCACTTTTAGTAAATCGGTATAAAGTTGTTTATTCACATCATCAAACAAATTCGTATTGTGACCTTTTTTTCATACAACTAAAAATTTAGATGGGTTGAGTCTCAAATCTCATTATAGTCAGAGCAATTCTGTCAATATTTTTACATATACTTACATGTTATCTTTTTTTTAAAAAAAAAAAAAAAAACTCGCGTTCGTAGTGATATTTGAACTTATCAATTATCATCTTGTGAAATATAAACCTATTTATTATTGATTGGAGTACATCTTTTGGCACTTATTGGGAACTAAAAAAATGATGGAATGCTATCGTAAATTTTCCCTTACAATTTATTAAAATAAAATCCTTATTATTTCACACCAAAAAAAAAAATCATCACCCCAAACATTAATTTAAAGTTTCTGGCGCATATGCAATGGAATAACCATCTTTTGTACCTAGAACTAGAATATATGCCGTATTAGCAAAGATGTGGACAAAAACAAAGCTCAAGACAACAACGACGTGTATACAATGAAAGGATTTTATGTTTTTTAATGAGAAAAGGTAGTAAGGTATTACTTTTAGGATAATGTTTGTGGAGTAATATGTCAGATTAGTCCCTGACTTTGTAAGCATCGGTCAAGTTAGTATCTGACTTTATCGAAATAGCAATTTAGTTCCTGAGATTTTATTTTAATTCACATATGTCCCTATCTTTATCCCATTTTAAAGCAAATACATCCCTGCGATAGTGACGGCAGAGACTAACTTGATCGACGTTCTCCTATCTCAGGGACTAAATTGCTATTTCGATAAAGTCAGGGACCGACACTTACAAAGTCAGGGACTAATCTGACATATTACTCAATGTTTGTGGTTCGATTTGAATCGATTTTAAGATAAAAAATTATTCAATTGGAATATAAAAATTATTTGCGGTACAGTTAGATTGGGTTAAAAAAAATGATCAAAAAACACAAGTGGTTCGGATTGATTTTTTTTATTTATTTTGTAGTTATTTAAAATAAAAATTAAGTAATATAATATGAGGTAAAATATTAAACTTGTATTTCAAATATCAAAATAAAACGTTTAATTAGTATTTTTTTTATAGTATAAACAGTCTATTCCATTGAAAAAATATTAAAAAATCAATCAATAACATAAGAGAAAAAATTATATAGTTTAAGCATTTAAAAAAGGGTTTTCTTAACTTATTTATATATTCATTTATAGATACTTATTTCAACTTTAAAGGCTGAAGTTAATAAAACCCTTTATTGGTGTGTATCAAGGGTATTATTTAGCCGATAGTCGAAGACTAATCTCCTCCGAGGTGTAGAGATCACCTAAGTGAGTTTTGCCTTTACCAACAAAGCATTTACCATACTCACGGCAGGGATCAAACCCCCGACATCATAGTTAAGGAACTCAGCTATCTACCAATTGTACTGGGCTTTGTTGGTATAATCAGTTCTTTTTTTGAAGTAATCCAAATGAGTTTTATAATTCTCATCCCCTATTCTATCCTCACACCCCATGTGAAAAGACAAAATGTCCTTTTCAAATTTAAACTAAAATCGTCACTCTTTCTTCTTCTCTTCTCTAAGTTCGCTTACTCTTCTCTTTTCTTCTCAACTTCTTCAACCCACTTCTCTTTTCATAGCAGCAACTCTTCTTCTTCACAACCTCGAACTGTCACTTCTGCTCTTATTTTTTTTTTTTTGGTTTAGGGTTCATTTTTTGGCTTAGGGTTAGGATTGTTGATTGGGTATTGATTTGAGGTGGTTTGTGTAGGTTAGTTCATATTTTTTTTTGTTTTTTATGCATATTAGTATAGCGTAGAAATGTAACATTAGGTTTTTTGTTACATCGTGCTTGTAATTAGGTGTTTTCGAATTTGGAGTATCTGCATGAGTTTTCCGAAACTGGTGTGTCGGAAATTATAATTTCTATTTTTTTTAAAAGTTTTTTTCCAATTTTCTGAGACCCTGTTATCAGAAAATATTACAACAAACAAGAAATTCCAAGACCTTGTTGTCGGAAACAATAAATTCCGAGACCAGGTTCTCGGAATTAACACTTGAAAATTTTTTAAATTTTTTTCTATGACCCGTGTCGGAAAAATATTTTTCTGACACTGGTTTGTCGGAAAGATAACGTACAGTGAAAAAAAGTACCTTAAACTTGGTAGGAGAAAAATTTGATGTAAAGGAATAACAACAAAAAGTTGGTTGAAAGATGAAAGGTTGAATGGTAGGAGATATTTTGAGAAATAAGGATTTGAGAGTTAAATATGGGAGTATATTCAAAATGTATAGGAAAATGAAAGGGTTGGGGATGGGGTGTGGAGATAATTTCATGAGGGTGTAAGGATAAGTTTTGAGATTCAAAAACTGATGTTTTTTAATAAAGGGTAAAATGATTATTTTACAATTTAAAATGGGGTGTGAGGATAATATAGAGGATGAGGATTCCAAAACACAATCCAAATTGATTAAAAAAGATAGGGTCTTGCTAACAAGTGTCCTAAGGGGCACTTGTTAAGCTTTCTAGAAGTAGAAAAAACATCACAAGTCCCAAGTCTTTCTTCTCTCGTAAACTTAAAAAACTTCAACTTTCAATGCTCATAAACCATATTTAGCTTCTTAACAAGTGTCCTAAGCCCTTAGGATACTTGTTAGCATTTTCCAAAAGATATACTAGTATATTTTAATCAATTTTCAGTCAACTTTTTGAATTATTTTTCGGTTTTATGTTGGATTGATTTGGATATGAAAACCCACTAACCACCTCCCAATGTCCGCCCAAAAAGTAATGCTAGCAACATGCCAAAAGCCAAAAAAACAAATTGTCTTCACGAGATATAATCATTCGAATATGTTCCTACAAGAGATGGCTGCTCATCAGTTGGCGTTTGATTTTGGCACCATCGGTGGTTCCATGTGTTTGAACCGTTGATGTGGGGAGAATACGAAATGGATGGCTGAGATGGGTGACCTGATAACTCCTATACAAGTTTTTATACAGTGTACCTGTATTTGGTGAAAAAAAAAAAGAAAAATAGGAAATTCGTCATTGGGCTGGAGAACCCGGTTTTGCTTTGGGCCAAAGAGGCAGAAATTTTTTTTTGTCTTTAACAGGGTAATTATTTTGCCACCCCAAGATCTATTATTGTCACCCCAATTATTTAAATTATACCTATTATGTCCTTTTAAAAAAAATAGGATTTTACACGGGTCGTAAGAGGATGTCACGACCCTCAGGTAATTTTGAACGGGTCGTAAGAGGGTGTCATGACCCTCAGGTCGTAGTACCCTCTTACGAACAATAAAAAAATTTACATTGGAGTCGTAACACTAAGTTACGAGACTTTCGTAAATCACAAACATTTTTCCAATTTATTCTTATTTCTGTGTGACTTTGGTGGATCTGAGTGTACTCATCAAGAAGCTGGCAGAGCTTGGAGTCATAAGCGATTTTCTTGTCGGCCTTGGTAGCTTTTGGAGCTTGGTTATGATTTCTGGGATTCTGATATTCGGTTAGTAGAAGAAATAAAAAAGGAGGAAAATCGAGGGCCAAGACGGATAGCAAAACAATGCCGTCACTTTAAGAGTTAGGATTTGGGAGAGAGTGAGAAAATGAACTACAGCAGCAAACGGTGATGCAGGAAGAGGAATGAGGGGTTTATATAGTGGCCAAAAATTAGTGTTTTGTGGGTAACCGATGGGCTTCTGTGTTTGAATTTTGATAAATGATAATGTTGAACAATAGTCGTAACCTAGTGTTACGACTCTAACGAAAAATTTTTGTATTGGTCGTAAGGGGGTGTTACGACCTGAGGGTCGTGACATCGGGTCATGACACCCCTTACGACCAATAAAATTTTTTTTCGTTAGAGTAGTAACACTAGGTTACGAATATAAAAGTATGACCACGTGTGAAAGGGTTAAAAAAAATTAAGGTAGAAATAGTGATTAAGTATGTTCCTGGTATTTATGCATTTTTAAATAATTATATAAATAATTATTAGAAGACACTTTAGAAAGATTTATAATAATATTTAAATTTAAATTCATTTTTAAAATTTCAATAGTATTTAATTTTTTTTGTATTATTAAAGGCCCTATTTAAAGTGAACACCTTTATTTTTTCAATATTTATTAAGTGTATATAATTATTTAACTAATCATGTTATTTTAAAGAGGTTAATGAGTAGTTTCAATATTTATACTTAAACAATCAGATCTTTTAATTATTTCTTTTATATATTTTAATGTGATATTATGCTAAAAATAAAATCAAGAGAGATAAAATATTAATAATTTTAAGTTGTTTTGGTTGAACAAATTTAACATGAATACTCATAATCATTAATATTAGTTAACTGTAGCCAAGGTAACAGGTTTTCATAAGTACAGTTACAGAAGAATCAACAGAGTTCCATAAATCCAACTACTGTAACTACTGTATGAAATAATGAAACGGAGGGAGTAATTAATTAAAACAACTTAATTAATTAAAACAACTTAATTAATTAAAACAACTTAAACAAGACAAGAGTAGTAGTAAAGTAAGCTACCCCGGTGTGGCTGAGAGGGAGGCACATTTCAGATCATTTCATTTTGTTTGACAAGTGATGCACAACATTTAAAACACAGTTTTTCTACCTCTAAAGATTAAAAAGGAGAAAAGAGACGGAGGAAAAAAAAAGAAGGCTACATCTACACCCTAATCTCCATCAGATCCGGTTCACAGCAAAAGGGTCCAAACCGGTTTCATCCGGTTTGAACCATCAACCCAGCAACCACGGCAAGGGAAGGGCTGGCGGTTCGATCTGAACCCGCAGCGGACGTCGGCGAAGCGAAGATCGTGGCTGGTCCATGTCCCTGGTTCGCGAGCTTCGAGCAACGGCGACGGTGGCTCGCTAGTGGCGGTTCGGTTTGGCGAAGGGAGAGGACGCGGAAGAGAGAGAACCGCGAACGGCGGCCTTGAGGAGAGAGAGGTCGCGACGACGACTTAAGGGAGGCGGTGGCAAGCTGGCGATGCTCGCTTCTTCCATGGAGAGGAGAGAGAGACTGGAATGAAGAGAGAGATACATATGGAGAAAGCAAGATGAAGAAGAAAGAGTGAGGGAAAGAGATGCTTTGAAGGCAGAGGGAGTAGTTTGATCCAATAAATATTAGAAGGGCAAACTTGTCATTTTCTTGTAAAAAATATTACCTTTAAAAATTGCAACTGAATCCAGTTATGACATATAGACACAGGTCAATATACGTTCCCACCGGTGGTGCCGTATTCTGCCATATGAATACGGCACCAAATTAAAATCGTTCTGCTCGTCATAGTTGTTGATCGCAAAAAATATTCTCGATGGAGTCATACTCAGTGACGGAAACATAAAATTTAAAAGATTTAAATAGAAAAACAATATATAAATATACAGATATAAAAAAGGTTCTTTTAAGATAAAAACCAAAAAAAAATAATTATTTTATCTTCAATTCTTAGATTTTAGAAAAATGAAATTTTTAAAATATAACTATCATATAAAAAGAGGATGCACTGTTCACCAAAAAAAAAATGCAAATAGAAATGCACAAAATTCAAATATAGTTATTCTTGGAGTTGTAAAACAATTAATGTTTAAATTTATCGCGTATGAATTAAGAATTATATTTAATATGTTTGTTTTATCATGTTTGTCTTTTATCTCATTATAGCAATTGTTTTTTTTTTAATTTATTATTTTTCCTATTAATTAGATAAAGATAAAATTGTAAAAGTAATAATTAATGTTATATTGAGTTTCTAAAATGATAATTATTTAAAAATAAATTTATTTTACTAAAGTGACAATTATTATTTAAAAAGTGATAAGTAAAAAAATAAAAAAATGTATTGCAAAAACCTTAATAAATGCTATAAGCAAGATCCTAAAACAATTTCAACCAAGTGAGGGCACTCACACTACATCGAAGTAAGTCCGTCACTTGTACTACAAGTATAAATGCTACTGGTCTTTGCACCAAAAAGAAAAAATGCTCCCGGTCTAAAGTTTTATTTATAAAGTAACTATATCCATCCCTTGTTAATAAATTGTTACTATGTAAAACATTTACGTGAAAAATCTACTAAAAAAATGTACTGCTATTGACTAAAAAGTTGGTTGATAGAAGGGAGAATTATTACGGACGCTGGCCCTCTTTCACTTTTTTTTCAAGAAAGTAAGCAAATAAATAAAACGACGACAAATAGGCTATTTGAAATAGGACATTCCGATTATAGAATAATCAATTTTTATCTATTTCTTCCAAAACAAATAGTGACCCACCACACCACGCCCACCCTACCCTACCCTTCACAAGTCAAATTTTTGCACCCATCCATCATCATGAATTATGATTCTGGTGAAGGACAAAAGTATGTGGCTTTTGATCTTGAATATCTATATCTATCCATATATATGCACAAGACTGAAATTCTATAAACAGTAACACAATCTTTTTCCTATTATTAAGGCTTCCTTATTAAGAGGAAGAAAATCTAGTGACTAGAGTGATGGTGTACTACTATTGTTATAAATTATATTCTACATGTGACAAAAAAAACAAACTAACCTGTAGATTGGGCCGTATTGCTTGGCAAGGACTGAGAACACGTCAGGGCCATATTTAGCCAGCAAGGGAAGGTGTCCTACAAGGGGTAGGGTTGGTGGGCCTGGAACCTTCCTTACCCCCCAATAGGGCCTATACAGGTAACCCAATATTCCTACTATCAACGCCACAAGGGTGAAGAATATTGCTGAAACAGATGGGAGACTCTGAACTTGAAACAACCATTCCAAATCAATGGACACCATTGTTATTACCAACACCTAACAGTATATTGACGAAGTTTTTGGTTATGGAGATGGAGGAAAAGGGAGGGGGGTGGGCTTCTAGTCTCAGTCAATTCCTCTTGGACTAGTGTTGCTTATATTATAAAGAATGAGGGTTATATATATATTAAGAAGAGTGGAGATGGGTTTTGTCTTTATATGAATGATGACATATGGGAATTAGATACTCCCTATAGCCAATGTATTTCCTTCGTTCATTCAACTCATAATGCATAGTCTAATCAAACCTTGTTTTCCTTTGTTGTCAAAAATCTATTTCTTATATGATTCACGTGAAATTGCACTAGCAACTCATCGGATCTTGCTAATTATTAGTACTATCTATGGCCATTAGTCTAGGAATTAAGAAATAAAAATTTTATTTTTTAAATCATAATTTTTAAATTGTTGTTGAATTAAATAAATTATTTTCAGTGGAGAATTTATACTAATTTTGAATGTTTAACATCTTTAGGGCATTGATTAATATTCTCCTAAACCTAATTATATTCATCACTTTTAAAAGAAATATTTGTAATTTTTCATTTCCTATATATACTCCAACCAACACCCACACACAAGAGACTATATTGACTTTTATTAGAATATTCTCTCATTTTGAGAATTTTTATTTTTGTTCTAAAGTACAGTTGGGTGCCTAAGCAAGTTAATGCATTAAAGTGTCTCACTCAATTTAAATATTTATTTTTTGTTATAAACTTATAGTATTCAATAATTATTTGTCTTTTTTAATTTTTACTCATATATTAGTATTTATGTGTCATTTTTTCCATTACTATTTAAATATCTATATGTTATGTTATCTTTTTTTTTTAAATATTATCTTATGTTATCTTTACTTCCATTATTTAAAACTTATAGGTCCTTCTATTTACCACAAACAGGACCCTCCTTGTGATATTTTCCATGAACATAATTCACAACTCCAGCCCAAAACCATATGCTTAATCTACCTAAAACGTTTCTATAATCTAACTTTTTGCTGTTATCTAATTTTTTTATTGCTCTTCTCTCCTAAAAAAATTAATCATCACTCTTCAAGGGGAATAGGTAAACTTTTTTTTTTTTTTGGTGACCGGGAATAGGTAAACTTTTAAAGAAATAAATTAAATATAATTTTTAAAATGATAGTAATATAAGAAATAATTCAATGAAACCTAAGAAGAAATTGTCGGTAAATATAGTGGAGTATCACGAGTGATCATTTTCCATTGAATGAATGCCTCTAGCTACATGTGTTGTGGACTACTTTGGCAGTATTGGTGCTAGTTCACCAGAATGGAGACACACGGACACGATCCACTGCGCATCCTATTCCTATTTCCGGGCACCAAAAATTGAGTTGGGGGAGAGTATTCAGTCAAGAGCAATTTAACAGTGAACGAGATAATGTTCATAATTTTATCCTATCTTTAAAGGACATGGATAATCAAGAATCACCTTGGATCCTCTATCCTTCTTTGGTTCATGTTCATCTACATTTATGCTTTGTATTTCCTAAGGAATCAACGAATGTGCTACGAATATTTTTATGCAAAATTTATAGTGTAGGTTACCAACAATGTCCGACAATACAGTTGGTGGATGATTGAGTTTCTTAAGCATGATGTCAAGGGGATTTATCTTTATCGTGGATATGAAAAATGCTTCATTAATAAAGGCAAAACTCACTTCGGTGATCCCTACTGTTATGAACCACATCCTTCGTACCGGCATACCGGTAAGAGGCCTACTTGGCCCAATCCACTCATACCGGCATACCAGCACACCAACACACCAGCATACCACATACCGGTACCATCCAACAACCATCTGATGTCAACTATTAGACCGTTATACCGGTAAAACGCTAGTTGCACGTGTCAAATAATCCAAGGAACCATTTTACCTTTGAGCATTGAATCCTGCACGTTATGATACCCGCGATTACCCTCTGCCGTTAACAGGAACTTCACTTATCTCACGATGGCAGCAATCAACACCAATAATGCAGGTATGTGATTGGGGTCTAATATGTAATGTTTTTGTACCTCTTTTGCCTCCCTTTTACATAGTAGTGGCTTGTTTCTTAAGTAAATTGGAATAAAACAATAGAATTTTGACATCATAAGATTTCTGGAACCATTTGATGTGTTTGGTTTGTTTTCAGGTATTTAAGCTCTTAAAACAACGATTTTTGAAAAGGAATGAAGAAGGAGAGCTTGGTACTTGAATTGGGAAGAAAAAGAAGAAAAAATGAAGAAAACTTGACCGTGGCGCCTAAACGCGGGTCCCATGCGCCCAGGCGCGGGCTGGGGTCAACTGGCCAATAATGGAGTGCATTTTGTTGATTTTTCCAGACAGACGCACGTCCAGGCGCAGGAGCTTCACGCCTGGGTGCGCAAAATGCGAGAAAGTGACACTGTTCGCTGTTTTGATCATAACTTGAGCTACGCTTATCCAAATTAGGCGATCTAGGTATCATTTTAAAGCTAAGGAAAATATCTACAACTTTTCTAGAAATAGCCTTGCTCAAATTCGTCCATCTTGGGGGTCAAAATCAGTGCCGAAGTTGCTGTCAGACACAAATACGGGATTCTAGAAGGATTTTAATGATAAATTCTATTTGTAGATAAGATTCTTAGAGATTAGTTTATTCTAATAGGATCTTATCATATTATATTCAGATTTAGGATTAGTTTTATTCAGATAATAATCTTATCACATTAGATTGAAAATTAGGATAGTTTTTATCTATATAAAAATAGGATTAGGATTCATTCAAAGAAAAGGAAGCTTTGGGGGAAGAGTAGCTACCACGTTTTTAGAGAGAGCAATTAGTGAGAGAGCTTTTGGAGGCAAGTTGAAGGATTGCACTTTGTGATTGGAGATTGGGGTAATTTCATGTCTCTCATTATGATTTTCATTATTCTTCTTTCTTCTTCTCTAATTATGTGTAACTAAACTCATTATTTGGAACATGTGGATTTGTATGAAACCTTCATAGTTATTTGCTTAATGAATTGATGTTTTTCCAATTAAGTATTGTGTTTGATTATGTTCTTATTTGTTTATCATAATTTTGAGCTCGATTGTGATTTGGTAATTCTAATTGAATAGGAATATTGAATTAGGATTTAGACCTTTAATCAAACAATTCAATTACATAGGTATAGGAATATGTCTATGAATTGGATAACCTTCTAATAATTTTGATTGTACATTAATTGGTAAGATTAGAATTTAAAGCTCTGCTTAAGGAATTAAGAGAGATTAAATTACTAAGAAATAGTGTTGACCTAAGGAATTAGGCTGCTTTTACCTTTGCAAAATTGGTTCAATACTTAGGAAAATCATTGATTCGTTAGCAATTATTATAGGAACTTACAATGAAACAAGTTCCCAAGCTTTCCCAAATTCTTTCATAACCACTTTTTATTTGTGTTTTTGTTTTTCAATTTAATTTAGTTAAGAATTTTCCAATCAATTTAATTTTAATTTGAATTTCACGTAGTAACTACGACTTAGGTGAGAATTATTTTAATCGATTTTAGTCCTCGTTGGGAACGACAACCCACTTCCACTTTATTACTTGTCACGAACTGGTGCACTTGCCAGAACGCCAACAAGTTTTTGGCGCCGTTGCCGGAGATTAAAATTAGATTTTAATAATTTTTGGTACTTTTTAGTAGTTATTTAGTGGAATCATTATGTAACATGGCTTATTCTCATGATGACATAGAATGTATCAAATTTATTTTGTCATCACCTACTCCATCCTGTTTTGCACAAAATATTTATGATGAGATTAAAGTTTTTGATGGTCTTTTAGAGGAAGTGGTACAAAAATTTTCTATTACGGAAGATCAAAGTGCTTCCTTTTCTAAACCCATAGAAAAAGAAGAAATTGTGCATGATGAGATTGAGGAAGTGAAACAAGATAAATTGAATAATGGGATGAGTCTAGGGATTGAATTAGGGTCCACTTTTCATGATGAATTTTCTACTCTTGCTAAATGTATTGGATTGCATGAATATGTGGAACCCTCAAAAAAATTTCCTTCAATTTACCCCTTAATTTTTTATGACTTCCCTGATGCTCATGATGATGATAAGCCATTGTTCTTCTTTTTAGAGCCTGAAAAGGCAAACTTGCTAAGCCATGGAGTTTACACTTTCATAGACCCCATGCATGATGAAAAAGACAAGCACCATGTGATGATGCTTGGAGTGAAAAAATGCACCATTTGACCCGGGAGAGTTTAAAACTATTTTTAAACATTTGCTCCAACATCATCCGTGCATATTTCCATGGGATCCAGGAATAACTTGTTATTGCTGCATAACATGGAAGTTGTGCTATAGGATTTGGGATCCTGGTGGATTCTCTTTAGTTTTGTAGTAGTGTAGGATTTAAATTTTTAATTAGGAGATTGAATAAAGAGTTTAGAGTTTTCTATATGTAACTGCTAATGGGGTGCTTCTAGCACTATTTTTAGTTGTTCATGTGACACAGGTGAATAAGTTTGGGGGAGTCTCCTCCATGGTGCATCAAGAGAGAATGTTGTGCGACAAAGGGAAGTCTCTAACTCCTTTCTTTTGTTTTTAGTTTTTAATTTTTATTTTGTAGTTTAGTTAGTTTAGTTTGCTTAAGGACAAGCCAACCTCTAAGTTTGGGGGAAAGGACAAACTAAAAATTAAAATTTTTATGATTTGAATTGTTCTCCCATATTTGGTGTTGGTTTGTGTCTTGGGTAAAGATAGATAATTATTCTAGAATTAGGACTATTTTTCTGATTATATATGTAAATATTTGATTTAGGATGATGACTCATTGATTGTATGACACTGTTTTGGATTGAGTTTTAAGTTTTGTTGAGAACTGGTTATTTTGATAAACTGTTTTGGAACAAGTTATTAGTGAACTGACTGTTTAGCCTGTGAGATATTTGAGCCTATACACTTGACAGGGGTATGTGTTTTATATTGAATATTATTTTGTGATTGAGGCCCCTATTTCTTTCATGAGTGTGTTCACTTTGATTTTATGTTCTAGAACTTGACCGGTGACCATTTTGAGATTGATAATTGTTTGTATGCATTAAGATGATCAAGGCACCTAGGATTATTTTTCTGGCCTTCAACAGATTTTTGATAATATTATCCCTTAGTGGCCCACTTTGAGCCAATTGATATATGATTTCTTTGGTACCATTTTCATAAATGTTATATACTTTTGGTATCTTTTGAAATGTGAATGGTGCAATTGAGAATTTGTTGATTCAGAAAGTGTTGAGCTGAAAGTATTAACTGTGATCTCTATTTCTCCTAAAAAAAAAGGAAAAAAATATAAGGAAAAAGAGAAGAGAATAGAGAGAATGAGAATGAAAAAGAATGAAGGGGAATTAAATATTGGAGGTTATATTTGTTACAAAACCAATGCTCCATTCATATGTTAAAGGGATGTTGTTTGATTTCATATCTTTAGCCCTTTGTATAATCCTTTCTTTCTTTTATCCCACCTTTCATCTTTAATCATGGCCTCGTTACAACCAAAATTAAGACCTTTTGATTTTTGCATGTATTCAATAATTTCAGTGGAGATATTGGTCTATGGTCAAGCATATGGTAACACATTGTCATTGGATGAACTTGAGTGAATTGTTATAACCCTTGATACACATGAGAGATATACACAGTGAGGTTAAGACAGTTCACTAGTTCCTGCTTCTTTTGGAATTTGTTTCTTTAACCAGTTTTTGATGGAAGTTATTGCTTGTGAAGAAAAGTGTATGAGTCATGAGTCTGGAGTCCTAGATTAGGTGTTTGCATATTAATTTAGAAAATGGTCCTGTGTTTTAGAATTTTTATTTTACTTTTGCTTGGGACATGCAAAATGCTAAGTTTGGGGGTGTGATTGGGGTCTAATATCTGATGTTTTTGTACCTCTTTTGTCTCCCTTTTACATAGTAGTGGCTTGTTTCTTAAGTAAATTGGAATAAAACAATAGAATTTTGTCATCATAAGATTTTTGGAACCATTTGATGTGTTTGGTTTGTTTTCAGGTATTTAAGCTCTTAAAACAACGATTTTTGAAAAGGAATGAAGGAGAGCTTGGTACTTGAATTGAGAAGAAAAAGAGGAAAAAATGAAGAAAAGTTGACCGTGGCGCCCAGACGCGGGTCCCATGCGCCCAGGCGAGGGCTGGGGTCAACTGGCCAATAATGTGGTGCATTTTTTTTATTTTTCCAGACAGACGCACGCCCAGGCGCAGGAGCTTCACGCCTGGGTGCGCAAAATGCGAGAAAGTGACACTGTTCGCTGTTTTGATCATAACTTGAGCTACGCTTATCCAAATTAGGCTATCTAGGTATCATTTTAAAGCTAAGGAAAATATCTACAACTTTTCTAGAAATAGCCTTGCTCAAATTCGTCCATCTTGGGGGTCAAAATCTGTGCCGAAGTTGCTGTCAGATACAAATACGGGATTCTAGAAGGATTTTAATGATAAATTCTATTTGTAGATAAGATTCTTAGAGATTAGTTTATTCTAATAGGATCTTATCATATTATATTCAGATTTAGGATTAGTTTTATTCAGATAATAATCTTATCACATTAGATTGAAAATTAGGATAGTTTTTATCTATATAAAAATAGGATTAGGATTCATTCAAAGAAAAGGAAGCTTTGGGGGAAGAGTAGCTAGCACGTTTTTAGAGAGAGCAATTAGTGAGAGAGCTTTTGGAGGCAAGTTGAAGGATTGCACTTTGTGATTGGAGATTTGGGTAATTTCATGTCTCTCATTATGATTTTCATTATTCTTCTTTCTTCTTCTCTAATTATGTGTAACTAAACTCATTATTTGGAACATGTGGATTTGTATGGAACCTTCATAGTTATTTGCTTAATGAACTGATGTTTTTCCAATTAAGTATTGTGTTTGATTATGTTCTTATTTGTTTATCATAATTTTGAGCTCGATTGTGATTTGGTAATTCTAATTGAATAGGAATATTGAATTAGGATTTAGACCTTTAATCAAACAATTCAATTACATAGGTATAGGAATATGTCTATGAATTGGATAACCTTCTAATAATTTTGATTGAACATTAATTGGTAAGATTAGAATTTAAAACTCTGCTTAAGGAATTAAGGGAGATTAAATTACTAAGAAATAGGGTTGACCTAAGGAATTAGGCTGCTTTTACCTTTGCAAAATTGGTTCAATACTTAGGAAAATCATTGATTCGTTAGCAATTATTATAGGAACTTACAATGAAACAAGTTCCCAAGCTTTCCCAAATTCTTTCACAACCACTTTTTATTTGCGTTTTTGTTTTTCAATTTAATTTAGTTAAGAATTTTCCAATCAATTTAATTTTAATTTGAATTTCACATAGTAACTACGACTTAGGTGAGAATTATTTTAATCGATTTTAGTCCTCGTTGGGAACGACAACCCACTTCCACTTTATTACTTGTCACGAACTGGTGCACTTGCAAGAACGCCAACAGTATGCCTATATAAGCCCCATAAGACAAGAAGGTATGAATCTTACTGACTCACACATACACACAACACCCAAGTAAACAACCAGAGTGTGGATATCTTGGTATTCAAGATGCTCTCCTTACGTATGACATCAACAGGTAGAATTGCTGGATACTTGGCCGGATAATCCAAGTCCAATAATTCTACGACAGAACACCTATGTTTTGGTTAAAGGATACCATTGATGAAAAAAAAAAACTAATTTATAGTATAGGTTAAAAAATAGAGAATAACTATAAACATGTAAAATTACTTGTCAATTTGTCATCAACTTATTCAAGCTGCATGTGAGGTGGTATAATCATGTTTCGTTATTTTTATTTTTTTTGTTAAATTTGTGAGGTGGTATAATCATGTTTCGTTATATTTTTTTTTTTAAATTTGTGAGGTGGTATGTTGCCATGCTTAGATACTCAACTGTTCATGTTTCTAATTATTGGTTGGTTTCGGACCAGTGTTCCATAACATATCTCAATTAAAGTTTAATTTTTTATAAAATAAAATAAATAAATAATAAACGGTGGTAATTTATAGTTTCGGATCACATAATAGTTATTCCAACATCAGACACAGTTAGTGGAACAGTTTATTATGACTTAGCTTTAGAGCTTTTCTTTTGAATCCCCACCCATTTCTTTTGAACCCCATTTTCTTTCGCCTCTTAAGAGACGGAAGTGTAAAATTAATGATTTTTCCGTCTTTCATGAGGCGGAAAACAAAAAAATTACACTTCCGCCTCTTAAGAGGCGGAAGAAAATGAGGTTAAAAAAAAATGGGTGGGGCTGAAAACTCTAGCTTTAACTTTGTCCACACCATAGCTAATAATAAATGTATATTTCTACAATGCAATCCAAAATTGGATGGTTGTTATGCAACCTTTTTTTAAACCAATAAGAAGTTGTCACCTATGTCATGTTATTATTTGAAGTAGTTAAAATTAATTTTTTGCAATTTAGTCCAACATAAAAAGTAAATTAAAAATTTAGTCATTTGAACCTATTGACAAATTATATATTTTTTTTAAAAAATAAAATAAAAGTTATAATTTGTTTATAGACATAAAGGACTAAATTTTTAATTTACTTTTTATGTTAGACTAAATTACAAAAAACTAATTTTAACTATTTCAAATAATGACATGTCGTAGGTGACAACTTCTTATTGGTTTAAGAAAAGGTTGCATAGCAACCCCCAATCCAAAATGTTAGTAAGTCCCATAATAAATTACGTATTAAAAATATTTTAACCAAGAGACGTGCCCTTCCTGCCGTTTCATATTGTATATAATTGTTTGTAGCGGTATGACATCATATCAACATGAACGGACGAGGAAAGTACTCCAGATCAGTCGTTGGTTGCAATACTTTACAATAAATATAAAATGGATCTTGCTAAGGGCATTTGTTAAGATTACTACATATGAAAAAAAAAATCAAAAGTCCACATTTATCGGTCTCTCGAAAACATAAAAAATTACATTTTCCAATAATTTTTATCTATAGTTACTCTCTTAACCAGTGCCCTTAAGACACTTGTTAGCATTTTTCATATAAAATTAAGAGCTTTGCTGAAGTTATTTTTTTCCTTATTGCTCGTTTGACCACCTGGCAGGGTTTGGACTTTGGTGGTTGTTTGATACTCCATCCGACTCGAATTATAAGCAAATTCAATTATTTTTATGCTTATTAAGGAGGTTAGTTTATTGTATTTAATTTTATCAAATTTATAAAAAGTAGAAGTATTTTAGGAAAGTGGTATTGAGAATGAAACAAAAATTAAATAAGATCACAATTTTCTAAAAATGTTTTAGGAAAGTGGTATTGGGAATGAAACAAAATTTAATAAAGTTAGTTAATTTTGCTTATATTTTAAACCAAGAGAAATATGTTTTTTGTTGCTTATAATTCGAGCCGGAGGGAGTATGTTACTTCGCCACCGATGCAAAGGTTCAACACTTTCTTTTTTTTTTTCAAATCCCTAAAATTTTGGGTACTTTTGTCAAATACTCTTATTTTTTTTAATGTCTGACTTTTTCGAAGTTACTTCTGCCTTTGTCATATACTTCTACTACCAATATGACAAGTTTCGTTAACATATAATATCGGAATCCTGATCAGACGCAGGAGGTTAAGCACCTGATTTTTTTTTTAAAAAATTTAAAAAACTAAAAAGTTAATATTTTTATATTTTTAATTATTTAAAAAAAGGGAAAAAAAATTGAAGAGAGGGATCGTCTTTGCCCTTATGACGTCACGCGGCATCACGTAACCAACCTTTGCGTCTGACTAGGATTATGATGTTACATGTCATCAAAATTGGCCAGAATTGATACTAGGGATATATGACAAACCCAGAAGTAACTTTGGGAAATCAAACATTAAAAAAGAAAATATAAGGATATTTGACAAAAGTATCCCAAACTTCAAGGACTTCTGACACAATTAAGCCAAGAAAAATATTGAAGAGGGTTAGTTAAATCCTTCTTCCGTTTTACAAAGCTTGGTCTTTTAGGACTGGGCACACATTAAGAAAGTGTTAATTATTGTAGGTGTTATGTATAATATGTCCAAAATAATCCCTATTTAATCTTATTAAAAATTATAATGTATTTAATTTTTATTAATAAGTGTATCCATAATTAAGGCTTAATTATGGTTTTGGTCCCTACAAGTTGAGGTCGTTTTGAAAATAGTCCTTAAATCTTTTTTTGACCTTGATTGGTTCTTAAAAGTTTCATAAATTTGGTTTTGGTGTTAGTCTTCCTCCGTTAGATGCTGACGTGGCAAACGGCAGGGCCACGTCAGCCCACACCTGGCTTCCAACGCAGCACCTTAATTATGGTTTTGGTCCCTATAAGTTGAGATCGTTTTGAAAATAGTCCTTAAATTTTTTTTTTGACCTTGATTGGTCCTTAAAAGTTTCATAAATTTGGTTTTGGTCCTTCTGTTAGTCTTCGTCTGTTAGATGCTGACGTGGCAAACGGCAGGGCCACGTCAGCCCACACCTGGCTTCCAACGCAACACTTGATGTGGCTGCTCCCCATGTGTCTCCAGTGACCTCCTTTATATGTAGGATTGAGCACACCCATCTTCTTCTACCCTAGATCGCCGCCGAGTGAGTGAGTGGAAGGAATAGAAAGCTTGCTGTAACAATGGCGTCGAAACCAAGCACCACGAAGGGAGGTAAGTCTGATAGCGTGAGAAGCTGCAAGTCTCGTGCATCCGGATCCGTGACAACATCGAGGAAGACAGTGTGTGGCTGTGGTGCAATGGCTATTTTGATGACCTCTCATAGCTCTCAAAATCCATATAGGAAGTTTTGGAGATGCTACACACTGTCCTATCTGGATTCTGAGAGCTATGAGAGGTCATCAAAATAACCATTGCACCACAACCACACACTGTCTTCCTCGATGTTGTCACGGATCCGGATGCACGAGACTTGCAGCTTCTCACGCTATCAGACTTACCTCCCTTCGTGGTGCTTGGTTTCGACGCCATTGTTGCAGCAAGCTTTCTATTCCTTCCACTCACTCACTCGGCGGCGATCTAGGGTAGAAGAAGATGAGTGTGCTCAACCCTACATATAAAAGAGGTCACGTGGGAGGCACATGGGGAACAGCCACATCAGGTGTTGCGTTGGAAGCCAGGTGTGGGCTGACGTGGCCCTGTCGTTTGCCACGTCAGCATCTAACAGAGGAAGACTAACAGAAGGACCAAAACCAAATTTATGAAACTTTTAAGGACCAATCAAGGTAAAAAAAAAGATTTAAGGACTATTTTCAAAACGATCTCAACTTATAGGAACCAAAACCATAATTAAGGTGCTGCGTTGGAAGCCAGGTGTGGGCTGACGTGGCCCTGCCGTTTGCCACGTCAGCATCTAACGGAGGAAGACTAACAGAAGGACCAAAACCAAATTTATGAAACTTTTAAGGACCAATCAAGGTCAAAAAAAGATTTAAGGACTATTTTCAAAACGACCTCAACTTATAGGGACCAAAACCATAATTAAGCCCATAATTAATGTACAGTAGTTTAGAGATGAGAGAGATGATAAAAATATAATTAACGAAAAGTAAGAAAAATGATTTAATGAAAGGTTAAAATTGAAAAATGAAAACATATTTATGTATTGAAAATGTAAAAGACCAAACTTTATGAATAGAATGGAGTATATAGATTGTCTTAGATCATAATAAGCAATGTTCTATTTTTTCATATGTGTGTGCCTCAATTATTACCAAGTATTAGCAGTGGTATGGACATTTGACACATCATACTCCCGTAGAACAATCAAAATTCAATTCCCAAGAAAAATACTACTACCTCCGTCCCTAATTATAAGGCTCTCTTGTGAGATTTCACGTGTGAAATAATTTAGTTAATTGTATTAAAAATGTGAACTTTTGATATGTATTTTCAAAATTACCCCTATTAATATTATTGGGAATATAAAAAATGTTAATAAATAGGGGTGTTTATGAAAAAAATAATTAATGCTCGTTGAAAATTGGTAAAAAACCTTATAAATAGGGACAAAATAAAAGTGTTAAGAAGACCTTATAATTAGGGAGGGAGTAAAAAAAAACAAGTTTGATTGGCTTAATGAATTAATCTTCTATACAGATAATATAGTGTGATGATACATGAATAAAAATAATATAAATAGTACATGCATATTAGAAGTACACATAAATTAAATCCTACTTTTTAATCCCTCCAACCTCCGATGAAAAATCTAGGAACAAGATAATTCATTCAATCCATTGTGTGTTAGCCCAAAGTTCGAGTGAAATAAATATGCTGGTACTCAATATATAGTATTTAGCCATGGTTTACTTGACAACTCTTGTATGCACTTTTTATGGTTCTGAGCTTAGCACCATGCTTGAAGTTGAGAAATGAGAAGTGAAAAACTATGCCATGCCATACTCAAAAAATTTTAATTTACAATGAAGCATGAAACAAGCACGTGAATGTGAACTCCAGGTATTATGGGAAGGATCCTTTAAAAAACCATAGAGTACTTATTTAACATCACAGGAGAACATTGGAAGATTAACAATCTAGCACAGTATCATATGCAGACATGCAGTAATGCAGCAGATGGTTTCCCAGTCAATCATTTGGATCATCAGTGATATCTGCTTTTGGTCTGGCCTGCAAAAAGTTACAATTTTAACTAGTTACAAACGAAGGATGCAACAGAATATAAAAAAAAAAAACAGGAGCATAGGCTGTATTCAATATTCAATTGTTCACAAAACTTAAATTGTTTCACAAAGGATACTCATAAAGAACAGTAATGTGTTGGCCTCTTCTGCAACTACCACCCTTCCCTGCTGCATACAAAACCATTCATATTCTACATCATCAATCAAGATCACATAAATTATCAAACCATAGAAATATCAACAACAACAACAATAAAGCAATACCACTAACGTGCAAAGGGAATTTAGTTGCAGAGAGACCAAAATGTTGACAACAATTCTGCAACCATTTCATATAGACTATGGGTTGGGGCCAAGAGAACCTATATGATCCACAAGGTTCTGCAAATCCTCAGTCCAATCTTCAGGTTTCGCAACCAAATCCTCCACCGGCACATCAATTTGAGAAAAATTGCCAATCACAACTTCATCCTCAGGATTCCCACCAACCAAGTTTCCATTCAGCAAATCCTCCCATATTGCATCACCCACTGAACCCAAATCACTCCCACCACTAGCTGCTGGAACTATTGGCTCCTTCATTTCACTACTTGATTCATTATCATAACCAGCTGAGGCGAAAAATGACTCCATCTCAGACTCAATAGTTGCCAACTCATCTTCTCGTTGGGTTGCATACTCCGCTACCGACTCGATAGGCACCAGAAGTTGTTGTTGTTGCTGCTGCAAATTCTCCACACTTGGGCTCGCGATTAGTCTCCTCTTTCTACTTATTACACCACCCTCCAATTCTCTATTCTGAGCAGCATTTCTCTGTGCCAATTGTTGTATAAAAGACTGGTTGCTCATTGCTTTGGCAAGGAAAGTCATTATCTGTTGCTGTTTCTTCTCCGTGGTTTGCAATCTTGCCTCCATCGCAATCAATTGCTCCCTGGAGTTATGTTGTTGCTGTCTCAACTTCACTATTTCTGTCATCAAAACGGTTCTGTCTCTCTTCAACCTGTTGAGCTCACCTTCTAGTCCATATTCTCCCAATTCAACACAAGCATCACTTCCTTGCATCATAGCCTGTGCCTGCGACTGTGTCACATTTCTTCTTCTCTTTATGGTCTTCAATAAGTGCCTCTGCCCTGCCAAAAACCCTTCATTTGCAAATTCCCATCTATCCGGATCAACTTTTCTAAAACCCTGCATCCATTTCAAAACTTGAGTTCAGATCACTACTCACCCAATCACATACAAACATTCTAATAACAATAATAATTAACCAACACAAAAACAGCATCATATATTCCTAATTGGACATCAGGGGGCATAATGTTCATACATGAATAGGATATATTAACTCTGGTACAATAAAACCAATGTGTAACGCAATTGATCAATCTCAAACTCTTCGCTCGATTTGAGTTAAAATTGGTCAATTGTGTCGCAGATTGATCTGAACAGCTTGGTGAAGACACTCAATCCAAATCCTACGGTTGGTAAATTATTTAGACATTATTCTGTTTCCACTCGAAGCTGCTCGATGTATGTGCCAAATTCTGATGATCGATTAAAACACAACAATGGATTTGATCAAATCTTTTAATAGATTATAATATCTTTGACCAAATTGAAATCTCACAATGTCGAAAAAATTTGTCACTCAGTTGCGCGATCAGATACCTTGCGAAATCGAACATAAACTTAAATTTTCAATTAAAATTTACTTTGCTATATTCCTATTTCCTGAAACAGAAAAAACAAACTACATGCACTCCAAAATGGCAAAAATAAAAAATAAAAATAAAAATAAAAAAATAATAAATAGAATGCATGATGGTAAGAATTATTATCGATAAACTTACATAAGTGTTGAGTTGGCGAACGAAGCTAGAGAAATTGTTGTGCTTGAAGTAACGAGGCAAGATAGAAGTAGAGAACTGATGAGAGTCCCACACGACGAAACTGTTGCGATTTCTGCTCCACGAAACAATGGAATCAGTGGATGGATCTTCAACAACATCGAAGGTTTTGGTGAGGAATGGAGGTGGGCCCATCTCGTGTAACCCTTCCATGGGTTGAGGTGAGAGGTTCGAAGATGAAGAAGATGATAACCCACCACCAGCACCGGCTCCTGCTACTGTTATTGTATCCAATTCCTCTTTCACTCTGATTCCTTCCATTTTAGAACAACAACACATGCAATGGATGATAGCTTTCTTGAAATGGAAAGTGTGAGTGAATAGTGATGAGTGTAGAGTAGAGTGGGGGTTGTGAAGAAGAATTACAAGTATTAAGATTTTTAGAGTGGGGGTTAGTGATGTAATTAATTTAAGGCGGTGGAGAAAGAAGATTCTAGAGACTAACTTCTCAAGCTTGTGAGAAGTTTCGGCCACTTGTCACTCCCATTCGCGCCATAGATATTTTTCCTCGTGCTAAGCTTCTGGAAACTTCTCCACTTAATCTTATCTCATTCATCCACCCTATACATTTTTTTCTTACCAAATGGCCAAAAGGAAAAGGAAAAGCAAAAGAAATTAAGGATCTGTTTTTTTTTTACTCCCTCGTTGATTTTTGACCCCAAATTTTTTTTTTCAAAATATCTTATGCACCTATGAATTTTTTGTTTTCCATTTACGCTTTTTTAAATTTTAACATATAGTGTACCAATTTTCTCATTTATCGATATTTTTTCTCAGCACACTAATCCGAAAATAACATTGATCTTTGCACATACATTATCCCAATAATATATAATAATCAGAACATTAATTTTTACACAAATACTTATGGATAGAGACACTGGATAGATAATTAAAAATTCAGTTATGTTATTTAGTACTCACTCCGTTTTTTTTTTTTATAAGTAATGTTTTATAAGGTTATGTACTGATTTTAAAAAATGATTAGAAGTTGTAAAAATTGAGGTAGTTTGACTCCAATAGCTTTATATAATCATTATTGATTTATTGAACAGGGAGAAAGATATTAGAAATAAGAAAAGAGAATGTGATAAATAAAAACGTGTTGAAAAAATGTTAAGTTTTTGTAAAAAAAACAATACATATAAAACATAAAAAAAAAAAGCTCTATGAACTAACACATGAAACGGAGGGAGTTACGTACAGCAATTATAACATTAATTTTCGCACATGCACTAAGAGCCTGGGGTACATTTTGTATGTTGAACTGTTGAAGGATCAGCTTGAGTGTAAATTAACACATATGCTTGTGTCGGACATATCGGGTATATTTTTATATTTTTTAATTAATTAATACGTTATTGGGTCAGTTAATACGTTGTTGGGTAAGTTTATGTGTTAACTAACACATACTGCATCGATGGTCTAGCGTACTAGACCAGTACTTCATTTCCCTACAAATCAAAACAAGTAAAAACAACAAATTTGAAGATAAAATGCAAACTTAAAATGGAAGAAGACAAAGCACTTAAAATGCAGTTAAAAGAACAACAACAAATTCAAAGATATATAAGTAAAAAGATAGTAAATAAGTAGAATCTTCTGGGATTGATGTCTTAGCCCAACCGAGTGAGCAAGGCTGATTTGTTGGGTCTGCAAGTAATGGACCATCGGGCTTCCTTTCGGGTGACATCCCTCTAGCACAGGCTCTGCCACTTTGGATGAGCCTTTGGAATGGATCACAAGATGAGCCGGTCCAAATTCCATGAACGAATCTATAAAAGAGTGCCACAAGGAGGATTTATAAATAAGAGAAAATTTTTTGACAATCCACATTTATATATATATATATATATATATATACACACTCCCTCCGTTCCTATTTATCTGTTCTATTTTAAATAAAACACATCCTTTAAGAAATGCATTCATTACTTGGATTTTCAATACATTAATTATGTTTTTCCCATTATACCCTTTCTCTTTCTATAATCATTACTTATCTTCCACTACTTACGAAAACCAATACCCAATTAAATAGGGGTAGACATGGAAAGTAACATTTATTATACCTTAAAATAATCAAAAGGACAGATAAAAAGAAACAAAAAACTTATCCAAAAACGGACAGTTAAATAGGAACGGAGGGAATATATATTTTCAAAATTACCCTTGGGTCGTGACTGTGTTGATATCAAACATGTGTATAGAAAAAGTGAAAGAAACATAAGGAAAGAAACTATGTACCAAAAATTATTTTTAAGCATAGATTAATAAGAACAAAGCGAGTGAACAAGGTCTTGACAAAGTTTTGGTTGATTTATCAAGCTTTTGAGAAAGATTTTGATAAGGTTGTGGGTGTGAGGAGTGGAATTTGGATACACAAGACATTTTTTTTTTTTTTGTGGTTTATGGGTGTTAATAATTGGTTTGGAGCATGATGATTAGGTTTACGCTTGTAAGTAAGTAAAATATAAGGAAAAAATGTAAAATTTTTGAAAAAAAAGGTGTGAATAATAATGAAGCGGGGTGCTAATAAAATTTTTCCAATTGTATGCCCTTATTATTTTTAGAATTGTCGTTTAGGAATATGACATGTGGATTAATAAGTATATTTGATATGTTTTTTTTAGTAAATTAATGTTAGTACTGATCACATGAAGATAAAGTTGTAAACATTATACTTAATATAAATTTGGATTTCTAAGGTGACAGTTTAATAAGAATAATTTTTTTCCTCTTAAAACAATAATAGTTATTTAAAAACAAAATTAGTATATAATTCTAGTATTTTTTAAATTTATTTAAAAATATTACATATATAAGTTCTTTTTCCATATATTTTAAACAATTTATCATATATGTGAATATATTATATTTTAGTAAAAAAAAATATTTGTTACACTTATCGAGTATATATGATTTTACATTTGAAACTCTCAATCCCTTTGATGAATTTTACATCTCTCTCCCCGGTATTATTCCCTTTGATGTTGGAATCATTCACAATTTGAAGAGTGATCCGGTTGGAATGCGATTTGAATCTTTGAAAATTTTGAATCCACGTGTGTCATACTGAAATTTTTGCATTGGCAATTAAATTTTAAATATTAATTGGTGTACATTAATTGTGCAAAGTTTTTTATACCATCATTTTCATTATTCATGAGTTTATGGCAGTTGATTTTTTGATAAAAGTAATATAACTAGATGGTTGATTATGGATTGATGGTATTTATACCATTATTGATACATTATCTATTTTCTCTAAATTTTATAACGGCATATATCCATTTAATCTTGATATGATTTTGATGGAAAAAAATCCAAAATAATTTGTAATCTACTTTTAAAAATATTGGTATAAGACCAGTGGAGGCTGACACAAGTGGAAGGGGTTTGTGTCCCTTAAACATGTGGTCGCGGGTTCGAGTCGTATCCGAGGCGCATGTGAATGGAGCAAGCCTTACTGGGAGCATCGCCCCCGAAAGGGCCCGACCGTGCTGCGAGGGATTAGTCACCCAGTTGCGCGGGTGGATACCCTGGTTCATCCAAAAAAATATTGGTATAAGATAGGTCCGAGATTTTAAGTACAAGATTATTATACTTTCAAATATGTTTTGATGTAAAAATTAAATAATTTGTTTATCCTTTAATTTTTAGAATGGGGGATAAAAGGCTAGCTAATAGTAAAAATATTTTGAAAAATTAAATTCACCATTCAAAAATAATAAATTAACACTCACCGTAAAAGCAATCATTTATCTGGAATAAATTATTTCCTTATCCATAAAATAAGAAATCACCAACAATTCATGTCGAGAGAAAAATGTTAGACAAGAGAAAAAAATTGCTTAACATCAATCTTAAAAGATCGAGGATAAAAAATTTAAAAATATAAAATAAAAATGTTGGAACTTTAAGTCAACTATTTTTTAAAGCATTAATATCTAGTTTTACAATGCACACATATCCTAAAGGTTAATACTCCCTCCGGTCCTATATATAGGACATACTTAACCATATTCCTTGGACCAAGAAAAGTAGTTAGTTTTATGAATTCTATGAGAATATATTGTAACATTACAATTTTACCCTCTCAACTTTTCTTGAAAAATTCACACTCATTAATGAACAATAAAAAACACATCCATTTAATAAGGGCAAAAAAGAGAAAAAACAATAAATGATGCATAGAAAATACAAAATGTCTTATATATAAGACCAAAGATTGCTTCTAGAATATGTCCTATATATAAGACCGGAGGGAGTACCTGTTAAGAAAATAAAAAAAATTGCTAAAACCTTTATAAAATTAAGGATAAAATAGGAGACGGAAGATGAAAAAATAGGAAGATATTACAAAAGCAAAAATATTATACGAATATCCAAATCTAACAACGATATCTTATATTTGCCTATTTTTAGTTTTGATATTCTTGGTCTTTTCTTTTATTTTTATGTACATAGTTGTTGCAAAAGCGGGCGTGGGGAGCAGTGAGTGAGTGATGGTAGTCGTAGATGACGAAATACATTACTTTGTGTGATGTAAGCTAAGCAAAAAGCACCATTCCACCATCCTAAATTATTATTCATTCATTCATTCATTATTTATTATTATAAAAAAATTACTCCATAAATACACAACTCCTCCAAACTCCCCTCTTCAATTCACTTCCCTTCTCTCGTGTTGTGTTGTGTTGTGCTTCATTTTCACACATACACAAACACAACCTCTTCTTGGGCGATGCAAAGCATACGCTGTTGCTCAACTCAAAACGACGCCGTACACCTCAACCTCACCATGACAAACCCCTCCTCCTCCTCTTCCTTGTCCATGGAACTAGACGAATCAACCGAGACCCGAATCCAACGGCTCATAACGGAGCACCCCGTCATCATATTCACCCGCTCCTCCTGTTGCATGTGCCACGTCATGAAGAACCTCCTCTCCACCATCGGCGTCAACCCCACCGTCATCCACCTCGACGACCACGAGATCGCCGCCCTCCCTCCGCCCTCCTCCACCATCCATGATGATCGTACCCTCCTCCGCACTACTCCTGCCCCCGCTGCCTTCATCGGCGGCACCTGCATCGGAGGACTCGAGTCCCTTGTCGCCCTCCACGTCACCGGCCACCTCGTCCCCAAGCTCGTTCAAGTTGGTGCCCTCTGGGTATGATTGATTCAATCATTCCTACCAACGCATGCCTACTCTATCATGCATCTATTGTCATTAGTATTAGTATTATTATTATTTCATGATGAAAATGATATTTTATGTAATTTAGGGTGATTGATCTTGCTCCAATCGAATTATATTTCTATTATAATAACCTGAATTAGCGTAAGTTTGATTCTGCAATTGTGATCATGATTGTCATGCAATTATCATGATCACAATTGCCAATGTGCGATAACATACTATTGCATGAAACTGTGATAATTGTTTATTAGAATTATTAGGGAGAAGGTTTTTTCTTTTTCCATTGATAATGAATTGGCTTAAATACAAATCTCGATTGATATAATACGTGGTTGGTTTGATGGTGAAAAATTACGTTAGAGCACAAAATCATGTTGAATGTTAAACAACTATAAGTAAATTCTGTTTTCCAGAATCAAATCTAGGAGAATCCAACGTCCATTCAAATACAATACTCGTCAGGATCTTGTTGACGGTGGTGGTGTGTAATCACTAGCTCTCGACACACCATGTGATTTATTATTTGTTTTGGTTGGTGGAAGAGTATATATGCAACCATATGGTTGAATGATAACGAGAAATGAATAGTAGTGAGTAACGAGTGATTAGTGAAAGGGAGAAAAAAAGAAAAAGCATGGGAACGAATCATTCATTCTGCGAGTGTATGTGCTTTGGAGTTAATGGTACTGGCCGGAAACACGTGTACAGCAAACAACAGCTCCTTTATTGGTCAGGGTCCGTAGATAGGGACCCATTGCAAATTATTCAGTAATCACTGTTCCCTATTAATTTCTCCTGGCAGACTAACTTTGTCACTTTGTTGCACCAATATTGCGTAACTTATCTACTCCATTTATCTTCTATTCTTCTCTTGTGTAACTTTAGGGTTAAAATTATGGGGATATGCTTATATATATATGTGTGTATTTTTTCCTCTTTCCTATTATTACTGTTTGTGGGATGATTGGTTAGTATAATTGGTTTTGATTATGGGACCTTATTTACAATTTGTAGCCAGCGTCCAAATGCGGGAATGATTTTCTTTTACTGTACTTCATGTTTGGTGTCCCTTGTGGGGTTAAGCCGTTAACGAACAAGACTTCTCAAACCCAAAGTACTTTGGAAAAGATAATGAAAGGAGGTTACTGATGAAAGAAACATTATTGACAAATTAAAGGCATGCACCAAATTATTGCAAACAAATCAACACCATGTTGTTGAAATCCAACACGGCTCTTTTTACTTTCCCCTTCTCATGCCTTGCCTTGGCAGTTCCGTCCGTTAAGAAAAACACAAATGATTTACAGATATGCTATTTGAACATTAAGGAGTTAATATTCAGGGTGACAATTTTTATTTTGGATAAAAAAAATAAGTGTCTCACAAAAGAAGATAAAATGCTACTTTACTTTTTTTTTTTTACCCGAATTGGAAGTTGTCATCCCAGATGTTAATTCTGAATGTTCAAATAACATATTTGAATGATTTATAAGTCTACAAAATTAATTTATATTATAAAGAAGGTGACATGTGTCATGTATTTAATATTGAATAATTAACAAATAATACATTATGCATGTCACTTTCTTGTGATATATGTTATTTTTTAATATCTATGTATGTTACTCTAATAAATATAAAGTTATTGGGATGACTTTGCAAGTGGATCAAGGGGGAAAATAGTTAATTAAAATGTGATTAGAGATGTATTTTTTATTTTTTCCTTTAATTATTACTACATGTTTAATTTTTTCACTTGCTAATGTTTTTATGAGATTGTTGAGTGAAAAAATAGTTAAATTATTACATTAAATATTTGTTTACTAAAAAAATGTAGAAGATATTTATAGATGAAGCGCATAAGATACTTTTAAAAATATCAAGACAAAGTATAAAATTAATGCTTATATTTACGATGAAGAGAAATGTAAATAATATATTCACTACTAAAAAATCCTATTTTAGTGACCCAAATTTGTGACCGAAATAAAAACAGTCACAAATAGTGATCGATATAGTGACCGGAAAGAAAACGGTCACAAATAGTGACCGATATAGTGACCGCAATGAAAACAGTCACAAATAGTGACCGATTTAGTGACCAATATTGAAAAAAAATATTTTGTGACCGAAATAGTGACTAAAATTTTCTGTCACTAAATCAGTCACCAAACATGTTTTTCTTTTTTTTAATGTACAATTTAGTGACTGAATTTATTCAGTCACTAAAATCAGTCACTAATTATACTTAAAACCCCAAATTCATTTCATTTTATCCGCCACACTCATTTTCATTTACGCGCTCCTTCCTTCTTCCTTCACTCCCTCCACCTGCTCCGATCCCTCCTTCGCCGTCCCTCCGGCCAGAGCCACCCAGACAGCCACCACCATCGTGAGGGGAGGCTATTAAATCGCGATTTGGCCTTCTCCTCTGCCTCCCTCACGCTCTCTCTTTCTTTCTCTCTCTCTTCACTTATGGTTATCGCGAGTTGCGATCCGAAAACCCAGCCACCATCATCTTCACCTTGCCGCCACCACCTCTCTCACCCGTCGCCACCGGTGGTCTGCTCTCTCTTCGCCGCTGCTGCTCTCATCTTCCACCGCGACTCCACTGTCCAGCCCTCCACCGACAACGACGGTGCTCTAAAACAAAACCTAAGGTTCTTCTACTCTTCTCTTCCGCCACACTGTTCCCTCCGTTCAAACCCTTGCTACGGCGGCCATCGAAGCCTCCCCTCCGTTCGAGATTGCTTTGGGAGGAGGAAGGCAGATTTGAACGATTGAGGGAACAACAATCGCCGCAATAACATTGCATAGATCTGAACGATTGAACCATCGGAGGACAACAGCCATGGTTACGAGCTTCATGTGTTTTGTTAGTGGTATGCCCTAAATCCCTTCGATTAATTATTTGTTCGAAATTTCCTCATTCGAAATAATGGTTTGTTAGGGTTCCAAAGGTGTTTTCAGTCACCTCCTTTAACCGTAGCATTGACCTTGGGTTTCTATTTAGTTAATGTGTTAGATGCTTCGGTCTTCGGCATGTTGGATAGGTTTATTCGGTCTTGGCCTCTTTTCTTTGTTCACTCGATTAATGTAATTTTTTCTCTAATTCAACTAAATGTCATTGCAGACTGAATTAGATAGGTTTTGCGATGCACTTATTTCCATTCGTGAAGAAATTGCTGAGATTGAGAAAGGAAAAGCAAACATTACTAACAATGTACTCAAGGTAAAAAGGCTTTGTTGTTTTTGGCTATGTAGTGTACTGTTTAAGAAGAAGATTTCTTCTTTTAGTTTGATTATTTAGCAGTATATACTATTGGATTCATATTTTATTTACAATTTCAATCTAGTTCATGCACTTTAGAGTGATTGTTATCAAAAATATTGGGCAGGGAGCTCCTCACCCACCATCACTGCTCATTGGAGATGCATGGACATAACCACACTCCCAGGACTATGCAGCCTTCCCAGCTTCCTGGCTCCGGGTTTCTAAGTTCTGGCCTTCCACAGGTATACTATCACATCCCTTGTTCCTTTAATTGTTTATATTTCTATGTTACTATATTAGTATGAGCAGTTTATGTAATGTCCATGACTGTTATTGTCTCAGTTGTTGAACAAGAACTAGGACCAGGATAACACCTGCTGATGGAATTGATGTTTCCATTCTTAGGAGAAAGATTTAACGTTTGCAATTTGATATTCAATTTTTTGTTTTATAAAACCAAGTTTTCCTGATTTGATAGGTGATCTCACTATGTTAAGACCTTCATCTTTCAGTAGTTTTCTGAGAAGAAAAAAGAAATCACAATATCGTGTGGAAAACTGGTCATGGCCTCATGGGCAAGGGTTCGTCATGGAAACATCATTGAGAGAAATGTAGAACCCATATTTCTCTTTCAGCAGATACACACAAGTCATTAAAAGTTTTATCTGTGTATCAATCTAAAAAAATAACAGGATGATGCCAACGAGCTTGTAGCCTAGTGGCAGTTTCTCTTGATAACTTGTCTAGGTAATTAGGGATTTGTGGTTAGTCTAATTAGTATTTTCTTGGCGTTTGATTATTCTTTGAACATGTAATTTCCTTTTTTTATGTCATAGTCCAAAGTTGTTTGTCACTTAAGCTTGTTGATTTATATTTCTCAATGTGCAGAAACTTGACGGACGCATCAATGAAAGTCATTGCCGAACACTGTCCTGGACTATGTGTGCTTGATCTTACAAATTTATGCAAATTAACAGATTTATCCATAGGATATCTTACAAATGGTTGTCGTGCAATGCATACCCTGAAGCTCTGCCATAATGCATTCAGGTGTTTGGTTTTCCTGTCCTTTTCATCTTCCATTGTGTTCCATTATCCTTTTTTATACATAATTTGCTAGACACTTCTTACTTTTTTGGTTTTTTTTTTTTAAATTTTATTTTACCTTAAGACACTTATATTATGCTCACTTTCTGTTGTGCACTTTCCTGCTCTTGTCTGTGATCAGTCTGCTCTTGTTTAAGCTCCACTAGACTTTCTAAAACCTGTCAGAAGTGTGTGCATGTGTGTGTTGGAAGGTTGCTTTCATATACTTGATAAATATTTATCTCTTTTTTTTCCTGTTTTAAATATGCAAGGTTACCTTGACCCAGAGTACTTCTTAACTAACAAGTTGACCGATAAGAGTGATGTTTATAGTCTTGGTGTTGTATTTTTGGAACTTTTGACCGGGATGCATCCGATCTCACATGGCAAAAACATTGTTAGAGAGGTATTTACTTATGGACTTGGTTTTCCTCCTTATTAAAGTGTTCAGTTTCTATAACTTTCTCTGAAAATTTGTTGTACATAATTTAAAGAGAAAACATTTATATTTATCAATTATAATGTCATATTTTGGTCTAGACAGCAGTGAGTAAGTATTTGACATTTAGTTGAATCAAATTTAATAATTTCCAAGTAATTTGTATCCTTTGTCATGTAAATATTCCTTAATCATTTGCTATCACTTAGGATATGAACATTACGTAGCCCTTGTTCTGTACTAGTGTGTTGAGGGAGTGGCAATTTGCACATTTGACTGGTAATTAATTTTTAAAATGCAAAGGTGCTTCTTAACTAACTACTTTTGTTGATCTTTATGAATTTGACATTGCTATGGTTCTTTGCTCTAATTTGACATTGCTATACTTATCACCTATCACCTATATGTTCTGCTTATTTCATTCTGATTATATGTAATAATGTATGAGTTCTTTACTGCACATGTTCATATAAAGATGGGGTTTTATTTAGTGTAAACTCAGAATATAACTTCACTGCTACCTCGAATTGCACATTTCCTGTGTGATCGTTTTGTTACTAACTACTTAACAGTATGTTAACCTTGCCCCGTTACTTAATTATGTTTTGTAAACTGAGAGGAAGGCTTTTAGCTTATAAGTAATTTCTGAGATTTACTTATTTGATTGCCTATGGAGATGAAATTACTTGCAGATATGCATGAATCATATACTTTCAGTCTTGACAGTACCTCAAGATCGTGATAGTGGTCTCATTACTTGCAGATATGCATGTTAACATGCGGATACACTTTTGAGGCATTGTTTCTTTCTTTCATTTAGTGCGAGATATTCTTCCATAAAAAGATAAGCAACATATGTGTACCAAGTTCATTGATATTGGATATAGTATAAGTGAATAACAGATCTTCTCTGCATAGCAAAAAAAAAAGCTCCTGAAAACAATAACTATTTCCATGACTTTGCTTATGATTTGAAGTTACAATTATGTCTTCTATATTCTAACTCTTCTCTTGCAAGAGGAGTCCTTGATTTTGGTTAAAATAGATCCAGTTGGAATTTGGTTATTTATACTAATAACATCTAATCCTGCAGGAGGAGTCCCATATCAATTGTTGCTGCAGTTATATACATCATAACTCAGATTTCAGATGATAAGAAACCTCTCAAAGGTTCGTGCTTCTTTAGAGGGTAGCATGAGATTTGAAGGCTTTAATTACTGACATTTAGTTTGGGTTAATTGTTTGCGAAATCGTTTCTGATTATATAGGTTCTGATATGGTGATTTTTAAATTTGGAATCAAATTTGATATCGAAAAATTTTCTAAAATGATATTCGAGAGGCAACTATTATAGGGGTTAGCTGCTATCCTATTGCACACATGTCTGACTTAGCTTGTTGTGTTTATGCAGATAATACCAAACTGGTATGCAAAGGAAGAAGATTTGAGGTATTTTCTAAGAATTGTTCTTCACTGATTTTCTAAGAATTGGATCTGATTCTTTGGATATGCAAGCATTTGGATTCAGCTCTTAAATACTTTGGTTTGTGCAAATATATCTTGTTGCTCTTCTTTGTTGTTGCAGCAAAGTTATTCAATTTGAAAAGTTGGGAAATATACCCATTTATTGTTGCTCTTATTTATTGTTGCTTGATTTGTGATAATTTATTCAAAGAAATATTTTTTTAATCTTATTATATAACCTTTATCATCTCTTTTGCACAGATAATGGAACTTATGCTATGGAAAAGATACTCACTCATAATAATGAATAGTTGGAGGGAGTTAGCAAGGTTGTTAATATGTTGTCCAAAGCTTGTGCAAATTGTTAGATATATGGAGTTTACTTATTGCTTATGTAAATTGTTGTATTATTAGTTTCTATTTTCTTTCCTTAGAGACATACTTATGAGATATCCATTGCTTATGTAAATTGTTAGATTTCTTGCATTTTAGTTCTTTTTATTAACATGATTATATTGTAACAATTATATTGAATATCTGAGAATTTTTATAGCTAAAATGTGATGTATGATCACTATTATAATATATTTTCTTTAATCAATTTATTTGGTGCAAAGATTTCTCCAAATTCTTGTAGTGAATGTAGCTAATAAATATTTTGCGATAAAAACGGTCATTAGTAGTTCAAAAAAAAAAAGGTCATTAGTAATGTAAAAATTGTGGTCACAAATTTCTTAAATAGTCACCGAATTTTCCGTCACAAACTTCACAAATCCGTCAATAATGGTGACCGTTAGTAATTAGTGACCGAACTTTCCGTCACTAAAGTAATTTTCCGTCACTAAATTCTTTCTGTTTTACCTTTTGTGACCATTTTAGCGACCGTTAGTAATTAGTGACGGTTTCTTCGGTCACTAACATCAAATTTTCCGTCACTAAACTTGTCCCTTTTTCATTTGGTAACCACTTTAGTGACGGAATAATATTTTTTGTGACTGCAAATTTCCGTCACAAATTAGTGACGGAAATATTTTCCGTCACTAATTACTTTGAGACGCCCACTTTTAGTGACCGCACCTATTCAGTCACTATTTCGGTCACTAACAAGTTTAGTGACCGAAAATTGCTATTTAGTGGGACAAAAATTTGCAGTCACTAAAAATAAAATTTTTAGTAGTGATTACGCCCTCCATCTCAAAAAATTGGTTAAACTTTGAAATGTCAACGGAATTAAAAGGACAAACATTTAATATTGCATTGTATTTTAAATCAATCAATTGAAAAATCAATCATTTATTATTGCATCTTCAATCAACTATCCAATCATATATTACATATTATAATTTTAATTTTTTTATTCATTATTTTAACTTTCGTTTGAAACAATAGTTTTTGTAATTTTTCACTAACTTTTTGAAACGGAGATCCTTATTATCGATCATGTTTAACTACATTATTTAATAAGGATATTTACCTTTCTTGAAATTTTAAAATGTATTTTAATATTACAATTTTATGTATTAAATTTTTTATAAATTTATTGTTTCATATTAATGAATAAATGACAATTAAGAGAAAAAATAATATATATCTCATAAAAATTTAAAATGACTATTGTAATAAAAAAAATTAAAGAATTCATTAAAAAGGAATTAATTTTACTATTTTGTCCACTGCTTATTAGTAATTAATTGAGCGGTTATTATTTATCAGCCAGAAACATTTACACGAAAGGAATTGGAACCTTCCTCTTCTTAATGTTCTTTTTGACTGCATCAACATCCATTGACTCGTCTGAATCCTGGAATCCTTTTTTTTTTTTTTCAATACTTTCACCAAAACCTCACATTAAAAATTAATAAAGCCAACCCACCATTGTTTAGTTTCACTCAAAACTACGTAAGTTAGGCAGGTATGGCGGTTGCTTCGGTAGTATTGTGTGATCAATATCAATCACTGTGCTACACTGTTGACTGTGTGTATGAACATGATGATGTGTTGTGTTTCTTTTGAAGTTGTATATATAAGCTTTTCTTGGATTTGTATGGCCAATTGATAACCCAGAATATCATGGCATCCATGTGACTGCCTAAAGTATATGATCACAAGAGTATGTTATATTGAATAATTTGTAAGTATTTATATCTTTAAAGTTTAAACATTTTTTAAGTATGAATTTTGCTTTAATTATGGTAATTCCTTGAAACTTAGCTCACTTAAATTTTAGTTACTGTAATTAAAAAAAGAGTTTAACGAGTATGTATTGACGGTGTAAAGTTTTTTACATCGTCGGTTCATCATCCATCACACATCTGTTTTACTTTTAAACAAGAGTCAATGCTCAATAGCACATAAATAGTGAATGATGTACGAACGATGTAAAAATACTTTACACTGTGGATGCACCATTCATTTTTTCAAAAAATAATATTATAGTTTCAACTACAAATATTGATCGTAATTTTAAAACCTAACAACATCATTAATCTCAGTTTTGGTCTCAACCACTTGATTTTCATCACCACTCACCAGCAAGGAAAAAAATCCACTTTCATTAAAGTGTAGCTCGATGGGAGCAACAAAACCAAAAAAGATGTCAGCATCTTAGAAGGGTGCTTTCCTCATGTTATTTCACTGATAGTATAAATAATGTTTTCTTAACCTTAGCCCGAGGATAAGAATCTAAAAAGGATAAGTTTCATTGGGAAATGTTATTTTGAAAGAATAAAAAAATTTTATATTTATTTTTTCAATAAAACTTATCCCCAGTTCTTATCCTCAATCTTTAGGGCTGAGGTTAAGAAAACCCAGTAAACAAAAACATTTTTGTCTTGATTCATTGATTGATAATTAAGGAGAGGAGAGCATCTAATAAGAAGCTGGACAACAACCGGAAAAGTATTTTTTTTTTTTTAATAAAAAAAAATACCGGAAGAGCATCTTGGTCATCATCCATTTATACTAATACTAATTACTACTCCTATAATGTATGAATATTCCGAAGCAAAAAGTACACCATATATGAATTGTTTAAGAAATTACTCCATTAGTTAAAGTCCGACCCAAAATACAAAATAATAATACTAAACCATCAATAGCATAACATATACTGTAGTATAGCGCAACATGATATTGGTACGGTATCTAACAAGAGGATATAAACTTAAGGAAATAAACAAAGCAAGGAAGAATCTTTTCCCAATTAAGGAAAACGAGGGAGGCATTGGACTTAATATAAATCAAGTGTTAAGATAGAGTCCTAAGTCCTAACCCCATTTCCCACTGTGTGACCCAATAATTTACTTCTTCTATCCCTAAATATAAGTGATTTTTATCTAATTCATGCGGATTAAGAAAAGTAATTATTACTCTCAAATTTATCAAAAAATATGTTGTCATTCCAAGGTTACCCCTATTTAAAATCTTACAACTCTATTCATTTCTCTCTTCATTGTAATTATTACCCTATCACCTCTATGCAACTATGAGTGGTATATTTGGAATAAACTCTTTAATACTATCTAGATATTCTAAAACGACTTATAAAAAGGACACCAATTCTACCAAAATGATGCCTTTACGAGGGACGAAGGGAGTATCCTTTGAGTTGGGATCGAAAAGACAGAAGGTGATGACATCAACGACATCAACCACTACAACTACTGATTCAGCGACAATCCAAGAAGTGAGCGAGTGAGTGCGTATTTCACTTTCCAAATATTTTGCTTTCTTTAATGCAAAATCAGATGTGGCAAGCATGTAATGGCTTTGATTTAAAAACATTAGCAATCTAATTGGAATCTTTTAAGCCTCACGTCAGAAGGATCACCCAATGATTCTATTTCCACACACAAAGTATGGGGAAACCACATTCAACACATTATTTCAGATTTTTAAAACGCAATTATTGTTATAAAAATGCACAAATAAACAAAATTAGGCAGCCCAAGTGAAAGTGGCAATAGCCTCCATCACCATCGTACTCAAATAACTCAAATGCTCCTTAATGCTTGGGCCTTTCCCCTTTTGTATTGCATTTTCGTCTCAAAATATGTAGTACGTACAACATAAGAAAATATTCTAAGGAGTATTTTATTACCGGGAACTATGAAAGAATGTACTGTATTTTTTTATTTAAGGGTGGAATGTCCATTTTAACTTTATTTATATAACTCCTTATGGAATTCCTACTTCTCTTCTTTTACTTTTTCTTTTCATTTTGTCCTAGTATTTAAATAATCTCAATGCTCAAATTATGTACATCCAAAATGGCAAAAAAAAAAAAAAAAAATCACTATGTAGTATTTAAAAGAATTTTAGAGTCATTCAATTTTCATTTGATAAGAAAATGAAGAAAAAACAAAAAGTAAACTTATATACAAATTATCAAGTATCATGCCTTAAAATTCATTCCCAATTTTAAGATATATGAATAGTTGTTAAACTCAATAGTTCAAATAAACTTGTAGAGTTTAGATAAACTTCAATTGTAAACTCGACTCCTAAGCACACAAATATTTACCTATCTCAAAAAAAGTTAGTTAATAACATATTCTATGACATAAATATAACTTAAAGTTTTACCCAAAAATAGTTTTAAACATTCTAACATTATACTAACAAATCAAAATATAAAATATAATCAAAAGTTAATATTTGCCCCAAACCGTTGTATGATTCTTAGTCGATCACTTGCTTTATCTTGAAAATACAATAATACAAAATAATACTAAAGATTAAAGCATAGTTAAATTAGTCCTTTTTAATACCAAATTTTAGGATACTTCAGTTTCTACCGTAGATTAATTGAACCATCATTCAAGATCTGTTGTGAAAATTTTGAGATATTAATTTTTTGGTATATAATACGTCCCTATTAAAATTTTGGGACTAATTTGAGTCTTTATTCTTAAATATAAGGCTGTAAATGCCTATAAAAGAAACTATTATTGTGTCTTGAGTGGCATATAACTTATAAGGTGAAGATGGGCCGGCAGTATTACACATCACACTTGGTTTAGGCTTTATACTTTTGTTGTTATGATGCTTGTTACATCAATTTAATTTAACTTTGATGAGGGGCTTGTTTGGAGTCTTGCGACTTGCTGATTTCATGAGTTCTAAAGTCGTAGCACTTTGTCATTCTATTTTCGAGCCATGTATGAGTGTTGCACCACCCACTTTACATTTCTGATACTTTATTCTACTTTTACTGTTGTTAATTTTCACCCATTCTTCGCCTAGTGTCTTTTTAACAAATATTTTGCTAACCTCTTAATTTTCATAGCTTAGTGTTACCTTTGTCACATAATTTTATAATATCTTTCACTATTTTAGTAGCTTGTCATTGTCACTTTGATAATTTTAGGCTGATTCACACTCCTTTGGTTACTTTATATGCTCACCATTGCTCACACTAAATATGTTAATTTAGGATTCCTGCAGAATGAGACATCCCAGAGCCAGAAGTTTCCTCTCAAGTGTTGTAACACCTTTGCATTTGAAATTAAGACGAAAAGAGTTTGAGACTTTAAAAAGATCACAAGTATAGTGGGAATACCCTCTAATCATATTCATATATTGTTTCTGATTTTACTCCATCTAAAAATATGAAAAGGAAAATCTAGTATAGCAAATAGCAGAGCCCCAAAAGCAATGTGGGAATACTATTAAAGACACATTAACAAATGAACTGTAATGGAGCTCATTTGTACTTTACAAAATTATCCTAAGCCTCAAAATGTATAACAGATTGATGTAATAGATTCAAGTCTTGGGTGTCAAAAAGAATGTAGTAAGTTGGTCGTGTTACAATGTCCCCCAGTTCATAAATTTCTTTACCTCATCGTACAAGACTAAGATAGCTGCAGCTCCGGTGCTCCGAAACACATTTGAAAATGCACCACGGTAAAATGAAGTCAAACCCTCGGTCCTATAGATTTTCCTCCAACAGTCCAGGGTGCTATTGTACACTGGCTTTTCCATGCCAGACTGCATCATCATCCTCCTACGAACCGTGTCTAATGGATATGATATCAACCCGGCAGAGGTTGTGACAGCCTGAGCTATGACCCAACGTTTCCACAATGCCAACTCAGGTTTTGGTTCTTTGGACAAGATCTCTTTGATCGTATCAAAACCTCCAAAGTAAAGGCCCCTGTGCACCACCATCCCTTGTAGAGATGCAGGAAGGCCCCTGTAAATCCCCCGAATCCCCTCCTTATGGAATATAGTAGCCAAGAAATGGTAAATGCCCCGAAATTGACGCGCTTCTGTCCTTCCGATATCAGCAGCAAGGCGTGTGTGCGCAATATCAAGGGGGTATACCAAGACAAGTGTTGTACAACCGGCTGCAGAGCCAGCAACAAAATTAGCGGATGCACCAGAAAAAGGATTATTACCGTCAGAGCTACCACCTCTTAAAATGCTTTTGTAGAGATCCTGTTGAAGAAAACAAACTATTAAAACTACACTAACTGTAACATTACATATTAAGCTTCACTTATAATCTTTCTTCAGTAATACGAAAGAATGATAGGAGGGACAGATAAAGAAATGTATATTTAAAAATATATCTGAAGTGGAAACATAACTTTCTTCTCAAGTGCTGCATATTATATTTCACATAATGTATTGAGAGGGAAGTTGAATCATACTTTTACTTAGAAAATTGAAAATGTCATCTATTATCTCAGACCAAGAAATATAACTTCAAAAGAAAAAAAATTGTACTCACCTTTGTCTGAACTACAACACATGGCAGGAAAAGGATATAAAGGCTAAAGTGGGGAAAAGGAAGGAGCAAAAAGAAAAGCGAAGCAGACAAAAAAACACTTCAAATATTGTTACGATTGTTCTTTGGCAATTTAATAACTAACCTTGGTGCTAGTGTGAAATAGCCGGGTTGGCATTTTTAGCACTTAATTCCACACCAAATTTTCTTGTCAACCTTAAGTTAAGACACGAAAGTACAGTTATAGGCACACAACTGTAGTCACACATTAATGTTCTGTCATCGTCTGGAAATAAAAAAAACATTATAAAGTGACATTCTTGGCCACATGTCACAAATTTAAGTGCAGAATTTTGTGGTAAGCTTGTCACGCTTTTACTAATGCATCACCTTATGAGAGTTTTTGTGATAAAAATACTACTGACAGTTGAAACCTCCAGAATTGTGTTATTAAATTTAAGGAAACTAAATCACATTCTTCAACAAAAGCAGCAAAATTCAAAGTGCATTTAGTTTCTAAAATTTCTCAAATTTCTTTTGTCAGAATTTTTCAAGAGGATTGATCAACTCATTTTTTCTCCTATTTCACATGATTTATTATAAAAATATGTTTGGCATCTAACAATACTGCACTGACTTCTTCACAAATTTTACTGACTTCTTCTACAAGTGCAAATTCTTCTGGCGACCCTGAGGAAATCCTAGCCATGAAAGAATACAACTTCAAACCAAAAGAATAATGGATTGGATCTGTGTGCTACAAGTTCAGACACACTGCACTGAAGCTACCTAACTCCCTAATTTTTAGCGTCTAGACCTAATTCCTAATGTAAAACGTATCAATGGATCTCATATTTTGATGAATATTTACCATATTTTTTCTGATCTTTAATTTAAAAAATGCAGATACTTACATTTATTATATCATAGGGTTTTCTTCATTAAGTGATGCTTTTACAAACTCAAACTTCCTCATGCAACCATACCAACAAGGCACAATTGTGAATGATGCTTAATCAACACTGGAGACTGAAAAAAGGTTTCTAATAAACACGTGAAAAAATAGAAGACAAAATCCTCATAAGAAATTGTGGTCAGTAAGTAATTTGTGTCGATGCTAAACAGGCAGCTAGTAATAAAAAAATATTTGTTGGATATCAAGCATTTCAAGAAAAAGCCAACCAAAGGTCTAGTAAAATCTTGTAAAGCTCAAGGAGAGGTGTTTTCATTAACACCGAACAGTCCTCAATCGCATCCAAGAGGCAGGGGAGGTAGAAAAAGAAAAAAAGATTAATATGACTAGCAGTCTAGAACCAAGAAACATGCATTACACTTCTTACTCTCTTCTTTATGAGTTAAGGTCAGACTTCATCATAGGGATGTGAAGGATATCCTACAAGAAGCATAAATAAAGAGACGTAAGCCCCTTTTCTTATCAAATGGGTGAAAGGTGTGCATGCTAATGCTCAGAGTCATCTAATGTTACCATTCGACAGGTACTTGTCAAAATTCATGTTGTGAATAATGAATAGAAGGAGAGCGCTCCTGATTGGAAATTATTTATCAATCAGAATCTGCGGATTTGAGGGCTTTTGCTCCTGATATAGGTGCCAATGGTTAGGAGAAATCAGGGATAGAACACTTATAGGTAATGAGGGTATACCGGTGACAAAAAAGAAGAATAAAAACAATAAAAGCTAGGAATAGCGAACTTGATGAATGAGAAAAACAAATACTATTATGATGCGGTAAAGTACAAGATTGGGTTCCTTAATTTGATTCAATAATCATACATGGCTGCCGTTAAGATATTAGCTGCCTAGTGAACAGTATATACAACCAGCCTGTTTTGCACATGCCTCCATGGCAGCTTTCCCTGCAGTGATGACATGACCAAACACAAATGGTACTAAATAATGGTGTTTTAACTTTTAATACACAATCGATGGATCCAAATTCCTTCATTCCTCTTCTCAAGTCATGGTATTATCTTAGTAAAGTAAATAACTACTTAAATACCAAGAGACATCTTACCTTCATCATATATGTATGAAGTTAGAAGTTGGAACTATCAAGCAAAGACCATACAAGACAGTTAACACATGAAAGGATTGGACGAAAGACCATAAGGGAATGTAAGTTTGATGATGTTGCATAGCTTACATTGTTAGGGCTTCTCTATTTCTGTCAAACATATTCAGTAACAGGGCAACAAGATGCCATCTCTCTAAGTTCCTTATTTTGTTTTCAAACATAACATATATGTCTTACTTTTTATACTAATAAAGTGCAGTAGGAAAACTACTTAAGACAACTGCTAATTTATTAGAATATCGGATGATATTTAACTGCAAATACTCCAAGGACTATTTGACACAATAGCAGTCACAGACTCAAAACAGATTAAGATAAAACTATGCCACAATAGACTTTCTCAGCAATGGCATATCAATTTCAATTTTAATAATATATGAGTTCAACTCTCAAATGCTGATATGAATAAATTCAGTAATTGTATAACCTCAACTAATGGGGGGAACGAATATAGCACACAATAATTATATATATTTATATTGAAGGGTGCCTATAAATAAATAAATAAATAAAAATGAAGAAGAGAAAACCTTGAGAGAGAAATTGAGAGCGACAGAAGGATAATAACGAAGAACGCTGCTACCATTGCCACGCCACAAAGATAAAACACCTTCTTCTCTAACAGTACGGACTATGCAATCAACCATGCCCTTGAATTTGCGACGACCACTAGCGACAATAGCCAAATTGCTTTCTTGGGTTTGCAACAAAAGCTTGGCCCTTTCGATTGGGGCCACAACGGTGTGCACAAACCCACCCATCACCGCCCCAGCTACGAGATCACGCTGAAAGTTGGTGAGCCAAGAATACTGATTCTTCAAATTCAAATTCAAACCTTTTCTTTTTCTTTCTGGGTCTTCATCCTCACCACTCATCCTTCGAATCGACGATTCCTTTTTTCTATTTCTTTTATCCAAGTTACAAACTTTGATCAAAAGGGGTGAGACCCATTAACGCTTTTGATTTGAAACCAAAAGCATGAGAAATCAAACTAGCTTAGGAGATTGATATTTTTTATTTATTTTTTGACAGAGTAATAATATAGAAGAATGTAGGGAAAATAAAAAGGGGAAGCGTGGTTGAATAAGGAAGGAAGGAACAAGATGGGTGGTGATTCATTCCATTTGATTTGACTTTGGTGTCTGAGGAGCTTCAATGGATTGAGATAGTTTTGTTGTTGTGTTTGTATTTGGCATGGGTTTCATTTGATTTACTATGTGTTTATCCTCTTTCTCTCTCTCTAGATCATTTCCACGTGTACTAATTAATTATCCACTCTCTTTTTTTTCCTTACAAAACGGATAAATGAAAGGAACTAATAAGAATTGTAAACACATAAAAAGAAGTGAAGGAAAAAGATAAAAGCAAATAGCAAAAATTGAATCCATTTTTTTCCACCACTATTATCCTTCCTTCTTACTCCCTCTCTTCCTGGATCTCCTTCTCCTGGATATGTAAGTCCAATTTGAATTTTTTTTAATATAAATCTTATTTTCAATTTTTAAATGGTATTAATTAATAATTACTAATTTTTTTACAAACTTCCTTTACTTGACATTTTTTAGAATCTTAATAATAATTATAAGAAAAAAATTGTAACAAATATTTCAATTTTTAATATCACTAATAATATTAATTTTTTTTCTTGAATGGAATGTTTTTTTAGTTAAAAAACTTACATTTAGCATCAAATGAAGTATAATTTAACTAATAGTATGAGTGCAGATAATTTAGAATTAAAGAAATTTAGCAAGCTAATAAAAAAGAGATCTTGGCATAAATCTTTGTGCAAGTATTGAGGATGAATATTTTGCATTAAGTATAAACCATGATGACCATACAATAATAGGAAAATTTTAATCCGAGTTTTGCATATTAGGACAACACTATAAAGATTAAGATTGCTTTCCAATGTTTAATTTGTCATTGTTTTCACGTGTTTCTCACAATGATATAATCGTATAAACATCACCATACAACTTTTCCTCACATTGAGCCTTCGAAAGGAAAGGGTGGATAAGTTCATTGATCCACGACCATACAGCACAATTATTTCATTTCCTTAAGTAGGAAGGCACGTTTATTTCCCTGTTACAACAGTCATGGATAGAACAAGAAAGAAGGGAAAACTAAACATAAATCAGACCCATACAATAGTTTTCCTAACGTCCTTCTCATCTACAAACTATAGCTTATATTTTTCAGATGGGCCAATCTCCGCTTTCTTCATGCTCCAAGCATTCAGTTTAGAGATTAGTACACTCTGAGTTCCTTTGTTAAATACAAAAAGATGAGCCTCTTTGCCAATAGCTAAAGAGGGATAAACTCTACTAGTGATACAAACTCTCCCTCCCTGCCCAAAACTCTCAATAATAGAGTGGTCAATCTGCACAATAACAACCTCTATATTATATCAAACTACCAAGCACATGATGAAACGAGTCAACCACTATGAGAAAATTAGTCATGAACAAATTAACATACCAAACTTCTGAGTGCAATCGTTTTGAAATTGGGATCCAAATCAAAGAATGTTCCATATGTTGTTTTATCAAGGTCCTTCCTTAGTGAAGACCTGTTAAGTGTAAACAATTCACAACCACAATTACTTTGTGAGATTCAATCTCTATGAAAAGCATAATATATGCACTAAAAATTTGAAGTAGGGAGAGTGTAAGGAGGGACCTGCTCTGGTCACTGCACATTAGGCCTACATAATTGTTGAATGCTTTATATAGTCTAAAGAAGATTGTAGTTTGCTCTCTTAGGTCAGTTGAAGCTAGAGCTGATATACCAAATGGCCCTATTGTGCCATTTCTTGATGCATACTCTTCGCTACAAAGTTGTTGAGGATCAACACCATTGGGATCTAAGGACTCAGCATTTTCTAGATCGTGAAACTCAAACAGCACCTCTACATCAGCCTGGGGAAGATGGAAGTTAATGACAATAACAATCAAGACTGCTATTGTGCCTACTCTAAACTTTTCTCAATAAAATATGTGGAAACACATGACCAGTTTACTTACTTGTGAAGCAGTGACACCCGAAACTTCAAGAATTGCTCCACTGGCAAGTTTCTCTCCGATAATGCTAATTTTCTCGCGACGCAGTTTTTCTACTTCTTCAATTGGCCACTGTATCAATTGCTTCCCACTTTTGTGATCAAGCCAAACTTGTCTTGGAATAGACTGCATAACCAAACAGCACCTATCATACATCAAATGATCCTCCACAAATCCACATCATAATAATTATGTGACTTAAGGATATGCAATTTGATTCAATCAGCACTCAGCAGGAATGACAAGAAGAATTTGCCTATGATTGGAACTATGATAGATACCTGTACACCAGCCCATCCTTTCTCAATATCATCCTGTGCAGTGTCAGATTCATTTACCCAACCCCACAATATTCTCTTGTTCTTGGCATAATCAAAAAATGACTTGGAAGCATAAGATTTACCATAGTCATACCTCAAGTCCAAACTAGTTCCTGTAAAGGTAGTATCACCGATAAACTTTTCTCGATCCGGAAAATATGTACCAAGAAAATAGTAGTCATGTGCTTTTCTTAGATAGCCTATCTTCATGACATGCCTAACACTGGGATTTTGAACAGATGTATCCACCCCATTTGTGCCATTGAGGGACACTGGAAAAAAATCTGGGCACTCACATACTCCAGTATTATTTGATGCATAAAAAGGAACAGGATCTACTTTCCAATTAACAAAATCATCACTTTTGAAAAGAGTTGCCTTCCCTTCATCACCCTCTTGACCACAAATGACTATTCTCCATTTCCCATCCTTTCCCTGCCATGCAGTTGTAGGGTCTCTAAAATTGTCCACTTCAACTCCACTAGGTGGAGTTATGACAGGGTTTTGAGAGTGTTTGACCCATTCCCTTAAGAAAGGGTCTGATATATTCTTTGGCATAGCAATGTTCTGAACTTGATGTTTGTTGTAATCGATCCCGGTATACATGATGACAGGTTTTTCATCTGGAAGGATTGTGGCTGAGCCAGACCAGCAGCTATTGATGTCATATGGCTCACTTGGTTCAATAGCATTGTTCAGATGAATCCAATTGATGAGATCATAGGACACTGAGTGAGCCCATACCATAGTATCCCCAAAGGTTGCTGCATAAGGGTTATGTTGATAAAACAAGTGGTAAACTCCTTTGTAATACATAGGCCCTGTCATATAATAGGCAAATCAATATTAATCACAAGATCATAGTTCTACTGAAACATGTTTATTTCCCTAAAAAAACCTACTTTAAGCAAATATCAAACTGGATAAATAATAACATGACAATTTGAATCTCTGTATAGGCAGCATAGTAAGTAAATTCAATGGCTTACCATTTGGATCTGCATAAAGAAGACATCCATGCTCTCAAATTTACTTCCAACAGAAAATGTCAAAAGGATTAGTTATATTATATAACCAATGAATTATTGAATTAGAACATGGGATATATTATATAGATACTTGAAGAACTAGAAAGGAAAGCTTTAAGTGATCAAAGTATATTGACAAAGTTTGGTGAGGATAATACCGTTCATCCAATTTTGAAGGGGTTGGAAATGATAAGAAGTTCGATAAGGTTGCTTTTCAGGTATTTTGTTCCTGATAGAATTGATGCTGTGTGGTGATGCTTCAATTCTAGTGGCACAGTTTGGCAGAAAAGTAAATAAACCAAGTAGTAATAGAAGTGCTGCAGATGTCCCCATGATGATGATGCTGAGGGGAAAGTGAGATCAACAAGAAATAGTAGGCCTATGATATATATAGCACATGCATTAACATTTTACCCCCTTATCTTATTTATTTTCCAAGCAAAAGCAATTCATAGGACACATGAATTCTTTTAATCTTTTCTTCCCATCAGAGAACTAGAATCCTATTAGGAAAGAGTCAACATATACAATAAAAGTGCAGGGGATTGGTCATTGGTCCAAAGCAAAAATAAATTATAGCTAAATTAAAATTTATTTTTATTTTATTTTTATCATTCTCATACTTTATTACATAGAATTATAACAAGTGTGAAATATAAATATGTGATGTTTTTTCGATAGTGAAACGAATTATACTCACCTTTAATTTTCTTCTTTTTCCAAACATAAATATCAAATGCTAGATTAGTTAAATTACAAAAGGTTTTTTCAATCTTACATCTTATAGCTAAAAGTAAATAGTAAAAAGAGAGTAAAAATAAATTGAGAATATGATTCACTGCTTTTAAAAATGTTAATTTTTTAGTTTTTCAATATAAAAAGTCACTTTTAATCCTTAACCTTAATGCTAATGTCCGAGGTTAATAAAATTCAATTATAAATTACTAGGCCATAACTTATTATTGAAAATGTAACTACACCACTTAGATTTTGTAAAATAGTTAAATACTCGATAACTTATAATAAGAAAGAGTAATCAACTCAAAAAAAAAAAAAAAGTAATGCTAAAATATTAGAGATGATATCGAAGCTTTAGATTATTCAATGATAGCGAATTATGAGATTTTCATACCATACCATCAATTATTTAGGCAAAACTATTAGATTGGTCCCTTAAGTTATTTTTTAGTTGCTATTTTGTTTCTTAACTTTTGTTTGTTTAAAATAAGTCCTGAAGTTATTACCGTGTAACAAAGTAGTCTTTTCCATTAATTTTTCCATTAAACGACACGTGTCACCACAAGAAAATTTTTAAAAAAAATCATTAACCCATTTTTTTAATACGTGACACTATTAGTTCAAAATTTTATTTAATATTTAAAAAATATGTTATTGGAAGAGGTTTTTAATTAGAAAAAAACATATAACAACTTCTATTAAATGTCACTTAGAAAAACTTCTAATAATTATAGTTTAATTTTAGATAATTTTATCATATACAATATTTAATTAATTAAATTGAGCTTTTTTGTTTTGTTCTTTAAATAAGCTATTTTCTTTTTAAACGAGTGCAAAACACAATAAAAAAGACTTGAAGAAAATAAAGCCACGTATTTTAAAACTCATCCGTAGCGTAGGATGGAAAATAAAAATACAAAAATAAAAGGCTTAATTATGGTTTTGGTCCCTATATGTTGACCTCGTTTTGAATTTAGTCCTTAAATCTTTTTTTGACCTTGAACGGTCCTTAAATCTTTTTAAATTTTGTTTTTAGTCCTTAAATCTTTTTTTGACCTTGAATGGTCCTTAAATCTTTTTAAATTTTGTTTTTAGTCTTTCTGTTTGTCTTCTTCCGTCATCTGCTGACATGGCAAACGGTGTGCCATGTCAGCCCTTACATTGACTGTCAACGATGCATCTGATGTGGACCTCCTACTCCTGTGAGCAGGAACCAAGCATTAACCGATCATGAACCGAGCATGACTTGCCAAATCGAGGGGAGATATCGACCGAGCACGAACCGAACACGATGAACTGAGCACGAACCAAGCCATGCCGTTACCAATTGCATCGTACTCGATCGATATCTCATGCACGGTTAATGCTCGGCTCATGCTCGGTTCATGCTTGGTTCCTGCTCACATGAGTGGGAGGTCCACATCAGATGCATCGTTGGCAGTCAATATAAGGGTTGACATGGCACACCGTTTGCCATGTCAGCAGATGACGGAAGAAGACAAACAGAAAGACTAAAAACAAAATTTAAAAATATTTAAGGACCATTCAAGGTCAAAAAAGATTTAAGGACTAAAAACAAAATTTAAAAAGATTTAAGGACCGTTCAAGGTCAAAAAAAGATTTAAGGACTAAATTCAAAACGAGGTCAACTTATAGGGACCAAAACCATAAATAAGCCAAAATAAAAAAATCCAATATCCATATCTATGGAAGGGCAAAAATGACATTTTAAAGCACTCTGAAAACCGATTAGCGAGTCGAACTATCGGAAGAGATGAGAAGGGGGAGAGTGAGAAGAAGAACAAGTTTTAATCTCTGACATTAACAAAAATAAAAAAATAAATAAATAAAAATAACACTCTTGATTCTGTTATGAGAACTTCGAAGTGATAAGCGACCGTTCGATAATTCGCTCTCTATTGTTTCCGATCTTTCATTTTCATCACAAAAATAAAAAAATTAAAAATTAAAAAAAAAAATAAAAAGGTCCCTTCTACACCCCAGCAAGTGCAAGATTCAACCTTACACATCACCCTCGTTTGTGTTCAAAACTTGGAGACATGGCGTGGAGGCATTTGATAACGCAGGTGAGTTGTTTCAATTATTTTGAGTATCTATGTTTTGTTTTCACCTTATTATTTTTATTTTCAATTAATTATTATTAAGAAAACCCTATATTAATTTTATTAGAGTAGTAGTAGTTTATTTGGAAATGGTTCTATCCAATTTTTCTTGATTGAGTTGTTGAATGGTTTATTTCTCAAGAGGCATTTTCGATTTTTCATCCTTGGTTTTGATTCATTATCAAATGTAGCGAAATATTCATAATTAAAAAAATTAAAAGGAAATTATTATCTGAACCGGATACTGTAAATTGTATAGCTGTATAAATCCGAGGGTAGTGCAAGAATTTTTCTTCATAGGAGACATAGAAAGCTGGGTAGTTGGAAAATGTGGATGCAGTGTATTTTATTTAACATTTTTTAAAACTCAAGTTATGGTAGCTGGTTTCTGTCTAGTGTTGAATAAATTGAGCATGGTGTGTATGCATTCTTGATCAACTACGTCTTGTTTTTGCACGAATGCAATTGCCATTTGTGATTGTATCTTAATTTTATGATTTATTTTACAGGTCGCAAGGAATCAATCATCATTTGGACAGGTCAAAAGTTTGTTTGTGAGAAGCTATATATTGGCTAATAAGTTTGAAGGCTGTGCAGGTATAAAAACTATTGTTCTGGTAGCGTGTTATAAGTATCTTTTCTTTCTTTTGTTCCCATTTATAGTAGCAATATCTTTTTCCGTGTTGTCTAACTTTGTCGTTTATCTTTTGACTGCTTGATATGCTGGAGAACTCTTTAGAATTTTTTTTGGGTTTGGCTTGTAAAATTATTTGTGTCTGTTTTTAACATTGATGTCCTAAGTGCCTTTAAAAAATAAAATTTTGCCCTTTAATTTTTTTTTTTTGGATTTGCCTTTAAATTTCTATAGGAAATAGGCTCTTGCATGTTCAGAGATTCCAGTCCAGCTATGTTGGCAATCTGGCCCGTCGAGTACGTGATGCAGATGAAGCCAGTGAAGTTGCTCATCTTAAAGAACTTTACCATCGAAATGATCCTGAAGCTGTGATTAGAGCATTTGAAAGCCAGCCATCTCTGCATAGTAACCCTTCGGCACTTTCTGAATACGTTAAAGCATTAGTGAAAGTTGATAGGCTGGATGAAAGTGAACTGCTGAAGACTTTACGGAAAGGTGACTGTTAGACTCCAAAACTGCTCTCATTTTCTTTTGACTTTATTTGCATATGCTTTGCTCCATTTCACCCATGTTTCTAGTCATTTTTTTGTCCACCGAAATGTAGTTCTTTCCCAAACTAGCAATTCGATTTTGTTTTCTTGCTTCTACCTCTTTTGGGTTTGCTTTTAGAGTATATTTTAACTTACCGATATTTAGGCTAAGGTTCCATATTGGTGAGGAGATGGCCAAATTGCCCTGCCCCAGCTTTCTTTAAACCATGCCTTTGTCATTCTTAATTTAGACATATGCTTGCTAAGTGTTGAAATTTTAATTAGAACGCTTGATTACATACTATTATTAATATTCTTGCATTGCATTTGTTTGTAACCTAAGAAAAAAGTCATATGGCATGAACTTATTTGAATTGCATCGAGAATCTTGTTTGCAGTGAGTTAGTCTTTGGGATTAGATATTCTTTATGCATTTGTTATAAACTCCTCTTGTTTCTTTGTCAGCTATTTTTAGCACACTTTACAGATAAGGGGTTGTAACCAAGAGGTGTATGAATTTTCAGGTGTTTCTAAATCAGTGGGGGAGGAAGAAAGTATAGGTGGCTTTTCTGCTCTTAGAAATGCGGGAAAACCTTCTAAAGATGCACTTCTTGGAACTTCAAGTTTTCCAATTCATATGGTGGCTGCGGAAGGTGGGAATTTTAAAGATCAGCTATGGCGTACAGTTAGGTCTGTTGTAGTGGCCTTTCTCTTAATTTCTGGTGCAGGAGCACTCATGGAGGATAAAGGAATTAGTAAAGGTATTACTATGTAATTGAAATTTATGATCTGCTCAGGTTCATTTATTATTCAACCTGAATTATTGGGCACATTCTCTGGTTTGCTTTTCAACTTTCCAGGACTTGGTATGAGTGAAGAAGTGCGACCCAGTGTAGAGACAAATACTAGATTCAACGATGTAAAAGGTGTTGATGAGGCTAAGGCAGAGCTGGAAGAAATTGTGCACTACCTACGAGATCCTAAGGTAGGTATCTTAGGCATAAATATCTGCTATCTCTTGCATACATTTCTTGCACAAAAGCTTGAGTATTTAATCTTGTATGTGCAGAGAACAATTTCACCCATATTCATGACATTTGTCCTAAGCTATTGTGACCACCAAGTTGTTTACTCCATGGGATGGCTCCTATAATGCTATGAAAGAAATGTAACTGTTTGGGCATGGGATGTGGATACAAAATTGCGAAATATTTATAACTTATGATGTTGTTGATAGATGATGAGGGATGTGGCATTTAGTTCAGGCACAAAATAGGAAACTTGTTAGGAAAAAAGTTCTATTGCTTCGGATAATAATATATAAATAACTAGATGTCATGCATACGCTTAGCCTTATGTTTCCTATTAGTTGCTTCTTCATCATTATTCATTATGAACCTACCTTTGTTCCTTAGCTTTCAACGTGTGAACCATATACCAAAATATGCACAGGTGCTAATACTATATTTAATGGTTCTGTACTTCTTACTGCACTTTCCTGTTGGATTTTTAAACTGCTATATGTCAAAATTTATGCTAGTGCAAACTGGGAAAGTGGGTTTGGGATTATACTTTTGCATGATAACTTATTATAATAGATATTTATCATCTGCTTTTAGTTAATGCGTCCATTTGTGATGTTGAATTCTTTTAGGGAAACTGAAACATAATTGGGTGACTTGTCCTACATAAGTTCTTAAAATGCTGTATTCAGAACCTGAGTTCTGTTTGACTCTTGGTGTCACATCTCTTTAACATACTTTTGTTACTTATATTAGATTAGATATAGTTTTTGACTGAGCATACATGCCTCTCTTTTTCTGTACTATCTTTGAATCTTTAGATGACTTGTTTCCCTTGTGACAGCGCTTTACTCGTCTTGGTGGTAAGCTCCCAAAAGGTGTTTTGCTTGTTGGCCCTCCTGGCACTGGTAAAACAATGTTGGCAAGAGCAATTGCTGGAGAGGCAGGAGTTCCTTTCTTCTCATGCAGTGGAAGTGAATTCGAAGAGATGTTTGTGGGTGTCGGCGCACGAAGGGTGAGGAATCTTTTTTCTGCTGCAAAGAGTCGATCACCTTGTATAATCTTCATTGATGAGATCGATGCTATTGGAGGAAGCCGAAATCCCAAGGACCAGATGTATATGAAGATGACTTTAAATCAGTTGCTTGTTGAGCTAGATGGATTCAAGCAGAATGAAGGCATAATAGTGATTGCAGCTACGAATTTTCCAGAGTCACTAGATAAGGCTTTGGTAAGACCTGGGCGGTTTGATCGCCATGTTGTTGTTCCCAATCCAGATGTTGAAGGGAGGCGACAGATTTTGGAATCCCACATGTCAAAGGTATGGTTTTTTCTCATTGAAAAGAATGTATTTGTAGCCACTAGCTTGGGTTAGATGGTACAAGGCCAGAGCTCACAGTATATTGGTGCAAAACATTGCTGATGTGTATGTTTTTGTTATACTGATTTTCTATCTCCAATAAAATTCAGGTGTTGAAGGCCGAGGATGTTGATCTAATGATAATTGCTCGAGGAACACCCGGGTTCTCTGGTGCTGACCTTGCAAACTTGGTTAATGTTGCTGCACTCAAGGCTGCAATGGATGGTGCTAAAGCTGTGACCATGAATGATTTAGAGTTTGCCAAGGACAAGATTATGATGGGAACTGAACGCAAGTCAGCCGTCATATCCGAGGAGTCAAGAAAGAATACTGCTTTTCATGAGGGTGGCCATGCCCTAGTGGCAATTCATACTGATGGAGCACTTCCTGTTCACAAGGCAACTATAGTTCCCCGTGGGATGGCTCTTGGCATGGTTTCTCAATTGCCTGACAAGGATCAGACCAGTTTCTCCCGTAAACAAATGCTTGCACGGCTTGATGTTTGCATGGGAGGTCGGGTTGCTGAAGAGCTAATTTTTGGAGAAAGTGAAGTTACTTCTGGTGCATCCTCGGATCTTCAACATGCAACTGATCTGGCTAGGGCAATGGTTACTAAATATGGTATGAGCAATGAAGTCGGACTAGTCACTCATAATTACAGTGATGATGGGAGAAGCATGAGCTCAGAAACTAGGCTGCTTATTGAGAAAGAGGTGAAGAACTTGCTTGAAAGGGCTTACAACAACGCAAAAACTATCCTAACCACCCACGATAAGGAGCTTCACGCCCTTGCAAATGCTCTTTTGGAGCATGAGACACTTACAGGAAGTCAGATAAAGGCTTTGCTTGCTAAAGTAAACTCCCAGCAGCAGCAGCAACAGAAGACACGTGTAGTTGAAGCTCAGGGCGGCAGTTCACGATCCAATGCAGCTGCTGCTGCTGCCGCCGCCGCTGCCGCAGCCGCTGCAGCTACTGCTGCAGCCAAGGCTCAAGGTGTTGCCCCAGTGGGATCTTAGTAGGAAAAGACACTGGTAACAGATGATGCTATAAAATAACTATTACCGGATTAAAATGTGCAGATAGTAACTTATTTGGTGATTTTGGGGTTCATGATGTTCCACTTCAGTGGCTTGAACTCATGTATTCTGGGTCAAGTTGACTCCATATTGTAGTGAGTTAGCTCGTGTAGGATACTCCCATTGATTAATTTTAAATAATTCGCTCGTTATTTTGATATAGGTTTTTCATACCTCCAAAATAATGATTAAATTTTCTTTACCTTTTCTATGCCGTGTGTGTGAGAGAAATCGATTTTTCTAACTTTGGTTTGTTTTGTAAAACCACCTTTTTTTTTTTTTTTGTTGAATTTTCTGTAAATATCACCGCTTGTCTTGGTTTTGAAAACTCCGTTTTTGTCTATTGGAAATTTGGAATGTGTATTTATGAATGCTTGTGACCAAAAAAAATTGTTATATGCAGGTTGTCCATAAAAGCTTATTTTTTAGGCTAAATTATACTCTCTTCGGTCTTATTTATAAGATCCTTTTGAGTTTTTTTTTACTCCCATCAAGGAAAGTGGATAAATTTGTTTATGACATTAGAAATGTGAAAATTTGATACTTTTTCAAAACTACCCCTATAATTATTTTTGGAACTCTAAAAAGTGTTGATTTTATAGAGATGTTTGTGGAAATAAATAATTAAATGCTATTGAAAATTGAAAAATAATTTTATAAATAGGATCAAAATAAAAAGTTCAAAAGTGTTTTATAAATAGGACGGGAGGGAGTAAGTTTCAAATCTAGAATTGCCATCTTTACGAAGAGTATTGATTATCTTTATGCAGGGAGAAAGCGACTTTTACTTTTCCATGGTTAGAAAAAAAGCTTATTTATGGTTTTGGTCCTTATAAGTTGACCTTGTTTTGAATTTAGTCCTTAAATCTTTTTTTGACCTTGAATGGTCCTTAAATCTTTTTAAATTTTGTTTTTAGTCTTTAAATCTTTTTTTGACCTTGAATGGTCCTTAAATCTTTTTAAAATTTTGTTTTTAGTCCTTCTGTTTGTCTTCTTCCGTCATCTGCTGACATGGCAAACGGTGTGCCATGTCAGCCCTTATATTGACTGCCAACGATGCATCTGATGTGGACCTCCCACTCATGTGAGCAGGAACCGAGCATGAGCCGAGCATTAACCGTGCATGAGATATCGACCGAGTACGATGCAATTGGTAACGGCATAGCTTGGTTCGTGCTCAGTTCATCGTGCTCGGTTCGTGCTCGGTCGATATCTCCCCTCGGTTTGGCAAGTCATGCTCGGTTCATGATCGGTTAATGCTTGGTTCATGCTCGGTTCCTGCTCACATGAGTAGGAGGTCCACATCAGATGCATCGTTGGCAGTCAATGTAAGGACTGACATGGCACATCGTTTGTCATGTCAGCAGATGACGGAAGAAGACAAACAGAAGGACTAAAAACAAAATTTAAAAAGATTTAAGGACTAAAAACAAAATTTAAAAAGATTTAAGGACTGTTCAAGGTCAAAAAAAAATTTAAGGACTAAATTCAAAATGAGGTCAACTTATAGGGACCAAAACCATAATTAAGCCTAGAAAAAAATATAGGTTAATTTTTTGTGACAATGTTATCTCCTACGGTATAGCAAAAAGATTCATTTTGATGTTTCAACAAAATATACATTTAAAAAAAAATTAAAAAAAATAATTATTTTTTCTTCAGATTGTCAACTAGTTGTACTAGTATTTGTTACAGTAGTAGTTTTTTTCTTCCTCAAGCCATATGTATCCTTCTTTCGATGCAAATTTGTCTGAGCTGGCTAGTTGGGGCATCTGCTTGACAATGGCGTTAGCTCTTCAAGCTTAGGTTTTTTTCTGTATTCTTTGGTCAGTACCACATATATCTCCAAGAATATTTTTAATATAAGGAACCCTTAAAGACTAATCCTACACGAGGTCGCGTTCTTATCTCTCTTCAAACGGAGTTTTACTCTGCACGAAGAACTACAATCCAAGTTACAATCCAAGTTCTGCACAAGGGAAAATAGACATGCATTATGTAAAGTTGTAAACCAATCAAATGGTGATTTTAATAAATATTTCCTCTAATTTTTTATCATAAATCATTTTCAATCAAATTACAATTATAAATGAAATTAGTTAAGATTAATTAAGTACGTTGATCTTTCAAAAAAGATATTGCTAGGAAAATTGTTAAAATTACTAAAATAAAAGAAAAAAAATACTACATTGGTTATTATTATAGGTTACATTTAACTAAATCATACAGGACCAAGTAAATAATTATACTTTTTTAAACTTTAAAAAATATTTTAATATTACAATTTTATCATCTTAACTTGCATTGAAAATTACATAAATATATTGTTTTACATTAAAGAATAAAAGGCCAATAAGAAAAAATAATAATAAATATTTTCTAAACAATACAAAGTAACTTATAAATAGAATAAAATATTCTTTTAGATTGTGACTTACTCTCTCAATCTCTATTTATAAGTCACATTCCTGATGATTTTTTGTTCCTAAATATAAGACACTTTACAATGTTTAAGCAACATTAATTAACTTATACCAAATATACCCCTATTATTTTCACTATATAATTATTAATCTTGTCGTATTCCAATAAATCTTTTTACTTTTTCTATAATAATGGCCACAACAATTTAGATAGAAGTAGTTTTTAACTTTAAATAGTGGTAATTTGGGAATGTTGATTTTTTTATATAAATTTAAGAAGAATAATACTAACTTCTATATAACTTTCTTAATCTTTGTGAATTGGTTAAAATTGTCTTATAAATAAGGATAAATGAAATATTTCCTCCGGCTCGAATTATAAACAAATTCAACAACTTTTACGTTTATTAAGGAGGTTAGTCGATTGTATTTGATTTTCTGAAATTTATAAAAAATAAAGGTATTTTAAGAAAGTAGTATTGAGAAAAACAAAAATTAATTAAGATAACAATTTTCTAGAGATGTTTTAGGAAAGTGGTATTGAGAATGAAACAAAATTTAATAAAGTTAGTTAATTTTGCTTATATTTTAAACCAAAAGAAATATGTTTTTTGTTGCTTATAATTCGAGCCGGAGGAAGTATTATAAATAGGATCCGAGAGACTAAACAATAATAAATGCACATTATTCAATCTCTCGAAAATATAAAAAAAATAACTTTTTATTATATTTGGATTTTTAACAAGTGTCAAAATTAGTTAATTTTATCACACTATGTACTCCCTTCGGTCCTATTTGTAAGATCTTTTTGAGATTTTTTTCTTCCACCAATAAAGGTAGTTAAACTTATTAGTGACATTAAAAATGTGAAAATTTGATATACTTTTTCAAAACTATCTCTATAATTATTATTGAGACTCTAAAAAACGTAGAGTTAATTAGGGTATTTGTGAAGAAAAAAATAATTAAATATTATTGAAAATTGAGATGAGGTCTTACAAATAGGAACAAAATAAAAATTCCAAAAGGGTCTTATATACTCCCTCCGTTTCATTGAGTTTGGCCTTTTAGACATTTTTTCTTGTTTCATAATGTTTGGCCTTTTACATTTTCAATACACAAACATATTTATTTTTCCAATTTTGACCTTTCATTCAATCATTTCTCTTACTCCTCAATAATTCTATTTTTATATCTCTCTCATCTCTAAACCACTATACATTAATTAATGGATACACTTACTAATAAAAATTAAATACTACTACAATTTTTAATAAGGATTAAATAGAGACATTTTGGACAATCCATACATAATACTTACAATAATCAACAGTTTCTTAATTTGTGTGTCGGGCCTAAAAGGTCAAACTCAATGAAACGGATGGAGTATAGGATTGGAGGGAGTAAAGTTTTTTGATTTATCCAATTATTGTTCATTATTCAATGTTTTAAAAACAAAGATAATTAGTACTCTATCCGTCACTAAATATAGTATCAGGACCCTTTTGAGAAATTTCACGTCCATTAAGAAAGTTGACTAATTTAGTTAATTGTATTAAAAATGTGAACTTTTGATATGTATTTTCAGAATTATTTCTATTACTATTCTTGAGAATCTAAAAAGTGTTACTCTCTCCGTTTCACTTTAAGTGTCTTTTTAACATCAAAATTTTGTTTCAAAATACGTGTCTTTCTACCAAATCTAGGCAACATTTAATACTGTTTTTCCTTATTTATCCTTACATTTAATGTTGTTTTAGTTTTGAAATTTGTAATATTAGTAATGATGCATTGACAAAATAAAAATATTAAATAGGGGTGTTTTTGACAAAATATACATAAAACTTACAATAATCATCATAATCAACACTTTCTTAATTTATGTGCAAAAGTCCAAAAAGACACTTAAAGTGAAACGGAGGGAGTAAATAAATAGGGGTGTTTGTGAAAAAAAAGTAATTAATGATCATTGAAGATTGATATAGAATCTTATAAATAGGAACAAAATAAAAATGTCGAAATGATCTAATAATTAGGGACAAAGGGAGTAATTAAAAAGAATTTGAGTGGGGAAAAAATAAATGTTGCGCATAGAAATTACTCCCTCGGTCCCTAATTATAAGGCTCTTTTGACACTTTTATTTTGTCCCTGTTTATAAGGCCCTTTACCAATTTTCAATGAGCATTAATTATTTTTTTGCACAAACACCCCTATTTATTTAACATTTTTTAGTTTCCCAATAATATTAATAGGGATAATTTTGAAAATACATATCAAAAGTTCACATTTCCAATACAATTAACTAAATTATTTCACTTTTTTAATGGATATGAAATCTTCCAAAAGGACCTTATAATTAGGGATGGAGGTAACCGTAAAGAGAAGCGAAAAGCATAAGTCACATTCCAAAAAGAAAAATAAATATCCGACAACTGTTGTTAGGCGCGTATCAAAAAAAAATTAAGGTTAGCATAGATTAGAGACGGCGCTTGTTGGATCTTTTGTTAGCAGCATATACTTCGGTAATTGGCATCTCTTTCTCTCACTCTCACTCCCCTCACTCACTCTCACCCTCTCTCTCAAATCACTTCATCACATTCTCCTCTTTTCATTGGCTACAAAAAACTCAACCCTCACCCATATCATCATTATTATAATAATGTTATCCCTATGATTGTTTTGCTTCACTCATTCACAAACACACACATTCACTCTCTCTATCTGTGATTAACACAGTCATATACATAGATCTCTCTCTCTCTCTGTCTCAAGTCTCACAACTATGGCTGTGCCTGAGACAGAACCACCATCAAAAAAGTACCTTTCATTGCTAGAACTGAGCAAACACAACAAAAGACAAGATCTTTGGATCTCAATCCATGGCAAGATCTATGATGTCACCAACTGGGCCAATCACCACCCTGGTGGTGACCTTCCATTGCTCAACCTTGCTGGCCAAGATGTCACTGATGCATTCCTTGCTTATCACCCCATCACTGTATCCAACCACCTCCGCAATTTCTTCACTGGTTACTATCTCAAAGACTACACTGTCTCTGAGGTTTCCAAGGATTATAGAAAACTCTTGTCCCATTTTTCATCCATTGGCTTGTTTGAAGACAAGGGGCATGGTGTTTTTTTCACATTTCTGGCAATGCTGGTCTTGTTTTTTGCTAGTGTTTATGGTGTTTGGTTTTCTGACAACCCTTTTGTGCATTTGGGCTGTGGTGGGTTGATGGGGTTGTTCTGGATTCAGAGTGGTTGGATTGGGCATGATTCTGGGCACTATCAGATTATGACTACAAAGGGTTTCACTCGCTTCGCGCAGATCCTGTCCGGGAATTGTCTCGCGGGGATTAGTATCGAGTGGTGGAAGTGGAACCACAATGCTCATCACATTGCTTGCAATAGTCTCGATTTCGATCCGGATCTTCAGCACATTCCTTTCTTTGTGGTATCTAATAAGTTCTTTGATTCCATTACTTCTTACTTCTACGAGAGGAAGATGAATTTTGATTCTGTTGCTAGGTTCCTGGTTAGTTATCAGCATTGGACTTTTTATCCTGTTATGTGCTTTGCTAGACTCAATTTATTTGCACAATCTTTCTTCTTGCTGTTTTCCAAGAGAAAGGTACCTAATAGGGGCCAAGAGCTTTTAGGGCTGCTTGTTTTTTGGATTTGGTATCCTCTTTTGGTTTCATACTTGCCCAATTGGAGTGAAAGAGTATTGTTTGTGATTGCTAGTTTTTCTGTCACTGGGATACAGCATGTTCAATTCTGCTTGAATCATTTCTCTTCGAGCGTCTATGTTGGTCATCCAAGTGCTAGTGATTGGGTTGATAAACAGACTAATGGAACTCTTGATGTGAAGTGCTCTCCTTGGATGGATTGGTTTCATGGAGGGTTGCAATTTCAGGTCGAGCATCATCTGTTTCCTCGGATGCCAAGGAATCATCTCAGGACAATTTCTCCTTTTGTTAAGGAGCTGTGCAAGAAACATAATGTGCCTTACAACTGTGTCTCATTCTGGAAGGCCAATGCACTAACAATTCGGACACTGCGAAATGCGGCCTTGCAGGCTCGTGATTTGACCAATCCTATACCCAAAAACTTGGTTTGGGAAGCTGTTATTACTCATGGATGATTGGAATTTGGGTGGAGCTTCCTAACATTGCTGTCATTGATAATGTGAGATAAAAGTATGATATCTGAGGAACTAAGGATATTGATCCTTGGTTTTCGAGGATGAATATTTTATTTTCTCATTACTTGGTGGCTTCACTCATTCATTACCTGAGCTGCATGATGGCAGAATCAGCTTATAATCTCCTTAACAAAATAGCTGAGGAATTACTGATGCTGATCATGGTCATCTGCAGCCTAATAATAAAGGCCTTTATCTTATTATAATTATTGTTTAAATCAGCATTTATGCTAGACGATTGATTGTAAGTACTATTTTGGTTTTCCGTTTTATACTTCAGAAATTTGATTTCATTGTGCAGCATTGGGTCTCTAAATAGCCATTTGTGTTATTTTTCTATTTAGAGCAAGCTATGTAACATCCGTTAGATTCAAAATTGCTGAATGATGCTCTATTTGCCATTTCCTGCTTTTTGTTGCTATCAATTCGGTTGAACTTGGCAATTGTTTTAAATCTCCATGTATTGCATGATTAGCTGTTATGTATGAAATATCTTTTTATTATATTTGTATGGACAATTGATGAGGGTGATCTTCGCACTTGCAGCAAGGGATTTGCCAACTTGATTCAGTTCACAATTCTCTTGATACCTGTGTTAATGAACATAACCAGTCGTCTTTGTTAGAATGCTTGTTATGCTTGAAAAAATGGCGAGACATCTTGATTCCTAGATGGACAACAACACAATGTTGTCATTGACATTGCTGCTTATTTTATAGGGAAGCAAAGGTGTTTGCCTTTAAGTTTAGGAAATAGATTTCACTTCTCTTTTCTACAAAGCATGCTGTCTGTTAACATCAGAAAGTGCATTGGACTTTACTTGAGCAAAAATAAGAGTGGGGCTAGCTGATCACTCCATTGTTTGCCTTTCAATAAATACTCCACAATGCTGTAATGAGCTGTGTCACCGCTAGCTGAATTGCAATTGCAACAATGGGAGAGTACCGAGAGAGGGCATGTTTGCCTTAAAAAGGTGGGAACAATGTGGTGGCTGTTTCCACATTACCGCTTAAGTTAATAAACTAGTTGATTGAATCAAATCTGTTTAGGATGATAAGCTGTGAAATTTGTAAAGATTGTGCAGCCCTTAGTTTATAAGCTATGAGCTGATATATCTTATCAAATACAGGACTACGAGCTTATTAGCCAGTAGCTTATTCAAATAAGCTACTTTATTAAACCCCATCAAGTAACTTATTTATCAAGTTACCAAATGATCTCTCCAAACACACTCGATATCATTTGATTCTCCATATTTTCTCCAACTCAGTAGCATCATGCACTAATATCTCTTGCTTTCGGTTGCAGAAACAGTGGCATCAAGATTTCCTTTTGTTTTTTACCCCAGCTTCCCTGCATAATGCTTTTCACTCAGACTTCTGGTTTATACTCGAATTCTGGACTCTGCTTATGGATCTTAGTTTCACTAGGTTTGCAAACCTTTTGAAAAACAGCTTCCTCGGCCTCCACAAGCCATCATCATAACATACACAACTGCAAGGGTTGATGTTCTTCAAAGCATAATTTTTCTTCTTTCAACATATTTGCATCTGTTAACTTGTTCATTCTCCCTTGGTTTGAGACTTTGTGAGCCCTTTAATACAAGGATAAGCTTTTTAAAAAAATATTACTGTACTACTGTATTTCTTTTAAAGTATGCATGCATACTGAAATTCTGAGCGAAACTCAACTTGAAGCTGGTTCAATTAAAATCAAAGCAATGAACCGATCATGTGTTTAGCTCAACCAACTCGTAAAATTGAAACTTCAACCTTCAACCTTCAGGTTCAAATGCTATCAGATTAAACCAGTCTTTATTTTGAATTTTTTTTTTTTAAATGTCATTCAAAAATAACTTTTTTTGGTTCAATAAGGCCCAACCCTAAAAAGAGGCCTATATATAAAACCCAATGAAACTATGAGTGTATGACAAAGCTTGGTTCTGTAGCATATGCATCCAGGACAAACATTAAGCAAGAGTTGGGTTTCCTTGTTTTTCCAAATCCCTTATGTGGAATGAGAACTAGTCATAGGTTCTCACTTACTAGTCTCCGGTCCCCAATTTTTGTCAGGGGTTTAGTTGAAATGTTTTTTAACATTCCAAGTTGAAAAAAATACATTTTTTGATTCGGAATATCGAAAAATATTTCAACTAAACCTCATAAAAAAAATGGGGGCTAGGGACTAAAAAATGGAGGCTGAGCTCCCGTGGAATTAGCTAGAAGTGTTGGCGATGAGTTGTGTTATTTTGACAACCCAAATTTGATACTCCAGTAATTATTTTTACAACTTCTTTTTTGAAAAAAGGGAGAGAAATGCAACTTTTTTTTTCTTTAGAGAAATGCAACTTTACGTGCTTTAGTATCTTCCATGTATACATTTTTTGCAATCATTTAATGAAGAAACTAAAACAATTGAAAACGTCTTATTTTTGTATCTTTAGAATTTTCAAAATGTATTAAATCCGCGGTTTTCAATAAATTTTTTCTTTTATCTCTATTTCTAAATAGTACCACTATCAATTGATTGGCAAGATACATTTTATATCCATTGAATAATTACAGTTGAACCAATGAATCATTATTTTTTTAAACAATCCTTTTTCATATAATCGGTTATTCTCTTTGTCGCATAAGTAATGTCCATTTAGTCGTTTTATTTTGTCTTATCAATTATGTATTTTCAGAAACTCAATACTCATTTATATTTCTTTTTCTAAGCATATCTTTATATATTATATTATCTTTTTTTTCACTCATTTTTTTATCTCTCTTCTGTATAATCTTCACACTACATTTATAGTATTCTCTCTACTGTTATTAAATGGGGATAATCTAATAAAAAATAACCAAATTTTTACCTTATTTACTTATTTTTTAATTTATGTATAATTTCTAAAATAACTTGTTATGTGACGAAGTATAACAACTCCTCACGGATTGTCAATTGCCTTTGGTAAACAGAAACTACGTTGCAGTCCACTCACCACGAGACTAGCACTAGAACAATATGTGTGTGTCTATTTGAGTGAGCTTATTCAATGCACTCCCCTCTTATTAACTACTAACCAATCAAGAAAAGTTTTTTTCAAACCATTGTATGGATTTCGGAAATCTTTATGGCTCTTTATCAAGTCTATCTATATATTGTCGATTAACAGCATCATGAAGTGAGTGCAAGTCTGCAAGCATATCTAATTAGCAAGTCAAGTGTCATCACAATTCAGTATTCCCTATTAAACCAAGCCACGATCATACTAATTGATCATCAAACAGAGCTAGGGTCCACGTATAAATTACTCCATCCATCCGTTGCTTATTAACGTTCCTTTTTTTAAGAAGTTTTTTGTTTTTTTTTATTTGTTTTTTTAATGATTTCAAAAGTATAATACGGAGTAAATGTTATTTTTCATGTTTACCTCTGTTTAATATGGTACTCCCTTCGGCTCGAATTATAAGCAAATCTAACCACTTTTACGCTTATTAAGGAGATTAGTTGATTGTATTTAATTTTCTCAAATTTATAAAAAATAGAAGTATTTTAGGAAAGTAGTATTGAGAATGTAACAAAAATTAATTAAAACTAGTACAATTTTCTAGAGATATTTTAGGAAAGTGTCATTGAGAATGAAACAAAATTTAATAAAGTTAGTTAATTTTGTTTATATTTTAAACCAAGAGAAGTATGTTTTTTGTTGCTTATAATTCGAGCCGGAGGAAGTATTGATTTACATAAATAGTGGAGAAAAAATAATGATTACATAAAGAGAAATTGTATGGTGAGGAAAAGCATAATTAATGTATTAAAATTTAAATAATAATTGTATTTCTTAAAAGGTATATTTTGTTTAAAATAAGACAAATAAATAAAAACGGAGAAAGTAAAAACGAATTTTAAATAAAATAAAAGATTTAATATTTTTTTCTTATAAATATAGACAACTTTAATTTTAGACAACAAAATTTTTGTAGCGTTCGGTTCTTACTTTAATTGAGCATTTTGATTCTAGTACCTGCTTATGATATATCATTATCATAATTGACCCATCATCGATTAATCTAACACATGTCACATGTGGGTCTTAATCACATCATCAAAGAACCACTAAAAAAATAATCAATTAAAATAGAGACTAAAAACTAAAAAAGTAAATTTGGTAAAATAAAATCAAAATTGCTTATATTTATAATGGCTAAAAATATAAGGTTTTTACTTCCAAACCCTTTAATTTTTAAAGAGTTGGATACCCTTCCCTTTTCATCCAATTGTAACACGCCAAATTATTAAAATTGTCACGTCAGATGTAATGTTTCTATCCTATTCAGTTTCTTTTTTAGGAGGGGGCCGGTTATTTTTTATTTTATGCAGTGAAATTTGCTACTGCATAAATTAAATCCTAAAGTTAGGTAATTTATTAGCATTTTGGCCATTATTTTGGTTTGTTATTTGTATCTTATAGTGTTTCTAGTTTTTGTGAGCGGCATATCTAAAAATAAATGAGTCTAATTAAAAAAAATTGAGCAACTAATTTAATTTAAAAATTTTGTAAAAAAATTCAAGGACTTGAATATATAATCTATTGTCTAATGTGATAAGACTAGTCAACTATCTAATATGTTAATATATATCTACTTATCACTATTTAATTGGAATATACATGGGAGAATTCAAATCCCTTTCAAAATTAAGGGGTTCTGAAGTAATCACCAAAATATAATTAAGCTTAAAATATTTTAAGAAGGTCAAACTTTTTCACTGATTTCCGTAGGTTCCTTTTCTCTCATCCGCACCCTTCCTACCATCACTGAAATTCAACTTAAAGTCTCCCAAACAGTGACTCGAAATTCAACTAAACAAATTATGCATCTCTAACGCCTCAAATTAAATACTTCCTCCCATGTTATAAGCACCCTTCCTATATTATAAGCACCCTTATAACATGGACCGGAGGGAGTATATCCTATATATAAAACTTGCTTAGAAACAAAGTCTGACAGATGTTTGATTGGGACAGGCCAAAGGAACCATCCCTAAATTCTTGCGAACGGCTTTATACATAAGTGTTTCTCTCATCGGTCGCAAGTTAGCAGTGATTAATACTTAACTTGCAGTCATTTGACAATGCAGTAGGAAATCATTAGCATGGACCATTAGACCAAGCACAAGCAACGTAACTTGTTCTCCTTTGCTTTAGGCAGTGTCACAATCATTAAAAAAAAAAATCTCCTTAACTTATCCTCTCTATTCTCTAATAATGCTCACGGTGTGTCTGTCACTGAACTAAAAACACGAAGCACCACAAAGATATAATTTGCTTTAGTTCAGAATTGAAATGAGTTATTAGTCTCACCTTGTTTAGTGAAAGATAAAGTGAGAGTTTTACTGGCTTAGCATGGTTTATTTAACTTGTAAATTCAATGTTCAAGGATTTGGTTTAAGATATAATAACATGCAACCTAACACACACAACTTCGTACCCATAACTATAAGAAGCATTAGATCATCTCGTATATATTTTTACTTAGCTTGTTACATATGTGTGACTTGAGAAACTACATTTACCACTTCTCCAAATAGATTTTTCTTCGGGTGAATTAGTTTCCAAAACTATCACTGAATTTGAGTTCTCGATTTCTCGTTGTATTGGTTATTGATATAAATAGATTATTATTTTAGTTTTTGAAATTATAAGCACCGATCATATTAATCTCTAAATATTAATTTGCTTGATGAGTCATAATTTCAAGAATTACAATAAAATTTATAAAATAAAGACCAGTAGAGTAGTATAATATATGATCACAAGTTACAAATTCAAAGACTGAAATTATAATTTTGCATTAATTATATATTATTGCTAGTGCCATTGACAAATGGAAGTGAAGAAGGGAAGGGAATCTATAGTATTCTTGTAAGTTCCACCATTGACTTGCAATATAGTAGTAAGCTTAGGAAGAAAACTAAGCCATGTAGCCCCTATAAAAAAAAGGTGAAGACGAGACACAAACTGAAAAAGGATTGGAAGATAGATCCAACTGCCTTGCCGACCAGAGTCAGAACCTGCCCATGGTAACCACGTGCACCCACCCTTTCACTATTATCATGCACTTCCCTTGACGGTGATTAATGTTGTTTTTCAACAACTTGTTCTGTTTTAATTTTTCCCAATCCTGTTTTCTTAAATTGTTTAGTCACCGTAAATGATTAGCCTAGCTGAGTTTACAAAATTGACATAAAGTCAATCGAATATTTTCATAAAATATTCTGACCTTGATTTTTGTCCATCATAATGGCAGTTAACTAAGCATCATTAATATCTATCGGGAAATATTCTCTTTATTCCACTCTTTTTATTTGCTTATCAGACCCAGCCCAAATGAATTAGGTCTGCTTACTCTCCTATATAAATACAATGTTTATCATATTGATCATGTATCTTTTAAACCTTTTCCTTAATAACTACATATGCTTTGATTCTCTTTTCATTAGGGATATATAGGACCGGGATTACCCCTACCAGGTGCAACAATCCACCAAACACATCATGGTGTATCCAATAACTAATGCTCGACAAAATTGAAACACCACCGTTGTATTTTGAAGTGGAAAAACAATGATGCGTTAACATGTATTTATTTTTAAAAAATCTCAAAAGTATATTTTTAATACATTTTTATTACAAATGTTTTCAAAGTATTTGTTAGTATTTTTCAATTATTGTTTACATCACTAGTATTCACTAACCTAATATCCATGCAGAGAATGTAGGACCACAGTATCAAATCCATTATCGGGCTTCCCATGTGCCCTGAAGGTGGAAATTGGGATTTCCCCAGCAATGAGAGATACCCATAGGAAGGTTAGAAAATAGAATGCATTTAAAGATCCGTACCATCATCCCACGACCAGCTGCCCTCAGATCAAAGGGCACCCATTTAACATTTTTTGAGATCTCTGCTTTGGCCCCCCATATTAAAATGTTGAGCCTGCCCACTTGACAAAAGAGTGATAAATATGTTTCGTTACTGTGATCAATCCTCACCAATTACTACATATGAGTGAAGAAGTTGCAATGAAGCCATCAATAACATTGTTGTACTACAGTCGTATTTTGTTCTAAAAGAAAAAGCACTAGTATTTTGTTAGGCCAGGAGTCAGGTGCACAATAATGATTAATGAAGTACTGTACTAGTGTATTGAACAGAGGTGTGTGTATGTGTGTGTCTATATATATATATATATATATATATACTCCCTTCGGTCCTATTTATAAGACCCTTTTGGGGTTTTTCACTCCCATCAAGGAGAGTGGATAAATGTGTTAGTGGCATTGGAAATGTGAAAATTTAATATACTTTTTCAAAACTACCCCTATAATTATTATTGGAACTCTAAAAAGTGTTGACTTTATAGGGGTGTTAGTGGAAAGAAGTAATTAAATGCTATTGAAAATTGAAAAAATGTCTTATAAATAGGACCAAAATGAAACCCCAAAAGGGTCTTATAAATAAGACCGGGGGAAGTATATATATATATATATATATATATATAGAGAGAGAGAGAGAGAGTAATAGAACGCAGATCTGTTGTAGCTGGTATTACTTGGTGGGACACGTATCAGAATCAGAATACATACATAAAGGTAGCACAGCACCTGATTTAACACACTTGGTATCTATTTCAGTGCTTTTGTATTATTAGTTCAAAGTTGAAACTCCAAAGTCGTCTCATTACTATGGAAGAAAATCTATACAGTACTGACCTCCATTACGTTTTCTTCCAAATTTTACTGTTACACTGCACTCACTCATTGTTGTATTGTACCTCCCAATTCCCATAATCATCTCTTGACCCTACTCTAGAGTCTAGTCCATTTATCATACACGGACTCAGAGTTGCGGTTTGGCTCATCGGCTGGCATCATCTCATGTACTCGTAGTAGAAATTTCAAAACTCTTTTTAATTTACTTGTTGAGTTGTTGGTAACTACTATTTTCGTTATGAAATTCTCGATATTCAAAGATCACTTTAAACTCAGCACAAAAAATATCATTTTTTTAAATGAAAAAAAAAAAAATCAGTCAAGACTTTAGAATTTTGATTACTGCAAAATCGAGTCTAGGAAGACTTATTTAACAATGCAACGCTCTATTTAATTGAAAAATGCTGTATTTTTTCCGTAATGATTATAAAAAATTACGAAAGTAAAAAATTAAGGAAACATGCATTGAATGATTATTTAATATTGAGTACATCAATTAATTATCATATTACTAATTTAATACTTTATTTTACATTGATCAACTAATCACATTCAAAATTTGTAATTTTTAAGTTTTTTATTAATTATTTCAACTTTAGTTTGAGACAAAATTTTTAATCATTTTGTACCATCTTTATGAGACCGAGAGATTAGTACTTCCTGTGTTTATATATATATATATATATATATAAAACCCTCGATATGTCACGTTTATTAAGGAATTTGGTTAATTTAGGTAATTGTATTGAAAATATGAATATTTGATATGTATTTTCAAAACTACTATGATTAATAGTATTGAGAATTTAAAAGTGTTAGGTAAATAGGGTTGTTTGTGGAAAGAAGTAATTAATTGTTGAAAATTAATATATGATCTTATAAATAGGGACATAGAATCTTATAAATAGGAACAAAACAAAAATCTCAAAAGAGTCTTATAAAAATGGACTTGCATAATATAATGACATTAAAAAAATAAAAAAATATGAATGATACTAGTAAGTTCAAGTCGTTAAACAAAGTACATTATGCTGGTTTCCACTTTATGAGTTATGCATATTACTCATAATTAAATTAAGAAATGGGTGTAACTTAAAAACATGTCCCTTTGTTTATTCCTTCCCGAAATTAATGTGGGTGTAACTTAAACTCCCACACCTTTTCAAAATGGTCTGAAAAAAATTCACAATAAGAAATGGTCCCGAAAAAAGTAAAATTTTTTTTCCTATACAATTCAAAGCAATGAACAGAATCTCATTCGATTAGTCTCATAGATATGGAGATTAATGAAATAGCATTCCATCGAAGATGATAGACACACAGTGGCACATCCAGATTTCAAAACCCATATACTACTATATAATTTGCAGTTGCATCATCATTACTATAAAACATTTGAAACAAATCACAACAACAACAAACTACAATGCCCAACAAAAATAAAATAAAAATCTAAATTCAGGGTTTTTTCCTTACCCTAAATCTCATATAACAATCTCAAATTCCTGTTTTTTTCTTTTAACCCTTACAAATTTCCCCTTGTCAACACATTCCTCAGGAAATTCATTTCATGACAATAATAATCAATCCACAACTGATTGAAAACCAAAAAAATTATTAAAAAATTAATAATGAAAAAAAGGGGTTTGATGATTGGATTGATTATTAGTGGTACTGTAATAATAACACTACTAATAATGAATTAAAAAAAAAAAAAAAGATTGGGTTTAAAAAGAGAACTTCCAGATCTTGATTCTGAGATCAACCTTACACTCAGAGTTGATAACCGAAGCCACCGAAGGAATCTTACCATTTGGCACATTCCCACGCACTCCTTCGCACGTCACTCTGATCCCAACTTTCTTACTCTTCAAAGACTCCATCTTCATCTTCACCTTCGTATCCATCTGAATCTCCATCGGGAACCCCTTCTCCTTCTTCTTCAACCCCGATCTCAAGCTGGTCAACGATTCCGTATCCAGATCCGTTGACCCCGACACGATGCTCCTCACACTCGTCTGGTTATTCTTATCCGAAACAAAAGCCGTTAAAGAACCGTTACCGATCGTAACGGAGTTAGAGAAAACGGTTACGATGAAAGGGTCGTAGAAGAACGTGAGGTGGTTGTTGGGGTTCTTTGCGATGAGAGTGAGGTTGAAGAGCGTGGCGAGGTGTGGGGGTGAGTCGGGTGAGGTGGTGAGGTTCATCTTCGCAATGCGGAGGTTCGTGACGGAGAATTCGGGGCGGTGAGGACGGTAGAGGACGTAGAGGGCGGCGCCGACGATGGCGGCGAGGAGAGCGACGGCGAGGAGGGTGAGGATTGACCAGAAGCAGCAGCAGCAGCAGAGGTTGCGGTTGGAGCGTTGGCGGCGGTGGTAATGGGATTGGGGGCGGTAGACTTGGCGGTTTGGGTTGTAAAGTTGGGATTTTGCTGGGCCGGGGTTGCCGTTGACGGCGGCGGGTGCGGTGCCGTTGCCGTTAGTTGTAGCATTGCCGTTTGGTTTGGAAGATGGGTCTGACATTTTCACTTAAGCAAATATTAAAAAAATATATATATATTTAAAAAAAATAATGATAAGAATAATGGGAGGTGGATCTAAGAGGTGAGAGAGGAAAGAAGAGTAGAAGGGAGAAGAAGGTGAGGGGTAGTGTGAGTGAGGAGAGAAAAGAAGAAGCTTTGTAGAGGAAAAAAGAGAGGAGAGTGAGTGAGAGGGAGAGATAAGTACTTAGAACCAAAAGGGGATGCTTACACCTCACCAGAAGAAAAAATTAATAAAAGTTATGGAATCTCTTTTTTCTCATTGCAGTAAAATGGGTCTTTACTCTTTTTATTTGCTTGATTTGGATTGCTAAGTTTTATTCTATCTCTATACGTTTGATCTAACCTTATTTTAATCTAAAACTTGGTTAATGCGAGTATTATTCAACAATTATTAGTACTGTATTATTATAAAACTTGAATCCCAAGTCAAGGGTTGTGAGTTAAGAGGAATAGGCACACGATACTAAACAGTAAACACAAATACAATACGATATGAAATATGAGGATAAGATTATAAAAAATTAAAAACGAGTACAAAATAATACGTTATATATATATATATATATATATATATATATATATATATATATATATATAATTTTTGTTATAAGCAAAGTTTTTTTTTAGTGTTTTTTTATAAGGACAGGAGAAGAGAAGTTAAATATATCAAATGAAGCGTTAAGATCGAAATTGGTGAGACTTTTAATTCTCAAACAATAAAACTTGATACATACATTATTATGTAAATTTTAGTCTTTTGTGAAATATGAAATGTTCTAAATTCATTGATGCTTTTGTCTTTGTAATTTTGCTGATCTTACACATGTTGCTTGCTGCTTTTTTCTATTACCTTCAAGACGCTTTGTTGGCTTCTTAACATGTGATGGAGTGAATTCTCAGGAACATTGGGTCCACTTCTTATTCACACTCTCGCTATTTTATTTAATTTTTTTGCTTTGGTTATTTACAGCTCTCAATCAATTAATTGGCTAGTACAAACACAAATATATGGCTGAAAATGAAGAGTTGGATGAAATTGATAACAAGATATGCGAAGCAATTGCCCACCGAGAGTTTTATCACCTTTATGTCCATACGTTTTCCTTCCAAGTATAGTTTTTTTTTTTTTTCCTTCTACTCTTTAAGAATTTTTAATAAAAACATTATTTCATTCCTATACATGCTTCTCATTATAACCAATTAGCTCGCCTAATACACTTTATTTATTCGCAATAATTTTCTTATAATATCTTGTTTTAGTAGAATATATATTTTAAGTTAAATATGATGAGAATTAAAGTTTTTATGAATATAAAGATAAGAAATAAAGCAATGAATGTGATGATGAATTTAGTTATTATACAATTGACTTAAATTTTACTACTTTTTTTCCCGTAAACAAAATGATTTTGGAATATGAATACAAAATTTCAGAGAAGCATAAAACCATAACTTGTTATAAAATTTAAAATGAAAAGAGTGAAAAAATAAAATGATTATAAGGAAGAAAGTTACTATCATTATTTTAAAATAAAAATGGAAAGGGTCCTTTAATTTTTTTAAAAAAAATTAGGAGAGTCGTGGATCAATATTTATTTGCATAAACGAAAACAAAGTACGTCCGATCTGATTCGATTATATTCGATTTGCTAAAAAAAATCATATGACAATTTTAATGATGGAATCAATATCAATTAATTTTTAAGAAAAAATAATTTCCTATAAAAAGGGAGAGTAGAGAAAAGGCTTGAAAATGAATGACAGAAGAGAAAAATATCAACTAATTTTCTAACAAAAATATAAATTCTTAAAAAAAAAAGAGAGCAAAGAAAAAGTTTCGCAATTATTATATAGGATGGTTGATCCATAATATAAATTCTATTTTGTTGCATTCCTCTAAATTTTTTGTCAAACTCCACCACTAGAGCTAGGAATAGATTGAGCATTCAAACTTCCCACTTTTATATGGCATTGGCTAATTGATTTTCATAAGTTACCGCAATTATTTTTCCATGAAAAAAAAAATTAATTGATGCTTTAGAATTTACAAAATATTATTCACAAATAAAAAAAAAGGAATTCACAAATAAAATTAATTGATGCTTTAGAATCGAGTCCTTGTGAATGCAAAAAATTCATGTTGGGAGACTCACCTGCCATAGCCAGGCACGCGACCCGGATCGGATCCGGATGTACCTAGGTAGTACTTAGGGAACCGGGTGGGCAACAAAAAAAAAAAACTCTTGTTTATTTAAATAGTTCTGTTGTTATTTTCAAACTGTAGAATCCGAGTCATTGACTCAATGTTGATTACATTACATTGAAGATTGACACCTGACACTTAAACTATATAGTACAAGTTATTAGTTTGGTAATCCTTTTCATCCTTGCATTTGCGTAACTCCAAAGTCAAGAGTTACCTGCTACCTTACTTCGCAACCCACTCACGTGGCCCATTTCTGATTTGTTACTCCTTTTGCTGGGTAATTATTTTGTCACCCCAAAATCTATTATTGTCATCCCAATGATTTAAATTATATCTATTATGCCTTTTAAAAAAAATAAAATTTTACACGGATCATAAGGGATCTTTAGGTCGTAGCGTCCCTTTACGACCCGTAAAAAAACAAAGTTTTAGAACTGGTCGTAAGAGGGTGTCACGACCCGAAGGTCGTAGTACCCGCTTATGACTCATAAAAAAAATTTATGTTGGAGTCGCCTTTTGTTTTTTATTTGTTGCAGAACGTGAGTGTGTGTTACGACTTTTGTTACGCCGCGAGGTTATCCTCATGTGTGGCGGTGGCGGCAGCCGCAGTGGCTTCCGTGACTACCATATATCTCTGACCCTGCACACGCTGCTGAGTTTCGTCTCCCTTTCTTCTCTTCCCTTTCCTTTTTTTTTCCCCAGTTTTGGTCCTATGTGCTGGATATGCCTTTCTTAATGAAACTATCTACTTGTGTTCCTTATAAATTATTGTAGTTAATGAAAATATATGATCTTAGTTAATGACTGGCTTGACAATTCCAGAAATTTATCCCCCTTCTTTCTTGGTCTTCAAAGCTTTGTAGTAATGGGATTTATGGTCTGAATGTGAGGGAATCTTTGGATAGTCAGAGCCCTAAGCTAATTAAGCTTTCTCCATCTTTGAAATTATGGAAAACAAAGATATTTTACATCAAATATTTATGCATAAATTGCCATTTGCAGACAGATCATGAAGCTCAAAGGCGACATAATGTTGAATTGGTCAAGTTGCAAGAGGAGTCTTCTGTACGAAAGGAGCAGGCTACTGAAGAACAGGTTCAATCTCAGCAGCGTCAGACTGAAAGGGAAAGAGCTGAAATTGAAAGAGAAACACTTAGAGTTAAGGAAATGGCAAAGAGAAACACTCACGTTCTGCAACAAATAAAAAACAAAAGTCGTAAGTCGTAACACACACTCACGTTCTGCAATAAATAAAAAACAAAAGTCGTAACTTAGTGTTACGACTCCAACATAAATTTTTTTTATGAGTCGTAAGTGGGTGCTACGACCTTCGGATCGTGACACCCTCTTACGACCAGTTCTAAAACTTTGTTTTTTACAGGTCGTAAAGGGGTGCTACGACCTGAAAGTCGTAAGCATCCCTTACGATCCGTGTAAATTTTTATTTTTTTTTAAAGGACATAATAAGTATAATTTAAATAATTGGGGTGACAATAATAGACCTTGGGATGGCAAAATAATTACCCTTTACTGGTAACTTGATCAGTATCCTAGTATTTTAACATGCGAGGTTTTGAACTTGTATAGACGTCAGAGGTCAGCGATTGGGTGTCCTAGGTCCTAACCAAACTCCAGTAAGGAATGTGCAAAACGATTATGGACTGTCAAATTATCTGATTGTTTAAGATTTTTTTTTTTTTTTTAATAATCTAATTGGTTATCTGTTCTATAACTGTGTGTTTTATCCAAAATAAGGCAATTGGAGAACTACTGTCAAAAGAAGCCTCAACCCAAATAATATTCCACAAGGGCTGCTATGAGGTTTAATTTTCGGAAGACAATTGATAAATTAATCTACAAAATTAACTTACAAAATAATTTATATTATAAAAATGTGATATGTGTCACTTGTTAACCAATCAATAGGAAGCAAGTGACACATGTTATTTTTTATGTGGTGTAAGTTAATTTTGTAGGTCATTCAATCATTTTTTTTTTTGGAAATAAGGTTTTAAGAGAATGCGAATATTGGTGTGGGTAAGAGTTGAGGAAAGAATGAGGAAAAAATTTTAAATTTGGAAAAATACAGAAGTGGTCGCATGAAATCCTGGCTCTTGAACGTGTTTTTTTTACAATTAAATTTTGAAGAAAAAATGATGGATAAATTTTTAATGGTTAGATTAATGACTGCACAATGATTGCATGAGAGGTGAAGTCAAAAAATCAAGGTCCATATATAGCAAATATAGTAAAAAATTGGATGTGAGGATGAAAGGATTGGCTGTTAATTAAATCTTCCTATTTTTAAAATGATAATTTCTTGTAGGATTTTCTTAATCGATAAGCGTCCCAAAATAAATTTTTTTATGGAAAATGATGTCTTAAAAAATTCAAGTATTATATATTTAGTTTTCTTAAAAATCATATCTACTTATATACGCTTTTATTCCTGCCCTTTATAACTTAGATTAAAAAAACTCTTTTTCTTATATTTAGGTACTCCTCTGTTCTTTATTATTTGTATTTTTTTTAGAATTTTTTTTGTTTCTATTATTTATCTTTTTCATTTAGAAGTTCAAGAGTGTAATAAATGTTAGTTTTTTTTTTATAATTATCCCTTTTTAAGAGGTTTTTGATTTATTGAATAATTGAAAAAAAAATAATGATCACAGAGATGAAAATGGTATGTTATTAAAAAAACATAATTAATTTATTAAAAATCAATGTTTTTTTTATAGGCAAAGTTTTTTTTTTTTTACGGGGATAGGGGAAGAGAAACCAAATCCACCAAATGGTGGCGCCTAGAATAGAACCCAGGACTTCCAACTCTCAAGTTTTAAGACTTGATATATTAAAAATCAAAGTAATCATTGCATTCTTTAAAAAGTGTTTAAAAAAAATTAGATAAATAAGAATGGAGGAAGTATGAGTATTGAGTAATATGACTTTTAGACTTAAGTCAATAACCCTTTTATCTGAAGGGATAATATTTTTTATATCTATATTAAAATTTTAAATATATCTCATAACATATACTTTAATTTTAATTTCCTATTTATCTAATTTGATCATGCAAAATGTTTAATTTTATACATTATATCAACTTTTTGGTTTGAGTTGGTTCTTGTCCGGGCATTATCGAATCATGCTCCGATTCAAGTTTAGGATCAAGCAAACAAACTTCTTGAAACATGAAGCAAAAATTAGATTAAGTTAAACGCATCTCATCGTATCTCACACGTACCCTGATGTTAACTGAGTCGAGCTAGGCGTAGGACACTTGGTTTTTCTTTATTTGAAAATGGGTAAGATAAACCATGTGTCTATGTTAAGCCAAAAAAAAAAGGAAAATTAGAACACTTGTTAAGAAAGCAAATATAGATAAAAGTTACTCCCTCCGGCTCGAATTATAAGCAATTCTAACCACTTTTACGCTTATTAAGGAGGTTAGTTGATTGTATTTAATTTTCTCAAATTTATAAAAAAATAGAAGTATTTTTGGAAAATAGTATTGGAAATGAAACAAAAATTAATTAAGATTACAATTTTCTAGAGATGTTTTAGGAAAGTGGAGTTGGGAATGAAACAAAATTTAATAAAGTTAGTTAGTTTTGCTTATATTTTAAACCAAGAGTAGTATGTTTTTTGTTGCTTATGATTCGAGCCGGAGGGAATATTGAAAAGTATGATTTTTTATGTTTTCGAAAGAGTGGTGAATGTGAACTCATGATTTTTTTTTTCCATATGTAGTAGGGCACTTGTTAACGAGACAAGAAAAATTTTCCACATGCAGTAGGGCACTTGTTAGCAAGACAAAAAAAACTACTATCACTTATAAAAAAAAACTATTCATAACTCTTCAGAAGCTTGCTTAAAAGTGTTTCACCTATATACTTAACTGTGTGAAACTCAAATACTATGCAATGATTGCATAGTCAAGCAATTGTTGGGTGCAACCTCCAGATTTTTTTTTACTCAAACGAATTTTTTGGGCATCCGCTGCTCAAACCTTTGTAAGTACAACTCGTTGAAATTCTGGTTGAGATGTTGTAAATTTTACAATTGACAAAAAAAAAACAGACAAACTAACTATAACTGCCGAGCACCTATGAATGTCCCAAGTATTTTTATGTACCGTTAACTGATTGAGCTATCGATTCCTTTAACTTGCAGTCTTTCGTTCTTCTACGCAGAACTAACCTCTTCTTTACTTGATAAAAAAATAAAATAAAACTAATTCTTCTGCTGAAATAGAAAAGAAAGCTAATCTCCAAACCTTATCTTAATGGAGAGAAAAATGAAAAAGAAACATCACCGAATGTAATAATGCCAAATAAACATGCTTCAGTGGCTATAGCCACATGATTGTGAATATATTAAGAGCCAAAAAATAAGCAGCCATAAAAAAAATATTCAAAAAACAAAAGCATACAGCATGTGAAGGAAGCATATCTTTCCAAGGTACACACAAGTAAGGTGCCAACACGTGCCATAAATTATTAAATTTTATTAATCTGTGAATCCTAAATGCATTGATGCACAGTGCTCACTTGGATTTATCGATAACAAATGGAGACAGCAAATATGAAAGATTGCAATCTTAAGAAAATCACAATTCACAAGTGCACAATCACAAGCATTCATTCATTCAACTCTGCATGTTAGTTATCCTCACATCTAACAAAAACAAATTAGATAAATACAAAATTTCCAATGTCTCACGTTGGAACCATAATTCAATTCCTCATACTTCTGTGGGTAGAACACCACATGCTTCTGTGACAATAGTTCCAACATTGAGAATGGCAATGATCAATGACAAAGGGGGAAAAAGCAAAATACAATTCAAGTTAGAATCAAACATTGTCCTTCACCTTAGGTTCTCTATCATATTTATCCAATGATCGGAAATGGTACGAGCTAGGATCCAAATGAATGAACCACTGGGCAAGTGCAGTTTGGTGTCAACAGAGATTCCTTTATATAGAGAAGATAAAGGAATTTGATTCCACTAACTATACAGCTAAGCTTGTCACTTGTCAGCCTTACAAGCTAAGAGAATATCATCTACTTTTGCCCACCATGGTTCACATAATCATAAGGCTCTTTCACTCATTCATTTTACCGCACTATCTAAAGGCATTAACAAGGAATTGAACAGCATTGATTCTCTCTATCTCTTCATGGTCGATCTTTACGATCAACTAATCTGTCATCAAGACAACAAATATATAAGAACAAGAGTCACATCTCTTATCAGGGAACATTGGTTACAAAAAGTGAGAAGGGAGACTTAAAATTAGTGTCAAAATTTCTATAAGGGAATTAGTAGAGCCACAAGAAATTTTGATTAGATACCTTTGAAACTTAAGTTCCCGGTAGATGAGCATTACACTGAGTGAAATTGGGATCAGTGTTAAGCACAAGTGTTCCAAAGAATGGCCACTGATGTTGAAGTTATTTACACGGTAGAGTTTCCCATCAGTGACACCTTCCAATTTTGCTAGCAGATAAATCCCTGTGCCAATAAAGTTCAGGTTTCACAGCATGTCCAAAAAATTAATATAACGCAGTTACTTCTCAACAAGATGTGTAGTCAATTTATATGTTGACAACTACTTTGTAATCTTTCAAATTGACAGCCCAACAACAGAAAAGAATAGAACACCTTTGAGGAGCAGTAGGCCATAATTGAAGAATGTTTCACGGTACCTCCACTCACGTGGGGGAATGCAAAATTACACAAAGGATTTTAAAATGGTAAACAAAAGATATACTCAAGATTGGTGATGTCCAAGAGGTGCTGGAAACTGCATGTCTTATGTCATGAACTTTGGGCCTTTTATGACGCATGTAAATTATGCCATCAAAACTTGCCTTTTATAACTAGATTAAAATATATTGGAAATTATCCTTCAGAACTGATCATTGTTTTTAAAATAAGGAAAAGTAAATCCCAAACTTTAAAACTTTAAGAGAGGACATAGCATTAATATGGTTATATGGTATTGGGAAGCCCTAAAACCTAGCTCGTGTTAGGATATAAATCAAATCAGAAACTAGATTCTAAGTCGAACCCACAAAAAAAAAACAGAATAGTGGACATAGCATTAGTTGTCAATGGAACTACAATACTCCTAACCCAACCATACTTGAAGCATTAATGATAACATTTCTATTTTTCCTTCTTTTCATAATCAAGCAGAATATTTTAATACTTGACTCTTCAGCCACCTACAATTTCCATACAAATAGAAAACCCTAAGAGTATCGACTAATAGCCATCAGAACTTTAGCCAATGTGAAAGAAGTGGAATGGGAACTTCCTTTCAAGTACTTATTAAACATTCTGACATTTGTCTGAGATATCCACCTAGATCGATATGAAGAGAATGTATCCTAAACACTGTCAATGGCATAAGGGTGTACTACTTTACTTCTATTATAGTCTTCTATCTCTGTTACTCACTAGATTAGAGAAACGATGGCAGGTCCAATAGAGATTCCATTTCAAACAGATAAACACTAACTAAGCAAAGCTCGAGTTCTAGTTGTTTGAGAACAAATGCTCCACATAATTTATATAATTTCTAGGTGTACCTAAGGAACTTTCAACCTGCACTGATCTACTAGAAATGTGTAATACACTGTAGAAAATTATCAATGACAAAATATTTGAAATTTATAAAAAGATCTAGGTTTCCAAATCAAAAAACAGGAATAGGCAATCAAATAGAAACCTTGTTGGCAAAATGAAAGAATTGAAAACTTGAAAGGCTTACCTGTTGACAAAAACCAATATCTTGAGTGAGTATATTTGGAGCGATACAGAAATGCTATTACTGGAATAGCTAGGGGAAGCATCAACTGGAACATCACGCAGAACCGAATGTCATTATAAATTCTGCAACCAACTAGCAGATAGAAATTCAGCATAAAACTTGGTTACAATTTTCACACTTCAACTTTAAGTATATAAAAGCCAAAGATAGAATAATCATGAAATTTTAGGAGGGGGGAGGGGGACTAACCGTTCATAAACTACACAAACAAAGGCAGCAAAAATGAGTGTAAACAGACAACACAACCCAATCTTCTGACCAATTCTCTCTGCTACCAAACTAGATAAAAGGGAGGAGAAGGCCACCATCATCTGTCATTAAGAAAACCGGTGAGTTCCTTAAGGAAAAGAGAGAGAATGAGCAGTGCTGCCCCACTTGATTACCACTTGAAAGAAGAGTGTTTACCATGTTATATGTGTTTGTTTAATCTGAATGCCTTCCATAGTTCCATTTACTATAAATTTAAAACAATTGAGTAATCCTATAATGCATGTCTTAATTGCAGTTATGATTTTGGTTATCTCAGGTGAAAAGAAATGCAGTCACATCCACAATAAGTATAATTTACGAAAACTGCAATATCACAGCCATCAATCGTGATTGTCCACATCAAGTGGAATCTATGAAAACTGCAATAACCACATCAAGTGGACAATCACAATTCCAAGTGGAAATAACAAGAGCTGCAATATAACATCCATAATTGCGATTATGAGAACCGCAATTTAAAGCCTGGATAGGATGAAAAATTACAAGAATCAGAAAGGATTTGTAAATTGAAACACTAACCGGTAAAGTGTCCCATAACACACGGTGATCATCGGGTTTCAAATGGTAATAGGCAGAGCCAAAAGCCACCCCTGCTATTCCACCATAGAATAGTACCCAAGCACACACCTCTCCTAGTGAACTAAAACCAAAACAATGCCACTTAATAATAATTAAAAATTAGAAATAGAATAAACATATGATTAGTCAATTTTGTTAAAATAATAATGAGAGGAAAGGAAACCTTATGTTGAAGAAACCTCCATCGAGAGCGAGAACGAAGCCGAGAACACCCACAATTAAAAAAGGGAAATTCGTGAACACGTTCAAAGTGTTGGGTACTCCTGAACAAGACAAAGAAACCCAAATCAGAAACCAAATCAAAATTAGAACTTTGGAATAGTTAATAGAGAGTGAGGTTAGTTACCGAGAAGATTGCGCTTGTCAACGAAAGTGTGGTGATAGGGAGAGCGAGGGATTGTGGGAGTGAAGAAAAAGAAGCAGATACAACATAGAAATGCAGCTCCGTACATGTTAAGACTCGTTGACTTCCATCTTCTACAGTGTTGATTTGGAACACAACCCATCTTCGAGTTTTTAGTATTTCGGAGAAAACCAGGTTTATTTAGAATGTTTGGAGGAAGTGTGTCACCTTATTATGTCTTATGAGGCAGAGAACAGAACAAGAGCTTGTTGTTCTACGAAAAGGGGATTTTTTTTTGCCGTTGAGGATTTTTGGTTTTGATTTTGATTTGAGTTGACTGGCGGAGTTGTCTTTAAGAACGCGATAAAAGTGCACAGGTTGAAAGGAACAAGTTCCGTTTGGTCGTGTTGGACGGACGCCATGATCAGCGTTTAATTGGTTTGATTTAAGCGGTGGACCCCTTCGTGGGCCTCTCTCCCTCGATCAAATCTACGTTATTATACTCCTCCTCTCCCGGGGAATTATTTTATCACCCCATTATCTATTAATATCATCTCAATATTATAATTTATTCATTTTGTACCTTTTAAAAAAAAATTACTTTTACACATATCGTAGTGGTTGTTCACGACTTGTAGTTGTAACACCCTCTTACGTTAAAAATTGAATTTTTGAACGGGCCGTAAGGAGGTGTTACGACCTACAAGTCGTAGGGGTTATAGGTCGTACCACCCTTTTACGACCCAATCAAAAACTGAGTTTTTGCAGGTCGTAAGCAACCCCTACGACCTGACAGCTACGAAAAATTGCATATCCATTCCGTTGCTGATCTCTAACAAACTACGGATTAGCAACAGAACCGCTACAAACAAGTGCGTAACTGTGGAAAATGGCTTCCGTTGCCATTTGTTGCACTTAACCCTTCATATTATTGATCAACAACACAATTCAACTCCAATATGAATGTTTGCTTTACTCCCTAGCAATGCCTCGTAGTCGTAGACTAATCCAAAATTTCATTTCATTTTCTGAACTTGTATTTTAACTTGCACCTATATTATATAAAACTCAGTTTTTGAATGGGTCTACGACTTGCAGGTCGTACAGGTCGTAAGCAACCCCTACGACCTGCATCGTAACACCTCCTTACGACCGCAGCTCGTGAGCAACACTATGACTCATGTAAAAGTAATTTTTTTAAAGGAATAAATTATAGTATTGAGGTGGCATTAGTAGATCATAGGGTGGCGAAATAATTTCCCCCTCTTCGTATTTATCTTTATCTGTACATCTGTTTATATCTGTATGCTAGAACTCCTAGTATTTATTCCGTGCAATGCACAAATTATTAGTTTTTTATTTACTCCGTTATTAAAGTTTAAGAATTTTGCATGTCAGGAGTATTTTTAAAATTATATGGGTTAGAATTATTGTTTGAAATTGATAAAGAAATAGAAAAATACAAAATTTAGAAATAAGAGAATTTTTTTTGGGTCCAAACCAGATGGTGTATGGGCTTCACATTTTTTGTGGTCCAACTAATCCACCTCAACTCCACGGATTATACGACTCTTTGACACAATGGTATCGGTATGGATCCTCCCCATAAATTGTTGTTTCATTAGAACTCGAGCCTTTGACCTTGAAGTCCCTAAGCGCCCAACCAGTTTTCACTTTGTAAAAAAAAATACATGAGTGCATGAAGTAAAAAAATTTCTCCTGCAATGAATTAGAGCAATGGAATAAATACATTAATTTGCGTGTATAGATGTAACTCATGGTTTGTGCTTAGTTTGAAACATTGCATCATTTCTTTGTACGGAATCATTGCACTGAATTATGCATTTGTTTTGAATCGTGCATTAGAAACAGAAGCGATGTGATCCTTGAGGAAAGCCAATGCGTTAGGGAACGTCCGAATCGAAGGGGAACTTGGCAGTTACTTGTTGGAGATGGCTTATGGAAAGCCAGCATGGGGGAGAAAGATGGAGGGCAAATCGATAGACACCGATTAGTCAAATTGACACTGAAACACTGAATTGATGCCAATTCAACGAGTTTTTGTTCAACCCTTTAATTTTTCTAGTTTGATGTTATTCTTGTTGAAATTGACTTTTTTTATATTTTTTTTCCCCAAATCTGGATTTCATGGTTTGCTGTGTAAATTTTCTTCTTGAAATTGTATATAGAAGTTGGTAATCTTTATGTTGCCACTGTGGGTGCTTTTAGTTTGATGGAGAGATAGATAGAAAGAATATGTAACCACTTGTAACTTGTCACAACACGTGAATGCATTTATTCAAGAGAAAACTCCAACTTTCTCTACCAACTTTCTCTATCAATCAAATATTTGAATGAGAATGAGAATCAATTATGAAGCCAGATTTGTACGTCTTTTTTATAGATAAGAAAAGAATTTTAAACAAAACACATTTTTTAAAGAAGGCAATCACTATTTAAATTTTGAACATATTAATTATATTTTTGTTATTATACATTTTTTTTATAATCATTAATTTTTATCTATTTTCTCCGATTTTTATTATAATAAAAAATAATCAAAATCTCACTTATTAAGAAAGTCAGTATAATGTATTTAATTTTCTCAAATTCATAAAAAATATACTCCCTCCATCCCATAAAATTAGTAAAAAACATAGAAAATTTTTGTCCCAAGTTGAAGTTAAAATAGTTAATAAAAAAATTAAAATTGCATTGTACATTTTGTTATAGGATAATTAAGGAAACATGCATTAAATATTTGCTTTGGTAATTTGTTGATTCAGGAGACGATGCATTTAAAGCATATTCCCTTATAATTGTTGAATTTTCAAAAATTTACTAACTTTTGGACAAAGGGAGTAGTTAATTTAGGAAAATTGAACTGGAAATTAAACAAAAATTAAATGAATTTACTAATTTTAAGAAATATTTTAGGACTGATTGTATTGTGAATGAAAAGTTAATTAATTTTTTCTTATATTTGAGACCAAGATAAGTATGAAGTATGTTTTATTTTTCTTATATTAGAGACCAGAAAGAATACTATTTACATGAATCGAGATCTATTAATTAGGGGTGAACAGGAAAAATAATATTTATTACACTCTTAAAAATTTTCAAAAGACAAATAATAAAAATAAAAAAAATAGTATTCCCTCCGGTCTTATATATAAGCCCCTTTCGAAGACTTTTTTTGGTCCTTATATAAGTTTCATTTCCAAATTCCAATAGCATTAATTACTTCTTTTCCACAAACACCCCTATTTACTCAACACTTTTTAGATTTTCAATAATAATTATAGGGGTACTTTTGAAAAAGTATACCAAATATTTACATTTTCAATATATATCACTAACAATATTAACTAAATTTCTTAAAGGTAGTAAAATTTGTCAAATGGTATTTATATTATGGACAAAATGGAGTATTAAATTCTATTGCATAATGGATATTCAATTCTACAAGCATTCTACAAACACACGGTTCAGTACTTCATAACTACTCTCTCGAGTCCTATTTACAAGATCCTTTTTTTGGGGTTTTTCACTTTCATCAAGGAAAGTGATTAAATTTGTTAGAGGCATTGAAAATGTGAAAATTTGATATACTTTTTCAAAACTACCCCTATGATATTATTGTTGGAACTCTAGAAAGTGTTGACTTATGTTAGATATAGTGTGCATATATGTGCATGTGGAGATTGTGAGATCTATTGTACAAGTGCATGGTTTTGATAATGACAAATGTTTTGATCAAGCTCAAGTCATGAAGAAGCTCACCAAAGAACAACAAACATCAATGATGAAGAGAGAGCAAGCTCATTTAGATTCAATATGTGTATTGTTTGTAATATCTTTATTTTGAGTCTTAGAGTTTTATGAGTTTGGGTAGAGTTTATTAGATGGTAGTGAATCTCTATCAAGTGCTTGATCATATTATGATTTGAGTATTTCACTTAACCTAAATCAATAGGTGGCTTTAAGGTTTGAAAGAAAATGTTTAGTCTTGAGAAAACAAGTTTTTAATCAAGTTTTACAGTTAATAATCGATTAAGAGGAAGCAATAATCGATTATCAGAAGTCTGATAAGGTAATAATCGATTATCTAGTTAGGCATAATCGATTATCAGCTTTTACAAAGGCTTAATCGATTATCTAAAAGGCTTAATCGATTATCACGAGCAGAATAGCTTTTTAAAATAGTTTTTCACTTCTCAAAATCAGTTTTAAGTTTCCAAACTTTATGGGTATTATATATAAACCTTTTTTTATTCATTGTGAACAACTAACTTCATTTTTCATATCATTCTAAAAAAATCAAAGCCACACTATTCTCTCAACATTCTCTCACTTTCTCAAAGATCAAAGTTCTCATTTTTTCATATTCTTTGATCAAAAAACTTTTGAATCTCAATTACTAATTATTCATAGTTCTTGAAGGAGATTCATTACGTTATTGTGTTTTCTATTGAGTTGTAATCTTTGCAAGAAGGCAAGCTATCTACAACAAAGAAGAAGTCTTGGTGGTTCATCAAGCAAATCGATTTGGAAGTCTTGTTGTGTTGACAAGCAAATTGGAAGTCTTGTTGTGAGGAATCAACAAGCAAGTGGAAGCCTTGTTGTGGGGTTATCAACAAGCAAGGGAAGAAGGTTATATTAGAAGTTCAATAAGATTGCAAGACAAGAGCGAGGTATCTCTTGGAGGCTATCAAGAAGGGAGTCTTGGGAGGCGGATTACTTGTAATTCGAGAATTCTAATTCCTTATTGAATAAACTCTCTCTATTGTGATAGAGGGGACTGGATGTAGCTCTCGGTGGTTGAGAGTGAACCAGTATAAATCTCTGAGCAAGCTTCCCTTCCCTTAACTCTTTAATATTTGTCATTTCATATTGTTCTTGATTGAAAACCTAGAAAAGATTGATGTTTTAATTGTTCTAATTGATTTGGGAAAAACCTTTTTCATAACTTAGGTAATCATTAACAATCTTGGTGTTAATCAATTCCGTGCTATCTCTGATATTCTATGTTAATTGATTGATTTTCGTTTTCGGTTGAAAAGTGATTTTTCAGTTTTAACAGTGATTAATCGATTAACTGGGTGTGTTAATCGATTAACATAAAATCAGCTGTCAGGCATTAATCGATTAACTGAAGCCTTAATCGATTAACTGCTTCATAATTTGTGAAAATCGTTCATTTTAATTGTTTCGATTTGTTTTATTCGAAAATCTTTCAAGGTTTCTTTAACACCTATTCAACCCCCCCCCCTTTTTCTAGGTGTTCTTCTAGTGTTTCTCTAGTTATTTCATCCATCAATTGTAGTTCTTACAACTTAATAAAGATGTTTGTGGAAAGAAGTAATTAAATGCCGTTAAAAATTGAAATTGGGCTTATAAATATAACCAAAATAAAAACCTCAAAAATGACTTATAAATAGAAGAGTTTTAAATTTTGGCCCCCAGTACTGAAATTTTGGCCCCCATTTCGTATTTTTATGGACAAAAATACCCTTCCGTGTGTTATTTTTTCCGTCCCTAATGAGACGGAAAATTTCCATCTATCCCTTGATGGAAAATTTCCATATACCTAGAGACGAAAATTTTCCATCTACCTAAAGACGGAAAAATTCCGTCCTTGGTTAGACGGAAAAACCATATCATGTATTCTCCTCCTTCCAGTATACATGTTCTCACTATCAATAAGCAGTGGCGGAAAAAAATACACGATACACTAATAATTGATCTTAAGAAAAAAAATAAGCTGATTTGAGGAATAGGGGTAGCATAAAGTGGTACATGATATGGTAGGGCAGGTAAGGCAGAGCTTATCTTGCTTGCATAAAGTCTGTACAAAAATGGGTCATTCATGCGACCAGTGAGATGGGCCTTTGCCAGAATTAGTATGCAAGATGATCATGGGGTCATATCTTAAGAGCCTATGTCACTACCAATAAGCAAAAAGGAATAGAATACATGATGTGGGTTCTTCCGTCTGCCCAGGGACGAAAATTTTCCGTCTCTAGGCAGATGGAAATTTTCCGTCAAGGGATAAATGAAAATTTTCCGTCTCATTAGGGACGGAAAAAATAACACACAAAAGGGTATTTTTTGTTGGAAACCAACAAGCGGCTCAATATAGTCTAGAGGGGGGTGAATAGAATATTGAAGCCTTATTACAGATTTTTCGTCCACCTAAGAGAATGGTTTTATGAAAATAAATTTTCTAAAAAATTCAAGTCAGATTACTCGAGTAACTCAATACTTCACTCGAGTAATACGCAAGCAAAAATAATTTCACTCGAGTATTCAGCAAATCACTCGAGTATTACGAAAGCTATTTTTAAATCACTCGAATAACAGAAAACCTACTCGAGTAATGTTCATAAACTGAAAGCAGATTACTCGAGTGACAAGAACTTTACTCGAGTAAACTGGGTAAAATTCAATTAAAACTCAGTTTTCAATGGAGTTCTTCAAGAATAACAATGCTATGATGATTCAACAAATTATGAATGATTAATATGAACAATTTCAAGTAATATTAACATGCAATTTTAGATCAATTGAGTTGAATTAAGAAAACCCCAATTCTAACCTAAAAATGCAATTGTTAATGAATTAATGCAATACAAGGATTGAAAAATAAAAGAGACACAAGGATTTATCCTGGTTCACTTTCACCCACTTGAAAGCTACTCCAGTCCCCTCTTGAATCAAGAGAGATTCTTCACTAGAAATCTTCAAATGTAGATTTTACAATGTTTTAAGATGCAACTAGATTCTTAGTTCTCCTATCTTAAAACCCAACACAAAGTGTGTACCAAACACTTTGATCTAATCTACCCCTTTTGAGAGTTCTAGATTTCCTTGCTAATTGATTGAAGATGCTTCCAACCAATCCTCTTTTCTTGCTTTGATTTGATCCTCAAAGTCTTCCTTGTGAGATTCTTCACTTGTGTTGAAACTTCAATTATGCAATCACAAATTGCAAATCTTCAACAACCACTAAGAACAAAAATTATGATCTCAAGAATATTTGAACAATGAAAGAAATAGAGTGAAGAATGAAAAGTTCTTTGTTGAATCTTGATAGCTCTTGAAAGATGTAAAAAATTGTAAGAATGAATGTGTATATGTTTGTGAAAGAGAAAATTAAGTCCTTTTATAATTTTCCAAATACTGATTGAATTACTCGAGTAAACCATATAACATTACTCGATTAAAACATGTCAGATTAAGTTACTCGAGTGATGTGTAAACCATTACTCGATTAACCTGTCATGACATAAATTACTCGAGTGAACCAATACTCATTACTCGAGTGAACTGATCAGAATCTGAATAAAAACAAGGTTTTTCTAAAAGGATTTTCACAAAACTTTTAATAGAGCTATTTAATCAAGATTTAAAGTATCTTCACTCTTAATCAAACATTATTTAAATATTCTTAAAATCACCTAAGCTACCCACACCAATGAGATGCATTGCATAAAAATAAAGATTACATTGAAATAGAATTAATAAAAATCCTAATTCTAATCTTCATGTGGTGTAGCTTGCTTGGTGCCAATGTTGTTGCTTGGAGAGAGATTGTTAGCATCAAAACATGAGAATCCTACAAACTCCCCCTTTTTGATGATGACAAACCTCCTTTTCAATTAAGCACTAAGTTTTAACATACTCCCCCTAAATGTAAAACACCTAGGAAAAATATAATAAAACTTAACCTACAAGAACAACATCAACAAATATTCTCCCCCTTTTGGCATCATTAAAAAGATAAGAAAGTTGAGAAAAGTCCTTTGCCAAAAGTTGAAGGTAAGTAGTGCACAATGGTAAAAAAAATATAACAATAAAGACAATACCAAAATAAACCACAATAGTGCCACAACGAAAAGAAACGCACAACGAATATAGCACCATAATCCATAATAGCAGAGTATCACACTAAGCAGCAAATCATAGTGTAAAGCAAAAAGACATCAACCATAGCAAATAAGCAAACGAAACTAACCAAACTAGACCATACACAAGGTCCTAAAACATAGTAGCAACAGAGTCATAAACATGAAACAGAAACATAAACATAACATAGTCAGAAATATGCATATGAAACATGAAACAGAAATCAATCAGCAAAACATCATCAGCATCCACAGGTCTAGGAATCAGGTGGAGGAGGAGGGAAATGGTGAGAAAATAGGCCAGACATATAATCCATTAAACGATGCTCCATGGCAATATTCTTCACATCCTGTCTCATCTCCAACTGAGCAAATTGAGCATTGATGTGCTCAACCAATGACTCATGAGCAGCCTGTGCATCAAATGGAGTACCAAGATTGTCCAAATTGATATAGTCCTCAATGCGATCGGTATCCATCGGATCAGTAGAAGAAGGAGGAGCAGAAGAAGATGCACCAGCCCTATCACCAAGTAAAGTCCTTTTCCTAGAATCTGAAGCTCTTGCAGCCTTTGCAGCTTCAACCATTTCCTTAATCTGTGATTTCCATAACCAAGTGCGACTTTCCCTATGCCAAGCAATTTTCATATAACTAATGTGTGAATCATTAAGACACCAGTTATTTTTCTTTTCCGTCACAGCTGGCTCATCATCAGGGATTGGAACACGGTAATACCTCATTATTTTGGTAACATGCATAGGATATGGCAAGAATTGGGTAGGAGGAGATTGAGCAGCAGCTTCCATACGAGCTAAAAACATTTTATTCCAATTCATCTCATATCTCTTTTTGATCCCATGAAACAAAATAAGATCATCATCTCCCAATTGTGCATAATTTTGATTGCATTTTGGAGTCAAACAATAAGAAACAATGTACATAAGCACTCTATCCACAGCATGCAAAGGTGATACAGTTCTAGTAGTCCTATCACTCCAAGATTCACCAGTACGCAACAAATCAGTATAAATCTTATTAGTATCCACATCCAAATCCAGACAATCATCATCACCAATAAAAGTTCCCTTGTTTTCTAAACCAAACAACATTGTCAAATCTTCAGGCTTTATTACAAAATGATGTCCTCTAACCATTGTTTGATACTCACCATCTAGCTTAGTAAAATTCTGATAAAATTGTCTGACAAGCCTAGGGTAATAATGAGTCTCAAATTCTAAAAACCTCTTCAAATTCTGAAATTCCAAATCCTCTACAAATGAAAATTGCTCCTTATGCAACCAAGCAAACTTAACATACCGTGTAAGACCAAAAGAGCGATTGATAAAATTCGGTTCCCGCAAGTCTCAGTTGATTCCAGAAAACCAGGGGTCATTACGGCCTGCTCCTTGCTTTGCTTTCTTTCGAGGAGGTTGAGATTGTGAGGAAGAAGACATTGATTCAGAAAGTGCAGATTCGGTTTTGGGGTTAGGGTTTTGATTTGGGAATTTTCGGATTTTGGGTAAAATTGGTGAAAATGATGAATGAAATGAGTAGAAAAGATGATATAATGATGAAATATGGAAGAAATTTGTATGAGTTGAGAAGTTTTGTGGCTGAAAATGATGAATTGATGAAGAACCGTATGAGAGAGAAGAGAGAAATACGAACAAGAGAGAGAAAGAAACATGAAAAATGATGCAGTTTCAACAGTTCAGTTTTTAAAATCACGTAAGTTACTCGAGTGATGTTCATGCATTACTCGAGTGATTCGAGCAGTAATCGAGTGAAAAGAAATGTTACTCGAGTGTGCCGAAGATTAAAAAATTTTTACTCGAGTGATGGATGAACTAATCGAGTGATACGGAAGTCATTTTAAAATTAATCGAGTGACAAACAGAATTACTCGAGTAATACGAAAGAGATTTTAAAATTACTCGAGTGAAATATCTGTTACTCGATTGAACTGTCCAGAATTTTAAAAATTTCAATTTTTCATGCAAAAACATTTTTCATACACAAACACATAGAAACACTTAGCATTTAGCAAGTAACACACATACAAATAAAGCAATTAACATATTATAGAAAACATACACACATAACTACATATAAAAAAAATAAGAAACACTTTAAGAAGATACAACAACTCAAAATACAAATCACATTGAAATAGGCTTGAAGGTGATTTCGAAAAGCATCAAATACAATTAGCTAATAGTTGATTCATCAAAAATACCAAGTTCTCTTCGAATCTTATAAAATGTGCCCCTTGGTAATGGTTTTGTAAAGATATCAGCTAATTGATCCGAAGTTTGAACAAACTCAATAACACAATCACCTTTTTGAACATGATCTCTCAAAAAGTGATGCCTAATTTCAATATGCTTTGTCCTTGAGTGTAATACTGGATTTTTAGTCAAATTAATTGCCGAAGTGTTATCATACTTTATAGGGATTTTTGTCAAATTTAAACCAAAGTCAGATAATTGTTGTTTCATCCATAAAAGTTGTGCACAACAACTACCTGCAGCTATGTATTCGGCCTCCGCGGTTGATAAAGCTACACAATTTTGCTTTTTAGAAAACCACGATACAAGTGAATTACCAATTAAATGGCATGTTCCGCTTGTACTTTTTCGCTCAACTTTACAACCGGCAAAGTCAGAGTCCGAATAACCTATAAGTTTTAGAAAAGCATCCCTAGGATAATAAAGTCCAGTATTCATTGTACCCTTTAAGTATTTCATTATTCTTTTGACAGCAGTTAGATGTGACTCTTTCAGTTTTGCTTGAAAATGTGCACACATACATACACTAAACATGATGTCAGGCCTAGATGCAGTTAAGTATAACAAACTACCAATAATACCACGATACTTCGTTACCTCTACCGCTTTTCCAGCCTCATCTTGATCTAGGTAGCATGCAACGCTCATTGGTGTAGAAGCGGATTTGCACGAATCCATCCCAAAACGTTTGAGAAGCTCTCTACAATATTTACTCTGATGAATATAAATGCCATCATTAAGCTGCTTTATTTGAAGACCAAGAAAGAATGTAAGCTCTCCCATCATCGACATCTCGAATTCGCTTTGCATCAAGTCTGAAAACTTCTTACACAAGTTCTCGTTAGTAGCACCAAATATAATATCGTCAACATATATTTGAACCAATAAAATATCCTTACCGGAACGTTCAATAAAAAGTGTAGTGTCAACAGTGCCTCGTTTAAAACCTTTTTGTAATAAAAAATTGCTTAGTCGGTCGTACCAAACTCTAGGAGCTTGTTTCAAACCGTACAAAGCCTTTTTCAGTTTGAAAACATAGTCCGGATGCTCAAAACTCTCGAATCCAGGAGGTTGTGACACGTAAACTTCCTCTTGAATGTATCCGTTAAGAAAGGCGCTCTTAACATCCATTTGATACAATTTAAAATTCATTATCGAAGCAAAAGCGAGAAGAATACGAATAGCTTCTAGTCTAGCAACAGGAGCATATGTCTCATCGTAATCGATTCCTTCTTCTTGACTATAACCTTGTGCTACCAACCTAGCTTTATTCCTAACAATAATACCCGATTCATCTAACTTATTCCTATAGATCCACCGAGTACCAATTACAGGACGATCATCGGGTTTTGGCACAAGCTCTCAAACTTGGTTTCTTTCAAATTGATTTAATTCTTCTTGCATGGCCATAATCCAATGATCATCTTGAAGAGCCTCTTTGATACTCTTAGGTTCTATTTGAGATACAAAGGCAACATAATAACAAAAATTATTTAAAGTGCGTCGGGTTACCACTCCCTTCGCAATGTCACCTAAGATGTTAGAAATCGGATGATTTTTGTTTGATTTCCAAGCTATTGGTAATTGAGATTGAATCTCTTGTGCTAAGTCTTTATCTTGTGCTTGCACCTCTCCATCTTCAATTTGATTCTCTTCCATTTGTTGTGGTGTTGACTTCTCATGATCAAAAAATGTACCTATATTATCATCATCACAAGAAACAACACAATCTTCTTTCGAAGATTCATCAAATACAACATGCACGGATTCCTCAACGGTTAATGTTCTTTTATTGTAGACTCTATATGCTTTGCTATGGGTTGAATAACCTATGAATATGCCTTCGTCGGCTTTGGAGTCAAACTTGCCGACCGGTTCCTTTCCGTTATTTAAAACAAACACCTTACACCCAAAAACATGAAAATGTGAAATATTTGGCTTTCGCCCTTTTAAAAGTTCATAAGGTGTTTTATTTAAATGCGGATGAATAAGAACCCTATTAAGCACATAACAAGCAGTGTTTACCGCATCAGCCCAAAAATATTTAGGAACATTTGATTCTATCAACATAGTACGAGCAAGTTCCACTAATATTCTATTTTTCCTTTCTACAACTCCGTTTTGCTCCGGAGTCCTAGGGGCCGAAAATTGATGATCAATACCAAACTTATCACAAAACGCATCAATCCTAGTGTTTTCAAACTCACCTCCGTGATCACTTCTAATAGACACAATTTTCAAACTTAGTTGATTTTGGATGAGTTTGGCAAACTTTTTAAAACATTTATAAACTTCACTTTTTGCGGATAAAAATAAAGTCCATGTGAATCTAGTAAAATCGTCTACTAAAACAAATCCATAGTAATTGCCACCTAAACTTTTAATTTGTGAAGGGCCAAACAAATCCATATGGATTAGCTCCAAAGGCTTTGTTGTGCTTATCACATTTTTAGGTTTAAAAGAACTTTTAACTTGCTTGCACTTTTGACAAGAGTCACAAATGCCATCAAGCTTAAAATTTAGTTTAGGCAAACCAATCACTAAATCTTTTCGCAAAAGTTTGTTTAATTGATTCACATTCACATGAGCAATTCGTCTATGCCAAAGACGAATTTCATCATCAAAAGATTTGAAACATTTTGAAAATAGTGAAGTTATCTCATCCAAATCAATTAAGTAAGTGTTATTAGAGCGACGACCAACAAACTTAACACTATCATCTATAGAAGACTTAATGAAACATAATTCCGGAGTAAAAGTCACATAATTGCCCATACCGCATAGTTGGCTTATACTAAGCAAGTTGTGTTCTAAGCCTTCTACGTATAGGACATTTTCTATGACAAGGTTAGATACGTTACCGATCTTCCCGACTCCTAGAATTTTGCCCTTGTTGTTGTCGCCGTATGTCACAAATCCATCACTTTTCGGAGTAAGTTCCATGAAGTGCGTTTTGTCTCCCGTCATGTGTCTCGAACAACCACTATCCAAGTACCATTTGCGCTCTTTGGTTCGAAGACACACCTACAAGAAAGATATCATTTGGTTGACTTAGGTACCCAAGTGGTCTTGGGTCCTTTGTTGTTAGCATGGGGAGAAGTCCCCTTAACAATCCAAATATATTCACCGCTTGGTATACCAACTTTCTTTATATTACATTTATTCGTGGTATGCCCAAAGATCCCACAATAATGGCAAGTTGGGTTTTTAGAAATCTTATTCTTTGAAAATCCACCAACTTTGCGATAATTGCGTTTCTTAGGTTTGGTATAGCCAAGACCGGATCTATTGCTATTGTTCCTTTGAGTTGAAAGCAAATGATCTAATGAAGTATCTCCTTTCATGAGCCTTGCAAGTCGATCATTCAAATTAAAAACTTCTTTTTCCAAAGACTTGCAATTTTCACAAGATGGAGTCTCATTTGATTTCAATTCACAATTGCATGTAGAGTTTGCATAAATGAGTTCAAGAGTTTCATTTTGAAGCGTAAGTTCTTCTAAATCTTTTTCAAGTTCAATTATCTTTTCATGTTGCTTCATTATGAAATTCTTTCTTTCAACATTTATTTTAGCAAGTTTCTTCAACTCTTTATGCATCTCTACATACACATTGTACAACTCATTGAATGAAGGAGAATTAGAACTAGAGCTAGCATCGGAAAGATAATCTACCTCATTGACGTTGTCACTTGATTTAATGCTCGAAGATTCCTCTTCATCAAGCTTCGTCATCAAACATAGATTTGCAAGTTCTTCATCATCCGATGAGCTAGATGTTGATTGACTCTCCTCTTCATCCCATACTATGTAAGCCCTTTTTCCTTTAGATGAGTTGAACTTAGAGTTGTCACCTTCCGACTTCTTAGAATGAGTTGGGCATTTTGATCGATAGTGACCAAGCTTTCCACACCCATGACACTTGATGTGATCCTTGTTAGTCTTATTTCTTGGTTGTGAGTGCTTAGAATCTCTTTGTCTATTCTTATTAAAGTTTCCCTTACTCTTAAAGAACCTACCAAGCTTTTTAACTAGCAAGCCAAGGGTCTCATCATCTATATCGGAGTCCGAGTCATCCACTTGAGAGTTTTCCTCTTGTGCCTTAAGAGATTTTGAAGTTGATTTAAGAGCAATCCCCTTTTTCTATCGGCATCTTCATTCATGGATAACCGTCCAAGCTCCATTTCATGCTCTTGAAGTTTTCCGAATAGAGTTGCTAAATCAATTTGATCCACGTCTCTAGCTTCCATAATGGCCGTCACCTTAGGTTGCCATTCCCTGCTAAGACATCTCAAAATCTTATTAACAACTTCACCATTAGTAATAACTTTTCCAAGTGCAGAAAGATGATTTATGATATGAGTGAACCACTTTTGCATGTCACCTATATTTTCATTAGGTAACATACGAAAGAGTTCATATTCATGCATGAGTGTATTTAGCCTAACCCTTCTAACCTCCGAAGTGCCCTCATGTGTGACTTGTAATGTGTCCCACATTTGTTTAGCATCAACACATTGAGATACTCGAAAGAACTCATCATAAGAAAGAGCGGACGTGATGATATTTTTAGCTTTTAAATCAAATGCAACTTTCTTCTTATCATCATTGTCCCAACTCGATTGAGGTTTGACCGAAACAACATCATTTACTTTCGTTTGAGGAACAAAAGGTCCATTCTCTATGGCGTTCCAAATTTCCATATCTATGGCTTGAATAAAAATTTTCATGCGGACCTTCCAATAAGCATAACCCTCACCATTGAATAGTGGAGGACGATTAATTGAAGTTCCTTCACCGCCAAAAGGATTTGAAATTGAGCCCATTGTTTCCAAGTAAAAGGATCTTTTCGAAAAAGCTTTTTAAGGCTCGGATTTTTCGTCCGAGCTCTGATACCACTTGTTGGAAACCAACAAGCGGCTCAATATAGTCTAGAGGGGGGTGAATAGAATATTGAAGCCTTATTACAGATTTTTCGTCCACCTAAGAGAATGGTTTTATGAAAATAAATTTTCTTAAAAATTCAAGTCAGATTACTCGAGTAACTCAATACTTCACTCGAGTAATACGCAAGCAAAAATAATTTCACTCGAGTATTCAGCAAATCACTCGAGTATTACGAAAGCTATTTTTAAATCACTCGAGTAACAGAAAACCTACTCGAGTAATGTTCATAAACTGAAAGCAGATTACTCGAGTGACAAGAACTTTACTCGAGTAAACTGGGTAAAATTCAATTAAAACTCAGTTTTCAATGGAGTTCTTCAAGAATAACAATGCTATGATGATTCAACAAATTATGAATGATTAATATGAACAATTTCAAGTAATATTAACATGCAATTTTAGATCAATTGAGTTGAATTAAGAAAACCCCAATTCTAACCTAAAAATGCAATTGTTAATGAATTAATGCAATACAAGGAATGAAAAATAAAAGAGACACAAGGATTTATCCTGGTTCACTTTCACCCACTTGAAAGCTACTCCAGTCCCCTCTTGAATCAAGAGAGATTCTTCACTAGAAATCTTCAAATGTAGATTTTACAATGTTTTAAGATGCAACTAGATTCTTAGTTCTCCTATCTTAAAACCCAACACAAAGTGTGTACCAAACACTTTGATCTAATCTACCCCTTTTGAGAGTTCTAGATTTCCTTGCTAATTGATTGAAGATGCTTCCAACCAATCCTCTTTTCTTGCTTTGATTTGATCCTCAAAGTCTTCCTTGTGAGATTCTTCACTTGTGTTGAAACTTCAATTATGCAATCACAAATTGCAAATCTTCAACAACCACTAAGAACAAAAATTATGATCTCAAGAATATTTGAACAATGAAAGAAATAGAGTGAAGAATGAAAAGTTCTTTGTTGAATCTTGATAGCTCTTGAAAGATGTAAAAAATTGTAAGAATGAATGTGTATATGTTTGTGAAAGAGAAAATTAAGTCCTTTTATAATTTTCCAAATACTGATTGAATTACTCGAGTAAACCATATAACATTACTCGATTAAAACATGTCAGATTAAGTTACTCGAGTGATGTGTAAACCATTACTCGATTAACCTGTCATGACATAAATTACTCGAGTGAACCAATACTCATTACTCGAGTGAACTGATCAGAATCTGAATAAAAACAAGGTTTTTCTAAAAGGATTTTCACAAAACTTTTAATAGAGCTATTTAATCAAGATTTAAAGTATCTTCACTCTTAATCAAACATTATTTAAATATTCTTAAAATCACCTAAGCTACCCACACCAATGAGATGCATTGCATAAAAATAAAGATTACATTGAAATAGAATTAATAAAAATCCTAATTCTAATCTTCATGTGGTGTAGCTTGCTTGGTGCCAATGTTGTTGCTTGGAGAGAGATTGTTAGCATCAAAACATGAGAATCCTACATTTTTGTCCATAAAAATACAAAATGAGAGCCAAAATTTCAATAACGGGGGCCAAAATTTAAAACTCTAAATAGAAATACAAAAATGCACATAAGGTATGGGCTCAATTTATTGGGCAAGGGACTCAATTAAGAGAATTAGTTCCCAGCTCCCATGTTTTAGCCCCAACCCCCAATTTAATTGAGAAATGACAAAAACACCCCCTTATTCTATTTTTTTTTCCACCAAACCCCAAACTCCCTCCTCCTTCTTCTTCCCCAAACCACCAACAGAACCCCCTAACCAGAGCAGCTCCAATGGCCAACCCCTTTTCCCCATAAATCACTCTCTCCTCCGTTGGCCCTTCACTGCCGCCCCTGTTCTTTTCGTTCTTCATCCTCCGTTCCAATTGCTCATTAACACCGCCATCCACGGTTCACGACCCCCCTCCTTCCCAAACCCAGAAACAGCCGCGACCCCCAACCCTCTTCCTCACCCCCTAGCAACAGCAAACCCGCCACCCACCGAACCCCTTGCTCTCTGGCCATGTTTTTTTTTCTGGGTCTGAGAAATTCCAACACGGGGTTCTCGGAAATTTGTCAGACCCAGAAAAAAACATGGTCGGAGAAGGGGGATGACGGCATGGGAGGGAGGCCATGGCCGAGGTTGGTGGGGCATGAGGGTGAAGGGGGTGTGGGGTTTGGGAAATGGTTTGATCAAGGAAGAACTGATTTGAAGTTATGTGGAGGCGGTGGAGACATACCTGATGGAGAGGGTGACGAGGCGGTGGAGATGGTGACCGGGCGGTGGAGATGGTGACGGGGCGGTGGAGATCGGGAGGCACCGTGATGGAGGGGAAGAGAATCGTTTGGGGAAGGAGAAGAAGGAGGGAGTTTGGGGTTTGGGAAATTGTTTGATTTAGGGAAGAAGTTATGTGAGAGGTATTTTAGGATTATTAATAAAATGGAGGTTTGGGGGATAAAACATGGGGGCTGGGAACTAAATCTCCTCAATTAACTGGGCAATTTTTTTGTTCAGTACCCTCGGACAACGTAAGTGTACTTAACCACATATGTACTGAATAAAAAATTTAATACAAAAAACGATTAACATACATGTAATTTTAAAATTCGTATGCTTATTCTTTAGCACATAAAACATAAAATAAAAAAAAATTATATTCTCTCCGGTCCCTATTATAAGAAAAAATAACCGAAATCACACATATTAAGAAAGTTAGTCGAATGTATTTAATTTTCTCAAAATCATAAAAAATATTGCTACTTAGGAAAATTGCATTGAAAATTAAACAAAAATTAAATGAGATCACTATTTTCTAGAATCATTTTAGGAATAATTGTATTAAGAATAAAAAGTTAGTTAACTTTTTCTTATATTAGAGAACAAAAAAATTATGTCTGAATTTTCTTATATTAGAGACCGGAGGGAGTATATGAAAGACCATTTTGAAAATAAAAAAAATTGGATCAAGTACTCCAATTAAGAGGATAAAAAACTAGATCCCTACAATAAATCATGCTCTTCGCAACATTCATTGAATTCTATAGCAGTGTTGACCCAAAAGAAAGGCCTAATAGGTTAATTCTAACGTGAATGGGTATTCTAGCATCTCACTTATGGCTTTATGTTTTTTTTTTTTTGTGAAATACCTAAAATAAATTTTTTTAGAACAGATTCTACACTCCACCTTCAAATTCCTACACCCCACCATAAAAAAAAATACCAAAAATATCACACTCTTTCTCTTTCTCCTTCCCTTCCCCTACCCACCCTTCCCTTACCCGCACCCGCACCACCCTTCCCCTTTCCCTACCCACACCACCCCACCTCACCCTTTCCCTTTCCCTTTCCCCCACCCCACCCGCACCACCCCCACCCTTACCCAACCGTACCCTTTCCCTTCCCTTCCTTCTTCTTCCTCTTTTCTCTGTTATTTTGTTTTAAAATTTCGAACTTGGGTCGTGAGCCCTCTCACGACCACCCTGGTCGTGAAGGGCTTCACGACCCACCCCATTATATAGGTCGTGATCGAATTTTTTTTTTTAAAAAAATGTGGCTTGGGCCATGAGTGTCGGCGTCGGGACGATGTCGGTGTCTAGGTGGTGTCGGTGGCGTGGGGGAAAGGGAAAGGGTGGGGTGGGGGTGGTGCGGGTGGGATGGGGGAAAGGGAAAGGGTGGGATGGGGGAAGGAAAGGGAAGGGGAAAGGGAAAGGGTGGGGTATTTTTGGTATTTTTTAGGGTGAGGTGTAGGAATTTGAGGGTGGGGTGTTGGAATTTGTTCTCATTTTTTTTTTTACACGTAATGTATGAGTTATTGGGCTTCTTTACAACCTCAGATTATCCGGCATCCCCACGATCCAGATATAAAATTTTGAAATAAATATTGTAAATCTATGTCTTTCACAATCCATGAATTAAAATTTATCTAAAATACAAGATAAAATAAATTAAATAATCGTTCATTTCATTCAAAAGCCATGTGTGATGATGTATTGTGAGGGAAGTTAAAAAAAAAAGAAAAACTTCGATATTGACTATACTCACAATTTTGGATCATCATTCACCATCACGACTATGATATATATATATATATATATATATATATATATATATAAGGCATATTAATGTCATTCACAACCTATGAACTAAAATGCATGTAAAATGCAAGATAAGGGGCTCAAAGAATCATTCATTTCATATAAAAGTCATGTGTGGTGATGTATTATGAGAAAAAATGAAAAAAAAAATAAACACTTTGATTTTGGCATACTCAACCTGAGATCATCATGCACCCTCATGACCCTTATATAAAATTTTGAAAAAATAATGGCAAATCAATGTTTTTCATACTCATGAACTAATAAAACTCATATAAAATGCATGATAAGAGATTTAATTAAAAGTTTCATTCATTTCGCACAAAAGTCATGTGTGATGATGTAGTGTGATGAAAGTTTACAAATAAAACCTTCAATCTTAAATACAATCACGAGATATATATTAAACTTTAAAAATTTGTAAATAAGTGTCTTTCACAACGCATGAACTAAAGCTCATATAGTAGAATGCAAGATAAGAGATTTAAAGATTCAATCATTCCATAAAAGAAACATGTATAATAATGTATTGTGGGGAAAGTTTAAAAAAAAAAATTCAGGCTTGACCATACTCACAAATCACAATCTTAGTGGAATGGCTAAAAACAAGTTCAAGTCATAACCCTAATTCACGAGCCAAGCGCAAGGTATTAGTATTAGTATTAAAACTAGTTTTTATCCCGTGCATTGCACGGGTTGTTTGAATATTTTTATTATATTATTAATTAATAATAATATTATTTTAATAATGTGATTGGTTCAATACCTAATATATATCAATCATTATATTTGTTATTTAAAATGAAATAGTTCTACAAAATAAAATACAATAAATTTTGCATTAAAATAAATCAAATTAAACTTATGATAATCTAAGTAGATTTTATTGAATTTTTTTTTTCTAAAACATACTGACACCTTACAATTGGAAATCATGTATTTCCTTGAACATGTACCGAGTGCAAGCACTGGTGCATCATTTTTTCTTAAGGATGGAGGAAGTAATGGAAGAACTTGCAATAATATAATTTGTGAGTTTCGATACCTTGATATCTTACAGTAGTGTTTTTATTTACTTTCTCTTATTTTTATTATAAGACATACTTAATCGAATTATATATACTAAGGAAAATAGTTAGTTTTATGAATTTTATGAGAATACATTGTAACATTATAATTTTATCCTCTCAATTTTTTTTAAAGAAATTCACACTCATCAATAAACAACAAAAAGACACAAATAGTTCAAACACCTCGCTCTAGTACAATAGTTTTTTTTTATTTACTTCCTCTTATCTTTATTATAGGGCATACATAAATGGATTACACATATTAAGAAAAGTAGTTAGTTTTATGAATTTTATGAGAATATATTGTAACATTACAATTTTACCCTCTCAATTTTATTTTATTTTTTTGAAAATTCACACTCATTAATGAACAACAAAAAAACACAGATAATCAAAACATCTAATAAAGACAAAAAATAGAAAAAACAACAAATGATGTATAGAAAATATAAAGTAACTTATAATTAGGGCACAAAAAATCTTTTAGAAGGTGACCTATAATAAAGATTGAAATATACTCTCCCTTCTATTGTTCATTCCGTTTCAATCATTGCCTCGTTGGGCTCTTCAAGATTTGGCAGAGCAAATTCTGAGTTGGGCCCATGATTGATCCACAGGAACTCTCAGCGCTAATCCGATAAGCTAACAGTGGTTCTCAATTTTTTTTCCTTTTTAAATTCTAAATCTCTTTTTTTTTCAAAGGAATTTTCTTTGAATTTTTTCTACATTTTCGATTCGAGGGATGTATGTTAGCTATTGATCCTTCGTTAAAAAATATATTTTCAAAATTGAGAAATATATTTTCTCAACTCGAAGTGTTAAAAAAAATTTTGACAGAATTCAATAAAAAAAATTGAGACTCAAGAATAGAGCTGGCAATTCGGGTTACCAGGTCGGGCTCGGGCCAGCCCGTTCCGGGCTTGGGCCTTGACCGGGCCAAGCTAAAAAAGCCCACCTAAAATTCGGGTCTCTAAGTTCATGCTTAAGCCCGCCCTATGCAAGTAGCGGGCCTGGCTCGGGCCGTTTGGCAACTTTTTTTTATTTTTTTTAATTTTTTAAACAAAAAAATTATTACAGTGAAGACAAAACTTTTTTTTGGATAGTGCAAATATGTGTAATTAGCATTAAATTTAGAAGCAGCATGTTCTTATTTCTTTGGTTTGATGGATAGTGCAAATAACTCAAATTGGTCTTTTTGAAAGTATGCAGCGACAGATATCCATCATTTTTGCTCATTGAATTAGAACCTGGTTTTTTTTACTAGTCTTTATGAATTTCTTTTTTTTTTTACTTCGGGCTACCCGGACGGGTTTCGGGCTGGCCCGCTTCGGGCTCAGGCCTTGACCGGGTCGGGCTAAAAAGGTCCGGGAATAATTCGGACTCAAATTTTGTTACATAAACCCGGATTTAATGCGGGTTTATTCGGACGGGCCGGGCCGTTTTGCCGGCTCTACTCAAGAATCAGGTTGAGAAGTTAACATTGTAAACTGGTACTCGGTCCCTCAAACTTTCAGGTGATCGTGAATATATTAGACGTGTAAAATTTAGAAGACAAATAGAAATTGACAGGATGCACGACAATTTATTAATGGCAAAAATGAAAATAATAATTAAAAAAAGTCAATAGTTTAAACTCAATAATGGACAGTTGCTCACATAAAACTACGAGAATAGAAAAAACAAAAAAGATTAAAAAAAAAAAAGAAAAAAGAGAGAGATCTAAAGAAAGAAAAAAGGGGTGAGGAAAGAATGTCGACACCATGTTACTGATTTGATCGCAAAGGGCCGCACCTGAAGCATCCACCTCCTACCATCTCTCCTCTCTCTCCTCACTATGACGACACTCTCTCTCTCTCTATCAGTTTACTCCTTCTTTTCAAACTTCTCCACCCTTACGCTATTTGATTATTCATCATCATCATCATCATGCTGATGCTCATGCTCATGCTCATCGTACCCTTCTCTTCCTAACCATTCCACATTAAAACTTTTTCCCTCTCCTCCTTCTTTCTCACTTTTTTCCCTTTTTCTTCTAATCAATTTGATATTCCAGATTATTCCTATTCTCAATTATAGTATTCACCCCACACCTACTCTAATTCTCCTCCTTTCTTTTTGACCCATCGATCCCATGTTTGATATTGAGGTTTGTTCCTTTTTTTTTTTTTTCATCTTTTTCACTTTATTCTGCACCCCTTTATATATCATTCACTCGTAACCTATCTTTTTTATATTTTTGTTTCCTTCCCAGGATCTTTGGTCACTTCTCCAGCACCTCGTTGGAAAATCTCTTCATATCTCAGGTATCTCATCTTAATTATGGTTAAGTTTACAGTTTTCTCATATTCCATAACGGTATCATGACCATAATTATGGCTACATCACTGACATCTTCTCCCAATTACTACTATTATTTTATCTAGTCGGCCATTACAATCACAATTTAAAACCTTCTTTATACCAAATTGTAATCTAAGAGTTGCCATAATTTAGGCCTTGATGCAGTTATGCAAATTAAATACACTGCCAAAACCATGGTATGGATTTAACATCTTAATTTAATTAAAATTAAATCCCAAAGAAACAATTGAAAATGGAACTAACACAAACTCAATTTTTACACACAAATTGCACAAAGATTGAAGTTCTTTTTCTTTTTTAAATTGGCCTAGGTCAATTACATTTAAAAAAAAAAAAAGGAATCTAAATATTTGGACGGTGCTTTTCAAAAAAAAGAAAAAGCATCGTCGATTTTCCAGTACCTACCAGATTCAATGACGAACTCAACTTGCGGAGGATCAGAATTAGACCAATGCCGAGATGAGTCATCCGCATTCGTCCTCAAATTCGTGGCCATCGCTTCGATTCTCCTCGCTGGCTTCGCCGGAGTGGCCTTGCCTCTCATCGGAAAACGCAGCAGATTCCTCCGCACGGACAGCAACCTCTTCGTGGCGGCAAAGGCCTTCGCGGCGGGTGTGATTCTCGCCACCGGCTTCGTCCACATGCTCTCGGACGCGAACGAAGCGCTAAAGGACCCTTGCCTGCCGTCGTTTCCTTGGTCAAAATTTCCATTCCCAGGGTTCTTTGCAATGATGGCAGCGTTATTGACTCTGCTTCTTGATTTCGTTGGGACGCAGTATTATGAGAGGAAGCAAGGTGCGAACAGGGCAGTGGAGGAGCAGACACGGGTGGGGTCGCTTGAATCGGGTGAGGAATCGTCGGCAGGGATTGGAGGAGGAGGAGGAGGAGGGAAGGTGTTTGGGGAAGAGGAGAGTGGTGGAATGCATATAGTGGGGATGCATGCACATGCGGCGCATCATAGACATAACCACCCTCATGGACAAGATGCATGTGGCGGCGCCGTCAAGCAGCAACATGGACATGCTCATGCGCACGCACATGGACATGGACACGGCGGACACGGGCACTCTCATGCTGAGGTTGTTGAGGATGAACCTGATGTCAGACACGTTGTTGTTTCCCAGGTACTAACGTATGAACTGCCTTTTTTTTTTTTTTAGTTCGGAGTGTTTCTTTATGGGTGACCCCAACAGGGCAACAACTCTGGTAAAAACATCACTGTGTCATCGTGCACTTTTTAACATGGAGACAAAACATGTTGTACTTTTTTTAATTTTTTTTTTGTTTTTTATCTGTATTTTTTAGAATTTCGAGTGTGTACTAAATATTAAGATTTTTCATGTTTAACTTTACTAAATACTAGTAGGTTTTAGTTTAAGTAAGTAATTTTTTAAAGTAAAATTAAGAGTGTAAAATTGTAATATTAAAGTTATTTTTTAAAATTTTAAGAAAAAACAATTATCTTATTTGATTTTTGTAAAGTAATTAAGTGTGATCTATAATAAGAACAAATAGGAAGTAGTTTAAAAATATTATCTAAATTTTTTACTTTATAATTTTCTTTTATTAATCTTGGTACTCACTTTTCTTTTATTAATCTTGGTACTTGAGTACGAAAGTGACACAAATTATGAGATATTTGATGTGTTTTGTTATCCCTCTCCCATTTGTTCACATTACTTTTTCATTATGTATAAGTAATTAAAGTTGATTTTTTTTTCAAATGGGAAACAATAACACCTCTTTAGCAAAACCAATTGAGTACTAACTTTTTTATTTAAAAAAAAAAAGAAAATGCTAACCTTGTTAAGTAATAGTAGTACTGATATATAAATGTTGAAAAATGTGATTTTTTATGTTTTCGAGAAAGTAATGAATATAGATTTAGAATTTTGTTTCCATATCAAGTAACCTATAAGGGCCAAGACCAAAAAAATAAATTTATAATCTTCAAAATTATAAATGCATTATTTCTCCTGTGAAACGGTTGTTGAGCACAAAAAGAAACACACTAGTGTGTGGGTTATTACTCTCACTTATTCATATTCTTTGTTTAATTTTTGTTACTTATTATGCAGTTATCCGTACTCTTTATTAACGAATGGCAAATATACTTCCTCTGGTCCGGTTTACAGGGCATACTTAACCATATCACACAGACCAAAGAGGGTAGTTAGGTTTCTTGAAACTTTAAAAAAATACTTTAACATTACAATCTTAACTTGCATTGGGAATTTCACAATGTATTACTTCATATTAATGAGCAAAGGGCAAATAAGAGAAAATAGCAATAAATGCTTCCTAGTAAATACAAAGTAACTTATAAATAGGACCAGATAATCCTTCTAGAATGTGACTTATAAATAGAACCGGAGGGAGTATAAAATAAACTAAAATTATGGCTATTAGTTAGCAGTGGTTGTATAAATAACCAATTACAAGTCATAATAGAACTAATACAAGGTACTAGTAATATATTTTATTGCTAACATGATATGATGTTAATTTGTATAATTGATTACTGAGAGAATGTGAATAGACAATTTAATCATTTAAGTTAATATTCCCATTATTGCCAGCGGTATGTCAATGTGATTAGGGATGTGTACAGATACAGGGTATGATATTAGATACTCCCTCCGTCCTATATATAAAAAATATTCTAGAAGCAATCTTTGGTCCTATATATAAGACATTTTATATTTTCTATGCATCATTTATTGTTTTTTCTCTTTTTTGCCCTTATTAAATGCTTTGACTATTTATGTGTTTTTTGTTGTTCATTAATGAGTGAGTTTTTCAAGAAAAGTTGATAGGGTAAAATTGTAATGTTACAATATATTCTCATAGAATTCATAAAACTAACTACTTTTTTTTTGTCCGAGAAATATGGTTAAGTATGTCTTATATATAGGACCGGAGGGAGTACTGTATTTGTAAATATTGACCAAAACATCATTTTATTTCTTGTCATTGTGGTATTGAGTTTAAGAGCAATGTAAAACATGTGGGCATTATTGCAGGTGTTGGAGCTTGGGATCGTATCACATTCAGTGATAATTGGGTTATCTCTAGGAGTTTCACAAAGTCCTTGTACCATAAGACCTCTAATTGCAGCATTGTCTTTCCATCAGTTCTTTGAAGGCTTCGCACTTGGAGGATGCATCTCCCAAGCACAATTTAAGACCTCATCTGCAGCAATAATGGCTTGTTTTTTTGCACTAACTACGCCATTGGGGATTGGGATTGGAATAGGCATTGCTTCTGTGTACAACCCTTACAGTCCAGGGGCACTCATAACGGAGGGTATCCTGGACTCGTTGTCCGCAGGGATTTTGGTGTATATGGCTTTGGTGGACTTGATAGCTGCTGATTTTCTTAGCAAAAGAATGAGTTGTAACTTTAGGTTGCAGATAGTGTCTTATTGCATGCTTTTTCTTGGGGCTGGATTGATGTCTTCCCTCGCAATCTGGGCTTAGACTCTTTCCAACATAGATATATAGTTGTAACTCTTTTGTTCAATGCAAATGAATTTAAAAAGAAAAAAAGAGAAAATAGAAAATGTGATAGTTTCCATCTTCCATGCATTTGAGTTTGAGATTTGAAATGATCGATACAAACTAGAGAAGGAAAATAGCAAATTATAGAGTTGGTGTCTTGTAAATCTTAAAATGATGTATTTGTAGGCTAAATATGTTAACCTTTTAGTCCACCCCATGATAAAAATTAGTGGTGTAAGTGATCCGGTCCCGGATCGAGAGACCGGTCAGATCGGATCGAAAAATATGGTCCGGTCTAATCTCGTGGTCTGATTCGATCTTAATATTTCTACACCATTCTACTGTGGTCCGATCCACAGTCTCACATATTTTGAGACCACAAAGACCGGATCTAACGATAGTTCAAAAATTTTAAAAAAATAATGATAAAACACATAGCAATATAGCACTGAAGGCACTAAGCAGCCACAAGAGTTAAGAACCCTAAGGAAAAAAACTCCCTCCCCAAAACGCAGCCACTCTCTCCCTCCGTTCTCAAGCCGCCACTCTCTCCCCAAACCCTAAGTCGCCACCGCTTTCGTCCGTTCTCTCTCTCTCTCTCTCCCTCCGTTCTCAAGCGACAAGCGGTGCTCGCCAGTCGCCACCTCTTTCCCTCTGTTCTCAAGCTCTCTCCCTCTGTTCAAGTGCCACTCATGGTTTTTTAGCCGGTAAGACTCAAGCTCCCGCCGTTCTCATGGTTTTTCAGAAACATGAATTCTGGGTTTATGATTGTGAATATGTTACTCACTTGCTGCATGTTATTTGCATACAGAACGTTGGTCCACATTATGAAAGATGGAATGCTGGAGTTCTTGGCCCAATCGCATTAAATGGTCTTAATGAGGGGAGAAGGGACTTAACTTGGCAGAAGTGGTCTTACAAGGTTCTTCAAACATTCAACTGCAAGGGTGTTCAAAATCGAACCGGACCAATTAAAAACCGCAGAACCAGACCAAAAAATCGAAAACAAAAAAAACCTCATGTACTGGTTTTTTTGGACTGGTTTTCTGAAAATCGATCGGTTCGGTTCGGTTTTCGGTTTCAGTTGAAAAACCGAACCAATCCTCTCCTATCAGTACACATGAAACGCAGCATTTCTCACTTCTCAGATGCTTAAAGTTGTTTTTTTCGGTGGTTTCTCATAAAACACAATCACAAAGACACAAACCCTAGTAGTAGCAGAACCCCTCCTTTCCTCTACCGCCGCCTGCTGCTCAACATCCACTCGACCAAGACCGAGACCACTCCACTAGTTTATTCTTCAAGACTAATTCAAACAAACCCATCCACTTTTAGTTACACCCAAGAGGATGTTGCTCTTCAATTTCAGATTCCAGATTCACATACTTTACATTCACTTTTAGTTACTTTATTGGCTGATTTTTAGTTACTCAATTTGGTCCTTTGGGTGCTGTCGGAGGAGGGATCATTTACATTTTTAGTTCATTCTCAACCAACTTGCAATTATCATCATGAAGTAGTGATTTGGTGCTTCTTGTTTCGGGGTTTTAGTCGCGAGAAATTTTACTTGGACTAATGGGAAAGGGATTGTGCAGCTTAGCCTGATGTGGCTTTGAATGGGAGGAGGCAGAACACAACAGGTTTTGTATTTTAAGAAAACACTGTTGTCTTCATCTTTTTTGGGGATATCCTATGAAACTTTCTGTTTTAAGACCACTTGCTGTTGAATGTTGATGTTAAATCCTCTTCTTCTATATTTGATTTGAGCTTTTTTTTGATTAAAAAAACTTTACACTGATGCATAATGTGTATCAAAACATGGAAAAAATGAAATTTGAAATCGAACCGAACCAGACCGAAACGCAAGGTTTTCTTTGGATTGGGTCCAATTGGATTTGTTAATATAATGAACCGATCCAAACTGAACCACACGTATTTTTTGTAATTGGATCAGATGGTATTTTACCTCAAAACCGAACCGAACCAAACCGATCCACGAACACTATGTTCAACCGTACCTATTCTTTCTCATTGCTTCAGTTTGCTTGAGATTTACTTGATTGCATTTTCATTTAGGTTGGTCTTAAAGGTGAAGCCATGAGTCTTCATTCTCTTAGTGGAAGTTCCTCTGTTGAGTGGCTTCAAGGAATTTTATTAAATTTTTATTATTATGGTCTAAATAGGTCGGACCGGACCGAAACGATTCGGATCAATTCGATCCGATCCGACCTTTGCATATGGAAAACTTCTGGACCGAACCACGTTAATTTAATCAGTTCGGTCCCTAAAGTCTATTAAAGACCGGACCATTACACCACTAATAAAAATAGTTGTTCACCGATTTCTAATATAATTCGTTTTTAAAAATTCAAATGTATCATTCATGCAATTGAGATTCCATATTTTTGTCACAGTTTGTAATCCATATTTGTTTGCACACGTTAGAAAAATAATTTATAAAATCACAATCTTCTGTTAAAAATAATATTGTTTTACAATATCTAAAAGAATTCCAATTTTAGTTCTACAATATTTTGTACTTCTTCAAGATATTAACAATTTTGAGAAGAAAAAAAAAAGGACTTATCTTATAATTTTATACTTCAAAATTGATGATGCATTCGTATAGGGTACTGATACACAAATGATATTTTTGGATATTTGTAACCAGTATGTCAAGGTATATGTTGGATGTGGATTATACCAATACAAAAATGTCATTCTTGTTTTATAATTTTTATTTTAATGTCATATTCAATCTCTCGTTCTTACATCTTCGTTTATTTTGAATTTCAATTTCTAATTTTAAAAAACTTGTATCCTATTTCAATGCCAAAATTGTTTATTTGTGTATTAACGTACTTGTATCTCAATTCTTTAGATAATGTATCTCGTATCAGTAGCGTACCCGTATCCGATAGTACCTTACTAGTATTTGTGCAACATATACACTCGTTGACTTTTTTTTTATATGAAAATATATACTCTCTTTGCCTTGAAATATAAGAAAAAATATACCGTAGTTCTTTTGGTTTATAATATAAGCAAAACTAACAAACTTTCTTAAATTTTATTTCATTTCCAATGTAACTTTTTTAAAACATTCTTAGAAAATTGTTATCTTATTTAATTTTGGTTTCATTCTCAATGCAACTTTCTTAAAATACTGTATATTTTATGGTAAATTTTAGAAAATGAAATACAATCAAGTAACCTCCTTAATAAGCGTAAAATTAGTTAAAGTTGTTTGCAAAGGAGGGAGTATTTTCTTTTAAAGAAGAAAAAGTTTAAATAATTAAGTTAAGTTGAAATCGTAACAATTTTATGTTTAGCAGTTATATCACTAGAGCTAGCTTATCAATTTAATGCAAAGGATGGAGATTGCAGATAAGAGAACATGTGTTCAAATTACATGGCTAATTTGTGTTTAGAGTCAAAATTTGGCTCTCATGAAATTGAGAATCCGGTTACCACTTTGAAGAGTTTATTGCTGTAGGCCTGTAGCTATATATCATGGTATATAACTTTTCCACGAGCTGTTTTTGTTTCCTTAATGTAATTTTCTTCTTATAAAAAAAAATGTAAAGTAATTTACTGTTGTATTCTTATTAGGCTTTTGCCCTCCGCAATACCAAAAAAGAAATGTGGACGGTCACCGATCAGTCAACAGTCGTATTGAAGGAATGGTCACATCTAAATAGAACTTACCCTTATCAAACAATGTGAAAATTATAGTAAAATTAGATAATTCAACCGTTAATGCATGTTGTAATCTATCATGTTGGGTTTTGTCCATCATATTAAATTTAACCAAAATTCTAAATTTGAATTAAGAAAAGCATTGTTATACGATGAGAAAAAAGAGGAGTTAGAAATAAAAACTCATTTGCCTATAAAAGAAAAAAAAAACTCATTTTATAAGCTAAAAATTGTAAAAAGAGCTCATTTCTTCATGTCAACCTAGTCAATTGGCCTTACAATTTTTTGATGTGTCAAAATTTCATGAACATGATTTACTAGATCTTATTCACAATTAAACAAGGGCAATTTTCCAATTAATTACTCCCTCCGGTTTCTGTTACAAGAAAAATAATCAAAATCACACACTTATTAAAAAAAGTTAGTTGAATATACTACGTATTTGATTTTCTCAAATTCATAAAAAAATATGGAGTAACTAGTTTATTAAAGTTGCATTGAAAATGAAAAAAACTTAAATAAAATCACTAATTTTTGGGAATATTTTAAGAATAATTGTGTTAGGAATAAAAAGTTAGCTAACTTTTTCTTATATTATTAGAGATCAGGATAAATATGTCATGTTATTCTTATATTAAAGACTAGAGGGATAATGTTAACCAAAAAAAAACTAGAGGGATAATTGATATAACATGTGATCTTGCTATGTTATAATTTGACACGTGTATGTCTTGTTGATATACTCTCTCCGACTCGAATTATAAGTAAATCCAACAACTTTTTCGCTTATTAAGGAGATTAGTTGATTGTATTTAATTTTCTCAAATTTATAAAAAAATAGAGGTATTTTAGGAACGTAGTATTGAGAATGAAACAAAAATTAATTAAGATTACAATTCTCTAGAGATGTTTTAGGAAAGTGGCATTGAGAATGAAACAAAATTTAATAAAGTTAGTTAATTTTGCTTATATTTTAAATTAAGAGAAATATGTTTTTTTGTTGCTTATAATTCGAGTAGAAGGGAGTACATGTACTCAAACACAATCATGTTGAATGTTCCGTTGAGTTCTACTTTCTCTATCCCTTAATATAAGTCATTTTTATCTAATTCACGCAGATTAAGAAAAGTAATTATTACTCTTAAATTTATAAAAAAAAAATATGTTACCATTCCAAGGTTACCCTTATTTAAAACTTTACAACTATATTCATTTCTCTCTATTATAATTATTACTCTATCACCCTATGCAATTATGAAGGGTACATTTGGAATAAATTCTTTAATACTACCTAAATATTTTAAAACGACTTATAAAAAAGGACGTCAATTCTACCAAAATCGTATCGAGGGAGTAATTTCCACATCATCAAATATCAATCTTGGTCAAACATGACGCAATCACGCATACGACAAATGACAACGTAGCACCGCTTTGTTCAGCCACAGTTTCCATTTTCCCGAAAATAAAAGCGCACAGAAACACACACAAACTGCACTCAGCTTCTTTGTGTTTCCTTGACGTGAGACACCACCGAGTGCAGGTAGTAATTTCCTTCATGGAAAACGGCGAAAGTTTCATGGAAAAACTTCAGGAGCTTCTCACTGACTTGGAAAACGAAACAGGGCAATGCAGTTTCACAGAAGAAATGATAGAGAAGGTCATGCAAGAGTTTTACAAAGAGATCACTTCATGCTCACCTCCTTCCCCTACTCCAAGCTCCAACGACGGAAGCTTTGGATTAATTTCTACTGTTGCAGAGTCATCACCCAGGGAGGTGGTAATGGTGGTGGGAACAGAGGAGGTTAGTTCTTCGGTGGTGGCAGAGTTTGTTGTGGGTGGTGGTGGGGGTGATGAGTTTGTGGGATTTGGAGTGGTTGGGGAAGAAGAGGAGAAGAAAATGGAGGATGAGGGGGTTGGATTTGAAGATGGAGTAGTGGATTTTGATGATGATGAATGGGGTGAGTTTGACGTTATGAATGGTAGTGTTGATCTTGATCTTGATCTAGAATGTGAATATGAAAATGTTAATGGGTTATTAAGCTAATGCAGGGTTATAACTTATAATTGAGCTTATGTTTGTAGTATAGTAGTATATACTAGTAGACTAGTGGTGCTTGGGTTTGTGCTTACCTAAAAAAAAAAGTGGTGCTTGGGTTTGTGCTTACCTAAAAAAAAAAGTGGTGCTTGGGTTTGTAACTTTGTATGTGTTGATAGATAGCATAGTTAATTAATTATAATAGTAGTAACTAATAACTGTAAGAAATACCTGGTACCTGGTAAAGCATGAAGCAGACCTTATAAGGGTCTAATAATAATGTACCTTGTACTACTGCACTCCTTTTCTTTCCTTATATTTTTTTCCCCACTCCTTCTCTTCTTTTCATTTTCTTAATCTTACTATGCATTCAATCACCAGAAGTTTACTGCTGATTATATATTAAATATTAACTTATTAACCAAGTCTATGATCAGTATTTCTCCTCAACTTATAATTGATTTTTTTTTTTGATAATATATAATTGATTTTAAAATAGCACACATACGTTACAATGTATACTATCAATACAATTAAATACTCCTTGGTATCTTATTTGTAAGGTCTTTTTCATGAAAAAATTTAGTTCTATCGTAAGACTTTTTTCATTTTTCAATAACATTTATTTATTTCTTTCCAAAAGCAATCATATTAAATCAACACTTTTTGAATCTCAATAACAATTACAATGGTAGCATTGAAAATATATATTACTATAAGATCCCTTTTCAATTTTCAATAGCATTTATTTACTTCTTTTCACAAACACCCCTATAAAGTCAACACTTTTTAGAGTTCCAATAATAATTATAGGGGTAATTTTGAAAAAATATATTAAATTTTCATATTTTCAATGTCACTAACAAATTTATCTACTTTCCTTGGTGGTGGGAGTGAAAAACCTCAAAACAGTCTTATAAGTAAGACTGAAATATATGAGTAAATGTTTACATTTCCAATATCACTAACGACTTTAATTCAATTTCTTAATAGACGAATTTTTAAAAGGGTTTTATATACATAGCACCGGATGCAGTATTTGATAACATCTCTCATTCACTGTTTCTCCTCATGCAACTATCTAATCATAGTTACTGTATCATATTAACACTTGTTTTCAAAACACACTTACCATAAATTTCTTCTTACTTAGCACTGTAGATGTTTTTAGGGGAACAAAATTGTCTGAGGTTCAACTGTAGTTTTGTATGAAAATACATTAATTGTTTTGTGACTGTAACTAAAGTCAACTGTAATGGTAGTTTCAAAAGTACTCCCTTTCATATTTAATACAAGAAAAACAAAATATACTTATCTTGATTTCAAATATAAGAAAAGTAAACTAAATTTCTATTCTCAATGGCATTATTTTAAAATATTTCAAGAAAATAGTGATTTTATTTCATTTTTGTTTCATTTTCAATATAATTTTTTTAAAGTAACTATATTTTTTTATGAATTTGAAAATACATTTAACTAAATTTTGTAATTTCGATTATTTTTTCTAATATAAATATAATACCGAACGAAGTAATAAACAGGAAGCACTTGAGTCTCCTAATTGGAATATGGCTTCATACAGAAAAATAATCTATTATGGCTTAGACAAGCATTGCCGTCACTTTTTTTTATTTTATTCTTCTATGTACTACTGTGGTTGTGTGTTTTAGTAAGCTGTTTTTGGTGTGAGATTTCTGAACTAATTACTCACTAGTCCATTCAAACATACTCATCAGATACCAGCAAGCTAAGTATGAGAGATCTTCATATGCTATTACTTCCACATTTCCCCAACGCTAACGTTCGGTGCACTCATTCATTGTAGGTGACATCAGTTAATGGAAAAGTATCACAATCCCACCAAAATCCTAAGTTTCATAAATACAATTTATGACTTGTGGTCGTCACTATTTGTCGTCCCTTGCTAACCATGGATTTATGCCTACAAAACCATGGATATATGCCTAGCTACAAAGCTAGGAGATACCACCATTCATTAAATATTGAAGACTTTTTAGACTTTGAGCAAGGATGGATAGGAGGAGATCCTCTTCTTCTCTAAGAAAATGGACAAGATATCAATTATATATTGAACCATTCCTGAATTTAGAAGCATCTTCATAGTTTTTACATTCACAAAGAAAAATAAATTTTGGAAAATTTTAGGATATTGTTCGAAAAATACCTCGTATGTTAATTATGCGTTGAATTGAAATTGGTAGTTTCAATTTATGTTTTTTCACTAAAAACTAAAAACTGCAATTAAATGTTAGGAATAATTAATTGGAAAAAAATTATACAAGGGTCTTATATTTAGAACCAAAATTTTTATCCAAAATGATCTTATATATAGGGATGAAGAGAGCAATTTATTTATGAAGATCGTTAATAAATGCTCTTAAAGCATTATACCCCATCTCATCCTTATTATAGATAACCTTTTAGAATATTTTCTTAATTCTAATTATAAGTCACTTTATATTTTTTATGCATTAATTATTGATTTTCTCTTTTTTTTGTCCTTATTAAATATTTTGACTATCTAATTTTTTTTTGTTATTCATTAATGAGTGTGAATTTTCCAAGAAAAGTTGAGAGGGTTAAATTGTAATGTTACAATATATTATCATATAATTCATAAAACTAACTACTTTTTTTTTGCATGTGTAATTAGGTCAAGTATGCATTGTAATAAAGACTAGATGGAGTATATAGTTATTTTACATTCAAAAAATGATGAATTTAAGATATCTAGAACAGTTGAATGGTAAGGGCACTACTTGTTAAGAAACCAAATGTGATTTAAAAGTATTGAAAAATGTAGTTTTTTTAGGTTTTCGAGAGAAGGAAAAATTAAGATTTGTTTTATTTTTTCCATTTTTAAAAGCACTTGTTAAGCAAAACCCTTTCAATATTTTTACTTACTCTTATACACCTCTTATATATTTTAATTAATAATTGTTCTTAAGACAGTTGTTAAAATAAAGTTGAAAAATAATCATATATTCACATTACTTCTTTCCTCAAAAATCCCTAAATTTACATTTTTCAACAATTTATATTACAATTGGTTTCTTGTCAAATACCCTTATTAGCATTTGCCTTAATAAAACATGAATTAAATGTTGTTTCAAAAATGGATGACTGTTAATAAATAAAATGAACAGGAAACAAAAAGAATGAGATAAAGAGAATCTTCACACTTTTTCTTTAAGGAGCGTTCATATGATCTTTTCATTATTTAATGATCACAAAATTAAACATGAGCTTTTTATTATATATATATATATATATATATATATATATATATATATATATATATATATATATATATGTTAATGACCATGGAGGGTGCATTGTTCTCTATGACACTACTAGATTTTACACGCCTAGACTTCATTGTGGTCCACCAACTTTTTTTGGCTCATTGATATGTATAGATACATGCCGATTGCACCCCTGCTGACCAACATCTTTCTTTTTGGATCTGGAGCAGCTGAGGTCACCTTTAGGAAGGAAGACACCGATATTTCATATTTGTTGTCATACGATACTATACGTATTGTGTCCCATGTTAGACACATATTTATTTTAGACATTTTTAACCATTTACTTTAAAATTTTATATATTGTTGTCCTATCACTGTGTTTAGTAGCGGAGGATGACAAAATAATCAGGTGGTGCTACTAAATTTAATCAAAATTTATATTAAAAATTCAACATATATATTATGTGTGTTTGTATTTGTAATAACTAAATTATTAATTAATAAAGTAATCACTAAATCACTAATTAATAATGTAAAAAAGTATAAAAACTTAATCATAAATTTAAATAAGACATAAGAACTTGTAACTTATAATTATTATTCACTAAATCACTAAGCAATAATCTAAATAAGAAAAAAAAAGTGTGAAATGTGAATTTTCAACCTTGAGAATGATTGGAAGGAGAGCATGAGGAAAAAAAAATGTTTTAAAGTGCTACCCAAAAAAAATAAGAAAATTAATTTGAAAAATAAAATAATAGTTTAAAATGCTACCCATAAAAATTAAGGGAGTTACTAGCATGCAATCCAATTTTGGATTGTTGGCATGCAATCTTCTCATCAACCAATAGCAAGTTGTCACTTAATTTACTTGTGTCATGTCATCATCTCAAGTAGTCAAATGTAATTTTTTGCAATCTGGTCCAACTTAAAAAGTAAATTACAATTTTAGTCCTTTGTACCTATTGATAAATTATAAGTTTTAATTTTAAAAAATATAATTTAAAAAAAATCAAAGTAGCTTCTGGAGTGCTGATGGTTCGTCTTCTTCCCCACCACCACCACCACCACCACCACCACCACCGGCCACCATCACCTCCGATCCAAATGCCTCAGACATCGTCCGCCAATTCCTTCTAGGTAGTAGAGGCATTTGGATCGAAGGTGATGGTGGCCGGTGGTGGGGAAGAAGACGAACCACCAGCACTCCAGAAGCTACTTTGATTTTTTTTTTAAAATTATATTTTTTAAAATTAAAACTTATAATTTATCAATAGGTACAAAGGACTAAAATTGTAATTTACTTTTTAAGTTGGACCAAATTGCAAAAAATTACATTTGACTACTTGAGATGATGACATGGCACAAGTAAATTAAGTGGCAACTTGCTATTGGTTGATGAGAAGATTGCATGCCAACAATCTAAAATTGGATTGCATATTAAAAAAGTCCAAAAATTAAAACCAAAGCTGGAATTGGGATTGGAACTCACGACTTCATGCATTCTCATACTCAATGACAAGTAGTTGTGCCACTAAGCCACCCAAATAAACATTTTATTTGTTGCGGTGACTATAGATATATATTAAATTTACAAATATTCAGTGGGAGCAGGTCTCTTATCCTCTGCCATTGGCTGTGTCCCGTATGGTATCGATACTTCCTTGCTTTTATGATGCAGTTACTACAGTGTTGCAGTTGTTTGAGTTAGTTGATCCAGTCATTCATTCTCTTACGAGTATAATTTTATTTTGCCTCAAAATGAATAATTTTAAAGGTTGAGATTGCATGCACTCAAAAAAGTGACTGCAACATATCCAAATCCTTCCCTATTGATTGTAATTATTGTATTTGAGTCAGAATGAAGATTTTACGTATGTACATTCCGATACTAAGGAGTCGGAATTGACCACAACTGTTTGTAAACATTCCTAATGAAAATTGCTTTCGAGAATGTAGAATTGGAATAATGTCGTGTTACATACGTTGCAATCATGTTTAGTATTACGGTTAGCATAATTAGCTGATGTATTAGTTATTTATATCTGCTAAGTTAGTTTATGATAGCTGATGGTTAGAATAGAGTTAGTTAGCTTTATTGCTTTCTACTAGTTCTGGCTGCCTATATAAAGCCTCCTACTAGTGTAACTACTTTTACTTTTCTGTTAATGAAAAATGATTTTCCTTATCTCTCTATTTTCTCAAGATGGTATCAGAGCTCATTGAGCTCTGGTTCGTCTTGCACATCATTCTTCCGCAAATTCTTCAACGATTGTTGATTACGATCTTCGTCTTTCACTTCAAGCAATTACGATCTTCGTCTTTCACTTCAAGCAATCACGATTGTGATTCGTTGATTCTGTTCTCTGACTCGTATTGCGATTGCAGATCGAGATTCATCTTCTCACAGCGATTCTGATCGCGATTCGTCTTCGTCGTCTCACATCGATTGTTCATCTCCGTTTTCTGATTGCGATTGTGGTTTCATTCTTCTCAGAAACCTAACTCGCGATTGTGACTGTTGCCTTCGTCGATTGTGACTATTGCTTTCTTCGATTGTGTTTTTGCTCAAAACCTAAATCGCGATTGCGATTATTATCTTCTCCGATTCTCTTTTCTGGAACTGAATCGCGATTGCAATTGCCGATTATCAATTTTCATTCTTTTCTTACAAACGATCATGGCGAACCAGAGCTACTCAGATTTCAATACAAATCCTTCAAATCCTTATTTCTTGCATTCAAATGAAAATCCAGCCCTAGTGTTGGTAACTCCACTTCTCGATGGTAACAACTACCATTCCTGGGCGCGTGCAATGAAACTCGCCTTGCAGTCTAAGAACAAAATCAGCTTCATTGATGGAACTCTGTCGCAACCAGATATTGGTGATCCTTTACATGGAGCTTGGATAAGATGCAATACAATGATCTTATCGTGGATTCAACATTCAGTTCAAGAATCCATTGTCAAATCCATACTGTGGATTGATCAAGCTCATGAAGTCTGGAAAGATCTTCAAGATCGATTCTCACAGGGAGATGTTTTTCGCATTGCTGAATTGCAAGAGGATTTCTACAAGTTACACCAAGGTGAACTTACTGTTTCTGAATATTTCACTCAATTGAAGACAATTTGGGAAGAGATTGAGAATTTCAGGCCTATAGTGTATTGTAGATGCACTGTACCTTGTTGTTGTGGAGCTATTCAGATTTTTAAGAGTTATCGTGAACAGGATTATGTAATCCGATTTCTGAAAGGTTTGAATGAGCAATATGCTCAAGTGCGGTCACAAATTATGCTGATAGATCCCTTACCTAGCATTAATAAGGCATTTTCTATGCTTATTCAACAGGAAAGATAGTTGAATTCATCTGTATTTTCTGATACAACCAATGATGCTAAGGTTTTATCTGTGAATTCTAAGGCTAATGGAAATCTGAACTACCGCAATACAGCACAATCTAATCCTAACTCTCATAAGAGAGGAGGTTTTTCTGGCAGAGGAAGAGGAAGAAATCAAAGTTCTAATAGGTTCTGCACATATTGTGAGAGGACCAATCACACTGTTGATACCTGTTTTCTCAAGCATGGATATCCAGTTGGATATCAAGCTGGTTATTATCAGAACAAAAATGCGAAAGCAAACAATGTGAGTGGATCTCAGGATGAGGATGAAGAGAACGATTCTGATAATTCACAAGATGTCACTCCACAAGCTGTTGGTTTTACACCTGAACAGATTCAAGATCTTCTCGTATTACTGCAGACTTCAAAGAATAACTCCAATCATGCTGTCAATTCAGCTGTCATCAAGCATTCCAAATCCAATGTTGGTAGTTCTTCTCATCCTCACTCCTCCTCAGGTAATCTTAGTTCTCCATGGCTCCTTGATACAGGTGCTACTGATCACATATGTTTTGATTCCTCCCTGATGTATGATCAGAGAACTATACCTAAGATACTAATTACTCTTCCTAATGGTGATAAAGTCACTACATGCATATCTGGAACAGTTAAGCTTTCCGAAACATTGATTTTATATCATGTCTTACTTGTTCCTCAGTTCCATGTGAACCTGATCTCTGTTGCTAAGTTGATTGAGACATTACACTGTGACTTGATTTTTCACCAAAATTCTTGTAACATTTTGCAGAGTTTATCCAGGAAGATGATTGGTACAGCTAAGTTGCACCAGGGTCTGTATGTGATAGTTCCAGATAGCTCCGCAAATGTTGCAAGTCAAGTTACTACAAATTCCCTTGATAATAATGTACTTTGGCATTTAAGATTAGGCCATGTTTCCCCTTCTGTTCTTAGGATACTATCTACAGATTTTCCTTTCATTTCACCATGTACTCAGTTTCATAATCCATGTGATATATGTCATTTTGCTAGGCAACGAAAATTACCATTCTGTACTAGTGACACAGTTTCCAATAATATCTTTGATATCTTACATGCTGATATTTGGGGTCCATACTCTATTCCCTCTGTTTTTGGTCATCGATATTTCCTTACCTTGGTTGATGACTATTCTAGATTCACCTGGATCATTCTAATGAAAAACAAATCAGAAACTCGACAACATTTGATCAATTTCATATCCCTCATAGAAACTCAATTTAGTACAAAACTTAAGTGCTTAAGAAGTGATAATGGTGTAGAGTTCCTTATGGAAGCATTCTATTCTTCCAAAGGAATTTTGCATCAGAAATCATGCGTAGAAACTCCAGAACAGAATGGAGTTGTTGAGCGCAAACACCAACATATTTTAAATGTTGCCAGAGCCTTATTCTTTCAAGCCAATCTTCCAAATAAGTTCTGGAACTTTGCTGTTATGCACGCTGTTCACATAATTAACAGACTTCCTAGTCCCATTCTTCAGAACAAATGCCCCTTTGAATTTAGTACCAGGTGCTCTTAAGTGTGAAATGTAATTTCAAGAGATGGCAATACCAATAAGTGACATCGAAGACAAATTGCAATTGCTTTTGAAGAGAAGCAGTGCTTTCAAAGAGAGATAACCTATGCTCGCCCTTTGCCATGATCGTAAGTGAAGCTCTGCTTTATATGAAGCATTATTATAATATACTCTCTTCTTTCCAGCAAGATCGTAACTTTTTGAATAAACTTTATATTTTTTTACCATCTTTTTGGAACGGAAGGAGTATCTTATTAATATGATAATTTTCATGAGAAGCGGTGCTTTTGAAGACCCCTTCTCGACCTATTCAGAATAAAGATTAAAGGGTGTTTTTTTATCAAAGGCAGGTTGGTCAAGTGGTAGCTCATTTGGTTCTTTAACCAGCTGGTTTTGAGTTCGAGCATTGGGTATGGAGCAACCCCGCTGGGAGACCCCTACTGCTTAGTGCGAGTTAAGTTGGATCAGACCGAATGAATCTCAGATTATGGGTAAACCAGATCCGAGTACCGGTTGGTGTAAAAAAAACAATTATAATGCTTTCTGAGACTCTATTATCGAAATACACTTCCAATATTGGGTTGTTGGAAGTCCAAATTTTTGACATCCTTATCAAAATGCATTTCCAAAACTGGATTGTTGAAAGTCCAAAATTTTGCATTTTCAAGATCGTAATACTGTACGTAAATTGTGAGAGGCCACAAGAAGAAATTTGAGATTTAAATAGCTTGTGAATGTAAAGAGAAGAGGTTGGGGATGATGATTAATTGAATGAGTTAATAAAAGGTTGGAAAGGATAAGTAAGTGAGTTGGAAAAAATGAAAATATTTTACTTTGTGGTTCAAAATTTCGAGTGCAAGGTTAAAAAAATAATTCTCAATTTAAAAGGTTAAGCACAACTTGAAGATTTTGAGTACTTTGACTTTTTAAAAGACTAATCATCAGCTGGCAATCCAGGTAATATTTTCCTTCATAATATCCATAATATTTTGACTGGGTGACTAGGGTAACTTTGTATCTTTTGGTTTTATTTACCAACGGCGTTATCTGTAAGCAGCATTTATTATCAACGAACGTGAGGTCCATCTGTACTTGCCCCTCCATAGTGCACTAGTTGTAGTACTTTGGACTAAGTCTGCATTTATTGGGCCGACCCATCATGAAGTATTTGAGGTGGGCTTCTTTGAGCCTATAAGCACCAAGGCCAACTTATAAAACCCTCATGTCATATTTTCTCTCTCACGTTAAGAGTGTTTGTAATAAAGACCGGAAGGAGTAGCATTCAATAACTCAAGATATTGCAGTCATAGTTACATGGTACGCGGTATCGGTTTCGGTGCACGGAACGTGGTTCTTATCAGTTCGTCATTTTTTACATTTTTATAAAATTTTCTTTATAGCGAACCCGGTACGTGATACGTGTACGCCGAACCCGGTACGTGGTACGAAGGTTAAATGGGTGAACCATGTAGCTATGATTGCAGTACCTTAATAAATGTCACCTTGGTAAAAGAAAATGCGATGAAAACATAAATTTCGAAGTTTAAGGATACCTAGCTGGATCTTTGCCCATATGAGAGAATTAAAGAAACAAGCCAAATATTTGAACCGCCGACAGAAAAGCAGAGGAGGGAGGGTTCTTCGGCCACCGATTAAAGAAAGTGTCATTTAGCGTAATACTATGGTCCATTATGGTCCCTTGAAATGTAAGCTAAGACTACCACTTGCAATATGACACACTCTCTGTTTCCTGTGTTATATGTTGAGACAAAGGTCTCACCATCAATAACAGATATCTAATCTAATCTTCTTAATTTGGGCTTCATGACGCAGAAGTGATTCATATGCCTCAACGTCGCTTCTTTCATGATCATAAAAAATATGTCCCTAGATTAATTAGGCTTAATATTCACCACTCACCAGATATATGTAATTATCTGATAAACTCAACATTTGATGTTCAACAAGCTAAGCTAAGCTTTCACCCTTAGTGAGTGGTGCCAAAAGCAAGGATCTCTTTCTGATTCTCCTTACCAAAGTATCTCATGGTAGTACGTAGTATACAGAAATCACTCATCTTTCGCCAATATTAATTAATTTCATACTGTTATCTTTACATAGAAATATCTTTGTTTTATTATTTCCTCAATTCCAAATCTTTTGGTCTTTTAAACTCAGGCACACATATTAAGAAAATATATTTATTATCGTAAGTTTTATATGTGTTTTGATTAAAATATTCTTATTTAATCCTTATTAAAAATTATAGTAGTAGTATTTAATTTGTATCAGGAAGCATGTCAATTAATTAATGTATAATGGTTTAGGAATGAGAGAGAAGATAAAAGTAAAATTACTTAGGAGTAAGAGAAATGATTGAATAAAGAGTTAAATTGAAAGAAAAAAATGTTTATGCATTGAAACAGTAAAAGAACATAAGATATGGAATAAAAAAAATAAGTCTAAAAAGCTAAAAGATTTGCAATGGAATAAGTAGTATCATGACACTTTAAAACATGTTTTTTTAATCTTTATTTTTATAAATAAGAATTTAGGTGAGTTGATTACTGAATGCTTACTTTACCATAATCATGAGCAGATTTCAAGATTCTAAGAACGCTAATAATTAGAGTAAGCATTATTAATGAAATAAAACTCGTATCGGTAGCGAATTTCAAACTCACTCTTGTGAGATATGATTTGAATCTTAATTAATCAACTAAACAAACATTTGTTGATGTTAGGCAAACATATTTACTTACTTATTAAAAAAAAAAATTAAAGTTTAACGTGGTCTTAGACATATCTAAACTACCATTAATTTTGTTATAAGTATCCAAACCATTAATTAAACACTAATGAGTTGATATTATAAGTTTATTTATTATGATCAACTCATTCATATGTATCCAAAGGATCCCTAATCATGCAATAATTTCTAGTATGGTATAAGCGGGATAGTTTGGCTTTCAACCTGTGACTCTGAGAGACCACTTGCAAATTGCAATAGGATCCAAGGTTGTTTGGTGTTATGGCAAGTAGTAACCTACTACATGTGGATCATTTGGTTCTGTTACAATTGGGATTATGTTGTCATTGGCTCGTTCTTGAGTCATGTGAGGATGTGGTAGGGTTGGGGTATTTTATTCAATTGTCCTAAAATTCTAAATGAAATATTCACAGTGCGTGTCACACACACATACTGGGTCTCTTAGCTTCTCTGCATGCACAACTAACTCACAGGGGTTAATATTTCACAAAGATTGGCGGTGAAGGGAAAAGAAAAACTAACAGATCAAAAGATGCATATGATTGATGGCAAGAGGGTGTGGGGACTATGATCAGAGGCTATCATTGTCTGCTGTGTGACTGTGTTTGATTTTTTTTGGCAATACTAAGGAGTCAAGCCTTTCACGCATATGATCTGTACCTATCTCTTCAGATCTGTAAAATCCTCAGCCATGCAATATCTACAAAACAAACAAAACAAAATAAATTTAATGTCACAAATTTCTACAAAGCTTTACTGTTATTGCTGTTATTGCTAAATCAATTTTACTGTTGTTTTCTAGAGTTCACTTCTGTTGTACTATAAATAGAGTCACTCAATATCCCAAAGTTATGTGATCAGTTAAGATTTAATAAATTTAAAATTAAACAATTTGTATTTGGTATGAATCAATTTGGTCCCCTAGCTAGTGCTCCTGCTATATATAATTTGGCTTTCATCAAAAAAATTTGGTCCCTAAAACATAAGAAATCTAATTGGTATTTTAGAAAATTTTGAGGGATTAAATTAGTACATCCAAGACTGAGGGACTAATAAATGTGTAATTATAAATTTTCAGAAATTAAGTTGTTATAATGAAAAAGATACTAAGTTGATACTTCACGCTTATTTAAGATATACGTATTTGGGACATATATAATCAAGGCTTAATTATGTCACAAGTCCCTGAAGTTTGGGATACTTTTGCCAGATACCCTTATATTTTTTTTTTCAATGTCTGACTCCTCGAAGTTACTTCTGGGCTTGTCATATACCCCTACTACCAATTCTGGCCAATTTTGATTACATGTAACATCAGAATCCTAATCAGACGCAGTCACATTAGCAAAGACGACCTCTCTCTTCAATTCTTTTATTTATTTAACTAAAAATATAAAAATATTAAGTTTTTTAGTTTTTTAAAGTTTTTGAAAAAAGGATCTTAGCCCATGGGGCACCAGGTGCTTAACATCCTGCGTCTGATCAGGATTCCGATGTTACATGTCAGCAAAATTGACCAGAATTGGTAGTAGGGGTATATGACAAACTCATAAGTAACTTCGAGGAGTCAGACACTGAAAAAAAAAAAGAATAAGGGTATCTGGCAAAAGTACCCCAAACTTCAGGGGCTTGTGACATAATTAAGCCTATAATCAAAGATTAACTTTCATATAGATTTTGGCAACACTGGTTCAGAATGATGGAAATTGATACAGCTCTACATAATGCTGAAAAATTGAATTTCCTCAACTACATGGGTGTAGCTAATTAACTGCAGAGAGGAGCAAGGAAAGCTTGGACAATAATACCATGGTTTGTGATAATGTGATAAATTTGGAATTTTAGATATATAAGATGTTCTTTGAAGAAGAAAATACAAGTTTGGACAAAATACTACTGAAACTTATCGATTTACTGGCTATAAGAGCATGGACCTTGTATAAGGTAATGTTCCTTGGCGCTGCATTTTCCTACATTGATTGGCTAATAAATCCATTACAATGCTTGAAACAATAATATTGTAGGAAGCATGAAGATGGACGAGCTACTCATGAGTCATGATGCAGATGAATGTGCATAGATAAGGCCAATTATCTTTAATAAGGACCAAGCATACTACCGAAACAGTTGGGGAATTCAACTTCTGTAATTGAGATATCTGTACTCTTTTTAGCTGGAAGTATATCTTATACTTCTTTGCTTCTCTTACAATAAATTTATCCTATAAAAAAATTTATGTCAAGTTTATAATAGCATCACTTAATTTCACTGCTAGAACATTGTATTGCTGAATGATACTCTTGTATGCTTGGGGTACCTCTTGTGCTCCCGTTTCCTTTTAGTAAAATCTTGTTGCTGATAAAAGAAAAACATTAATAGATTCAATATGTTTGGAAAAACAAGTTTAATTTAATGCTTGAAAGTTATTTTAAATAGTTAAAAAAGTTTATTTAAAAAAAAAAACCCATCATATATACTTGTTAAATTAATCTTAAGAAAACTTATAAAACATCTAAGTCATTCTTATAAGATTATTTTCATAACTTATTTTTCCAAATACGAAATTCCATTAAAAAATATATGTTAGAACCCTGAGCTTGTGGTTCAGTGGTAGGTATTGATCCACGTTTAAGTAAGGTCAGGTGTTCAAGCTGTTCCACCCATTAGAGATGTCCATAAGCCAGCGAGGAGATTAGTCACTGCAGTCGACGGTCTCCGATCATAGACAAATATATATATATATATATATATATATATATATATATATATATATTAGAATAATGTTTTATATTTCATTAAGCTAACTCTAATAATATACCACCCGGAAATTTCGAGCTCAAACATTTAAGGAGGAAAAATAGATCTATGGGAAAATATAATGGAGAATGTGAGCTAGTTAATAACTGACCCGAATTTGGTAACTTTGTAAATAATTTTATTAGAACCACGTTAAATCTTTGTGCGATGATTCTTTTTACTTATTTTCACTTTTACCTTATGGTTAGCTGGCATATCAGTATAATATGAAAGAGTTTACATAATCTATTTGTTATTGATTTTTATTTTATTAATTAAGGGTGTCTCTCAAGAGAGATTTCTGATATCATATTTAATATCCAATTATATGTATGTTTTTAGTTATAAAAAAAAAAATCCAATTATATGTCAAACTACACATGAATTTGTTTATCTACTTTTAGTTTTAAAATGGTGATAATTATCATGCAGCCTAGGTAGTAACAAACATACATAGAGAGAGCGAGAAAACACCTACCTAAAAATTAAATACGAAAACAACCTTAGACATTTCTTTAAAGAGAAGGTACGAATATGAGATTGCAGTGGGGCAAATATGAGAGGACTGAAAAACTACTGCAGATAGGGTTTGTCAGAGCGAAGGTCGAGTAGTAGCATTCTACACCTCCCTTAATCTTGTCTCTTGTTAATTTGTTTTGTTTGGTATATGAAAGTCACCACGTGAATCCCTCATAGTAAATTCTTAAAACTCTTTTAGCTCTTTTTTCTTTCTTTTGATATACTTCTTTCAGTTTTATTTATAAGATCTTTTTGAGGTTTTATTTTGGTCCTATTTATAAGACCTCATTTCAATTTTCTATAGCATTTAATTACTTATTTCCACAAATACTCCTATTAAGTAACACTTTTTATATTTCCAATAAAAATATTTAAGGATAATTTTGAAAAATGCATCAAATTTTCACATTTCGAATATCACTGACAACTTTAATAATTGCCTTTGATGAAAGGGAAAAACTCGGAGCGAGTAATAATAAGAACCCTACCACTATGTAGTCTCCTTCATTCTGCTGTCTCTTTTATAGAACCTTGTTATTCTCTTGCCCTACCCAATACTTCTGTGACCACTGTCCATTTCTTATTCCATATATACAACACAGTAATCTCTCTCTCTCTCTGAGCTAACGATCCTTGCTCCATGTCTCCTGATCCTCTGAACCAGCAAGGTCCTTCCATACAAGATCAAAATCATCAACTCGTATGTGCTCCTTATAATAATAATCATGATTCTACTTCTCTCTCGTGCTGTACCTTCTTTGACATATATGATCAAAGGGAAATCGGAGATATCAGAGACAACTTAAGACACCACGATCAAGAGGCAAGATCGTATTTAATTTCATGTTTGTTTTATTTATTTGGATCAATTATTCTTATTTTAATCATCAATTAACATTTCTTAGCTTGCACTTCAATTTTTTTTTTTTTAAAAAAAAGAAATTTGTTTTATAGCTAACTAGTGATTACATCCTAGATAGCCGAGAAAGAAAAACTTGGTGCTATATATGATCACTTAATTACTCTGCTCTACCTAGTGTTTGTATGAATTAGTGTTTATCAATAGTTACTAGGGGGAAAGGCTAGCTAGACAAATATATATCATTTCCCTCTTGTTTTTAATTTTCAGAACTTCAGATTCCAGCCTTAACTAGTTTTTAGATAAATACTTCCTCCTGCCCTTATTATAAGACATTAGAATTAGTGTCTTTTTTATAAGTCGTTTTAGAATATCTAGAAAATATTAAAGAGTTTATTCCAAATACACCCCTCATAATTACATAGGGTGATATGGTAATAATCACGATAGAGAGAGAAATAAATAGAGTTGTAAAGTTTTAAATAGGGGTAATTTTGGAATGACAACATATTTTTTGATAAATTTGAGAGTAATAATTACTTTTTTTAATCTGCGTGAATTAGGTAAAAGTGACTTATGTTAAGAGACAGAAGAAGTATAACTTAAATCTTGCCAAATTAAAGCTACTAGTCTTCGTTTAAAAACACGTAAATTAAAAAAATCACAGATCAAAGTAATTATTAATTCTTCCGGTTGATAATTACATGCTATTTGATCAATTGGAAATTATTAATAAAAAATAATAAGTTCTTTGATGTCACCAAAAATATTACTCGTAAAACAAAAACCCCTTTGAGTCTGATCATGCAATTAACTTTCTTACATACATGGTGTTGATGATCTCTTCACTTTAGGATGACAAGCGGGCATATAATGGAGGAGGATCATCAAGCACATACCAAGTAGTGATGTACAACAATAACAACAACAACAACAGCTCATGTTTGGTTTCATCACCTCATGAGCCAGTTATGGCAGATCCAAGCAGTAGTGCATGTGACCATAATTTGTCCTTGTACAAAATAGAGCGAGAAGAGAATAAAAGCAGTTACGGATCTGTAAGATGCCTGCCTCCAAAGATAAGGTTGACGAGAAAAATAATGAGCTCCACTAACCCTTCTTCTAGTTACAACACCAATAATAGCATCACTAGGGTTTGTTCGGATTGTAACACAAGCAGTACCCCACTTTGGAGGAGTGGCCCTAATGGTCCTAAGGTAATTTTCATTCCCCCTCTTTCATTTACTATGAAGCTACTATATTGTTGATCACTTTTTATTTGGATATTTGTGCAGTCTTAAGAGCATGTTGAGCAGTAATATTTCTTTACACATATTTTAGCTGTTTTTTATGAAAAAAAATCGGTTCGTACTTTTTGGAGCATGTTTGACATCTTGCTTTAAAGTTAAAAAAAAAAAAAAACTTTTTATTATAAAAAAAGAAGTTCCTTTTTTTTTTCTAAAGGATAAAAAAAAGAAGTTGAAATGAGCTTCTACTCGTTTATTCTTCCCATAATATATACCCTTCAAGTGCAATTTCAATCAAATCCATCATATACCAATAATTTTTCATAATTTATTTTGTAAAACCAAATTTTCCATATAATTTAAAGGATAAAAAAGACTAACTCGAAATCCCAAACATCACAAGGTCTGACGATTGGAATTGATTGTTAATTGATTGTGATTATAATCCAATATAATCATAATCTAACTTTCACAATTAGAGCAAGCCCACTAACTTAATTACTTAATGATGAAAAGCTACCTACTTCTAATTATTAACATGCAAATTGCAAAATAATTGGTGGCTGGTGCAGACTCTTTGCAATGCTTGTGGCATTAGACAGAGAAAGGCAAGAAAGGCAATGGCTGAAGCTGCAAATGGTTTTGCTGCTTCCATGGATGCATCTAGAAAGATCAGAGTGCAACACAAGGAAAAGAAGTGTCGTGCTACCAATTTTGGAAAGTTCAAGAATAAGTGCAAGGCCACTACTACTTCTACTACTGCTGAAGGCACTTCTCAAGTGGAAAGGAAGCTTCATTTCAAGGGTTTTGCGTTTAGTTTGAGAAGTAACTCTGCTATTCAGCTTCTTGGAGATGAAGAAGTAGCTGAGGCAGCGCTACTTCTGATGGATTTATCTTGTGGCTTTGTTCACTTTTAATTAGAATTATATTACTTCCTCCCATCGTCCATAGCTAGGTTGACCTTATTAATTATATATAGCTAGCTATTAGAATTTTTCTATGTATTAAATAAAGAAAATATGGAATTAGTAAAAAGTACTGATATTCAATGTTTTAGAAATATAAAAAACATTGGATGTTTATTTATTAGTAAGTAATAAGAGAATTAATTAGAAGGGAATTTAGAATTGTTCAAGTTATTATATATTTGTTTAGTTGTTGGTTGTGAAAACTATATCTGCAGCAAAACCAAATTATGGTATGTTGCGTATAGTGACATTAATTATATTTATGGTGAAATATGAAGAAAAGCTTAACTTTCCACCAGGCCTTAATATATTTTAGAGAGTTGAAAAGGATTTACGGGTGATTTTTGCCAAAAATAAACTTATATAAGAAAACATGTAACTATGCTCACTATATGGTTTCACTTTCAGTAATGGTGTCATAAACTTGTTATACTATACATTATATTGGTATGATATATACTTATTGGTTTAGTTTTAAAAAGGAAGAAAAATTTACGAGGGTTCTCTTATATGAAAAAAAAAAAAAAAGGAATTTTAGTTTATTTTTTTGACAAAATCAAAAATTGTATTGAAGAAGAGTACAAGGGGTACTCACCCTTATACAACAATGGACTACATCAAAGATCTAAAAGTCCCAAGATGACATACAAGAAATCGGGTTGTTACACCACAAAGTGAAGTCAATCATCCTATTTTTAATTTTTGCTCCTATCCACCTCCAAGACCTTACTTGAATTAAGTCCATAACCTGTATAAAAGCTACCTGTTTCCCGTTAAAAATGGCTTCATTTCTCATCAACCAGAGTGACCATGCTACCACCATCCAAAGTAATCTCCAACATTTTCTTGCTTTAGGCACCGGACACAGCCCATCAAAATGATTAAAAGCAGCTATACACGAATTAGGCTGTACTGTACTAATTCCCAACCAATTAAAAACACCAATCCAGACATTCTGGGCAAAAATGCAGTTAATGAACAAATGATCAACTGTTTCATCCCGCAGATTACAGCAAACACAAAGGGGGGAGGATCCAGGCGTGTGATGCTGCGTCTCAACAACCCATCCTTTGTTGGTAATCTGTCCTGCAATAATTTCCAAGTGAAACCACTAACTTTTGTTGGAGTGAAGCGATTCCACAGTTTTCTAAGGCAATTCTCCTCCTGTTGATCACCGGTAGCAGGATCCACATTAACAGCAAGGTTGATATTGTTATATGCAGACCTATCAGTGAAGGATCCGGAAGCGTCCCCTGTCCAAACAAAGCGATCAGCATCACCTGGCGACCATTGAACAATTCCAGCTTGCTGAATCATAGAATCTAAAAGATCCTCCTCCCACGTAAAAAGCCTCCTTCGCCAAGAAAAATTCCATCTCCAACTACCCTCAGAATAGCAGCCCACATCCGCCACCTTTTCAAACTTATTTATGGTTACCAAAAACAGTCTTGGGTACAGGTCTTTAAGAGGAATATCAGCAGCCCACTTATCCAGCCAGAAACTTGTCGTTCTTCCGTCCCCAATTACCTTCCTTATATTTTGTGTAAACCAGTCCAATCCACCTCCCCATCCCGATTGAGTTCTCCCTAAATCACGCCACCAAACTGATCCCTCCCAAAAAAAAACCAAAACCAGATACAAAGGGGTTGAAAGTGCCATACTTCTCCTCAATAACACGAACCCACAAAGCCGAGCGGTCAGTTAACAATCTCCATTTCCATTTTTCCAGCAGAGCTGTGTTGAAGTGTCCCAAATCTCTCACCCCAAGGCCTCCTTTTTTCTTAGGCATGCACACTTTACTCCACTTTACCCACGGGATCCCCTTCCTGTCCTCCTTCCTCCCCCAAAGGAATCTTCTCTGAATTGAAGTAATTTTCGCAAGAACACATTTAGGAGCCTTAAACAGAGATAGCATATAAATAGGAATGTTTGAAAGAACTGAGTTTAGAAGAACAATTCTCCCTCCAAAGGATATAAACCTACTCTTCCAAGAGGACAATCGCCGGTTAATAATGTTGATAACCGAGTCCCAAGTGGAGATTCTTCTCGGGTTAGCCCCCAGCGGAATACCCAAATACACCATCGGAAAAGTTCCCAACTTACAACACAGGAACTGGGCTGCTGCATCACTTAAAAAATCATCCACACCAACACTAAACAGAGATGTCTTCTTCATATTCACCTTCAGGCCCGAGGATAATTCAAAACATCTAAGGATTGATTTTAAAGACCAGAGATCAGAGAAAGATGCTCTACATACCAGCACCGTATCGTCTGCATACTGAATATGAGAAATTTGGAGCCCATTATCTCTGATTTTGAAACCATGAAGGAGGCCAATACTAATCGCATTCCTGACCAACCCGCTAAAACCTTCCGCCACCAATAGAAAGAGGAATGGAGCCAGCGGATCCCCTTGACGAAGACCTTTGGAGATAGCAAATTCATCTGTAGAAGACCCATTTATGAGGACCAAGATCATTGTGGACCTCAGGCAAACCATTATCCACTGTCTCCATTTGTCATTAAAACCAAATCGCTTCATCATATAATCGAAGAAGGCCCAATTCACCGAATCGTATGCCTTCTCAAAATCTACCTTAAGGATGAAGCACTTTTCCTGATCCGCCTGTGCACTATGAATCACTTCATTCAACACAACCACTGAGTCCAATATGTTCCTATTCGCAAGGAAAGCAGATTGAGATGACGAAATCAAGGAGGGGATCACTCTTTTCAATTCTCTTGCAAGGATCTTTGACAAGATTTTGTATAAGCAACCAATTAGAGAAATAGGTCTATAGTCCTGTATTCTCTGAGGATTGGCCACCTTTGGGATCAAGGTAATAAATGAAGAGTTGATTCCTCTGGGCAGGCAGCAGTTCCCATGAAATTCAGTAATAAATCTACAAATATCATTTTTCAGAATGTTCCAGAATTCCTTGATGAATCTAAAGTTGTATCCATCTGGTCCTGGACTCTTGTCACTTGCGCAATTCCAAACTGCCTGTTTGATCTCCTCCATATCAAAAGCACAGACCAGAGATCTGTTATCTTCATCCGACAGAGTGGGAAAAGCAATTCCATCAAGGGAAGGGCGAGAGATGACCCTTTCCTCAAAGCTTGAACAAAAAAACGATTTTATTCTTCCCGCTAAGTTGGTATCCGCATCACATCTCACCCCCTGCACCTCTAGAGATACTAATTGATTGCCCCTTCTCCTTGATTTTAAACAAGCATGGAAGAAACCGGAGTTTACATCCCCTTCCTTCAACCATCGGGACCTAGCCTTTTGAGCCAACATACTTTCTTTAAACCCCGACACCGTCCAAAACTCAGCAGTAAGAGACCTACGCAGCGCAATCTCTGATTCTTCCAGATCTCTCTCTTCACTAAGAATGTCTATGGCTCTTATTTTTTCAAGGACCTCTTCAATCTTTAAATCCAAGGACCCAAAAACAGAGCGACTCCATTCTTTAATGTGGACCTTTAGCATCTTCAATTTCTCTTTTTGAACAAAGGCTCCCCAACCATCACAATTCAAAGCATTCCAAGTTTCTATAACAAAAGGAACAAAGGAATTATCCTGGAACCAGTAATTATTAACCTTAAACGGAATAGGCCCAAATACTCGAGGTTTGTATCTCAGGACTAGAGGACAGTGATCAAAAATTTCCCTCCTTAGGGCCCAGATAGATACATTAGGCCATAGGTTCACCCACTCTTCAGACAACAAAATTCTATCTATCCTACTCATAGAAGAAGCATCAGGTCTATACCAAGTAAATCTCCTTCCAATCATAGGTAGATCCACCAGCATCATATCAAATAACCAGTCATTGAATAAAGCTGCCTCTGTTGTTCTGTAGGAGCAACTGACCCCTCTCCTTTCAGAAAGATTGCGGACCGCATTAAAGTCCCCAAGAAAAGCCCAAATCCCACTCCCTACACTATGCTTGAGAGCTTTAAGATCTTCCCATAACTGGACTTTCTCAGCTAGGCCACAGGGCGAATATATATTTACAATGGAGCAAATAATGGAGTCAGGTGAGAAATTACCTTGAATCATAATGAAGTGTGTTCCCCGAACAACATTTGTTCGCGAAAATTTTGATTTATTCCAAAGACACAAGATGCCTCCTGCTCTTCCAATCGATGGATTAGCCTCCCAATCAAAATTCGAATCCCCCCATAATCTTTCTGCTAGAACCTGATCCAATGCCTCCAGCTTCGTCTCTTGAATCCCCAGAAAATCCACACATTCGTCACGAATTAGCTTCCTGACCCTTTCTTTCTTTGATCTCCCCCTCAGACCACGCACATTAATTGATGCACATATCATTGATTCACATATTGATCCCCATGGTTAGATTGAGCAGCAAGAAGCTCATCCCTAACCTCCAAATCTTTCAAGGCTTCTATCATCATCTCATCTTCACCTGGAAATGTTACTCTCATCTGTTTCCCAGTACTCCACAAGCGCTCAGCATTTATTCTAGCCTTACCTTCTCTGATATGATGCTTTCCTTCCTCAGAAGAGACAGGAGGACAGTTATTAGTGTGGGACAAAGAATCAGAGTTACCCACTGCAGATGATTCAGACACTGTTGAGAGCCGGCTTAGCCTTCGACGATTTGATCTGGATGAGGATTTTCTCTGGGAACACTGAATCATGAGTCTTTTTGTGGGTTGGCACAAGAGAGCTTTTGGTTTAGATCTTAACCCTTTATTTCTCTTCTTTACACTTGCAACTTGATTCTTCAAACCAAAAGTGCTCCCAGTCTCAAATTTTGACCCTTTGAAGACCCCACGTCTTTCTTTCCCTGTAGTCTTCTTTTGAACATACCTCCTAGGTGCGACTGCACTTAAACTTGGCCCATTTAAGCAAATCACGAAATCAGGACCTGTAGAGTTAACTTGCTTCGATGGACTCCTAGATAATATTATCTTAGGATTCGTTTGGGTTACACACAGCCCAATCTGTTTAATAGAATTGGGGGTCTCCTTTACCGCGGAAGAATTTCCACTGTGGCCCAATAACAGCCCATTTTCACTGTCCATCTCAATTAAACCATCCTTTGGGAGCGAACCATCACGTGACCTAGGAAGCACATCGCTGAACCTCGTATCATGAGAAATAGCCAGGAAAGGTTCAGTTTCCTTTTTGTCAGAAGAAAAGGGAATGTCTCTTTCAAACAGAGGACTTTCCACAGCTGCTCCCTTTCCACCCCCATCTTTCTCTGATCCCTGTATTTGAAATTCATTTGTCTCCTGGACAATAGATAGAACCTTTTGACATACAAGATCACCATCCCCAAGGCACCCTTCGTTGACCGTGCCCACCTCGCCAGCCCCTGTCTCCGTCACCCACTCTTCCTCCGTTTCAAACCCCGACATCTCTCCAGCACCGTTGAAATATGAGTGAGATGAAGATGAGAACTCCTCATCTGAATCCCACCTTCTTTGCCGTGAAGCATATTCTTTTCCACCCAAATCGTCACCGCCCCATCGTTCCTCCATTACCCTTATCTCAATCACCATATCATCAACCTTTACCTGAGCAACCGAGTCAACCTTTGTAACAATAGAGGTTGAGATGAGGACTTTTGCTCTATCCATTCTTTCCTTCCTCATGGTTGATGAGTCACTTTTTATGAACTCTCTGGAGGATTTTGTTACAAGGCGAAAAAACTCCTCATTCCATGCATGCAACGACACTCCCAGGATGATAACCCAAACAAACCTTTCTTTTGGGAATAGTGCAGGCTTCCATAGCTCAATCTTGTTGAACCAACCATCGATCCAAATCTTTTCTTTTGCCAAGATCTCAGAGATTTCTTCTCTGTCTCCTCCCTTCAAGAGAACACAACCACCTCCCAATGGTGTCGCTTTGATCGAGAAGAAGCCCTCCTTAAATAGAACCTGTTGAAAATGAAAAGCATCCTCCCTTCTCTTGAGTTGCCCCACATAACAATCCCGGAGAGCATCACCATCCTCTTTATGAGTTTGGAACATCAGACCTTCCCACTTAGTGCTATCACATCCACTGACGACCTCCTTCCACGTACGTGGCTTTGCATTTGCACTAACAGCTTATCCAGAAGCTCTATTAGGGGGTTTATCAATACCAGGCTTGGTTGGTTTTGCACCAGGACCTCTCTCATATTTTGGCCTATTAACCTGCACCCTTGTGTCATCAATCCAAACACTCCTCAGATTTCTCTCAAGAGCTCCGACATCGTTTACATCCTTAAACCTTACGAACCCAAATCTTCTTCCAACTTTATCTCTGTTTGGGGGGATTACCACTTCTCCAACACTCCCCTTCAAAGAAAAAACCTTCCACATCTCTGATACCCCATACTCAGATGGAAAGTTTGAAAAGAAGAAAGACTCACACTTTTTGAGCATGGCATTGTAGGCACCATGATCAAACGACCGTATGTGGCGTGAGGCCGGATGAATCCTCTCAATGGTGACAGCACCCTCTTTTCCTTTGTCAATAACCCTAAACCTCCTCCCTTCTCTTTCTCTCTCTAACATTCTCTCTCCGTTTTTACATTGAGGATAGTAATTGAATAGAGACTAAAAGGAATTTTAGTTGTTTGGAGGAGTAGGTTTCAAAACATGTTTGATCACGTTTGATGAACATTTTAGAAGTTATTTATTTATGACAAATGCTTACATTGCTTAAAAAGTTAAATGTAATAAAAAAAATTGATAAATCTTATAAAAAATAAAAAATTGATAAATCGTGGTTTAAATTTTTGAATGTTAGAGTTGTTTTAGTATAGGGTTTTATTTTTTTTCAATGTCTGACTCTCCAAAGTTATTTATAGTTTTACCATGCATATACCCCTGCTACTAATTTTGATCAAATTTTGTTGACCGAAATTTTCATCAGACACAGAAGATTAGTCACGTGGGTGAATATCCTTCTTTTAATTAAAAAATATAAAAAATTAATATCTTAATATTTTTAGTTTAAAAAAATCGGAGAAAGAGATAGTTTTCATGCACATGGCCAATTTTTTGTGTTTGACTAAAATTCTGATATGACATGTCAGTAAAATTTGCTCGGAATCGATAAGAGGGGTATATGGCAAACTTATAAGTAACTTTGGAGAGTCAAACATTAAAAAAATCAAGGGCATGTGACAAAACAATTCTAAAATTCAAAAACTTGACACATAATTAAGCCTTAAATATTATTGAAAGATGAAATTTTTATATTTAAAAAATTGTAATAATTTGTGATCTGTATCTTTCATTAGAAGAAACTTTAATAGTTTAATTATGTCACAAGTCTTTGAAGTTTGGGGTACTTTTGTCATATATATCTTTATTCTTCTTTTTCAAATGTGTGGCTTCATGAAGTTATTTATGAATTTCTCATATATCCCTACTACTAATCTGGCCAATTTTACTAACATGTAACATCAGAATCCTAATAAGATATTGGAGATTAGCTAGACATGTGATGCCACATAGGCAAAGATCCGTTTAAAAAAAATAATTAAAAAACTAAAAAACTTAATATTTTAATATTTTTAGTTAAAGAAAAAAGGGATTGAAGAGGGAGGTCGTCTTCGCTCGTGTGACATCACGCTGCACCAAACAAAGGACAAGATAAAAAATACCATACTTTTATCATGCTTTCTGTCATATCATGTCTTTATCCTACTCCTAATCAACTTTACATGCACAGCTCGGATATTACTTTAATTTGAGGATACATTTTAGGCATGCAGTAAACCTCTTCGAAACAAATTCATAAATAAGTAAATGTTACTAATAATGCCACTAAAATTGGCTTAATTATGTCACAAGTCTTTGAAATTTAGAATACTTTTGTCAGATACAATCCTTATTTTTTTTTCCAATATTTGACTCTCTGGAGTTACTTGTGAGTTTGTCATATACCCCTATTACCAACTCTGACCAATTTTGCTGACATGTAACATCAGAATTCCTAGTCAGATGCAAAAGATTTTGTTAAATATGAGCCATAATTTCTTCGATTATACCCTAAATTGTTTGACCCAGGTTGAAAAACATTGTAGGGTAGCTGATTTTTGATTGTTTTGATTTGAAGCTGAAGTTTTTGTGGCTTTCTGCGAAGAAAAACTCACTCTGTGACCTGCAACAACCAACAGGTTCTTGTTGATAAAACTTTGCACCTTTTCATGGTTCTTTTTGTTCTTGTTGAAATATGAGTTTTAAGAAGCTTATTTTCATGTGTTTTTTTATGCACTATTATTAATTTTTATTTTTTAATATAATTTGGTGTATTTCAGGTATCCTAACGACGCAGAGAAGCATTTACTTGCTGTCAAAAGTGGTTTGACAAGAAGCCAGGTACTTACTGCTCTTTCCACATCCTTGCTTGCTAGTATTTGTTTAGAATTGAAAGGAAACAAAAAACAAGTAAAACAATAAATTTTTAAAGAGTTCAATGGATTTGCATCCATAATATAAAGTTTTTTTTCACTATCAGCACGTTATCTACCATTCATATCCATATGACAATCATTTTTCTCTTTTTTAAAATTTTGACTAGCCATAGGTTCACCCACTCTTCAGACAACAAAATTCTATCTATCCTACTCATAGAAGAAGCATCAGGTCTATACCAAGTAAATCTCCTTCCAATCATAGGTAGATCCACCAGCATCATATCAAATAACCAGTCATTGAATAAAGCTGCCTCTGTTGTTCTGTAGGAGCAACTGACCCCTCTCCTTTCAGAAAGATTGCGGACCGCATTAAAGTCCCCAAGAAAAGCCCAAATCCCACTCCCTACACTATGCTTGAGAGCTTTAAGATCTTCCCATAACTGGACTTTCTCAGCTAGGCCACAGGGCGAATATATATTTACAATGGAGCAAATAATGGAGTCAGGTGAGAAATTACCTTAAATCATAATGAAGTGTGTTCCCCGAACAACATTTGTTCGCGAAAATTTTGATTTATTCCAAAGACACAGGATGCCTCCTGCTCTTCCAATCGATGGATTAGCCTCCCAATCAAAATTCGAATCCCCCCATAATCTTTCTGCTAGAACCTGATTCAATGCCTCCAGCTTCGTCTCTTGAATCCCCAGAAAATCCACACATTCGTCACGAATTAGCTTCCTGACCCTTTCTTTCTTTGATCTCCCCCTCAGACCACGCACATTAATTGATGCACATATCATTGATTCACATATTGATCCCCATGGTTAGATTGAGCAGCAAGAAGCTCATCCCTAACCTCCAAATCTTTCAAGGCTTCTATCATCATCTCATCTTCACCTGGAAATGTTACTCTCATCTGTTTCCCAGTACTCCACAAGCGCTCAGCATTTATTCTAGCCTTACCTTCTCTGATATGATGCTTTCCTTCCTCAGAAGAGACAGGAGGACAGTTATTAGTGTGGGACAAAGAATCAGAGTTACCCACTGCAGATGATTCAGACACTGTTGAGGAGGATTTACTGAATTCATGATAATAATGACATAAGATAGACAATTCTATCATATTTTTGTTTTTATGCCCACCAAACAGGCCCTTAATGTTTTCAAAACTGGAATAACCAAAACCAAATTGACATGGCTGGGATCGGGCCAATCTAGTTCGAGCACTAAAGTAGTCTAGGGTAATATGGCATGAGTGAGACTTTTGCCACCCCACTTTAGATTTTATACATCCCACTAATTTTTTTATTTCCAAAATTATTCCTCTGATTTTTTTAATTTCTTTCACATCTATTCATTTCACTTTTTCCTTTTCTTATATTCATACACCCCACTTTTGTTCCTAATGAAAAAAGAAACCTTTTTTCACAATATTACTCCCTCTGTGCGTGATGCGCACTCTACGTGTGCCTTTTGCAAACCGTGATGATACCAACCTTCGATGGCAGGCACGAGCATCCGTCTGTTACAGCGGCTACAAGCTCTTGATATGCAAGTTATGGGAGCGTGCCATTAAAACCGTTGTTGAAGATGAACGCTGTCTGCGAAGATCCCTTTGTGTTCTTAATAAATTTTGTTTTTATTATTATTTCTTTTTTCTGTTACAGCATTTTGAGCCATCTGGGTCGGTATAGTTGCCAGATGCTTCTACGTGCCTCTTGAATGGGGCTTTCAATTGGTAGGTTTGCAGAGGGCACACATAGAGGGAGTATCACGAAGGAGTAATATTGAGAAAGGAGATTTCTTCTCTCTTAGGGATAAGAGTGGGGTGGGTGTGTAAATATAAAGAAAAAAGTGAAATGAAAAAGATGAGAAAAAATTTAAAAAAATATAAGATTTTTTCATTAAGGGTAATTTTGAAAATAAAAAAATTAGTGGGCTTTTAAGAGTTTTGGAATTTCCACCCCACCTATTATCCCCACACTCCAATTTAAAAAGTCAAATTACATTTTCACCCTTCATTAAAAAATGTCAAATTTTGCACCCAAAGTGTTATCTTCACACCCAATGAAATTAACCCCACACCCCACCCCTTTCATCTTCCTAAACCCTACTGAATATACTCCCTCCAACACTTCAACACTTACATCAAATCCTTATTTTCTCAAAATACCTCCTAACCTCCAACCTTTCATCTTCCCATCAACCTCGTTTTTGGTTTTTCTTAACATTACTGTTGCATTGCTCTTGTGTTGGTAACTTGGTTGCTAAAGTATGTACGTTTTTTTCATTGAACGTAATCGTTCCGACTCGGCCCTGTCGGAATAATATTTTTCCAAGACTGGGTGGTCGGAAAAATTACAGTATGTCATCCAAGGTATCCATGAAAATTCCGAGAAGTAGATTTCAGAATTTAGTGTTATTTTTCGACACGTGTCAGTCGGAAAAAATTACAGTATGTCATTCAAGGTATGCATGAAAATTCCGAGAACGATCTTTCAGAATTTTGTTCAATTTTCCGAACGTGTTAGTCGAAAAAAGTTCAGTATGTCTTTCAAGGTATGCATGACAATTCTGAGAAGGATCTTTCGGAATTTTGTTCAATTTTTCAACAAGTACGAGTCGAAATTTAACAGTAACCCATGAATGTTGTTGTCCAATTACACATGTCATTCCAGTATCTCATGAATGTTGTCCAATAACTCATGAATGTTGTTCAACATATAATAATAACTAACAATAACAAAACAATAAATATAACATGACATAACAAACATAACAATTTAACATTAACTAAAATCCATAATACATAATGGTCATCCAAAATACAATAACCAACATAACTAAAATAATGTTATATTTCCCACGATCTACAAGTTTTTGCCCCTAACACGTCTCGATCCACCACGTTCAGCCCGCTTCAATCGCTCAGCTCTATTTGATCTTGACGTTCTTGCACTTTGCCTCCTCCTTTGTGCTACATCAAGGTGAAGATCCTAGCTACCTCTTTCTGAGACTTAGCAAGTCTCGCTTTCTCACGCATATAAGAAGCTATCTGTCGGCGGCGTTCATCAACGTTATCAACTATCCGACTGGTGGTTTTGACTTTTGCCATTCTTGAAAATAAACATTATAAAGCATTTTAAGCCAAGAATTTAAGTTAACAATTAATAACATTTATAAATACAACAAATAAAAATGTTAAAAAAAGCTGAAAATAAAAATTCCGAGACCCATCAGTCGAAAATATCATTTTCCGAAACTGGTTTCTTGGAAAAATCCCTAGTTTTCCCAAAATAAAAAGAAGACTACGAATCTCAATAACAATCCAATAAAAAAACCTTATATAACATTCCTAGGTTATACTAATATGCATAAAGAACAAAAAAAAACCTAACATAACCTACACAAACTAACCCAATCAGTACCACTAAAACCCTAAACGAAAAAAAACACAACCGAAAAAAAAGGGAAAGAGGAGACAATACCTAGCTTGAAATGAAGCGTGAATGAAGAATGGAAGTAGGTTCTGAAGTTTTTGTGGACAATAAAGAGAAGAAGAAGAGTCGTTTTGCTGGCTGGGAGAAGAAGAAAGAAACGTGGGAGAGAGAAGAAGAAGAACCGTTTTATACAATTGGGATTTTTAATTTCAAATTGAAGAAAGGTTAAAATGGTCTTTCACTGTTTAAATTGGGATGCGGGGATAATAGGTGGGGTGGAAATTCCAAAACTCGGTGTATAAAATCAAGAGTGGGGTGGCCAAAGCCCCACTCATATGGCATAAACTAAGCTTTGGCCCATTTGATATTCCCATTAAATCATTCCCAATGAGAAAAGAAAATACAAAATAATAATAAATAATTATCTCTTTTACATTTTTTTTTTCTTTCACTTTCACATTCTCAATTCTTACCACGTCAAATTCTTACAATTATTTAAAGGGTTTGCTTATTGATTAGAATATCATACGAACATAATAAAATAAAAATATAATAACAGTATAATAGAATATGAGTAGGGTAATTGTTAATTTTTTCTATTATTTGATGCATACTAAATAACGATGACATTGATGATGTGATGATAGTAATAATCATTTGATAATAATGATAACAATAATATTAATGTACAAAGATATGGAGAACAAAAGTGAAAACGTGAATTTTGGTAGAAAGATAACTTTTGTTAATAATACTTGATCGATATAATATTTTTCATCTAGACTTTATTTTTAGTAGCCAGACTCTTGGGCGTAGTTAAGATAAATTTTCTTTTAATTAAATAAGTAAAATGGTATTATTATTAATTCTAGAATGTTGTTATACCTTATTATTGAGTCACTTGTATAATTATCTTTAATGTTAGGGTTTTACTATCTCTTTATTAACTAATATAGTTACTTATAAAAAAGAATAAAAAAATAAAATTTATCTTCATTATTTTCTCCTAACTTTTTAGGAAGGTACAGTACAACAACTTAATTCTTAATGGGAACCCTGTTACCTCTTATCGGTGCCTTCATCGATAACAAACCCAACAACCTTCTTTTTCTTTTTGGACCATGGACCCAACTGCCTAGAAAAAGTAATTACACGGACATCTTCATACACAATATGGCCATATCATCCGCACCTTCATAAGCAATATTTCAGTCACTGGTGGTAGAGTTGTAGGCTCTTAATTCCACCAAGAAATTATAGAATTACACCTATTTCTAAGAAAAAGATAAATCAAGAAGATAAAAAAACAATTTAATTCTTTAATCGTTAATTAATTCTTGAACAACGATGCATTGTATAAAGACACATAAAAAAACTCCTTAAAAAAATACATAAAAAATCCTTAAACTTCATAGAATTGTACATTATTTTATTTATACATGAGAAAGTTCTAGAAATATTAATAACAATAAAAATTACTTATTTAATTATCTTAATTCTTATCCCATACTATGTCCAATTTACGATATAAAAGAAAAAAAAAACTAAATTACCTTGGAGTTTAGTTAATTACATATAATTTTTTCAAATTTATAAAAAGCAAAGGTATTTTAGAAAGAGCATCATATATGTGTTTACAAAATCAACATACAAATAAGTCTATACTGCAAGAAAGTGGCAATGATCACTTGTTAACCAATAATCAATAGTAAATAAGCGACACTTGTCACTTCCTACCCTTAACGGTGCAGGTCGATTTTATAAGACTATTAATCATTTTCGTTTTAGAAATTTTTATGGATGTTTTAAAAAAGTAGCAACGAAAATAAAACAAAATTTATATGAATTAATTAACTTTTTTTTTTATATTTGAATCTAACAATCCACCTTCCATTTGCTTTTAATGAGTAGTACTCACTCTTACTGTATGCTTTCATTATTCGAAAACATATTTAACCAAATACTTCATCCATTCTTAAATAATCGTTATTTCAGGTTATAATATGTGGATTAAAAAATATAAATAATATGTTTTTTAAGTAAATCAATATTTACTTTTTCCTTTTTCTTTTTTTTTTAAAGTAATTGATCATTTTTTCATTTATTTTTTCTCATATTAAAGAGTTTTAAAAATAGTAATTAATGATGTTTCAATTTTGTAAAATGACAATTATTTAAAAATTTATTAAAATGATAATTATTTAAGAACACAAAGTATATAAGAAAAAATTTTGAACACATAAAAAAGGAAATTTTATATTAATGAAATATTACATTTAAGACATCAAAAATCAATGAATTTAAATTTATAATACAAGGTTTTTTCGGTGTATTACTTAACCACTTAGGTTGGTACACAAAAAAAAGACCACTTAGGGTTGATTACTAAAATAATCTCTCTTACTCCTTAATTATGTTTGTCCTGAATATATACTGATGTCTTATCATGCCATGTGTTGTGAGATTATTGCTTTCCTGAACCATCACACGGCTCTGATGACATGGAACCACGCAGTCTCTTCACGAAGAGCAACAACATTCTTCCTCTGGTCCTATTTATAAGACATACTTAACCATATCACACGGACCAAGAAAGTTGGTTAGTTTCATGAATTCTATGAGAATATATTGTAACATTACAATATTATCCTCTCAACTTTTCTTGGAAAATTCACACTCATTAATGAACAACAAAAAACACATCATAGTCAAAGCATTTAATAAGGGCAAAAAAGAGAAAAAGCAATCAATGATGCATAGAAAATATAAAACGTTTTATAATTAGGACCAAAGAAACCTTCTAGAATATGTCATATAATAAGGACCGAATGGAGTAACATTTGACTCATTGAATTCATTAATTAAAGAGTTACTAAGATTTTGCATTGGACTGCCACAAAATCAACAGAATTCCTCTGATTAATTAATTCCGTCTTGCACCAAACCCTGAAATCTATATCTCACAATCAGATCAGATTGTGATGTTCCCATGTTTTTATAGGGTGCAGTCGCACCCACCATTCCCTACCGTATGAGTGAATCAAAACCCTTGACTTGTTACAAAAATCCTAACCCCAAATCACCTTGTTTGTTTCTGCATGCAGTAGATAAGCCTATTGTGAAAGAGAATCTGCCAGCAAATGAATCATAAGATTCTACACATGCCAGTTTCAAAACCCCATAAAATTAATATTTTCAAAGCTATATTTATTAATGCATAGGAAAGCCATTTTCATCCATTAAAACTCAATCCATATAGCTTCAACGCCTTCCATTCATTTGTACCAGAGATTGTGGTGTTTCTTATACACTCAATGAGACTGTGACATCACACCCCTTTATGATTTTGTCCTTTATTTTCCTTTCACATGTGGAGGCGCACTCACCAACCACTCACTATTCCCACCAAATCTCAATTCCTATCATTTTATCTCTTTGTTTTCACCCTCATAATTTTTATTCATGTCTACAAAATCGTGAGTACAAATTATTTCATTAACAGATTTTATTGATAAATAATGTGTAAATTAAGCATTTTCAGAGTTGCCAAGTGACAAAACCTTCCCTAATTTTTTTTAGACCCAACTTATCTAAATTTTTTATAATTTAAAAAAAAAATATTAAGACACGTTGCAGTTACAAATTGAATCTGTAATGTTATTTATACATACCCATTACACTATATACACAACCCCAACTGACACACTTATATGAAATCATAAAAAGAAAGAGAGAAACCCCGAACCTCTGTTTTAAACCATTTCCTCTGTTTTAGATACTCTGTTTCGTTTCCATTTCCATCAATGGAACGTGCTCGCAGACTCGCGAACCGGGCGATTCTGAAGCGCCTGGTTTCCGAGACGAAGCAGTTCCGCCACAAGGATTCATTGTTGAATTCATCAACCCCTGTGTTGTACACACAAACCAAATGCATTTCATCAATTCCTTCCTCCTCCTCTGTTTTCAGAAACAGGGGATCCAAAACAGAGAGCTTTCTTTCACGCAATGCTGCTGCTGCTTCTTCTTCTTCTTCTTATTCTTTCTCTCAAAGACGATCCGTTTCCGTTGAGGCACTGAAGCCAAGTGACACATTCCCTCGTCGTCACAACTCTGCCACCCCTGAAGAACAGAGCAAGATGGCTAACGCAGTTGGCTTCGATAACCTTGACACCCTCATCGATGCTACCGTGCCTAAATCGATCCGTTTGAGTGAGATGAAGTTCAGCAAGTTTGATGAAGGGTTGACAGAAGGGCAAATGCTGGAGCACATGAATTATTTAGCATCAAAGAACAAAGCTTTCAAGTCATTCATTGGTATGGGATACTACAACACACATGTTCCACCAGTGATATTGAGGAACATCATGGAAAACCCTGCTTGGTACACTCAGTACACTCCTTACCAGGTTAGTTAGTTCTGTTATCTTCACGTTAATTTTTATACTACATCTTAGTGAATCATACTCCCGATGGTAAATTTTTGAAAACTCAAAATATTTTGTCTAACAAAATCAACCAATTATGAAATAATAATTTAATGCATCATTAATTGATGAATCAATTATAAATCATGATATACAATTTCCAATCCTTGTTAGTATTCGTTATCATAACTTTAATTCCGTACGATATTTATTGCAGAAGTTTTCTGTGTGGATTTTTTGCAATCACATATGAAATCATGACCTTTGAAAATAATTTTTTTTATAATTAAATTTTAAAGAAAAAAAGATGCACATATTTTTAATCCTTGAATGATTTACTACATAATAATTACTTCGTCCGTCCCTAAATATAAAGCTCTTTGGGGGATTTCACGCTCATTAAGAAAGTAGAATAATTTAGTTAATTGTATCGAAAATGTGAACATTTGACATTTAATTTCAAAATTACCCCTATTAATATTATTGGGAATATAAAAAGTGTTAAAAAAATAGGAGTGTTTGTGAAAGAAAGTAATTAATGTTCATAGAAAATTGGTATGAGACTTTATAAATAGAGAGTTTTGTATTTAGGGAAGAAGGGAGTAATAACTACATCATCAAAAGATGAGGTCAGAGAATTATGGACACAAGGAGTAGGTTATTATACAACAGCTTATGCACGTATGTCAAAGATAGCAATGAAACATACCTTAGGTTCTATTTTTCTAGCTTTAGAATAAGTGATTTTAGACTATTTATTTTTATAGGCAAATAGGAGTATTATTTATTTATTTAATTTTAATTTTAGGGTAGGGGGAGAAAGTAAGGCTAGCAACCATTTATTTCTGGCGCTGTACCACTTGAGCTAGCGCTTGATAACCAGTGTCTTTAGATTGTGTAAATAAGTTATTCTTTTTTTTTTTAATAGATTTTGATTTAAATTAATAGCTATTTGTGTTCGGTTAAAACTAAAATGGAGTAATAAATTTTTGCAGTGATGTACTATGCTAAGTGATTTTTGTACTGTTTCTCTTTTATCTAATATCTATCACACTTATCACATCTTATAATCTAAAGTTACTCAAAAGTGGATTACAAAGATAATCAGAAATCTGATTATTTTTCAAGTTCTGACTTCTATTTGTTAAAATAATCTAATACAAACATGTTTCATTAAATTAGTGTTTTTTTTTTCAATAAGTGATTTTGAAATAATCCCAAGCACATGCACTCTTACTCAACAAAACATTTTCCTTACCAGGCTGAGATATCTCAAGGGCGTCTTGAATCATTGCTGAATTATCAAACCATGATCACTGATCTCACTGGTTTGCCTATGTCAAATGCTTCATTGCTTGATGAAGGAACTGCTGCAGCTGAAGCAATGTCTATGTGTAATAACATTCTGAAGGGAAAGAAGAAGACTTTTATCATTGCTTCTAACTGTCATCCACAAACCATTGATATTTGCAAGACTAGATCTGCTGGTTTTGATCTTAAGGTGGTTACTAAAGATCTTAAGGATATTGATTACAAATCAGGTGATGTTTGTGGTGTTCTTGTTCAGTATCCTGGTACTGAGGGTGAGATTCTGGATTATGGGGAGTTTATTAAGAAGGCTCATGATAATGGAGTCAAGGTTGTTATGGCAACTGATTTGTTGGCATTGACTGTGCTGAAGCCTCCTGGTGAATTAGGGGCAGATATTGTTGTTGGTTCTGCTCAGAGGTTTGGGGTTCCTATGGGTTATGGAGGTCCTCATGCTGCGTTCCTCGCCACATCACAAGAATACAAGAGGATGATGCCCGGGAGAATCATTGGTCTCAGTGTTGATTCTTCTGGAAAGACTGCGTTGCGGATGGCCATGCAAACTAGGGAGCAACATATTCGTAGGGATAAGGCTACCAGCAACATTTGCACTGCTCAGGTAACAGCCTCACTCCTTATTAGGTGTAATCAATTTTTGTTCTGTGGTGTGCAAATATTATGGTCTAATTATTAGGAATGAATGCATTAAGAGAAGGTTGAAGCACCATCTAATGTAAAAAAGATGATAAAATCTCGCCTTAGGTGATTTAGGCATACATGGAAAATACTTGTAGAAGTTTGAGTAAGGAGGGTAGATCAATGGGTTGTTTTTTCGTATCCCCTTTAGAATGGACTAATGCTTCTGTAAGTGTATTCCTGGAGCTATGCTCCAAGTTGTTAGTTGTGTATGAGTTGGTTGGTTTTACTTAGCCCTTATTTATTCTGTTCAGGCATTGCTTGCAAACATGGCTGCGATGTATGCTGTGTATCATGGACCTGAAGGCCTTAAAACCATAGCCGAACGGGTTCATGGTCTTGCTGGGGTGTTTGCCCTGGGATTAAAGAAACTTGGAAACGTGGAAGTTCAGGATCTTCCCTTCTTTGACACTGTGAAGATTAAGACTGCCAATGCCCATGCAATTGCTGATGCTGCTCGCAAAAGTGAAATAAATTTGCGAGTCGTGGATGGGAACACTGTGAGTTTTGCTTTTTGATGCATTGAGTCAGTTAAATGTATTTTCATGTCTTTGGGTTATGGAGCTTGGTCCCTTTTCAGATCACTGCTGCCTTTGATGAAACAACCACCTTGGAGGATGTTGATAAGCTTTTCAAAGTTTTTGCTGGTGGCAAGCCTGTAAGCATTACTATATACATCCTTCTCATAAGTATCAATTATGTTATTACTCATCAGTTGCTATAAGTCAATTTAAAATGTTAATTTGTATTGCAGGTTTCCTTCACAGCTGCATCTCTTGCACCAGAATTTCAGACAGCACTTCCTTCTGGACTAGTTAGGAAGAGCCCTTATCTGACACACCCTATTTTTAACACGTATATCTCGTCCCTTTCCAAAATATTTTAAATTCATGCGATTGCATTATGAAAGGTTACCTGAATTTTAATTGCTCTATATAGGTACCACACTGAGCATGAGTTGCTTAGGTACATTCACCTGCTACAATCAAAAGATCTGTCTCTGTGCCACAGTATGATCCCGCTGGGATCTTGTACAATGAAACTGAATGCAACAACTGAAATGATGCCAGTTACATGGCCTAGCTTTACTGACATTCACCCTTTTGCACCAACTGAACAAGCTCAAGGTTATCAGGTACCTGCAAGTTCAAATAAAATTAGAACAATAATGACAAAAGGAGTTGGGATAGAAGTTGTTTTTTTTTTTTTGTGTGTCTAAACAAGAAAATATGGTTTCAGGAAATGTTCGATAATTTAGGTAACCTGTTGTGTGACATTACTGGGTTTGACTCCTTCTCTCTGCAACCTAATGCTGGTGCTGCTGGAGAATATGCTGGACTGATGGTTATTCGTGCATATCATTTGGTATATGACTTTAGTCTTTATGAACATTTTGGTTAACTTTCATGGACAATGTTACTTATTAGTTACTGGGATAGGAATGCAGGATGGTTTTTATTGATTTACCTGGGCCTTAACGGTTTCCGTTGTTGTTCGATTTTAACAATTGAATTTTGCATTCCAAAATTTCGTTTTATTCTCTTGCTGTGATCTAGAAGAGATCCAGTGCCTTCTCTACATTGCAGCCTTTGATAAATATTGTTAAACTTTTTGTGATGCTTACTTCCTTTGTTAATTGGACACTGTAGTCAAGAGGAGACCACCACCGCGATGTTTGTATCATACCTGTTTCCGCACATGGTACAAATCCTGCTAGTGCCGCTATGTGTGGAATGAAAATTGTAACTATTGGAACAGATGCCAAGGGAAACATTAATATTGAAGAATTGAGGAAGGCTGCTGAAACAAACAAGGACAACCTATCTGCACTTATGGTACGACTTGCTTACTACATTGACAATTTATTTGAGTTTTTGGGAAATCATACCCAAAGATTGGGAGGATCTTTGAGCATTTTTTTAATATTAACTTGGTGATTTTGATTTAAAATATAGGTTACATATCCTTCAACTCACGGTGTTTACGAAGAGGGTATTGATGAGATATGCAAGATTATTCATGATAACGGAGGCCAAGTGTATATGGATGGGGCTAACATGAATGCACAGGTTTGTTTTTATATGCACGTCTCTACTTTCATGTACTTTGTGTACTTCTGTTCAGTTAGTAGGTGCGGATGATATATATGTTTAGAAACTATTTTTTTGCTAGTGGTTATGTTATTAGAGAGCTTTTTGTGAGTGTGTCCAAATTATACAATCAAATTGTCATCCAATATCAGGCAATACATGCACATCTAATGCTTTTGTTCTTACAATTCTACACATCATTTAGCACTTTGTGCCTAATTTGCATATGAAGTTTGTTCTCAAATTGTATTTGGTACTTGGTTCATGTTTACAGGTCGGACTTACTAGCCCAGGTTTTATTGGAGCTGATGTTTGCCATCTGAATCTCCATAAGACATTTTGCATCCCTCATGGAGGAGGTGGCCCTGGCATGGGTCCTATTGGTGTAAAGAAACACTTGGCACCATTTTTACCTTCACATCCAGTGGTAATATTTTTTTGTCCTGTGCTACATTATGTACAAGATACATTAAAGCTCATTGTTTTCACAGAAAAATTAATCTAAATTGTAAGACATTATTCCTGCATATCTTGCATGCACGATCTTGGAATCTTGCAAAGATAAGCCTTCTTGTTGTTTAATGATGTCTTCATTGTCTTTTATTTAATTATCTGTCAAACATATTTGAAGGTTGCCACTGGAGGCATTCCTGCACCTGAAAAGTCCCAGCCACTTGGAACCATTTCTGCTGCACCATGGGGCTCAGCACTGATATTGCCAATCTCGTACACTTATATAGCCATGATGGGCTCTAAAGGACTCACTGACGCATCAAAAATAGCCATTTTGAATGCAAATTACATGGCCAAACGATTGGAGGTTTGTGGCTTTATGCGATGTCATAGATTGCTTGCATGTCTTTCTTTCCCTTATACTTTTGAGTTTTGCAGAATTATTACCCCGTTCTTTTCCGTGGAGTCAATGGAACAGTTGCTCATGAATTCATTATTGACTTGAGAGGCTTTAAGGTAGGCCAATTTGATCGTTGCAGTTGTTTTTCAATTATTTTATATTCATTTCTCTGCTTAATTGCAAGCTCTTTCCATGATAGAACACTGCTGGTATAGAGCCTGAAGATGTTGCAAAGCGCTTAATGGACTACGGGTTTCATGCACCCACTATGTCATGGCCTGTGCCTGGCACACTCATGATTGAGCCTACTGAAAGTGAAAGCAAGGCATGACCATCTTGGTCTCTTTTCTTTGTTCATTCTATTAATGTAATTTTTTCTCTAATTCAACTAAATGTCATTGCAGGCTGAGTTAGATAGGTTTTGCGATGCACTTATTTCCATTCGTGAAGAAATTGCTGAGATTGAGAAAGGAAAAGCAGACATTACTAACAATGTACTCAAGGTAAAAAGGCTTTTTTGTTTTTGGCTATGTAGTATACTATTTAAGAAAAAGATTACTTCTTTTAGTTTGATTATTTAGCAGTATAGACTATTGGATTCATATTTTTTATTTACAATTTCAATCTAGTTCATGCACTTTAATTTAGAGTGATTGTTATCAAAAATATTGCGCAGGGAGCTCCTCACCCACCATCACTGCTCATGGGAGATGCATGGACAAAACCATACTCGCGGGACTATGCAGCCTTCCCAGCTTCCTGGCTCCGGGTTGCTAAGTTCTGGCCTTCCACAGGTATACTATCACATCCCTTGTTCCTTTAATTGTTTATATATATATCATCATTATCCTCTATTGTATCTTTGTAAAGCTATACTGCATTGCATAGCCGTATTCTTTCTTATCTTGTCGACTATAGTGGATTTGTGGCCTGCATCAATTTGTTTGAAAAATATATTAATGTAAAATTTGGTTGGCTGTAACAGGACGTGTGGATAATGTGTATGGTGACCGCAACCTCATCTGCACCCTTCAACCAGCATCACATGTTGTAGAAGAACAAGCTGCTGCCACAGCTTAGTCTTCAGTTGTTGATAAGTGTTTTCAAATGAAATCTGTACATAAAACTCTTCCTGTCATACAGTTGCTGCAGCTGTACCTTTGCTTCATCATCATATCATAATGATGATTATCTTAAGTTTCATTCATCCTTAATCATACCTAAATTTATTAAAGTCCCCTCCCCAAAAAAAGAAATAAACAATACATGAAAAAAAAACAGAATATATATCTGAATTACTAGGCTGTTGCAATTTCCTGCTTATGGATTTTAGGATATAGTTTTATTCAGTACATGACTAGTATAAAACCTTATCTCCCAAATTCTTCTTGTGCCCTTATTCACATACTCACCGTAACAAATAGGTATTTATTAAAATGTATATCCGAGTAATTATGTGATAAATAAATGAAGAATATTATGATCAATTTAAAAGCTCCTGTGTATTTTTTTTTCTTTTTTATCCTTCCAAATTAGATGCATATATGATAGTATATATATATATATATATATATATATATATATATATATATTGGTAAACTATGATAGTATATATTTAATAAGTAATGTTTACCTATGTACACATCTAGCGCTTCATTTCTTATACACTTGCCATAATTCTATCATATATTTCCGGGGGAAAGCTGCAAAGTACTTAACATGCACTGATGCATGTGATCTTAATAACCATAGATCATTGTTGATTTGTATTGGAGGGACCAGATTTTAACTTACTAGTTAAATTTTGTTAAATTTTTTACTGTTCTTTGCCAAAGAAGCATTAAAAGGACGGTCTATTTTACCTGCTGTTCATTAATCATTAATGGGCTTGAAGCATGAACATTTGTTGGCCCAAAAGAACTTATATATATTGTTTGGTTTTTTTTTTTAAATCCAGAATTGTGTTGAAAAATTTTTCAATTGGGTGAAATACTTTTCTTTTTAAACTTTTTTTTTATGCTATGCTATTGATTGAATATATTATTCATTCAATTTTATTATTAAAATACATTTAATAGGCGTAATAGTATTTTAATATAAATTATATAGCAGTAGTATTTTTTAAAAAATTGTATTTGAAAATAACACTGCTCTATAAAATTTAATATTTTTTAGATTTTTATACTAGATCTAAGAATTGAAATTAAAAAAAAAATTTAAAGAGGTACTCATAATTTAAACATCACTGGAAGGAAAAACGAAAAAAAAAAAAAAAAAAAAGAAAAGAAAATCTTGCAGTGGCTTTGAATCTTTGATTGATTAGACTCATTACAGATCTCATTTCAAACTGTGTCAAAACCCAAACAGCTCAAGAACACTAAACAAGTAAATGGGCCCAACTGAATTTATTATCACAAAATAATCCTCATACATTATTACATTTCCATAAGAAAAGAGTGGAAGTTGGAGAACCAGAATTAGTGGTGGTGACAAAACAAACAACAGTTATTGCTGTTGTTGTTTTTTGAACCCTCAAATCCAGCCAAGGATTTCAATGTGGAGATCGAGCTGACTTTATGTCTATAGATCTGAGGAATGATTCATGGCTCTTGAGAATGGATGTAGGGGGCTCGGAAATGGGGCTTAATGGATGTTGGTGAAGGGGTTCGGGCCAATGGATGGATGCAGGAGGAAGAAGGAGCTCTTTGGAATGAATATAGATATGAGACTTGGTTGAGTGGCTTTAACATATATAAGAGAGGTTAAAATGGTCTTTTGATTCAATAGTAGTATTATGCAATATAATATGGGGTCATGCAGATTCTCTAACATCACCAAAGCCATGCAGTCAGTGCAGTCACTGTTTCAGCCATTGGATGCATCTCATGGGTTTTTAAATCAACACACTTTATGCCCATGAAATTGATCCAATGACCATGGATTCAATGATGTCACTGCAATCAATGTTAGACAATCCAAATCCGTCAAGAAGTTTTATGAAAATTTTTACAAACGTATAACAAGTAAGAGTCCAACATGCACGGGTGCATGTTAATATTTAACATGCTTTGCAGCCGTCCCCCTATATTCCATATTGAAAAGGATTTATTATGAGATTGATGTTCATGAACCATAATTCATTTTCAATAATCTTAAGTCTCAGTTTCTGGGGTCCATAGACCACAGTGAGAAGAGAATAGAATAGAGTGGTATTACACATTAAGTCATAAAAGTACAGACCATACTGTATCTCACATCAAGTCAAATATCACTTATAGAATATATATAGTACTACTTGTCAACTGAGAACACTAGCATAGCATGGTTCAGTGAGCTCCATTGGCATGGGAGTTGCAAGTTTGAGTTCTAAATCAGGGGCTGCCCTTTGATGAGTGTAATTTATTGAAGTTGAAGAGACCTTAGACCAATTCAGCACTGAATCAAGGTGTGAAGTCCACTGAGAGAGCAAATTTGTACAGTTGCTATTAAAAGTGTTTTCACTTTCATCTCCCATCTGAGAAAATATGTTACAAAAAATTTTCAAAACGTTACCTGTAACTAATTTCTTTATTTAAAAGTAAAACAAATGAGGTGAACAATTGCAAATTAATCAGCCAAATGGAAAAATATTTTAATCTACTCACATGGAGGAGGCTGTGATGTTGTTTCCTTCTTCTGTTGAAGCTATTTTGACCGAGAAAATATTTTTGTGCGTGACTAGCTACTTGTGTTGGTGTTCTTGTTGTCACAAAACTTTTAGATATGTCTCTCCAGTTACCCTTACCTAGCTTTTCAACCCCTTTAAGAAATATTTGGTGCTCCCCTTTCGTCCATGCCACACCTGACCATAAAATACAATGATAAAGAAACATAGAGTTGGAAAACTCAAAAGCAACATTATGTAGATTTGCATGGTTATTACTTATTATTAGTTAGAAATTGACGTTACACTATATTTAAATTTAGGCTTAAATATGAAAATGGTCCCTATAAATATTGACTTTTTTGAAATTGGTCCCTATAAAATTTTTCTTTTGGTTTTGGTCCCTAAATTTATAAAATATTTTGGTTTTAGTCCCTCCTGTTATATGTGGATGGAAAATACCAAAAATGTAATATATTATATTCTATGATCTATTAAGGATGGTATTCTTGCATTAATTCTCAAGGGTAAACAAAAAACTTACATTAAATAAGAAAACCAGTTCAAAAACCATGATATTAGAGGGACCAAAACCAATTGAATCTAAATAATAGAGGGACCAAAACAAACTACCAACATAATTATGGGGACCAAAATTTAATACGAGGGACCAAAACCAAAACGTTTTGTAAGTGCAGGGACCAAAACCAAAAGAAAATTTTTACAAGGACCAATTTCAAAGAAGTCAATATTTACAGGGATCATTTTCATATTTAAGCCTTAAATTTATTTTCCTAGCTATCAGCTATGTAATACTACTAAATGGGAGCAGATAGTGAAAGTGCCAGTTTTATTGATAAACAAAAGTCTAACTCTAAATCTTTAAGGAAAATAAAATTTGTAGAAACCTTTATTTCTGTCTTGGATTGAGGATATGTGGCCACTGGCACTGGGTAAATGTGTATCATATATTTTATCCGAGTTCTTGTTTGCACTATGGAGGGAAGGCGAGGAGGACCTCGAATTAGATAGCATGTAGTCCATGCTGAAACGTTTTTTCATTGAAAAATTAGTGGAAGGTGAAGAAGAAGAAGAAGAAGAAGAATAAGAGGATGATGAATTAGAGTAAAGGTCAAGTTGCACTCCAAAGAGCTTTACTCCACTAGTAGTATAGGTCCCTATGATACTTAAACTATTTTTGCAAGTCCTTGCATTGTGACCCAAGCTTCCACAATAGGTGCATTTCCTAGCTATTCTCATTTTCTCAACCAAAGAAAGAATATCCCTTGCATATATTACTTATACTTATTATACAAGGTACTCACCCACCCATACTCTACCTAACCAAAAACACACGTATATATAGACTCATAAATCAGAATCAAAGGCAAAAGAGACAATGAGACACCAATCTATATATATTGATTGTGCGGTCTTTGGTGGCCCTATATATTGTTAATGAGCAAAGTGGAAGAAAAAAGGTTCATTCAGGAAAGGCAAGTAGAAAGACAGAACATAGTTTTTGTTCTTTTGGACCTTTCCCACCCAAGGTTTTGAGGCTGCTAGTTTCCAAAAGAAAATATAAAGAAATTCACTTCCTAATAAGTTCTTTTCTTATTTGATCTGTTTAAACCACAATTATCCTCCACACTAAGTAAGAAGTTAAGTGATCTTGTTTGAGATGGATAAGTAACTATGAGTAGCAAAGCTCTTTCTACTAAGTATTTAATACAGGTTTTATAAACTCAAACTTAATTTAGACCTCCCATCAAGCTAGAACAACCTCATGCCTTGATTTATGGGATTGGTGGTTTTCAATTATTATCTAGAAACCAGATAAGATATTTTGAACGAATACTATAGTAATACTATAATACGTACATGAAGCAATTCATAAGCCATTTCTTTTGAAAAAAGTTTAGAGCCAAATGGCAATGCTATTTTAAAAATGTTAGATATCATAAACTTTAATATAAGGTATAAAATTTATATGAATAATTAACATGAAGTAGTCTATGCTTCCCTTCAAAAAAAAATAAAATGAAGTAGTCTATGCTGTCAGCTGCGTTAAATACTTCACAAGGAAAATAGGAAGTTCGCCACAAATAAAAAATATCTTTGATTCTTATTAAAAAAACATAGTAAATCCTTTTTTTTTTCTTTTTATCTGCAAACAAATTTATTGATATAGAGTACTAGTAATACTCTACACAATAACAACACGAAATTGAGTGATCTTTAGTCCTAGCCACCGTACTAAATTAAATCACCCTCCCAGCAAATTTGCCATACTCTACTCATAGCATATGTTACCTCCCACCAAGCTAATTTGATGCCTCCTCAATACGGTTTATTCCAATCATAATATATACTTACTGTTAGTCTAAGTAATACACATCATTATACAGACAAATCGCGGATGTATAATATATAGGAACTGCAATAATTAGTTATGTTTTAATGTTCATTTTGGTTACTTGAATTAAGCCTGGTGAAGTGGTGTACGTATGCCTATAGCAGGTGATCTGTATGTATAACTTATACAAATAAATGCATTGGTGCTGGTAAAAGACTTGGTGAAAAATACTAATTGTACCCAATTATGAATGAATAATTTTTATTTCTTGATAAAAAAATAATTATAACACATCATTAATTCACCACCATATTGTTTGTTGCTGTGATAATAGTGGTTGATTTGATTATGATTATGTGTTTGTTTGGTTATGTGTCTAAGATTCTTCTCACAAGTTTATGCTTGAACAAGCATTCTCCTCTTTTTCACCACACTTTCAAACATGCTATAAAGCATTTTTGATACACTCCAATAAATTTAGAAAATCAATATTTTAATAGTTAATATTTCCTCCTCAATCATATAAAAATCAAAATGCCCAAAAATGATAAAAATAGTTAAAAGTATTAAAAGATATTCATTATATATATAGAGACACACACGTACGTCACAAGTTTCTGGGTAGTAAATGCATGTCATTTTAATCTTCAAATAAACACGGTTGATTGGGCAGGCTTGGGTGATGTATTGGATCTGATGTGAAAAATTACACAAAAAAATTATTTTATTAAATAAAATAAACAATAAAAAATTGTTGTTTTAAAATAGTCAACACTCAAAACAAATTAATGTTGGGTTTCAAATTCAATATAATAAGCTGCTATTATTTTAATATTACCGAAAGCGAATGAGTGAGTGAAAATTCAACTGAGATTTGAGTGATTAAGAGCAGCGATCGGCAAAGGAAAACGAACAAGGCCATAGAATACTAGGCAATGAGGTGTGCAACTAAGATTGAAATGAAAGTACTCTTATGTTAGGTGGGAGGAGTGAGACTCGTATAGATTATAGTGGATAAAAAGCACGAATGGAGCTCTATTTTGTTTAAAACAATAGCAAATGATAGAGAGACTTACTTAAAAAATCTATTCATAAGTTTACACATTAGGTTTTTGATATTTGTCATTTAAGTTTTTTTATTTAATTTTTTTTAACTTGAAAATAACAAGTGTCATAATCTTATGTATAGATTTGTAGACTTATAAATGTCTAAATCATTTTTCTTAAAACAAATGTGGTTTTGTATGATGCTTGTTAGTCTTGGCCTCTTGGGTTAGTTTGATAGAGAGGAACTAACACGGGTTATTGATATTTTAATTTTTTATATTAAATATTTTAAATTAAATATTATTATTATTTTTATTATAAAGTAAAGATTATCATTAAACAACAACTAAAAATAATTATATAAAAAGGTAGGAGTTCAAACCAAACCTTACACTTAAAAAAAAATTAATGTAGATGATTTTGTTGATAAATTTTGTACTTCCTCATATAAATAAAAATGTAACACTTTTTATCTCATATTTCTTATTTATCTTATGCATAAATTGGTCTTTTTATATATGATTATCGACTTTATTATGATAAATCAAAATTAAATCAGAATTAAACATTCTAATCTTGTTTTTTTTTAAGGAAAATATGTAATTCATTCCATAACAGATAATAGTACAAGTAGATCCAACAGTACAATAACAAAGCACATATTTTCCATACAATAAAGATTGCTAAAAAAGACTAGATACTCAACCATAACAGCAAACTCCATGTGGATCAGGATCATCATCAACATCCAGCTTCGAACTCTAACAAGAGATTCAACAGCCTTTGTTTCCAAGATAACTATCTCATCAATGCCGGAAGTAAGTACAGTTCGGCTACAAAGAATTTCAGATCTGAGGAGGTAGAGCCACTGGACAGAGGAGAAGACAAAGATATGGAAGGGAAAAGCTGTCCCGAATATCAGTCTTCTACTTATTGAAGAAGATAGGAAGATCATGAGATCTGGACAAACAAAAAGTCTTCCCACACTCAAACACACAAAAAACAAAATCCAGATGAAACTGGGACAAGAAAAACCACAAAGACAAGATTTATTTATTTAACCCAGATATAATTGGGAGAAAAAAAAAACCCACACACCAACCAAAAGAAGGGGAGGGAGAATATCTCCCTCCCCTTCTACCGCTATCACAGAAGAGAGGAAAACAGAGAAGAGAAGAAGACTGAGGAAGAGAGAAGTCGAGCCTCTCTTCTTGTTTGTTAAGTATATTATGAGATAATAAATCTTATATTTATGTGATGGATGGAGTAGTTTTTTTTTACAATTAGTTTTTTTTAATATGATTATCAGATTTATTCTTATTGATCATAATTAAATATTTTTATCTTTTTCATCTATTATCTTATCTCAAGTTAATAATAAGATTGAATCCTAAAAATATTTCATATTGTTATAATCATTTGGATTTAAATTTCTTCTGCAAATTAAAGATGATGCCATCTATTAGCGAGCAATTAGATATTTGTCATTGGAGCTTAGGAATAGAAGAGTAGGCGCATGAGGAAGACTATTTTTATGGAACTCAACAATATAAACAAAAATTAATATAAAAATCAACAATAACATAACATAGAAAATATTTAATAATATACTCCCTCCGGCCTTTCGGAGTTTTTCACTCCCATCAAGGAAAATGATTAAAGTTGTAAGTGACATTGGAAATGTGAAAATTTGATGCACTTTTTCAAAACTACCCCTAAAATTATTATTGGAAATATATAAAGTGTTGACTTAATAGGGGTATTTGTGGAAAGAAGTAATTAAATGCTATTGAAAATTAAAATGAGGTCTTACAAATAGGACCAAAATAAAAACCCCAAAAGGATCTTATAATAGGACCGAAGGGAATATATCTTAGTAGTGGTATAAATGATTAAACATAAATTTAGTTTATCAACGTAATTTTTAGTTTTTTTCGCAAATGATATTTAAAATTATTAATTGTTCTCGGACTAATGGTCCATATCATATGAGAAAAAATAGAAAGATAATATTGTTAAAAACATTTGGTTTGTTATTAATAGTTTTAATTTTCTCATTAAGAAAAATAGTTTTAATTTTCTTGTCACAATAAAAAAAACAAAAAACTATTTACATCAAGCATAAATTCAAATCCTATTTTTATATTTTACAACAGACAAAATAAATTATAGAAGGAAAAACAAGTCCTATTATTATACAGGATGATTACATTTGGTTTGCTATTAATAGTTTTAATTCTCTTGTCACAATAAAAAAGACAAAAAATATTTACATCAAGCATAAAATCAAATCCTATTTTTATATAGGATGATTTTTATCTATTACAATAGACAAAATATATTATAAAAAGAAAAATAAAATCCTATTATTATATTGCCGCGATCATAAATAAAGTTTTCTTAAATTAAAACTTGAATCTCTCAAGAAGATGAAACGTAGGATTGGATATATCGACCACCGTTACATGTCATCTTCAACTGTTTGTGTGATTAAAGAGACCATTGGTGCATATAACAATAAATAATCATCTTCCTTAGTAGTTTATGATAGTCACCCTAAAACAATGCAACATTAGATTTTGATACACTCTATTGCTACCCGCAATTTAAGAATCAGTCACTACAATAAAAAAAAAAAACTGGTTGAGTATGGACTCCTCCACTTATCTTTCTCTACTCTCTAGTAGAGGTGTCAAAATGGGCCGTGCCGATGCGGGTCGGGCCAAAAAACCCGGGAAAAGTGCGGGCTTGGGTTCCAGAAATGTGGTCATAAATTGAACCCGGGCTTATTAGCCCGGTCTAGAGCCGGGCCAAAAAACCCAATCGCGGGTCGGGCCAAAAAACCCTGGGTAAAGTGCGGATTTGGGCCGCATGCTAGGGAACACAACTTGCACCCGGGCTATTTGGCCCAGAATCATTTGGCCCGAACCCGGACGGGCCGGCCCTTTTTGACATCTATACTCTCTAGCATCCAGATCAAAAACATACAATTAGTTACACCCAGATCAAAATTTTGAACAAACCACATTTTGATCAATGGTACACACAAATTGCTGAATTAAAGTAAGTAAGTAATTAGAGAGAAACTAAATAATAAAATAATATAAATTAAAATGAGCAAGAATTATTAGAATTATAAAAATTTAATGACGAAAAAATAAATAAAAAAATTGAAGGTAGATATAATTGTGATATTACTGTTTACCCGACTATCCATAAGTTTGTGAGCCAATTCACATAAATGCTAAAATATTATTGAGGAGTCATCAAATGCATATTGCATACTATATATAATGATTTGAAAAACTTGTCAAATTAAAGATAATGATTTAACAAATAAGATTAAATAAATTTTAAATATAAAGATAATAATTTCACAAATAAGATTAAATAAATTTTGAAATTAAAGATAATGATTTCACAGATAAAATTAAATAAATTTGAATTATTTATTTAATTTTCGATAACTAAGGATAATTATTTCACAGATAAATAATGATTATCTTCCTAAAATCACTCTGGTACGAGTATTCTTTAAGCGAACAAAGGTGATGCCTCGAAAATTTATCCGATAAACGTGGTGCCTCGAATAGACGTCTTTTTATACATAGATAGTATATTAGATTATATTTTAGTTGGATTTGGAGGATCTAAGAATAACATATTCAATTTGGAAAAAAAAAATAATTTGAAAGGACAAGACTTATTTGAACGGAGAAGATGAGCGTCAAGGAATGAAAGAATATTTTAAAACTTCGACATATTCTCTTAAAAAAGCAAATGGTTACATATTTACATATCACCATGGACGAGAGGACGGAGTAAATAAGGCCAAAGTCAACCAAAGAACTTAGTTTAAATTCGAAGAAAAGAACATGTGAATATTGTAATGTCTATTCTTTTGTATAATATTTTCTCGGTTTCTTCGTATAAGCACTAAACAGTAGAATTGTCTTGATCTTTTTTATAAGTAATAATTTGTTTAATTTTAAATGACATTAATTACTTCTTTTCCATAAATATCTATATTTACTCAACAAAATCCCAATAATATTTATAAGGATAATTTTAAAAAAAATATATACATTACATTACCACAAATTATCAATTTTAATATTACTAATAATATTAATTAATTTTCTTAATTTACGTGCAAGTCAACTTTTTTTTTTACATGGGAGGTTTGGGATTAGAACCATGACCTGTGGGAGGGAGAAATCCTAAATGTCCCTGCAGCCTCCAACTAGAATGTCTTACGCGGAACGTGCAAGTCAACTTTATAGGCTTATTGTATATAAGAACGGATGGACGCAGAATTAAAAATCTTGATCTTATTCTAAACAAAACCAACCGTGATCGAATCTAAAATATACACAACCTAAACCATGATCTTATTCAAAAATATACGCAATAATTTCTCCTAAACCAGACCAATTGACCAAACCCACCCAAAATAGTTATCGAAATTGATAGACCTATGGGAAGCCCTAGCAATGAGCGATGTATAAATGCCCTAAATAGTTATCGATATGAAAGCATCAATAACAACAGAACATGCCCCAACTCTGGAAGCAGCAAAGGTTGGCATTTGTAACTTCAAGGATGATGTCTCCCTCCCCATTTCGCTTAAATAAGTAAAGCGGGAAATCCTCCAATGCTAAATTGGGGAACATTTTAACTTTTATACTGGCTTAGCCTAGCTTTGTTTTGTTTAGTACTCGTTGTTTAGAGCTTAAGAGGAAGACAAAGACAAAGTCAAAGTCAAAACAAGTCACCAATGAGTCTTTTCTTGCCTTATCTTTAGCAGCCTATAAAGGAGCTCTGAATTGCCCGCTTCGAAATTTGAAAAAAGTGGAAACTAACGTAAAGCTACCTATCCTTGGATTTCTGGTCTTGTTCTCAACACAAACATTTTACTCACATTTTAAAAAGTTTTTTAGGTCCTAATTATAAGTCACTTTATATTTTCTATGCATCATTTATTGATTTTTCTTTTTTTTGCCCTTATTAAATGATTTGACTATCTATGTGTTTTTTGTTGTTCATTAATGAGTGTGAATTTTCCAAGAAAAGTTGAGGGGGTAATATTGTAATGTTACAATATATTCTCATAGAATTCATAAAATCAACTACTTTCATTGATATGTGTAATTCGGTTAAGTATGTCTTATAATAAGTACCGGAGGAAGTAACACATAAATTATTGCCGAATGGCCCCTCTCTTTCAATTATTGGCTCTTATAATGATGAGGCCCGGTATGTATACAACTTTCTTCTTTAGTGAATGTTTCCTAATTAGTGACTCAATTATATGGGAGTATTCAACTTTCGCATTCCCAATTCAGCTACCCACATACACATGCAAAGCTGTACATTATCTGTATCACTTTGCTTCTTTCTATTTCGTACATATCATACATGGGGAAGGCTCCCGTGCATGGTTAATTGCATCGGTGCATGGTTTAATTTTTTTTTTGTTTTTCAATTTTTTTTAATACAGATTTATTCAGAATATTTTTTTAACACAAGTTTGTATATAGATTTATTAGAATCTGTAAATTTTGAATACAGTTTTACTCAATACAGTTTTTTAAGAACACAGAGTAAAAAAAAATTCAAATTATAAAAATCACTTCATATCCGTAAAAAAGAAAACACATAAAATATTTTTTAATTGATTAAATTTTAAAAAAATAAATAAAAAACCCAGAAATAAAGACATGCACTGAATGCATGGTATATTTTTTATGCACCGGAGCCACTGCCATCATATATACATGACGTTACTTGCAAATCTAGATGGTACATTCAACATATAAATATTACCATCTTAGGGGAAAAAAACAAGGGAAATCACAATATAAAATGTTTAGTTTATCTCATTTTCCAGAGTAATATATGCACAGAAATGTTAAATTCCCCTATTATTTCACCTTGTAAATATTCTATTCATCATTTGAAGATAACATGTGTTATAATGTTTTTTTTTATTAAGTATGGGTTCACACGTGTCAACTTTATTATGTGATCATGAAAATTTATAAGCTGAAATAATAGAAAGATTCAGCATTTTCATAGACGTAAGGTTTGAAATGTAAAGTATATCTAGATGTGCCAGCCAATAACCATATTGTTCATCGGAAATTACTTTGCAATTATGTTATTTGAACAACTCAAATTGGTTATTAACTTTTACAACTTTCGCATTGAAAAATAAATGAGAGATATATTCTCAAAAAATAATTGTGATCATTTACTTTATTTTATTAATATATGAAAGTTGTCAGAATTGAAAATCAATTAAATTGAATTGTACAAATAACATGCTTATTTACTTTAACATGATGATGGTATGATGCAACACTTGGGACAGTGGATAAGCAAGATTCTATCATCGTGTTTGCCATTTATTGTATAGTGAGATTGATGAAGAAGAAAAATTTAGAGGCAGGAGCCAGAAGCCAAGAGGAATGGTGGGTCCAGTCCAAGTATGGGCAGAGGAATCCAGCAAAGTGGAGTTTAGATCACGCCGAACAGAGTTAGTTAGAGCATCCACATCGAGTTTCTTATCTCGTTCGTTTCTCTGAAAGCACGTTCTTGATACCCTTTACGGTTGGAGGCATGCTTACAGGACGTGCTTATGTAGATTTACTATGATATATTTACTATGCCTTAAGATTTGCTTTGAAGTATATATATTGGGGAAAGGCTCCGCTGCATGGTTAATTAAACCATGCATCGGTGCATGGTTTAATTTTTTTTTTGTTTTTTAAATTTTATTAACACAGATTTATTCAGAATATTTTTTAACACAAGTTTGTATATAGATTTGTTAGAATCTGTAAATTTTGAATACAATTTTACTCAATATAGTTTTTTAAGAACACAGAGTAAAAAAAAATAAATCCAAATTATAAAAATCACTTCATATCCGTAAAAAAGAAAACATATAGAATATTTTTTAATTAATTAAATTTTAAAAAAATAAATAAATAATCTAGAAATAAAGGCATGCACCGGGTGCATGTTATACATATAACATGCACCGGAGCCTCAGCCTATATATTGCTTTATATATATATATATATATATATATATATATATATATATTATTTGAACATTTAGATCCTTATTTTTTATTTTTTTACTCAAAATGAAAGTTATTAATCTACTCCTAGATATTCAAATTATATATTTGAAAAAAAAATGATGGAAATTAAAAATGACGTTATTGAATTGAAAACTAAACTGTAAAGGGTATATTTGTCCAAAAAAGTAGTTACAGTACCCTCGAAGATAAATACCCCCATCCTGAAGCGTGTTGATGTAGATTGTTCACTATCCAAGTGTTCTTGTATCAATATGAACATGAACCTCCTTCTTCATTATTAGTATCATATTATTATTATATCCCTCAACCAAAAAAAAAAACACACAATTACAATCACAATCACTTGAAAATTTACGTACATGGCCGCCGCAGAAGTAGCACAACAACAAGCAGTGAAGGGTCTAACACAAAAAGAATGCACAGAACTGGAACCAATCATCAACAAATACCACAAATCAGAGCCTTTACCCAACACGTGCTCTTCCATCATAACACAACGCATGGATGCTCCGGCACGTGCGGTGTGGCCTTACGTTAGAAGCTTCGACAACCCTCAGAAATACAAGCACTTCATAAAGAGCTGTAGCATATTGAGAGGTGACGGCGGCGTTGGAAGCATCCGTGAGGTGACGGTGGTGTCGGGGCTCCCGGCGTCAACAAGCACGGAGAGGCTCGAGATGCTTGATGATGAGAAGCATTTGTTAAGCTTTAGGGTTGTTGGTGGAGAGCACAGGCTGCAAAACTATCGGTCAGTGACTTCGGTGAATGAGTTCAAGAAAGAAGAAGGTAAGGTTTATACGATTGTGTTGGAGTCTTATGTTGTGGACATTCCTGAAGGGAACACGAGAGAGGATACTAAGATGTTTGTTGATACTGTTGTAAAGCTTAACCTTCAGAAACTTGGGGCGGTGGCCATGGCTAACATCATGCATGGACCGGAATAGAAGTAGACAAGTAGTAGTGGCTAGCTGCTACTAATGACTCATGTATTGATTTCTTCTTTTTCGAAAAATCATTTGTTGCTCCGACCATAAGCATTAGTAATATGTCACATATAATGAAAATAATCACTATACATTTACTTTGTCTTTTTCATTTTTTAAATTTATATTGTTCCATTATTATAAGGTTATTATTGCTGATGATTGCAGAAAATGCAATTACTCTTACCAACCGTTACCATTTATATTTATATTTATATTTACAAAAATATAATCCCTCACTTCCTATATACAAAACTCTTTTGGTAGATTTTACATTTATTAAGAAAATTGATTAATTTAGTTAATGATATTGAAAATGTGAATATTTAATATTTATTTTCAAAACCATCTCTATTAATAATCTGAAAAATGTAAATAAATAAGGGTGTTTGTGAAAATAAGTAATTAATTGTCATTAAAAATTAGTATAGGTTTTATAAATAGAGACAAAATAAAAATTTTAAAAGGATCTTATATACAAGGGCAGAGGTAATATTTTTTAAGATATGTAATCATTAACCAACGTGGGGTTGGTCAAGTGGTAACTCACTTGGTCTCTTAACCAACTAGTCTCGAGTTCGAGTCTTGGGTATATATGGAGCAACCCCACTAGAGACCCCTACCGGTTAGTGCGAACTCAGTTGGGTTGGACCAGATGAGTCAGATTCTTGATAAACCAGATCCAGGTACCGGTTGGTGTGAAAAAAAATATGTAATCATTATTTTAATTTTGAATTAAGTATTTTCTCATCAATCCCATAATATGAGTGAAATTTTGAAAAGAAAAAAAACTGTTATTAATTGATTGCTAATCAAACCAAACGATATTAAAAATAATAATTTAATACATGTTTTCTTTAATGTTAATCATAATATATAATATACTATATAGTTTTACATGTTTTCGATTTACAATGAGAATTAGTTTAATTTTTAGTGGACAGATATTTGATATCTAGCTACCGATATTATTTATATAGTAATCATTTATGGAAGTTAATAACATCCAACTAACCTAAAATTGGATGGTTGCTATGCAACCTTTTAGTAAACTAATAAAAAGTTGACACCTAAGACATGTGTGTCATGTCATTCCTTGAAGTAATGATTTATAATTTTTACAATTTAGTCAAACATAAAAAATAAATTAATTTAATTTAGTCCTTTGTACCTATTAGCATTAGCAAATTATAACAGATTAAAACAACATATGTTAAATTAATTTGCTAATAGGTACAAAGGACTAAATTAAATTAATTTTTTTTATGTTGGACTAAATTATAAAAATTATAAATCACTACTTCAAGGAATGACATGACACACATGTCTTAGATGTCAACTTCTTATTAATTTACTAAAAGGTTGCATAACAACCATCCAATTTTAGGTTGCATGTTAGAAATTTTCATCGTTTATTTATAAATCATCGGAATAGTGATCCATAACAATAGTGCGTGCAGTGTGTCCTCTTTCTAGCTAATATGTTCATTGAGAAACGAAAACCTTAGTTCCCTTGAAATTGTACTATATCTCTATCATTATGTTAGCAAGCTCGTTAGTCACAAGGTAATTAGTTGGTTGTGACATTTGACATCACTGAATATGATTTGAGATTTTGCGATTGTGTTATTGCAGTCCAAGTCGTGACTTGTGAGTCGTCTACTCATGAAAAAGACAATCAAATTTATAAATAATTTGACTTATTTTAGGTAAATGTTAATAAGTATTTTTGATATACTTCATAAATAGTTAAATATAATAAAAAACTATGTAAAAAAAATCTTTTTTAAAAAAAATGAAACACAACATAATGCATGTATTTACGGTTGTTTTTCTGATCATAGAAACATTAACAAGCAAGGCTCTTTATTTTTTTGGATGAACCAGGATATCCACCCACACAACTGGGTGACTAATCCCTCGCACCACAGTCGGGCTCTTTCAGAGGCGATGCTCCCAGTAAGGCTTGCTCCATTCACATGCGCCTCAGGTACGACTCGAACCTGCGACCACATGCTTAAAGGACACAAGCCCCTTCCACTTGTGTCAGCCTCCACCGGTAGCAAGCTCTTTATTTTAACTCCGCATATACTTGTACAATTATTATACACGGTCGTGGCAAAGTACCAAATACACTCAATACTCAATAGTCGCATCTAAACGTACAAAATTCATCTTCATTTATTGAGAGAGGGATTGATAGGAAGAAAAAGGTGGCTGGTCGTTGAATTTAACACTCTTTCGTGCGGCCTAAATGTTAGCCCCGAGTTCAACGGCATGGACAAAAAGTGCATCTTGAGATCATAACCTGTGACCAACCTTCAGAAACACGTGACTATTATATATGGGGAAGGCTTCCGTGCATAGTTAATTAAACCATGCATCGGTGTATGGTTTAATTTTTATTTTGTTTTTTAAATTTTTTTAATACAGATTTATTCAGAATATTTTTTAACACAATTTTGTATATAGATTTATTAGAATCTTTAAATTTTGAATACAGTTTTACTCAATACAGTTTTTTAAGAACACAGAGTAAAAAAAATCCAAATTATAAAAATCACTTCATATTCGTAAAAAAGAAAACACAGAATATTTTTTAATTGATTAAATTTTAAAATAATAAATAAAAAACCCAAAAATAAAGACATGCACTGATGCATGGTTGTGAATAATTTGCATTGGAGCCTTAGCCATTATATATGAAGGCTTATTCCATCATGTTTATGTTTCACACCATCGTGTTTATATGAAGGCTTATTCCATTTGCAAATACGGTGTATGATTTTATGACTATAGAAAGAACCTTCAAAATTATTTCTCTGCTGGTGCTTTCTTTGGGTGTCATTAAATACCATCACCATTTGAATTAGCTTTGGTCAAAATTCCAGGTTCAACTATTCCAACCCACCTAGTTAAGTTACATTCTCATCACTTACATAACTTTTTAATTAATCTTTTAGACATAATATAGGAAGCTTAGCGAAGGATAAGAGAAAGGGGTAGAGTAAGGACTAGGGATCCAACACGTATGACATGAATCACTCACAAGTTCACAACGATAAATACCATAGTTGATTACTTGTGAGCTATCAACTCGTTAGTTTTACACAACTCTCTTTTTTATTTATGGTTTGACGTATATATTATTAATTCAATCTGGGAAGATACAATTGAAAAGGTACTCTCGTGTCATTTTTTTAAATTGCTTATTTAGCAATTTAGTTTATTTTTCCTTATTAAATTGGTCTCAATCCCTGAATCATTGTTTATCATACGTGTTAATATCATATTAATTTACATTTACATCGTTTGAGAGAAAAATAACACTAAAATGAACAGTAACTTAAAGATTAAATTAATAGTAAAAAAAACGTAAAATACTAATATGACATAAAAACATGAAAAAACAATTTAATAATGAATTATAAGATGAATATGCTTAATCTTAACTCTAAGGGCTGAGGATAAGAAGTTAAAAATGGTAAAGATACATAGAAAAATTAAGTTCACTATCACTTGAATCATTAAATGTTTAGTTTTTCTATAAAAATGCACTTCTTTTAGTCTCTTATCTGAACCCTTAATAAAATCCCTATAAGATAAGGGATTCGAGTAATTAGCATTATATTCAAATTAGTAACATTACTTAAGGGGAACCGACAATTATAAATTAATTTTCTGAATTTAATTAGCCTTAACTACCTCAACCATGACTATATACAAAGCTATGGCGTGTGAAGTTGCGATTCAAAAATTTCAAACGGTTTCCTGGCATTCATTTTTGCATGAAGAGTGGCGCGGTGAGTCAGTGATAACAGGTTTTTATTTTTTTGTGTGTGTGAACCATAACATGTTAACTTGCGGAAAGTAAGCTTGACCAGCGAGATCATGGGCCAACTTGTTGGGTTGGATCAGCATAGGACGACACGAGGAAAGTGAAGCATATGATATGACCCAAGCTCGTTTTGCTTTTTTCTTTTTTTTTTAAAAATTTTAAACTCAAGCTCGTTTTGCTTTGTCATAAGTAAATTGTTAAGCTAAGATTAAAGACAAGAAAAATGAAAAATATTATTGTGCAACATACTTTTTTCATACTTATTCAAGCATGCAAACCCTTTGTGAGAAGCATGAAAAACCCTCTTCTGAGGAAGATGATCAAAAAGCCCGAAGTAATAAAAAAGTCAAGCCTAATGGAGATAGTACTGATGCGGAAGTGGAGATGGTTGATAATACTGAGAACCAAAAGCCTTCGTTTGCTGAGGTGGTGAGGAACGTTGAGGGGTTCCAACCGACTCCAAAAGAAATCATTCAAATTGTACAGGAGGAACTCTACCCTATGGTGTCAGAAGATATGGCATTGGATAACAGTGAAGAGTTCAATAGCAAGCCTAAAATAGAAGTATCATTAGAAGAGTATGAGGACTGGTGCAGACCCTGGAAAACAACTCTGATTGTGAATCTAGTGGGAATGAAGGTTGCTTATCATTTTATGGTGGCAAAACTCAAGAAATTATGGGCTTTAAGGGCTGACATTAAAGTCATGGACTTGAATGAAGGTTTCTTTTTGGTTCAGTTCCTTGATGAAGGAGATTATAATCATGCTCTTTTTGAGGGGTCATGGAAACTAATGGATCATTACATTCAAGTCCAGCGCTGGCGTCCGTTTTTCAAACCGGAAGAACATGAAATAAGGAAGGTGGTTGTCTGGGTAAGGATTCCAAGAGTTCCTATTGAGCTCTCTAATAAGAAGTTTTTATGGCGTGTTGGAAGTAGTATTGGCACCATGTTGAAAATAGATGAACATACTTCTATTCATTCCAGAGCAAAATTTGCCGCATTTGCGTGGAAGTGGACTTGCGGAAAAAACTTGTTCCTAAGTTTGAAGCCATGGGGGAAACTTTTTCACTTGAATATGAGGGGCTTCATCTCATTTGTTTCTCTTGTGGCCATTTTGGCCATAGGCAAAATGCCTGTCCAGAAGCCACGGTGGTGCATCGGCAACCTAGTCCGGAAGCGGTGGCCGGGACTGTCGTTGAAAGGAATATTCCTCCAGTAGATGAGAATCTGAACAGTACCCATATGATCACGAATTCCGTTGAATCAGGTAAGCAGATTTCTCGTGATTTGCCCCAGGAGAATGAGAAAGGAGATTTCGACCCATGGATGTTGGTGCAACGGCCCCGCAGAAAATCCCGCAGCCAAAGTAGTGGAGGAAATCTTGGAGTTAATAATAATGATTTAAATGAGCCAAACGGATTCAATGTTTTATTGCATGAGGAAAATGTGGTGAAGGAGAATGTTGACAAGCCACTCACTAAAGTCGTCGTTCGAAGAAACCAAAGGCCCAACATGCAGAAACAGTCCAAATTTGGGCCTGCTAAGCCCAAAGTAGCCAAAAGTCATGTGACGGTAAGCCATGTAGGTAATAATCCTACCATGCAATCCTCGGGGGTGGCTAGTGAAGAGCCTGGTACCTCTTCCAAACCAAAACCTGCAAATGATATGCGTGAAAAGGAGAAGGAAATTCTTAGCAGGATGTCTTACAAACAGAACAGTGAATGGGATGAGTACCAAAGAAGGAAGAGTTTAGAAGAAGATCTTCTCAATCAACATATCAGTCAGAAATCAGAGGAGGAGGTAACTTTTATTCAAAATTTTCTAAATCAAGTAATTAGAGACCCTTTGGTCTCTAAAAAACCTCATGACATAACAGTACAAGATTCCAGGCGTTCTGAGGGTAGAGATGAGCAGAATAGCTCAATTGTTATGGCTGCTGGTTCAGATAGCTCTAATGCTATGGTTTAAGCCTCCTATTATTGGAGTATCTCTTTTCCTTTTGGTTTTTATGATGAATGCTATAGTTTGGAATTGTCGTGGTGCGGGAGGTAAAAATTTTCCTGGCATTATTAGTGACTGTCTGAGGTTATTTCATGTGAATATGATAGCAATTCTTGAACACCGGATTAGTGGGGATAGAGCTTCTGGTGTTATTCGGAAACTGAATTTTACAAAGTCCTTTCGGGTGGATGCAAATGGTTTTTCGGGTGGTATATGGATCTTATGGAATGAGAATGTGCAGGATATTCAGGTGATGGCCTCATCTCAATATTATGTACATTTAAAATGTTCTAATTATGGCATGTGCTGGTTCTTTACGATAGTGTATGCAAGCCCTCGGGAGGGTATGAGAAATATTCTTTGGCAGGAACTTAGGGAGCTAAGTGGGCAAATTCAGGGACCTTGATGTGTTGCAGGTGATTTTAACCAGGCCTTATATGCATATGAGAAGAGGGGAGGAGCTCCTTTAAATCAAGCAGCGAGTAACAAATTCTTTTCATGCCTGGAGGATTGTGATTTAGCAGATATTGGCTTCAAAGGGCCACAATTTACTTGGCAAAGGGGGGAATTGCAAGTTAGACTTGATCGAGCTGTAGCAAATATTGCTTGGAGAGATTCTTTTCCTCATTTCTCTCTCATTAATGCTACCATTCCTTTCTCTGATCATTTAGCTCTCTGGCTTCGGTTGGATTATGGCCACCATCATGCTCCTAAGCCGTTCAAGTTTCTGTCTACATGGCTCTCACACCAGGACTTTGAATCTCAAGTGAAACACTCCTGGTCGACTTCGGTTTCTTGGTCTGACAATATCTCACGGTTTACCAATGCCATTTCTGTTTGGAATAAGGATGTTTTTGGCAACATCTTTAACAGGAAAAGGAGGGTAATCAACAGGCTGGATGGTATTCAAAGGAGTCTTGCCTGTTCTTATAATCCCTATTTGCTGGATCTTAAGCATAGTTTGTGGAGGGAGTATAATTTGATTTTGCATCAAGAGGAATCATATTGGTATCATATGGCTAGAAACAATAAACTTAATCTCGGTGATCGCAATACATGTTTTTTTCATCAAGCAGCTTTCATTCGTAGACAACGTAATAGAGTTGATACCTTACTTAATGATGATAATGTGTGGATTTTCGACCCTGGGGAAATAAAGAACATGGTGCGGCATTACCTTCTGAATTTTTACAAGGAGGATAGCTTGTTATCTGGTCAATTGGCTACATCATCTTGCTTTCCGTCCTTAGTTGATTCTGATCTTTCAAGGTTAATGTGCGAGGTTTCTGAACTTGAAGTTAAACAAGCTTTGTTTGGTATGGGTAATCATAAAGCACCGGGAATAGATGGTTTGCATGCAATCTTGTTCAAGACTCAATGGAGTATAGTGAAAGATTCCATGGTTCGTTTTGTCAGGCAAGTGTTTGCTAATCCCTCCGCTATTGCTGATGTAAATCAAACCTTGATTACTTTCATTCCCAAAGTTAGCAAACCCACTCGTATTACTGAATTCCGGCCCATCTCGCTGTGTAACGTTATATACAAAGTGGTGACAAAAATTGTTGCTAATAGACTACGTCCCCTCATGGATCAACTCATATCTGAAACTCAATGCAGCTTCGTTCCAGGGAGGCAAGGCATTGATAATGTCATTTTGATCCAGGAAATTATTTATTCTTTTAAGAAGGTGACAGGTAAGAAGGGATTCATGGCTCTAAAGCTTGACTTGGCCAAAGCTTATGACCGCATTAGATGGTGTTTTGTCGAAGATACTCTCCAAAAAGCGGGGTTTCCAGCCGATTTTGTACAGTTAATTATGAAGTTTATTACTTCTCTATCCATGCAGGTATGCTGGAATGGTGAGCAATCTCAACCTTTTTATCCAGAACGTGGCCTAAGACAAGGTGATCCTCTTTCTCCTTATCTATTTGTACTTTGCATGGATCGATTGTCCCATCTTATTCAGGATAGTGTAAATGCACATGACTGGCTGCCTTTCACTGTTGGGAGAAATGGCCCTAAAATCTCCCATATTTTGTTTGCGGATGATATTACCTTGATTGCTGAGGCTTCTATTAATCAAGCAGATAAGATTAAAACTTTATTGGAGGACTTTTGTGGTGTCTCTGGCCATGTTATTAACTATAACAAATCTGTTGTGTTTTTCTACAATAACACATCTGCTATGACAGCCAATGCAATTCGTGATCTGATGGGCATCTCTGTTGCTAGTGAGTTTGGAACCTATTTAGGGGTTCCTATAAAATCCTCACGTTGTACTGGTATGGATTTTTCTTTCTTAATTGACAAGGTTAAGAAAAAGTTGTCTGGATGGAGAATGAAAACTTTATCCTTTGCGGGACGTATTACTCTTGCTCAATCGTGCATTATGAGTATTCCCTCGTATATCATGCAAGCCATCCCTATTCCAGCGTCGGTGTGTAATAAGATTGAAGAATTATGACGGAACTTTATTTGGGGAAGTTCTAGCGAGCACAAACGGTGTCATCTCATATCTTGGGATACAATTTGTAAGCCCAAGGAGGAAGGGGGTCTAGGTTTCCGCAAATTGCAGTTGGTGAATGAAACGTACATGATGAAATTGGTGTGGCGCCTTATTACTAATCCAACTGCTCTTTGGGCTAGAGTTTTGTTAGCTAAATACAAGGTTCGTAATGTTTTTCAGATTCATGAATCTCATACTGCCCAAGCTTCTATGACTTGGAGAGCTATGGTTAAAGTTTGCCACATAATTTATGATAATTCTTTTTGGGTGCTTGGTGATGGAAAAACACAAGGTTTTGGTTTGATGCTTGGATTCCGGGAACTCCTCCTCTAGCTCATGTCCCAAATATCTCAATTCCTGCATGGTGTAGGTTCCATTCGGTTGCTGACTTTGTGGAGAATGGACGATGGAAGTGGGATGTTTTGAATACTTTTATTTCGTCCCATATATCCTCCCTTATTGCTGCTATAGTTCCTCCTTCTCATGACTTTGGGCCTGATGCGATCTCTTGGGCTGGTGATAATAGTGGAGATTTTTCTGTAGCATCTGCGGTTAAGTTGTTGCAGGATCATTCTTTGCCTTCTCAATCTAATGCTTCTAATTTGTTGTTTCACTTGGTTTGGCGATGGAGGGGTCCCCAATGTATTAGAGCTTTGCTTTGGAAGATAAGTCATGAGAGGCTGCTAACAAATACGGAGAGGTTCAAGCGTCATATGAGCAATGACCAGTTGTGCCCTCGTTGCAACCAGCAGTCGAAAACGTTGATGCACATGTTACATGACTGTGAGGAGATTCGTGACTTGTGGACAGTTGTGGTTTCAGTTGATGCTTGGGCAAAGTTCTTTATGTCAGGAACAATTAACTGGTTGTTATATAACCTTACTGATACATCTGTTGGTCCAGGGGATGTTAATTGGTCTCTTATTTGGAGTCATGCTTTCCCTTCTTTGGTCTAGCAGGAATGATCTTGTCTTTAACCAGAACATGTGCAAATTTTCTGATCTCTTAATTCAGGCATTAGCTTATACTCGATTTATTAGTGATGTTGTTTCTGCTGGTTCTGGTATTTATGATTTCAAGCAAGAGCTTCTGGTTCGCTGGAAACCACCACCACATGGGTATGTCAAATTAAATGTAGATGGCTCCTTTCGTAGAAGTAGTCATAATGCTGCATGTGGAGGTTTGATTAGAGACCCCTCGGGTTTCTTCATGCATGGCTTTAGTTGCAATTTGGGATCATGCACCTCTACTAAGGCGGAGCTGTGGGGCTTGCTCTGGGGCCTGCGTTTGGCGCATAATCTTCATTTCCTGAATGTTGAGGTCGAGATGGACTCACGAGTAGCAATCTTGCTGGTCACTAGTCACTGTGTTGCTTCCCATCATTGCTTTCAGGTGGTTCATGAGATGAGAAGTCTTCTGAATCTTCATTGGCGGGTTTCCTTCTGCCATATTTATAGAGAAGCCAATAGATGTGCTGATTTCTTAGCTAATATGGGTCATAATTTAGTTGGTTATGATTGTAAGTTTATTTCTCAATGTCCTTGTGACCTGTTTCCTCTTGTTTGTGAGGATGCTTATGGGGTTTCTTTTCCCCGTTTAATTTAATCTCTTTTGGGCGTTTGCCTCGTTGATTATAAAAAAAAAAAAGACAAAAAAATGATTAAGAGATCTACCTAGAAAGACCTACGTGCAAAATCTACAAGTAAGATTGTAACACTTGTATTTTATGTTCTTTTATTTTATTTTTTTAATTTTAAAAATAACAAGTGTCAAAATTTGGTATGTAAATTTGCATATAGGTTTTTATATGTAGGTCTTTCAATCATTATTCTAAAGAAAAATAACATGGTGTCCTTTTTTTTTTGCTACCCTTTATTTCCGCGGCTCATATGTCATCATTTGATTGTCATCTCATGAGCAATGAAATATAAACCTCAATTTTTATCTTTAAATTTCCAAATTTTAAATTATCTTAAAGTTATCTCTACTTATTTTTCCTCTTTCTCTTTTTCAAATTTTTTATAGCTAGATTTTTGTATCAAAGTACATTAACATTATAAAAATACGTTCATATATATGTTTTTTTCGTTTAAATGTACTTACTTAGAAAATGAGATTTTTGATAAATTTCGACAAATCAATGTCAAAATATTAATTTCTAATACGAGATTATCAAAATTTATTAAGAAAAATTATTTCTGAAACCTTCTTCACAAAAAAGAAGAGGGGTAGTTGGGCAGAAATAAAAGAACATGGGTTCGGGGAATAAATGGGGTTCTTTTTTTGAGAAAAAAAAAATGCACACAGTAACATCATAGTGAGTACTAAGCAATAATAATACTCCCTCTGTTTCAGAATATTAGGCCTTTTAGCCTTTTTTTCTTGTTTCATAACATTAGGTCTTTTACAATTCAAATACATAAACATATTTTTCTTTCTAATTCTAACCTTTATTCAATCATTTCATTCTCTTCTCGTTAATTCTACTTTTATCATCTCTCATCTCTAAACCACTATACATTAATTAATGGACACACTTACTAATAAACATTAAATACTACTACAATTTTCAATAAGGATTGATAGGAGCATTTTGGACAAATTATACATAACACTTACAATAATTAACATTTTCTTAATCTGTGTGCCCAAACCTAAAAGGCCTAATTTCTGAGACGGAGGGAGTAATAACAAATGATAACCAAAGGGTTTTTTTCTTGTTATTTCAGAAATCAATGAACCTAGCTGTTTTTTTTTTTTTAATATGAATTTTACTAAAGCACTTGTTAAGCTCGTCATAAATAGAAAAAACAATATAAAATTTTAATTTTTATTCTCTAAAAAATATCAAAAACTATATTTTTTAATACTTTCTGATTACATATAACTTTTTAATAAGTATCCTTACCTAAAAATACTTATTAACATTTTCCTTGTAATATTTTTTTTTGTGTACACCAACGGTACCCGGATCTGGTTTACCCATAACCCGACTCATACGGTCCGACCTAACTGAGCTCGCACTAAGCGGTAAGGGTCTCCCAGCGGGAGTTGCTCCATATCCAAGGCTCGAACTCGAGACCAGTTGATTAAGGGAACAAATGAGCTACCACTTGACCAACCCAAGTTGGTATTTTCCTTGTAATATATACGTAAAAAAAAAAAAACAACGCATAGCATATAGTATTTGAATCATGTATGAACTAGCAAAACCAAAACGCCACCTTTGTATTTACTTCTGTAGTTGCATTACCCATTGGAAAAAAAATTTCAACAGATTTAGTCAGAAAAATACATTTGTTTGATATGCTCTCTATTTATTATACATATATATAAGGGTTATTGGGAAAAAAATATCAACACTCCCAATTTAAAAAGCAATATATGAATAAAAAATATTTTAAAATGTTCACACTTAAAATAAGATTTAAAAATAAAAAGTGAAATTTGTAACCTTCCACCCTTCATCTGAGAGGTAGCACACCCATGTTTGAGCATCAGCAGCACTTTAGCATGTATCCAAGTTTAATTCAAAAGTTGAGCCCAATGAAAGAACATCATATTTTAAGCATCATATTAAATTTCTTAAACTACTCAATAACAAAACTTTTATTATTTCCATCCCATTTAAGGATCGATATTCATAACAATTTTCACTTTGTTGGCATTGATTTGATGGTAACCCATTTTCTTTGATTTTGGCTTATCTACTTATCTATCAATATTTTATATATACCTTAATGAAAATAAACGGGACGTACAAGAATCTTAACCCACTCAGGTCGAACAGCCGAGAACACAATGCTGTAATCACTCAGGTCAGCCACAATAATCATAATCAACATTTCAATATTTAATCAAAGTGTGATATTGCAAGGGCCCAAAACCAATCGGATTGCTTGCCTCGTTCAGGTTTCATCTTATCGTTTCGAAATTGATCAAGGGGACGACTGTACTTTTCTTTTTAGCTGTGCAGAACACGCTACGATCCCCTAAGTATTAATCCCCGATCACTTATACACTAGTTTCGCTTAGAAAAGTACTCTAGGTTTCTTGACGTAGTATCACCGTCATCATCCTTCTCATCACAATCGCTCACCTGAATATTCGCAGATAAACAGGGTATCAGCTTATGCGTAACTGTTTTTGGGATCTATATTTTGCGTGAAAACTACTAATTATTAGGATTTAAGCACATGAGAAGAATTTAATCTAGTTTACCAAAAAAAATCTCGTGACCCAAATACCACATACATTAAGCTTTATAAGTTACACAATTGCATTTTTATATTCTCTCCAGTCTTATATGTAATATTTTTTTTTTAGAAAAAAGTTTGATTATATTTGTAAGACTTCATTCTAATTTTCAATAACATTTAGTTATTTTTTTCAATAACATCCTTATTAAGTCAATATTTTTTAGAATTTTCATAATATCAAAAGGGTAGTTTTGAAAAAGTATATTAGAGTTTACACATTATTTAAATATCACAGTTAACATTAATCTAATTTTTTTATAAACGTAATTTTTTTAAAGAATCTTACATTTAAAATCAGAAGGAGTATTTAATTAATTTAATATGCGGGTATTATTATGTACTTGTTGGAGGATGTGGGTGATATTATTGTTACCGGGTGATGGCGTCACGGTCTATTGCAAAACAAATTATCAATTTTATATTCTTCCATGAAATTTATTTTGGGATTATGATATTCTTAAACTAGCTCTTATCCCGTGCAATGCACGGATTGTTGATATTAAATTTTTTTATATTAATATTTTAAATTAAAGATTATTATTATTTTCATTATAAAGTAAAGATTATTATTAAACAATAAAAAAATAATTATAAAAAAAGGATTATTCAATATACTTTATTATGATAAATCAAAAATTATTATTATTATTTTGAATTTTTTGTTTGATGGTATTATGAGAATAATTAATGATAAATCATAATATCCCTTATTTTATTGGACATGAATTCATTGGAAGATAATGACAATTCATTTTTTAATATTATATTTATTTATGTATAGATCAATATTAAATTAATGTATTCCTTATTTCAATATCGATAATTAGCATGTTTTATTAATTAGAGTGGAATCAAAATTAAACTTTTTTATTTTTATCCTGTGCAATGCACGAATTATTAATATTTAAATATTTTAAAGTAATGATTATTATTAAACAACAATAAAAAATGAGCTTGTTGAAAATTTTTGTACATCCTTATAAATAAAAATAACATTTTTTTTCTGAGATTTTCCTTATTTATTCAATGGATAAATTAACAATTTTTTACATGATTATTAACTTTATTATGATGAATCAAAAATAAATAAGAATTAGATCTTCCTTATTTATTTAATAGAGAAATTAATATTTTTATATGCTTATCAACTTTATTATGATAATTAAAAATAAATCAGAATTAAATATTTTGATCTCTTTTGTTTAATGGTATTCTGAGAAAATTTAAGGATAAATTGGAATATCCACTATTTCATAGAACATGAAGACGACATTGAAATTGTTATTTTTGACTATCTTGGTTAACACATTGCATTTTATTATGAATATAATGTTGGCTCTTTTTTTATATATATTTAATATTATATTTGTCTATGTATAGATGAGTATTAAATTAATGTATTCCTTATTTGGTTGATCGATGAATTAACACGTTTTATCATGATATTATGATTAATTATTAGAGTGAAATGAAAATTAAACTTTTTTTATATTTTTTTTGTTTGATGGTATTATGAGTAGATTTAAAGATAAATCAAAATATTTTCTATTGCATAAGACATGATAATTTAGCATATTTTAAATATAATTATCACATCTAATATGAAAAATTATACATAATTAAACCAAAATTATAAATTCTGATTTTTTTATTGGATAATATTATAAGATATTTCTTATATTTATTTGATGGATAATTTAATATTTTTTTACCATTATTATTTTTTTAATATAATTATCACATTTATTATTATTATTCATATTTAAATATTTTGATCTTTTTCATCATTTATCTTATCTTATGACAAAAACGAAAAAAAATCATAAATAAATCGAAAAACATTGTTTCTTCAAACAGGCAAAAGACTCACCAAAATTATTTCTCACCGGAATACGATCAAGGTATTTCTTCCTAATCCTAGGAGAGCCCTTCTGTTTTTTGAAAAGAGAAAAAGATCAATTATTTGCATATTCTTTCAACAAAGAATAATCAAAGTAAGTATGTATAACAACTTACCAAAATAAATCAGACCAAACCACCAAACCAAACCAAACCAAATCAGCTACGAGAAAAACTTCTATGAAACCACCAAACTAAACCAGCTACAAGAAAGAGAAAAACAAACAAACAAAAAAAATATACTCATTTAAACATAGGAAAAAATATATTTATCTTAATCTAAAATACAAGTAAAAATATTAAATTTTTTTTTATTTTTTTATTTTCATTGTCATTTTCATAAAAAAATTGATATTTTATTTAATTTTTGTTTCATTCTTAATGATACTTTCCACACTTTACCTATTTTTTTTTTTTAATTTGATAAACCTAAAATTAATTATTTTTTCTTATAATATGAACAGGAAGATGTATATACTTGTTATATATCTACTGTAGTTATGCAAAAATTTCTTCTTCTATATTCCGTAATCCAATTCGGTGGCGGAACTTTAGGGCACCGTACCCTTGGGGAAATGCACCTGGTATCGTAGCTAATCGGTTGACCAAAATGAGGATCCCAAATTGCTATTCTGGATGTACAATGCAATTTCGGTAGTAATATTTCATTTCAGTTGGAAAATGCAGATCGTTACGCCTTTCGTGCGGGTCGGAAGTTACCCGACAAAGAATGATTTATATAGAAGAAGAAATTTTTGTATAACTACAACAGATACATAATACAAGTATATACATCTTCCTGTTCATATTATAAGCAAAAATAACTGATTTTATGTTTATCAAATTTTTTAAAAAATAGAGGTATTTTAGGAAAGTATCATTAATAATGAAACAAAAATTAAATAAAATAACAATTTCTTTATGAAAATGACAATGAAAATAAACAAAATAAAAAAATTAATAATTTTACTTGTATTTTAGATTAAGATAAATATATTTTTTCCTATGTTTAAAGGAGTATATTTTTTTTGTTTGTTTGTTTTTCTCTTTCTTGTCGATGGTTTGGTTTGGTGGTTTTATAAAAGTTTTTCTCGTAGCTGGTTTGGTTTGGTTTGGTGGTTTGGTCTGGTTTATTTTTCTTTTTCAGTTAACTGCTTACCACAGGGGCAGTTTGTTTAACTTGAAACCACAGGAGGACAAATTGATTTTTAGGCAAACCAAGGGAGGCAAACTGTAATTAACCCAAATAATAATAATAATGCATCGTTAAATATGTTTTAGATTTATCCAAAGTCATCATCATATAGATAATGTCGTGATAGCTTTACATATATCTCCTGTCTTATTGGAGGAAAGAAAATATTTACTTAGTTGTTTTTTTAGAAATTTAAAAAATATGAATAACGGTTTTTTCATTTATGTCTTTACATGAAAAATTGAAAAACAATTGTTAGTTAGTTTGATAACGTTAATGATGAAAATAATAATTGGTGGAATAATATTAATAATAGTTGATAAAGAAAAGTATGTAAAACAAAACAAATATTTTATAAAAGTTAATTCTATTAACTAGTTTTATTGATTTGTGACTTTTATACTTCAAAAAATAGATAAATAGAAACAGAAGAATTAGTTATATTTTTTTCCCCTTAAATCTCTCATTAGATACTTAAAAAAAAAATAATAATAAAAAATTCAAACGATCTCTTATGAACGAGCCATGACATGAAATTTGAGATCCAATGGATCTAACCCAACATAACAGTTGTATTTGCTTAAAAAATGTAAATAGGAATACCACTTAGCTCATAACTATGTATAAGATGTGATACTCTTCTGACTGAAGCTGTGTGTGATTCTTAAGCGTGTATTCACACTCATTTTTAATATATAATTTTTTAAATTTAAAAAAAAAATACCATCGATTAGATAAGAGTTCGAACAACATTTTTGATTTCAATAATTTCACTCTGCTCTAATAATAATTTCAATAATTGTTACTATGCAATTTGAAATAAAATAAAATTAAGACATCAGCATTCAGCAGTCAGGGCTGTGATCTATGAGAGTGTGTATGACACATAAAAGCAAGATCCCAGAATGGATATGCAGATAATAAAAGAACTCCTAGTGCCACTATTTCCACAATGAATATAGAGGTCATGCTTTCTAGTTATCATCATTATCCGCTATGCACATATACTAATGCTTTATTATAAGATTTGTTCTTGATGCAGACAAATCCAAGCATACTAGGTTCTGTAATCTACTTAATCGGTAATGCCAACATTAAATAAACTCATGAAGCATGTTGTCATTATTTTCTTTGCTTACATCACCATTCAAGTTAAGAAATGAACACTCACTGTTACAACACAACACAACAGTGTTGTTTTCTCTTTCTCTCTCCCTCCTCACATTTTCAGTTGCCTTGTGCCTTTAGTTGTTACATTCTGAAGAGAAAGCTAAAGAGTTTTTTACTTCATTTACTCTTCTTTCTCATCACATTAGCTTGTTTGTTTTAAAAATAGCTAAAAATAAAAAAGACTTTCTCTGAAAATGTTTCTGAGACTACTACCTGTCATGAACAGAAGTTTGAACAGAGAGAATCCAGATATTTTGATTATGATGATTGCAGGGAAACAGATAATAAGAGGTGAGAGATCAGAGTGTGTGAGAGAGAGAGAAGGAAAGAAAAAAAAGATGGGCCCAGGTTAAAGCCTGCAACAGAAATGAGTGGCACTGCACCAAAGAGTAATGTGTTTCCCTCCTCTCCTCTCCTTTCTTGTTTTTACTCTTTTGTGCCTCTTCTATTTTTTCCTACCTCTCTCTGACTGTATTAAAAGCTCATTTTTTATTCATCTTTTAACATAGACTCATAGTTACTTTCTTCCCTGGATTTTTTGAAAAACAAACACCTTCTTCCTTTCAATGGTTTTGTTGAGGTTGTTGTCTTTGGTTTGATGGGCCAGATAATATTTTGAGCTTGAGTGTTAAGGTTGTGCCAGAGGTAAGGTGATACAGTGAATGTTGATGGGGTCTTAGAAAATGAAACTGTTTTTCTTTTTTTTGGGTTTGAGGTACTTGAAGAGGGAAAAAGTGTCTGTTCATGCAAAAGGAATTAACTCACTCTTGGTAGTGGTCTTTTATTTGCAATGGTTTTAGGCTTTGCCAAGATGGGAATGCCTGACTTCTTTTTCTAATTCTTTATCACTGCACCTCTGCTTATTTCTCATTTTATATTTTCCTTTTTTGTAGGTTATGGGAGGACAACGTATATTGGGCAAGGAGATGTTAAATATAAGATTGATTTCTGGTGTGTTAAATTTCCACTTGCTTTGGTGGTGATAGATAACTCCTTTGCTGATTAAGGAAAGGTTGGTTGTGCTAACTTTCATCCTTTTGGCTTGATACTTTTCTTGGATTCTTTTGTCTGTTAGTTTATATTTAATAACTAGCCTAAAAAAACACTCTTCAATCATTAGAGTATAACATCTACTTTGAGTTTTGAAACAATACTTAATTAATTCATGGGTCTTCCTGATGAGTACCATAAAGGAAATACTCCTAAAAAATAAGAAAGTTAAGTTCTGAATCCAAGTTGGGCTCTTATTGACACGTTAAACATGATATTTCCTTATGCAAACAGTCTTTTTTTGCTTTCTTAATGAATGTTTTTAAGGCACTCCTTAGCATTTTTCTCAATTGATATATGCTGCATAATTATCTATTCATTGTGCTACTTTTCTGCTTCCAAAGAACACTGCAGTACCAAGAGCCTATTGTTGCATTTGCTAGTTGTTATGTCCATGGAGAATGGTATGTACAGTGCTCCACTGAACATTTCTGGCCGAGATTCTGCGGTTCTAGATGAAATATCACAACATTACTCCATAAATCCACTCATTCAGTGCTATTCATTTGACCTTAATAACCAAACTCGTATCACAAATGGAATTTCAATGCTTGCTGGAGAGCAAGGTGAACCACAAATGAGTAATGTCCTTGCCGATGTTCGCGTCGTAAATCCTATGAGTATTGATGACTCTTGTTCTCTAGTTACATTACAAGGAAAGGCTGTTGTGGGAAATTCCTCAAATCCCATAGACAACACCGTGTATCGAGAGTATTTGTCTGGAGGAATGCCAATTAGTCCTGCTTCACTTGCTGCTATACTTGCAGCTAGAATTGGTCTTGAAGAAAATTTAGAGAATTCAGCAAGTTTGCCTCCTTCAATTGGGGCATTGGGGCCTTATATCTTCAACAACTATCAAGCTACTTCAAATCCTCTGGCTGCTACTTTTGAGGACCGAGGTTACGATGCTGTGGTGCCTAGTGGTAGTAAGTGGAATAATGTCAACAAGTTTCCCAGAGCTCCAGAGATTGATGAAACTAGGTGTCAGCCTTATTCGTCCTTAGGAAACCTGGATCCTGATGGCTGGACATCATCGAATATTGCTAACTTAACCAATCATGCTTACAATTCATCCAATTTTAGTAATGAACTCTCCTTAAGTCTTGCAACATCTCCAGCCACGGGACAGTGCTCAGAAGTTAATTGCCCTGATGTCAGCAGCAATAGGGAACTTTCCATGAATTTGGGTTCTAAGAAATATGTGCAGTTTTCGCCGCTAGTATTGGGATCGAGATATCTAGTCGGAATCCAAGAGATACTAGCTCAAATTGCACGATATTCATTCGAAAATCTAGAACAGATAAATGGTTCAGTCGCTGGTAATAGAGCAGGTGAAAATAAATCAACTTCGGCTTTCCGACCCAGGAGAAGTATATTGGTAAATCACAATGAAAATTCTATGTATGAAGAACCTCATGCAGAATCTCCTTTGCAAAGGCATGCAGCTGAGTCAAAGAAATCCCAACTGCTCACACTTCTGCAACTGGTATGATGCTACATCAGTTCATCTTCAATTACGTCGTTTTGTCTTAGCGTCAATCATGATCCTAGACATAGTAGGGAGATTTAATTAATCATGTTAATTTTGCATTTCACTTTTCCCTATTAAGATTCATGGATGGCATGTAAATTGCTAAAATTGACAAAGTAGAATTGTAGTACATAAACGTTTTCATCCAAGAGTTGACATAGTCTTAACAACTGCTTAACTCAGGTGGACGAGCGATATAGCCAGTGTTTGGATGAGATACATACTGTTGTGTCCGCATTCCATGCTGCTACCGAGCTGGACCCTCAAATTCATGCACATTTTGCTCTTCAAAGGATCTCTATCCTATACAAGGAGTTACGAGAGAGGATTAGCGGTCATATACTTGGGATGGATTCAGATTTGAACAAGTCTTGCTCAGAAGAGAGTAATGAATGGTGTGTTGAATCTTCATTCATTCAAAAGCAATGGGCTCTCCAGCAATTGAAACGAAAAAATCATCAGTTATGGAGACCCCAAAGAGGGTTGCCAGAGAGATCCGTCTCAGTTCTAAGGGATTGGATGTTTCAGAATTTCCTCCATCCGTGAGTTTTCAATTCAAGCATAGTTACATCATCTTTATTTCTTGGGCTGGTTCTAATCTTGCATGCATGTGTAGTGAACTTATGAAATATGTAAATATAATTTGATGAATTTTCAGGTATCCTAAAGATGCAGAGAAGCATTTACTTGCAGTAAAAAGTGGGTTGACAAGAAGCCAGGTAACTACTACTTCTTCATCCTTGTTTAAGGGGGAATAATCTGCAATGGTTGCTTGTGCCTTCAACTACTTTTTATTTTAGACCTTAGAACACCATCACATGTAATTAGGGACAGGATCCAGAACTCATTTAAGGCAGGGTTGTACAAACTTTGATAATCTAATAAATAAAAGAAAATAAAGTTATATTATCAAATTAATAGCATGATGGGCTGCTGCAAGTTTTACTGCTGGTCAAACATTAATAGTAAGAACTAAGATGGATTGTTGCAATTAACAATGCAGTGTAACTTGTAGCGCACGAAAGATATGCAAAGTCTCAAGAATTGTTTTTGTTTATATTGGCCATGCTTGCACTCCCCTCCCTCTGTCCCTGCATGTAATATAGCAAAATCGTGACAGCTTTATATTTATAAGTACAAGTACTTTACATTGTAAAAATCAAAAGTTATGTGGAAGTGGTTGACAACATTTTTGTTTATTCTATGGCTGGTTGAGCAGGTATCTAATTGGTTTATAAATGCTCGTGTTCGACTGTGGAAACCTATGATTGAGGAAATGTATGCTGAAATGAATAAAAGAAAGGCTTGTCGAAATGAACAAGGAATGGAGAGCAGCAGCCATGGAAACAGGAGAATAAGCATGACCAATCTCAACTGAAGCCTGAAGGTGATGAAGAAAGTGACATAACAATTTTCTTTTGAAGTAGAGAACACAGCACAATTTTCTTTTGGGCATACTTGGGTATTACATGAGGATAACGTATTGAACAATCTATAGAATTATCGATAAATAACAGGGAATGCAATCATAGCCTTGTATGAATGATCAATGGCTATAAGACTATTACCTGCAACTTGATCTAACATGTGATATTAAAAAATTGCTGTTATTTACATATTGCTCCTTGAGAAAAACGAAATCGTTTGTGGATATGAAAAAAAAATTGTCTTCTAATGTCCTATTATGTCAATAACAAGTTTACTATCGAGTTAAAAACAATCCTCCAAAGATGAAATGATTATCAAATCCTCCTCTACTAAAAACAATCCTTCAAAGATTAAATGATCATCAAATTCTCCTTAAAATAAATGATAGTTTAATTATACACTCAAACTTATTTTCGGTTTGCTATTTGCCTTTATGATAGATTTGGGCTTGTTTTGTAATGATTATGTCATAAAACTTATCTCCGATTTGTTATTTGTGTGACGATTTTCGATCCGTTTTTACATTTATGCACACGTGTACTACCGTGGTCTTAGTCACCCTTACTAGAATTTTTAATCCTCCACCTTCTCCCGCCAGCAGCGCTCCAACCTCCACAAAGTTTTATATGATTGTCATTTTGCTTGCAACATTAACTTTACAGTTGTTATATCTTTGAAAAATCAATATAGAGTTTAATTGCTAAGGGTGTCTTTGTACCTGTGGTAGAAAATCGCGTTCATCCAAAAGTGACACTTGAGTAGCTTTTATAAATGTGAGTTTGGCCCATCAAAATGCAGAAGCAAACATGCTATAAATCCTCGTAAGCATGATTGTGAAATTATTTTTGCACCTTGGTTTATCTTGAAAGAGAGTTTAATTGCATGTTTTACACTTTTACAATAGTATTAGGCTATTAGCAAGTCTTAGCCATTTATCAGGATAGGGGCCAATTTTCCTTACCAATTCTGGTCCTCAAATGATACAAAAAGTATGGTTTTAGTTTTTGTGTTAATTAAATAATGAGACGGGAACATCACAAATGAGCATATTAATAGTAAAAGTGTTGACAGACTCACAAAAGTGTTAGTCACATCCTCACTCAAATAATGATAAAGATTAAGATAAAACTTTTGGAATATCTAAATATCAAGGCTAACGTCTTTGCGACTATAGAGGGATGGGAAGTCATTGTGACTTTTCCACCCCTAACGTCACTAAATTCTCCCTCGCGGTTCACTCCACCTAAGAGCATTATGTCATGAATAACTGTCACGAGACTTGTGGTTATATTACGTGTAGCATAATTGCAGGCAGGAAATGTGATACCCTTTTTTCTCTTATGTTTTTTAAATTTTTATTTTATCTTTGTTTACAGAAGTTTGTTTTTATTTGTAATACTAATTTATAATAATTTTTAATGATAATTAATTATTTTTTTCATAAATATTTTTATTTATTTAATATTTTTTAGATTTTCAATAATATTTATAAGTATAGTTTTAAACAAGTAATCAAATATTTATATTTTAAATGTCATTAACTAAATTAATCAATTTTTTTAATAGACGTGAAATATATTTAAAAAAAATCTTATATGGAGTATATAAAAAAGGATGGAATAGCAATGTACTTGAGGATACTGTCAAAACTACAATACTCTGAATACAATTGATTCATGAACCTCAATTTAAAACGTTGTGACTTGTTTTTTGTGTGTATTATTTCAAGTTTTGAAACAAAATTCATATGCACCTAGGTAAATTGTGTTTTGACGGGTACGAACTTGCGATAGATGGAGCTACAAAATGCTAAGGGATTCAATTATTCTTTCCGATCTTTAATATAAGATTTTTTTAAAATAAATTAGTCCTATTTATAAGATATTATTTTAATTTTTAATGATATTTAATTATATATTTTTACACAAATATTAATATGTACTCAATATTTTAGAATTTTAATAATAAAATTATAAGAGTTATTTTTAAAAAATTTATCAAAAATTTTCATTTCTAATATTATTGACAATAATAACTAATTTATTTGATGGATATAAGGTACATTTTTCATAAAGATAATATAGTAAGAATTGGAGGGGATAGCACCCAAATGGGTTTGCCCTAGTGGAAACATGCTAGGACCATAAAGATATTGAGAAGTCATAAGACCATAAGATCAGAGACTCGAATCCTTGTGGAGAGCATTTCTTGGGGAGACACCCCACTCATGTTGTTCCATGTGAAAAGAATTGGAGGGGTCAGTGAAAAGTACGCAATATGTACAAGAGAGAGAGAAAAAAAGAGAAAGAGGAGCAAGAGTATCCATGTAAAACAAGTTCTTAGAGTACAAATTAAAAATTGAAACGATTAATTCAGTCATCACACTCCCTTGAATTATTATTGCATTTCAAATGAAAAACCAATTCTTTTTAATTTCATTACATAAATTCTTTCTTTATAAGAAAGTCCCCACTCTCTCACTTATTACCATTTGGTTCTGTCTTGCCAACTGCTGTCTTTTCTTGAATTTCAAGCTTCTTTAGCAACTCTTGACAATAACAAATGGCTTCCTCAATTGACATTCCCACCTCAGCAGCACTCGAGGAGAAACTAGGTGAAACCTTTGAAGACCTCCTGGTGTGTTTTTTGGAGCCACGTTCATCCATGTTTGCGTTCATGTTCTTCAAGACAAATCCATCAGCAGGTTTCTCATGCTTATCACTCTGCAAGTCTTTGCATTTTGATTTGGTGAACAAAGCTTTTAGATAATCTACTAAAGCTTGTAGCTTTTGACTCAGCCAGAACTCCTTGATCTGTTGGTTCAACTTTTGGGACCAACTTTTCTTCGGAACATCAACTACTTCAAATCCAAATCTTTCACTGATGAAACGTTCAAACAAAAATTAGATCGGCTTTTTTATCATATATATGCACCCGGAGCATAAAAAAATATAAATAATAATATTGTATCAAAAAACTAAATAATTGTTTTTAATTCATTAAGTGTATTAATTTTTCAAAAAATATTTACTTTTTAGGGGTGAATCAAACTTTTATACCTGATGCATAGGTTAAAAAAACCCTTAATGCTGTGGAGACATTTGTAAAAGAAAATTTTAGATTTTTGAAAGCTGAACTTTGGCCTTGTGTACATACCTTGAATTGGCAGTGGATTCTTTCATAAGCTTTTGAACAATTTGCAAACGAGAGGATATGTCATGAAAGATAAGATTCATGAGCTCGCCACCTTTCAAAGTTATGTAACCCTTCTCATTCTGAGGACAAACAGCATCCACATCACACAACTTAGATCGGTTTGGTTCATAGGACCTACACCTGCATGCATTTACAAAAAAAAAGAGAGAGATTTGAGGTGAAGGGGATACTTTGTCCAGTAGTTGAATTTGACCTTACATACCTTTTGATGGCATCAATGGATCCTTTGATAAACATCTGAGCAGTTTGCAAACGAGAAGATAGGTTGAGAAGGAAGATCTTCATGAGCTCGTCACCTTCTAGAGTTATGTAATCTTTCTCCTTCCACAACTTGGACTCTTCATTCTGTGGCAGAGGACGAAGGTAAATAGCATCAGTGGATGAGTCAGAAAAAGAAATTAGAACATTTTTTGTGGCCATTTCGAAGTGACTGCCTGCTATAATGATTTTTCTGTTTGTAGGCTAGAGAGGGGATCTGCCTATGGCTATGGGAAATTGAGCTTTATATAGGATAGATAGAAGCATGGTATTGGTTTGCTTTTAAGTCATGATGAACATTATTATTGGCCTGCTATAATGATTTTTCTTTATGATTATTGATTTTTATATTTAAGTAATACAAATGAATGGTGGATGATAGATCGATGATGTAAAACACTTTACACCGTCGATACATACCGATTAATATTAAGATTTACATGGTATATAATCAATTTTTTTTTTGAGATATAGAAATCATTGATGCAAATTTTAATTATACAAACAAAATTTTTTCATATGCGAGATTAATTCTTAACATCATAATGTTGAAAAATCTAATAACAATTACAAGGGTAATATTGAAAAAATATCTTAAATATTTACATTTCCATTATTATTTATAAAAAATTAATACACTTTTTATACACGTAAAATTTTTCAAGAATATTTTACATATAGGAAAAGAGAGTAAATGTATTACGCTTTATACTAATTTCGCTCTTTTTTTTCAATTGAATAGTGATAATGATAAAAGTTGCACAAAAAGTTGTACTAGAAAAACTGTTTCGCGAATTGCCGGCCGATTTTCGTCTGATGAGGAAGTTTCTTAAATTAAAAAGTGTTGTATAAGAAACAAATTTAAACAAACTTGTGCAGTTGTGCCAACCAATTTGCATTGATTTGAGTGAAAACGGTTTTAGATCAGTTAAACATGTGATCCTAGGTTCAATCTCGGGATTCATGCATGTGAAAAAAATATGACATTGAGTTCTTGAACAAGACAAGAATCGTTGACATGGCGCTTCATCAATTTTTTGGCTTTTGTGTGTGTACTAAGAGTAATTATTCAATCGATAGTCGAAGACTAATCCTTTATGAGAATTATAGAATAACAAAGTGGATATTATTAAAATAAATAAGATAATTATAAATAAGTAATATAACTTCAAATTTATTTTATTCACTTTTACCAACATCATAGGATTGGGCCAGGTCAAATTAGGCTTATGATGTTTTTTTTTTGAGTTTTTCTTTTCAGCCCCACCCATTTCTCTTGAACCTCATAAGAGGCGGAAGTGTAATTTTTTTGTTTTCCGCCTCCTGCTCTTTTTTTTTTTAATCAAAGGGGCAAAACGCCCAAAATCAAAGAACTAAACAGTTACTATACGGGGAGTGGAAGCTCCTAAAGCATCATAAACAATAGTTAGAGACACCGCAATGGGTTGAGCATCAAATAGCTAGAGACACTGCAGTAGGCTTATGATGTTGGTGTGACACTACGTTTGTCAGATTAACACATCAATCCTGATAGAAGGACTCTAACAACAAGACCAAAACAAATTTTTTTAAAAAAAAAAATTAATTTGCTGAAACCTAATAACCAGGTGAGCGTTTTTGGGCCAATGGGCCATATTTGAGTCGAAGGTCCATTTAACACCTTCCATGTCACTAACCACATGGCGCACCACCTCACTACCTTTATACGAGTGGCAAAGGTTGACGTAATATTTTGTTTCCCACATCAATACTTGATGGAAGAAGTCTAATGGCAGATTCAAAACCAAAAAAAATAAAAAAATTAAGAATTAGTCTCGATGAAATAAATTTTAGCTTCAATATTTAAATTAGGTGATCAAATAATTCCAAAAATGTTTCATTGCTTCTGTTAGGATTTAAGCACATGAGAAGAACCCAACCCAAAAAACTAGTCTATTAGGTGAGAGAGTCTAATGGCTTAAGTACCACATTGAGCTTTCTAAGTTACTCAATGTGGGGCTCCTAACCGACGTCCACTCTATCGAGAGTGATCCGATGGTAGCCTTTTCTCTTTTGAGTGGCCTATAGGTAACCCTTTCTGTGGTTCAACTCTCAATGAAGAGGTCAATTGTTAGGACTTAAGCACATGATGAGAACCCAACCCAAAAGACTAGTCTATTAGGTGGGAGAGCCTCATACCTTAAGTACCACATTGAGCTTTCTAAATTACTCAATGTAGGACTCCTAACATCCATTTCAAATTCATGAGACCATTGACAACGACGAAATCATTATGTGAAAAGGATGCCATATACTTCAGAGTATGCGATTGCACTAACAAGTAACAACATTATGCCCTCCATGTTCGCTTTACATTTGCTACAAGAACTTCGATTTATTTTTTTCCATCCAGAAACAACAATTTGGAAGCTTTACCAACAATTCAGACCCACCAAACCTATGATTACAAATAAAAGAATGACTATATCTGCTTTCAACTAAACTTTTACCCTCTTTCTTTCCTCTCTGCTGATTTCTTCTCTCATTTTCTTATCTAAACAGCAATCTGGCATCCCTTCTGTGGACATATTTATAATCTTGTAACTTCTAGATTTCGACCGGAATTCTTGTTTTTATGGGTTTCAGTTTCAAGCCCATACTTTCCGGTGAATAAAGCTCAGGAGAAATGCAAGAAGGACTCAAGGGACTCCTTGGGCTGACACTTTGCTTGGACAGCCTGTACAAGCCATATCCCATGAGAAAGTATTCCATTGGTATTAACATAGAATGAGGCTGCTCCTCTGTTACCATTGATCCACATGCTTGAACCTGAAGTTCAACCACAACCATCACTGTAAAAAGCACATTTTGATAAAAGCGCATTCTTGAAACTAACACGAACTGAAATATGATACACAAACCTCAACTAAGGCACTGAATCGTCTATCTAACTTCGAAGTCATATGTAGAGCCTCAGTGTGAAATGGAGACATATCCCCAACAAAAATTAGGGACCGACACTGCAATTTTATCAGTCCTTCGCTTAAGTCAGATCTCCTGCTAGATGGCAATACAAAGTTAATGACATGTATCTCTAAGGTTGCTGAGTTGTTATCTTAGAATATGTAAAACTAAAGCATTTGTGCATGAGAAGTCGTAAATTATTAACCATGAGTGCAAGTGGGTTTAAATGTATAATTGAATTCTGATCGGAGTTGAAACTACAGCAATATAATTAATTTTATTTTTTTTATTTTGGGGGTACAATGATAGCACAGAGATTTGTTCTTGTGACCTGTAAACTACCCAAACCCCTGATAGACTTAAACCACTTCATGGTTTCTAATACTAGCAATAATTAATACTATTAAGTTCAAAAATTCAAGATAGAAAGGTTGTAAGTTGTATTCAAAACTGATACATTTAATACATTAAAAATTTAAAAGTTATATTTTCCAATAAAAATTTCTCACTACTATTTTGAAGTGTAATCTTACCCATTAATAGCTTCCAGGAACCGCCACACATTCAAGCTCTGTCTCTCCTCCAATGACTGTCAGAAAATATTTAAAACTTGTTCAGCTTCAAACTACCAACTAACCAGGTTCCCACATGAAAACATAAAATAAATTGGGCTAACCCTTTGGCATGTTCGAACTATATCCGACTCTAGCAAGTGAGCATTGCCTCGAACTTCCTATCAACATCAATAAAATTGAATGACTAAACATCACAAACTGAAAGTAGATAACTTTTTTTTTGGGAAGCATAGGCATACCTTGCCAAAGTACCGCTTTAGCAATATTTCTTTTACCACCCCACACATGCCATAAAAGTAGAGTAAATTTGACATGACCTGCAAATATTACAAATCTTCAGCAAAATGTGAGATTTATTTCACAAGGATATACAGTCTTATAGGTTTAGAAAATGAACCTTATTGTACAACCATTCAGTCCAAGATGGTGCTTTACATAGGGGAGAAACAAGTATCAAACCAAGAACACGTTGTCTATGCTTCATCTGTTGTCAATAGTTAGAAAGATTTGTGAGAATACATTTTTGAAACTCAAAGACGTTTAAGAAATTGAAAGAGGGGCAAGTGGGGCTGAAGCAAGCATGACAACTTACAGCAAATAAGGTAAGAATGTAAGCCCCGGCAGTTACCCCCATACACATGACTGCACCAAGACTGATAAGAGAGAAAGAGAGCAAGGGTGTCAGATTGTCAGATTGTCTTCCCAAGATCAATTCATTTCAGAGAAAATTTTGGTTAAAATCACAAATTAAAACACACCATCAAATATTTAAAGCCAAATGGAAATTGCTCTAAAGTAATTTTCTTGATTTCACTAATTCGTTTGGATGATGGGGACATGAAATCAAAAGGATGGGAAAGGAACAATTCTATTATTATGGAGTTTAAAGTTATGCCGAGGAAGGGAATGTGAGGATACCTATTCCTCCTCAAACTATTAGTTTTGGATTTGGTCCCCTGCAAATTGTGAAGGAAGAGGGAACACCTTCCCTTTTATTTTAAAACTTGTCATTCACTTTTCCTGACCCTTCGTCTTAGCTAAAACAAAATTAATAAAAATAAAAATTGGCATTCACCATTTGACCCCACAAACATAGTTGCTTGAAAAGAGTCTATAAAGCTATATAGAAATTTTAGAAGTACAAACTTTTACCTTCTCATTTGCCCCATATTAATCATCCAAACATGGGGAAGGAAACTCTTCCATTTCATCCCTTCCCCTTCTGTTTCATCCCATTCCATTCTTTCTAATGGTTCCTACAATAGCTTACGTGGGAAGAAATTGATGATTAAGCAAGAAATGCTCACCCAAAAAAGTTAAGAACTTCAGCTATTTGATCAGCTAAGTCATCAACCGAAAGAATGGGATCATCTGGATCAATTGCAGCAGCTCCCAACTGCAATAGCTCTTGAAGAAAGTACAAAATGATAAGGAACATGAAAAATTATAACATCCAACATGAAAATATTTAACAGACGAGAAGACACATTAGAATCAAGCAAAACAATATTACAGCTTCAAGACATAAAGGTAGAGACCTCATGCCCAGGTGGACTAATATGATATATGCAGAAATTGTGGAGTAGCAGGGAATACACTTCAGGACAAAAGAATAATCCCTGAAAGCAGGAGACATCTGATGAAACCACATGCATGGAAACAAGAGGTTAGATTGTTAGTTTGTCAACAAACTAAATAGCATTAATAATAAACAAACAGAATTTCTTGCTTTTCTTTTGGGTAACAACACAATTTATAATTTTGATGTTCTCTGCATAAAATCTGATAAAATAAAAGTAATTAAGCCATGATTGGGGGGAGGTTGAAAGTTGACTTTTTATTGAGATTATGATATACAAATGTTTTCATCAACCGCTACTACCAGACGTTCAAAACTCCACTATTGAATTTGAATCTTCCTAAATGTTTGGAGACAGCATCTGGAAATGAATGTTTAAAAATGATATATAAATGCTAGACCAATAAATAACTTACAATTTAAAGCCAAATCAGGATAAGTGATAAGTGCTGGCTTGTCCTGGTCTCCGTACACAGCAACAGAAACAGAACCGTGTCGTGTTCTTACATGATGTTCCTGCAGAAATATCTCAGTAGCATGTTACTCAGGAAAGACACATGAAGTTGCTAGAATAGACATTAATCACATATGAATACGTTATATCATCTTCTTTTTGTTTACACTTTACATTATAAGAAAAGGACAAATCAGGTAAGTGAGCAATAGATGTTGTGACCACATGTGATGTGATCATTTGGCAAGATGAACAACAGAAAAATACAATAGGATTCATTCACCAAACAAAAGTAAATAAAAATTGTAAAGATGCAATATACTCATAACATAAAGATACAAATATTTCAAAGAATTTCTTAACCTTGGCCCTAAGATTTGAGGATAAGCATCCCAGATTGAAAGAATTTTATAGGAAATGATAGCTTAAAAAATTTAAAAGTATTATTCCCTTCATTCCTATTTATATAAATCACATTTAACCGAAACATAAGAATCAAGACAGGTATTTAACTCCTTGTTTAAAAAAATAATATTGATAATGACAAACTTAATTATTGTAGTTAATTAGAACACACATTTCAATAATGGTAATTTAGCAAAAAAGAGTTAAATACTTCTTAAAAAAATTATAAAGTAACCTAAACAGGCAATTCTCTTAGAAAATGTTTTTATTAGCTTATTCCAATGTGTTTGAGAGAGAAGCTTACAGAAATAAGCACTTCTAACTTATATATATATATATATATATATATATGAAATTAACTTATTTAATAGCAAGCTTTTAATTAAGCTCCAATAATCTCTATTTTCACTAACTTGAAAGCTTTCAAGCATAATCTCATGTGGCTAAATCAAGTAGTACTGTAATATATAACTGCTAACTTTACAGTTGAAGTAGGCATCATTGAATACTATAAAAGAAAAGAAAAGAAAACTCATACTGTACTATTCAAGTAACCATAACTCCATAAGTAATCTCAGAATGCAGTAGTGGTAGTAGTAGTAGTGTAGTGTACCTTGGGCGAAGGAGAAACGGTTTCCATATCCACCGACACTGAATCGCTAGAATCCGCCATTTCTCTCTTCTTCGCTCTCTCTCTCTCTCTCTCTCTCTATTTCACGATGATAGTAGCAAGCGAGCAAGCTAGCTTCATTTATATATATGCGGCAAGGAAGTTTGTTTGGAGAGGTATTGATATTCTCAAAATTGTACTGTAAATAGTAGTAGTAATTGAAACCGTGGTTAACTCGCACGAGTCACCGACGCTCTACCCGTGGCATTGCCTCCCCCTCACGAGTTAGCGGTACGCACCTACACTTGGAGTAACCTCACGCTCTCCCCTTCCCTTAACTATGGTTAGGTAGGCCGACACTCACTTTCACTTTCACGCTCTCTTTTTTTCTTTTTCTATAGATTCTTTTTCCTAATTTCGTTTGGATGGACGGTAAATGGAATCAAATTAGTTAAAATGAAGTTTATGTTCTTTAATTTGAGAGTTTCAAGTTTTTTTTTACACCAACCGGTACCCGGATTTGGTTTACCCAGAATCCGACTCATCCGGTCCGACCGAACTGAGCTCGCACTAAGCGGTAGGGGTCTCCCAGCGGAGGTTGCTCCATACTTAAGGCTCGAACTCGAAATCAGTTGGTTAAGGGACCAAATGAGCTACCACTTAACCAATCCACATTGGTTTTGAGAGTTTCAAGTTGATGGAATAGAATGAAAAATTTTCACTTAAAATACCTAAAAAATTATTACCTGCAATCAAATCTAATAAAATCTGATTTATTTAAAGCTAATGTAGTAGTGACATGGACTCGAGCGATCATTAATCTATTAAGGAATTATTGTGAAAAAAAAAGTTAATTATATAGTTTAAATATTCTACTCCCTTTGATCTTGTATATAAGACCATTCTTAGACTTTTATTATGGTAATATTTATAAAATTTTACTTCCTCCGTTCTTATTTATTTGTCATATTTTAAACAAAATACGTCATTTAAGAAATCTAATCATTAATCAGATTTTCAATACATTAATTACTCAGAAATCTAATCTATAATCATTCATTTTTCTTAACTACTTACATATACCAAGACATATTAAATAGGGGCAAATATGAAAAATAAAATTTTTTACACTCTTGAAATCCTCAATATAACACATAAAAAGAAACAAATAATCTCTCCAAAAAACGACAGATAATAAGGAACGAAAAGAGTATTTCAATTTTCAATATCATTTAACTACTTCTTTCCACAATTATCACTATTTACTCAACATTTTTTAGAATCACAATAATAATTATATGGATTGTTTTAAAAAATATATATCAAATTTGAACATTTTCAATGTCACTGACAAATTTAAATATTTTCTTTTATAAAAGTAAAAAATCTCAAAATAGTCTTACATATAGGATCGAAAAAAGTAACATATATTATAGGCTTATTTATGTATTTAGTCCTTGAAAGTTGAGAGTGTTTTAATTTTGGTCCCTGAAAGTTTTTTTGACCTTAGACTCATCCTTAATTGTTTTGAAAATTTGGTTTTAGTCCTTGTTGTTAAGAAAAATTCGTTAACAATTAACGTGGCTAACGGAACGTCACATCAACATACACGTGTGCGAGTATGGAATGTTATGGTATGATGACGTGGATGATCCGGACCCGCAAGAGCAAAACGGTCATAGCTCAATCCACAAACATTTTGGTTGGGCCTTGGCCCTTTTCCTACTGCGTGTCCGGATCATTCACGTTATCTTATCGGTGACATGCGATACTTGCACACGTGTATACTGATGTGGCGTTTTGTTAACAACATTAGCGATTAACGAATTTTTCTTAACAGCATGGACTAAAACCAAATTTTCAAAATAATTAAGGATGAGTCAAAGTCAAAAAAAGTTCCAATGACCAAAATCAAAGCACTTCCAACTTCCAGGAACTAAAATCATGAATAAACCTATATTATATATTACATACCACCAATCAAATTACATCAATTATGGTCTAATTTGGTTCAAAAGCATTTATCACAAAAGATCAAACCAAGCCAAATTGAATACAAATTATATAGTTCAGTCTGGTCTAATAGTCTATATGTTAAATCTATATGAAAGAAAAAATTGAAAATTCTTTTTTTTTAAGTTTCATGATCAATTATAATTTAAACGCATCCAAAAAAACAACTTCATTGAACTTTAAATCCAAAACCTACATCGGAGCATTCTAGTGGAAAAAAATTCAAATAAATCCCAACAAAAGTACATACTAGTAACTTCTATAAAAAAAAAAATTGTAGTATAATCTTTAAAGAAAAAAACAATAAAAATAAGGTAATTGACTCATTCTAGTCTTAGTGATCTCACTTCGGATCAAACAATTGAGTAATTGTTTGAAAAATATAGACCAACTAGGAAATCAAACCATACTGAACCTGATATTTCAATTTGATTTTTTTTTTTTTTAACAGCAAAAAAGAATATTAATATTATAATAAGACCCCCAAACATCATAGTACATACAAAAGGCCCCACCTTCTACGAAGGGTTTACCCAAGGGTACAAAATCATGTGCTATAAAGATTTGATTTGATCTTATTGTTCTTGTTGTCTGATCCAAAACCAATACTTACATCCCCATAACATTTCTTTTATTAATTATTACAGTATAAGTCAAATTTAACTAAATAACATATAAATATAAATCAAAGTATCGAACAAATTACTTTCATAAGTCATATTAAAAAAAATTGCAACATTATAATTTTACCTCCCCAAATTATATATCATGTGAAATTGAAAACATGAATGAACAACTAAAGAAGTATCGGTAGTTAAATTTTTTAACAAGGCTAAATAAGAGAAAAAGAATAAATATTTCGTAAAAAAGGTAAAATATTTTATAAAAAACAAAAAGAGAACGTTTTCGGTCTTGGTGACAAAATTCCTACAAAGGGGCAAAAAACATCTCCGATACTTGTTACTAGTATTTTCTTGATTTTTTTAATTAAAATTTAAATTACCAACAACAAAAAGTTGTCATTGTCCCCACTTTTGAAAATGAGCACTGAACAAACACTTTACCTACAGTAAAATACTCATCGGAAGTAATCTCTAATGTGTATTAGTACTTCACATGCTTTCCATTTTAAAGACAATCCAACTTCAAACTAGAAATAGAATTTAGTGTTATTATGACTTATAATTAATTAATACTAGTACTGTAATTAATATGGGTATCATTTTTTTTTGGTTGCCCACCCGGTTCCCTAAGTACTACCTAGTACATCCGGATCCGACCCGGGTCGCGTGCCTGGCTATGGCAGATGAGTCTCCCAACATGAATTTTTTGCATTCACAAGGACTCGAAGTCCTTGTTTAAGCGAGACCGAGCCGCTTACCGCTCGTCTCAACCCATGTTGGTTAATATGGGTATCATTTGTTGCAGCTAATCCATCTTATCCATCTTATAAATAGAATAATTAATTAATAGTAATTAATATGGGTATCATTTGTTGCAGCTAATCCATCTTATAAATAGAATAATTTGAGTAAAGTCGCTACACAACTTCAAACTAATTTTTTAACTGTATTTTTCCAAATACTTGCATAGACATAAATTATAAGCAGCAATATCGAATTATTTACATTCATTTTATAGAGCTAGCGCACCAATTTCTAAACTATATGAAATAAATTTCAATTATTAACATTGAAAAAAAATACTTACGTTATTACTAAATTTGTGTTATTATGTTGAAAGTTTTAGAAAAACTATTGTCATATACTCATTTTTAAGAATGGTTAAATGACAATATTTAAAGTTTTACTATAATACTTATATTATCCATTAGCTTAAATTGAAATATGACATGCGTTCTTGAGCTGTCTTTTATTTTATTTTTTTTTAATTGCACTTGGCATTTATGAGATTTGTCACAATGACATATAGTATTTTTTATGGTTTTTATTATAATAAAAAAATTAATCTTACATTAAAGAAATTAGTTGAATATATTTAATTTTTCCGTATTGATAAAATATAAACTTACTTTAGGAAAATTGCATTGAGGATAAAACAAAAAATTAAATTAGACAACCATTTTCTAAAAATATTTTAAGAATAACTATATTAAGATTAGTAAGTTAATTAAATTTTTCTTATATTTGGAACCAAAATAAATAGTTTTTTATATATATTAAAAACCGGAAGGGTACACATTTATAGTTTAAAAAATGACACTGGTTTCTTTTATTTTGTAATTTTGGATTACACTTGCATTCCTTATGGCAAAAAAAAAAAAAAAAAAAAACTTGTCTTAAACAAATAGCGTAAAAATATACTTCTTAATAAAATTGGTTTATCTTACGATTTCCAAAAAAAATCGATAAAAACTTTTTTCTATTACTATATTTTTATAGTTTGAAGTGATTGTACGTTCCTTTATGAAGAAAAAAAAAGCGGGCAATATTATTTTTTTTAAGGGAAATGTGTATTTTATTCATAGATCAGAAATAGTATAAGTAATGACAAACATGATAATTATTCCTTCCGTTTCATTTTAAGTGTCTTTTTAACATCAAAATTTTGTTTCAAAATAAGTGTCTTTCTACCAAATCTAGGCAACATTTAATACCGTTTTTCCTTATTTACCCTTACATTTAATGTTGTTTTAGTTTTGAAATATGTAATACTAGTAACTATGCATTGACAAAATAAAAATATTAAATAGGGGTAATTTTGACAAAATACACATAAAACTTACAATAATCATCATAATCAACACTTTCTTAATCTATGTGCAAAAGTCCAAAAAGACACTTAAAGTGAAACGGACGGAGTACAAGTATAAGATATTTCACATTAATAATAGTTAAAGGAAAAACAAAATACACTGTAACAACATACTCTTCCATGTGGGCATGGATCATCAGCAACTGTCAAAACTAGACTTTAACAGGAGATTCAATAATCTTTAATTTTAAGATAACAATCTTATTGATGTTGGAACTAAACTCAGTTCGGCGACAAGGAATCTCAGATCTAAAACGAGAGAATCGTTGGACGGTAGCCAAATCAATAGTCGGCAAAGAGAGATATGTCTCGACGAATAGTCTTCCAATTATTAGAGCAATGAGAATGACCTGAAAAATAGAAATATCCAGAGGTATTTTTCCACTGGAAACACACAAAATAAAACAACTTGCATAAAGACATACGAACCCGGATAAATCAGGGAAAACAAACCCACACATTTAAAAAAAAAAAAAAAACAAGGGAAAATCCTAACTTTTTTAGGTCGATAGCGGGGAATATGATTACAGTAGAGTATTTCTGAACAAGTTTCATTTTTACTAGTACTTGTAGCCAACCTCTTCAATGCTCTCAATGAGTTTTATGTTGTGATGCTCCTCCTTGTTGATGTTATTGAAATGACATTATTGCCCTTACTTCATCTTCCCCACAATCTTCCATCGTCTCTCTAGCATAGCCCCACTACTCTTACCACTGTCTCCACCACACTATCATCATTGCCTAATCACTAGCTCAATGGCACCACTTCTCTTTCTTATGCCAACATCACCACTACTTACTACACCACCATTAAAACTCCATCACCAAATCAACACTCTTAGTGCCGTTGTCTCTGCTCTACTCCACCACTTCTCTTCTCTAAGGTTGGCTCTCTTCAATTGCTACAAAATTTCCCACATCACCCTTTACCGTTTGCATTTTTTTTTTCTCCTTTATGTTTGATTTTGCTTAATAACGTAAAAAGGTTTCGATCTTTTTTAAAATTTTTTATCAAAGTGCTTTATAAATTTGCTTTCAAGACAATAATCAAGGTTCATTTGCATCAAAACAGGTGTGATGGTGGAACGGTGGTGCAAGTGGTGGGCTGGGGACTTGGGATATGATAAGATAAATTGACGAGGAATTATTGTGTGGTCCGGAACCAATGGTCTCGGTCACATTCACACGGTTGAATGTATTATTAATTAATTAAAAATATAAATATTTAATGAAATTAACGGTGTGGATGTAATGATCTCGGACCACGCAATAATTTCCCCTGTAAAAGGTCCCTTTTTTCCGGCATCAGTCTTAGTTGTCGTGCGGTACGGTGGGCATTGCGGGTGGAGGAGGAGATGGAGTGGTTGGTGGTATGGTAAAACCGGCTTTGCGACGATCATCAAGAAATGTGTGGTTGATGATAATTAGTAAGGGCATAAATGCCATTTTGATTTTAAAATCTTTTTTGATATTCTTGTTCTTTTAATATGGACCGTTGCTTTAATTTATTCATAAATCTAATGATAGTCGTTTGTACAAATTTACATGGTGCATCGGTAGTAAAACTCAAAAGGTCCATCGTAGAATCACCCCTCGTTTAAAAGGGAAAAAGGGAGTACTAATATTTATCCTTCTCTCTTTTAAACAGTATAGGCTGCTCCCTCCATCCTCTCGAGCATTTTTACGTTCATCAATGTTGTTAAATTCTATATTAAAATTCATATGTTCTTCCAAAAATAACTTTTTACCAATTATTCGAACCTAATAAATTTTTTCATTTTTCAATAATTAATTAATTCATAAATACTTCATTATCTATATTTAATGCAGTGAATCAATTTTCAAGTCATCACTAGTTCACTTCAATATTAAATAAGCTCTATTTTATATTCCAATACAATTTTATTTATTTATTTTCACAAAAACTTAAACCATAATAATTATATGTAACGGTAATTTTTGAAAAAATTACAAAAATATCTTCCCAAATTTTTTTACTCGCGATGGTCTTATAATTATGAATAGGAGTACAGTGTTCCTCTCTTCCCAGGGTACAACTATTATAAATATGACACAAATAACAATATGGGAAATGCTAGTGTCATTTCTCAGAGATACTAAATGCGTATCTTCCTTTTTTGTGAGTGTACGGTGGCAAGATAGGATTTTTCAGAATATAGGTAAGATTTTTTTTTTTTTTTTCCTGCAGAATATTGGAAATTTTTTAATGAACATTTTGGAATGACGCTGCATTCATTAAGTTTATAGTACTATTGTTCTAGTATACTACATAGTACTCTCCGGCCTCTTTTTTGGTTTGCACCCTGGTATCCGACCCACTAGGTCGACTAATCCAGTTCGAGGGGGATCCCGAGGTTAAGGTTTTATTCCTCTCCCAACGTTGTTGCGGGGATCGAACCGTGGTTCGCCCTACCAAGTGCAACCCCTAACACCATTGCACCAACAGCTCGTTGGTACTCTCCGGCCTCTAATGCTATGTAAGAAAAAAAAACATATTTATTTGATCTAAAATAAAAAAAAAAAATAATTTTTAATTTTAATGTAATTATTTTTAAAATATTTCTAAAAAATAATTGTCTTATTTTTTTTTTTATCTTCAATGCAAATCCTTAAAATAACTCTATTTTTTACTACTATCAACTTCAAAAAATTAAATGTATCTACTTAACTTGTTTAATACGAGTAAATACGGTATGAAATTCCTAGTTTTTTTTAATAATACGAGTAATAATGATCGGATGGAGTATTCGTTTGGTCTAAAATATAGGCACATAAAAACTTACTATCATCAGTGGCCTCAAATATAATTAAAACTTAAATACTCCCTCTTGTCCTATATATAGGGTATACTTAACCGTATTCCCCGAATCAAGGAAAGTAGTTAGTTTTGTGAATTTTATGAGAATATATTGTAACATTACAATTTTATCCCCTCCACTTTCTTGAAAAGTTCACATTCATTAATGAATAGCAAAAAAAACATAGTTAGTCAAAACATTTAATAAGGACAAAAAAGAGAAAAAACAATTAATGATGCATAGAAAATATAAAGTGACTTATATATAGGACCAAAGATTTCTTCTAGAAAGTGACCTATATATAGGACCGGAGTGAGTAATGTTTTATTTTTAATATAATTATTTCTCCTAAAAATAAAATACTTCAATAAAATGGTAGTACTATTATTTAATTTTTATTTCATACTCGATACATATTTTTTAAAGTAATCTATTTCTTTTATAAATTTAAAAAAAATTGCATTCAAGTAATTTTTTAAAAGAAAATAGATGATGTACCAATAGTGTAAATGTTTTTTACAACATCAGTACATCATTCATCATTTATGTGTTTATAATCTTTGACTTTCAAATAAAAGTAATACAAATAAATAATGAACGATGATGTAAAAAACGTTACACCATCAATCCACATCCATTAATATTTTTTTAATAAAGGTAAAATTAGTTTTTTTTCATCGTAACGAGTAGCTAATTAAATGCTACTATTAATGAAAGATGCAAAGTCAGCTCTATAACCACCACATGATGCAAAAGTCGGAGACATTATGTGGCTAGGCAATGAAGAAGGGCTCCACTACATGCATCTGCGCAGCAATATCGCTTTCCGCTAAATTAGCATCCCTGGTCCCACGCCAGAACAAGTTATTTCTGTGATACACCGTCAATTTTATTTTATTTTTCCTTTTCTTTACTTTCTCCGGTCCTATTTATAAGTCACATTCTAAAAGGATTCTTTGGTCCTATTTATAAGTCACTTTATATTTTCTAGAAGACATTTATTGTTATTTTCTCTTATTTGCCCTTTGCCCATTAATGTGAAGTAATACATTTTGAAATTCCCAATGCAAGTTAAGAGGGTAAGATTGTAATGTTGAAGTATTTTTTTAAAGTTTCAAGAAACCTAACTACCCTCCTTGGTTTGTGTGATATGGTTAAGTATGCCCTATAAATAGGACCAGAGGGAGTATACTTTATACAGTGTATATTTACATATAAAAAAAAATATTTTCATAACCTCAGCTTGAAGATAACACTTACTTGTATAAATGAATATGTTTTATGAAAAATGATAAATTTAATACACAAAAAGTTTTATACTTTTAATTTTTAAGATAACGTATTTACTGTTAGATTTATATTCATAGACTTAAAGAAAGATCGAGGTTGAGAAAACCTAAAAAACTTAATTTTCATTTTTTTTAAGGTGTTGGATATTTTTTTTTTAAAAAAAGAGATAAATTAAAAAACATTATTCGTGATATGATAACATAAAAAAAAATAAAAAAAGTGTATAAATAAGAATATAAAATAAACAAATTGAAAAAAAAATCTAAAAATCGATTATTATTATTATTATAGTATGTGTAGACGTGTAAGAGAGTGAAAAATATGTTCCATCACAGTTGGCATATAGCTGAGTTTCTTAACCATGATATAAAAGGTTCGATCTCTGTTGTGTGTATGAAAAAGACTACTTAGATCTCTACGCCTTTGATATGATTAATCTTCGGCTATCGGCGGGAGAATAACCTTTGTACACACAAAAAAAAAAGAGTGAAAAATATGTACTCCATTTGGCTTGAATTATAAGCAAATTTAACTACTCCCTCTAGTCTTATTTATAGGGCATACTTATCCATATGATATGGACCATACCACACGGACCAAAGAAGGTAATTAAGTTTCTTGAAACTTTAAAAAAATACTTTAACATTACAATTTTATCCTCTTATCTTGTATTGGAAATTTCATAATGTATTATTTCACATTAATGGATAAAGTGCAAATAAGAGAAAATAACAATAAATGCTTCCTAGAAAATGCAAAATGACTTATAAATAGGACCAGAAAATTCTTCTAGAATATGCCCTATAATAGGACAGGAGGGAGTATTTTTGCACTTATTAAGAAGGTTAGTTGATTGTATTTAATTTTATCAAATTTATAAAAAAGTAGATGTATTTTAGGAAAGTAGTATTGGAAATGAAACAAAAATTAAATAAGATCACAATTTTCTAGAGATGTTTTATGAAAGTGGTATTGGGAATGAAACAAAATTTAATAAACTTAGTTAATTTTGCTCATATTTTAAACCAAGATAAATATGTTTTTTGTTGCTTATAATTCGAGTCGGAGGGCTATTGTAACCTTTTTAACAAAGTCTCTCCAAATATATCACTTTATTAAAAAGTTTAGGTAAATTAAGTTTTGGGGGCTCATTAAGATCAAAATAGGTTTTCCGGATTCAAATAGCCACAAACATTGTCATTATATTGATAGCATTTGAACTTGAAATTTTTTATAACCATAAACTTAATTTTTAACAATTGAGCCAACGATTATTGATTATTTGTTGAGCGAACTCTATTATAGCAAAGAAAAAGACATTGGTTGTGTTTCGCAAAAGTGGCTGAAGGTTGAAATATTTGTTAAAGATGGAAAAGTTATAGACTAAAGTTTGATAAATTAAAGTTAAACGTGTCAAGTAACACACACCTAATAGCGACCAATTTTAATAGAAAAACTCCGTTTGAACTTTGGATTATTGTAAAAACTCGAACTCAATATTAAAAGAAGTTGGTGGAAGAGTTTCACATTCTAAATTTCCAAGTACTCGTCTTACCTGCTCCCAAAGTGACCCAATATAAAGGGGTTGTATACATTACTGATTATTTGTGGATGAGTATGTATATTTATTGCTTTATCAATGGTGAGATTGTGTCATCAGATGGATGGTTGGGATTGATGAATGAAAATATGATGTATGTATACACTTAGTTAAGTTGAGTGCTCCATAGAAAATGACCATTTGTAGTTTTTTTAACTATTTTTTTTTAAGAAATGATAAATTCTCCTAAAAATAATGACATTTTTTTAATTTTTTTTTAACAAGATTTACTCAGAATATTTTTTTACACAGATTGGTATACAGATTTATTAGAATATGTCAATTTTGAATACAGTTTTTACTTAATATAATTTTTTCAGAGCAGAGAGTAAAAAAAAATTATTCCAAATCACAAAAACGAGTGCATATCACTGAAGAAAAATACACATAAAATATTTTTGAAATGACTACATTTGAGGAAAAAAATTTAACCTCTGTTAGGGTGTACATAATAAAAATAAAAAAAAATATCTGACTAACAAAAAAATATATATTTGTGAAACGAAAAATACATAGGATATTAAAAAAAAATTAAAATAATTAAAAAAATTCTACGGGGAACTGAGAATTTTGCATTGAAAATTAGAAATGAGATCTATATTAAGGAGAAACAAAATATTCAAAAAATATTTAAAAAAATTGTGATTAGTGTATTTTTTTTTTAAGGTCATTATTTTTAGGAGAATTTATCATTTAAAAAAAACAGTTTCCCAAAAAAACCTACAGATGACCATTTTCTATGGTGCACTCAATTTAATCAGGTGTATACGTATACACCATGCTCTCATCCATCAATCTCAGTCATCCAATGTCTTAAAAACACATTGGCCATAGATTCAGCCAATGAGTTTATATACTCATTTAGAAAAAATGAGTACACTATAACAACCCATATAAAAATTAGGCAAAATTGTTTTTTTCCCTTTAAGTAAATTTTTTATTCCAAAATCGTTTCTCGAGTTTTTTTATTGTTGGAATTAATGACATTCACCTTAATCTCATATTGGTTAATTATGTTAAAATTTAACCCTTTATATTTCATTCTTCTTTGGGTTTTAATTTATTAATCCCCAATTTAATCACTTGACCCCCTTTTTTCGCCAAAACCCAAAATTGTCCTTTTTTTTATAACACACTCGCTGGGGCCTACGCAAGAGTTCAAAAAGAAAAAAAAATATAGCTAGCTGAGAAGGCAGCGAGCTATGTAAATTTACACACTCGCCAGTCTCTCAGCGAGCTTTATTTTTTTTCTTTTTTAGACTTCTCGCTGAGAACACAGCGAGAATGTAAAATTTGTGTAGCTCGCTCATACCTCAGCGAGCTATATTTTTTTTCTTCTGTTTTGTCTTCTCGCTTAAGACAGAGCGAGAGTGTGCATTTTTTTCTTCTTACAATTCAGCTAAAAGCACATTCCCATGAAAACAAAGTTGCCATGAAAACCGGCAAGCTAAAGGCCCGAAGAGGACCTAAGCAGACCCCCTCCTCCAATTTGAGGAATTGTTTCCATGGCCAATGTCATTTGCAAGTTGCAACGGCAACATGATGCGGTTATGGTATATAAAAAAAAAAGAATTATAGGGTCAAAAATAAAAATGAAAGAAAAAGCAGAAAACACGTTATAGGAATAAAGTAGATTAATCGATCAGATTGCAGAAAGTGATGGATAGACCTCACCACATACACCTTTAACATACGAGCAATAGAAAACTTAAAAGGATCAGAAGTTCAGAACCTGGCAGCATAGCATAAAATAAATTGTAAGAGCTTAACTATATATTATCAAATTTAAAGAGAAAAAAAGCTTAACAAAATGGTGAAAGGTCCACTTCTTTCAATTAAGAACAGTAACTGTCACTAACACAGTAACACCCTTGTATAAGTAACAAGCAGTGGAGCAAATGCTCTAAAGGGAGAGTGATTTATAATAGGTTTTGATTTCTAGTTAAGCCTCTGCTAGTATTGATATTTGATAGCACCAAATGGAAAACATATGGTTGGGTTCCACAATGATTTTCATGATGTTTGTGGCCATACAAGGCCAATTGAAAAAAAATGCATACCATCGCTCTGTCTTCAGCGAGAAGGCAAAAAAGCAAAAAAAAAATATAGTACAAATTTTACACTCTCGCTGGGCACTCAGCGAGAAGTCTAAAAAAAAAACTCGCTGAGAGGCCAGCGAGTGTGTAAATTTACATAGCTCGCTGACCTCTCAGCGAGCTATATTTTTTTTTCTTTTTGAACTCTCGCTTAGGCCCCAACGAGTGTGTTATAAACTAAAAAAAAAAGAGCAATTTTGGGTTTTGGCGAAAAAAGGGGGTCAAGTGATTAAATTGAGGGGTTAATAAATTAAAACTCTTCTTCTTTACACACTTGCAAATAAGTTATTGGGCTTTAATAATGAATTTGTTAGGCCCAAAACACAAGCGCCACCGTCGTTCGGGCTGGTGCACGAATCCTCTTTTTGAAAGGCTGTTGGCCAAACTTTTTTTTTTTTAATTAACCATGTTTTTAAAAATTTGGCCGTTGCAATTTTTATGGACCTTTATTTCAGCAGTTTTAGATAGACCATGATAACATTTCATTGACCATAAATTTCTTGTCTGCTGGTTGGCTAAACATAAGGTTATATATTATGGTGCTTGTTCTTTTTGATTGTGACATAAAAGTTCGACCCCTTTTGTCTTCTTCCTTTTTTCTTTTTTCTTTTTATTTTGAAAGAGACCCAACTTTGTGAGATTTCAAAATCTCTACCTCGAGTATACGAGTTAGAGAACTATTGTGCTAACCTTGGGAGCAAGAATTGGTTGGTACAGTTACACCTTGGCTATTTGGAAATCTTGTTTTTAAGGCAATGAATTTTACCACGACACAACATTCTTCAACTTATTTTTTTAACAATTTTGAAAATAGTCTCTTAAGTTTATTTTCATTTGCGTCATTGATCCTTCGATTAAATTTTTCAGTTAAATCAATTAAAATACTCCCTCCGTCTCTCATTATAAAGCCTTCTTGACACTTTTATTTTGTCCCTATTTATAAAGCCATTTACCAATTTTCAATGAGCATTAATTAATTTTTTCCACAAACACCCCTATTTATTTAACGATTTTTTATATTCCCAATAATATTAATAGGGGTAATTTTGAAAATACATATCAAAAGTTCACATTTACAATACAATTAACTAAATTATTCCACTTTCTTAATAGACGTGAAATCTCCCAAAGTGAGTTTTATAATCAGGGACGGAGGGAGTACTTCTTTAGCCCTATATACAAGATCTTTTGGGAAAGTTCATGTCCTTTGAGAAGGTGGATTAAGATTGTTAATAGTATTGGTAATGTTAACATTTAATATACTTTTTTCAAAATTATCTTTATAATTATTATTGGGATTCTAAAAATATTGACTTGATATAAGTGTTTTTACAAAGAAGTAATTAAATGTTATTAAAAATTAAAATATCATATTACAAATAAAGCCAAATTTTTTCTAAAAAGATCTCACAAAGGATAGAAGGAAATACTCCCTCCGTCCCTAAATATAAAGTCTCTTTGGGGATTTCACGTCCATTAAGAAAGTTGAATAATTTATTAATTGTATCGGAAATGTGAACTTTTGATATGTAATTTCAAAATTACCCCTATTAATATTATTGGGAATCTAAAAAGTGTTAAATGAATAGAGGTGTTGGTGGAAAAAAGTAATTAATGATCATTAAAAATTGGTATGAGACTTTATAAATAAAAATAAAATAAAAGTGTCAAGAAAACTTTATATTTAGGAACAGAGAGAGTATTATTTTCTTCTCTCTCCTTGTCATTCTCTCTCATTTTATATGACCACAATGTTTTAGTAATTAACTTAACAGACAAATTAAGGGAATGACCAACAGTTCAAACTTGACGGATCATTTCTCAGAAAAAACTTGAAGGACTACTCTGAAATAAATAAATACCTTTAAAAAGAAAGACTATTTTGAAACAAATAAATACAAAAACGGTTTTGCCTAAAAATTAAACAACTTACATCACAGTAGTAGTTAAATAATCAATTTAAACTAACATATTTTTTTTATAAAGTTATAATTTAATATTTAAATTTTAAATATTTAATTAAATGTAATTTTTTTAAACTTGAAATACTATAGTACTCTTTCCAATTTGCAATATATCAAGAAAAATATTATTATTTTTTATTTAAATATAAGAAAAAATTAATTAATTTTTTTAAATTTTGTTTTATTTTCGATACTACTTTTCTAAAATAAATTTGTTTTTAATAAATTTGAAAAAATTAAATGAAAATCAACTAATGTCCTTAATACTCTCTCATGTATTATTTACAAGACCCTTTTGAGGTTTTTATTTTGGTCCTATGTATAAGATATTGTTTCAATTTTCAATAGCATTTAATTACTTTTTTTTTCTTTCCATAAACACCCCTATTGACTCTACACGTTTTAGAGTTCCAATAATATTACATGGATAGTTTTGAAAAAGTATATCAAATTTTCACATTTTCATGTATGGGATTGAAAAACCTCAAAATAATCTTATAAATAGGACTAGAGGGAGTAAACATAATTTTAGTTTTTCTTTTGTGCTTCTTTGTAAAAAAAAAAAAAGGAAGCACATCGTTACTTACAATACCCATTATCACAATATTACTACTATTATTGGAAGTATGAAAATGCTAAAAAGTATTTTTAAAAGTATTAATTAAAAAATAAAAAAATAATTTATTTTAAAAAATACGGAGTATATTAAATTTTAAATATTGAAGACTAAAGACTTACAATTTTAATACAATATTTTTTTGATAAATTTTGGGTATACTTTTAAAAATAGAAAAAACATCACAAAATTAATTTTTTTATTTTCTCATAAACATAAACGTACAAATTTTAATTTATTAAACTATATTTAATATCTTAATAAATTTTGACATTTATTAACATTTTCGATAAATTTTTTAAGCAATGTACATAACATTAATTATCATTATCAATAACCTAAAAACAGTGCTCTTTGCGCGGAGCCAATCTCAGAGCAGATGCAAATTGCTGCAGATTTCAATGAGCGTTTACTTGTGAACTGTAAACATTTATTAAAACCCAATCCCAATATATTTTTTCATGGAAATAGCACATCTTCATACCCCAAGTGATTTTTATCAATTTTTTTTTTTTTTGTCTTGCGGCAGTTGTTAAAGTTTATGGAAAATGCAGTTAAGAAACTAAAAGTAGTATTATGACATAGAAAAATGTGATTTTTGAGATTTTCGAGAGAGTGATTAATACCAACATATGATTGTTTTACCACCTTTAGTAACCTTTAGCAAGACCCAAAGTTTATAAACTTTGAAAATTAATTATAAGTGCACATTATTCCGTGTTTCGAAAATTTAAAAAAATGAATTTTTCAATTGTTATTTACTACTTCCTCCGTCTCTAAATATAAAGTCTCTTTGGAGGATTTAACGCACATCCATTAATAAAGTGGAATAATTTAGTTTATTATATTGGAAATGTGAACTTTTGATATGTAATTTCAAAATTGTCCATATTAATATTATTGGGAATCTAAAAAATGTTAAATAAATAGGGGTGTTTGTGGAAAAAAATTTAACTAATGATCATTGAAAATTAGTATGAAGTTTTATAAATAGGGACAAAATAAAAGTATCAAAAAAATTTTATATTTAAGAACGGATGTAGTACTTTATTTGACTTCTTAACAACTACATCAAGTGCATTTGTTATCATTTATTATTTTTTTTTTGGGGTATTTTTAAGTTTTTGGTTGCCGTAACTCGCGAAGAAATAACTTAAAAAATTGGCTCACCTCGTGAATGTTCGAAAACACCTCGTGAACGGTATGGTAATGATAATTGTGCCATGTCAATCGAGAAATGAGAAACAAACAAATAAGAGTACTCTTTAGAATATATAAAAAAAAAAAAAAACTAAATTTACCTTTATCAAAAAAAGCTACTAATTCATTTTATTTAATTTTCTTAAATTTATACTCCCTACTATCTTATTTCCTACGGTATTATTTATAAGATCCTTTTGAAATTTTTATTTTTATCTTATTTATAAAACCTCTTCTCAATTTTCAATAGTATTTAATTACTTCTTTTCACAAACACCTCTATTAAGTCAACACTTTTTAGAGTTCCAATAATAATTATAGAGGTAGTTTTGAAAGAGTATATCAAATTTTCACATTTTCAGTGACGCTAACAAATTTATCCACTTTTCTTGGTGGAAGTGAAAAACTCAAAAGGATCTTATAAATAGGACCAGAGGAAGTATATATAAGTCCATTTTGAAGATTTTTTTCTTAATATAAGCCCTATTTTTAATTTCAAATGACACTAATTACTTCTTTTCCACAAACATCCATATTTACTCAACACTTTTTAGATTCTCATAATAGTCACGAGGGTATTTTTGAAAAGTATACCAAATATTTACATTTTCAATACCACTAACAATATTAATTAAGTTTCTTAAAGGGTGTAAAAATTAGTCAAAGGAATTTATAATAAGGATCAGATGGAGTAAAAAAAATAGAAGTATTTTAAAAAAGTAATATTGAGAATAAAATAAAAATCAAGTAAGATAACAGATTTCTAAGTAGTGTGTTTTAGGAAAGTTGCGAACATTGAAAATGAAACAAAATTTAAGGATGTTAATTACTTTTTCTTATATTTAAAAAAAAATATAAGGAAAAGTAATATAATATATTTTAAACAAAATTTAAGAAGGTTTTTTTAAAAAATTTATTTTTATTTTTTACGAAGTACATAATTTATATATATATATATATATATATTAATATATAGAAAGATAATAAGTGAAAAAAATACTCTCTCTAGTCCTTTATACTATAAGACACTTTATAGAAAATATATTTGAGCACTTTATATTTTCTATGCATCATTAATTATTTTTTTTGTCCTTATTAAATGTTTTGACTAACTATGTTTTTTTGTTATTCATTAATGAATGTGAACTTTCCAAGTAAAGTGGAGGGCCTAAAATTTTAATTTTACAATATATTATTATAAAATTCACAAAAGCAACCACTTTCCTTGATCCATGGAATACAGTTAAGTTTGCCTTATATATAGGATCAGCGAGAGTATCAATTATTATAAAGAGGTAAATGATAAAATTAGTAAAACAACCATTAATTTAAGGGTCTTGCTAACAAGTGCCCTAAGGGTACTTGTTAAGGTTATTAAAGGTGATAAAACAATCATATGTTGTTATTAATCACTCTCTCGAAAATCTCAAAAATCACATTTTTTTATGTCATAATACTACTTTTAGTTTCTTAACAATTAGCATTTTCCTTAATTTAATACATCGAGATATATTAAATACTGTATGTTTTTTAAACCACTCGATAATTTTAAATACTTTAAATGAACATTGTAAAGAAAGAGAGAGAGTAATTTTTCCGGTGTAGATTGGACGATTATTATATTAATCAATTTAAATTTAAACTTCTTCACAAAATATTAATCAATATTAACTTGAGTCAATAATTTATTTATAAATATTTTTTCTTGAAATATAAATTATAATTCATAATATAAATTTATCTTTACTTTTAAAAATTACAAGTTTCTTTTTTAAAAATTATAAACATTTTTCTGATTTGTATTCATCAAACATGACTAATAACTTATCAACTGAATTTAAAACTAATAACTAGTCATGCCTTACAAACCTATTAGTAAAATCAAATTCGAATCGGTAACTATAAAAATTAAAACAACTCAATATAGTAATGCTTTTTAAGAAGTGAATTGACACATGCAGCTTGCTCGGTTAAGATGGATTACTCTCCAATAAGTCTTGTGACTAAACTCTGAAGCGAGTTTTCCCTTGTAATAGCCTGCAACCTTTTCACAAAACACCGAGTTGTAAAGGACGTACACCTTTATTAAGATTGTTTGCAGCAATAGTCGCCAATATCTTTCTGCAAGCAAAAATAATCAAAACGTAATAAAATAAAATAAAATAAAATAAAATAAATAATAAATAAAAATAAAAAATAATCAAAACGTAATCAGATCAGAGATATGATCTACAATTCTTTGTGACTAAACTGTCACTTTAGTCTCTCACTTTGTAAGGAGCTTTCATTTTAGTCCTTGACTTTTCAATAATTCATTTTTAATCCCTCACTTTGAAAAAAGTTACTCACGTTAGTCCCTGACAACGTTTTCCGTTTATGGACGTTAACGTCGCCGTTAACTTACAATATCGTATTTCATTTTAGTCCCTAACTTAAAATTTTTAATTCACTTTAGTCCCTCATTATATCATATTTCATTTTAGTTCCTAACTTAAAAATTTTAATTCACTTTAGTCCCTCACTATAATAACAATGATGTTTCTTTCGCTTTTCTCTTGTAGTGTGACTACCATAAAAGTATTGACTGTATGTTCTTCTTGCTATTCTGTAAACTAACTTTATAGTTTATATAAGCATTGACTTCAAGCTTTGCATTTGAAGGTATCAATAGTTTTTATTCAAAAATATTCTATTGAGTTCTGTGTTTAGGAGTCATTACCAAAATGTTGTAAACTCCCCCAATTTGTTTAGCTTGATATTCAAACGTCATACCTCAAAAATTCCTCTACATGCCTAGGCAAAGGAGCAGCTCTTGATAGCAAGATACGAACTCGTTCACCTAGAGCTTGTTTTGTCTATCAATACAAACAATGTTTTAGTTTTTTTACAACAATGATTTAGTTTTGAAATCAAACTATGTGCAAATTTCATAAGTGTAAAGTGAATATCGAATACATTGTTAAACACAAGCCTATCAAACAAAGACGCTGCTTTGTATTATGGAAGACCCTTCATATATCTTAACTTGTTGTCCGTAGGATTCAGGTTAATTAGTTCACACATGAATAGATAACTAAAACACTAAAGAACTTATAAAAAAAACTAAAACATTAAAGAGTTTAGAGTAAAAACATACTAGTTATACGGATAATGAAATAATGTACTTTGAAGTGTTTATCCGAAAGAAACTTTCCTATTGATGTCTTCAGGTGCAAAGTTTGGAGTCAGTGCTTATATCAACTATAAAGTTAGTTTACAAAATAACAAGAAGAACGGTCAATATTTTTAAGGTAGTCACACTACAAGATAAAAGAGAAAGAAACATCATTGTTATTATAGTGAGGGACTAAAATGAATTAAAATTTTTAAGTTAGGGACTAAAATGAAACATGATATAATGAGGGACTAAAGTGAATTAAAAATTTTAAGTTAGGGACTAAAATGAAATACCATATTGTAAGTTAACGGCGACGTTAACGTCCATAAGCGGACAACGTTGCCAGGGACTAACGTGAGTAACTTTTTTCAAAGTGAGGGACTAAAAAGGAATTATTGAAAAGTCAGGGACTAAAATGAAAACTCCTTAAAAAGTGAGGGACTAAAGTGACAGTTTACTCAATTCTTTGTATATATATATATATATATATATATATATATATATATATATATATATATATAATGATGATGATAAAGAAAACATTTCAACTTCAATCTTGTACTCATCAAATGTTGGAATATGACAGTCATCAATGCCTCAATCAAGTAGAAAATTCAAACACTACCTTGCAAGTACCTTTTCCAAAAAATTACTTGACTGTGAGACAAACATCAACTAGTGGATAATAAAGATTGAAAAGGGGAAGAAGAACAATCTCACATGTCGTTACATTCCTCACCAATTCAGAAATGAGTTTTGAATTATGTCCCTCATATTTGAGATTTTGGCCCCATTTCATTTTTTCGTGGACAAAAATGCCCTTCAAAGTGTTATTTATTCCGTTCCTCAGCAAACGAAATTTTTCCGTTTTCTTCCAAACGGAATTTTTCCGTATATGCTTAGATGGAAGATTAATTAACAGTGATATTCACGAAATTTTTCCGTGATCCACTGGTGATACTTCAATGTCACTTGTAGCAGTAAAATCCTTCATAGCATATATAGAGACTCCAGATTCGCTCTCAAAGGTAGATGTTGAGGCCTTAATTGTTTCGTTGCCGGAAGGCCATCGCATGTATGCATATGGACACAAGAGCCGCATCTATATTCGCAACTGAAGATTTCTTTGAATCTAAAAGCAAAATGAAGGGGAAACTGTATAAGACCACCAATTTAAAAGATGAGTATATGACTACCAGCCGATCACTAAAAAAAAGAAAGATATGATCACTATGATAGAAACAAGTGGGATACTGTTCTGTCGTAGGATTACAGTACTTAGACAATTCGGTCTAAGAATCCAGCAATCTCACTCTTGATGTCAGACGCGAAATGAGCACCTTGAATACCAAGATACACACTCTCTTGTCGTTTTCAGCTTTGGGGGTGGTGTGTGTGCTTGTGTGAGTTGAGTTAGATCATACCTGTTAGCTTACCAGGTATCTTATACACATACCAGCGTTGTCCGTATTGATGACCGCTTTCATGTGGCGGGTAAGATTCCTCCAAACGGCTCTGATATGATGGCTGGTATTAAAGTGTATGGAATCCTATGCTAGTGGTGTGAATGGGATTCCTTCAGGCTTCTTAGTGCACATGTCCAAATTCATACCGGTATAACGGTCTTGAGACCATATCCGAATCCATCCTTCAAGATTCGCTCTAGGTATCGTATCTGGTATCCTGTTTGGATAGTGCCTCCCAACTCAATCCGGATTCAGCTTTAATGGGCTACTCCTAGCCTCAATTCGGAATCCGGTTCCTTTGGTCAATTCGGCCTCAATCCGGCGGTGGCCTCTGGGCCTAGTGGACCTCGTCAATCTGGCCTCAATCCGGCGGTGGCATCTGGGACTAGTGGATCTCATCAATCCGGCCTCAATCCGGTATCTGAATCCGGCCTGAATCCGGCCTGGTTGGGCCTCTCAATGTCCCAATCCGGTATCTGAATCCGGCCTGGTTGGGCCTCTCAATGTCCCAATCCGGTATCTGAATCCGGCATACCGGTTCCGTTTACATGGTCCATAACAGTAGCCCCCCAAGTCATGGTTTATGAATATGAGCCATGAGTTTCAAGTGACTTCATCAATTCAATCCAGCTGCATTGATCATACCGGATTACCGACTTCGAGATGCTGGTTTTGTCTTTGTGTATCCATACAATTGTTGATCCATGGAAATCCTATTCTAGCCAGCGAATGGTTTTCCATTTAACTTATTAGTCTTTTACATTATTAGTCTTTTACATTCAAGACTAACAGGGACCATACTAGATACATGGGTGGTGTTCATTTTGTACAAGAACATCTTCTACCCATTTCTCTCCTTATCTGATGGCTAGTCAAATAAGTGGTGTATTTAGATTTGGATACTGAATTCTTATATCCGGATTTGGATTTTTTGACCGTTTTGCCGAATTCATGGTATTAACAACTCATGTTTTAGATCGAGATGTCGAATTCCTGATGCTGATATGAGGCACTCTTTGAATCTGAAAAAGATTAGACTCACTCATGGGGTCTTTGATTGAAGGAAACCGGTCTGAGACGACCAGCTCATGGGGGTATAACACTTAATTCGGCTTTTCTATTAACCCAGCAACTCATGGAATTTTCAGGATTCTTATTAATAAAATGGAAACTACCATAACTTGGACGAGACAATGGTCCACATGACCTTCTTTCAAAACAGAAACAAACTAAAAATACGACAGTGGTCTATAAGACTTTCTTGGCAAAACTATCCTGAGCTTTCTGGTACTCCTCTAAATTGATGTATTTTTCAGCCCTTTCCATCACCTCGTCCATAGTTTTGATCTTGTGCATCACCAAATAGTCTGTAAAATTTCCTGGCCTCAAAGCGCGCATTAAGATATGAAGGGCCACCGAAGCCTCTATGTCACTGATAGACAAATACTCTGTATTAAAGCGAGTGAGGAAGTCTCTCAATGGCTCCCCCTTTTCCTGCTTAATTTGAGATAAGTGGTGTTCAGACTTTGGTTGCGCTTTACTTGTTGTGAAGTGTCCCGGGAACTTGCCAGCCAAATCCTTCCATCCTGTTATCGAATCAGGTTCCAATTTAGAATACCAGCGCAAAGCCGCTTTTTTCAGAGTCAAGGGGAACGTGCGACACTTGTACGCATCCTTAGCCCCTTGACATGTCATTGCAACCAGAAAGCTGTCAATATGTTCCTGTGGATCTGAGTTCCCAAAGTATGGATCTACGTTGGCTGAAGCTTTGAGGTTCTCGGGCATGGGGAAAGCCATTATGTTTTCTGAAAATGGGTGATCCTTTTCCTCAGGTTCCTCCACCAGTTCCACTCCATTTTCTTTACCCACGTCTGACTGGGCTGTTCCCTTTCTTAATTCCTTCAGCAACTTATCCTGTTCATCCAGCCGTTTACGCAAACTAGCCAGTTCTGTTTCCATGTTGGCTTTCCTCTGCGAACACCCGCCGGATGACCCCTTACTCTCATGTCGAGAATGCGAAGGGCTTCATCCTCTGGTGGAGGGTCTCTGTCGCGATCTTTCCTGCTCCTGCTGAGGTTCCTCTTGTCTTGAACGCTCCTGTTCTGCCCTTCTCCTTCCTTCACTCAACCGCTCCCTGAGGTCCCTCTGACGAGAAGGTGTTTGTTCTCTATTTTTCCTCGCTTCCTGCATGCTATGGTGGCTGGGTTCAGCACGTTCCTCTTGTGACTGATTTGCCATGGACTTCTTCAAAAGGTGGTGGGAATGAGTTTCTCGCTCCCACTGTGGTAGCCAATGTTCTGTCGTAGGATTACAGTACTTAGACAATTCGGTCTAAGAATCCAGCAATCCCACTCTTGATGTCAGACGCGAAATGAGCACCTTGAATACCAAGATACACACTCTCTTGTCGTTTTCAGCTTTGGGGTGGTGTGTGTGCTTGTGTGAGTTGAGTTAGATCATACCTGTTAGCTTACCAGGTATCTTATACACATACCAGCGTTGTCCGTATTGATGACCGCTTTCATGTGGCGGGTAAGATTCCTCCAAACGGCTCTGATATGATGGCTGGTATTAAAGTGTATGGAATCCTATGCTAGTGGTGTGAATGGGATTCCTTCAGGCTTCTTAGTGCACATGTCAAAATTCATACCAATATAACGGTCTTGAGACCATATCCGAATCCATCCTTCAAGATTCGCTCTAGGTATCGTATCCGGTATCCTGTTTGGATAGTGCCTCCCAACTCAATCCGGATTCAGCTTTAATGGGCTACTCCTAGCCTCAATTCAGAATCCGGTTCCTTTGGTCAATTCGGCCTCAATCCGGCGGTGGCCTCTAGGCCTAGTGGACCTCGTCAATCCGGCCTCAATCCGGCGGTGGCATCTGGGACTAGTGGACCTCGTCAATCCGGCCTCAATCCGGTATCTGAATCCGGCCTGAATCCGGCCTGGTTGGGCCTCTCAATGTCCCAATCTGGTATCTGAATCCGGCATACCGGTTCCGTTTACATGGTCCATAACAGATACCAACAAAAAATGTTTAAAAAAAAAAGAGAGATATAGTTAAGAAGTAGGATGGGACTCATGTGGTGTGGGTAGCAGTCTCATCTCTACTGACATATTGTTGAGGGACATATATATTTTTCAGTCTCGGTTCAAAGACATGTGAGTGTGATCGCCTTTTTCTTTTCTTTATTATTTTTCTTTTTTACAGTATTACTCATCTCTGTCTCTATACATGACTTCCGTCCACTCAAAGACGGAAAAATTAAGTCCGTTAGGAGACGGAAAATTTCGTCCATAGAGAGATGGAAAAATTCCGTCTATTGAGAGACGGAAAAATTAACATTGGGAGGGGCATTTTTGCCCACAAAAAAATAAAATGGGGGCCAAAATCTCAAATATGGGGGCCGTAATTAGCAAATTAAAGTCGCGTTGCCAGCAGGCCCGGCCCTGGGGGTGGGCAATGAGGGCCACCGCCCAGGGCCCAAAAATTTTAGGGGCCCCATAATTTTTTTTTAATAGTGCTTATACTTAAAAAAAAATTAATAGTTGCATATTTTTTTATCTTTCAATTATTAATAGTTTAACATAATATTTTAATTTATTTTTTTTATTTGCTCACTTGACTTATAAATAGGTTCACTTATGAATTTTATGTTTAAAACTTACTCCTTTTGTCCCTGAATATAACATCATTTTGAGAATTTTATTTTGTTCTTATTTATAAGACCTAATACAAATTTTCAATGACAATTAGGTACTTTTTTCCACAAACATCCATATTTACTCAACAATTTTTAGATTCTCAATAATACTTATAAGTATAGTTTTGGGGAAAAAAAACATATCAAATGTTCCTATTTTTAATAGAATCAACTAAATTAACCAACTTTAGTAATGAACGTGAATTCAACCAAAAAATGATATTATATACAAAGACGGAAGAAGTAATTAACATGAAAACAATTTTAATTACCTATTTAATTAGTAAATTTTTTAATTTTATTTCAACTCTATTTTATATAATACCTATTTTTATTATTGATTGTTATCATTGTTTTAATTAATTAAATATATAAATATAGAGTGTTTTAATTGAATTATTTTTAATAAATTTTTTTAGTAGGGCCCCGAAAAAAATTTCGCCCTAGAGTCCAAGATAGGTTAGGACCGGGCCTGGTTGCCAGGTATGAACATCCATGATTCCAACATATCCTGTAAGATGTTAATTCAAAATTTATGGTAGCACTTTATTCTAAAGAAAAGAAAAAACTATCCAACCAAATATGGATAATGGCACTAAATTTGAAATTAAAACAACAAATATAAAATTGCATATAATTCGTCCACATTCTTAACAAACCAAGATATATGTTGTCATCAATCAAGCTCATGATATTTCTCATTCACATTTGTTATTGATATCTATAACAATAATCCATGATGCACCAGCAGCTTTTACATCCTCCGCAACCTGTCCAAGTATAAATTATGAAGGCTCGTTTATGTCAGGTGTCCCTGTAGTTTGCATCTATTTTGTCAGACTCTCTTTAACTTTATTTTTCAACAAATATATCCCTACAGTTTGTTCCGGTGAGCCATATACCCCTGCATGCCATTTCCGGCCACCGGTGCTGACATGGATCGCCGGAGTCAGTAAGTGGTAAAAATAGGAGCCCTTGTAGTTTGGGTCTTTTTTGTCAGATACCCCTATATATAACTTCAAAAATTCATATCTTTTAAACCGTAAGTCCAAAAATTACAAATTTTATGTCAAAACGATCGTATTGAAATATAGAATTTTAAAATGTAATTATTTATTTTTATGAATAGTTTTGTACAAAATTGTTTTTTGGGCAGTTTTCTATACGAATTTTGAATTTATGAATTATTAAAAATAATTTATGAATTGGATTGAACTAGTTTTTATTATAGTTTGAGGATCATAAAAATCATGAGTTTTGACTACGTCAGTCTCCGATGATTTTAAATTTAGTTTTTTTTATAGCTTTTTTTTTATAGTTTTTTACAATTTATTTTTAAAAGCCAAAACTCATGATTTTTATGTTCCTCAAACTACAATAAAAACTAGTTCAATCCAATTCATAAATTATTTTTAATAATTCATAAATTCAAAATTCGTATAGAAAATTGCCCAAAAAACAATTTTTTACAAAACTATTCATAAAAATAAATAATTACATTTTAAAATTCTATATTTCAATACGATCGTTTTGACATAAAATTTGTAATTTTTGGACTTACGGTTTAAAAGATATGAATTTTTGAAGTTATATATAGGGGTATCTGACAAAAAATACTCAAACTACAAGGGCTCCTATTTTTACCACTTGCTGACTTCGGCGGTCCACGTCAGCACCGGTGGCCGAAAATGACATGCAGGGGTATATGGCTCACCGGAGCAAACCGTAGGGATATATTTGTTGAAAAATAAAGTTAAAGGACGTCTGACAAAATAAGTGCAAACTACAGGGGCACCTGACATAAATAAGCCAATTATGAATCACAATAGAAGTCTTGAGACCAAGCATAATTGAAAAACTATACTATTGTTTTTTTAGAACTAGTAATTTTACCCGTGCATCGCACGTGTTTAAATTATTATTTTTTTTTAAAAAAATTGATTATAGATTTTGGAAATATGTAACTTTTTATAAAAATGATTTACATGAATAGTCATAAACATTAACCTTTGAATTTAGTTTCAGCTACCAACTTTTTTATTAATAAAAATTAACTAATAATGTATCAACTATGCGATTTCTAATTTTAATTAACAACATAAGTTCTTATATTAAAAAAAAAAATCCAACTCATTTTGATTTTTGTTTTATTTAATCCATCATTCCAAATGCATTTTGTTAGTAATTCGTTTTGCAAGTCCAAATGCAGCTATTTTTTTTGCCATATATATCATCATCATCATTATTATTATTACATCTGTCCCAAAATATAAGACATTTTTTCACACTTTTAATTAATTCGTGTTTATAAGATTCGAACTTTGAAATTACTTACTTGTATTAGAACTTCATAATTGTAAATAAGTATATTGTCTAAAGTATAAAATAACGCATCATTATTTTTCACAATTTAAATTGCAACATATCGTATAAATTTTTGAATTTTTTTAAATTTGAATTCATGACTGAGTAAATATTTGATTGTGCTCTGTTTAAATTTTTAATATCAATTTGCCTATATTATGACTTGTTTGTATTAGAATTTCTGAAATTACAACATTATATTCGTCTTTTTTGCTGGTTAATTATCATATGGCGGGTCGTTTAGGCATTATATATTTTTATGTCAATATTTGATTCAAATTATTTCCTTTTGAAAAGATCATTAATAACCCGTTCAAATTGTAACAATATCGAAATGCAAATTGTATGTTTGCGGGCAATTTTATATGTATGTGTAATCCAAATTGTACTAATAAAAATTTACAAAAAAAATAACTTAAGATAAATATTTATTCCCGTGCGATGCACGGACAAACAAATTTGGAGAGAAAATCAAGGATGAAGGAGAGAAAATGAAAATGACAAAAATGCCCTTAATTTCTCTTATTTTATAATATGTTGATGATACCAAGACCAACGGTTTCAAGCTAATGCAAAAATACAGTAATAGTTGATAGTCTTCGCGTCCGCGTAAGACAGCCCAGTTGGTGGCTGCAGGGACTTATACTTAGGATTTCCCTCTCCCCTAGGTCATGGGTTCTAGTCCCAGACCTCCCATGTAAAAAAAAAAAAGTTGATAGTCTTCGCAAAATGTAATGTCATATGGTATTTAAATTTAAAGATAATAAACACACTTTATAAACAACTACCAATATGGATTATATTATATCTATAAAATGTGCTCTTTATCTTTTATGAATAAAACGTCCATTTTTGGCTTCTCATCTCCGTTATAAAAAGAAAACCTCAAAATATATCCTCCTTCTGTTCCTATATATAAGACCGGTTTATCCTTTGGGAGATTTTACGTCTATCAAGAAAGTAGAATAATTTAGTTAATTGTATTGAAAATGTGAACTTTTGATATGTAGTTTCAAAATTACCCCTATTAATATTATTGAGAATCTAAAAAGTGTTAAATAAATAGGGGTGCTTGTGGAAAAAAGTAATTAATGCTCATTGAAAATTGGTAAAGAATTTTATAAATAAAAACAAAATAAAAATATCAAAAGGATCTTATATTTAGAGATGAAAGAAGTAACATTCAATCACTTCTCCTCTTCTTTGTACACGGTTTCTTCAATTATATTATCACAAATTGAGTTTCTGAAACCCTCCTATACTCATCAATTGAACATATCAATTAGATAGAGAAATATGCCATTCAATGAATAAACTATTGGTTTAAATACTAAATTCATCCTTGTGAACATTGATTTCTTTGAAATTGATCCTTTCATTTTTTTTCCTCTATTTTTTTAAAAAAATTTTGGTACCTCATGTTAATTATGGATAAAAAATGCTAAGGTGGTCTAACAAAGACCATATTAGCAAAAGAAAAATGATTTAGAGATCTACAAGCCTACAAACTTACACATAAGATTATGACACTTGTTATTTTCAAGTTAAAAAAAAATTAAATAAAAGAACTTAAATGACAAGCGTCAAGATCCTAATGTGTAGGCTTATGAATAAGTCTCTTTATGTGAGTCTCTTAATCATTGCTCTTAGCAAAAACACGTCACACTTTTCAGGGGGACCACATGTTTTTGAAATTAATCCTTATAAATATAGGTGTTTTTGAATTCAGTCCCTGCACCTTTTTATTATATGAGTATTATGCTCGATGGATTAATTTTTTAAATATTGGGCCAAAGCATTAACTCATGCCTACAAATAGATTGGATAATGATGAGTTGTACAATTTTTATTTATTTCCACGCTAACAAATGTTTTAAGAATATTGTATAAGTATTTCAAACGAAGTAAGAGCACTTCCAGCGGATTGTCAAACGCGTTCGTAAATGGCGTGGCAAACGACAACACACTTTTGTAAAACGTTTGTTGCCAATGGAAACGCATGTGATTGGTTGCGTTTTCACAACCTTCTACTATTTGGCAACCCGTTTAAGTGTCACATCCGCACTTATACCAAGCAAGTGTCACATGAGACGTAGTATAGTTTTAATTTTTTTATATATAGAAGACGTCTCACATAAGACATATAAATTTTTTTTTATATATAGAAGATGTCTCACATGAGACGCATTTATTTATTTTTTTTTATAATAGAAGACATCGCACATGAGACGTATAATTTTTATTTTTTTTATATATAGAAGACGTATAATTTTTTTTTTACATATAGAAGACGTCTCACATGAAACGTATTTTTTTTAATATATATAGAAGACGCTGAGACGTACTATAGTTTTTTTTTTAGAAGACGTCTCACATAAGACGTAGTATAGTTTTTTTTTTAAAATATATATAAGATGTCTGTTTAGTTATATATATAAGACGTCTCCTATGAAATATATTTTAAATGTATTATTATAATTACCAATAACCATTACTAATTTGAGTTTATGATATTTCATGCTTTTGTGTTTTTGATTTTGTGTGAAAAAATAGCCGTTGAAAAAAATAGTTTTAAAAAAAAATTAGTTGAAAAAAAATAGTTTAAAAAAAATTAGCCGTTCAAATAAATTATTCAAAATGTAGTTAGTTTTTTGGCGGTAAAAAAATATGGTTAGTTGATGATTGTTATATTTATTATAAAATATTAGGAGTGTGGGGTAAGTAGTAAAAACCATTTATGAACGAAAAGTAGGTTCATGGGTGGAGTGAAAAAGTGATTTACGTTCTTAGAAGTTTTTAAAATATAAAAAGATGTGAAAAATAATAAAATAATGCGTGATGTTCATTTAAGAACGGAAAAGCGATTCGCCGCCGGAGGTGCTCTAAGCTAACGTTGAAAAATAAAATTTAACATCATTCGATAGATTAAATTTATCATTTTTGAAGATAAAAATATCTCTGTTGCATGCTTAAACAACGGCATTTGTCAGCTTATAAAAAAAAAAAAAAAAACTAATCACAACCCGTACCCTACTTCTCACAGGCCACAGCCCACAGCCCACCCAACAAGAGTGACCCAAGGCGCGAAGAAGAGAGAAAAAATATCTGAATAGTGAATAGCAGTAAGCAGACACATAGTGACGTAGTACTATATATACCGAGTTATAGTATAGAGAATAGGGATAGACCCTCTCTCTCTGCATCACTCTCACTCTCCCCCGCTAATCGCTATCGCTTTCACTGTCTCTAGGGTTTAATCTTCCTTGTTCTCTCTCTCTCTCTCTCATGGCTGACGAATCTCAATACTCCTCAGGGACCGACCCCACTCCCCTCAAACGCAAGTACGACGACCATTCCACCACTCTCCGACCCACCGCCTTCTCCTCCCCCGACTCCGCCCCCGCCCCTCCCCTTCCCTCTTACAACGCCGTCCCTCCCACCGCCGCAACCGACTTCGAACTCGCCAAACAGAGAGCTCAAGAATTCGCAGCCCGCTTTCTCACTGCCCCTCCTCCGGACTCCTCCGCCAAACGCTCCAAATTCGACAACGGCGCTCCCACTCCCGCTTCCGGCTTCGATTCCTTTGGTAACAAAACATTTCCTTTCATTTCGTTGCCTCTTCATTTTATTCATTCGCTTTTTTATTTTTAGGGTTTTTAGTTTATATTGTGGGTTCCTTAAGTCAGCTCAATCTGTTAAACTGCACCACGAATTACGAGTGGCTTGAATTCAAATATTTATATCGTGTGATTTTGGATGTGAATTCAGATGCGAAGCCTCAATACTCAGCTCCTTCGGCTGCTGCACCTGTTTCTTATGGTAATCAGGGTGGGGCGACTAAAAAAATTGATATCCCTAATGGGAGGGTTGGTGTCATTATCGGGAAAGGCGGTGACACCATCAAGTATCTTCAGTCGCAGTCTGGTGCCAAAATCCAAGTTACTCGTGATGCGGAGGCTGATCCTAATTCTGCTACTAGGGTGGTTGAGCTTACGGGTACTCCTGATGCAATTGCTGCTGCCGAGAAACTCATCAATGATGTTCTCGCTGAGGTATATAATCTCTTATATGATATTTATGAGTCAATTTGTGATGATGAAACTTGCTTCTGCCTAGTTAGGGGGTATGTGGAGCTTATTTGAGTTTATTTATCCTATCATATAAGCACTTGGAAGAGCCTATGAACATTACTTATGACCTTCCTGGTACCCTTTTTAGATTATTTCTATTGGAAAAGCTTATGGAGCTCTAATGCGTAGAACAATAATTTGATTAAGTCATTTACCCAAACATGCCCTTAGTTTGACTTTATCTGCTTTTTTGTTAACTGATGTCTAATTATAATATCAAGTGTTTCCTTGAAGTTTTGCTCAATTCATGTGAAACTGAAGCAGTGTGTTGTAATAAAATATCACTAACATGAGCTATTTTAATACCAGGCTGAATCTGGGGGTTCTGGCATTGTTGCCAAACGACTGACTGGACAAGCTGGAGCTGATGAATTCTCGATGAAAATTCCAAATAATAAGGTTGGCAAAGTGGGAAGGAGATACATACAAGCATGTGCTTTATAAATTTTTTTAAGTATTTGGTTTATTCTATTTTGTCTTGTTGTTTGAATCATCAGGTTGGCCTTATAATTGGTAAAGGAGGAGAAACAATAAAGGGTATGCAAGCTTCAACTGGAGCACGCATTCAGGTTTTCCCTTTTAACTCTTGTTTCCATTGTGTTGGTCATTGAGTTACTAAATTGTGGTTAGCCGTAATTGCTATGTTGGTCTTCTGCTGTAGCTTTGCAATTACTTTTTCTCAAGGTTTTGAATTGTCATGTATTCTTGTTTTTCATAATATTGATTTTTTTTTTTCAGGTGATACCTCTGCATCTTCCTCCAGGTGACACATCAACAGAAAGAACGTTAAAAATTGATGGGACTCCTGATCAAATTGAGTCTGCAAAACAGTTGGTTTTTCAAATAGTCAATGGCGAGGTATGTTAGAGACACATTTTTTTTTTTATATTTTTGCATTTGGCTTGGCATGTTTTGCTTGCCATGTGCTGTGTTTAGTTTAAGTTTAAAAAAAAAAATTATGTCCAATGTCATTTGTATTTTGTACGTCCTCATGTTTGATTAGTTTATCTATGGTTAAGTTTGATTTTATGTCTCGATTTATGCCCTTGCTTACGAATTGGTAGATGATGATTGCCTATGTGTCTATATTAATTTGTTGCGCTATCAAAACATAAAATTAAAATGTGATGGATATATGTGATTGTTATTTAATTTTAGGCATTTTTTTTGGTTACAACTGCTTATGTTCATTCATTTGCAGGGTTAGAAAAATGCAATTTTAACTTAGGTAAACTATGAAATGGTTTTGACTTTATATGGCCCATAAATTTTTATTCTGTCTTTATTTGTGAATTCCTCGTTCTTGCTATTAGTTACCAGTGATATTTCGTCATATCCTGGTAATCATTAACTAACATCTATTATGTTCTGCATGTGTTTATGTGTGGGCCCATGGAAATGGCTTAAATTTAAGTTTTAGGTGTAAGAAAATGGTACTTTCTTCGATGGCTAAGGCATTCATGTCTCTAGACTCTAGCAATTGGTCTTTTACATATGATACATCTGTTTTGGGTATCTGTTATTATAATGTTCTAGAAGCAAAAGTTCATAGTTTCACATCGTTTAAATAGGCTCTAGACTGTGCTATAGGTGTATGCTCAAAAATTGAAGATATATTAACCTGATAATGACAATTATGTTGCCTGTGCTCCATGCTCTCCATGTGGAAATGACTTATGTGATGAATGGTCTTTCCAGGGTGTTTCTGATTCTGACTTGCTAACCATGTGTGCACCCGTAGTTTCCATGCAGTCAGATAATACTTATCATCGTGTCCTTTCATATATTCATTAATTGAGACTGTTGGTGGTCATATATGCTTTAGGTTTGGATTGTTCAGTTATTGATGTCTAAGATATAGCTTGCAAGGACTGCTTAACTGTGGTTAAGTTTTACTCTTGGCATTGTGCTTTAGTGAGGAGGCTCTTTCATATTTTTGTGGTTTAGATTTTGGGGATATAACCGTTCGTCAATGGAATATTCTTGTTAATTGTGTATCCTATGACTAATCTTGTTATTGGGACTGTTGTAGGGTTGTAGTGTGTATTGGACCATTTGTGACACCAACATGAATCCCTTTGTTGGTGTGCCCCCAGCATGCCCTGGTATGGTTCTAAATCTCAGTTTTGATATTTATTATCAAGGGCAGTAAGTCTCCTGTATTAGTCTTTGACTATATAAAGTGCATCATTAGGTTTTAAATTGTTGTATTGAACTCCTTTAAAACTATGATATTTTTACTGTTCAGTTCATTGCTCGAAAGAACTATTATATACTTGGAAATTACTATTTCATTCTTGTGTCATTTGCTTCATTTTACTCCGTAACCTCAAATTTTTGTTGTGAAGCCGTTTTTTCTTTTCTATCCTATTTTTTCTGTCCCTTTTTAAATCTTCTAAATGTTTAAGATAACAAATAAGTTAATGTCATTGAAGATTGTTTTAGATATTTGTCAGTTGTTTCTGGTGTATTTAATCAGTTTTACAGTTCGAGTGGGAAATAATGCCTTACTACAGCACATGCATGCCACTTCACTTCTTCCTCTTTATCATTATGGAGTTTTCCTCTTTCCTAAGATAATCTTGTCATTTTTTATCTCATAACTTGTCCCACTTTCTATGTAATCTTTGCTGGGTCTGACTTTGAACCGCACACGGTAAATTTGTGGTACAGGCCTTTTACCCTCTAATCTCTATTATGGCTTCCCTTTCAGTTAAAATGGTAGTTAATTGTACTAGCTTTTATTTGATGATCCATTGATGTTGAACTCGTAGGTTGGGTTGGGAAAAGGCTGAGGATAATTTTCTATGTACTTTGGGAAAAAAGAATTGTCTTGACAACATATATTTGGATTTATAATTCCTCATATAGTATGATATATCTGTGGTCCAAACATTGAGCTTGTTAAATTAATATGAATAATTTATAATGTAACCATTGGAGTAATTCTCTATATATTTTGACATACTATATGGTGGATTGCCTTTTTGAGGCAATTGTGATTGTATGTGCTTCCTTTTGTACCCATTCATTTCGAATAGGGAAAGGGTGTGCTTCTGCTGGAGTAACTCAGTTATCACGATCCAGTACGGTATGTAGGTCTTCATATTCTCTTCTGATCCTGTATGGATACTGTTTATACGAGACGTACACCCCTTATCTTATGTTCTTTATATGATGATTTTATTTATGCAAGTTTACTTGTCTATATGTTGATTTTTATCTTGTGTTCTTTATTTTTGCAAACGATATATCGTGCTCTCTATATGTTGATATTTATTTAAGCTTAACTTATCTAATTGTGTGTGCATCTGTTGCTTACTATATACTTGTATGTCGTTGTACCTCTGGCGAGTTCACTTTTTAAACTTTTGTTTGTTATTTTTCTCTCTGCAGAATCGACCCAGAAATCCAGCAATGTCTGGTGGTTATACTCAGCAAGGTTACCAAGCTCGACCAGCCTCTAGCTGGGCTCCCCCTGTTGCTCCTATGCAACAACCTGGATATGGCTATGTGCAGCCTGGAGCATACCCTGGTCCATCTCCACAGTATAACATGCCTCAGCAACCTTATGCTGGCTATCCTCCTCAGCAATCTAGTGGATATTCCACCAATTGGGACCAGTCCACAGCACCACCTCACCAGCAGTCTGCTCATGCTGGTGGTTATGATTACTATAGTCAACAGCCGCAACAGCAGCAAAATCCTGGGGGTCCTGCACCCGTAGCTGATGGGTCTACATACAATTACAGTCAACCACCTTCCTCTGGTTATAACCAACCGGGACAGGGTTATGCTCAGGACAGCTATGGTGCGTATAATGCACCACCACAATCAGGGTATGGTCAGCCACCAACATATGATCAACAGCAAGGCTATAGCTCTGCCCCTAGCTATGGTAGTGGGAGTAATCCAGCTCAAGATGGTCACACTTCCAATTATGGCTCACAGGGGGATTCAGCCCAAGCTCCACCTCTTCAATCATCCCAGCAAGGTTATGCTGCCAACCATCAGCCAAACCCAAATGCTACCAACTATCAACCTCAAGGAACTGCTCAGCCAGGTTATGGGGCACCCCCAACATCCCAAGCAGCTTATGGCGACTCATCACAGTCTGGTTACGGACCCCCTCAATCTCAAAAGCCTAGTGGGACTCCACCTGTTTATGGACAGTCCCAGTCACCTAGCACAGCAGGAGGCTACGGTCAATCAGCATATCCCCCTGCCCAGCCCCCACCATCTGGTTATGGCGGTGCAGTGCAACCAGGGTATGGTCCTCAATCGTATGCTGTTCCTCCCAACGGCCAGCCTGGATATGGTCAGGCACAGCAATACAACAACAGTTCTTATGGTGCTGGTTATAATCAGCCTTCAGTATATTCTAGTGATGGTAATGCCGGTGGGAATACTCGTGGAAGCTATGATGAGGCACCAGCTCAGGCTGCTCAATCGGGTGGAGCTGCTAAAGCATCACCTTAGAGTTAATATTTTTTTTGTTTTTTTCCCCTTTTCCCTGAACTGATGGTTTTGGTGGTGTTTTCTATTGTTGTAGGGTGTGGTGTTTAGATGGAAGCATTGATGTATTAAGATTCTACCTTTCTGAATATTTTGCAAAGTTAATTAGGAATTTACATTTTGTACTTCAGTGGATTTAAGACATGCATGTTTTGAATTATCTTGTCTCATTCTGTTATTTTGGGTTCTCTGATGCTCTTCAAGTGTTAGGGTATATAGACCTCATATCCATCAGTTATTAATGAAGGTTAGTCTATTGATTTTCAAACCGAGTTTTATCAGGGGCTCAACCTCAACGTCCAGTATTCTTGATTCGGGCTTCATTTGAATGTGGTTTGGCATAGACAGTACCTGTTTGAGTGTGTAGTTATGCCATATGTAATCCAATAATTCGATATTGAAGTTGAGATTGCAGGAAGGGCAGAAAATATGTATGAAGACTGCTGTACTGCTTCTATCGTTAGATTTGGCAGATGTAAGGGCCAAATTTTCTTAGGTATCGCTGTATGATGAGACATGCCAGTGTCTGGTGCACCATACGGAATAAACCAAATTGGGGTTTGTTTTCTTCCTGCGTACATGAATTATTTATGCAGACGTTAATGATGTATCATAAGGTAGAGAAGAATTTTCCTTGAAATAACACCTAGCAAGTAGCAACTTGTGTGGTTGATGAATCATGATATATAACATTAATTCTATATCATTTTGTTTATTGAAAGTAACAAGTGTTCTTTGTTTATAAACTGTGTTTTGGATTTCTTCTTTTTACATATTTCAATATGTTGATTTGAATTCTAGAGGATGAAGGAATTGGTTGAATCGGTGGGGGGAAGCTTGTGTTGTTCCCTTTTGAACGCAACTGGAGAAAACATGTTATGGTATTATGAAGCAAAGCTTGCTGATGGAGGGACCTCTGGTTTGAGGTTAATGAAATAAGATAGTTCCAACTTCCAAGGATTGAGAATTCGTGCCTGCCAACTCAATTAAGCTCTAGGAAAAAAATTGCAGAATTTAATCCCACTCGAGATTTTTCGAGAAGAGAGGGGGAACAGAGTAGTTAGAAGATAAACCTGAGTCCAAGTCACGAGAGTCGAAAATGGTCAAATCATGAGAATATTCCATGATATTTCTATACTGAGAACAATTGCTGACAAAGAATTTTTTATAACAAAATAGGGGAAGGCTCCGGTGCATGGTTTAATTTTTTTTTTGTTTTTCAAATTTTTTTAATACAGATTTATTCAGAATATTTTTTAACACAAGTTTGTATATAGATTTATTAGAATCTGTAAATTTTGAATACAGTTTTACTCAATACAGTTTTTTAAGAACACAGAGTAAAAAAAAAAATCCAAATTATAAAGATCACTTCATATCCGTAAAAAAGAAAACACAGAATATTTTTTAATTGATTAAATTTTAAAAAAATAAATAAAAAACCCAGAAATAAAGGCATGCACCGATGCATGTTATATGTTTACATGCACCGGCCTCAGCCAACAAAATACTGATAACAAACATGAAAACACCTTCATATTCCTGGGATGATTTAGATTCCCAGCAACAAACATCTCGTAAAAGTTACTAAACGATTCTTATACGAAATTTAAAAGGTAGAACAGTAAAAGTTATGTAAAAAATAATATGCAAAAGTCGGTAACTCGTTCAGGTTTATTATAGGTAAGTCATTACTACTTGAACAAATTTCTATTTATTAATTCTTCAATACTCTTGAGCCAACGTACAAATTCCCTTTATGGTCAAGCACAAAAATTGCTTCTGTCATATATCTGTGATGTATACATTAGAGACAAAAAGGGCCAAAAAGAAAGAGAAAGCCAAGTGTATAATAGTAGGGTTGCTATCACTAGCTTTAACTACTATGCTTGCATCAGGCACTTTTTAATTCTTCTAGATGACATGATTCTTGAATGCCATTATCATTTTTGGCGAGAAAAGCAAGACGAATGCCAAAATTGAACCAAAGAAAATCTTGATAAAATATGAAATTGGATCGTGATCAACATCTTCAGAGGTGCTGCTAGTTGGAGCATACATTGCTGTTGCTGATGGGAGAGCTTCTATTACTGCATCAGCCAGATCTGTAATGAAGGAAGGGGTGAGACCAAGGGCTGGGACACGTGCCCAATTCTTGACACCTGATTCAAGAGCCAATTCCTTGTACTCCATGTCAATTTCTTCCAGAGTCTCAATATGCTCACTCACAAAGCTGAATACAATAAGAACTGACTCAGGTTACACACAACTTTCCATAGTTATGAATATGATTGACATAATTTATATTCCATTTGGTATCCTCTAGAATTCAAATCAACAAGCATAGTAATAGGCCAATAAGTATGTACCTCACTGGAACAGCTAAAAGATTCTTGACACCTTTCTGGCCAAGCTCAACGAGGACTTCATCTGTATAAGGTTTAAGCCACTGTACAGGACCCACTCGACTCTGGAAACTCACCCAACAAAAAATGTAAGATATAGAAAATAAAAAATAAACCAAGGAAAGCAAGAATACAAGCCAATGCCAGCCATTAAGGACAAAATCATCATTCAACTCAAGAGGGAAGAATTGCAAGTTTAAAGAGTCCAAACCAAACCTGATAAGCAAGAGTGTGCTTGTTATCAACTCCTCTAGAATTCAACTCCTGCATGATCAAGAAGATGCACTCCTCCATTTGATCTCGGTATGGATCCCCAGCATCCTCAACGTAACTGACGGGCACACCATGGGCACTGAAAAATATCATTGCCTGGAACATAAAAAAAACATCATATAGACATCAAAATTGTTAAGCTCCAGTAATAGGTCCCCTAGCGGAAAAAAATAATCATCTATTGCAACAAAAGGACCGTGCAGAAAATAGTGAACAGAAGAAAAAAACACCTCCTCCGGCTCAGTAAAGCTCTGGAGTTCGTTCTCAATTAAGTCCGCCATAGACTTGATATAACCTTCTCGTTGGTACCAGGAATTTATAATGGAAACAGGAAGGCTAGACAAATAATCATCTTCCCTGAAAGTTTAATAATACCGTTTAATGATTAATAATGATCTTTAAATCAATTAAGAGCTATCACAAAGTGGCAACAAAAAGTACCTAAACATATGCTGGAGAACACGAACGCTTGACCCAGTTGTGGATATAGAAAACTGGGGATAAAGAGGAAGCACCACGAGCCTTGTTATTCCATCCCTCTTAATCTGTCACGCATAACAAAATTTCAATTTAAGATTCAACTCACAATTAATCACAATGTATGTCATTTAATTATGAAAATGAAACCATAGATGTATGTTGGGAATAATATTGACAATTCAAAATGGTAACATTCCATTAAAATGTACAAGGATTTACTTGCTGAACTGCTTCTTCAGTGAATGGGTACCAGTATCGCATCCCAACATAAACATTTGAAGAGAGGCCCTTTGCTTCCAAAGCCATTTTAAGTGCAAGTGCCTGCAAAAGCACCACAAAACGAGAAAAGCAATTTTATTGAACATATTGGAAAAAAGCCAAAAAGGTGTTCATCTTGCAAAAGAATAAAAACATATTGCACAAGAATAAAAGAACCAAAAAACATATAATGGAAAAAAAAAAAAGGAGTGGGGCTTTTGCTTATTTTATTATTTCCAATTTTATCTTTATTATTTGTTTTACTTAACGTTCGGGTCGTGAGGTATACTTTACTACCGAAAAAAATTGTGGTCGTGAGGTACACCTCACTACCAGAAAAAAATCCCTCACGACCAAAACATAACATGTTACTTTTTTTTTGAACAGCAACTGAATATTATTTTATTACTTGGGTACATGCAGTACACCAGGAAAGATACAGTTACTAACACAGAAAATAACACTGATAGCAGTACCTCATTTTTTGGTACTGTATCAACACCAACATTATGCAGTTACAAATAGATAGAATAACACAGATAGAAGTACCTCATTTTTTGGTACTGTATCAACACCAACATTATTACATTAACCCAGAAAAACCGTAACCATCATTTCCTCTTCAACTGAGATTTTGTTGAGAGAATAGAGAATGTATTGTTGCTCCTTAGTATTAAGTTCACCAAGACTGAGTAAATGTATAAAGATCCGAGTAAATGTATAAAACATAACTTGTTACTTGTCCGGCACTGTGACCAAGGGGCTTTTTATTCAAGGAAGACAAAACCACTGCTAAATCTCCTCCACCTGACAACTTAAAGTCTTGGGTTTATTTGTTTCTTTTTTTCTTTTTTCTTTATATATATATAAGGAAAGCAATTTCATTTAGATGCTGCAGAGCATAAGACATACTCACAGCTCAAAAACAAACAGTATTTGAATTACTACATAAAAGCACCAAAACAAAGCATAAATAATAACACAAGGGAATTCACCCCAATAACTACCAACCCCGCAAAATTAAACCAAACTGGGATAACATGCTTGTTGGAATAAAACCATAACATACTGCTCCTGTGAAATAAAGTCCCACGCCCATAAAACAAAAACCAGAACCAAACTCACCAAGCTGGGTTTATTTGTTTCTTGAAACTTGAAACTTGAATGTTATGATTTTTGACTTCGTTTATAAAACAAGAATACAATGCCTTAAGTGATTCTATACCTGGGCCTTCTTTTCCAAAGTGAAAACTATTGAAAATGCTTTTACACTGTGTTCTATTCTTTTAGTGTTGTGGCTCTGTGTTGTGGAATTCCAGCAGAGTTAAGTACCTTATGTTTTGGTCGTGAGGTATCCGGAATGTTTTTTTCCAGTAGTGAGTATACCTCACGACCGAAATTTCTTTTTTTGCTAGTGAGGTATTCCTCACGACCCCGACATTAAGTAAAAAAAAAAAGGGTACAATTGAAAATAATAAATAAGTGGGGTGCCTTTAGCCATAAGCACTCCAAAGAAAAAAAATCATAAGAAGAAAACGCAAAAGATAATTTTAAGTCCACCTGGTCATCAGTAATTTTGCGCAAAGGAGAGCCACCTCCGATAGCAGCATACCCTTCCTTGGATTTGGGAGCTCGAAGCACAGAAATCAATTTTGCCAATGGTCGTTGGAGAAACCGAAACAACCTTGGGAGACGAATGATATCCTATCACAATACAAAAAACGTATTAGTATATATACAAATTATATGAAGCCATATTCATGCTAATATAGAAATATTGGCCAATGGAAATAAACTCTACACTCAAACATTAAAAACAATAAAAAGTACCAAAATAAACTAACATACAGGATCAGCGAAAAGATTGAAGAGAAAAGGTTGAACATCATTCAGTGTCTCCGGTCCTCCAAGATTGAGGAGCAGCACGCCAACCTTTTCTTCGGCAACATGGGAAGGAGTTTTTTCTAAATGAACCCCATCCAATGTAGTAGTGCCTGCAGAATAAGACGCTAGACCAACCGTGTTTCTCTTATCCCAACAAAAAGGACTCCGAAGCATGCCATTTGTTCTATTCGTCAAGGCAGGACACAAAAACAAGGATGCTTGAGATGCAGGCTTGTTAGAATCTGAGTGGCATTTGATGGATGTAAGATTTCTTATTTCAGAACATGACCTGCCAATATGAACAAGAGTGATCCATTGATCATAAATAATAAAAAATGGGAAAGAAAATAAAAAATCAGACATTTGCCTCATAAGGACTCCATAAAAATTAATTTTTTTTGAAAGAGATAACTATCAGTATTATCATCCAAAGTTTCAAGCTTTCAATGTTTCCGCCTCCGCAGTTCCACCACTTTCTACATAAGAAGCATTACCTAATACTAATGCAGAAAGAAATAACAAGCATAATCACAACTTCATTTGTATTTAATTAGATTATTTCAATCAGGATTTGAGAAAGAGACAAAATTTGCAAATTGACACGTGTAAAAATTGATAGGGTTTTTGTTAAGGTTTATGATGTTGAATTGATCAAACCACCAAAATTGATAAAGCAAACATATAAAGTGAATATATATAAAACTGAAGAGTGGTGAACTTACTGTTGCGATTTGGAATGGGAATTTTGAAAACTGGAATGAGAGATGGTGGTGATGGGATTATAGAGAAGACGAGACGATGACGCAGGTGCGATCATGATGAGAAAAACCCCTTTGACAGAAGAATAAGAAAAAGGATCGTTGAAGAAGGAGATGAATGAGAAGAAAGGAATAATAATATTGAATTTGTAAAGAATACAGGAGGGTTATATAATATGTTATTATTATTATTTGGCTGTTGCGGTGGTTGAAGTAGGAAGGGAGATGGCGGTGAAGGAAAAAAGAAAAGTCTATACCAACTAAAGCGAAGATGAATATGACAGATTCATAATCCGGGAAATTATTTTTACACCGCATGATACTAATGTCATCCCAATACTATAATTTATTCTTTTTGTATCCTTTGAAAAAAACTATTTTTCCACGGGTTGTAAGGATTGCTCACGACTTGCGATCGTAACACCTCTTACAACCCGTTCCAAAAGTGAATTTTTGAACGGGTAATAAAAAGGTGTTACGACTTACAAATCGTAGGGGTTGCTTACGACCCAATCAAAAACTGAATTCTTGAATGGATCATAAGAAGGTGTTATAATATGCAGGTCGTAGGGATTGCTTATGACTTGCAATCGTAGCACCCCTTACGACCAAATCAAAAACTGAGTTTTTGAACTCGTCATAAGAAGGTGTTACGACTTGCAGGTCGTAAGGGTTGCTTACGAACTATGATCTGCAGATCGTAACACCCCTTACGACCCATGTAAAAGTAATTTTTTTAAAGGATAAAAATTGAATAAATTATAGCATTTGGATGACATAGTAACACGAGGGCGACAAAATAATTTCCCCAGAACCGTGTTTGTGGTACGTGTCGCCAAGCTTAAATGGGCCCAAGTTCATATGAGTAATTGGGCTTATGGCCCATTAGTTTTGTCTTGTAAGATGGAGTACAATACATACATAGATACAAAGGGGGAGTCTAGTCGAGAGGGAGGGAGTTGAAGGTGTGAGTGAGAGTGAGATGGAGGTGACAATGATGGAAGGAAGAGGAGTAGGAGTAGGAGTAGGAGGACGGGAGAATAACAATAACAGTAAGAGTAAGAGAGATGGCGGTGGGGGTGATGATGATGGAAGCATCAGCGACAGCAACAGCAACAGCAACAGGTACGCTCTGAAAGCGATGAGAATGAACAGTGAAGACATAATAATATGCGTGGATGTAGATCCGCAGTGTCTGGTGGAAATGAAGGCAACTGCCACCAACGGCAGACCCCTTACCCGATTAGACTCTATCAAGCAATCCATCCTTCTCTTCGTCAATTCCAAACTCACCGTCAACCCCGACCACCGTTTCGCTTTCGCCACTCTCTCCAACTCCGTCTCTTGGGTACGTTTTCTTTCCCCCTCTTTTACCCTTCTCAATCTTATTTTTATCTATCTGTCTGTCTATATTATAAATTTAAGGCTTATTTTACTCCTTTTTTTTATTTGACCGCTCTTATTTAATTTCTTTTTGTTTTAGTCCCTACCGTTAGGGTTTTTTTATTTTAGTCCTTGATGACGTGGTTAAGCATGCTAGGTCCCGAAAAGTTGACGAATTTTGGTTTTAGTCCTAATCTGGTCAAGCCTTGAAAATTTAAATTTTTTTTGTTTTAGTTCCTACGTTACAATTAATTGCTTATCGCTAACGGATTGCCATATTAGCATGCCATGTGTATGCACAATTATCATTTAAAATTACTGATACTCCAGTGTGCTCTACTACCTTTCAATCAAGTCCCTTACATGATTCACTTACTCCACCTTCACATTTCTCAAATCTACACTCTCCATCTCAATTCTCTTCTCCTGATATCACTTCAGATACTGATGTTGCTAACAATATTAGTCATACAACTCAAGATCAATCTGCATAGGTTCTTGTAGATAATTTAGACACTACTATTTCTTCTGCTCTACCAGTTCAAGGGCTTACTGACACACATACCACTGTTAACTCTATTCCTGCACTTGTTTCTGATACTAATTCAAGTCCAATTCCAAACACAGTAACTTCAATTTCAACATCAGCAAGACAGAATTCTAATACTGTTTCCTGTCATCCTATGTAAACTAGCAAAGTCTGGGATTTTTAAACCCAAAGCTTGGTTAATCAACACTCCTACCCTTCCATCATCTGTTAACCAGGCTCTTCAAAGTCCAGAATGGGTTAATACTATGAAAGAGGAGTATGGTGCTCTCATTGCCAACAGTACTTGGACTCTAGTTCGTAGACCCTCTCATAGAAAACCTATTGGATGCAAGTGGGTTTTTAGAATAAAAGAGAATCCTGATGGCTCAATCAATAAATATAAGGCTAGGTTAGTGGCAAAGGGTTTTCATCGATTTGACTTTGATGAAACCTTTAGTCCAGTAGTTAAGCCTGCTACTATTAGATTAGTTCTCACCATTGAACTGTCCAAAAATTGGTCACTTAGACAAATTGATCTTAATAATGCTTTTCTCAATGGTGCATTGTCTAATGAAGTTTACATGGAACAACCTCCAGGATTTAGTGTGTAAACTGACTAAGGCCTTTTATGGTGTCAAACGAGCTCCAAGAGCTTGGTTTGAGAAGCTTGCATCTGTGCTAATTGGTTTGAATTTCACTCAAAGCAAGTGTGACCCCTCTTTGTTTATCAAGTGCTGCACTTCTCATACTCTTTATGTGCTGGTGTATGTTGATGACATAATTATCACAGGAAGCTCATCAACTCTTTAATCTCAAAATTAAATTCTAATTTTGCTCTAAAAGACTTGGGAAAATTAAATTAATTTCTTAGTCTTGAAGTAACCTATTTGCCTAATGGTTCACTTCATCTATCTCAGCAAAAATACATTTCTGATATTCTTAGCAAAGTTGACATGGACAGTGCCAATAGCATAGCTACTCCTATGCAATCAGGCCTGAAGCTCTCTGAAAATGGATCATCATACTTTGAGGATCCATCTCTTTATAGGTCAGTTGTTTGAGCTCTCCAATATGCTACAATAACTAGACCTGAGATATCTTACAGTGTAAATAAGGCATGCCAATTCTTGAGTGAACCACTGCAAATTCACTGGAAATGTGTAAAACGAGTTCTCAGATATTTGAAAGGATCTGTCTCCAGTGGTTTACTTCTTTGACCTGCTGCAAAGCTGTCCCTTTATGGTTATTGTGATGCAGATTGGGCCAGTGATGTTGATGTTAGGAGATCTACTTCTGGTGCTTGCTTGTATCTAGGACCTAACCTCATATCTTGGTGGCCTGGTGGGCAGGAAAGCAATCTGTTGTTGCTCGCAGCAGCACTGAGGCTGAGTATAGAGCCCTTGCTCAGGCTGGCCACGGAATTGATTTGGTTACGAAGCCTCTTATTTGAACTAAAAGTTACTCTTTCTCATGTGATAATCAAAGCACAGTAATGCTTTCTCATAATCCAGTGTTGCACAATCGAACAAAGCATATGGAATTAGATATATTTTTTGGCCCAATTTTTTGATGAAAACTAAACCAACCCGACCCGTGTGAACCCCATTGTAATATTAATAGAAACAAAACTAATTGTTTGAAGTTTGATCATATATATGAATGCCAGTTCATGTTCTGAGAACCATAATTTTTTTTTCAGTCAAGTTGGATGCCCTATATATGCATGATCTCTGCGTAGACAATGATTTAATAAAAGCTCTTGGAATTTTTCCATGATAGACATGGCCCTTTCAGACATTGTATATTTTTTCTTTTATGGTGAGTGTCCAAAGCATGATTCATGTTTTGCATGATTTGAAATTTTGAATGATTACAGTTGAGGAAAGAGTTTAGCAGTGAAATTGAATCAGCAATTGCAGCAATGCGGGGGCTTTCAGCTGCTCCATCTAGTGGTCAACCAGATCTTACTAATTTGTTCCGACTTGCTACTCACGAAGCTAAGAAATCCCGTTCTCAGGGTCGCATTTTAAGAGTGGTAGGTGGTGGCTGCTCTCAAATATTTTCCTTTGTGGTTTTATATTTTTTTTGGTTAGGATAGAAAATCATTTTTTTCATATTTATTAAATATACAAAACCACTCTCATTCTTGTACTGTGACTCCTAATATGCAATATCCTACTCTTTTGTAGATTCTATTTTACTGTAGATCATCGGTGCGGCCACACCATCAGTGGCCTTTGAACCACAAGCTCTTCACTTTGGACGTGATGTACCTTCATGACAAACCTGGACCTGACAACTGCCCCCAGGAAGTCTATGATACACTAGTGGAAGCACTTGAACATGTTAGTGAATATGAAGGTTATATCTTGGAGAGTGGACAAGGGTTAACACGTGTTGTTTTACGACAGGTGTTAATACTATTGTCGCACCCTCAGCAACGCTGTATCCAGGAGTATCTTGACATACCCAAGTCACTTACAAAGAAGGCACCTCAGGTGGAGCCAATGGCTACTGATGATAGTATTCCAGTATCCAGCCAATGAGAATGTCATTGTAGAATTAGTTCTGTCATGTCATTTAAGTTATTGGTTTCATTTGTTTGGCTTCTTATTTAGCAGGAAAGATATTGATGTTGTAAGCTATTTAACATGTATGTCCTGGTAATTTTCTGTAAATTATGCAGATCTCTATCTCATGAAATTTTTGGATGGATTGCCAATTTGTCATTTCATGTTATATTTTATAGGTTCTTGTACATGGCACTATGGCAGCTGTCTCTAAGAGTAAGACCACTGTATCATTGCCATCCCTGATAAAAACAAGTATCCTTTCAAGGTAAAATGACTCTGCCATGCTTTTGCCTAGTCCTGCAGAGGAGACAAAGAACCTAAGTTGGAACTCAGGTTTATGTTCCCTAGCAACTTATATTCTTGATACGCCCTGTTATTAGAAAGCTTTAAAAGGCCTCTCGAGTTCTAATTCTTTCTTTTTACTACAATTTTGGAGGGTGTAGGTCAGTCAACAATAGATAGATAAATCACATCCACGTATTAATACCAAAACTAATCAAATAATACTTGCCATCACAATAACCATAATGATAAAGCTTTATTCCCACCACGTGAAATTTTTTTTTGGTCCGTATTCCTTGCGGAACCACCAGTATCCCCAAGAGCACCCTTAATACTAGGGAGCCCTTGAGACTAATCCGGAGCGAGCTGCGTGGCTGGCTCTCCCAGCGAGATGTTGGCTACTAGCACCCTTATTCCCACCACGTGAAATTGACTACATTAATTTAGTAACTTCATGATGCTTTGTCATAAAACTAAGAAAATACTTGCAACCATGTCCTTTTTTTAGAGGTACTTGTGACCATGTCGAACAATTTGAATCACTGCACATCCAGTAGTATAAGTTTTCATACGGAGATACTTTAAAACAACAATTTCAATATCTTTTGGTCGAAGGAAAATAATTGTTACCGAGTATTTTATGAAAATCTTGTCGAGAAATGTCTTAGATGCGTTTAAGATAATTGTTGGTAGTTATGTAGGATTGATATAGAAGGAAACATAAGTGATGAAGTACAAGTTAAGAAAAATCAATTAATAATAAAGTTTCTAGTTTTACCTATAAGATTTGAAAAAATACATACAGGTGCAAAACAAAGTCAAAGAGTAGAAAGAAAGAGAGGGCAATAGGGCCCAGCACCTGAGATTTTCCGTATATTTCTGCTTTTCTCCTCTATAGAAACCCTAGCCGCTTGCTTTCTCACACTGAACCGAACTCCGCATACTCATGGCAAGGGGAAAGGGAAGACGACGAGCCACTGCCGCCGCCGCCCTTGGTCAAGAAGCAGAATCATCAGCGTCGGCCACCCCCCGCATCCTACCTCTCTTGACAAAACTCGGGCTTAGCCCTGAACATTGCAAACTGCTAACGGAGTTCTCAGTGAAATATACGGATGGATTCATGTTACAAGGGGAAAATCAGGGAGATATGTACATCATGGTCGCATATGAAACTTTCGGAGAGTTTCTGGTGCGTCTGAAAGAAACCCCAGCGATCAACTGGGTCTCAACTGAGAAACAGGTTATGGACGGATTTCTCAAATCTCTTCATTCTTTTGGTTTCCAGGACAAGTATTGGAAGCCAACGTTGCTGAATGCGTTGTCTTTGGTGGAGTCAATGCATTCCAAGATGAATGACTTGGTTAAGACGAAAGAATCAGAACTCAAAAAATATGCCAAGAAGAGAAAGTGTGATGATTTCTTGGAATCAGTGGATGACGAGATTTATGCATGCAATCTCCGATTGAAGGCCCCTCTTGGTGTTCTGTAGTGGTAACTGGTAATGCCATCCATCTCTCTAATTTGGTTTTCATTTTAATTATAACATGTGATTTCAATAATACTATCCATTGGTCTTCCATGTCTCTGATCTAGTTTTCATTTTCATCTTAAATCATAACATGTAGGATAGGTGAGGTGAGTGCTTAGTGGATTACTTAACCAATGGGTGTCAACTGTCAATATTTTGGTTGTTTTGATTTGAAGCTCAAGTTTTTGTGGCTTTCTGCGAAGAAGAAGAACTCACTCTGTTACCTGCAACAACCAACAGCTTCTTGTTGATAAAACTTTGCACCTTTTCATGGTTCTTTCTGTTCTTGTTGAAATATGAGTTTTAAGAAGCTTATTTTCATGTGTTTTTTTATGCACTATTATTAATTTTTAGTTGGGTTTAGTATATATATATGTAAGTATGAAGTGTGGATTGTTATTTGATGCACTATTATTAATTTTTAGTTGGGTTTAGTATATATATGTAAGTATGAAGTGTGGATTGTTATTTGATGCACTATTATTAATTTTTAGTTGGGTTTAGTATATATATGTAAGTATGAGTATATATGTAGAAGGAATTGAATAAGCAAATGATACATCAATAATATAATAGAACTCATTTTTTTTAATAGTTTTTTAATAGAGTCTAGCTATTATGTTATGTTTCAGCTATGACTATTCAGGATATGGAGCATAAATAAATAAAAACCCTTTTCTAATTATGAACTTGTATCATTGTACCTAACTAACCTACATTTGTTTGTTGTTTAGTATGTGTATCTATGTATAACAGTATAAGTTAGATCTGATTTTATGTTGTTATTTTTTTTCCCCTGTTGCACTCTGTTTCATGAAGTGATCTTGAAAATTAAATGAAGGGGAAACTTTGTAGATGATACTTACAATGAAAATAGGGAATCTAAAATTAATAAAAGCTTGTATGCTGATGGCTGTCTTCTAGATCCAATTTGCCATTTCTCTTTTCTGAGTTTTTTACTATTAACTCCATTAAAATCTTCTCATGATTTTGTTAAGTGCCTCTCACATATGCTACCTCACTGTTATTTTTTGTCAATTTTACATAGACATATTGCTTCTTTGCTTGCTTACATTCTTAAGTCAACCTTTCATTATACTTTCTGATGACTTGAAGTCTTCGACTTCACTTAATTGCTACCTGAATTCCTAGGGAAGCACTTCAGTTTTTTCAATTTCTCTGTTAGCAAATTTAGTAGTTCCATATTGTTTATACTTTCTGCAGTTATTTAGAAGAGTAATGTTATTTTGACATCAACTTCTTGAACAGTTATTTAGAAGAGTAATGTTGGGTCTCAAGTCAGAACTATAGATCCACGAAAAACAAAATTGGGCTCTGCAGGTTACTGAATGATTTTGTCTTTCAAATGAACCACCTGCAGAGTGTAGGGTTATCCTTTCCTTTGTAGACCACAATTGAGTCTTCTGACCCCAGCATTCCAATAAATAGAATGCTGTAATTTTGCTTTAAATTATGGTCCTTGTTTTGTTTATAACAACACTGTTAGTCAATTTTCTTAACAGGAACACTGGAAGTTTAAAGACATCAAATATATCATGGAGCATTTCTTGATCCTGTTTCATTCCTTTTTAAGTCTTTTATATTTAGATGGCATGGTTACGACTAAGAGGGGTAAAACTTAAGAAAAACTTTGAGACTTGAGAGGACCTAAATTTTTGCTTTGCAGGGAAATAGTTACTGTATTGGCTTTGGTACTTGCTTCGTCAAGATTGTTCCACCAACTCCCTGAGAGCAGTATCAGTTGCTATGGCATACTTCAATAAGGCTGAATTTTATGAGGGTCATGATTTTCTATTCTGGCATAGTGACATGATTGAAATCTGAGATAAACTACTACTGTAATCATGTGAACACATTTTTGTGATGGATGTATGGTTTTTAAATGCAGTCTACTTTTTTAACCATGTGTATTCACTTTTAGTGACCTGCACCAAAATTACTAGAGACTCCGAAGGAATTTGTTTACTTCGGAGCATTAATTTTGATTCCATAACTAAATGATGTCAAAACTTTATGTTCAATTAGATACACTAAATGTAAATTTAGTTAAAAAACCAGTTTTTATATAATTAAAAAAAAACTGGACTTTTCATTAATCCACTTATAAAAACCAGTTTTTTATGTTAAAAAAAAACGGAATTTAAAAAAAAACCAGTTTTCAAAGAAAAAACCGGTTTTTTTGAAAAATCTGGTTAAAAAAACCGGTTTTAAAAAAAATCCACTTTGAAAAACCAGTTTTCTAAGAAAAAACCGTTTTTTTTTAATCCGGTTAAAAAAAACGGTTTTTGAAAAATCCGGTTAAAAACTGGTTAAATTCTGAACTGATTTAGAACCGGTTTAAATCCAATCCAAATCCAATTGTAAAAACTAAAACCAGTTTGGATTATTATCTGGTCCAATAATATGGTTTATTTGGATTTTGGACCAGTTATAACCAAAAATTGGTCCATGAACATCCCTAGTGTCAATATTTTGCTTGTGCATTTGGTAATAATATTAAGTGTCTCATTTAATTAGCCTCAAACTTTAGTTTCACTATCAAGTCTGATTCAGCATAATAAGTTAAACTAACTTATTTGATTTTTTTTTTAATACCAAAAGAGAATTGGGTGTAAAAGGCTATGTTGGAGCATATTCAACCCAAGCGTATAGTATGTATACTTAAAATGTATGTATACTTAAAATTTACTTTTTGCTTTTCACGTCACCAATTCTTTAGCATAGTCTTTTAGCTAAATCAACACTCCAATTCTAGCATACATTTTATAACCAATCAATTCTTATATCATGGTCCACTTGTACTTTTTTAACCAATCAATGTATCTTGCTTTTGCCAAGCATCTATGCTAACACAATCATATATGCTTATCATAAGCTTTTTGTTTGTCTCCCATGGCTATTTTTTCATAAGCATATGCTAACATTGTATTGGAGATGCTCTTAGGTTAGTGAAGTGGAAGATGTGGCCAAAGGAAATTTTGAAATAGAGAGTGGCAGTTCTAGGAAAAATTAAAAAGTGGTACTCAGATGTGTCTGTGTCAATTTCTATCGATGTTTGTTAAAATTTTGCTTGTGCCTTGGGTAATAATATTAAGTGCGATACTGAATTGTTCCTCACTTAACTGATTAGAATTGTCTGTGTATCTTGTTTAATAACATTGTTCCATTGTATTTTCGAGGACGAAATTCCTGTAAGTCGAGGAGAGTTGTAATATCCTGAAACTCAAAAGATAATCAAAACATGTTAGGAATGGTGATTGAAAATGGCAAGGTCTTAGTCTAAGTGTAAGAAGCCTTAAGAGTCATTAGAATGTATTAGAAAACAATAATTTTCTGTCTTAATCGAAGAGGTGACTTAATCGATTAACCATATCAGTACTGTCAGCCATTAATCGATTAAGAATCAGCTTAATCGATTAACCACATGCAAAACTCAGTCATTAATCGATTAAGGATCAGCTTAATCGATTAACCTCCAATCAGGCCTCAGGTGTTAATCGATTAACACTGGGTTTAATCGATAAATCACATCCACGTATTAATACCAAAACTAATCAAATAATACTTGCCATCACAATAACCATAATGATAAAGCTTTATTCCCACCACGTGAAATTGACTACATTAATTTAGTAACTTCATAATGCTTTGTCATAAAACTAAGAAAATACTTGCAACCATGTCTTTTTTTTAGAGGTACTTGTGACCATGTCGAACAATTTGAATCACTGCACATCCAGCAGTATAAGTTTTCATACGGAGATACTTTAAAACAACAATTTCAATATCTTTTGGTTGAAGGAAAATAATTTTAACTGAGTATTTTATGAAAATCTTGTCGAGAAATGTCTTAGATGCGTTTAAGATAATTGTTGGAATTTTGGCCAAAAATTAATATTTTTTTAGTTATGTAGGATTGATATAGAAGGAAACATAAGTGATGAAGTACAAGTTAAGAAAAATCAATTAATAATAAAGTTTCTAGTTTCACTTATAAGATTTGAAAAAATACATACAGGTGCAAAAAAAAGTCAAAGAGTAGAAAGAAAAGATCAAAAGAGAGGGCAATAGGGCCCAGCACCTGAGATTTTCCAAATTGTAATTATTATTATCAAGAAGAAGAAGAATAATAATTTTACCAAGAAGAAGGGAAAGAGAGTGGAGAAGAGAATAAGAAATTATAGAAATTTGTAGAGAAATTTATAAAAGCTGGATCTAAATATTTACACTTTTATATTTGCTCTGTCTCTTATCATAAGGCATCTTTTTGGTAATTTTTTTTTGTATCTATTTCTATAAGTTTTTTATAATATCTAAATAGCAATAAAGAAATGTATTCTAATAAACCCTTCATAATTCTATTTTCCATTTCCATTTTTCTTAAGTTTATCTAATAAACCCTTCATAATGAGAGAATTTTTTGAGCTTTCTAGTTTTGATTGACTAATTATGTTGGTGGAATAGTAATAATTAAAGTAGAAAAGAGAGAAAAATAAAATTTAAATTAGGTAAATTTAAAATAATACACAATATTTTTTTTTATAAAATTGAAAATATTAATTACTTTTGACCAATTTTTTAATATATGCGAAGTTGATAAAAACTATTTATAATAAGTGACCGCGGGAGTAAGTTTTAAGCTAACTCAAGGAAATTTTATATTACCAATTTAAAAGAAATATTATTTTATTAAAAACTTAAATATATTATTATTTGTTTGCTAACGAGAAGGGCAATGCCCAATTACATTAAGACATTATGTAATCAAGAAGCACATGCAATTGCAATTTTTTTTTTAATCTTATAAAAGTAGTACTACATCAAAAAAAAAAAAAAAATCTTAAAAAAAGTGATTATTTGATAGAAGTAGTAGTAGTATAGGAGTATTATTTTAAGGAAGCTTAGCTTAACGGTGTCGTTTAGTCTCCAACGACAACGACACGCACGCTACTGCATTGTATTGTATTCTATTTATTGATGATTATTAATATCATCTTCTTCTCGTTGGTATAGTGCGCAACGCATTCATTTCTTCCGACGACACGCTACCTTTCTCTCATGGACCACCCCTTTCTCCTCTTTCTCCTCATCGCTACCCTCATCGCCTCCGCTGGTGGCCGTGAATTCACCGGCGATTTTCTCCGATTGCCATCGGAAGAAGGTTCTAGATTCTTCCAAGCACCTCGTGGTGACGAGGAAGCGGGTACGAGGTGGGCCATCTTGATCGCTGGTTCCAATGGCTACTGGAATTACAGGCATCAGGTTTTCATTCATTTATTTTATTTTCTTCCAATTAAAGCTCTTTATCTTTCTCTTTATTAGTATCGTTTAGTAGTAGTATAACTCATTTATTTATATCATCAATAAATTAAATTCATTTATTGCTTGCCTTATTTATTTATTTATTTTAAGTTTGCTAGGAAATTGGATTGTTGTTTCATACTTACTTACTTTCTTTTTCTGCTCAGCTGGTGGTTTTTGCTTTTATGCTCATCATGCTTTGTGTTGATCATTTTTTTTTTAATTTATTTATTTAAGTTATCGGCTTAGTTTAAAATAGGTCTTTGGTGTAGATTCTGCAATATCCTAGATTATTTTCATCCATTGGATTTTAGAGGTAAATTATGAGTTTTATGTGTTGTGAACCCTTGGATGAAGATTTTAAATTTGATATTTTGAAGAACTCCTCAAACTTACATGGAACTTAAAGAAAAAAGGATCTTCGCCCACGGGGCACCACATGACCTACCTCCTGCGTCTGACCAGGATTCCGATATTACATATTAGCAAAATTGACCAGAATTGATAGTAAGGATATATGACAAACCCAGAAGTAACTTTATGGAATCAGAAATTGAAAAAATAAGAATAAGGGTATCTGACAAAAGTACCCCAAACTTCAGGGATTTGTGACATAATTAAGCCTATATTAATCTAGCTGTATGTTTGTGTTTGAGGTATTCAGCTCGGGAAAAGAACTTAATCTGTAGTCAATATATCTTGAATTATAACTGTCGGAGAATCTTCATATTAGTTTGATCTTGTATTATATCTTGTATTATAACTGGAGCGATTAGTTTTAACCTTTACTGTACCATTTTGATCTCTATTGCTTGGTTAATTTCAATGATGACTGATGGATCACTGTCATTGCTTCAGGCTGATGTTTGCCATGCGTATCAACTACTGAGGAAAGGTGGCCTGAAAGAAGAAAATATTGTTGTTTTTATGTATGATGACATTGCTTTCAATGAAGAGAACCCACGACCTGGAGTCATTATTAACAGCCCTAATGGAGACAATGTTTACAAAGGAGTTCCAAAGGTATGTTATATCAGGTTTTAGTGTCCCATATTGTGCTTCCATTCTAGCTTTACAGTCTCCTGATGTGGACTTCTTTATGGCAGGATTACACCGGTGAAAATGTTACTGTTAACAACTTCTTTGCTGCTTTGCTTGGAAACAAGTCAGCTCTGACAGGTGGCAGTGGGAAGGTTGTGGATAGTGGTCCCAATGATCATATATTTATATATTACAGTGATCATGGGGGTCCAGGAATGCTTGGTTAGTATCTCTGTATTCTCTTGCAAAAGAATTCTAGTGAAAATCATGGATTTTGTATGTTGTTTTTATGCATTTTAGCCCGTTACAGGCCTTCATGTTTTAGAAATTATAGTTTTCTGAATATTTTTCAAATCTCTGTGATAATCCCAAGTGCTTAATTTGGATTGTTATTCAAAGGGGGTATAAGGATGAAGGAGGCTATATTATGCTGCAAAGCTGGGACAATGAAACATATTTGTGGATTGATTTCATGGCATGTTACTTGATGACATAAACACCTATCCAAGAAATAGTTATAGTTTACATTTACCATGTCTGATGTAACCCTTTTTTTTTAACAATGATAACATTTTTTAATTCTTTTTCCTTATGTGTGGATAGGGTACTAAAACCAGAGGAAACTGTTCCCCGAAGATTAATAAGAATCAGAGGGAAAAGGATAATAAAAAGAATGAGGGGGAGGGGGGGGGGGGGGGGTGTTGTACTTCAGTGTCCAGCTTGTCTTGATAATTTTTATTATCTCTACTAATGTGCGATTCTTCTCTTAACATTCTGTTTTGCATCTTTACTTTTACTCAACAAAGTGTTCTTCACTCCAATAATATATGCCCTTCTCAATTTCTTATGTGGTCTTTTTGTTGGGGAATTGGGGACTGGGTTGGATTTCAGGGATGCCTACAAATCCTTACTTATATGCATTTGATCTGATTGAGGTCTTGAAAAGGAAGCATGCTTCCGGGACATATAAAAGCCTTGTAAGTTTCCACTATTTATCATTTGCTAAATGTTTGTATGAGTATCAATCTTTGTCAGAATTTTTTTTCTAATTATTAAATTTATATAATGATCGTGCAGGTGTTTTATTTGGAGGCATGTGAATCTGGGAGTATATTTGAAGGTCTTCTCCCCGAAGGTCTAAATATATATGCAACAACAGCTTCAAATGCCGAAGAAAGTAGCTGGGGAACCTATTGCCCCGGGGAGTTTCCTAGTCCTCCTTCAGAATATGAGACCTGCCTGGGTGACTTGTACAGTGTTGCTTGGATGGAGGACAGGTATGACCTTATTAACATAATAAGGAAAATTGTTAGCTGGTATTATTAGGTAATTAAAATAATTAGTAATAATGATATATGTTTATTGGGGTCATAAATATGATTCACTAAGTGCAATAGTTATGTCTAGTAGGTATGAGCATATCACTGTATATTCCTATTATTTGTGTTTTTTTGGGTGATAGCTATCATTTGTACTTTGCCGAATCCTTTTGTTCTACAAAATTAGTATCTTTTGTTTCTTGCTTAAAAGAAAGTTCCTTTAAAAAAAAAATTATTTAAAGGATAATGTTGTAAGCTCTTTTATGGACTGATTTTTCTCCCCTCTAAAATCTTGAACAGTGACATGCACAACTTGCGAGCAGAAACTTTGCACCAACAATACGAGTTGGTAAGATCCTGTTGTTAACTTGGTTGTTTTACATATAATCAACTGATATAAACTAAAAGATTGTTGTTTGATACCTTGAATGTGACATACATTGGAGGAAAATTTGTCCTTTTTAGCCAAAATTTTATGTTTAAGCATGGTAGAAGATGTTTGAATGGTGTGACAGGTGTCTTCATACTCTTCTGCTCACAGGTTAAACAAAGGACTATCAATGGAAATGCAGTCTATGGCTCTCATGTGATGCAATATGGCGACATAGGGCTTAGCAAGAACAATCTCTTCCTCTATTTGGGTTCAAATCCTGCTAATGATAATTTTACCTTTGTGGATGCAAACTCCTTGAGGCCCCCTTCTAAAGCTGTCAACCAACGTGATGCAGATCTTATCCATTTCTGGGATAAGGTATTGTATGTTTTACTTTATTTGATGAAATAATTACTTAGCCTTGTCCTCATCATGATTTTATTCCCAAACCCTGAATTTGGAGCGGTATATACATAGGCCATAGCTGAGATATATTTCTTCTTAAATTGAACAAGAGAACAATGAAGATATGTGATAAGTGGAGCACATCATACTACGATCATATTTTGTACATGAAATGGTGATTCTCCATTTCATCGAACGAGGATCCCATTGATACCATTCAACAGTCATTCCATGTACCAAAAAATTGAATGCCATTCCATTCCTGAAAGCTACCAAGCTTTAGACTGGGAATTCCTATTTCATTTTAACCTATTCCTTGATGCATTGGATTCCATTACACAGATATTTTAGCTATTTTGAGCAGAACTCTAACTAGCTAGATAGAGAACCAGTAATAAAACAAAATGGAAACATTCGAGAAAGTTTAATTAATCCCAAGCCTTTTATGTAACATGAATGAGTGGCCAGTAATTTTATGGTTTCTCGAAATATTGGCACTAATGTAATGCCAAAACTACAAGAAAATAATTGATGTTATCTGCTGACATTTTTTTCTTCCGTAAACCATTAATATTTGCTTATTATATTATATTTCTTGACTTCAACTTCACTCTTCTTTGCCAGTTCCGCAAAGCTCCTCAGGGTTCTCCTAGGAAAGCCGAAGCTGAGAAACAGATTCTGGAAGTGATGTCTCACAGAATGCATGTAGACAGCAGCGTTAAACTTATTGGAAAGCTCTTATTTGGCATTGAGAAGGGTGCAGAAATGCTCAGCAGTGTTAGACCTGCTGGGCAACCGCTTGTTGATGACTGGAGCTGCCTCAAAACATTGGTACCGTTTCCCACTTTCTTCATTTATTCCTCTAATAGTGAAAGAATATAATTGAATAATTGCTTGGTATTGATTCTCCTGTTCACATTTTATTGAGCTTTGAACATGAAATTAGCATTCATTTCTTTCCCTTCACTTTGATTTCTGAGAGCATGACGAATGCACTAGTTTTGCTTTTATTTTGTTATATATAGTAATAAGTAAATGTTTATATTCCCTTTATTGTATTACACATATTTATAATCTTCTAACTTATTGTTGATGCAGGTTAGGACTTTTGAAATGCATTGTGGATTCTTGTCTCAGTATGGGATGAAACACATGAGGTCCTTTGCAAACTTCTGCAATGCAGGAATAAAGAATGAGCAAATGGCTGAGGCATCAGCACAAGCATGCACCACTATTCCTTCCAATTCGTGGAGTTCTCTGCACAGGGGTTTCAGTGCATAATTCCTAGAATGCGCACCATTAAAGATCAATGTATAATTAATTGTAGAGGCATCATGCTTCTTAATTATGTGAATATATATCTATCTCTCTATATATACATACATATATATTGGTCATGATTTCTTATATATCCATCCTCTTTTGTATATACAAACGGGACGTTGGGGAAAACATTGTAATTTGCAAACAGATGCCGTAACAGAGGCATTTTTTACTTGAGGGATGGTGGACCCCAAGGTGTCTTGGAAAGTCTAATATTCAATATAACAATGCAGTGGATCATGCATGTATGCCAAATTGCCAATGCTTTGCTTAAAGTAGTTCAGTTGGTAACAGTATTTTGTTTTAATGTTTTGACGCATTCTTTTTTCTTTTAAAAAAACTACTATAAATTTTTAATTTCTTTAAGAAAATATGATTTCATATATTTTTTAAATGAATATATCCATTATGAACAAAATGAAATTGGTTAAATAAGAACACAGAAGAGGGAAGGCAGTTGGTTGTTCAGATTCAAACGTGAAAAAGGAGTAGAATGTGAATGTACTTTGTACTGATATCTTTTGTTCTTTTCTTATTTTTTATGAAAGAAGCTTGGAACTCACAAACTTCGCGATATGTTGTGAAGTCACGGCTTCACGGATACTCTCGTCCTCACCTAAATGTAAACTTTTTTGATTATAAAATGCATTTTTAAAGAAAATTAGTTGGTATTATTAATGATATTGAAAATATAAATATTTGATATAATATACTTTTTAAAAGTTATTTTTATGATTATTATTGGAATTTTAAAAAGTGGTAAGTAAATAGGGATATTTACGGAAAAAAATAATTAATGTCAATAAAAATGAAAATAAATTGTAATTAAGGATCAATTTTATTTTATTTTTTTCAAAATGAGCTTACATTTAGGAGTTGAGAAAGTATTTTATTTATGATTTTGCTATATAGTATTATTGTCTTAACGCCAATATTTAAAGAATTAAATATGTAAATTATACTTAGGAAATGATGCAGTCATTTCCTAAATTTTAAAATATTAAAAGTTAAAATAAGGAAATGGTTAAAAAAAAGGAAATGATGCAGTGAAAATATAAAAAGTTAAAATTTAAATTTTTTAAGGATGATTTAATATTTTTAGGTTGCTTATAAGGGCAATGAATAGCAAAATCTTTTTATTTATTATCAATTTTTCAATTTGTTATTTGAACTTTTTTTATCACTTATAGTTTGGTTTTAAGAAAAATGGTCTTGCTTTTTTTGGTGTGTATCAAGGGTATCATCCAGCTGATAGTCGAAGATTAATCCCTTCCGAGATGTAGAGATCACCGAAGTGAGTTTTGCCTCTACCAACAAAACCTTTTTCATATTCACGACAGGGAAAAAATGGTCTTGCTAACAAATGTTATTAAGGAATAGATAAAATGATTTTTTTTATTAAAAATATACATATAACACTTACCACTTTATTGATTGCAACATTTTTCAATGATCTTTCGTTATCTAAAAACACTCATTAAAATTTTCTTTAAAAATTTTTTTTTTTTTTTGTGAAAAAAAAATAATAAAATTTAGTCAAGCAAGTGAGGCCTAATTTAAGTAGAAATAGTATAGCTTACTCTCTAAAAGTTACTTTGACATGTAGGATCCTAAAAAAAATGACTATAAGAAACCTCCCTGGAAAATGTTTTAAAAGTGACAAAAGCTCACACCTTGAGTTTTACTCGGTGTGATATTTAGTTTTTGTTTATGCATTAATTTCAGGGAAATTAGTTTAAAATTAATAAAGGATATTTTTGATTTTGTAAGCTTAAGAAATGTATGTAGAAGTTGGAACTCTGAGTTATGTGGCTTGGAGAAAACAATGAAGCATCATGTTAAATCGTCGAAAAGATCAATTGGAGCGCTCTTAAACCATATCACATAAAAGATTCGAGGGAAATTGGTTCGAGTGTATAAATATGATGGGTTTTTGTTAAGAAAAAGAGGAGAATGGTGCGGCAAGGATTAAGTGTCCGAAGTGTTGAAGGAGTTGTTTCTCGAGGATGATAATAAGTCTCTTTTATAAAGACTTGGAGGGGTAAAATGGTCATAAATTTTAGAGGGAAAATATGTTGGTTTGGGGGATAGAAAAAGTGTAAGTTTACCTTCCTTATTATCTAATAGCGAGTGAGAGTGGACTTACTAACAGGCAGACTAATTAGTAAGAGTGTCATTCTGAGAGCGGACTCTTCTGAGGACAATCAGCTTAGAGAGTGAGTTTGCTTGAGGGTGGTCAGCTCAGAGAGCGATTTTGTCTAAGAGCGATCAGCTCAGAGAACAAGGTTGCTTTTTATATGTCTTTTTTCAACATGAACTATCATTTTTATAAATTTATCCCTAATTATTAATACAAAAATTATGAGTGAAGGAATTAATTATATAAAAATAGTAAATGAAAAAAAAACAAAAATACACAAATTTACTCAAATAATGATATCAATACACTCTTTAATTTATACACCGCATATCATAACCTTAATATATATATTAAAAATAGCGAGTGGAGTACCAATTAGACTAGTATAATATGAAATTAATTTCATATAGAGATGGTTTAATGTAGAGATGACAATTTGGGTTACCTGATCAGGTTCAGGTCGATTCGTTTCGAAATTGGGTCATGATCGAGTAGAGCTAAAAAGGCCCAAATTAAATTAGGCAAAAAAATCTAACTAAACTCGATATTAGCGGAGAGCCTGATGTTTGGCGGGTTTATAAATCGGATTTTAAAAAATCCGATATCTATTCGAGTTATATTTTAAAAGTCAAAGCTAGTCTTTTTTTTTGGATGAATCAGGGTATCCACCCGTGTAACTGGGCGACTAATCCCTCGCACCACGGTCGGGCCCTTTCGGGGGCGATGCTCCCAGTAAGGCTTGCTCCATTCACATGCGCCTCAGGTACGACTAGAACCCGTGACCACATGCTTAAGGGACACAAGCCCCTTCTACTTGTGCCAGCCTCCACTGATTCAAAGCTAGTCTATATATGGCTTATTCATGTTAGATCAATTTTTTTTGTCACTCTTAGTTTAACGATACGATGAGAAAGACAAAGGATATAACGAATTTGGAGAATTCAAATTCACTGTTACTTTACAATCTCTTGATTGAAAATTGAAAGATCGAAATGCAAATTATTTTCTTCAATCTTGTACTTTTTTAAAAAAATTTACGCTTATAAAAAAGTAAGTTAATGTTGTTAATGATATTGAAAACATAAATATTTATTTTTTTTCTTCAAAATTATTCCCTCTTGTTATTATGATTCTAAGAGCATGTTTGGTTATCTGTCCGAAAATCAATTCTGGCTCCAAAATCACATTGGAACAGAAGAAACTATTAGTAGCTTTGACATTCCAGAATTGATTCTGGTCTAACTCACCGCAGACAAAGCGTAATGAAACCTTTTTCTTAAAAGAATCTTACAAATATAATTAAAATACAATCAAAATTAGCCGTTAGATTTTTATGAAGGTAAAATTGACAAAGCCATCAAAATCACCTAATCAAAGTATGGAACATATCCCCGGGTGGATGAATCATGAATGTTTAAAGTGAGGATAGAGGAAAACCGTGAGATCGTAGATCTACGGTCATCATTTGTAGAAGTGCTACGGTTGGTGCTAATCACTGAACCATCTTGTTGTTGTTGGCTTATATAACAACACAACCATGGACCACATCATACACACCATTTCCAAATTTCAATTTCCATTTCCAATTTTTTTTGTTTTTATTTATCACAAACAAAGAACAACAATAACAACAACCAGCTCCCTCTACATTCCTTCTCTTATCTTCTCTCCCATCATCTTCATCAACTTTCTAATTCTATCTCCATTCCTTTTTTCCTTAACCCAAACTCTCAAGACTATTTGTTGTAACTGAACCGTGAATATTGAGGATCCCCACTTTTTTTTATTTCAAAAATAAAACCAGGTTTACCTTTTAGAACAACCTTAAATTTTGTTTCTGTGTTCTCCTTTGATTTTCCTTCTTTCTTTTTTGGCTCAATTTCTAATTGATTTTTTTTTGTTTACAGGTTCATGCTTACATGATTTCATTGTTGTAAATTATTGAGTGGATTATTTCCCCAAGATTTGCGTCGTTCATTGTTTGTGAGATATTCAGAGGTAGTGAAGATTTTCCAGTTTTCAAAGAAATAAGCTATTTCATCTATTTTCTACGTCTGTGTTAACTTGCTTCCTTTTTTTTTTGGGAATCTACAGATACATTTCTGAGGATAAGTTAACAAATTTTGGAACTATAAAGTTTCTGTTAGTCCTATATTATATTACAGACACGATTATCGCTTCCCTGAGATAGAAGCTCTGAGTTTTGGTAATAGATTTACATTTTTCAAAAGCTTCAGAACTGAAATCATTCAACTTTTTTTAATTTTTTATATAGAACCAGATTTAGGTAATAAACCATTATACTTAATCCAAATTGGAACTGAGTTACCGATTCTCATTTCTGTTCCCTTATTTCTCTCTGCTTCCTATTTCTGCATCGAAAAATCGATTTTTTTTTTTTTTTTTTTTTTTTTTTTTTTTTGGTTTTTGCCGTTGTTAAGCAAGGAATTGATTGTTCAGAAAGTGTAAGTTTAAGCCAATAATAAACACCAGTTACTTTGCCCTCTGTCAAGATCTCTTTCTTTCTTTTTTTTTTAATGTATCTTAATCGCTTATCCTGATTCTGTGTGTGTTTCACTTTTTTTTTTTGTTATTTCATTTTGTTACACATAAAATGTGGTAACTTTTGTTTCTATTATTATTATTATTATTATTGTGCTGCCTAATAAAATAGAGTGACATGAATTACTACTAAATTGCAGGTAGAGGTGGATGAGAATTGAGATGGATAATAAAGAGTCATTAGTTGTTAGAGAGGAAGGATCATTGGTGTTGAGGGATAACATAAGGCAGAGAACGACGTCGGATTTGGTGTTGCAGTGGGGGAACCGGAAGAGGTTAAGGTGTATGAAGGTGCAGCATCAACAGCAGCAGGATGAGGTCAAAGATCACTCTTCCGGTCCGGTTCATAGGACTACGGTTCGAGTGGATCGACGAGTCGTTCGAACCGATAATACTAATAATAATATTAAGGACTACTCTTCAAATAACAACAAGCCCACTGTTAGTTTCAATATAAACCACAACAACAACTACAATACTATTTCTACTACTTATCAGAATCAGAATCACGGTAACGGTAACGGCTATCCAAATCTCCGTCAACGTCCATCATCTCCATTGCAACGAATTCTAAGGTTTCCTCTTTTCCTTGCTTATTTTTTGGATGAATAAACTATGGTTTAATTGTTTGTTTTCCTTCCTTCGCGGTGAGATCTAGACATTTATTCACAAAAAATACCTTGTTACTTAAATTAAGATTTTATACATTGCAACCTTTAAACAACTAAAAATATACTTCTTCTTCATGTCTTACTTATAAATCTTTTTTTAGAGGAATTTTTTAGATTTTATTTATAAGTCATTTTATATTTTTAGTAGATATTTATTATTTTTTTCCTTCTATTTGCTCTTTGTTCATCAACATGAATATTTGTGAAATTTTTAATAAAAATATTAAAAGTATTTTTTCAAAATTTGATGATATTTGTAAAATAATTAAGTGCGACTTAAAATTTACGTTTAAAAAAAATACATTCAAAGTATTAAAAGTTAGTTTAAAAAAAATATATTAAAAGTTAAATTTTTAATTTTTCAATTTGAATTTAAACTAGATCGCTTGTACATCAATATTAGGATGATGCATTACAAAATTCTTTATTAAATAAAAGAATAAATATGAATAGTGACAAATATTATACTTTTCAACTTTTAAATAAAATAAGTAAATAGATTTTTTTTCTTAACATGGAACAGATATATAAAAAAAAATATAGAATACTGTATCTTTTAAAATTATTGTTGTTTATTTTTTTAATAGTATTTTCCGTTTTTTTCCCTCTCCTTTTTATTCTATCTATGGTTGAATGGTATCCTAATTCTAAACCTTTTTTTTTTTTGGGTACAATTCTAAACCTATTTTAAGGGTTAGGTTCGTGTGATGGTGCCTTGGTGGCGCAACGGCGCGGGGCCTACCTTTTTTAATTTATCTAATGTTGGATGGTCTAGACTTGTGGGTGCACATATGTAATGGGTGTTAATTTTTGAGCAAAAGATAAAATATGTTTACTTTGTGATTATCAATGGAGTGTATGATAGTATAAACTTGTTTGAAGTGCTGATTACTTGTTTGAAGTATTGAAGCTTTGAAAAGCAGTGTGCCCATGAATTGAAAGTGAATTGTCTAGACTAGTAACGGGGTTCGTGTGTGGAAATATCCATTCTCATATTTGGCAGCACTTTTGAGTTTAGAATTTATTTAACCCCATATGTCTGGCACGAAGTTTCGTGCTGGGGCCAAGGCCAACTAAAGTGGGATGAATCCAACTTGTGAGTCTCATATGTCAGGCAAAGAAATCTTCAGTTTCAAATGTTACTACTTTTTGTAAATAAAAATTGGGCGACCAATTAGATCAACTTTTGTTTTTGGACCCATTTGGGCTGAATATTTATCATGACTATGAGGCTTATATTTTGTCCACTCTCCAATTGGTCAGGTCCTTTGCGGATTTCTCATCCAAATTAAATTACTAGTAAAGAATTATAAAAAGAGCTCTTCACGGTAAGTGCGTGAGGTCCTCTTCCTTTTCTTCGAAATCTATTTGTGGATATATATTATGACTAAGCTTAAGCTTTGAGGATTATATTATTCTTATAGCTGTCTCGCTAATACTCCCTCGGATCTCTATTATAAGAAAAAATATCCGAAATCACATATATTAAGATAGTTAGTTAAATTTATTTAATTTTTTCAAAATCATAAAAAAATATCGTTACTTTAAGAAAGTTGCATTGAGAATGAAATAAAAATTAAATGAGATCACTATTTTCTAGAAACATTTTAGGAATAATTATATTGGGAATAAAAAATTAGTTAACTTTTTTTTTATATATTAGAAACCAAGAAAAATATTTCTGAATTTTCTTATATTAGAGACCGAAGGAAGTACTATGTTTTAGAATATTAATATAGGGACTCCTTTGTTAGTTATTAAGGCACGAATTAGGTCTACCTTTTGCATTTATCGGGGTAATCATTTGTAGAAACGGATAATCAAAGCCAAGTAACCATTAGAGGAATCCAAGCCTTTTATGCTTTGATTTTTTTTTTTTTTTTGGTGTATTCTTATCCATTTTTCTATTTCTATATCTTTGTGTATTTAGTGTTTTTCTGTCTGCAAAAATTATCCTTGCTTTCAAAGTTGCGATGATAGTTTTTATTCTTTGTTAAAATCTTCGTATAGTATTTTACTTTTTATGACATTTAATTGTATGCTTAGGCAAACTGTTTACGATTGTTATTGGCATTTATATGATGATCATGGAGTTCTAGAAATGCTTTGATTTAGAGGCAAACAAAGGAAAATAAATTCCTAAGTTTCTTTCACCTAAAAAGGGAAGAAATTAAAGTGATGGATTTTTTGTCCTAAATCAGAACCCCCCACCGCAGCTTCTGGATCTACATCCAGGATGCCAAAACCAAACCCACCTCATTATCATTATCATTATCATATCAATTACTACAAGACTTTGCTGGAAAACATGGAATGGACCGTCTCCTTCCACGTGTTCATGAAAACTTTTCCATCATGGCTGTCGTTGGATGGAGGACCAGGTTATAGATCTGGTCCATATCCATGTATTAAAAAAAATATTTCTCATAAATTAAAATCAAGGTAGTGAATTAAAAACATAATTGAATTGCATATTTTATGATTAGATAATAAAAAAAGTATGAAATTATTGATTTGGTAATGGATTAATTTGATAAATAATGATTTAAAAACTTTTTTTTTTTTTTTGTAAATTTTCAAAATTTTAATAAAGTCTATGAGACATATTGAGTAGATCCAACGGCTCCAAATTAGCCGGGAAACCAGCTGTGTCCGTTATAGGGAATATAACTTACACTATCTTTTCCTGAGTCTCTCACAAATATCCAATCTAAAAACCTTTTCATTCCATTAAGGAAAAAATAAATTAACGACCCTCCTTTCGTGAAGTGGCCATAATAAACCTGCCCATATCTTCCACGCCAAACAAACCCCTTTACAAATTACATCCCAGCTTCTCTTCCCTTCTCAATTTCCTTGTTAATTTCGTAATCTCACCACTCACTAGTTATTACCCTTCTCAATTTTCATATATACTATATTTTTTTACTCCTAAGTTATTTGTCAATAATGCATCTTATATTGTTTTCCCCGTTTATTATGTCCTCATATCATATGTGGTGATGTGTGTGATTCATAGATACATATACGTACATATAATAATTTATTATATGCTAGGCTATGCCTTTGTTTTTTAATTTATTTTTATTTCTGCTGTTGCGTTTTGTAATTTAGGAACTCGGAGACTTCGGGTGCTATGAGAGGAGTTCAAAGCAACGGGGGTGTTGTTGTGAGGGGAATAGCTTCACCAGACAGGGGTGCGCACGATAAGAGGGGGACCCATAACAACAACCTTAATAATAATGAGAATAACAAATCAGCGGTCTCATCGGATGGCAAGAAGGGTGGGTCTCCTTCCGGCAGCGGCGGGGATGCGGCTGCTCCGCCCGTGTGGCTACCAAAGTTCGTGATTGGCTTGACCAACAAGGAGAAGGAGGAAGATTTTCTTGCCATTAAGGGCTCCAAGTTGCCTCAGAGACCTAAGAAGAGAGCTAAATTCATACAACGAACTCTCAATGTAAGCTCCAATTGCATCATCTCCTCTTTTCATTTTTCCATTTCCATTAGTATATGATATTTTCTTTAAGTTATGATGATAATTTATCTTACTATAGTCTTAAGAAACTCTATATCACAATTTGATTATTGAAAAATGAAAATTTTCAAATTGAATCGAAGTAAATATTAAACATGGGTCAAATTAGTCTTTTAAAGACATTTTTTTAATAGATATTTTAGTCCACATCGGCCATCAAAGAATGTTTTAATATTCTAACTCACAAATTAAAATATTTGGTCCCTGTCCGCGTAAGACAACCTAGTTGGTGGCTGCAGAAGTGCAGGGACACATAGGATTTTCCCTCTCCAGGTCATGGGTTCTAGTCTCAGACCTCCCATGTAAACAAAAAAAAAAAAATATTTGGCCCCTATCAATGGACCGAATTGGTTTACGAAAAAAATTACGAGTAAAAATTACTAGTGCAGTAGTAATAAAATAGGTGTTATATGTTCATCCAAAAATGATATTTAAATATATATTTATTTGTCTTATATGTAAAAATAAATACAAACTGAAACAAAAGTCCTGATATTAATTTTGAATATACACGTAACATTATTACAATGGAATAAATATAGAAAAATTGGTAAGACACTATAACTCTTGTACGAGAAACTTTTTTTTTTTTTTTGGTTTACATGGGAGGTTTGGGACTAGAACCCATGACCTGGGGAGGGGGAAAATTCTAAGTATTCCTGCAACCACCAACTGGGCTGTCTTACACGGACGTACGAGATACTTTATACTAACACATCCCTTAAATTACTATTTTAAAGTATTTATCATTTATCTTTTTTCTTTTTTTTTTGGTTTACTATCATTTATCGTATCTAAAATCTCGATATTGTATAAATTGGTGAATTAACAAGTTGTTTACAATGATTAAAAAACATGGGTTTTGATATCTTCAGTTGTCTGGGTTGAAAAGTTAAATAACCCAATTACGAAATTGTAATTTGAGAATGATGTATTTTATTTTTCAACGTAGAACATTTTATTAAATATTTTTTAATTTCAGTCCTTTATTTATTTTAAAAAGGAAAACATTTGTTAATCACGGTTCTCAATTGACTATTTTTGAAGCAATTTCTTAGAACTTCACAAGAAGAAGGGCGGTATAATTTGCTAAAAAGATTGGGTTTTTTTTTTTAAATTCATAATTATAATAATTATTTTCTTGCTCCATTCTGCACGGTGGGTCATGGGTGGCCCTTTTACCTTTAGTACTACTATTTTTCTTTGGTCCTTGCCCTGCAAATGCCATATATGGTTGGCAGTTGCACGAATAATGACCAGACCTTACTTAGTCTTACCCTCACCAACATGCACTTTGCCTACTTGCCTTCCCTATTGCAAAGGGAAAGGGCGACCGTTATCAAAACCAAAATTATAAAAAATTAAAATAAAGTCTTTTTTCACGCTAATAATAAAATATGGAGAATTCAGGTAGGGGAATCTGAGTAGTAGTACTTGGAATTTATGTTCTCATCTATCCCCGAGCTAGCTAATGTATCAAATACATTATTTTTAAGTACAAAATTATATTTTTTTCTAATTTCTTATTCAATTTTTTCAGGACACTAATCAAAACATTTCTTAACATTTAAATGTACTTTTAAAAAAATATTCCCTCTTATTTATAATATTAGAAAAAATAATTAAAATTATGTTTATTTGAGATACTCTCTCCGTCCCTTATTATAGGGCACCATTTTAGTAGATTTGGTGTCCCTTTTTATAAGCCGTTTTATAATTTCTAGGTGGCATTAAAGAGCTTATTCCCAATACATCCCTCATAGTTACATAAGGTGATAAAGTAATAATTACAATAAAGTGAAATGAATAGAGTTGTAAAGTTTTAAATTGGGGTAACTTTGGAATGACTACATATTTTTTAATAAATTGAGAATAATAATTGTTTTCTTAATTTATGTGAGTTAGATAAAAGTGACTTATAATAAGAGACAGAGGAAATATTAGTTGATCGTATTTAATTTTCTTAAATTTATAAAAAAAAATATGTATTTTAAGAAATGAGTATTGAAAATTAAACAAAACGACCAACGAGCTGTTGGTGTAGTGGTGCCAGGGGCTGCACTTGGTAGGGCGAACCACGGTTCGATCCCCCCGCAACAACGTTGGGAGAGGAATAAAACCTTAACCCCGGGATCCCCCTCGAACTGAATTAGTCGGCCCAGTTGGCCGGATACCAGGGTGCAAACCAAAAAAAAAATTAAACAAAACGAGTTAACTTACTAAAAAATAGTAAAAGCTGTTTAAAATTAAATTTTACCTTTACATAAAGGTTTAATCAACTGAGAAAGTACTCTTAAAAGATGTGCGGCGCACTAGATTTTTTTTTTTTTTTTTTTCAAATGATTGAAAAAATGTTACTCCCTCCGGTCCTATTTATGGGACCCTTTTGGGGTTTTTATTTTGGTCCTATTTATAGGACCCTTTTCAATTTCCAATAGCATTTAATTACTTCTTTCCACAAACACCCCTATTAAGTCAACACTTTTTAGAGTTCCAATAACAATAATAGGGGTAATTTTGAAAAACTATGTCAAATTTTCACATTTTCAATGTCACTAACCACTTTAATCACTTTCCTTGGTGGGTGTGAAAAACCCCAAAAGGGTCTAAGGGTCCTATAAATAGGACCGGATGGAGTAATTTATACGTGATTCCTTAGATCCTATTTATAAAATATTTTAGAGATTTTTCACTCCCACCAAGAAAAGTAGATAAATTTGTTAGTGACATTGAAAATGTGAAAATTTGATATACTTTTTCAAAACTACCCCTATAATTATTATTATTAGAACTCTACAAAGTGTTGACTTTATATGGATGTTTGTGGAAAGAAGTAATTAAATGCTACTGAAAATTGAAAAAGGGTCTTATAAATAGGGCCAAAATTTCTTTGTTGTACACCAACCGGTACCCGGATCTGGTTTACCGAGAATCCAACTCATCCGGTCTGACCCAACTGAGCACACACTAAGCGGTGGGGGTTTCCTAGCGGGGATTGCTCCATACCAAAGACTCGAACTCGAGACCAGTTGGTTAAGGGACCAAGTGAGCTATCACTTGATCAATCCCACGTTGATTAAATATGGCCAAAATATAAACTCCAAAAGGATCTTATAAACACGACCGGAGGGAGTATTTATCTTTTTTCTGATTTGTCTGTTTTTAGTTAAAATTTTCTTTTATTTTTGAAGAGAGAAATTTTTCATTTTAACGCAGCCTAAAGCTCTCAAACCCAATATGCTGTTAGTTTCAAACCCAGCAGTTCTCTTTCATTATTATTAAGTTGATCGTATACAAGTAATACAAAGTGAACATTCAAAGTTATGTGTTGCATTAAAAAACTGAAATAATTGCATAATTTATTCATTTTGGTTTGTATTGCAGCTCGTGAGCCCAGGTGCTTGGCTGTGTGATCTTACCTTGGAACGGTACGAGGTTAGGGAGAAGAAGATAACTAAAAAGGTATTTTCCTTTCTTTTAAAGAGGAACAAAAAAAAAAATGTGTAGCGAGTATTTCCCCAGCATATGTAAATAAGTAAAGTACTAATTTTGTGTATTTTGATGCAGAGACCAAGAGGGTTGAAAGCAATGGGCAACATGGACTCAGATTCTGAATAGATAGAAGGCAAGGAGAGAGGGCGTCGTGGAATTTAAGTAATTAATCTTTAGTTATGTTGGCTAGAGCTTGGAATGTAAGAAGTATATTCGGATACTGTAGAGAATGGCTTGGCATTAGCAGGTTGCGTGCCAACAAATCAGTATCAAAATATAAATATTTTAGCTTTGGCACTGCTTAATTTTTTATTTTTTATTTTATACCAACCGGTACCCGAATCTGATTTATCCAGAATCCGACCCAACTGAACTCGCACTAAGCGGTAAAAATCTCCTAGCAGAGGTTGCTCCATACCCAGGCTCAAACTCGAGACCAGTTAATTAAAAGACCAAGTGAGTTACCACTTGATTAACCCCATGTTGGTTGGCACTGCTTAATTTACATAGTTTGATAATATTCCATTTTCCGTTTGCGGTAAACCACTCTGCAACTATAGATGAGGAAGCTTTAAGTGGTGTATTCGAGGGTATACTGACCTAACTAGATCACTTTATCGTAGAGTAAATACCTCTTCATTTCTTAAAAAAATTATATTGGATAAGATTTTAGCTTACGTACAGTTAAAAGAAGATGATATTCTACCATCTTTTTTTAAAAAATGTGTTCAGTCTATATGATTCATTCACTCTTAATCCTCTCTAGTATAGTCTTTCACAAATTCAACACAAAGTTCTCATTTATTTGTATTTTGTCTTCCAATATTTAGTCTCATACGACATTGCAGATCTTTTAGTTATGTGGTAAATTTTTTTCTTAAAAGTGAGTGGATATATGCTCACTATAATCTCCACATAAAACAATATCATTAGCAAAAAGCAAACATCAAGATATCCACTCTTGACTGTGCTAAGTACACTTACAAGATAATTTTTAAAAGATAGAAACTAAAAGTCAACACTTGCTATAGTCTGATAATTGTAGAAAAATCTTCTATAACTACATCTTGGATCTCATACTAGTATAATCACATTTCTTCTCAATAGCTTTTCATAATGGGTGAGATTAAAATACAAATCAGCTTATAGTTTGCATTGGTCAAGAAAGAAAAATGATGGACGATCAAGATTGAAAGGGATGACAAAAAAAGCTAAAGCACGTGAAAAGTAACTCCACGATCATCTTCGATTAGCTATGGCCATTGTCGTCGTTGCCTATGCCAGCCACACCATTTAAGTTGTCTTAACACAATTTAATTTGCTCCTCAAAAACATTAAAAAGATCAAAGAATTTGAAACTTGAAAGTGTTGTTTCGTTCCTTCAACAAATTAAAGGCAAAGTAGTAATAATAGAGCTTTGGGTTACGGTGATGAAATTTTTAAAAATCGGAGAATAGTGAGGAACCACTTACAAGTGAGATACCACATCCTGAACCAAAACCTTAGATAATGGTTCTATGGGTCTTACCACTTATAAACCTTCTCACTCATCTCATCCTATCCAATGTGGGACTTCATCTTACACTTGAATACCCAACAGATTCCTCTGTTTGGAACTCAAAGGGGCAAGGAGTGGCGGTTCAAGGTGGGCATGTAGGGGTGGAAGCAGATTATTCAGGGCTTCTCTCTTGCCTCATTATTTTGGTCACTTATCTAAGTCATCCATTACTTGCCTTGTCTCACAACCATTAGATGGAGTGTTTGCACAAGTACAAACTTTTATACAGTTTGTATTTGAACTGCACCCTTTCATAATATTTATCTAGACACTTTATCGTATGTTAGCTTATTTCATAACTCAATTTAACCAATTAACATTTTAATACCAAATCGAGTTTGCATCTGCTCAATAATTGGTTCAGTCCACATCGTCAAAAAGCACTCTAATATTTTACTAGAATTTTTTTAAAATAAATTGGGAGATCAATTTGATATGTGTGAAAATTTTTGAGATATTAAGTTGGTAAAGTGTAAAAATAACATAAACCAAATTGATATTTTTAAATGGCTTATTTATGGTTTTAGTTCTTGAAAGTTTGGAGTATTTTGATTTTGGTCCTCGGAAATTTTTTTGACATTGACTCATCCTTAATTGTTTTAAAAATTTGGTTTTAGTCTCTGCCATTAGGAAAAATTCGTTAATTTTGTGGTTAACGAAACGCCACATCAGCATACACGTGTGCAAATGTTGCATGTCCCGATAGGATGACGTGTTTGTGGATTGGGCTTTGGCCCTTTTGCTCATCCTACTGGGACATGCAACATTTGCACACGTGTATGCTGATGTGACGTTTCGTTAACCACATCAGTAATTAACATTTTTCCTAATGGTATGGTCTAAAACCAAATTTTCAAAACAATTAAGGATGAGTCAATGTCAAAAAAAATTTCAGAGACCAAAATCAAAACATTCTCAACTTTCAAGGACTAAAACCATAAATAAGCCTTTTTAAATTTTCAGGAACCAAATTGATATATTAAAAAAGTAATGGGAACTAGATTGATATTTCACTTTAATGTGTAAATTTGGGGTTATTGTATTTAGTATTGGAATGAGATAAAATTGGAAGTATAGAAATGAAAAAAATTAACAAGAGAGGGGAAAAAAATAGAGTTCGGCCGCCTCATAGTATTTTACTATTTTAGTAATTAATTTCTTTCTTTCTTTCTTTCTTTATGTTTTTGTGTTTTCAGGAATGCTTACAATGAACGATATCATATACTATTGATTAATGCACCGGAGAGCAAATGACAGCACAAATTGAAAATTAGCTGGTTGGCTAAAATAATATCGCCAGCGTGACAGATGTTAAATTTTTTGACGTTTCCATGTTACTCAATCATGAGTTGTAATAATGGAAACAAAAAAAGGAACATTGGTTGAGGTTCTTTGGAATTTTCTTTTAGCGACAGCAATCTTAATACCGAAGCTACCAATACCAGCGAATACAATTCGGAGTCAGAATATTAATCATAAACAAGATGGTTGGCTGTCTTGCTTCTGTTTTTAATTTAAATTCTGTCCTGTTTTTTTGGACTCACATGGAAGAGGATTATAGAGAAATTATTATTTGATCATTATTACAATCTATGATTCAAATTAATCATAATTTAACAAATGATAAAAATAACTATTACGTAAGTTTTTTTCTCTTTATTACTTTTAAAATTTATATATTTAACAGCATCAAAAAAATTTATATATTTAAGTATAAATTATTATGAGAAAATAGATGGTGAACCGACGGTGTAAAAAAAAGGTTTTTTTACACTATCAGTGCATCATTCACTCTTGTGTTTATTATCGCTGACTTTCAAATAAAAGTAATACAAATAAATGGTGGATGATAGTCTGATGATATAAAAAACGTTACACCGTCAATACACACCTATTAATCTTAATTACTACAGTATTAACCTGGAATATAACTGAAATGATGATATAAGACTAATTAATAATTTCTCGTGTGGCTTGCCGTCGAGTTTCAATCCTATTATAAAATGTAATCCCTCCGTCCGATGCTTATTATTAGTATTTTTTTCAAAAAAAAAAATTATCAATCTTATTTATATATTAATTTTTTATTTCTAATGTTATTAAATTATTTTTCCTAAATATTTTTATTTAATTAGTAATTTTTAAAATTATAATAATTATTATAAAAATAATTTTAAAAATATTCAAAATATTATCAATTTTAATTAAACTAATAATATTAATTAATTTCCTTAATTCTAAAACACTCCACTACAAAGATTTATATTAAAGGAAAAATGTGGTATTATTGAACAAATAAGAAAAATAGCATTGAGTCGATTTCTTATCGTACCCACTAAATAATGTTAATTAATGATAATTTTTCTACTTTTACCTTTTTTTTTTACATCAATCAGTATCCGAATTTGGTTTATCTCCCAGCGGGAGTTGCTCCATATCCAAGGCTCGAACTCGAGACCAGTTGGTTAAGGTATCAAGTAAGTTACCACTTGATCAACACCATGTTAGTATTTTTCTACTTTTATTAATATACTCTTTTCGATTATGTAAGATATTTTTGAAAAAATTTGAGTTAAAAAAATAAATAATTATTGTTAGTAATATAAAAAATTGTAAATATTTAATTTTTTTTTGGTTGCTAAATATTTAATATTTTATATCAAAGCTATCATTATAATTATTACTGAAATCTTAAAAAGTATTAATTTAATAAAAGTATTTTTGAAAAAAAATTAAATTAAATGTTATTAAAAATTGAAACATGGTTTTACAAATAGAAAAAAAAGTGCCAAATAAAATCTTACATATAGAACCACATAAAATATTCAAGGGAGATGTTATTAACACTCATTTCATTACTATTCGCACCCGGTTTTTATAATTTTTTGCATTTATTGACCAATATTACCCTTATAATAATACTTATACCCATATATCTAATACTCACACCTTAATCCTATTATTTCCACCTATAATCCTAAAAACCTCCAATCTATCACTACTCACACCCATTACCTTCAACCTCTCATCTTCAACCCATATAATCATCTTCAACCTCTCATTTTTCTCACTCAATTCCATAAAAATTAATTAATGTCCCATAAAAAGTTATAAATCCCGAAAATTAATTTTGTAAAAATAAGGTTTAGTTTGATCCTTCTTAAAAAATAGAAAGACAAAAAAAAAAAAAGAGAGAGATCAAGCATCTGAGTTTATCATGCAAAAAAATTAGTGATGTTTGAAATTTTAACATTGAACAAAAACAGGAGGACATAGATCCAATGGAAGTAATGAATGTCAATAGCTATCGGTTTTGAATTTCATGGCCAAGGATTCTACCAAGTATGTTCCTTCTTAATAATATCTCAGTGACATATTTCAACTAGGAAGATTTCATTAATTCACAAGCAGAATTTGCTATGATTATATATGAACAAAAGGAAGATTTGGAGAAGTAAACTTCGCGGGTATCAATAGTACTATAATAAACCTTATTTACAAAATTAATTTTCGGGATTTATAACTTTTCGTGGGACACTAATTAATTTTTATGGAATTGGGTGAGGAAGATGAGAGATTAAAGATGATTATATGGGTTGAGGATGAGAGATTGAAGGCGATGGGTGTGAGTAGTGATAAATTGGAGGTTTTTAGGATTATGGGTGCAAATAATAGGATTGGAGTGTGAGTATTAGATATATGGATGTAATTATTAATATAAGGGTAATATTGGTCATTAATGCAAAATATTATAAAAACCGGGTGCGAGTAATAATGAAACGGGTGTTAATAACATCTCTCAATATTCAAAAATGTTATTTGGACATCTATCTTTAATATTTCAGTTTAACATCTACCATTTTGAATAAAGAATGATGGACCTTTCATGAAAGATAAATTGAAGGGCCACTGTTCTATTTCAAAATGGTAAGTGTCACACTTGGATATCAAAAATAGATGTCTAAATGACACTACTTCCTCTGATCCTATTTATAGGGCATACTTAACCATATCACACGGACCAAGGAGGGTAGTTATGTTTCTTGAAACTTTAAAAAAATACTTCAACATTACAATCTTACCCTCTTAACTTGCATTGGGAACTTCACAATGTATTACTTCACATTAATGGGCAAAGGGCAAATAAGAGAAAATAGCAATAAATGCCTCCTAAAAAATACAAAGTGACTTATAAATAGGACAAAAAATCCTTCTAGAATGTGACTTATAAATAAGACCGAAGGGAGTATTGTAAAATGTTACTCCCTATGTTCTTTATTAAAAGAAAAAAGTATCTAACTTCACATTTAATAAAAGAAATTAGTTGAACACATTTAATTTTCTAAAATTTATAAATAAAAAAATATTTTAGGAAAGTCATATTTTAAATAAAATAAAAGTTGAATGAAATAATCAGTTTATAAAAGCATTTTAGAAATGATTTTATTAAAAATAAAAAAGTAATTGTCCGCGTAAGTCAGCTCAACTGCAGGGACACCAGGATAGCTTAGGCCCCCAGGTCCTGGGTTTTAGTCCCAGATACCTCCTTTGTAATAAAAAAATAAAAAATAATTAATTTTTTTATATTTAAGATTAAGATAAATATATTTTTCTTTTTTATTACAAGAGAGATGGAGAAATTTACTCAATCCGGCTTGAAATATAACCGACAAAAAACACATTTTATTTAATTTAAAATATAAGCAAAAGTATCTAATTTTCTTATATTTTGTTTCAATATCAATGTTACTTCCTTAAAATATACCTAGAAAATTATTATCTCATTTAAATTTTTTTATTCTCAATACTACTTTATTAAAATAACTCTATTTTTTTATAAATTTGAGAAATTAAATACAATCGATTAACCTTCTTAATAAGCATAAAAGTAGTTAATTTTGCTTATATTGTAAGTCGAACTGAAAACTCGTTTACTAAGGCCCCGTTCGGGGTGGTTTTAAGTTTTGACTTTTAATATTTTAAAAAACTAAAACTAGTTTCCAGTTTTATAATGTCGGTTTCAAATTTTGTGGTTTTCAGTTTTTAAAATAAATTTCAAATTTATAATTTTTATAGCACTCCTACAATGTTATACACCATCATTTTGTATACTACCACAATAATTTAATAACAACTTCCACGTGGTTGTTGTTATTACTAGTTGAAGACGGTGGTGGTTGTTATAGTGATTGCAGTTTAGAGTAGTAACTTTTGTGGTGTTGGTTAAATGAGAGATGGTGGGGAGGAGGGGTGAGGATGTGGTGATGGTGTTAAGAGGTGATAGTTGTGATGGACATGGAGGTGGTGGTGGTGGTTGAAGTGGTAGTGATGTTGCGATGGTGGTGGTGGTCATGTGAGGGTAATGGTGATTGAGTTGGTCTCTATGGTGGTGGTCCGTGTGGTGATGATGGTTGTTGGGTGGTAGTTGTCCAAATAGTGATGATGGTGGTACAAGGATGGACAATAGTAGCATGTGAGAATGTAGTTATGGTTGGGGTGACTATAAGGGTCAGGGTGGTGGTTGGGGTTTAGACGGTTACAATGGTGTTAGTTAGATGACAGTCATGGTGGGAGCAGTAACCAGTGGGAGGAGTGATGATGACGGTGGTGGCGGTGGTTGAATGGATGAGTGATGATGGTGGTGGTGATTGAATGATGTAAATGATGATGAGGTGATATAAGTTTGCAACTCAAAATTGAAATTATGAAACCATTATTTGTTGTTTTGAAAATAGAGGTGAAATTGTTCTGAAAATGAGTAAAAAACCATTTCAGCTTAAATTTTGCCGAACAAGTTTTATTTTAAAAATACACTTTCGAAACCAAAAACCAGAAACTGACAATCAGACCTAAATCTTTTAATTAATAGGAATAAACACGTTACCCGAGTCAAGCAATATATACAAAAATTTCCGAAAAAGAAAAGGTGACGAACAAAGCACCTTTTAGACACCCTGGGCAGCACAACGCCACAAACTCGCACCAGTAGTATTCCATTATTCTGTTCAATAAATCGTCAACATCAAGTTTTTGGTATTATAGAATTTTTAATTTTTTATATTTTGAAAAGGAGATATATATTCGTTGGTGATCGCATTTCAAAACCACATCCAGGTATTAAATTAAATTAAGAAAAGGCGTCTCAGCTACCTTTAACAAATTCACACTGTCGCAATCAAGCTGTATAAAAATTTCGAAATGAAAGAAGAAAGACACTATGTTCAGGAACAATTGTGACAAATCATAATACTCTTAAGCTCAAATCAACGTCATGAAATAGGAACAGATCAAGAATTCAGCATATAAAATCACCATATATTACTATTAAAACCTCGATCTATGATAAAATAAATTAATTTCGCACGGAACGAATATAAGGAAATGCACGAAGCACCAGAACTGCAGAATCACGGCATGCTCAGATCCTGAGAGCAGATCCGAACACGAGAGCGACGGCGGCGGTGAGAAAACCGGCGGCGACGGAAGGGGAGATAGCGGTGGCAGGGGAGGCGGGGCTAGGAGCCGGAGCCTCGGAAGCAGAGTGTTGATGAGCCGAGGCGATAGTGGCTACGAGGAGGACCAGCGTGATCATGAGGATGAGTTTGGAGGAAGCCATTGGCGGTGCTTGAGTTTGAGAATTGATTAGGGTTTTGTTTGGAGGAGTGAGAAGTGAAAAGGGAGAGTGCAATGGATGAAGCAAGTTGAAAGGGAAAGGGAAAGGAGGGGGATGGTTTATATAGAAGGACTTGGGAGTGAGAGGTTCGGGCAGTTTGGGCAGCTGACCGAATTTACAGACTGGCCAATTAGCATTAGGGGAACTCTCAATGGCTAATTGGCAATAGTGTTCTGTGCTAGAGAAAAAAAAATATTACCTTCATTCTTTATTATTCATCAAAAAATATTTTTTTACTATTAATAAGTAAAAAATAAAATAATAAATATAAATAAAATAATGTTATATGTTCTTTTCATTCCTTTAATAATTTTCAGTTCTATTTCAAATAATTGACTAAATAGCTACAAGTTTACATCTATAAACCATTTTTATGGAATAAACCCTCAATACTTCATTTTTTGTCCTTAAAACAACCATTTCATGAAAAATTAAATGCGTTAAGGAAAGAGAAAATGGAGAATGCACGACAGTGTAAAATTTTTTATACCATCAGTGTATCATTCATCATTCATCCGTGTGTGGTTGTTGACTTTTAGATTAAAGTAATACAAATAAATGATGTATGATGAACTAATGGTGTAAAACTTTAATCTAAAACTTTACACCATAAGTGCATACCCATTAATCTCTTAAGGAAATAGATTAATAGCATCAATGTTATGGAATGGAAAAAATTTGACGGGAATAAGCAAGCAAATGTACTCTCTTTGTTGCTAAATTTAAGATTTTTGAAGGAATTTATGTTTATTAAAAAAATACTCCTTCCGGTTTCATTTTTAAGCAAAAATAACTACTTTCACACTTATTAAGGAAGTTAGTTAACTGTATTTAATTTTCTCAAATTCAGAAAAAAATAGACTACTTTAGTAAATTTATATTGGGAATGAAACAAAAATTAAATAACTCAACCACATTATGAAGATATTTTAGGAATGATGATATTGGAAATAGAAAATTAGTTAATTTTTGCTTATATTAGTGGATTTTCTTTTTTTCTTATAAATGAGACCGGAGGGAGTATATTAATCATGTTATTAATATTGAAAATGTAAATATTTAATATATTTTTTAAAATTATTTCATAATTTTAAAAAGTATTGACTTAATAAACAGTTTTTAAAAAAATTAATTAAATATTATTGAAAATTTTAATATGATTTTACAAATAGGACCAAAAAAAATTCTCAAAAAGATTTTACATTTAGGATCGAAATGAGTATTAAAGAATGAGTAATATGTCAGATTAGTCCCTGACTTTGTAAGCGTAGGTCAAGTTAGTCCCCGACTTTATCGAAATAGCAATTTAGTCCTTGAGATAGGAGAACGTCGATCAAGTTAGTCCCTGTCGTCACTATCGCAGAGATGTATTTGCTTTAAAATGGGATAAAGATAGGGACGTATGTGAATTAAAATGAAAACTCAGGGACTAAATTGCTATTTCGATAAAGTCAGGGACTAACTTGACCGATGCTTACAAAGTCAGAAACTAATCTGACATATTACTCATTAAAGAAATATTAAAAAATATAGTTTTTTTGCAGTTCGAGAGAAAGAAAATAATATTATCTTGTTGTATTTTTTGATCTTTAATAAGCTTAATAAATATTCTTAATAAGACCCAAATTTAATATATTTTTTTTTTCAAACTTACACTTATAATTTTTTTAAGACACTTAAAAAATGTTGAATTAATAAACCTGTTTGTAAAAAAAGTAATTATACTATTTAAAGAAAAAAATTATCCTCGTGGTTTGTATCAAAGAGAGGAAGGAGTAGGATTTCGGAATTACTTTTGAATATTTTTATTATGCAATCAAAATTGAGATGATAGCACAACATCCTAATACTAACATGGGGTTGGTCAAGTGGTAGCTCACTTGGCCCTTTAACCCCTTAATCAACTGGTCTCGAGTTCGAGTCTTGAGTATGGAGCAACCCTCGCTGGGAGACCCCTACCGCTTAGTACGAGCTCAGTTGGGTTGGATCGGGTGAGTCGAATTCTGAGTAAACCAGATCTAGGTACTGGTTAGTGTAAAAAAAAAAAAAAACACACACACACACAACAACCTAATAATAAAACTAATGGTTAGGTGACAACTCATTCAATTTTGATTACTAGATGATAACATGCATGCTTCGTTAAATGACTTGTCATCCGATCATTAATTTATTAGGAGATTGTTGTGCTACAATCTCAATTTTAATTGCATAGAAGTAGTGCCCTTATTTTTAATTATGATCTTAATTTACATTTCACAAGATTCTTATTTATTTTTTTCTTTTGTATTTCACAACTTACGTTTTCTTTCTTTCTTACCTCTTCCTTCCGCAGTAAAAAAAAAAAATTATAATTTTTTTTAAAGGTACTGTCGTTAACAATATACTATTTTTTTCCTACAGGAATGCTTCATATGAATGCATTCGAGAACAAATGAAAACACAAATTGAAAATTGTCCGGTTGGCTAACATAGTGTATGTTTGGATGAGCGTTGGCAGAATTGATTTTGAATGTAATTGATTCTGTAAAATTGATTTCAGTTATAATTGAGTTTGTGGTGAAGTGATTTATGTTTGGATATCTTTACCTGTAAAGTGATTTTAGTAAAATATTGTTGTTTGGAAAATTTGGATCAAAATTGATTCTGGATATGCAATTACCAAAATGGGTTATATTTTTTGCAGAAACTTTTGTAAAAAAAATAATAGCATTCACACATTAATATAAAACAAAATATGTTAATTAACTTTGAAACAACAATAATACAAAATGTTATTATAACTAGCATCATAATAGCAATTTCACATACTACACGCCAAATAAGAGTAAATAATTAATAGTGCATTACAATTTTGAAATATAACTACTTGTTAATTAATTAACTTGTATTGTACGATTTCATCTCGAATGAAATCTCGGGTATGATTCATCTCAGCTTGGGATGAATACAAGTTAACCTCATCGTCACCATTATCATCATCATCTTCTTCATCATCATCAAGCTAAGAGTTATCTCTTCATTTTCATAACGAGTAAAATCTATATCATGATCAGCATTTCTTCTAATGAAATTGTGTAAAGCCATTGTCGCACAGACTATTTGAACTTGTGTTTCAAATTTGTACTTAGGCATGCTTCGCAAAATTGCAAACCTGTTCTTCCATACACCAAAAGTTCTTTCTATTGTGCACCTTAAACTTGAATGGTAAAAGTTGAATATTTCATTATGATTTGCAAACCCAGATTTACGTCTAAAATCAGGAAGATGATAACGCTCACATCTATAGGGACCAAGGAACCTCGTCAGTGTTGGATAACCAGCATCTACCAAATAATATTTATCTGAAGATAAGAGAAAAAATAAAATTAAAAAATTTAAGGTAAAATTTCAACAAAAGAGTAAATAAACTATATTCACAAAAAATGCAAACCTGGCGGGGGACGTGGAAAGTTCATGTTAGCATCTGTGAGAGCATGATCAAACACACGAGCATCATGTGCAGTACCTTCCCACCCAGGCAATACAAAAGTGAAACACATGTTCCAATCACAAACGGCCATTACATTTTGTGTTGGATATCCCTTTCTCCCAATAAATCTTCCTTGTTCAGAAGGGGTAACTACACATGGGACATGTGTACCATCAATTGCTCCTATGGCATTCTTAAAAAAGGGCCAGTATCGCTTGTCATTTTTAATTTTTCCATGAGTATCACGAAACTTAGGATCTTGTGGTCTAATATATTTGAAGGATAAATTCAAGCAAGCAGTAAGAACCTTGTGTATATGTCTACTTATTGTCTCTCCGGAGTGTTGAAATATTTCTTGAAGCATTCTATTAACTAAACCATGGCCAACCATGTTTAAGAACATTCCTACCATTTCTTCAACCCCCATGCGATTAGTGGGTTTTAAACCAAGATCAACTAATTCAGTGCAAAGTTTATAGAAAATATGTTTTTCCATGCGAAATTGCTCATAACAACGAATAGGATGTCCCTGCAATATACCTTGCACCCATGCATGACCTGATTGTTCCCTAGTTCTACATGGTTCTTTACATAAATGTCTTATTGCATACTCACCGACAAGTGCCCCAACATAAGAAGCTTATTCCATAATAGCATCATCTTCATTGGTATCTTGCTTAAATTGCTCCTTCCAATCATTCATCTAGAATAAAAGGTCAATATACACATTAATATACACATCAAAACAGAATAGCAAAAAAAAAGGAGATTTCATTCAATAATAGAAAACTTTATCAAACATTCATATTACACGCAATACAACACGATTTTCAAACAACATCCCATCTTAACCATATTTGCAATACATATAACATAAGGTTTAACAGAGTATCTAATATCTTACAACCTACTTGCTAGTAATCCAATTCTTAGTAAGAAATCTAGACTACATGAATGGCAAAGGATTGTCTACTGCATATCTCAGCCAATTCAACCTTTTCTCCTCAAAACCTTGCAATGCAATAAACATCTCCCTAGCAGGCTTGAACATCATAAGCTGACAGCATTTAGTATGAAAATCCAGATCATTTGAAACTTCATCCAAGCTTTGAATCTCAGCCATTACTTCACCAATAGATGCACCACTCACAACATCATTACGTGACCTACAAGTCTCCGCTATCACGCTAACAGCATCAGCTATTTTCGAGGAGGTCGTTACCTTTTTCTTCATCATCTTTTCAGCACGATTAATTCTCTTCCTTTTATCTCCACTCTTTTGGCTAACAGTTCCTTGAGATGCGTTTATATCAAAATCTGCGAACTCGTTCGTCGCGCCAATACTAGCATCTTCACTATCGCCTGAGGCTTCCTTCATATCTTGGCCAATACTATTTAGGCATGGACGATAATCATCATTGTCATAATGATCGTCATTGTCACCACCAAGGCCATCAGGCAATATCCCACATGATGGTGCCCAAGCATACTCTCCTGTAGCCACTACACCTTTAAAAAGTTCAGTCAATTCTTTAGCGAATGGAAGCCCTTTGTTCCTAAACTTTCCATATTGAGGGTTTTCCTGCATGTTACAAATCATCACTATAGGTTTAACACACTAAACATAAACTAAAGACTTACACAATTGCACACTTTTTTAATCACATACCAATTGCTTGCTCTCCCACCACTCATCCGGTGCAACAACCGTGTTCCTCACATTGTCCCATCCTAGGCCAGTTTCTTTACCAAATAACTTATACCATACTCGCCAATCTTTTCTCAAATTATCATATCTATTCTTCAACTTTGCCTTTTCATACTTCCTTCCAGTCGACTCATTAAACTTGGAAACAATATCTTTCCAACCCTTCTTGGTAAAGCTACTACCAAGGCGTTCCCCCTTTGAAATCTGTTCCAAGCATGCTGCAATGAGGCATTCATTAGCCTTAGGATCCCAAATAGCTTTTTCTCTCAACACTTCATCATTACTTGCAGGGGGATTCCTTGTAGTGTTTCCCTTAAAAGCATTCATCTATAATTCAAAAAGCATTCCTGCATGTTTTCACCCTTCCTTTATTTTTATTTTTTACTACAACAAACAAATTAAAAAGCAAATGAAAAGGAGACACCACTAGTGACTGGTCAAAAGTTAATATATATATATATATATATATGTAAATATGCTTTAAGTAACAACATCAGTTATAATTCAATCAGCAATATAACATGTAGACTAAAGCCTCACGTTAGCTTCACTCTTGCTTTCCTTAATTACTTACTACAATCCTTTACTTTTTTAATGATTGATAATGATAATTTGATATCCTCAGGAATCAGTATCAACGTACTTGCAGGCTCAGGAAGAAGTGGCTAACAGAATACTATAGAAGAATAAAAGAATACTACAGAACAATATATATTTAAAATATCAACTGCACAATAGATGCTACATAGTAAACTATAATTAAAAAGTTGCAAGGCATAAGCATAAAAAGGAGGAATTTATTTTTTCTTTTTTTTTTAAATAAAAATAAAAATATTATTAGAAGATAATGGAGAATATTACAATGACAATAAGAGAGTAACAAATCCAGACCAGTCAAGATAGAAAAAAACAACAGGAAAAGAAAGCGGTAGAAATTAGAGAAAACAAGAATTTGAAATCACAGTGGTGCTAAATTAGTGATATGCATCATTGTTAGATATTAGTCATATGCATTCATAGCAAAGGGTGCTAGTGTAAAAACTAGTGGGTATAAAGCACTTGAGACTCCTTTGGTTATGAAACTTTTCGGAACTAATGTTATTAGCAAATCACCTTGCACATTTTAGTATTACACAAAACAAGGAAATCAATCTAGACTACAAAATCCAAACCAAACACAAAGCAAATAATCATTACACAGTTATAAGAAGTAACTACCAGGAATTTGCAAGATTGAAAAGAAATAAAAACCAAGCCACATGTTAGGATATTAAGCAGAAAAAGTAAATGGGTGAAGGTACTCCACTTAGAAATGTAATTAGAATTTAGTGTCAACATCTACTAGTAACAACATTGTGTAGCTGCATTTTGTTGGAATTTAGTAACTGCATAATCAAATCAAGAACTTGCTGGACATGAATCAGAACAAACAAGCCTCTTTACACATCTCTTCACATAGGATATGTGCCATTGATACTAAACTAGCAAACTTATGATCAAACCAGAATTCTTAAAAGACATATTCATACTAAACATATTCATATTAGTAGCAAATCAACCTGCACATTCTGTTATTATTAGGAACTAGAGACTTCTTTGATTTGAATGCACTAAGAAGGGAATCTCCAAATTTAGATGTGGGATATGGTGAAAAAAGCTGTCTAAACTCATACAAGTATATATATATATATATATATATATTTTTGTGTATAAACATGACTTTATCAATATTTCACCAGCAGAATGTTTCTAAAATCTAAAATGCTTGCATTGTTAACCAGATAGTAACAGTCATACAAAGATATATAGTTACCTTAATTACATCTTTACTAAAAAAAGAAAAACACAAGTTAAATTAAAAGGGTAAAATACAAAGGTATAAGTTACCTTAACCCACGAGCTTTCTCACCCCGGCAAATGAAAGTTGTGAAGGAAAAGAAGAGTGACCTCCCTATATATATTGAAAGGAGATGAGAGTCAGTAATAAATTAAAGTTGGTAATGAGAATATTACAATGACAATAAGAGAGTAACAAATCCAAACTAGTCAGGATAGAAAAAAAAACAGGATAAGAAAGTGGTAGAAATTAGAGAAAACAAGAATTTGAAATCACAGTGGTGCTAAACTAGTGATATGCATCATTGTTAGATATTAGTCATATGCATTCATAGTAAAGGGTGCTAGTGTAAAAACTAGTGGGTGTAAAGCACTTCATACTCCTTTGGTTTTGAAACTTTTCGGAACTAATGTTATTAGCAAATCACCTTGCACATTTTAGTATTACACAAAACAAGGAAATCAATCTAGACTACAAAATCCAAACCAAACACAAAGCAAATAATCATTACACAGTTATAAGAAGTAACTAACAGGAAGATGCAAGATTGAAAACAAATAAAAACCAAGCCACATGTTAGGATATTAAGCACAAAGGGTAAATGGGTGTAGGTACTCCACTTAGAAATGTAATTACAATTTAGTGTCAACATCTACTAGTAACAACATTGTGTAGCTAATAATTGGCTCAGTGTTTTGGACAAGATTTCCAAACAATAAATGTGAAATAATAGGGGTTCGTAAACTTGAGAGATTGAGTAGCAAATGAATATTAGAAACTAGATGTTACCAAGAGGAGCTTGCTGGGGTGGCTTTGGTGGAGAGTAAGTGGATCAAATGCAACAGTGTTTAGTGGGGAAGATGATGAGGAGCCTTAGATTTAGGACTCTCTCCTCTCTAATCTCCTCCCTTTCTCCCTTTTCTCTCCGTTTTTCTCTCACTCTCGCTATCTTCTTTTTTCTACTCTCTGTGTTTTTCTCCCGTTGGTTTTTCTTGCCTTCCCTTCTACCATCTCCCTCTTCTTATGCATTTTTCCTCTCTCTCACGTCCCCATCAACCCTGCTCTTTCTCTCACCTTCTGCTCTGCTCCCTGCTCCTCGTACATGCCACTGTTCCCCTTTGAGGTAACTCATGGGAAACCTCTTTTTTCTGAGTCAGGGACAAAAGACTCATTTTTGGTGCAAGGAGTCAATTGCTTCTTCATTAAGTCCCTTACGACCAGCTGCCCCCTAATCCCTATCCAAGGCTCGCTCTCCCAGCTGTTGCATAAGTCCCTTTCGAGGTTCGCTTCCCTCTTAAGGGCAGTATCCACTCAGAGCCAACCAAGCCAAATCCACCTGGCAAGCTCCCAAACATCTCCTTCTTGTCCCGTCCCATCATCTCAGGTAACAGATCTTTTTAAAAGGAGATGCTTTAACCAAGCTTCCTTCAGAAACTTGCTTCCCTCAGCCCATTTCCAATTTTAATTGACTATTGGGCTTGTGGCCCAAATGATTTTTAAAACAGGGTCCAAACAATAGCCCCTTTTGCAGCAAAGGGAAAAAGGGACTCCTTGCTTGCTCTCTCATTCACCACGTTGAACAGCAGTGGCACACACACACACATATATATATATATATATTCACGTTTTTTTTGTCTCTCTTGTTGTTTTATTTATTATATTTTTTTTTCTTTTTCTTTTTCCCTTTGCTGCAAACTCCTCAACTCCCCACTTCCTCCACTAACTACTTCATACCCAATCAGTAACGCCTTGTAACATGTGCCTCCAAAATATCTCTTAACTCCTTTGCTCTCACCCTTACGAACCACTCTCTCTCTCTGCAATCATGTTTTTCCTCTTTCTCCTTCATTTTCCCAATTCTTGTTGAGCCCCTGCTCCCTTCTTTCCACCATCCTCCTTATCCTTCACGCCGGTCGCCGCCCCTCTTGTCCCTGCCGGGCGCGCCGCCCCTCTCCGGCCGCCGCTCGCCAAGCCGCGCCGCCCCTCTCCGGCTGCCGTGTGCCGCCTCCTTTTGTCTTCTCTCTTGGTGATTTCATACCTTCTAAGATGTCATCTCCGCCTCCTGTTGAGACTTCTCCCTCTACAAATTCGCCAAATCCCAGAGAATCCCTTCCCCCTATTCTTTCTTATAGATTCCTTCCTTCTCTTCCATCACCCCGTGCGGTGCTGTCTGGTGCAGGTTCCACAAAGGATGCTGCTGAAATCCCTTTCCCCAGCCGTCCCTTTGTACGACCTCCCTCTTCAGGCAATCTTTTCACTCTTCCTAGTGCTGAGCGACTAACAATACCTCTTCCTGAGGCGAGGCTTTTATCTCAGCATGCTTCGCTTCCATCTATTATTTTGGGTCCATCGCTTCTCCGCTCCCGCTTAGTACATCAGGAATTTCCATGGTCGCCCGTCTGCTTTCACGGTCGCTTGAATGCTACGAATGGCTGGGCTGACTGGGTAACACACGTCTTTGCCAATGATCTAGAATTTGTGCAAACTATGGAACAGGTTGGTATCGCTGCTGCTATTAGAGCTTCTCCCTTTTTGTCACTTACCAAAAGGGGAGAGGATATGGATCTCCTCCTTCAGAGGTGGTGCATTAGCACTCATACTTTCCTGACTGCTTGGGGTGAATTTTCGCCCACCCTGGAAGATGTTGTGCTGCTATTGGGGTTGCCCGCCTTTGGGGAGCATTCCCTTTCTCTCGGTGCCATTGATGATTCAGTCCTTGAGACGGCTAAGGAATTGAAGGCTGCCACTTGGCTCAGTGCTCGTTACTCCAGGGATTTCTTTGATAGACAGAAAGCGAAGGCAAGCAAAGGTTCCAAGAAGGCAAAGGGGGCTGGCTGCTCGGTTCCTTCTTCCAGGAAGCCCAAGGCTGCTAGCTCATTGAAGTACACATTTGCTACTTGGATCAGGTACTTCTTTGGTGATACCTTTAATGGAAAATTTGAATTCGGGCCTAGCCTAGAACTTCATTTGAAAAGAGCAGCTTTTATCTCTTTTTGGCTTAGCCGTTATGTTTTTGCCGGTCCGCCTTGGGAGTCTGTTAGCCCCTCTGTTTTTATTTTTGTTTGCTTGTTAACAAATGGCGTTCGCCTACCGTTAGCCCCTTTATATTTGGGTGGTTTGTATGGACGTCTTGATCAGGTTGCTGAACAAATGCGACTTTCCTTTGGTCACTTTTCTGTTACTTCATTTCTGGATTTGGTGTTCTTGCATAATTTTCTCTTTGAGCATTTTCTGGATTATGGTCCTGTGCGCCAAATTCCCCTAGCTCCAGTTCCCCTTGCTTCCAGTGATCCTTCAGTATTTGCATTACGACCTCGCTGTCTGCACTGGCATGGTGGGAAGGCCAGCTTGCCTTTGTCGGAGGTTATTGATGATGAGAGTTGTTTCTGCTTTCGACCTTATGTGGATAAACGATTCACTGGTGGTGAGCCTTTTCATCCTCTGTACACAGAAAGCTCATTCGGGACCCGTAATAATCTTGGACAGCATTCTGAGGGGATCTTTGATCTGTGGCTCCTTATTACTACTCCCCGCTTGCTTCCTGGTTTCATAATTACTGGCAACATTGGTTGCTCTTTTGGGGGTGCTCTGTTTCCATTTGCATATAGAGTGGATCGCGTATCTAGGCAACTTGGCTTTGATCAACCTCTGTGTGTTTCTGATTTGAGTCCCTGTGCTGTTTTTAGCGCTTTAGATGCGGTTATGCTCAAACCTCCCTCGGACTTGCCTCTTTATGATCCCTCTCTGTTCATGCCTATCTCTCGCTCTGGTTTGCCTGTTCAAGAATGGGTAAAGTATTATGTTGCTGTGCTTGCTCATCTTCGCTTCTTTGAGGCCACTCGTAGTGATGCTCTTCCGCCTGATGTTAGTATTGCATGCCGGGATCCTTATTATGCTCCCATTTCAAAGAAAGACTTGGCTCGTGCAGGTATACTTTACCTTTGCTTTTCTATTATCATTATTATTATTTTTTTTGTTGTTATCCATATCTGCATTTCTTGTTACTCATATCTGCACTTCTTGTTATTCATATCTGCTGCTTGTTTTGTGTTATCGCAGTTGAATTGGCCGTTCCTGTATTCGCCTCTGTTTCTAAAGGAAAGTGTGTTTCTCCTGCTGTGTCCAAGGCTAAAGGTAAGAGGTCTCTTTCAAACTCCAAAGTTCCTGTTTCAGAAGTTTCTGCTACCAAGCCCTCTGCAATCCCTTCCCCCAAAAAACAGAAGCGAGCTGCAGAAGCGAGCCCTGCTTCCTCTACTGGACTCCGTTCTTCCTCGAGATTGCGCGCTCGCCCTACTGTTTCCGTTTTTATCTCCGAATCAGTGGATTTGGTTTCTGATAGCGAAGATGTTGAGAATGGTGGTCCTAATTCCACAGAGCTTTCTGAAAGTAGTAGTGATGGTTCCCTAGTTTCTCCTTCTGAGCATGAGATGCTGTTGGCAAAATTATTTTCCCTGTCAAATGATGCTGTGTCGCCTAGCCCAAGCTCTGATGTTGTTCATAATGATCAAGTTTCTCATGATGTCATAGTCATGGATCAGGTGCATCTTAATGCACCATCTACGCTGGTGCCTGATGTTGTTGCATCTCCTTCCTTTCTAATTGCAAAAGATGTCCAGGACATAGGTACATTTTCATCTTACTTTAGTTTTTTGCATTGTTGTACATTCTTCTCTGCCCTTTCATGATATGCGCTCTTTCTTTTTTTTGTAGTTGTCGCCTCTGCTCCTCTTGCTATTGCCAATATTTCCCCTTTGCCACCGGGTCAGTTGGAAGAAGTTGTTTCTTCGCCTTCTCTTCTGGAGGAGGGGTCTTCTCCGCCGGAGCGAGAAGTTCTGGACCTTGTGCCCTCTTCCTCCATTTTTACTTGTGATGCTGTTGCTTCCTCTCCTAAGTTTACTTTGGATGGTATTGAGATCCTTTCATTTCCTCCCATGCCTTCAAATATTGGACCTGTTGGTGCTGCTGCTGCTATTGCAGGAAGAGTTGAGGCGAGCATTGTTGCCTCCAATGTTCATGTATCATGTAGGCTCTTTCTTTTCCTTTCTCTCTTGCCTTCTTCTTTTCTCTTTTTTTTTAGATCTGTTTACATATCTTTTCTCTCTCTTTTTTTTGTTCTTCAGTGCCTAAACCGTTGGGGTTCGAGTCTATGTTACCTGCAGAAGATGCGCTTTTGGTTCAAGCTTTCTTTGCTGCTAGTCATGATGTGATTCCTCCTCCACCTTCGCTGCCGCTTCCTTTCCGTAAGCAAGGCTTCCACCTTCTTGTTGAACTTCTGAAGCTTTTCAAGTCTTGTACTGCTGAGGAGTTGCTTTCTACACACAAAATCACCCTTCTCCAGTATCTTGCTTCGCTGTCGTTGTGTGGTTTCGAAGGTGATTGGTTCAAGAAGTTATATGATGCAGTGAAGTCTGCCATGACGTCTTTTGGTCCAGTTGCTACTAAAGCTAGGCGGGAGTCCAAGATTGCTTTAACGTCTCAAAAAGAAAATGTGCTGAAGGAAATTGCTCTTTTGGAGGGAAAGCTTAGAGACGCTCGTGGTCGCCTTGCTGAATTTGATCGTGACTTGGCAGTCCTTGAATCTGAAGACCAAGCTTATGCCACTGTTTATGTTGCACTGGCCTTTCCTGTCAAATTTTAGTTTCCTTTTGTTTTGATAGTTCTGAATATGTACTTTTGGATATTAGCCTCCTGCACTGGTTATTACTGTTTGCATATTGACACTGGTTAGTCTGTAATGTTCTGGCAGTGCTTTACAATGTGAACCCAATCTTTTGGGCTTTCTTTATGACATGATCCGTTTTTTCCGCTTTCATGCTTTTTCTCTATAACTACAAATACCAAGTATTTGCATATCTGAATCACAAGTGGTTGGCCATTTCCACTTGGATTTATCTATCGCAAAGGCGGGGAACGGCATCCAATCGCACCTTTGGATTTTCTGTTATAACGTGCTCTTGCACGCTTATCTGTTTGTGCATACACGAATGTGCTTTTACACATTTTGGTGCTTTTACACAAATGTGCTCTTGCACATATCTCTATCTGTGTTTTACACTAATATGCTCTTGCATTTTTTTAGTGCTTTCAAAACAAATGTGCTCTTGCACATATCTTTATCTGTGTTTTACACCGATATGCTCTTGCATATTTTTAGTGCTTTTTACACAAATGTGCTCTTGCATATATCTCTATCTGTATTGTACACTAATATGCTCTTGCATATTTTTGCTAGTGCTTTTACACAGATGTTCATAAATTCCCTAAGTTGTCCCCTTTTTTTTTCAGCTGTTTCTTTTTTTTTCTCTTTTTTTTTCAGTTGTCTCTTCTTTTTTTTTCGATTCTTTTTTTTTTTCAAAGGAATGGTCTCAGCGGGATTCAAGAGAAAGGGAATGTTCTCCATCATTTTTATGTGGAGCGAACAACTAGTATTCAATGTAAAGCATATTCTCTTTTGCTATTATCAAGTATAATTCCCTTTTGTAACAATAGCTGTTGTATGGTCATTATTAACAAAGAGTTTTTTTTTTTGCAATCATATTCAATCGTATTGATTATCTACTGGAATAACTAAATGGATGATTATACTACTTCATTTTCACAATATTAGTGCAACAAGCAAGTAAATTATCACAGCATCATGCAACTTCATCATCATAAAGTGTAGTAAAGGTGTGAAATGCGCGTAGCCATTGTTCATTCATAAGTACTTCAGATGATTACGAAAATGATTCTTGGCGCTTTCATTCGCCCGCTACGCTACCCTTTAGCAGATCACACTCGTTTTTTCCGTATATCCTGGGTGGAGGTGTCTCTTTGTAATCCTTCTTTTTTCCTCGCTCATCCACAGCATATACTTCTAACATAGCATCTTCTTTGGTTCGCTTTCCCTGCCTCCTCATGGCTTCTGCTACCTTAGCGCCCCTCTTCATTAGTTCAGCAAAAGTGGTTATACCACTGAGCGACAAGAATATTTGGGCTCCATCTTCCACATTCTTGATACAGCCATATCTCTGTATCTTGAGCCTTATCTTCCGGAAGTGTCTCCTTGCAATGGAGAGCCTTATCTCTGTATCTCTTAATGAAGCTTAATAACCCTTCGCCCGACCTCTGTTTGACTCGCCCCAGGTCCATGATATGCAAGACGCTTTCTTCTTCGAGGAACTTATTGCAAAACTCAGCCAACATTTCTTCCCACGTGTTGATGGATGTTGGACGAAGCTTAGTGTACCAGGTAAAGGCCCTTCCAGTAAGTGATTTGGAAAACTCCCTAAGGCGAAGGTGCTTGTCTTGACTATAAATCCCCAAGTCATCCAGGAAGGTCATGATGTGCTCTCTTGCACTCCCTGTCCCATCGAACTTTCTGAAGGCGGGAGGCACATACCCCATAGGAAAAGAACGCATCATCACTTCTGCACTAAAGGGAGGGCGAATGTCTATCACCTGTTTGCCTCCTCCATGATGTTCTTCTAACATCCTTCTCACCTGGGCTTGGGTGACCAAGGCATTTTCTTCCATTCTGGGCGGGTGTGTTTCCAGATGAGAGCGAGCCAACTCGCCTCTGTCTTCCTTTCTACCCACTTGACTTTGCATCTCTGCCACCATTTTCGTTAAGTTGTTCTGGTTGTCTAACAGGGAAGCCAATACAGAAGCAGGATGGTGACATGAGGTGAGCCAACTTCCAAGTTAGTGAAGGGAGTGCCTAATCCCTTCAAAAGATTTAGCTGTGGTCCCCTCTCTGGCCTTGGTTGGGTCACATAAATCTCTTCCTGTGGCTGCTGAACATCTCTCTCCTCTTCGCCCGGAGTTTCAAGGTTGAAGGAGAGGTGCCTTGGTGTCACTGGTTGCCTCGTGCTTCTTGCCCCAGAAAACTCTTCTCCATTCAGATCCATGCTTTTGCTCAATCTCCCCAGCGGAGTCGCCAATTGTTTTGGACAAGATTTCCAAACAATAAATGTGAAATAATAGGGGTTCGTAAACTTGAGAGATTGAGTAGCAAATGAATATTAGAAACTAGATGTTACCAAGAGGAGCTTGCTGGGGTGGCTTTGGTGGAGAGTAAGTGGATCAAATGCAACAGTGTTTAGTGGGGAAGATGATGAGGAGCCTTAGATTTAGGACTCTCTCCTCTCTAATCTCCTCCCTTTCTCCCTTTTCTCTCCGTTTTTCTCTCACTCTCGCTATCTTCTTTTTTCTACTCTCTGTGTTTTTCTCCCGTTGGTTTTTCTTGCCTTCCCTTCTACCATCTCCCTCTTCTTATGCATTTTTCCTCTCTCTCACGTCCCCATCAACCCTGCTCTTTCTCTCACCTTCTGCTCTGCTCCCTGCTCCTCGTACATGCCACTGTTCCCCTTTGAGGTAACTCATGGGAAACCTTTTTTTTCTGAGTCAGGGACAAAAGACTCCTTTTTGGTGCAAGGAGTCAATTGCTTCTCCATTAAGTCCCTTACGACCAGCTGCCCCTCTAATCCCTATCCAAGGCTCGCTCTCCCAGCTGTTGCATAAGTCCCTTTCGAGGTTCGCTTCCCTCTTAAGGGCAGTATCCACTCAGAGCCAACCAAGCCAAATCCACCTGGCAAGCTCCCAAACATCTCCTTCTTGTCCCGTCCCATCATCTCAGGTAACAGATCTTTTTAAAAGGAGATGCTTTAACCAAGCTTCCTTCAGAAACTTGCTTCCCTCAACCCATTTCCAATTTTAATTGACTATTGGGCTTGTGGCCCACATGTTAGGATATTAAGCACAAAGGGTAAATGGGTGTAGGTACTCCACTTAGAAATGTAATTACAATTTAGTGTCAACATCTACTAGTAACAACATTGTGTAGCTAATAATTGGCTCAGGATTGGATCTCATTAGTGTCAACATCTAATTAGAATTTTGGCAGGATTGCTATGGTTGGTTCAGGATTTCCACAGCTCTCCCAAATTCTGGTTCTGTTTCTCTTATGAATCACTCAGGTCTGGCTGATTTTTAGAGGCAACAAAAAAAAGGATTGGATCTCATTCTGGCTAATAATTGTATGGGAAATTTGGCTATGTAGAAACAAAGCTATATTTGAAAATGAGAGGGTGTGCGCTGATTGAAAGAATTAGATTACAGATATGTGCACATTTTAAAGCAAAACATGCAGGTTCAACCAGTTCTTACGCTAATTGGGTTCTTAACCCCTGGAATGTTTTATTTAGAAGGCTATATCTGTATTAGAAGTAGGGGGATGGCACTCTGTTTTAAGCCTTTATTTTTGCTTTGCACCAGCTAGTCTTATTGTTTTTGCGCTGGTGTATGGTATCTTTGGATGTAATTTTAGTTGCTGGTGTCTCTGTACTTTGCCTGGTTCAGAGTATTGCTTGTACTCTGTTTGATTAATATATTTTCTTTGCTGATAAAAAAAAACAACATTGTGTAGCTGCATTTTGTTAGAATTTAGTAACTGCATAATCAAATCAAGAACTTGCTGGACATGAATCAAAACTAACAAGCCTCTTTACACATCTCTTCACATAGGATATATGTGCCATTGATACTAAACTAGCAAACTTATGATCAAACCAAAATTCTTAAAAAACATATTCATACTAAACATATTCATATTAGTAGCAAATCACCCTGCACATTTTGTTATTATTAGAAACTAGTGAGTTCTTTGATTTGAATGCACTAAGAAGGGAATCTCCAAATTCAGATGTGGGATATGGTGAAAAAAGCTATCTAAACTCATACAAGTATTTTTTTTTTGGTGTATAAACATGACTTTATCAATATTTCACCACCAGAATGTTTCTAAAATCTAAAATGCTTGCATTGTTAACCAGATAGTAACAGTCATACAAAGATATATAGTTACCTTAATTACATCTTTACTAAAAAAGAAAAACACAAATTAAATTAAGAGTAAAAGACAAAGGTATAAGTTACCTTAACCCACGAGCATTCTCACCCCAGCAAATGAATGTTGTGAAGGAAAAGAAAAGTGACATCTCTATATATATTGAAAGGAGATGAGAATCAATAATAAATTAAAGTTGGTAATGAGAGATAATTGTAGTTGAAAATAATAAATTCCAACTACCAGATATGAAAATGCATCAACAAGTCCCTCAATTCTTCTCTGCCAAGACTATGGTCTTCTCTACAGCAACAATATATTCAACGCCAAAGAATGAAAAGACATGCATGCAGAGCAAATTGAAGGAATTTAAAGCTAACAAGAGCAAATTGAAGGAATTTATTGCTATTCTGAACCCTAAACAAGTTGAAGAGAAATTATAAGCTCTCTTTTGTACAGTTGGTGAAGGGTGCCATAAATAATCGTCGGGTCGGTGATGAGAGTTGGAGGCGGTGAAAGGAAATAACATAATAGAGAAATGTGCTTGTAAAAAAATAGAGAAACGGTTGGAACAGAGAACAAGTGGCCGGCGGGAAGGGCAAAGAGGAAAAACGTACCTGAAATTCAGATGTGAAAAGCCAAATCGATTTTCCATTAACGCAGAAGCAACCCCAACCTGCTTCGATCCGGAATTGAGTTTGAGAGCATAATCAATTTTCAAACGCAAAACCAAACAAAGTGAAATCGCGTTGAAAGACAATGAACACGCGTTTGAGAAGACGAGAAGCTGAACCAAACATAGCTTAATAAAAAATTAATAAACAGTATTGACTTAATAAACAGTTTTTAAAAAAATTAATTAAATATTATTGAAAATTTTTAATATGATTTTACAAATAGGACCAAAAAAAATTCTCAAAAAGATTTTACATTTAGGATCGAAATGAGTATTAAAGAATGAGTAATATGTCAGATTAGTCCCTGACTTTGTAAGCGTAGGTCAAGTTAGTCCCCGACTTTATCGAAATAGCAATTTAGTCCTTGAGATAGGAGAACGTCGATCAAGTTAGTCCCTGTCGTCACTATCGCAGAGATGTATTTGCTTTAAAATGGGATAAAGATAGGGACGTATGTGAATTAAAATGAAAACTCAGGGACTAAATTGCTATTTCGATAAAGTCAGGGACTAACTTGACCGATGCTTACAAAGTCAGAGACTAATCTGACATATTACTCATTAAAGAAATATTAAAAAATATAGTTTTTTGGCAGTTCGAGAGAAAGAAAATAATATTATCTTGTTGTATTTTTTGATCTTTAATAAGCTTAATAAATATTCTTAATAAGACCCAAATTTAATATATTTTTTTTTTCAAACTTACACTTATAATTTTTTTAAGACACTTAAAAAATGTTGAATTAATAAACCTGTTTGTAAAAAAAGTAATTATACTATTTAAAGAAAAAAATTATCCTCGTGGTTTGTATCAAAGAGAGGAAGGAGTAGGATTTCGGAATTACTTTTAGAATATTTTTATTATGCAATCAAAATTGAGATGATAGCACAACATCCTAATACTAACATGGGGTTGGTCAAGTGGTAGCTCATTTGACCCTTTAACCCCTTAATCAACTGGTCTCGAGTTCGAGTCTTGAGTATGAAGCAACCCTCGCTGGGAGATCCCTACCGCTTAGTACGAGCTCAGTTGGGTTGGATCGGGTGAGTCGAATTCTGAGTAAACCAGATCTAGGTACTGGTTAGTGTAAAAAAAAAAAAAAACACACACACACACAACAACCTAATAATAAAACTAATGGTTAGGTGACAACTCATTCAATTTTGATTACTAGATGATACATACATGCTTCGTTAAATGACTTGTCATCCGATCATTAATTTATTAGGAGATTGTTGTGCTACAATCTCAATTTTAATTGCATAGAAGTAGTGCCCTTATTTTTAATTATGATCTTAATTTACATTTCACAAGATTCTTATTTATTTTTTTCTTTTGTATTTCACAACTTACGTTTTCTTTCTTTCTTACCTCTTCCTTCCGCAGTAAAAAAAAAAAAATTATAATTTTTTTTTAAAGGTACTGTCGTTAACAATATACTATTTTTTTCCTACAGGAATGCTTCATATGAATGCATTCGAGAACAAATGAAAACACAAATTGAAAATTGTCCGGTTGGCTAACATAATTTGGCAATCAGCGTGACAGTTGTTAAATGGTTTCAACGTTTCCATATTACTCAATCATGAATTGTAATAATGGAAACGAAAAAGGAACATTGGTTGAGATTCTTTTGAATTATTGACTTACAGTACTTCTATTCTTTTTCTTTTGGCGACTACAAACTTAAAAAAAGAATCTACCAACGCATGCAACAACATCGGTGCCATTTACTGGGGTGGAAGCGTTTGATGTTTAATAAGATAATATAAATAATAAAATTATATTGAAAAGTTAAATAATGATTTTTAAATTTATTAAGTGTATTAGTTTTTTAATAAAAATTTACTTTTTAAGATTTAATTAATTTATGCATATGATGTACAGGTTAAAAAATCCTTAAAAAAATAATAATTATTTTATTAATACCATGAGTATTTTCTTTACTAATTATTCTCATTTTTAAGAATAGAGGTTAGTAAAATTTTTAAATAAATTGAAACATATTAGGATTATACTTTGTCTTCAATGTTTAATCATGGATTTATGCCTCAGTTCTTGAGGCCCTGGGTGTCAGACAATCAATCATAAACACCTTGGGTGGTATAATTACATTAATCAATTATGTTTTGAACAACATAGCATGTTTGTATGTGTGTTTGTGGGCCGCAAATGCAGAAGCTACTTAAGGAGCAGCTTGCTGCGGAACGCGTGTTTTGGGTAATCGAAACACATAAACAAACACACGCTCCAGCATTTTTTTTTTGTCTTTCTTTATAATGCCTCGGAAAGTGTGGTCTATTTTTGTTAAGATTCAAAGGAACTTATTTTGGGGTGACGGTGATAATAAGAGGAATATGCTTTTAGTGTGTAGGTCGAAGGAAGAGGGTGGCCTTGTATTTTGAATCTCGGAGGATTCTATGATAGGGAGTTTGAGAAAAGTAGTAATTAATTGTCATTGAAAATTGATATAAGATCTTATAAATAGGGACAAAATAAAATTTTTAAAAGGGTTATATATAGGGACAAAGATAATATTAAAAATTGAAATGAGATTTTATAAATAAGACTAAAATAAAATCCTAAAATGATAATATATAGGACCGGTGGGGGTATAGTTTTAACTTTTAAAAAGTTCATTCAATGGATTTACGGATAATTTAATATTCGTGCCAAATCCATGTATCGTTGATGTAAAAAAAAAAAAATCATTGAAAGGACAATACTGCAAAAGACTTCAACCGGCAACACTCACTCATTCTCGGCCATTCATTGCATTTTGTTCAAAATCAATGGTTGATATTTAAAGATGAGAAGTTAGAGCATGACAAAGAAAAACTCAAATGCTTCGTTAAAGAGGGTGCCTTGAATCTCAACTTATTCAATCTCTCTCTTTAGGCTAAATAGTGATTGAGGCTCCTTCATAATAATCTATCTCTTTGGGCTCTTGGGCTTTGTGCCAAGTATGGTTAATTTGATGCAAGTAATCTGGTTTTTGATAGGGAAAAACTAGAGCTGTAAAAACGGGCCGGCCCGCCCGGGTTTGGGCCTGGGCTAAATAGCCCGGATACAAAGAAAGTACGCAATCATGAAACCCAAACACGCACTATACCGGGCTGCGGGCTTGTGCAGGCCGGCCCGCATAATTTTTTCCCAATTTTTTTTTAATTTTACAGCAAAAAAAAAAAAAAAAACTAATACCTCTTTGCACAGGAAAGCCAAAACATTTAGCATTACGTGAACAGGAACAAATACATGTTGTACTCCTGGCATTAGATAGGCCCATTTCTTGAAGTTCTGTTTTCATACCATGTTCTCTAGATAAATGGAATAATGGATAGTTGAAATAAGGACAAAAATAAGGGGAATCATATTCTGACTTCCATGCCCTTTTCTCTTCAAGACAAAGGCACAAAGCAAAACTACTAATGGACAATCAAGTAACACAATGACGATCTATAAATATCTTTTTTTTTTTTTTGATAAATCTCACAGTAATGAAAATTGGCTTTAAGGCCAAAGTAGTGAATATCTCCTCTGAGTAGGTTCAATGCTGTGCAATTACTAGTAACAGCATGCTTCTAAGGCCCGGCCGGTCCGGGCTAATACACCCAAGTTACTTTTATGTGTCAAATTATGACACTCAAGCCCGCACTTACCCCGGGTTTTTTGGCCCGACCCGCATCGGCCCGACCCATTTTGATAGCTCTAGGAAAAATTTCACAGAGAGCTCCTTGTGGTGGAGGGATAAATGCTTCAGTGGGAAGATTAATGGCTTTGATGACGAATTTTTCTTTTTGAACATCATCCTTTACTCATTGGTCTTCACCGTCTGAAACAAGTTGAATAAACTTTTTGGCCTCCACCCATTACTACCTATTTGCATAAGGCGGAATAATTACCGACTATTTAAAAGCGGAAATACTTCCGACTTTTAAGAAACGAAACAAATAAAGTGTTGAAATCCCAGAAATGCCTCATCGTAAACCCTCCACCTCCCTTCTTTTAATTGTTTTGTACGTGAATGAACGGAGGGACAATTTTGGTATTATAACAAATTTTTAATGTTTTCCGCCTGATGAGAGCCGGAATACTTTATTTTATTTATGACTTTGGAAAGGTAGAAGATAATACGACTGCATAAAGCAAAAAATGTTTTATTTTGTTTCCGCCTTATTTCAAGCGGAAAGAATCTTCCGACTTGTTTCAGGCGGTGGGGGCTAATGAGTAAAGGATGAGTTTCAAAAAGAAAAAGTCTTACCCAATTTCTTATGGATAAAAAGTAATTAATGATCATTGAAAATTGCTATGAGGCTTTATAAATAGGGACAAAATAAAAGTATCAAGATGACTTTATATTTAGGGACGTGGGGAGTATATTTGAAAGTATTTTTTTTTTTTAAAGCAAAACTTGTATTGAAGGAGCACAATGATTTGTCTAATATTTGAAAGTATTAAAATCCTCATTATAGTGAAAGGCCTATTTTTCCCTTGTAACTTTTGATCTCTGTCTCAAAGGATTCAATGATTCGAGATCGGGGTGAATATGGAGATACTAGAAGATCGATTATAAGTTATTGTTTTATCATTTGCATTCCTTGATCTCATGGAAATGCAAGAAATAAAGAAATTTCTCAAGTTCCTCTTCTGAAGTTATATGTACAAGGCTTTGGCTCAAGCCACTCATGAAGCTCGATGGTTGTTATTTCTTCTCAAGGACCTTCCAGTACCTTATCCTGCACCATTAGTTCTGTAACGTGACAATATATCTGACCTCCACATAGCTGCTAATCCAGTATTTTATATGAGAGAACCGAGCATATTGAAAGGGATTGCTATGTGGTTTGAGATTATATTAGTTGCTTTCAAGGCTTATTATCCATTTGCTTCCTATTCTTAGCAAATCTCAGAATGTAGACATCTTGACAAAACCCCTAGCATTTGGTCATTTTCAATCATTGCTTGCATTCCAAGCTGAACAAGCTAAGCTTGATATCCATGCATGTTCCAGTTAGCGAGAGGATGTCAAATAGTGCCTCAATTGATACACTCAAGGCAAATGCGTGCTATAAATTAAAGCAGCAGCAGCAAGATATTAATCAACTTTTACGACAAGCAGCAACCTGATGCTGATGATAGGTTGCAGTCTCATGCCAAGAGTAAAAGGAATCCTACCGACTTCAAGCTCATAAAACACTTGGTTAATTATTGTATTAGTTAGATGTTAGAAACGATTAGTTAGTTTTGACAATTAGCAATAACTGTCATCGGTTACTTGCTTCACACGCAACGCAAGCTAACTCATCTAATTAAGTTAAGACTTGCATATAAACCAATAAAGTTAGTCACTGTAATTAAGAGAAAGCAAGGGACTAGTGTATAATTGACAAGTGGATTTCATAATGGCTTACAAATAATCCAAAAAAGAAGAAGAAAAAACAGAATTGCCTTGCAGTTTTTTCTTATTTTTCCTTTTCTCTTTTGCTTTATGCTGCTGATACGCAATGCTTGAAATGGAAAGGAGGCTTAAGGCGCTAAGTTTGAGGAAGATTATTTTGTTTTCTTTTTTAATCTATCATTACACCCTTTTCCCATATTTGTATAAGACCTGGAATACCAGGCGGTTATTGCTTTTCGATCTCTTTAATATATTGGAAAACTTACTGTACATTCTATTTTCTAAGCAAGGAACACGCGTACTCGAGTCATAAAATGCATCACTAAACCATCTATCACCTACGCTTTGTAAAATTCTTATCATTCTGTTTTGCAAAAGCCAAAAACTTTCCTATTCCTTTAAAATATTGGAAAAACTTCTGCGCACTCAATTTCCTAAGTATGAACAAAGAACTTGAGTTATGAAATGAATCCCTATCATTAAACCTCATCGACTAAGCCGTCCAATTTTTAAAAATTATGTTTCACAAAAGCCAAATTAGGTGAGCTAAGAACTTGTTTGAAATAGCGTTTGAATTATGCAAATGTGCGTTTTGTCAACTACTCCAATTTGGAGCTTTCACTGTGCCGCGGTTTCAAACGTGAAAACAAATAGGCATTAAGTAGCTAGCAACTTATTATGTATGTCGTGGAGGAATTTAGCTAAATAATGCAATCTACTATTGAGATAATCCAAAAGTGAGCTGCAATTTTGATTAATTGAGCGTGAAAATGAGTAGATTATAATTGCACAAAAACATTTTTGTTCCCGAAGTATTCGCAAAAATTTTGCTTCACTCATTCATTGTTAAGAAAAGGTTGCATATCAACCATCCAATTTTGGATTGCATGATAGAAATACCCAAAAATATATGTATTGAATGTGCTGCCATGAGTAAAAGTAAAACCTAATAGTATGCAAAATATAAATGTACAAAATAGATGGATTTTCTCGATAATTAAGATGTTAAAAATGTATTTTGACTATAGAATTAAATTTTAATTAATAATTATGAGAGTGGGAATTTAGCTTTTCAATACATGTTTTTTTAAAATATTTTATTCTTTTATTTTCATTAGCTCTAAGAATTGAAATTGAACAAACTAAAAATTGAGATTAAGCAAATCCAAAATAAATTAAAATAGATATCTTGTAATGTTCTAATAAGATACGAATTTGAATTTGAAAAAATAATTAAAAATCATGGTAGTTACCATATATTAGACTCTAGGAATTTATCTCCATAAAAAAATAAGGTAAGAATTTGAATTTGAAAAAATAATTCAAAATCATGGCAATTATCATATCGTGGCCGGTAAGCTGAATTTTTTGTTTTAAATCACGATATTATTCCTTAAATTATGTGCAAATTCAAATTCGACTAACTCCCTAAAAAACAACAAATTCAAATTCAAATTTTAAATGTGATTAAAAAAATTCAGCTTTTCAAATGAATTATAAATAACAGTTTCCAACTTAAAGTTGAATCAAAATTACATCCAAAAATAAAAAAGTACTATTTTGTATACGTACAATTTTTTTAATCCGATGATTTACGATTCTTTTTTAACTGTTGTATAGATAGTCATCTTATATTTTCTTTATAGTTGTTGATAAGAGTTTTATGGCAATAGCTACACTTCTCAACATGTGAGAAGATTCATCTATTCTTTAAAATTATCTATCTCTAAATTTTTCAGTTTGTCTACTACATAACCAATTATCTTCTATTTACTTTGTTGTTGGTTAGGGTTTTACAGCAATGGCTACACATCCCAAAAGGTGAGAAGTTTCATTAATTCCTTTAAAATTATTTAACTTTATTTGTTTTGTCTTTGGCTAGGGTGTCTTGCAGAAAAATAAAATTGGATGAAGATTAACGAAGCTTTATATTTTCTTCATGATAAGTATTTTAGATTTAACTTTTTTATTTAATTTTTTCTTCCTAAAATGTTGCACTGCATGACTTTCTTCAATATATATATATATATATATATATATATTAATCAATCATTATTTTTTGTTTACAGGACTTTTCCTCTCATGTTTGGCATATGCCATCGTTATATAGCATAAATAGGCTAACAATATTTCTACTTTAGAATTTTTGTTTTTCATTATTTGATTTATGCCAGATTATTGATTTACAAGGTTCAAGATATTAGCTTTGTTCGTTGCAAATATATGCTGAATTAAAAAAAAAAACATTAGTTTAAACAATCGTTGCAAATATATGCTGAATTTAAAAAAAAAAAAGACAAAAAAAAATACAATAGATTCACGGGTTACTTGGAAAGTATATTATTTTGCAGATAAACAAAAAAAAATTATATATAAAAGTAAATGTTGTAGTCTCTTATTTCAAATCATTTGTAAATATAATTAATCAATCAATTATATAAATAATATAAAAAGAGGATACCTGCAATTCGAAAAATGCTGAGGTGTCGCTTCCTTAGCTTTTTCTTAAATTTTTGTTTTTGTAATTAATTAAAATATTTTAAAAAAATGTTTCTATATATTCTGTAAAAATAAAATAAAACAATATTTTAAGAATCCATTAACTACTTTTTGATAATATTCAGATCTTAAATATTCAAATGATTCTAATACTAAAAAAATTGATCCAAATCTAAAATGTTAAAAAATACTGTGGATTATAACACAACTTGAATATTTCATAATATTTTTTTCAAAATAAACATAAAATTAATCAGGATCGAATACCAACTATCGAAATTTTGAATATATTTTCAAGAAAAATTGATTATGCTTTGCAAAATTTAAAACCTAATTTACAATTCAAATTAATAAATTTTAAATTCCAAAATTTGAATTTAATTTTGAAACATACTACAATTTTGAAAAATCAAATTAATGGATAAGTTTACTTGATTTGTTAGACTCAACAATTTAGTTAACAAAATAACATCTCATTTAATTCCATTTTATCGAATATAATATTTTGAATTAAAAAAAAACAGCAATTTTTTTTTTGTCCATGACCGGAGTGTCCACCGCCGACCGCAGTGACTAATCTCCTCGCTGGCTTGTAGACACCTCTAATGGGTAAACAACAATTTGATTTCATTTTTGATAGATATGTGATTGGGGTCTAATATGTGATGTTTTTGTACCCTTTTTGACTCCCTTTTACATATTAAGTGGCTTGTTTCTTGAGTAAATTGGAATAAAACAATGGAATTTTGTCTTTATAAGATTTCTAGAACCTTTTGATGTGTTTGGTTTGTTTTCATGTATTTAAGCTCTTAAAACAATGATTTTTACAAAGGAATGAAGAATGAGAGTTTGGTACTTGATTTGGGAAGAAAAAGAGGAAAAAAAATGAAGAAAAGTTGACCGTCGTGCGCCCAAGCGCAGGCCATCACGCCCAAGCGCAGGCCATCATGCCCAGACGCAGGATTTTCACGCCTGAGCGCGCAAATGCGAGAAAGTGACACTGTTCGCTGTTTTGATCATAACTTGAGCTATGTGTATCCAAATGAGGCGATCTATATATCATTTTAAAGCTAAGGAAAAGATCTACAACTTTGTCAGAAATAGCCTTGCTCAAATTCGTCCATCTTGGGGGTCAAAATTAGTGCCGAAGTTTCTGCCAGGCACAAATACGGGATTTTAGAAGGATTTTAATGATAAATTCTATTTGTAGATAAGATTCTTAAAGATTAGTTTATTCTAATAGGATCTTATCATATTATATTCAGATTTAGGATTAGTTTTATCTTATCACATTAGATTGGAAATTAGGTTAGTTTTTATCGATATAATAATAGGATTGGAGAGAAGGGAGAGACACTCATACAACTCCATAGAATAATAGTAGATTAGGATTTGAGACTTGGAGAAGGAACAAGGATTGGAGGTTTTTGTGAAGAACACGAAGTTAGCGCAAGGATTCATGGTAATTATTTTTATCATGTTTATTGTGTTTTCTCTTGTAAGTATGAACTAATTCCATCCTTGGGATGTAGGAGTAGATGTATGGAACCTTTTCAATATTTCTAGTAATAAATTAATTTTGTTTTCCGTTATTGAATTCTGTGTTTGATTATTCTTATTTGTTTCTCATGAAAGAAGCTGTTTCATGACTTTTGAAAATCTTTTATGAATAGACATGAATTTAGGATTTAGTCATTTAATCAAACAGTTCAATTGCATAGGCACAAACATGTTTTCTATGAATTGGGTAATTTTATAAAAAGAAGTTTTGACTGAACTTAATTAAGGGTTAGGTTTTTAAGGCTCTCTTGAGACATCATTGGGAGATTAATATCTAAAATACGGAGACGTGCTAAGACATTAGGCGTTTTCTACCTTTGCAAAACAAATTCAGAATTTAGGAAAACAAATCAATTTGTTATAGAATATTTAGGAACCTGCATCGAAACTACATCCCGGCCTTTCCCCTTGTCCAAGAGTCATTTACCCTTGTCCAAGAGTCATTTATTTTAATTTCTGTTTTTATTTACAAAATCATAAATCTTTTGCCTCGTTCACTAAGTAATATTAATTAGGTGGAATTAATTAAACGGTCACTCCCTTGGGTACGATACTCGGACTTCATTATCTATATTACTTGTACGATCTGGTACACTTGCCAGAATCCCAACAATATGATATTTTGAATTGAAAAAAAATCTACAATTTCAAATCAATTATAAATAATATGAACTAACTTATAGTTTAACCAGTAATTAAGTTTGATTCAATCTAATAATAACAATTCTCATATAAATCATAATTTTATTTATATGAGAATTGTTATTATTAGATTGAATCACATATATATTTATATGAGAATGTATTTGTTTAATTCCGTGCATCCCACGGGCAAACTAAACTAGTTAAATTTTAATTAATAATTATGAGAGTGGGAATTTAGCTTTTCAATACATGTTTTTTTACAATATTTTATTCTTTTATTTTCATTAGCTCTAAGAATTGAAATTGAACAAACTAAAAATTGAGATTAAGCAAACCCAAAATAAAATAGATATCGTGTAATGTTCTAATAGTAACATAGATTTTCTTTCGGTGGTATTTTAGATTTTCTTTCGGTGGTATTTCCTATAGGCTATATTATTTACTCATAGAAAATATTACTAGTCCATTATAATTTTTTTTTTACCAATCTTTATGCTTAAAATAGGAGGCATATGATGTAATTTTGCCCTGACCCAGTGCACACGTGCACTTGGAATTTCAACCATTGAAATTCATTTAAAATTGATCAATGACTAGAAATTATTACCAGCAACTTGTTTAACTTTTTTTAACAAATTAAAGTCCATCTCATAAAATTGAATGAGTCAACCACCATCTACAACCACCATCTCCGCTGACCACCATCTCACTAATGACCCATGGCGTTTGTGCCTCTTTCTCGAATTTCCCTTCACAGACATAGCATAACTGTTGATAAATTATCATGCCAAGATATTGCTTATGAGAACAAAGAGTCTTTTGTCTGATGAACCCATTGCTGCCTGTACCACTACAATAACCGAAGCGCATTGAAGACTCCATTAAAAGGAGAATAGGTTTACAACTTTTACAACCTCACAATCACTGCCATGTCCATCTCAATCAATGCAGAAACCCAATTTCACAGCACATTGTTTACATAGGACTTAAAAAATTTACAATGATGTTTGAGATCGAGTGTACTGGATGTGTGGTAAGGTAAGAGACAAATAAGTCTCAAATATGTATACAATGCCTACAATGCCACAATCACTTGAGTGTGATAGGTACATTCAAGTTGATTCCAAGCACATTGGCCTTAATAGCAGTGCAAAGGCAAAGTGCTGCTTCCAAATCTACCAAACCTTCAAGCAAAGCACATTGGCCGATTCCGGTGGAGGTGTTGGACAGAGATAGAGGTGTTCGGAGGTGTCATTGAAGGTGACTAGTTTTGCAATTAAGTCACTTTTAGTTTTGCAAAAATGTTCAACAATTAACTTATTTAGATTTTACAATTAGATCACTTTTACCTATGACAATGGGTTACCAAACAAGTGTGCGCATGTGTACTGGATGTAGGGCAAAATCGTTCGGCATGTGATATTCTCTTTTTACTATCATATGCATCTTTTTTGTTAGAATTAATGCACCTTTCTCAAGAGGCAATATTGTTGAATCCAAAAATAATTACAATGCGATAAAGTTAACACTTGAATAAGAGTTATTTTTTGTTTGTAAGCCTCAAATTTGAAATTGTACTTAAAATAGACTAGATGAATGAATCAACAACGCGGTAGTTGATTATCAAACTTTATATTAATATGGCAATATACATTATTTTCAATTCCTTTACTCCACGCATATGTCCTCTATATATTTTTTGGCGTGGGCGATTCACCATTTTCCATGTCACCTAGTTGAGCGAAGGACAAAAGGTTTTGATGGGGAAAAGTAAGGTTGCAATCTTATTACTTGGGGCCTTGTTTGCCTCGTGTCTCAGATTAAACATGAAAGTTGAAGCAAGAGGATCATCACCTTTAGAAATAGAAATTGATGCCAAATTAAAGCTCCTCAACAAGCCTGCCGTTAAGACATTTAAGGTTTGCAATTCCTTCAGAACCCGGCCCCTTTATTTATCATTCCAGATTTCACGTTCTTGCAAGTTGCAATGCTCTCAAAGTAATGCTTTTTTACTCCAAGTTTGAACATTAAACTTGGTCAACTAAGAATAGATGGAGGAAAATGTAAAAGAAAATTTGTGTGACCAAGTACAAAATACAAATTAGGTAGTATATATATATATATATATATATATATATATATATATATATATATATATATATATATAGTATTTGAAGCAAATTTCTTCCTTCTTTCTCTGATCTCCCACCCAACACACAAGAAACGAATGAGATTGTGTTAATACAAAAAAAAAAGTAAAATATTTTAAATGACTATGTACTGGAAAATAATTTACGGATAATCATGTGGAAAATCATACTTTGTAAAACTGTTATACTTGGTTAGGATATAGTACTTACTCCTAAGTAATGGAGTACTATTTTCGATTATTTTTATGCAGAGTGAGGATGGGGATATCATTGATTGCGTTGACATCTACAAGCAACATGCTTTTGACCACCCTGCCTTAAAAGATCATATTATTCAGGTGAATTAATCTATGTATGCTACAAATTTAATTTTGAGAAACTGCATTCTTATTCAATGTTGGGTATTAAAATATGCTGACTACAATTATTAATAGCTAGAGTCCTTCAACATTTTAATATAGCAAAAAATCAGATATGATTCTCATTATAATATACGTACAACATTTTATCATGGAGAACATGGCCTTAGGTTCTGGTCTTTTATAGAGGCAAAATGCCCAAATTTACTTTTCTTAGTCTGAAGGGTTGTTTAATCCTTGGGAATGTAGAAGACCATGTTAACTCTGTCTTTGTTTGGGCTGGAATATCCCGGTACTTCCTTGTTAATATTTTTTTTGCCGATAAAAAAATATAATAAATTATATTTATTATATTTTTAATTTATTAAATAGTATTTTTAATACAGAATAATACGACTTGAATGACATACATACCCATTTTGTTTTTCCATAATTCTAGTTGTATTTGCTTGCTATCATTCTTCTATTCTACCCTTTGTAGAACTTTAGTCCTAAAGCAATTGTTAATGTATCTATCTATGACAACTGTGCAGGCAATACCCGATTTTTTGCTAGAGTCTCGTAGTTCAAGCACAGAGGAGGCTTCCATATCAGACTCTTGTGGTTTTCAAACATGGCAAAGAAGTGAAAGTTGTCCAAAAGGAACCATCCCCATTGCCAGAATTCTGAAAAAGGACTTGTTGAGAGCAACTTCTCTAGAACGCTTTGGGATGAAACCACCCGAAGTATTTAAGAATTCAACAAACTATCGCAACCTACATTTTTCCAACCTTAATAACATTCCAAAACATCTTTCGGTAGGTATTCTTTTAACGGTTTTATTGCAATTTAAATGAATAAAAAAATTATTGGACTGTCCATTTATAATTGTAAAATTTTATTTCATTTTATCTATTTTTTTAAAATAAATGTTTAAGACAACGATTAATCCAAGTAAATATATACAATATTTTAAAAATCAGAAATATAATTTTTTAATTTTGAAAGATACCAATTAACGTTTGGTTTTAAAAGTTAAATAGATTTTTTTTAATATACTAACATATTTTGGTGAATGTAACCTTTCAAAAAAAATTAGGGAGTTACTAACATGCAACCAAAAATTAGATGGTTGCTATGCAACCTTTTAGTAAACTAATAAAAAGTTGACACCTAAGACATGTGTGTCATGTCATTCCTTGAAGTAGTGATTTATAATTTTTACAATTTAGTTCAACATAAAAAGTAAATTAATTTAATTTAGTCTTTTGTACCTATTAGCAAATTATAACATAGATTAAAACAACAAGTGATTATAACAACAGGTGTTAAATTAATTTGCTAATAGGTACAAAGGACTAAATTAAATTAATTCTTTTTATGTTGGACTAAATTGTAAAAATTATAAATCACTGCTTATCCAATTTTAAGTTGCATGTTAGAAATTTCCAAAAAATTATCCCTTTTTTATAAGAGCTGCTATTTGGTGCGACAAATAATGCCAAAACATTTAACGAATAAGCAAACCAATGGCGATGCTTTGTTAGATATCATGTACATGTAAATCCCATGTCAAATAATCGGTTTACAACGTTTGCACTCTATTTCTCATCACACCTTTTTTTTTACTACTAACATATATGTAACCAAAAGAAGTATACATGTAATATGCAATACTATTAGGAAAATGTCAGAGGTACAAACAACAAATGTTATTAGCTTTTTTATATTTAGAAAAAACTTTTATAAAAAAAAAAAAAGGGTCTTGTTAAGGTTATCGAGAATAGTAAATCAATCATAAATTAGTATTAATCACTCTCTCGAAAACCTCAAAAGTCATATATGTTTAAAACAATAAACCACTTTTAGTATATTAATCAGTGCTTAGGGCACTTGTTAGCATTTTCCTTAATTATTAGAGAGTATAAGCGTGTAAGAGACATTACAATAAATAAATAGTTTAATTGGTGACGTGATGAACTGATGATGCAGGCAGCATATCTTGAGACAACGGGAGACGGCATTTATATAGGTTCAGAAACAGATATTAACGTTTGGAATCCAAAGGTTAATTTGCCAGACGATTTTACCACTGCACAAATGTGGCTTAAGGCTTACAATGGTCCCGATTTTGAAAGCGTTGAAGCAGGCTGGACGGTTAGTTCTCTTGCCAACAATCATCACCTCAAATTACAAAATAATCTCTCAGCTCACTTATTTAAGTGCAAAATGAATTTCTACGGTGTAAAGGCTTTTGTGCATTATTTATCATCAATAAGTTAATAATTATTAACTCTTAAATAAAAATAATGTTAAAATATAGGCGATGCGCCATTTAACAATTTTAATAGTATTTCAAGGGAAACATACAACTTAATCCAATTAAGGACTTGGAAATGGACAGGGGCTAAGGCTAAAAACAATGTCTTCGATTTGGCAATGTGGTGTAATAGTTCTTTGTCTTATATTACTTCTATGAGTTTTTAATCTTTTTGTTGTAGTTCATCTTTGTATATGGGTGATGAGTACCCTTGTGCTTCTTATATATAAGTTTCGCTTCTTAAAAAAAATAGTATTACACATTCATTAAACTTATATATTATATTGCATACATATGAATAATTGTCTATTATGGTTTAGGTGAATCCAAAGGTATATGGTGACAAAAGGACCCGATTGTTTGCCTACTGGACTGTAAGTGCTGCTCATTTTTTAAAAGGGTCATACTTATCTGTTTGCTGGTCTTGTTAAATTTATTTTATATAACATGTCTTATAGCTGGAAATCAGATGTGTTGACTTTTGGTTTCTGGATTTTATGATGCAGAAAGATTCATACAAGAAAACAGGTTGCTTTGATAGTAGGTACTGCTGTGGGTTTGTACATACAAATAACGAAGTATGGCTTGGTGCTGTAATTTCAAAGGTGTCACGACTGTATGGCCCGCAATCTGTATTCACCGTTGGGATTTTCCTGGTAATGACTAATGATGACATGTATATACGTATATGCATACTTTGCTCATTGAAAGTAATACTATTCTCAATTGAATAGTCCTAAACCTAAGCGTTCAGGGAAATATTTTTTGAACATTATGGTTGATGTGAGTGTGGTTCAGACATAGAAATGTACCGTAACATTTTATGGTGTGATTATGTAAGAGAAGTGTTAATTGAGAAGAAGACATTCTTATGAACACGTGTCTAATTAATTAACATAAACCATATTGGTCATTAAGTTTCATTGAAAAATACTCACTTTGATCATATTTATAAGTCATATTTAACTATATCACGTGAATCATATGTATTAAAATTGCATTGATTATTATAAATTTATGATGCATTTTTTTTTTTCTTCAAAATATCCCTATTTTTATTTCTTATATTGAGAATTATAATAGTATATAATTTTTATTAAAAAAATGTGTTCACTATTTTTTTTTATAATGAAAAAATGTGCTCACTTATTAATATATGATAATTTAGAAATGAAAAAGATAAGAAAAAATTAACAATGAATAAAAGAAATAATTGAATAAAAGGTTAAACTTAATAAAAAAAATGATGACTATGTTTTAAATTGTAAAATAAAAAAAATTATATATAAAAAAACTGTGGAGGAAGTAGCATTTCTAACATGACTAGATAACTATGTACGTCCATGTCAAGCGTAATGTCACCTAATATACTAATGCTTTTTTTTTTTTTTTTTTTTTGCTTTTCAATATTAAGGAACCTCACACAAGCAATTGGTGGCTTAGAGTGAATAACAACATCTCTATAGGTTATTGGCCTGGTGTACTATTTGACAAATTAAGACACAATGCCACATCGGTTCAATGGGGTGGACAAGTGTTCAGTTCAAAAGTCAAAGAAACCCCTCACACAAAAACATGGATGGGCAGTGGACATTTTGCAAGTAGTGGTCAACTAGAAAGGCAAGCATGCTTCATAAATCGTACAAGGATTAGGGATGCTTCGGAACAACTAAAGTACCCTCCATCTGTGAGGGTAATGGCTGACGAACCCTTCTGTTACAATTCCATGAACATAGAAAGTGGTTATGAGCCTGTCTTCTATTTTGGAGGGCCCGGACAAAACCCCCCAAATTGCCCTTGAATTTCCATTATATGATTTACTATAAACAAGAAACTTCTATGAATGTTGTCTTCTGAATACTATCTCTTTGCAATGTAATTAACATATATTGAAATGCTTAAATGATTTGAACTGGTGATTTTGGATAGAATTGTTGCCCCGTAGTTAGTGTAGTTGTTGCTAGACGTTCTAGCATAACTTAAAGAAATTAATCATCCTGTGCACCTACCCCAGCATTGCGCATTTTAGTGAATGCAAAGGTGGTCAGTGTCATATTTCTTTATCTTATAAAGTTGGCATATATATATATATATATATATATATATATATATATATATATATATATTGAAATTCAAACCATGAAAATAAAAATATTATATATCATATTAAATTATTTCTAACATAATAATTAAATAAATAAAAAGTAATAATTTTTTGGCTTAATTACAATTTTAGTCCGGGAGGATTTTTTCTTGACTGATCATAGTCCTAAAATGTTAAAAATATTTGGTTTTGCAGCCTTTCATAATTAAAATCTACAAAACCCAAATTTTAGGTCCATTGTTAATTTTCAAACCCCGTTTTTTTCGATGGGGTTCTATCGGAATATTTTCTGATATCCCCGAGTCGGAAAAATGCATTTTTCGACTTTAAAAACCTTGTTTTTAATAAACGAGCATTCGGAAAATGCATTTTTCCGACTCGGGGATATCGGAAAATATTCGGATAGAACCCCATCGGAAAAAACGGGTTTTGGGACCTAAAGTAGTCATAAGCCCATCGGGAACAAGCCCTGATTCTACTCAATTTTTGTCCTAAATATAAGTACCTATATAATTTTACAAAACTAACCCTATTTAATATACTCTATTATGTTTGTGGGGAAAAGAAACACCAATTAATGACTAGAAGATCAAATGGATAGATTGGTAAATATACAATTCAATTTCAATACAAATAACTAACTTACCTATTTTAAAGGAGTAAAATTGGTCAAATGATGCTTATATTAGAGACCAGAAAGAGTATTTTATTTTGTTTCTAAATGGACCATTTTAAGTGATTCTTGAACTGTTTGGAAAGCCAAGCATTAGAAAAAACAAATTTACTCCTTGGTTAATGGGCTTATGGCTACCTTGATTTTTTTTAGGCCAAGTCAATCATCCACATTATTTGTCAAGAGTAGTAATCTACAAACTTCATTCTTTATTAAGTTCCAAATCCTGTTTTTTTTATGGGGTTCTATCGGAATATTTTCCGATACCCCCGAGTCGGAAGAATGTATGCTCGTTTATTAAAAAGGGGTTTTAAAGTCGGAAAATTATTTTTCTGACTCCGGAGTATCGGAAAATATTCTGATAGAACCCCATCGAAAAAAACGAGGTTTGGAAATTAATAATGGCCTAAAGTGTGGGTTTGTAGACTAAAACTCATTTGTCAACATAGCCACATCAGTCGATAATAGTTTTTACCTGCCGACAAGGATTAAAATCAAATTTTTTCAATATCTAAGGACTTTGATTGATAAAAAAAAGATAGGAATTAAAACCAAAATTGATCAATTTTCAAAGACTAAAAATTTAATTAAGCCTAATTTTTTATACTAACGGTCATGGTTTATATTAATTCTAAGGCTATATTTGGCATGCTTAGTTAGGAACTTTAATTTTTAGTAGTTAAGAGCCTTTAGATTCAGTTAATAAGGTATTAGTCTTGATCAATGCATGATACATACTAAAAAAAGCTTATATCTTTTAAAAAGGAGGTTGTACCTGTTGAAAACTAATTTTTAGAAAAGTAGCTTTCAAAAAACTAAATTAGCTTTCAATAAGTTATATATCAATTATACACTAAAAAAAATTCCACATAAGGGATTTTGTGATGTACAAATTTTTTTCCATTTATATTTTTTTAAATAAAATAAAATATATTATTTTTTGTATTTGAATTTTTTTGATGTATTATTACGGTACATGATCTTTTTTTTTTTATGTATAGCTTATACCATGGTAGAATGATTTGCTTCCATATTTTTATTATTTGGAGTTTTGTGATTAAATTAAAATACATTGATGACCAATTTTTTAATTAATTTTATTATAATTAATTAATTAACTCTAATTAATAAATAAATAAAAGAAACAAATTCAATAAATTATTATTTAATAATTTTTATACTTAATTAATTAATTAATTAACTTTTTATTTAATAAATAAATAAAAAATGGATAAATTAAAATCATAAAATATAAATAATATAATGTTGCATGTTTTTTCGATCATTTAATAACTTTCAATTACTTCAAAAATTATTTTTGGGATCCCATGTAAGTTTCTCATGGAGTTGTTGTATGTATACGCTGATTTGTATGCTGATTGAATAGTCATGCATATATCAACCTACTCCTTTATGCTCAAATTATAACCAACTTTAACCAATTTTACGCTTATTAAGGAAGTTAATTGATTGTATTTAATTTTCTAAAATTTATAAGAGAATAGAGGTATTTTAAGAAAGTTGCATTGAAAATGAAACAAAAATTAAATAAGATAACAATTTACTAGAAATGTTTTAGGAAAATTGCATTGGAAATGAAATAAAATTTAAGAAAAATGATTAGTTTCGCTTATATTTTAAATAAAAATAAATATGTTTTTTTTGCTTATATTTAAAGTCGAAAGGAGTATAAATTAGTGTATGTCCCAATGAAAGTAAATATGTTATAAAGCCGTACTTTGTTCATTAATGATTGTATAGGAAATGAAGCATGTTAAATTTTTGTAGTGTGATGTGGTTTGTAGGTTGATATATTACTCCATCCGTTCTAATTTAACTATCACTTTATAAATTTCACACGGATTAAAAAAGTCATTTAATATTTTAATTTTTAAGACAATTATTAGATAACTTTACTATAATATCCTCAAAGTATATTAACGATCATTCATTTAACATATTTCACACATTAAATGCAAGATTAAAGTTGAAAAAAATCAATTAATACACCATCGAACTCCTAAAGCGATAAATAATTTGGAACAAGTTAAAAAGGTTAAAGTGATACATAAAGTGGAACGGAGGGAGTATCGTTCTTATCTACTCCCTTTCGTTCTTTATTACTCCCTCCGTTCCTTTTTATCTGTCATATTTCAAAAAAAACACGCTCCTTAAGAAAATCAATCATTACTTAGATTTTCAATACATTAATTATGTTTTTTTCCACTATATCCTTTCTCTTTCTATAATCTTTAATTTTTCTCCACTACTTACGTAAACCAAGACTTATTAAATAGGGGCAAACATGGAAAATAACATTTATTACACTCTTGAATTTCTCAATATGACATATAAAAAGAAACAAAATAACTCTCCAAAAAACGACATTTAAAAAGGAACGGAGGGAGTATCTATCATCTTTGAGAGAAATTTTTTGTTGTTATTTATCTATCATATTTTAAAATTTAAAAATGTAATAAATGTTATTTTTCACGTTTATCCTTATTTAATAAGATATTGGTTTATATAAGTAATGAAAAAAAATAATGCTTAATGAGATCAATGATATATTAGGGAGAAATATATACTATTAATGTATTGAAAATCAAAATAATTATTACATTTCTTAAAATGAGATTTTTTTTAAATAGGAAAAAAATGGAGTATATGATTTTGAATAAAATATTCTTATTTTAGAAGAGTAATAATATTCTTAATGTATTTTTTTTCGAAACCAGATGTTGTCTGGGCTTCACATTTTTTAGCTCAACTAATCCATCTCGGATCCGCGAACTGTGGGAGTCTTTGACTCAACGGTATGAATCATTCCCAGGAATTGTTGACTCACTGGGACTCGAGTATTTGACCTTGAAGTTCCCAAGCGCCCAACCAGTTTTCACTAGGGCAATCCACTTGGGTGTATTTACTTTTTAATACAATATTCATTAGGAATATTAATGAAAAAATAATCATAAATGAAATTGCATGTATTGATTTGTTATACAATCTTCTTATTTTAGAAGAATAATAAAATTCTTGATGCATTTACTTTATACAATAGACGTTAAGAAAATTGATGAAAAAAAATAATCAATAACGAAATTGTATGTATTGATTTTTAATACTCTTCTTATTCCATTGTCTTATTAAAAGTCATAATAGTTAATGAAATAAAGATATTATTTTTTTAATGTAACAGTACATGATTCACTTATTAATTATAAATTGTTACTGTATTAAACAAATTTTCATATAATTACAATAAATACATGTTATACGTACTAATTTTTTATAAATACTTAGAGAATTAAATATAACAATAAGACTTTTAAAAATTAAAATGGGTCATCATATATTTTTTTAACTCAATTATGAAAACAATATACAATTTTTAAGATTTTTTCATTTATTATTTTATTTTAATTTAATTTGGGACAAAAATTTTTGTATTTTTTTCTTTACCAAAATATGGGACGATGGAGGAGTACAATATTCTTATTTTTCAATCCTTAATCATTAAATGCAATATAAATTATTGTTAATTGGTAAGATATAACAAGGTTTATAATAACTTTGCATCGATACACTTATTTTCCTGATTTATTTCAATTCCTTTACCCCACACAGATCTCTTCTATATATTAATTTATCGCTTTGCATGTCTCGTGGTATATTATTGAAGGAGAAATGAAGAGAAGCAATCAAAGTGGGCGAGGGAAAAGTAAGGTTGTGATCTTGTTACTTGGGGCCTTATTAGCATCATCCTTAAGTGTAGACTTGAAGGTTGTAGCAAGAGCATCATCGACTCTAGAAGCAAAAATTGATGCCAAATTAAAGCTCCTCAACAAGCCTGCCGTTAAAACCATTCACGTTTGCAATTCTGACACGCCCTTTTAGTGTTTTATATTATTTTAATTATCATTTCAGATTTTACCTTTTAGCAAATTGCAATATTATCAAAACATTTTGCAGATAACTAAGATCGTTCCTTAAACATTCACCTTATTTTATGCTTGATTGTTTAAAAAGTTGTGTTGAGAGAGAAAAAAGAATATACTTTGGTGCTATTCATATCTTAATAGAGTTGGTCTCTCTAGTTTCTAGCTATTTTTTTTGTCCGTATTCCTTGCGAAACCATCGGTATCTCCAAAAGCACCCTTAATATCAGGGAGCCCTTGAGATGAGACTAATCTGGAGCGAGCTGCGTGGCTGGTTCTTCCACTAAAAAATAATAATAATCGACTTAAAAAAAATTCCTTCATGAAATAATTTGTCTTCCCCTACTCCTATGCACTCACGCACTCAAATGAGGAGATTGTGCTTATATAAAGCAAATATTCAAATAACATAAAATGGATAAAAATCTATGCATTAACTCATCATATCATATCATATTCAATTGTTTTTTTCTTATGCAGAGTGAAGATGGGGATATTATTGACTGTGTTATCATCTACAAACAACCTGCATTTGACCATCCCGCCTTAAAAAATCACATTATTCAGGTAAATTAACGAGTGAAGACCCAATTTGGTCCCTCAAGTTTTTGGGACACTTTAGTATCTCAGGAATTATAATTCTTTAGGGACTAAAGTGGTATTTTCTAAATTCTTTAGGGACTAAAAGTGAATTATAATTCTTCAGAGACTAAAGTGTCCCAGTCGAAAAACTTGAGGGACCAAATTGAGCTTTCACCTAAATTAATTAATGATTTATTTATTTGATCAACTTGGATCGATAGTTATAATCTTTGAATTTGAAAAATATTATAAAAATAAACTTCATATTTTGGTTGGAAAAAGAAAACTTCATATTGGTGATTCAATTTAATTTTAATTAATTAATTTTTTTAAAAAAAAAAAAGAGTAACTCGTCAAAAAAGTCATCACACTTTTTTATTTTTATCAACAAACAAATTTTATTAAAAGAAAATAGATGGTGCACCGATACTTTAAAAGTTTTTTACACCTTCAGTGCAACATCCACCATTCATATGTTTATGGTCGTTGACTTTCAAATAAAAATAATATAAATGAATGGATGATGATGGACTCATGATGTAAAAAACACGTTACATCATCAATGCACACCTATTAATCTCTTTTATTTAAAGTGAGTACTAATGATACTCAACTCGAAAAGCATCTTTTACACTTTCAAAATTGATTATATGCAAGTTATATATAGAACTTATAAGTGATCATCACACTTTATATATATTTGGTAAATCCATTTTGATTATTCATATGTTTCAAAAGAATTAACTGTAAATTATCATTTTAAAAAACACATTTGGTGTACATAGTGTTTTAAGATTATTTCAAATTTAAATGTTTAATAATATTATTACTATTATACTCTCTATTATTAAGATATTTAATGATCAAATTGTGCAGGAGATACCCAAATTTTTGATAGAGTCTAAAAATGAAAATACTTTCAAGTTAAAGTCCGAAAATGAAAATACTTCCATGTCAAAGTCTTTTGTATCGCAAATATGGCAGAGAAGTGGAAGTTGTCCAGAGGGAACCATACCTATTCGTAGAGTTCGAAAGAAAGATTTGTTGAGAGCTTCTTCTATTGAACGATTCGGGATGAAACCACCAGAACCATTTAAAAATTCAGCAAATACAACAACAAATGACCACAATCGTCATTTTCTCAACCTCAATAGCACTATTGAAGATCTCAACTCAAGAGCCCCAAAAAACCGCTCGGTAGATATACTAAACAATAATCAAGTTAGATAGTGACTTATTTCATCATTTAAATGCAGGATTTTCTTAACTTAAGTTTTTAAGGCTAAGAATAAGAGTCCAGCATAAGATATAATTTATTGAAAAACTAAGCATAATTCTTTTAGTCTTTCAAAACATTATTTTTCAATAAAAACTATCCTTTTATAGATTTTTATCATCAATACTAAATAATAATCTTAGGAAATCCCTCAATACTAAATAACAATCTTAGGAAATCCCTTAAATCAATTGCATGCACTTGAATTTAATTCAATATCCTAATATTTTCAAAGAACTATCTATTCTAAGCTATAATTTTTAGAATATTTTTATCATACAATCAAAATTGGGATGATAGCATAACGATCCACTAATAAAATCAATGTTTGAGTGATAAGTCATTCAATTTTGACCACTAGATGATCACATGCATGTCTTGGCCATTGGTGTATTATGGGTTGTTTACTACCATCCCAATTTTTATTGCATGATATTAGTGCCCTAAATTTTATGTTTTACACTACTCCTTAAGCAATAAAATCAGTGAAACACTACATTTTAAATCAAAATAATTTTTTGATTAATCATCATTAAATAACAATGCTTTTCAAAAAAAAAAAATTAAAATCACAATTTTTGAATAATGTATTTACCTATATTATTTCTAATGAATATTTATCCTCCGAAATTCCTTAATCAGGGATGTAAGGCACTTGATCAGTAAGATTCTTAATTCTACTTATTGATTTAAAAATTCCAGACACATTGATTATTATCAATAACTTTGTTGTTATCTTTTTTGCAACTGTATTCTCATTTTCCCTTTTAGAAAAGATGAAAAAAAAATCATCAATTTTCAAAATGACAAATATAACATTTATTTATTTTTTTTACTCTGATTCAACGTACGAAACTAAAAGGATATCAAAGTAACAACAAATACAATGCAGGCAGCATATCTTGTGGCACTGGGATACAATTTTATAGGTTCACAAGCAGATATTAATATTTGGAATCCATTTCCTAATGTTGAATTACCTGATGATTTTACCACTGCTCAAATATGGAACAAGGGTAGCCATGGTCCGGATTTTTTTGAAAGTGTTGAAGCTGGCTGGATGGTTAGTTAAGCTGCCAACACTCATCACCTCCAATTAGAAAAATAACCACTCAAGTACTTATATTTTTATATTATACATACATAAATATTTGTCTCTATTATTATTTAGGTGAATCCAAAGTTATATCATGACAAAGCCACCCGCTTATTTGTCTACTGGACTGTAAGTACCTTACATTATTATTATTAGGCTTATTTATGTTTTTAGTTTTTTAACTTAGCTGGTCTTTTGAAATTGGTGCTTAAACTTTTTTTGCGATGTTTTGAGTACGATCCCTAAATTTACTCAAATTTTGGAAACGTTCATTTCATCACTTAAGTGGTGATATGATCGAAGATATGTCACGTCACCTTCGGCAATATTGTGAAAGTGACATGACATGTCATCGGCAATATTGTGAAAGTGACGTGACATATCAAATTTATTAAAAATAATTAAAAATTGTAGTTTTTTAAAAAGAAATTCAAATCTTTTAATAAATTTTAAAAAAAATCATGTGGTGTCCCGTGGCTGTACATAACACGTCATTCGCCAATATTGTGAAAGTGACGTGACGGCTATATCATCACTTAAGTGACGAAAAGACTATTTCCAATAATTAAACAAAGTTTAGAGCCTAAAGCATAAAAAAAAAAATTAAGGACCAATTTCAAGAATTAAAATATTAAATAAGCCTATATTATTACTATTATTTTGGAATGATATCATTAATTGTGTTTGGCAGTCTTAAATCTGCAAGAAATTAAAATTGATTTTTGGTTTTTGATTTTCTGATGCAGATGGACTCATACATCTCAACAGGTTGCTTTGATCTTATGTGCCCTGGGTTTGTGCAAACAAGCTCCAGAATAGCACTTGGTGCTGCCTTCGATCCTGTGTCATCAACACAAGGCCAGCAGTATCATTTTAACTTTGAGATGTTCTTGGTAATTAACAATCACTTTCACTTGAATGTATTTGTATATACTTTACATGCACGCTTTACTCGTTCAAATTATTATAGTTTTAATTGCTTGATATATAAACGATAATGATACCTATCTAGCTATTAGCTACTGACTTGTGTATCAGTGTATGTACTGATTTATGTCTCCTTTGGTTTCAAAATCATTTTCAGGATACAAACACACAAAATTGGTGGCTTAAAGTGAACCACACCGAGCTTATAGGGTATTGGCCAGCTTCAATACTGGGAACTTTACATTATAGTGCCATAATTGTTGAATGGGGTGGACAAGTGTACAGTCCAAACGTGAAAAAAACACCTCACACAGGAACGGGGATGGGGAGTGGAGATTTTGCAAGTGGTCTAGAAGGGCAAGCATGCTACATGAAAAATATAAGGATTCGGGATTTTTCGCTTCAATTAAAGTATCCTCCATTTGTAAGTACAATGGCTCAGGAACCTTACTGTTACAGCGCCTTGAATTATCGAGAAGGAATTGTTGGGGAACCAACCTTCTTTTTTGGAGGGCCCGGAAGAGTTTCCCCCTACTGTCCTTGAGTTTAATTTCCTTTATATTTAATTATACGATACGATTAAACATAAACCGGATGCTTTTATATATGGTTGTTTTGTTTCTTGGACCCAACTTATCTTTGTGGAAATGTAATTGACACACAAGACAAATTCATGAATTCATTTGGATATTTTGGACTGAAGTGTTGCTTTATATCTTTCTTACTGTTTAGGTCCGTGTGTAATGATTCGGTCTGGTTTAGTGTTTGAAAGATATTACAAATTAGACCAATCTAAATAAAATAGTTTGATATAGTTTGGTCCAAACGTAATCTATACACAAATTAAAGATCAGATTGGATCAAATAAAATATAAATAATTTAATTCGGTCTGATTGATCGATCACTTATAACATTCATTTGAAATTAAACATGTTTGTAAAAGTTAAAAAAGTAATATGCTTGTCATGTCATGTTTTTTGATGCTAAACTGCTAATGCCTAATAGTATTACCCCATGAAAATTAAGAAATTACTAAACAAAAAGATAGCAATAATAACACACCAAAGCTTGAGCAAACCGAAGAGAGAGCTTTATTGTGAAAGCTTGATTGTCCTTGAGTTTTCTTTATACTCCCTCAAAGTTCTAAGATTATTTTGGGGTTTTTCACTCCCATTAAGGAGAGGATAAATTTATTAGTGTCATTAGAAATGTGAAAATTTGATATACTTTTTCAAAACTACCTTTATAATTATTATTGGAACTCTAAAAAGTGTTAACACTGGTAAGAAGTAATTAAATGTTATTAAAAATTGAAAAATGGTCTTATAAATAGAATCAAAATAAAAATTCCAAAAGAGTGTTATAAATAGGACCGAAGGGAGTAATATATTCACATGATATGATTAGACATATATAAACTAGATGCTTCTATGTTGTTTTGCTTTTTGGACCCTATATCTTTAATTTGTGGAAATGTTATTGACACATATTAAGATTAGAAGTGCTAAACTTAGATTTCAATACTGATTTTTTTTATTATTTCTTAATAAATATCTTTAAAATACTCATTAACAAAACCTTAAAGGAAATACACATTAACAATTACATGGAAACAAAGAAACATTGAAAGAGTCTTCCCTAGTGATAAATGGAAACAAAGATAAAGGAGAAAAAAAAAGGAAAATAGGTCGATCGTGCGTTTACTCAATGTATCATCCATCATTTATGGGTTTAATTTATGGTCATTATTTTTTAAGTAAAAGTAATTCAAATGAGTGATGAATAATGTATTTACACTGTCAATGCATACCAATTAATCTCAAAGAAAATTAGGAACATCATAAAGCTTAAGTGTCCCATATTTGCTAAAGGCTTAAATACCAAAATGGTTATTGTAAATATTGACCTCTTTGAAATTGGTTCTTGTAACAAAAAGAAAAGGTTTTGCTCCTTGCATTTATAAAACGTTTTGGTTTTGGTCCCTCATGTTAAACGAAAAACGCCGAAAACATATAATGTATTATATTACATTTTATGACCAATTAAGGATTGTATTCTTGCATTAATTCTCAAGGGTAAAAAGACAACTTCCATTACATAAGAGAACCAATTAAAAAATCATGATAGTAAAGAGACCAAAACACATGAAAATCTAATAACAGAGAGAATAAAACAAACTACCAACATAATAATGAAAACCAAAATTTAAGAGGAAAGATCAAAACCAAAACGTTTTGTAAATGTAAGGACCAAAACAGAAAAAATTACACGAACCTATTTCAAAGATGTCAATATTTACATGACCTTTTGATATTTAAGCCTTTACTAAATGCATGATTAACCATAATGTAAATATGAATCAAGAACATCATCCATTACTCTAGATGATATAAATAGCCCTCCGAGTCCATCTGATCTCCACAATAAGTTTGGGAACAGATAAAGACGTTGCTAATTTGATACCAGCCATATGGTGCTGCCCACAGTTCGGCTTTGACCCAAATTGTAGGTGAAGAAGCCATGAATAATACAGCCACCATCCTCACTTCGCAACAGACCACCACAAGCTGCTTAGTTTGAAGGATGGTAAACGGAGCCATCAACATTGAGCTTTTAATGTTTTTACTTAATAAATAAATTAAAATTGAGGATGATGAACTCTCAAATTACTCTATCCGTTTCATAGGTACTTTGAGAAGTTTTATTCACGGATTAAAAAAGTATGATTAATATTGTTAATGATATATTAGTCAAAAACCGAAGAATGGTTCAACCAACTCTCATAAAAAATAAAAAAATTCTTGTATTATTTATTCAAACTTTTAAGGTAGTCCAAATAGGCCATGTGGCCCCAATTAGACAATGAATCTCATTAAAAATCTAGTTTACCATGAAGTTGTAAAAGTGATCAATTTTATATGGAAATGCACCATTTTCAACTTTCTAATTAGACTATGTGGGACTTTTACTATGAGAGGACTTCTAGTCTTCTGCTATGAAATGAAAGCACATGTTTTTATTTTTCAATAAGCAAGTCCCACATCCTTCATTTCATAATTAGTAAGAAATGGGCAAGCACCACATCGTTCATTTCTTAAAAAATAGGTTGCTTTTGTTTTATAATAACCATGCAAGTCCCACATAGTATATTTCATTGAGTAATTGCTTTGTGTTTGGCTATAAAACCAAAGGCAATCACGTGTTATTTGTCCTAGTGTTGTGCGCAAGAGAAGTCAAAGTAAAAAAAAAAAAGCAAGGGTTATTTATGGTTTCAATTCCTAGAAGTTCAGATTTTTACTAATGGAATGGATCAAAATCAAAATGCTTGAATATTTAAGGACTAGTCCAAGTCAAAATAATATTTAAGGATTAATCCCGGTCAAAATAATTTCTAGGACTAAAATCAAAACACGTTAAATTTTTTAGCAACTAAAACCATAAATAAGCCTAAAATAATTAAGGAAATCTTCAGGGAAAGGAGAGTGAACTTATCTTGTCGTAAGACAAATTTCATAGTTTCAACAGTAGTTAATAGAAGCAAAAGTGGTTTTGACAAGTTCAAATAATGTCCAGTCACTGGTCAGTGACTTTCACAGCTCAATGTTTTTGCAACATATTCAATAAAGTCTGTTTTACCTTTAAGAGCAGGAGAAGTGATTAAGAAGCTTAAATGTTCATAGTGTCTAATAGACTGCACATTACATAGAAGCTAAAAGCTAAAAACTAAAAGCTTATAAGGTATCAATATTTCATTATTTGTATTGAATACTTTATGGATCTGTTTACTATTTTTTCCATGTTTCTACTTCATTGAATCATTAAAGATATCATATCAATATGCAATAACTCTGCATCCATAAACATAGTTCAAAGCAACACCTTACTATCTTTCTCATTGCTCAAATCATTGCAACAATATAGCTTTTTACAGTTTAAGTTGAAGATTGGTTGCTGTTTCTTTTTTCATTTCTTCATATATCCTTGATGCTTCTCCTGCTTTACCCTTTTTCTAAGGCAAATTAGTATGGAATTAAATGAATAGAAATTCCACATCAACGCATGTACGTCAAAAGAAGTTTATATACTTCAATGAATACAAATAGTTTAATTAACTTTAGAGCAAGTTTTTGATGGGCCTATGGCTCCCTTAATTTATTTTGGGCCAAGTCAATCATTCGCATTGTCTCTCTACATGGGCCATCTCACAAGGCTAAAACCAATTTTTTTACGTTTAAGGACTTTCACCAATTAAAAAAAAAGACTAAAACCAAAATTGGTCAACTTTTAAGGATTAAAAATTTAATTAAGCCTAATTTTTTATACTAACGGTCATGGTTTATATTAATTCTAAGGCTATGTTCAGCGTGCTTAGTTAGGGATTTTTTAGTAGCCGAGAACTTTTAGATTTAGTCAATAAGCTACTGGTCATATTCGATAAATACAGACTAAATAAAGCTTATACATTTTAAAAAAGGATGTTGTATCTTTTGAAAATTAGTTTTTAAAAAAGTAGCTTTCAAAAAAATAAACTAGTTTTCAATAATTTATATACCAATTATATACTAAAAAAAATTTCACATTAGGGATGTTGTGATGTACGGATTATTTTTTTCCGTTTATATATTTTAAAATAAAAAAACATATATTATTTTTTGTATTTGAATTTTTTTATGTATTATTACGGTACATGATCTTTTTTTTTATGTATAGCTTGTACCATGGTGGAATAATTTGGTTTCATGTTTTTATTATTTGGAGTTTTGTGAGCAAATTAAAATACATTAATGACAATTTTTTTAATTAATTATGTATTTAATTAATTATTAATTATAATTTAATAATTTTATTATAATTAATTAATTAACTATAATTAATAAATAAAGAAAATAAATGAATTTAATAAATTATTATTTAATAATTTTTATACTTTATTAATTAATTGACTTTTTAGTTAATAAATAAAGAACAAAATGAATAAATTAAAATAATAAAATATAAATAATATAATGTTGCATGTTTTTTCGATTATTTAATAACTTTCAATTACTTAAAAAAAAATTTTGGGATCTCTTGTAAGTTTCTTGTGGTATAAGTTGATTTGTATGTTGATTGAATAGTCATATATATATATATAAACCTCGAACTTTCATGATATATCAACCTATAAATGAGTGTATGTCCCAATGAAAGTAAATATGTTATTCCCTCTGGTCTCTATTATAAGAAAAAATAACCGAAATCACATATATTAAAAAAGTTAGTTGAATGTATTTAATTTTCTCAAAATCATAAAAAATATTGCTACTTTAGGAAAGTTACATTGGGAATGAAACAAAAATTAAATGAGATCACTATTTTCTAGAAACATTTTAGGAATGATTGTATTGGAAATAAAAAGTTAGTTAATTTTTTCTTATATTAGAGACCAAGAAAAGTATGTCAGAATTTTCTTATATTAGAGACCGGAGGATATATAAAGAGTTACTTTTTTCCCTAATGATTGTATAGAAAATGATGCATGTTAAATTTTTGTAGTGTGATGTGGTTTGTAGGTTGATATATTATTGTTCTTATTTATTCCATTCTTTTTTTATTATATGTCATTTTTTAAAGAAATTTTTTGTTGTTCTTTATCTATCATATTTAAAAATTCAAAAGTGTAATAAATGTTATTTTTCACGTTTACCTTTATTAAGTAAGATAGATATTTATTTACATAAATAATGAAAAAAAATAATACTTACCGAGAAGAATGATATATTAGGGAGAGAGATATATATACTATTTATTTATTGAAAATCAAAATAATTATTAAATTTCTTAAAATATATTTTTTTAAGTAGGAAAAAAATAATAAAAAAGGGAGTATATGATTTCTAATAAAATATTAATGTTCTTATTTTAGAATAGTAATAATATTTAAAGAAAAGAGTATAAACACCCCTTAAACTATTTGCATTTTGCAAATAACCACCACAAATTATTTTTTTTACACAATTACTCCTTAAACTTCAACATTTCGTAAAATTAATATTTCTGTTAATTTAAAATTAAGATTTAGGGTCTGTTCGGAAAAACTAACTTGTAGCTGTAAGCTTGTAACTTGTAGCTGTGAGCTTCTAGCTTGTAGCTGTTAAGCTAGCTAGGAGTTGTGAGCTTGTGGCTTGGAGCTTATAGATGTTTAACTGACTATTTAAAATAGTGTTGTTCTACAAAATTAGTTTTTGAATTAGCTAAAAGTTATTAAATGACCAAAAAGGACATGCAACATTTATTATTTTCAACTTTTCAATTTTTTCTTTATTTATTAAATAGATAGTTAATTAATTAATTAATTAAATATAAAAATTATTAAAATTATAATTAATTAAATTCATTTTTTTCTTAATTTATTAATTACATAGTTAATTAATTAATTATAAAAAAATTATTAAATTATAATTAATAATTAATTAAAGGGTAATAAAATAATTTTAAATTTTGTTTGACGATATAATTGGTATATGAATTATTGAAAGCTAGTTTAGTTTTTAGAAAGCTAATTCAAGTAGCTTTCTAAAAGCTAGCTTTCAAAAGGTACAAGCTTCTTTTTTTAAAAGCTATAAGCTCCTTTTAATTTGTAATCAATGAACGGAACTAGTAGCTTATTGACTAAATCTAAAAGCTCCTAACTAGCTAAAAAGCTCCTATCTCATATTGCCGAACATAGCCTTAACAGTAAAAACACCTTATCATTCAATTTGTTGTAATCTCAACCATAAGGTGTTTATAATTTATTTTTTAATATTAATAATATTCATTTATACTTACCCTAAAATATCTTCTCTATAATAAAAAAAGAAACAACGTTCTCTTCTCAATTTGTGCCGCATCAGTTTTTACACACTGCTACAGTTTCTCAATTTTTAAAAAGAAGGTTAAATAAATACTATTAAAATTACAAAATAAATTATAAAGATTCAATGGTTGAAATTTTAACAAATTGAACAATAAGATGTTTTTATCTTTAAAATTTAACTTTGAGTTAATGAAAGTATTAATTTTGCCACATGTTAAAGTTTAAGGAGTAATTATGTAGAAAAATAGTTTGTGGTGCCTTTTTAAGGGGTGTTTATATTTTTTTCCCAAATATTTTTAATGTATTTACTTTTTAATACAATATTCATTAAGAATATTAATGAAAAAATAATCAAAAATGAAATTGCATGTATAGATTTGTTATACAATCTTCTTATTTTAGAAGAATAATAAAATTCTTAATTACTTTATAATACAATATATGTTTAGAAAATTGATAAAAAAAATAATCAATAATGAAATTGCAATTTAGATTATTATTAATTGGTAAGATATAACAATGTTTATTATAACTTTTTTTTTTGTCGTATTCCTTGCGAAACCACCGGTATCCCCAAGAACATCCTTAATACCAGGGAGCCCTTGAGACTAATACAGAGCGAGCTGCGTGGCTGGCTCTCCCAGCGGGATGTTTTTAGTGGGAATCGAATACGGGGCTACTAGCACCTGTGTTCTATTCCCAAGATTTCAGTTGGGGCCTTACACCAACTAAACCAAACCTCGTTGATAATGTTTATTATAACTTTGTATTGATACACTTATTTTCTTGATTTATTTCAATTCCTTTACCCCACACAGATCTCTTCTATATATTAATTTATCATTTTGCACGTCGATCTCGTGGTATATTATTGAAGGAGAAATGAAGAGAAGCGATCAAAGTGGGCGAGGGAAAAGTAAGGTTGTGATCTTGTTACTTGGGGCCTTGTTAGCATCATCCCTAAGTGTAGACTTGAAAGTTGAAGCAAGAGCAGCATCATCGACTCTAGAAGCAAAAATTGATGCCAAATTAAAGCTCCTCAACAAGCCTGCCGTTAAAACCATTCACGTTTGCAATTCTGACACACCCTTTCAGAGTTTTATATTATTTTAATTATCATTTCAGATTTTACGTTTTGGCAAATTGCAATATTATCAAAACATTTTTTAGATAACTAAGATCGTTTCTTAAATGTTCACCAACATGGGTTGGGACGAGTGTTAAGTGGCTCGGTCTTGCTTAAACAAGATCTCGAGTTCGAGCCCTTGTGAATGCATGACCTATTTAGGTAGTACTTAGAGAACCGGTTGTTTTTTTCTTATGCAGAGTGAAGATGGGGATATTATTGACTGTGTTGACATCTACAAACAACCTGCATTTGACCATCCCGCCTTAAAAAATCACATTATTCAGGTAAATTAATTAATGATTTATCTATTTGATCAACTTGGATCGATAGTTATAATCTTTGAATTTGAAAAATATTATAAAAATATACTTCATATTTTGGTAGGAAAAAGAAAACTTCATATTGGTGCTTCAATTTAATTTTAATTTTTTTTTCAAAAAAGAGTGAAGTACTACTTTGATCTCTCTTGTTTTTTTAGATGAGACATTTTAGTTTCTCAAAATGTGAAAATTTACTTTTAGTCCCTGGAGATTTTTTTAAGGGATACTTAAGTCCCTCAAGATTTTTTTATGGGATCGGACGTTGAGGCAGTTGGCAGAGTGGCTAAGTGTCCCGTAAAAAAATCTTCAGGGACTAAAAGTGAATTTCCACATTTTGAGAGACTAAAATGACTGATCTAAAAAATATGAGAGACCAAAGTGGTACTCTAAAAAAAAGAGTAACTCATCAAAAAAGTCATCACACTACTTTTTTTATTTTTATCAACAAACAAATTTCATTAAAAAAATAATACAAATGAATGGTGGATGATGCACCGATAGTGTAACACGATCAGTGCACAATCATTAATTTCTTTTATTAAAAGTGAGTACTAATGATACTCAACTCGAAAAGCATCTTTAACACTTACGAAACTGATATGCAAGTTATAAAACTTATAAGTCATCACACACTATATTTGCATTGGTAAATCCCATTTCGATTATTCATATGTTTCAAAAGAATTAAGTGTAGATTATCATTTGAAAAAACACATTTGGTGTACATTGTGTTTTAAGGTTATTTCAAATTTAAATGTTTAATTAATATTATTACTATTATACTTTCTATTATTAAGATATTTAATGATCAAATTTGCAGGAAACGCCCAAATTTTTGGTAGAGTCTGAAAGTGAAAATACTTTCAAGTTAAAGTCCGAAAATGAAAATACTTCCAGGTCAAAGTCTATTGTATCGCAAATATGGCAGAGAAGTGGAAGTTGTCCAAAGGGAACTATACCTATTCGTAGAGTTCAAAAGAAAGATTTGTTGAGAGCTTCTTCTATTGAACGATTCGGGATGAAACCACCAGAACCATTTAAGAATTCAGCAAATACAACAACAATTGATCACAATTTTCATTTTCTCAACCTCAATAGCACTATTGAAGATCTCAACTCAAGAGCACCAGAAAATCGCTCGGTAAATACACTAAACAATAATCAAGTTAGCTATAGTGACTTATTTCATCATTTAAATGCAGGATTTTCTTAACTTAAGTTTTTAGGGCTAAAAATAAAAGTCCAACATAAGATATAATTTATTCAAAAACTAAGCACAATTCTTTTAGTCTTTCAAGACATTATTTTTCAAGAAAAACTATCCTTTTATATATTCTTATCATCGGTACTAAATAATAATCTTAGGAAATCCCTTAAATCAATTGCATGCACTTGAATTTAGTTCAATATCCTAATCTTTTCAAAGAACTATCTATTCTAAGCTATAAATTTTAGAATATTTCTATCATGCAATTAAAATTGGGATGATAGCACAACGACCCACTAATAAAACTAATAGTTGGGTGATAAGTCATTCAATTTTGACCATTAAATGATTGCATGCATGTCTTGGCCATTGGTTTATTAGTGGGTTATTTGGTACCATCTCAATTTTGATTGCATGAAACTAGTACCCTAAATTTTATGTTTTACACTCCTTAAGCAATAAAATAAGTGAAACAATACATTTTAAATCAAAATAATTTTTTGATTAATCATCTTTAAATCACAATGCTTTTCAAAAAAAAAAATTAAATCACAATTTTTAAATAATGTATTTGCCTATATTATTTCTAATGAAAATTTATCCTCCAAAATTCCTTAATCAGGGATGTAAGGCACTCGATCGGTAATATTCTTAATTCTACTCATTGATTTCAAAATTCCAGACACATTGATTATTATCAATAACTTTGTTGTTATCTTTTTTCAACTGTATTCTCATTTTCCCTTTTAAAAAATATGAAAAAAAAATCATCAATTTTCAAAATGACAAATATAACATGAGATTAATTAATGAGCATGCACTGACACTGTAAAGTTTTTTTACATCATCTACCATTCATTTGGATTACTTTAATTTAAAACCCAACAATCTTAAACGGAACAAATGAATGACGGATAATGCATTGATGGTGTAAAAAACTTTATATTTTCAGTACATTACCCGTTTTCTCATATAACATTTATTTATTTTTTCTACTCTGATTCAACATACGAAACTAAAAGGATATCAAAGTAACAATTTTTTTTTTATATAAGACAAAATTTCATTAAAAAAAAAAAAGAAAAGTACAAGGAATACTCCTCACAACAAGTACAGTACAGTAAAACTAATATATATTAACAGCTAATATATATTAAAACTGATTTGGCGACATGATAATGCAGGCAGCATATCTTGTGACACTGGGATACAATTTTATAGGTTCACAAGCAGATATTAATATTTGGAATCCATCTCCTAATGTTGAATTGCCTGATGATTTTACCACTGCTCAAATATGGAACAAGGCTGGCAATGGTCCGGATTTTTTTGAAAGTGTTGAAGCTGGCTGGATGGTTAGTTCAGCTGCCAACACTCATCACCTCCAATTAGAAAAATAAATTAAACACTCAAGTACTTATATTTATATATTTAAAATACATAAATATTTGTCTCTTATATTATTTAGGTGAATCCAAAGTTATATCATGACAAAGCCACCCGCTTATTTGTCTACTGGACTGTAAGTACCTTACATTATTATTATTATTATTATTATTATTATTATTATTATTATTATTATTATTATTATGGAATGATATCATTAATTGTGTTTGCAAGTCTTATTAAATCTGAAAGAAATTAAAATTGGTTTTTGGTTCTTGATTTTATGATGTAGATGGACTCATACATCTCAACAGGTTGCTTTGATCTTATGTGCCCTGGGTTTGTGCAAACAAACACCAGAATAGCACTTGGTGCTGCCTTCGATCCTGTGTCATCAACACTAGGCCCGCAGTATCATTTTAACTATGGGATGTTCTTGGTAATTAACAATCACTTTCACTTGAATGTATTTGTATATGCTTTACATGCATGCACGCTTTACTCGTTCAAATTATTATAGTTTTGCTTGATATATAATAAATGATAATGATACCTATCTAGCTACTGACTTGTGTATGTATTGGATTTATGTCTCGTTTGGTTTCAAAATCATTTTCAGGATCCACAAACACAAAATTGGTGGCTTAAAGTGAACCACACCGAGCCTATAGGGTATTGGCCCGCTTCAATACTGGGAAATTTAAAACATAGTGCCATAATTGTTGAATGGGGTGGACAAGTGTACAGTCCAAATGTGATGAAAAAAACACCTCACACAGGAACAGGGATGGGGAGTGGAGATTTCGCAAGGGGTCTTCAAGGGCAAGCATGCTACATGAAAAATATAAGGATTCAGGATTTTTCGCTTCAACTAAAGTACCCTCAACTTGTAAGTACAATGGCTCAGGAACCTTACTGTTACAGCGCCTTGAATTATCGAGAAGGAATTGTAGGGGAACCAACCTTCTTTTTTGGAGGGCCCGGAAGAGCTCCCCCATACTGTCCTTGAGTTTAATTTCCTTTATATTTATTTATATGATATGATTAAACATAAACCGGATGCTTATGCTTTTATGGTTGTTTTGTTTCTTGGGCCCTATCCTTGTGGAAATGTAATTGACGCATAAAAGAAATTCTTGAATTCATTTGAATATTTTGTACTGAACTGTTGCCCTATATTTTCCTTATTATTTAGAGGTGTAATGATTCGGCGTGCTCCGATCTTTGAAAGATATATTATATTACAGACCTGACTAATTTAAGTAAAATGGTTTAAATACCTGTTGGGTTACTCCTCTCATTGCCAATTGGTTTTGAGATGGAACCTTAACATGATATAAGAGTCAGAGCTCAACTTCTTTCCGATTGTTATGGGCCAAAAGTTGCCATTTGTTATGGGTCAATAGATACCCTTTGCCTGGTCCGGCAGGCTTCGTTGGAAGGGGCGTGTTGGAAGTCCCACATCGCCTGCCTCATAATATATGACATGATTTAAATACCTGTTGGGCTACTTCCCTCTCATTGGTTTTGGTTTTGAGACGGAACCGTAACAGCTTGGTCTAGTTTGGTCCAAACATAATTCACACATAAAGACTAAGTTGGATCAAACTAAACATAAATGATATGATTCGATACTATCCAACGATCTACTTGTCATGTATATTTCAAATCAAACATGCTTGGAAACGTTAAAAAAAATAACAAGCTTATCATGTCAAGTTTGCTGGTACTAATGCCTAATAATATTACCCCATGAAAATTAAGGGATTACCAAACAAATTAAAGGACAACAATAATAACACAATATATGAATATAATAAAAGAAGAAGCATTAAAAGAAACCAAAATTTGAGCAAAATGATGAGGGAGATTGATTGTTAAGCGACAAAGGGCGAGAGAGTGCTATGGCCATGCGGTGATGGTGCAACTTTGGTGTAGTGGCAGTGCCGTGATAGTGCGATAGTGGTGTCGTGACGTATGTAGTCGAAGAGCGAGTCAAGGGAATGAATTTTAGATTTTCGTGAGTGAATCTCTCTCCATAATATGAAATAGTAAATTGGTTTCGAGCTAATAAAAAAATAGAAAGAACTCGATTGATTCAGTTCGTTCTACACGGTTTCAGAATTTATGAAATCATGAACTAGACACGACAGGTCATTAGTTTGAGCAAAATTGAAATCGGAGGGAACCATCAAATTAAACCAAATCTATTTTTTTATCCGGTTTGATTCAATCTCATTAGTCTCGCGATTTGAATCAGAACCACTTACACCCTTGTTATTGTTATCGAAAAATTGAGCTTGCTAGTGAATGTTATACATATATCTCTAATTAATGCCATGAACTCGAAGACAACATCATATCATAAAAATCTCATAGATTAATGAGCTACTTCAATAACACAGTGTGACTTAATCAATGTTAAGAGATAACCACGAAAATTTATTTAATAATACTATATATTAACATTATACTCTCTGTTATTAACATCCTTAATAATTTAATTGTGCAAGAGACACCTAATATTTTGGTAGAGTCCGAAAATGAAAATACTTTATGGTCAAAGCAAGCTTGTCGCCGAAATGTGCTTACTTCCGACATCGATGAGATAGTTATTTTAGAAACAAAGGTTGTTGAATCTTGTTAGAGTTCGAAGTTGGATGTTGATGATGATTCATGTTCAAAGGGAGTTTGTTGTTATTGCTGAGTATCTAGTCTTTCTTAGCAATTTTTATTGTATGGAAAATATGTGTTTTGTTGTTGTAACGTTGGATCTACTTGTACTATTCTATGTTATGGAAGGAATTACATATTTTTACTCTAAAATAAAAAAAATGATAAATCCATTAAGTGTACACTACTGGAAAAAACACTTTTAAAATCGGTCGTTTTGGACTTTTAAAATCGGTTGTTTAGGCGATTGGTAAAGTCGTGATGTAAAAAGTGAGACTTTTAAAATCGGCTGTTGGACCGATTTAAAAAGTATTTTCTAAATCGGTCGTTTCGACCGATTTAGAAAATACTTTTTAAATCGGTCGTTTTGACCGATTTAAAAAGCCCATTTTTATAAAATCGGTCGTTTTGACCGATTTAAAAAGCCCCTTTTTTAAAATCGGTCGTTGCAACCGATTTAAAAAGTCCATTTTTCGAATTTTTTAAAATCGGTCATATAGTGACCGATTTAAAAAGTCCCCCCTTTTTTTTTTGAATTGTTTTTATATAGGAAAGAAAACCCATTAAATACTGCACAAATTAAAGATATATATTTTTCAATAACTCCTGCACAATTTAAACAGTATGTGTGCTTGTAAAGAATTGATGACAACACAACACAATTTCAATAACTACTGCACAATATGTGTGCTTGAATGATAACACAAAACACAATAAATTTCAATAATTACTGCACAATTTCAATATATGTGAAATGTCATTAACAGCTACTATCTAAATTCCTGCACAATTTCAATAACTACCGCACAATATGTGTGCTTGTAATTTCTGCAGCAAGCTAAGTGACTTGAAACAGTGCTGCTTCTATTGCTAAAAATGGTCACCAACACAAATAATATAAAGAGTTGATGACAACACAAAACACAATAAATTTCAAACAATAATGTAATTAACAGCTACTATCTAAATGTCATTGAATGATATCTAATTATCTAGTTCAAGTATAAAGGATGCCCAACGCTCCACAACATTATCAATGACCTCTTTTGATAAAGGACCTGGCGGATTGTGCAAAAATACCTGAAATATAATAAAATAAAAAATCATTAATATAAATTAAACAACTAATATGTATAGTATATATCATTACTTCGTTCCATATATAGTCCACATACATAGTCATTCAATTACCTCATTCCAATTACTCCTAAATTTTGCAGTGATAATGGTAAGCATATGTATCATGACATAATATCCACATTCCTTGCTCCCAGATTGTTTTGCACACTACATACAACCACAGAAAAATGAAATACAATTATCAATGTACATGACAAATTCAAATCGATCATATTAACCAATGCATGAGAAACAGGGCTATTACAAGCGCACATATATATGTCATAAACTTATTAACAGAGCCAGTAGGGCCAGACAAATTCGTTTGACCAAAGTTAAATATATTCTGCAACCATTATTTAGTCACTTCGTATCAATTATTCACAGAGCCAGCAAGTTCATTACAAGCACACATATTTAAAACAATCAATTTAATCAAAGTAACAAAGAAAGTTAATATACCTTGGGTTTAATCCATTTAGGCTTCTTTCTCCGGTGAGTCGGCACTCCTTCACGTGTCTGATATGCAATCATTGATCTGTTTGAAAAATAACCACAATATATAAGTATACTTTGTCTGCAATATTGGATAATGATAGAATTGCATAAAACAATTTGTATTACAATTAAAGGCTTACGCTTCTATAATATCGATCATAGACTTGTCCAAGGACCACCACAATGAACACAAAAAGACGACGACATTGTCACTCGGACAAATGACCAATAATTGCCAATGCTCGCTACAAGAAAATAATGATTATCAACTGATTGATACTAAATATAATCCAAAGGACAACATATTGGAGCGTATTATAAATATCACAAAAACATTTAATACTCACCGGCTTAGGTAAGATGCAAGGTAGTATTTATGAGTCTTACTGATTAACCTCGATTGAATGTATGCTCTAATTTCAGCATCAGAGAATTTGCCATTTGCAATGAGGTTAGGTTCTATGAATCCATACTCTTTATCTATACCTTTTTCAACACACAAGCGATGCAAATACCTAAAATATAATAAAATTTCCTGTTAGCATTAATAGTTTGAATATTAAAGTATTGTAGTTAAGTAAAATAGTTTTAATTAACTTACACGATCCATGATTGTATCACTGGTATATCAACATCCTCAGCTTTAATGACCCAATCTATTATTTTGGCATCAAGCCAAGTGGTCATTTCATAATCCAAACCAGTGACCTCAGGTTTCAAAACTAATTCTATAGTTGATTCATTCCGTTTCAATTTATACATCAATGCAAATGCACGTACTAAAACTGGAACTTCTTGAGGTAATTGTTCAGATGGACTTGGTTTTTTGGGCAAAATTTCCTAAGCAACATAATATGTATATTATTAGTGAAAGGAATTAAATATATATAAACATAAAAAAAAGAGCAATATAATATACATAATAAAAAGAATGACTATGGATAAATAAGAATGAATTAATAATATACCGTTTTTGAGACATGTTTCACGAGTCGACTTGGCCACAATATGAAGTGCTTGAGGGCTTGTCCTACTGTTTTAACTTCTTGAGTCTCCTCAGGAACTTTAGCATTCTCATCTAACACTTCAACAACCACTACTTTCTTATATCCATCTGGTATAGGCATATTGTGTATGGTTGTTGATTCATAAACCTTGCCCTTTGCTACAACATGAAGATCTGGCTCCTCAACATATAGATTGTGTAGATCATTGGGACCAAAGTCATCACCATCATCTGGTATCTCTACTATTGGAGTATTACTCCCTTTGCCGCTCAATATTAGAGGTTCAATATCCTTTGATGCAGGAGGTTCAATATCGCAACTCAAATTTTTTGAATTCATTATTATCGCTACTTGCCCCATGAGTTGGCTCATCATTTCTTCTCTAATAACTTTGACCTCAGCCTCCACTCGAGCTTTGACATCAGCTTCCATTTGAGCTTTGAGCTCAACATCCATTTGAGCTTTGACAGCTTTGACCTCGGTCTCCACTTGAGCTTTGACCTCAGAATCCAGTCGAGCTTTGACCTTAGCCTCCACCATTTGTTCAATGTTAAGGACAGATTGGCATGATGATGATGATGTGCCCCAATATTGACGGTGACCAATACCTTTTCCTGCTGTATGAACACGTCCAGAATGCTCTGGTCGCCCTAATGCAGCAGTAAGGACATCATTCTTCCCAGCAAGCTCTGATGAACCACTTTGGCTTAAAGAATCCTACAATAAATAATTTGTAAACATGCTCAATATATATGTGATTCAATAATAAGCATACACATAATATATATCTTCAATAAATATAGTTATTTACGTACGATCTTGCCGGCAACAACTTTCGCTTCCTTATTTACAAACTCTCCATTCTTTCGTACTCTAGCTTTCTTCCATTTCTCACCGCGCAGTGGTGGAGATGGGGGAGCTTCAAGATCAATAGAAGGATCTGTCTCTGCTTCAAGTCTCAATCTTTTCATCTTATCATCCATGATCTTCTTATTCGCCAATTTGTATCCCCCACGAGACATTACATGAGGGTATATATTCAGCGCTGAAATCTCTTGAGCTTTCTTTCTTTTTGCCTATTATTAGTAAAAGTATACATAATGTTTATTTATTAGTAAATGAATACAAAAATAATCAATAACGTAACAAATAATAATGGTTAGTATAATAACTTACCAAAAATTCAGGTGTATGTCGACTTTCAACAAATTTATCCCAAACATCTGGAGCAATAAATTTATACTTGTCACAAGGGTTTAGGTGACTCTTTTCTCCAAAAATGTATTCATTTGTGAGATTTGTCTTAAATGCTCTCCATGCAACACCAGCATTTGAAATGCATTTTTTTCTTAATATTGCATTGTTTGGAACATCATATGTGAGCTACATTACACAACAAAGATAACAGTTTATTCAAATAATTCAAAACATAAATATATATAAATATAGACACAAATATCGATTAAAAACCATAAAGAATCGTAGTGGTTATACCATTATGCATTCCCAAATGTGGTTCTTCGTTTCTTCCGTTACGTGGTCCCAATCTTCTATTAGTATTAGTACTTTGCTGCGTCCTTGTAAACCAACGTAACTGTTAAACCTTTTGGCTTCTCTCCCTATGGCATCCCAACTGCCATCAAACTCAATTGGGACTCTTTGCCCACTAAGACGCGGGGCGGTCAATGCAGGCAACCGTGTCGGGCCCCTACCCTTTTTTGTGACGGCAGAATTAGTATCATTCATGAGCATGTAGACAATACACAATATAAGCATTAAGAAAAACAGATAACAAAAATATTCAACAAAACAAAATATTCAATAAAGTATGACAAAATAAAAACTAATTAGACCTTAAATCATTTAGGAATAGGATCGTTCTCCCAAATTCCTTCATGATGATCATCCCGAGTGGCATGTACTGTGTCTATTTCATTTTCGTGATCATCATTGAAAGTTGGTATTCTCGAAGATATTGAATGATGAGTCTCAACAGAATCAAGCGTTGAATTAAGATCATCGCAACCAGGTACGCTTCTTCCTTGGAGAACAACTGACAATTGCTCATTAGAAGGATCCTTGACATAAAACACTTGAATTGCTTGGAATGCCATTATGAAAGGCTCATCCGTGTAAGCTAATCTGTTAAGGTCAACCAATGTAAATCCCATGTCATCTTTCTGTATCGCATTCTTGTTAACCCATTGACATTTGAAAGCAGGCACACTAAATTTGTTGTAGTCAACTTCCCAAATCTCATCAATCACTCCATAGTAAGGTGTGGATGCCATGATAGGATTTTTATCATTTACTTTGGAGAAGTGCATGGCATTAGCAAAAAGCATAACACCACTATTTTGAACAGTGCTCTTGTCATCAAGGGACTTTGTATAAAAAGAATAATTGTTGATATCAAATCCACTCGAACATATTACATCAAAATTAGGCCCACGTGCTAGCCATTTTAATGTATCAGAAACAGTATTGTCTTTAACAATTTGTTCTTCAAACCACTTCAAGAAAGTCTTATTATGCTCCTTCAACAACCACCTTTCATTCATTCGAGGATTTTTATCCTTGATAATGCTTTTGTGGGTATCTATGTAAGGTTGAACTTCATCATTATTATTCAAGATGTAGAAATGTGACTTTAGCACTTCATCTCGACTCATGGTCTTGACACATACACCCTGTGTTCTGATACCTTCATGTCTTCCATCGTGACGAGACTCTGGAAGCCCTATAGGTTTTGCTTTTCCCAAGTAGTCTAAACAAAACTCAATACTTTCCTTAGCAATGTATTTTTGAACAATGGATGCTTCAGGACGATATAGATTCTTAACGTACCCTTTCAATATTTTCATGTAACGCTCAACAGGGTACATCCATCGTAAGTAAACAGGGCCACAGAACCTAATCTCCCTCACTAGATGAACAACCAAGTGAACCATGATGTCAAAGAATGAAGGAGGAAAATACATCTCCAATTGGCACAAGATAACAACACCTTCATTCTCTAACTCATCCAATTCCTCTGGATCAAAGACTTTGCTGCATAAAGTATTGAAGAAGAAGCATAATCTAGTGACAGTGCGCCTCACATCTTTAGGCAAAATGCCGCGAATAGCCACTGGTAGTAATTGTTGCATCAAGACATGGTAATCATGAGACTTTAAGCCAACTAATTTAAGATCATCCATTGAGACAAGGCTTTTGACTTTTGAAGAATAGCCTTGTGGCACTTTGGTGCCATATAAACAACCACAGAAACTCTTTTTCTCTTTCTTTGACATTGTGTAGCATGCTGGGGGCAAATATGTCCATTTACCTCTTTCCTGTGGAGCTAACTCGTGTCTTATACCCATGGCAAGCAAATCTAGTCGAGAGTTCAAGTTATCCTTTGTCTTGCCCTTCATGTCGAGGAACGTGCCGGTTAGACTTTCACCCACATTCTTTTGAACGTGCATGAAATCAATACAATGTTGCACAAAAAGACGACGCCAATAAGGGAGCATGTTCAAGATCGAGTTCTTCTTCCATATCATTTTTTCATATGACCTTTTTTTACCCTTTCCAAAGATAACTTTGATATCCTTAACCTTTTCATAAACTTGCTCTCCGCACAAAGGCTCAGGAGCACTCTCATGCTCCGTCTTTCCATTAAAACGCTTTTTGAGTCGACGGTATGGGTGATCATGCCTAAGAAATCTCCGATGCCCAAGGTAAACTGTCTTCCTTCCATGAGTAAGTTGATGATAACATGTGTCTTCTCCGCATATAGGGCATGCTTGATGCCCCTTGACGCTATATCCGCTTAAGTTTCCATATGCTGGGAAATCATTTATGGTACAAAATAACATGGCACGCATCTTGAAATTTTCACACCGATACCCATCAAATGCATCCACACCTTCTTCCCACAAAATTAATAAGTCTTCAACTAAGGGAGTCAGATAAACATCTATGTCATTTCCGGGTTGTTTTGGTCTGGAAATCAACATAGATAACATCATATATTTCCGCTTCATGCACAACAAAGGAGAGAGGTTGTAAATTATCAGAAGAACAGGCCATGTACTATGCTGACTACTCAAGCTACCAAAAGGATTCATTCCGTCTGTAGCAAGTGCAAGCCTAAGGTTTCTTGGATCACTGCTAAAGTCGGGAAACAAAGAATCGATTCTTTTCCATTGCAAAGAATCGACGGGATGACGAATCTTTCCATCACATTTCCTCTCTTCTGCATGCCATCTAATGTTCTTCGCATCAATTTCATTAGCAAACAATCGCTTGAACCTTGGAATTATTGGAAGATACCATAACACTTTAGCAGGAGGCCTTTTTTTGCTATCGTCATCAACACTAGAATCATCACCATCCTTCACCTTGTAGCGCGATTTCCCACATACGGGGCACTCATGGAACTCTTCATATTCTTTCCTATACAATATGCAATCATTAGGGAAAGCATGAATTTTCTGATACTCCATACCCATTGGACATAATATCTTCTTCGCCGCGTAGTTGCAGTCAGGCAGGGTATTACCTTCTGGAAGCATGTCTTTCAATAACTTAAGCAATTCGGTAAAACTTTTATCAGTCCACCCATTTCTTGCCTTCAAATTGAACAAATTTAACACTGTTGACAACAAAGTCAAATCATCATTGCACCCCGGATACAAAGGAGTCGTCAAATTATCGGACAAACTCTCATACACATGTGCTCGGTGGAAAGACTCTGGTCCAATATCACGGATCATGTCCTCCAGATGATCCTTCGCAACTCCATCATCAAATTCCACACTTTGAGACTCACTCTTCATGCCTATTGGATCACCGTGCCATATCCACTTTGTATAACTCTTGCAAAACCCAGGATAAATGAGATGATCTCTTATTTCCCTAATTGTTCTACGGTCAACATTGACACACTTGAAACAAGGACAATGAAATAGCCCATTCTTATCACGATCATTGGTTTTTGCAAATTCCAAAAACTCTTCTACTCCACGAGCATACTCATCACTCAATCGATCAGCATTTATCCAACTACGATCCATATGTAACCACTGTAAAGATTTAAGAGATGGATTTCAAATGTGGCTAGAAGATTAATATAACCATAATCAGTGTCTAAGGAAATGGTAAAATATAGAGACCATCAATTGGAAGAAAAAAGAAAGGGTGGATGTGAGTTGTAAAGATCAAGCTGAGTTCAAAAGTTGCGTAAGAGAATTGATATGCTTCAAAAGGAGAGAAATAGTATCAAGCAAGAGATTATGAAGGAGAGAAATAGTATGAAGGAAGAGATTATGAATGATGAATGGAAACGTGGGAGAGCAAGAACAAATATAGATAGCAAAGCAAAAGCAGAACCGAGCTAATAAATTTGAAGCAAACGAACAAAGAAAATTACCTAAACCAGGCTTAGCTAACGAGAACATAAAAATTACCGAGAACAAATATATATTTTAAGTACAGCAAATGAACAAAAAAGAAGGAAAAATTACCTTTGAACTGAGCTTAGCTAATTAAACCAGCGGCTGGTGAGACAAGGAAGTGGCACGACGATGAGAAGAGAAAGTAATTCAGGGTTCTGAAATGAAAATTAAACATTTAATCAAAATAAATTTTAATAGAAAAATTCCAATGAACATTTAAAGTGCTAGAGGAAAAAAAAACATATACAGCAGCTAGAGGAAAAAAAAATTTAATTTGCTTCAAATGCGTGATGCACTTACAGAGAAACAGGAGAAAGGGATTGACTTGAACATAAAAGATTTACCAAAAAAAATACTAGTAATTACGCACATAAGCTGGAAATGGCAGTCACTAGCCAAATAGTTATCATAAATCAAACTCTAACCAAACTTCACTTGTATGCTTACCAAATAATGAAGCAATCAGAGACACAATGCGCTCCTCAAATTCCTCTTGGTACCTTTCTTTCTTTCTTGTTCTTCTTACTAATGGGAATCTGAAAATCAAAACATGTAACCATTAAGTGTAATTCTATACAATCACAAATCATCATCAAATAGGAAAGCAGCAAGGAAACATATGAAATTCAAATGAACAACCCTCATTTAAAACGATGGAGCTACGAAATACTGTATCCTCTTCTAACAAGGAATCTGATCAATGAACCATCTAAGGACACGAATTGGGAGCTTCACAAGATTCATAGCCACATTAGCTAATTCTCCACAGCATGTTCAGCATGGACACAAGCAACTCAATATTGACCTGCAATTAATTAATCCCATCAGAGACAACTGGAACAAAGACAAGAATGGAAACTCGTAAGTTAAAAAAAAAAAGGAAGAAGTACAGAAAATGATGCAGCTCAGCATCAGAGCTAAAAAACAATAAAGTCAAATGGTGTAATGTGTGTTGTGTCCACTTGTGTTTGTGTCTGTACTGTGTTAAAGTGGACATCAGATTTATGCATGTTCTGTTTTCAGTATGAATAGCAACAGATTTCCTCAAATTCCCCACTAAACCTTGTTTGAAATTAATTCCAATCAACATAAGGCCTTGCCATCAGTAGATCTCAGTAAATTAATTCCAATCAGTATGAATAGCATCAATAGATTGTTATGATTCAAATTAAAGGAATCACAAAGAGGTTATTCCACTAGCAAATTGAATATGTAGCAAATTAAGTTGCAGAGTATAGGCTTATATCCAGAAATATTGATAATGTAAGCTTGCCACATTCATTAACCTAACTTTGATATTTTGGCAAAAAAAATTCATCTTTGAGAGACAGAGAGGTATAACCTAGTAGTAAAACACACTAAATCTAATAGAAATTTTAACAAGTTATAACTTTTGACTAATCATAAATCTCTTTTAACGTATAAAATCACACAAATCATTTTCAACGGTTAGGTGTGTGTCTGCTGCTGTTAATTTGACCATACCACTAGTATCCTCCTTTCTGTAGTTACTGTTTACTGTTTATAAGCACCCTTCCAACCAAATCGTGGATACCATACTTTGTACCAGAAAACTATAACAAAGAAACACTTTGGAACCAAAATCAAAAAACAAAAAGACACACTTTGGAACCATTATAGTAGTCAATAAAAATATCTAGCCAAAACTAAGTTGTCTTTCTAGCCTCCTCTCATTATTAAACATTCAACATCTTGCTTTTAGCCTTACTTATATGTCTTCACGTGTGAATGTGTGATGGTACTAAGAAAAAATTTAAGCTTGTTTAATTATGTGAATCTAACAGTCAAATTTATGGTCAAAATCTAATAAAACTTAGTACATAAGTTCTTAAATTTCATTACACAAAATACATCTAGGTCAGTATTAAATTCATTTTATTAAAAATAAGCATGAATAATTTATGGAAGTTGGGGGGGTCCTTCCACACCTTGCGGATCTCTCCCTCTTTATAAATAATAAAGGGGTTGGAGAAAATCATCCTTATAGAGTTAGGCAATGCCCAACAAATCAGGACCCCACTATCTACTACTTTTAAAGATCATGACTCAATACTAGACTGAACTTATGAATTCTGAACTTAACACTAAAAGGGAGAGGATATTAGAGTGTTTTGATCATTTTTTTCTATTATTTCTTATTTCCTTTTTGGCTAAGAACCCACAATAGTGTAGTAACAAAGCATGAGCAATTATCTATTGCAATCATGTTGCCCTATAATGTTGAAGGTGATCAAGAAAAAATAACCTCAAAATAAAGTAAACAATTGAAGATACCTAAAAACAACAAAAACAATATCAATAATAGAGATGCAGAAAAGGAATAGAACTCTGACAAGCAAAATGCCAACAAATCCATCTCTCAAATCTCAGCAGCGACACTCAAAATGCGAACAATTAATTTTGCAGCAAAGAATAAAAAATCTAGCAGCAAATACAGTGATATTAATTACTCCTAATTAAGAGAGAGAGAAAATAAAAACAAAAAAAAGCTGAGAATACATGTTAGAAGTAGAATAACAACGACGACACAGACATTTAAGTAAGAAATTTGAGGAAATAACCTTGGCACAAAGCTTGGCGGATTCGGCAACAACAACGACGAAGGAGGGTCTCTTATAAGAAAGAGCAACAACAACAATGGCGGCGACAACACGTGATGGCGGAGACGGCGCAGCGATTGGGGACAGAAAGGAGAGGCTCTGCGATTGGGGACAGAAAAGAGATGAGAGACAGAAAGGCGCAGCGAAGAAGAAAAGGAGGAGAGAGACAAACCTAGGAGACGGCGGCGGCAGAGGAAAAGAGATGGCAGCGCGGCGGTGAGAGTGAGGGAGATGACGAACCGGAGAGTGAAGGAGGTATGTTGCTGTGAAGACTAGGTTTAGAAAGTATGAGTTATGTGACTGGCGGAGTAGTGAATTATGTGCGCGCCTTACAAAATTTTGGGGCCAAACTTATTAAATCGGCCATAGCGACTGATTTAGAAACTTGATTTTTTTTTTAATCGGACTTAAAATGAATGATTTAGAAAGATCAAATTATTATAACAAATAAATAAATAATAAACACTTTCTAAATCGGCTGTACCAACGTCCGATTTAGAATGTACTTTCTAAATCGGTCGTTTTTGACCGATTTTAAAAAATTAAAAAAATAAAAAATTTTAAAAAAATGAAAGACTTTCTAAATCGGCTTTAAAAACGATCGATTTAGAATACACTTTATAAATCGGTCGTTTTTGACCGATTTGAAAAGTTAGATTTTATTTACAAAATTGCCACCGCGTTTTTTTTTAAATCGGTTTTTCAACGACCGATTTTAAAACCCCGATTTTAAAACCTTATTTTCTAGTAGTGGTACTAATGAAAAATAACCAATAATGAAATTGCATTTATTGATTATTGATACAACATTTTTAATTTTTAATTCCTTACTACTTCCTCCAATTTACAATATAAGTAAAAAAATTAAAATTACGTTTATTAAGAATATTAGTTAATTGTATTTAATTTTCTCAAATATATATATTTTATAAAATTAAAATGAGAATAAAACAAAAATTAAATAATATAGTAAATAATTTCTATGGATGTTTTTCTGAAAATAGAATTGGAAATGAAACAAAATTTAAGAAACTTAATTAACTTTTTCTTATATTTTAAATCAAAATAAGTATATATATATATATATATATATATCTGTCGTGGGCATGGAAAAGGCTTTGTTGGTAGAGGCAAAACTCACTTCGATGATCTCTACGTCTCGGAGGGGATTAGTCTTCGGTTGTCGGCTGGGGGATACCCTTGATGTACACCAAAAAAAAATAAGTATATATATACTCCTTCCGTCTCATTATCTTGGTAAAAAAATGTATTTTTTTCCCAAATCAAAGTGAAAATAATTAATGAAAAATCTTAAAGATTGAATATTATATTAAAAATCTTAAAAATAATTAATGTAAAATCTTAAAAATAAAAAAATAATATGGAAATTTGTGTGATAGAAATTTGTAATTAATGAATGAATCAGGCATTATATTTTATTTTAAAAATAAAATCATGCATTATATAAAAAAAAACTATTTTATTTTTGTTAACTAGTTTAACTTATATCAAGATATGTTGGAACATAAAGAGTACTTTAATTTTTTTTTTCATATATTACAAATTGAAAGGAGGACTTGCATTTTAGATGATTATGTTGATTAGAAAGATAATAATATCTAAACGAAAATATATGTGTACCACAAAATCAACCTACATATAATCTGCTACAAATAATGTGACATGTATACGTCACAAAGTGATACTTTGCTTACTATTGATTTATTAGTAAATGATCCATGTCAATTTTTTTAATGATATAAGCTTATTTCTAAGCTAATTTGTAGACATATATATCATCATTCATATTTAAAATAACTTTATATCAACACCTTTTAGCTCATTATTAATTTCAATTTCTTTATGCACATTTCTTCTCTCTCTCTTTTTTCTGAAAAAGTTTAGGTGAATTGGGCTAAGGGGGCTTATCAGGGTCAGGATAAGCCTCTGGGCTCAAAGAGTTCTTACCCACCAACACCATGCACACATGGGTGAGATTCGAACCCGAAATCTCTCTCAACCTCGGACTCAATCTTTACAAAGCGAGACAATGGTTGTTGGCTCTTCTCTCTCTATATATATTGGTGCATCAATTTACCACTTTGCATGATTCGTGGTTTATCATGGGAGGAGAAATGAAGAGGTGCGATCAAAGCGGGAGGAGGAAAAGTAAGGTTACGGTTTTGTTACTTGGGGCCTTGTTAGCTTCATGTATCAGTCTAAACTTGAAAGCTGAAGCAAGAGGATCATATTCATCACTGCCTTTGGAGACAGAAATTGATGCCAAATTGAAGCTCCTTAACAAGCCCGGCGTTAAAACCATTCACGTTTGCCCTTTTGACTCACCCTTCTTTAATTTTGCTGTTTTATTTTAATTATCATTTCGGATTTTATCCTTTTTGAAGAATATGTACCAAATGTAAAAAATTTGTACATGATCTGAATATATCACTTTCGACATTTTTTTGTTTTTTTAACCTTTATGTAGAGTGAAGATGGGGATATTATTGACTGCGTTGACATATACAAACAACCTGCCTTTGATCATCCAGCCTTAAAAAATCACATTATTCAGGTATTAAGGTTTTATCTATTTCTATTCCTTAAAAAAAATTGTTTATCCAGTTTAAATTATTATTATTATTTTTTTTTTTTTTATTTTTTTTTTTTGGTTTACATGGGAGGTCTGAGACTAGAACCCATGACCTGGGGGAGGGGAAATCCTAAGTGTCCATGCAGCCACCAACTGAGCTATTTTTTTTTTGAAACGTAAAGATCTGTATGTTTAATTTTGACGCAGCTAGTTATTATTCAATCGTATGTACTTCGATTTTTTGTGTATGTAATAAGCATATTTTGATATTTAATTAGTACAGAAAAAGGTTGAGTATTTTATTTGGTATCTCGATATATAGTTATAATATTTAGATTTGAAAACTATTATTAAAAAACAAAACTTCATATTAGTGCGTCAATTTTGTCTTAGCACACTCTGTACTCAGCAAAAGTCATTACAGTTCTTCATATACTTCAAAACGAACTAACGTAGGGTTGGTCAAGTGGTAACTTACTTGATCCTTTAACCAATTGGTCTCGAGTTCGAGCCTTGGGTATGAAGCAAACTCCGTTAGGAGACCCTTACCGCTTAATGCGAGCTCAGTTGGGTCGGACCGGATGAGACGGATTCTGGGTAAATCAGATTCGGGTACTGGTTGATGTAAAAAAAAATTATAATTCAAAAGGAATAGGCTTTGGTTGTAGTTTCAAAGAGCATATTTGATGTATCTCAGTTTTTTAAATATTATTTCAAATTTAAATGCTTGATTTTATTATTATTATTATTATTATTATTATTATTATTATTATTATTATTATTATTATTATTATTATTATTATGGCTTATTTATGTCTTTGGTCCTTAAAAGTTCAACATATTTTGGTTTTAGTCTCTAAAAGTTATTTTGACTGAGACTAGTCCTTAAATTTTCAAATATTTTGGTTTTAGGGTCTGTTCGGCAAAACTAGCTTGTAGCTGTGAGTTTGTAACTTGTAGCTATGAGCCTCTAGCTTGTAGCTGTTAAGCTTGCAGCTGAGAGCTTATAGTTGTTGTTTAGCTAACTATTTAAAATAGTGTTGTTCGGCAAAACTAGCTTTTGAAGTAGCTAAAAGTTATTAAATGACCAAAAAGGACATGTAATATTTTATTATTTTAATTTTTTTCAAATTTTTTTCTTTATTTATTAAATAGATAGTTAATTAATTAATAAATAAAATATAAAAATTATTAAATTATAATTAATTAAGCCTTAAATAAATTCATTTTTTCTTTATTTATTAATTATGTAGTTAATTAATTAATTATAACAAAATTACTAAATTATAATTAATAGTTAATTAAAGGATAGTAAAATAATTTTAAATTTTGTTTGAGGATATAATTGGTATATGAATTATTGAAAGTTAGTTTAGTTTATAGAAAGCTACTTCAAGTAGCTTTCTAAAAGTTAGCTTTTAAAAGCTACGAACTCCTTTTTTAAAAGCTATACGCTCCTTCTAATTTGTGTTCACCGAACGGGACTAGTAGCTTGTTGACTAAATCTAAAAACTCTTAGCTCGTGCTGCCGAACAGAACCTTAGTCCGCATTATTTGAAAAAATTGTTATTTTCCAATGTGGCTAACGAAACATCACATCACCAGCCACGTAATCCGAGCTTACATTAAATAGGTGGTACGAGGTGGATGATACATACCCATGGATGCAAAATTTTGCATATGAGACCATTTTGAGTCCATGAGTCTGTATCATTCACGTCATACCACTTATTAATTATTATTATACCCCACCTCACAACATGTGATTATTGATGTGGTGTTCCATTTGCTACATTAGCAAATAACAGATTTTTCGTAACGGTGGAGACTAAAACCAAAACATTTGAAAATTTAAGGACTAGTTTGGATCAAAATAATTTTTAGAGACTAAAACAAAACACACAGAACTTTTAGGAACTAAAAGCATAAATAAACCTACTACTACTATTATTATTATTATTATTATTATTATTATTATTATTATTATTATTATTATTATTATTATTATTAACATTTTTGATGACCGGATTGCGCAGGAGATTCCTAATTTTTTGCTAGAATCCAAAAATAAAAATGTTTCCAACTCTGAGAATGAAGTAACCCAAGTATGGCAGAGAAGTGGAAGTTGTCCAAAAGGAACCATTCCTATTCGAAGAATTAAAAAAGAAGATTTGTTAAGAACCGCTTCTCTTCAACGATTCGGGATGAAACCACCGGAACCATATAAAAATTCAGCAAACAGAACAAATGGTGATAACCTTCATTTTCTCAATCTCAATGCCACCATCAATGATCTTAAAGACAATACTCCAGATAATCGCTCGGTAAATATACTTTATTTAGCTTGTGACTTGTTGCACTATTTTTTTTGGGACTTATTTGAACTATTTAAATTTAAGGGCTTTGCTTGGAACCCTACGAGATGAGAGAGTTTTGATACCCTTTTGACATGGAACAATAGGCATTTGTCATAAGTTGTTCTTTGCTATGTCAACGGGGGTATATTTTTGATTTATAAATTTTACAATTTGATCCCTAAAATATTTAATTAAAAATATTATTTTTATTTATAATTTGATTTATCCAAAATAACCTTAATTTAATATTATTTTTCAGATCTACCCACCGCCACCCTATAAAATATCCAGCTTCTTCGCATTCTAATATTCTATCTATCTATCAGCTTACTCTACCTTCCCAGTTTCCCTCATCCCATTCCTCAATCCATTAGCAACCTCATCCATCATCAATGGTAACAGTAGCATTATCATTATCACTCCCCGGTAGAAACCTCTTCTCCTCTCTACCCTCAACTCCACCACCCAACTCCTCCTCCGTCACCCCCACCCCCACCCCATCACCACCAATCCCAATCCCCAAATACCCACCTCCCCAAAAATCAACATCCCACCACCCTCCACCACCAAAACCCCCCCAACCCGCCCTCAAGTACCACCGCCACTCCAAGTACCACAAGCCAGTCCGCCCCGGCGAAGTCATTTTCTCCGATGGCGACCGCTCCGTCATCATCGGAGAATCCGGCGTCTACTACGTCCTCCCAGGCGCTCCATTTGAGTTCCAATTCAGTTACTCCGAGAGGCCTAAAGTCAAACCCCTCGCCATCAGGGAGCCAGCTTTCTTGCCCTTTGCTCCCCCGACTATGCCGAGACCTTGGACTGCAGCATTAGGAGGCATCTGTATCTCCAAGAGGACGCAGTGGCGTGGGTAGATCTGAAAAATAATATTAGATTGAGACTATTTTGGATAAATCAAATTACAAGTAAAAATAATATTTTTAATTAAATATTTTAGGGATCAAATTGCAAAATTTATAAATCAAAAATATACCCGCTGACATGGCAAAGAATAACACATGACAAATACCTATTGATCCACGTCAAAAGGGTACCAAAACCCTCTCATCTCTCAAAGGGTTCCAAAGTAAAATACTAAATTTAAATTAATTGCTTTTACTTAATTTGCTTTTACTTAATTTACTTTTATACCCTGACTTTTAAAACAAACGTCTATTCTAACTATAAATTTTGCGGGTAAAAAAGTGAAACACTGCATTTTAAATCAATTTTTTTTATTGATTTTTTTTTTGCTGAACTTTATTGATTGTTTTCAAATCACAATTTTTGAACTCTATTCGTATGATCGTATATACAGTACTCCCTCCGGTCCTATATATAGGACATATTCTAGAAGCAATCTTTGGTCCTATATATAAGACATTTTGTATTTTCTATGCATCATTTATTGTTTTTTCTCTTTTTTGCCCTTATTAAATGCATGTGTTTTTTGTTGTTAATTAATGAGTGTGAATTTTTCAAGAAAAGTTGAGAGGGTAAAATTGTAATGTTACAATATATTCTCATAGAATTTATAAAACTAACTACTTTTCTTGGTCCGAAGAATATGGTTAAATATGTCCTATATATAGGATCGGAGGGAGTAACATTTATGATCCAAAGTTTTTTATTTTATATTCCTTAATGAGCGTGTTGTAAAGGTAATTATTAGCATTTTTTTTTTTTGAAGGGAATTATTAGCATTCTTGATTCTATTAATTAATTTAAAAATTCCATTCACAGTTCACACGGAATAACTGTTCTGCATGAATTTGAATTTAATATTTTTTTCACCTTTCAATCAACAAAAACCAAAGGTTACCGGCCCGTGCGATCGCACGGGCATAGATACTAGTTATTAATAACTTTAATGTCGTTACTGCAGTAATAGACATTTTTTTAGTAAAGCTGCAAAAAAAATAATAATAAATAACTAATAGACTTATCCATTTTTAAAATGACAAATATTATAAGTTTTGACTCTGATACAACATAACGTAAGTACGTAACCAAAAGGAGTATCAATGTAGCGAGTCAATATCCTCTCTACTGGACTCTCCATTTCTTGGCTAGGATGCAAACATGTGGCAAGATGATAAATTAATGGTGGAGATTTTAAATTAAAAATAGTTAATTTTAATGTAGCAGCTAATATTAAAAACTGTTTGACGACGTGATGATGCAGGTAGCATTACTAGCGACAATGGGATACAATTATATAGGTGCACAAGCAGATATTAACATTTGGAATCCATCTCCAAATGTTGAATTGCCTGATGATTTCACCACTGCTCAAATGTGGCTTAAGACTCCCAACGGTCGTGATCTTTTTGAAAGTGTTGAAGCTGGCTGGATGGTTAGTTACTTAGTTCATTTGTCAACACTCACCATCATAATGTATAATGTTAATGTTAAAGTAATATTAGTATAAAAGTCACTAAAGTCTAAAATAAAACTAAAAATTTTGTTTTAACTTTAGTGTTTTTACATTAATGTTGTAAAGAATCCATTTTTCAAAAATAACCACTGCAACTACGTATATATATAATATATATATATATATAAATAAATAAAGTAAACATACCTAAATATTTGTTTCTATTTTTTTTATCAGCAAAAAGCAATATTATTAAATCTCACTATCTGAGTACCAGAGGTATTCATAAAACATTGAGTTACAAAGTCACAACAAGATACATATATCACGCAGCCAAAGAGCTTCGTGACAGATATATATATTACAACACTATGGGCCTGCTAACTTTGTTTCTATTACTATTATTTAGGTAAATCCCGTGTTATTTGGTGACAAGTCCACGAGATTGTTTGCCTGCTGGACTGTAAGTACCTCCAATTTAGGAATGATCACTATTTTTGTTAATCTGAATCACTAATTTTGCTAATCTGAATTATGTGTAACCTCAATCTCAGTGCATAAAATTAAAATTAAAATTAAATTTTGGTTTCTTGATTTTATAATGCAGAGGGACTCATACATGTCAACAGGTTGCTTTAATCTTAAGTGCCCTGGGTTTGTGCAAACAAGCGGTGGAATAGCACTTGGTACTGCCTTGTCACCTCTGTCATCCATACGTGGCCCGCAGTATGATTTTAACTTTGGGTTGTTCTTGGTAATGATCACTTGTTATATATACATGCCTTACTCTTTCAAATTAGTATAGTTTTACTATTGAATTATCATAAACTTAAGCATTTTTTTAAAAAAAAATAAAAATTGAAATGTTTTGCTAGGATTTGTGTTCAAGTATGTGTGTGTGTGTGTGTGTGTATATATATATATATATATATATATATATATATATATAAAGTGCATGTACAAGTATGTTCTAATATGAATTGATAAACGATAATGTTACCTGGTGTAGTAATTTATTTCTTGTTTGGTTTCAAAAAATTTGACAGGATCCTCACACACAAAATTGGTGGTTTAAATATAACGAATCCCCTGTAGGGTACTTTCCAGCTGAAATATTGAGTGGTTTAAGACAAAGTGCCACATTGGTTGAATGGGGTGGACAAGTGTTCAGTACTGATGTCCAAAAAACACCTCACACAGGAACAGGGATGGGAAGTGGACAATTCTCAAGTCGTCTACATGGGCAAGCATGCTACATGAAAAATATAAGGATTCAAGATTATTCGCTTCAACTAAAGTACCCTCAATTTGTAGATGTAATGGCTCTGGAACCACACTGTTACAGCGCCTTGAATTACCGAGAAGGATTTGTAGCAGAGCCTACCTTCTATTTTGGAGGCCCAGGAAGAGTTTTCCCTTACTGTCCTTGAATTTCCTTTATATGATATGATTAAACATAAACTAGATGCTTTTTTCATGGTTGTTTTGTTACTTGGACCTATTTGTTGTGGAAATGTAAGTGACATTTAAAAATAAATTCAAATAAATTCATTGATTTGGATATTTTGAACTGAGTTGTTGCCCAATATATGGATGTGCTGTAAACACGATAGCAGCATCACATCATGTATACTTGCATAGGGTCATAGGGAGAACTAAGGAGAGCGATTATGTTGGGATAAAATAATGTTTTCTATTAATGAGTAAGTTCAAAGACCTCTTTAGATTAAATCAATTCCCATGACAAAACAAACAAATACTTATACAGAGATAACATACAGTTTATATTAAATTCTGACCAGTTTTGACATGCCAGATATATATTATCTACATACAGATATGCTGTGATTGAATCAAAATTAGAAACAAAAATATAATATACAACAGCTAGCCCGTTACATGATGCCATACTCCTGACAAAGTTCAGGAACTAAACATATTACCCTTGATACTTGAATTATCCATGTAGACAAACAGCTTTATACTATGTCATACTGTTTTCTCTCTTCTTGGATCGATTTAAAAATTCTAGCAGCTGATTCGGTAGCAGATCTGCGGTTGTGAGGCACGACTTTGATCACCCGAGTTTGCTGTACAGTTTCGAGAGACTGAGGGACTCCCTCTGGTGCTGCCGGAGCCATAGGGTAAAGAGGAAGTGCATCTCTTCCTTCAGCAATCTGCCCTCTACCAATTCCTTGTGCCATTTCACTAGGACTACTTGCTTTACTCCCTTGCAACTCAACCTCTCTAGATGCCTGATGTTTCATGAAAAGTGATACTGCTCCATTTCTCTGAACTGGCAAATCACATGAGCTTGGATTATTTTCATTAACATTGGCTCCCCGTCCACTTGAATGAACATTTTGCCCATAAGAACCTTGTGCTGAGAATTGTTTCACTTGTTCAACAGCTGATTCTGACATTGCAGCATTCATAATAGGCATGCCATAGGTAGGGAAGTAAGGATGACTGCCTAGAGGAGTGTTTGGTGGAACCCCATTTTCTTGATGAGAAGCTGGAACTCCAAAGAGGGCATTCATGAAAGTACCACCCAAAGGAGTAGGCCCAAAAGGCCCACAGCCTCCTCCACAAGTTGTTCCTGTAAATCCAGGCCCGGGATATGGCTTGTAGACTAGCCCTTCAGAAGGAGACATAACAGGAATTAACCATTGATGCCCGGGTGACTGATGGAAACACCAGGGAGGCATTCCACTATCAGCAGCCACATTTTCATGGTGTGGATTTCCATCAAAAGGAGTGTAATTTGAGTGCTGACTACCATATTTCATGGACGAAAGAGATGGTTTCCCAACTGCATTCTCTGCCGAACATTCCATTTTATGATTCAGCTTTTCAGATTCATGTTTGCGCTTAAGAGTTTGTTGCCGAGGTTTTACAACATATTCCAGTGAGAGTTTTTTGGGAGTAGATCCCTTCAGACGAGACTTTCCCAGAAAAGCACCATCTTCAACCAAAAGATCAGGTGATCCAGCAATCAGCTGTTGGACCTGCTTACATATATATAGAATTAATCCGTGTGATCACCTTCAAATGGTGCGTGTGTGCAAGAAAAGCTAACATGCTTCCCATTTTGGACTAGCATAAGCCACTGAAAAATGTTATAATTTACCTTTATCAGTCTGTGCAACTCAAACACTTGGACTGCAAACAATCTCTGTTGACTGTAGAGAGGAATAAAAGTTGGATCAAGAAAATTACAAGATGCTCAAATAATGAGGTCTTGAAACGCATTCAATCAAATAAAATGGAAAATGAAGGACTTGGAACTAGATATGATCATGTTGGAAGCGCTAATATATAAAACCACCAACTAGGCAAAATATCTTCTAGTTTACAACTCATATATATCATATCTTAACATGACCCTTTCAAGAGGACTGGATATATAAACAAGACATAATTTTGATAACCACACTTTTTTTTATAAAGAAAGCATGCCAATTCTTTGTTCATAAACAAGCTTTCTTACGTGGTTTAAAACAGTAAAAACTCACGTGGTCAATTAAATTATAGCTTGCAGCAAAGAAATAAATTATATAACTTAAGAGAAATAATTTCGCAACTTCATTGTCCCTTTTCAGAATAAAGACAAGGAAATGCCCGAGAGCATTGAGGCATATAACAAATGGTGGGTACATTAACATTCAACATTTACAATAGAATCAACGACCCTGGAAAAAATTGAAAAAACTTTATTGTGGAATGAAAGTTCGACTCTGGGGGCATGGACTTAAAAATCAAAATATACAAAAGATATTTATATGATATGAAATCTGTCAGCTATAGATTGTAGGATACATTACTAGATACGGTGTGTGTTACAAAGGAAAAATCCCAATCCTAAAATGTCTCAAGCACAGAAAACCAAGACACTTGATAAATGGGGGGGCAATGGAAAACCCCTCATCACCATAACATTCATTTAGGACTCAACATATACTGTCCAAGTGTCCCTACCATACATCCAAAGGTCATCCTACATTACTTGGTCCCCTTCTTAGCCCAAGTCCTTCATTGCAGTATGAGGAAACTTGACCCAGTGGTAACATGGAGAACCAGGGAAGAGGAAACCAAGACAGGAATGTATCAGACATCCAGTAGCTAGAGGACAATGAATCATGATATGATCTGATATCACAAGGGAGCCCCTCCGGAAGAGTACAATATTAAGACTGCTCACCACCCTGTCGTAAGATGATCCAGTACCCACCATTAAAACATTAGTAAGGACCTTGAACGTACGAAAAATCGCCAATTTAAAAGGGACCCATGACTATCAAATTTCCTTTCTTCAAAATCACATACACTTTTCCATATATAACTTTGGTAAGAATCCATTCCTCGAAATAGAAATTTTAGGAACAATTCGAAAGGAATAAAATTCAATTTCCTATTATTTGTATTCCCTGGACTTTCAAAATACAAACATGAGGATAGTTAAAATATTTGTTTGATTTAAAGAGTATTTTCTAGTATTTCTATATTATCTGTAGATTACATTACACACTAGAGTATATATTGGCAGATAGGTTAATGCTCTTAATTGCAATGTAAACATACAATAAACATGCCCAGTCTATAATTAAGGATGCACGAAAGATGCTTTCACATTCATAATGAAAGGAGAAAAAGAAAAAAAAATACCATCAGAAAGTAGAAGTTTCCTAAAAATCACTTTCTCAGGTCCTACATTTCTTCCCTCCAAAGGCAATTTTTTTTTACATATTCTTTACCAGACCTCAAGCTTATCAATACGCAGGCAACAATAATAAATATCATCATTCCACCAAAATACGAATTAAAAAATCAGTGAACAATGCGAACTTCCACCAAAACTAGCATCTTGGATGTAATATTCTAATCTTTATTCATGTCCATGGAAAACAAAGTAAAGCTTTTTCTAGCAAAAAGCCAAAAATTATAAAATTCACAACACTACCATCATCAGGTTGAAGCATATAAAACAGACCAGTACTCATATCAGAAAAAGGTTTCACAAGGAAACACTTGCACATTTTAGGCCACGAAGCAACTGATGCTAGTGAAAAGCAACAAGAATTACCTGGCAATTGCGTTTCTTGCTTTCCAGAAACGCTTTTGGCCTATTATCTCAACAACATCATCGGGAGTAATTTTCAGGGTTGACAAACTTTCCAACCTAGAGATCTTGGAAACATTGCCACTTTTGTTTAAATTTCCCTTCTTCATTGTATTGCCGGTCCTAGTGTCATGATATTCGGTGTCATTGATAGCCTCAGCTGGACTGGTTTGGTTCGCTGAAGGGGCATTTCCCTTGTCTGTCTCCCTTGTAGATTCAACAAGACCATCACCCTGTCCAATGTCATTGGACTGTGACCCAGCTTCACACTCCCGTTGTAAGAAAGTATCACACTGGCGTAATCTGCTAGGTTTTGACAAAGGACAATCTTGATACTCGTGATTTGGAGTCAACTTGGCTTGCCTCAATAATGTGTCAACATTTTCTCCATTTGTGTTTCTGACGGACTTTAGCGTCTGCTCCTTACTTGGGCTTATTTGTTCAAAACCTTTAGTCTCATTTCTCACATCTTTTCTCATGTTGACAAATGGGGAACTAAATAGTTTTGGAACCCCTTCAAAACCATTTTGCCCTCCTATTGAACAACCAACATACCTAGAGCCCTTAGAAGCTGGTCTTTTCCCATCAAAACTCTCAAGATTTTTATCATTGGATTGACCAGTCCTTGATTGAACGTATACAGGAACCCTGAAGTCGTCATCATCTACCTTCTTTCTCTGCTGAAATTTTGCAAGTGAAGCATTCAGATTTGGCCCATCTGATTGGCGAGAGGTATATTTTTCAGCTCGTCGAGAAGGTATTTGTGAAGGCAAATGAACTGGGAAGCCATAATTCCTCTCAGGGCCAGTCCCCTGAAAATATGTTAACCCGCACATTCAGAAGGGAAAACAACTATTTTTTTAATGTACACACACAAAACTAGCAAATACAAACTATTAGTTGTTGGAAGTCGGAACACGTAATAAAATTATGGGGAAAATTACAATGACCTCCCCTGAGGTTTAGCTTAATAACAACAATCACCCCCCGTCCATGGGAAATAAGCGTAATGGTAACTGAATCTCATGCGAGGCGAGTGAAGCTTTTGAAAGGTAACAAGTGTGATCAAGTCAAACATCAAGTTAATTTCCCCTCTAAAACTTAGTATCAACAATTGACAAATCAAAAAGGAACTAAACAAGTACAATACTTACAAGTTACAAGGTTGTGAACTAATAACAATAGTAATAAAATTAGTACAATAACCAAACAAGCCATAACCATAGCCATAAGCCCATAACCACGGAATCGGATCGGAAAAATTACCTGGCTTGAGGATGGTGGGGGAGCAGTATTATTATTAGTAGAAGTATCTGGATTGAGTGGCAGAACAGCAGGGTTAAATCTTTGAGAAGGAATACTAAGCTGTTCATAAAGGGCCATCTTATTCCTTGGTGGTGCTCTTGGCCCTCCCTTCTCCTTATCATTCACATGAAGTCTAGGGAACATTGGACCCACCACCTTCTCATCTTCCTTCCCTCTCTTCATCCTATAACTATAACTCTCTTCTTCTTCTTCTTCTTATCAATATAACAAAACCCTCTTCTTCTTCTTTTTTTCCAATTACTATGTCAAATTACAAACACAAAGCCAAATCATGATTCTCCAATCCACAAACCCCAAATCAACTCCAATGAATCAAATCAAGTAACTTGATTGTGCCACCGACTTAGAACTTGAACAAAAACCTAGACCCACTTTCTCTATGTGATGCAAAATTTAAACTTTTCCAATTGGGTTCTAGTTTCACCTGTTAATACACACTCGATCTTGCTCACAACTTCAACAACTCGAAATCTGATCAAAGTACCAAAAACCAAAGACAATTTTTTTTCAATAAAAAATAGAGTACTTATCTAAATTTAACACAGCTTCAAATTCCCGAAGAGAGCTCTGTAGAAGAGTGGGTGTCGAAAAAGGAAATGGAGGAGACTGTTAGAAGAAAAAAAAAAGAGGAAAATTTGGGAGGAAAAAGGGTTTAAGTTGGTGTGTGGGGACAGAAGAGTTGGAACAAATTCGAAGGGGGAAAAAACAAAAATAGATAAAGGGAAAAGAAGAGATGAGAGATGAGGTAAAGAGATGGTGTTGTGTTTTGAGAATCCTGAGAGGAGAGCAGAGAGGAGAAGAGAAGAGGAGGATCTTACAATTGCTAAAAGGTAAAGAAAGAGAAAAGTGCGAACTTTGTGGCCCCCTTTGGATAAAACTAGAAGTGGAATTAGGACCTAGAAGCTCCTTTTTTGGCACTCGTAGTAGTAATTTTTTATCTGGATTTTATTGTCTTAATCTAATCATGCTTTATTTTTTTTCTTTACTTACTGGATAATTACATTTAAGGGTACTTTGGTGAAGACATTTAAGGGTACTAAGTACGCTAACGTAGGACTTAAAATATATAGTATCAGCTTTAACTTTTCCACTTGTTTTTTTTAGTCATCAAGCTACTGGAATTTTATAAATCATTTGTAGAATCACTAATCAATTTCTTAATGCTTGCTTCATTTTTTACATTATCGTATAACAAAAACACATCAAAGAATTTGTTCCTCAACTATTATTTGCAAATAGGTCCTAATTTCGTTTCCTCACACTTTAAGCGGAAATTTGACATGTATTCAATACACATTTATAAAAGTTTTTTAAGATAAGAAATAAATATACCATTTTAACAGTTTATAGTAATATTTTGTTATGATATTTTAAGATATTTTTTACAAGTAAATAATATAATGATGATAAGCTTGCATATTTTAATAGGGTATTGCTAACCAGTACCTTAAGGGCATTGGTTAAGGAATACATTAAAAGAAAACTTGCATTGAAAATCTAAGTTCACTAGTTCTCGAAGTTTTAAATTCACAATTTTTCAACCAATATCCTAAGGATATTCTTTAGCATTTTTCATTTTAATATAAGTAAATAAGTGATGCATTGACATTCTAAAGGTTTCTTCGCTATCATTATATCATTCATTATTAGTCTATCATATTATTAGTATATTAGTATTAGTCATGGACTTGTAAAACACATTAACAATGGTTAATATACAAACGATGTAAAAACTTTACATGCATCAATCGTTGATATACAACTGTTAAACTCTAATAATATTGTCAAATTAATTTTTAACATATTTCAAGAGTTTAATATATGTGCGTGTAAAGTTTTTTACATTATCGGTGCATCATCCACCATTCATATGAATTATTTTTACTTATAAGTCAACCATTGATAATCCTGATAATGTACAAAATATTTACACTGTCGGTGCATATATTATTTTCTTTTTTTTTATAAGTAAAAAAATTATTATTGACAAAAAGGGGCTACATAATTTTTAACATATTGAACATTTAGTCGTGGCTCTAAATGGTTATGTTTAAACAAATCCATGTTAAGCAAATTTGAAACAAAACTGAAAATTCAGTTTAACCACTCCTCCCTATTGTATTGATTCCTTTGATTTGGTTATATCTTAGATTTGAATGGATGATAGAGATTTGAATACTGAAATAGAAACTTTTGATTTCTAATTTTGAATAAAATCATCCATTTTTAGTAACTAGTTGCATATTGGTATGTGTGACAAATTTCAAAAACTGAATGATATGCAAATTTTAATTTTAATTTGTGGTCGTTAATTATTTGAGGATTTTAAAATTCCATTTATTAAAAAAGACTAACTCATGACATGACTTATAGATCAGAATGAGTGAAAGCAAAGAGAAATCTTGAGTTATTTTTTCCAAAAGAATAAAAAAAAATCAAGGGAATATTTTTAAAATAGTAGTGCTTAACGGATCACTATTTAAAAATAGCATTGCTATATCTTGCAAAGAATTTTAAGGAAATGGGTTATGAATTTGGATTTGTCCGATCAAACTCTTTATTACCATGTATGGTGGGATAGGGATTTAAGTTTTTTTTTTTAATATGGATAGGGATTTAAGTTAAATGAAAGAAAAGTCATGAAAATGATACACATCGTTGTATACTAATTTTGTTGCGTAATATTTATCATTTTTCATTTAAAAATGTGATTAATATTGCGATAAGCCATCTCCAATAACAGATAAGCTTTTTTTTTTTTTTTTTGGTGAAAACAGATAAGCATGTTTGAAATTATATTCCAATTTGTCTTGATTTGTATGTTTTTTTTGTCCGAATTCCTTACGGAACTACCGGTACCTCAAGAGTACCCTTAATATCAAGGAGTCCTTGAGGTAATCTGGAGCGAGCTGCGTGGCTGACTCTCTCAGCTGGATGTATTTAGTGAGAATCGAATACGGAGCTACTAGCACCTGTATCCCATACCCAAGATTTCAGTTGAGGCCTTACACCAACTGAACCAAACCCCGTTGGTATTTGTATGAATTAGTTATACTCCCTCCGGTCCCTAATATAAGCACCATTTGACCAATTTCACTCCCTTTAAGAAAGTTAGATAATATTGTTAGTGATATTGAAAATGTAAATATTTGGTATACTTTTTCAAAAGTACTCCTATAATTAATATTGGAAATCTAAAAAGTGTTAAGTAAATAGGGGTCTTTGTGGAAAAGAAGTAATTAATGCTATTGAAAATTGAAAATGAGGCTTATATTAAGGACAAAAAAAAAGTCTTCAAAAAATGCTTATATATAGGACCGGAGGGAGTATAATTTTATATATTAAATTATGATATTATTTATAATTGATTAAAAAAAGTACATTGTATCGATTTAAATTGTCATTTCATTGTACTGTTCTTGTTTTGTACTTAGTTTGGAATGTGTTTAGGATGAAATAATTTTGTAACTCCTTTAAATTATTTTATAAGATACATAATTTTTGAAAAATGTGATTTCAAAAGTCTTAATATTAGACAAATTGTCTACAACCTTCAAATTTATTAAGATTCATATTTTAAGATAAAACCACATTTATTATAGAATTATCTCTTTCCAACAAAATAAGGGTCGTTGAATTTGGTAAAATAGTATATAATTTTCTAATTCGTAAACCATTTAAATTCGAAATAAACTATAGTTGAATTATGTTTTAGATTTACTGTAAAATTTATTTTTTTATGAGCTATTATAAAATTTCAAAGGGAAGTTCTATCAGTATCTTTCAAGCATGAAGAACTTGTTGGTTGGGTGCCTCCCAAAGATGGTTTCTTCAAGCTGAATGTTGATGGGTCTTTCAAGTCTGAGAATAAAACAGCGGCTTAAGGGGGCTTGGTTCGTGATGCCTCGGGTAAATTTATCACTCGCTTCCATTGTTATTTAGGTACTTGCTCTTCCCTTCTTGCTGAATGCTGGGGCTTAGCCTTGGAATTGAAACATGGTATCTCTTTGGGATCTACGCATTTGGAGATTGAATTGGATTCCTATGTGGTGGTTAGTATGGTGAAGGGTTTTTGTAGGCCAAATCATCATTGTTCGGCACTGATTCAGAAGATTAAAAGTCTCCTAATGCAGGTTTTTCACTATAGTATTCGGCATGTGTATCAGAGGTTAACCGTTGTGCAGATTATTTGGCAAATTGTGGTCATTTAGGCACCCATAATGCCACTGTTATTAATGTTGCCTCACCTTCTCTTTTGTCTCTTATTTGTGATAATGGTTATGGGATTGCGTTCCCACGTAAGATTTTGTAATTCTTCTTTTCTGGGTGTTGTGCCCCGCTGATTATATAAAATATATATATATATATATATATATATTTTTTTTTTATCAACACAAACAATATTATTTTAGTTAGGTTGACTTTTTCAACACTTAAAATTAGGATGAAGTCTTATTTTTTTTATTGGGCCATGTGAAATTTTGCAGCATTTTGTTGTGTTTTTTTTTTAGTTATAATCAAATTCTAATTCAAATTTATTGCAAGGGTAACTTGAATAAGGAAAAGTCATATTTATGAGTTTTATCATGGCTCCAATACATCACCAAATAAAATTAAAAAAAATGAAACTATAAGCAATTAGTGATGTTCTTAATATTCATCCACCTACTTCATATATACATGAGGTAGATATATGAATCTTGCACTTGAGGTTTCTATTATGTAAAATTATTATCAATGAAGTAAACTTTTGATATGAAATGCTGTCCGGTAATTTTCTCTTGCTTGGTATTATTTTTTTTTTTAAACCATGTTTTTGAAAGTAATTTCTTTATCTTAAACCTTATAAATCTCTCTCATTGTTTGTCAAATAAAGAAATGCGCAATAATTCAATATCATAAAATATCAAAATTTTGAAAAGAATAAAAATATTAAAAATAAAAGGAATGAATATGAATACTTTTTGGGTTGTTATGTTTGGTCTATTTTAAAATTACTCTTTTTTTTTCCGTATTCCTTAAAATTACTCTTTAAACCATCACATTATTATTTTTTTTCATCTCAGCCCGACACCTCGAAAATTAAAATTTTGAAGAAGAAAAAAACACAAAACAATATTTTTTTAAAAAAAAAGAATATTCTTACTCCTTCTGGTTTTTATGTGGTGTTCATAAAGTTTTTGTCTCATGTTTCATATATATTGTTCATTTATAAAACCTAATGCATAATTAAAACTGTTTTTCCAAATTCCAATTATATATACTCTTATTTATCACAACTTCTTTTTCACCTTCGATATTTTTTTCTCTATTCAATAATGATTACATGAAGATATCATAGTCGAAGTATCAAAAATCATTACATCATTTAATCGTTTCTTAAAATATGTGCATAACTTTAAAACACACTACATATGAAACAGATGAAGTAACTCTTAATAAAAAAAGGGAAAAATTTAAGAAAAAAATAAGAGAAGATAAAATCAAAATTTAGTATATTTAGTGGTTAATAACTTAATAATCTCTTAAGTTTCTGGTTAGAACATGGATTGGACAAGTTTTTTATCCTTAAATGGACTCCACTTGTTATTTTATTATTTTTAACACTTTCATATATTTTAAGGATAACTATCATATTTTTAATTTTCTTTACTCATGAACCAATATTTATCCTTAAAATAGGTCTCACACATTACATTACCCCTTAATATTTTCCACTAAATAAATACAATCACCAACTAATTATGTTTTTCTCTCTCATCATTTCTTCATTTTTATCATTAAAATATTTATCTCTTCAAACTATTAATTATTGTCTCTATTTAAAGACAATTATCAAATAAAGACAAAAATTAATTTCTCCACACCGGTGAAAAATTGTCCCTAATTAGGGAGGGGGAAAAAAGAGTCGGCGAAGATGCTCTTGAGCAAACTCTCTTAATCCACCAATCTGAATCTTATGTGTAAAAAATGTATACAAATATAAAAGTAATGACATATTCCTAAAACCTTACAAATAAGTTTACATCATAATAAAATGATCAATGCCATTTATTAATTAATTAATACTATCTCTGTCCCTAATTATAAGATATCTTTGCGAGATTTCACGTCCATCAAGAAAGTTGATTAATTTGATTATTGTATTGAAAATGTGAATTTTTTATGTGTATTTTCAAAATTACCCCTATTAATATTATTGAGAATCTAAAAGGTGTTAAATAAATAGGGTGTTTGTGGAAAATGATAATTAATGATAATTGAAAATTGGTATGAATCTTATAAATAGGGACAAAATAAAAGTGTCAAGAGGGTATTATAATTAGGGACGAAGGGAGTAATAAATAAGTGATGTATATAATTTTTTTAAACCTATCTGTAAGTTGATTTTGTAAAATTATTCACTCCCTTTGTCCCTAATTATAAGACCCTTTGGGAGATTTCACGTCTATTAAGAAAGTTGATTAATTTAGTTAATTGTATTGGAAATGTGAATTTTTAATATGTATTTTCAAAATTATCCCTATTAATATTATCGAGAATCTAAAAAGTGTCAAACAAACAGGGGTGTTTGTGGAAAAAAGTAATTAAAGATCATTGAAAATTAGTATGCTATATTATAAATAAAGACAAAATAAAAGTATCAAAAGGATCTTATAATTAGGGAGTGAAGGAGTACAATTATAACCAACAAAAAACATACTCCTTTTGGTTTAAAATATAAGCAACATTAACTAACTTTATTAAATTTTGTTTCATTCTCAATATCACTTTCCTAAAACATCTCTAAAAAATTGTAATCTTAATTAATTTTTTGTTTCATTCCCAATACTACTTTCCTAAAATACCTCTATTTTTTATAATTTTGAGAAAATTAAATACAATCAACTAACATCATTAATAAGCGTAAAAATAGTTGAATTTGCTTATAATTTGAGCTGAGAATATATTTTTTACTAAATGAAAAGTTATAGGAACATTTTTTTTTTTTTTTGTGAACGTTATAGGAACATTTTAAAATCCACGTGTTGGGTCGCGATTGTTGCATGTCATTCCCGTGCTCCCTTTTAGTTCCATGGGGATCTTAAAATGATAGACCACCGATTAAAGCAGATTCGATGAAATCCGCGGTCGTCATCTGGACACACTACGTGCCATGTGGGGAAGGTTATATATACTCCCTCCGTACATATTTCAATACAAGCTCTAGGCCCTTTGCATTGAACGGGCGTTTATTTGTTGTTTTTATCTACTATTTTAAGAATTTTACAATTAAACTGTCACTTTAGTTCCTCATCTGGTAAGGATTTTTCATTCTAGTTCTTGATTTTTCAAAAAAAAATTTTAGTCCCACACTTTGAAAAAAGTTACTCACATTAGTCCCTGACAACGTTTTCCGTTTATAGACGTTAACGTCGCCGTTAATTTATAATATCGTATTTCCTTTTAGTCCCTAACTTAAAATTTTTAATTCACTTTAATCTCTCACTATATCGTGTTTCATTTTAGTCCCTAACTTAAAAATTTTAATTCACTTTAGTCCCTCACTATAATAACAATGACGTTTCTTTCTCTTTTCTCTTGTAGTGTGACTACCTTAAAAATATTGGCTGTTCTTCTTGCTATTTTGTAAACTAACTTTATATATAAGCACTGACTCCAAGCCTTGCACCTGAAGACATCAATAGGAAAGTTTCTTTCGGATGAGCATTTCAGAGTACATTATTTCATTATTCATATAACTAGTATGTTTTTCCTCTAAACTCTTTAATGTTTTAGTTTTTTTTATAAGCTCTTTAGTGTTTTAGTTATCTATTCACGTGTGAACTAACCGGAATCCTACGGACAACAAGTTAAGATATATGAAGGGTCTTCCATGATACAAAGCAGCGCCTCTGTTTGATAGACTTGTGTTTAACAATGTATTCCATATCCACTTTACCCTTATGAAATTTGTACATAGTTTGATTTTAAAACTAAAACATTGTTGTAACCCCAAAAAAAAACTAAAACATTGTTTGTATTGATAGACAAAACAAGCACTAGGTGAACGAGTTCATATCTTGTTATCAAAAGCTGCTCCTTTGCCTAGGCATGTGGAGGAATTTTTTAGAATAACTAGTGGATCTACATTATCACAAGGATATGATATGACGTTTGAATATCAAGCTAAACAAATTGGGGAAGTTTACAACATTTTGGTAATGACTCTTAAACACAGAACTCAATATAATATTTTTGAATCAAGACTATTGATACCTTCAGATGCAAAGTTTGGAGTCAATGTTTATATAAACTATAAAGTTAGTTTACATAATAGCAAGAAGAAATACAATCAATATTTTTATGATAGTCACACTACAAGAGAAAAGCAAAAGAAACATCATTGTTATTATAGTGAGGGACTAAAATGAAACATGATATAATGAGGGAATAAAGTGAATTAAAAATTTTAAGTTAGAGACTAAAATGAAATACGATATTATAAATTAACCGCGACGTTAACGTCTATAAACAGAAAACGTTGTAAGGGACCAACGTGAGTAACTTTTTTCAAAGTGAGAGACTAAAAAGGAATTATTGAAAAGTCAGAGACTAAAATAAAAGCTCCTTACAAAGTTAGAGACTAAAGTAACAGTTTAGTCGAATTTTACTCTCAAACCCTGCATTAGTCTCGACCCTCATTTTAATTGAGAAAATACTAAAATGTCATTTTCTCTTTTTTTTTCTTTTACAAATATTTTTCTATTTCAAACCTCAAACTCCAAACCCCAAATCTTCATCCCTTCAAACCAAGATTAGGAAATTTACCCACGTAACTAAAAATTCTAATGAAAACCTGAAAAACAAAATAAAAAATTAAAGGATGTAAAACTAGTATGCCTCCTACTGCATCATATTTATTGATACCAACAAATATGCCGCTGCATTCCTTTGTAGCTTGGTTCCCATTGAAATTTTTAAAATGAGTTTTGAATTACGGTTCTATAATCGAGATTTTGGCTCCATTTATTTTTTTATGGACAAAACTGCTAATCTCCACGATAATTTTTCTGCCTCCGAATAGACGGAATTATTCCATCTTATTTCACACAGAATTTGTCCATGTGTTCATAAACGGAATTCATTAATTGTTCATCAGTTTTTGCAACTTGGGCGGTGAGGAGAGGCTTCCCCACCCACTGACCCACCGCGAAGACGTGGCGAGCTCCCAATGGATGAGGCAGATTGCATTGGAGATAAGGTTTTATCCGAAATACCATCTAACGACCCAGCAGATTTAATCAAAGAGGATTTAGATGTATCACCATTAGAAGTACAAGGAACGTAAACTGCATCAGAACTCTTTTGTTCAAAGGTAGAAAAAAAACTCTGCACTTTTCTTCTCTTTCTAACTTAGAACGCTGTGCACTTTTCTCTTCTTCTAACGCACCACTTTTCTCCTCTTCAAACCCAGAATACTCTGCACCTTTCTCTTCTTCTAACCCAGAACCTTTCTCTGAACAAAGTATATTATTACAAAATATTATATATATAATATATATATATATATGTATATATATATCTTTGGATTTTACATAATACTCCCTCCGATCCTATTTATAAGATCCTTTTGGGGGTTTTCACTCCCACCAAGGAGAGTGGAAAAATTTGTTAGGGCATTGGAAATTTAAAAATTTGATATACTTTTTCAAAATTATCCCTATAATTATTATTGGAACTCTAAAACATTTTGACTTTATAGGGATATTAGTGGAAAGAAGTAATTAAATGCTATTGAAAGTTAAAAAGAGCTCTTATAAATATGACCGAAATAAAAACCTCAAAAGGGTCTTATAAATATGACCGGAGGGAGTATAAGATGTAATCTTTTCTTATTAATATTTCGTGAGTAAGAAGAGGGAAATATTTCGTCTGTTGGGACATTTTTGTCCACGAAAAAGTGAAATGAAAGCTAAAATCTCGAATTTGGAGGCCGTAATATACAGTGGAACATAGGATCCATGATACGTTGCCATGACGAGTGTCCCACTTCATTCTTTAGTGCTTAATAGTTAACACATCCTTCAGTACTGTCCCCAATAATTAATTAGTTCAGCAATTTTTTAATATTCCTTTTTTTTTATCCTGGGTTATCTTGAAGGAAGTGTTACAGTACTTGAACTGAACAACAAACTCCGACACTGTTCATTTCACCTTAGAAACAACACAGCAAAGCATTGAAGAAGAGCAGGAGCATGAAGCTTCATCCGGTTGAAGGTAAATGGAAGGTAGAAGATGAAGAGGTGGGAGTTAGGGGTTTGGGGTTTAGAATAGAAAAATATTTGGAGAAAAAAAAGATAAAAGAACATTTTAGTATTTTTTTCATTTAAAATGGAAGTTGGGGTTAATGTGCGGGTTTGGATACGAAAATTCTTTCTTTAAATAATTTCTTATGCTTTTCATTTTTTTTATTGTCTCATGGTGTAAATCTCCTACATTTATTATCCTATTTTAATTTGAGAAATATAATCCCAACATTATTATTATTATTATTATAATATATATATATATATATATATATTTATTGTTCTTCCTCGTTGGTTGTAATATATATATTATCTTTTAATCCTTTGAAGATGACAAGTGATAGATAGATTTTATGAATATAAGTGTTGAATGTATTAATCATGTCAAATTTGTGATAACACTCAAAGTACAAATTTCTAAAGGGTCCTGTATATATGTGTGTCTATATATATATATGGTTCGAGAGAGTAATAAGGACCAGAGGGAGTATAAAATCTTGTTGAAGAAATTTATGCTCGTTAAGAAAGTGAATTTATATTGTTAGTGATATTGAAAATGTAAACATTTAATATATTTTTTCAAAACTACTTCTTATTACATTTTTAAAAAGTGTTTAAATAATAAAAATATTTATGAAAAAAATAATTAGATATCGTTGAAAATTGAAATGAAGTCTTATAAATAAGACCAATTTTTCCTAAAAAGATCTTACATATAAAATTTGAGGTCGTAAAAAAAATCCTTTAAGAAATGCAATTATTACTTTGATTTTCAATTAATTAATTATGTTTTTTTATCATATTATTTTTATTTTTTGTATTTATTCTTTATTACTTATGTCAATCAATATGGGTAAATAAAAAAATATTTTTTCTATTTTTGGGACTCTAAAATCAATATGATTCCAAATAATTATTATTGGGACTCTGAAAAGTGTAGAGTTAATAGGGGTGTTTGTGAAAAAAGAAGTAATTAAATACTATTGAAAATTGAAATAGGATATTATAGATAAGATCAAAATAAAAAAATCAAATTGGTCTTTTTTTTTTGAAGGGAAAAGAAAATAGCATTAATAAACACCTCCTAAAGGAGAATTACATGGAAAGACAGAGGGGACATCATGCCTGACTCTGTCTACAGAAGACTGTAAAACAAACTGAGCACAGTTGTTAACAATCTTTGGGCCTGTCCTAAATACATAGGAACAAAGCCTTAAAACAAGAGACAACATACCATAAAAATAAATGCTTAAAGGTACTAAACTCTGATGAAGTACAGATCCAAGACGAAGCAAGGACAGAACAAAAGCTGACCAATAACGCAAAAATCTGCTGATGAACTGTGGAGAGGTATTTGTCTCGACCATCTTGCTTCCAGTTATTTGAAAAAATAGGAAAACCATCAGATCTGGAAACTGTCACACCACACAAGGCTTCCTCCAAGGAAAACACACAAACAACTAAACAAAAAACACTTATTTATGAAACAAACTTGCACAAAGGCAAGACTGAACCTAAAAAGAAGGACTAAAACCCACACCCAAACCTAAGGAAGGGGAGGGACTGAACTCCCTCCCCCTCTATCACGCTCCGCACGAAGAAGAAACCAAGGGAAAGGAGACTGAGGAACAGAGAAGAAAAAATCAGGATTCCTTTATGGGTCTTTTATATATATATATATATATATATATATATATATATATATATATATATATATATGATCCAAGGGAGTAACAAGGACCAGAGGGAGTATAAAATCTTGTTGGGGAAATTTATGCTCATCAAGAAAGTGAATTTATATTGTTAGTGATATTGAAAATGTAAACATTTAACATATTTTATCAAAACTACTCATATACTCTCTCCGGTCCTATTTATAAGATCTTTTTGGGTTTTTATTTTGGTCCTATTTATAAGACCCGTTTTCAGTTTTTAATAGCATTTAATTACTTATTTTCACTAACACCCTTATAAAGTTAACACTTTTTAGAGTTCCAATAATAATTATAGGAGTAGTTTTGAAAAAGTATATCAAATTTTCACACTTTCAATGTCAGTAACAAAGTTATTCATTTTCCTTGATGGAAGTGAAAAATCCAAAAAGAGTCTTATAAATAGGATCAGAGGGAGTAGTTGTTATTAAATTTTTAAAAAGTGTTGAATTAATAAAAATATTTATGGAAAGAAATAATTAAATATCATTGAAAATGGAATTGAAGTCTTATAAATAAGACCTATTTTTTTCTAAAAAAGTCTTACATATAAGATCAAAAATAGTAAAAAATATCCTTAAAAAAATGTAATTATTACATTGATGTTCAATTGATTAATTATTTTTGTATCATTTTTTTTATTTTTGTATTTATTTTTTTATTACTTATGTAGATCAATATGGGTAAATAAAAAAAAATATTTATTATAGTTTTAAATAGAACAATTAAATAAAAATATTTTTAATAAAAGTACAAATAATAAGAATGGGAGGAGGGAGTAGTATGTTGGGTGCCAACGTAAACCGACATGCAGGCATGAGTGGCTGCAGGGACACTTAGGATTTCCCCTTTTCCCAGGTCATGGGTTCTAGTCTCAGACCTCCCATGTAAAAAAAAAAAAGTACAGAATATTATTCATTTCTTTCTTATATCTAAGATTTTTTTAAGAAATTCATGTCAATCAAAAAAGCAAATTTAATATACTTTTTGAAAATATAAATTTTTGATATACTTTTTTAAAATTAATTGTTATTGAGATTTAAAAAATATTAAACTTAATAGATATGTTTTTGAAAAGAAGTAATTACATTTTTTAGGTGAATCCATGGTATCCACCTGCGCAACTCGATGACTAATATGTTCGCACATCGATTGAGCCTTTTTGCGAGTGGCGCTCCTGACAAGGCATTCTCCATTCGCATGAGTAAGGAATCAAACTCCTTACCACATGGTTAAGAGACATAAATCTCGTAAATCTGTGTCAGCATCTACTGGTAAATAAGTAATTAAATATTATTGAAAATTGAAAAAAGATATCCTTAAAAAAATCTTATGAATTGAAACGGAGGGAATATTTTTCGATGAATTTTTATAATACGTGTAATGGATATTTTTTTTTGGTTTGCACCCTGGTATCCGGCCCACTGGGCCGACTAATCCAGTTCGAGGAGGGTCCCGGGGTTAAGGTTTTATTCCTCTCCCAACGTTGTTGCGGGGGATCGAACCGTGATTCGCCCTACCAAGTGCAGCCCCTGGCACCACTGCACCAACAGCTCGTTGGTATACGTGTAATGGATATGATGTTCGGCCAATCAGACCAAAGTTTTTTTTAACAAGAATTTATTCCAGGGAGTTCAAATCCGTACAAACGAGAGAAATTTATGCACTTTTTTAATAATACAATTTATTAAAATTAATAGTACATCTATTAAAATAATTAAACCAAGATAAAAATGAAATTTAGTAGAATTAAAAACCTCGTAATATCAACCAACTCATGCCTAAAAACAATAGTAATTTCACTTAGCTAAAGAAACCAAGTAACAGCCATCGAAAACATTACGAAATACCTCTTTTACTTTGTTGGAATCAGATGAGGGTGCAATCACAAAGCCTCTGATAAATTTCATTGCTGAACAGTACAGGCAAGTTGATCGATGAATAGAACTTTGCCAAATTTAATGATCATGCCATGTTTCAAAAATTTAAGTGGCTCAAGCCATATCACTTTGATCAACATATAATGATTTAACCTTTTTCTTTTATGCATCTAAATATTCTTAATCTGATCGTTAAAAATTATTTTATTCTATGCATGAAGATTATCAAAGTGAACTTTAGATTTATTAATATTTTTTTTTTTTACTTGCACGACAGATATTGAACCTTTAAATTATGCTTAAAATAAATAAAAAAAGTCATTCATCCACCAATTATATTGTGACTTCTTAGATAAATTATACTCCCTTATTTTTGCAAATTATAACCCTGTTTACCTTTTTTTTTTTAAGAACTTGATAAAGTGTTATACAAGTGAACCCATCATATCACATACAGATCAAGCCGATATGACGGTTTTTTAGTATGAGGAATGAAATTTATTGGCTTAAATATGAAAACAGTCCCTGTAAATATTGACTTCTTTGAAATTGGTCCTTGTAAAATTTTTCTTTTGGTTTTGGTCCCTGCACTTACAAAACGTTTTGGTTTTTGTCCCTCATATTAAATTTTGGTCCCCATAATTATGTTGGTAGTTTGTTTTGGTCCCTCTATTATTTAGATTCAATTGCTTTTGGTCCCTCTAATATCATGGTTTTTGAACTGGTTTTCTCATTTAATGTAAGTTTTTAGTTTACCCTTGAGAATTAATGCAAGAATATCATCCTTAGTAGGTCATAGAATATAATATATTACATTTTCGGCATTTTCCATCCACATATAACAAGAGGGACCAAAACCAAAATATTTTGTATATGTAGGGACCAAAATCAAAAGAAAAATTTTACAGGGACCAATTTCAAAAAAGTCAATATTTATAGGGACTATTTTCATATTTAAGTCTTTTCATGAGTAAAGCTTCTGTGGAAATTTAAAAAAAAAAAATTACATGGATAAGCACGATCGAGGAAGTTGTCTATGCATGACAACCTGGTGACACTGACCGTATTTGTAAATAAATTTTGAAAGTTCACAAAGACAACTATATTATTACATTTTATATGATGAAGTATTTTTAATTGAGGTCGATGATGCATTATCAACAAGAAAATGTCGATTTGGTTGGCATACAATATATAAAATTATGGAACTTAGGTAAAGCATGTCATGTACTTACGTTTATGTTTGAAGCTTGCTCATTAATTTCCTTTTATTGTTTTTCTTTTTTTTTTTAAAAAAAAGAATGTGTGGTGGATCGACCCTCGATCCTTCTCCTCATACTTAGCTAGCCGACCAGACCTGATTAGCTAGAATACAGTGCCTAACCAGGTCGAACATCCATCCATACGTTCACCCCAGCGGACCCGGACCGACCACAGGGATCCTACCCCATGAGAGTCTGAGTTCTAGACGCGTGAACTCCACTTGCCACAGGGATATGACCCTCTAGTACTGGATAAGGACAAATGACTCAGTCCCTTATCCACTAAGGGTCACGTCAGCCTTACTGGATCTCCGTACAGACCCATAAGGCACAACACTACGTCACTACCATTCCCCTATAAATAGCTGTTTCCAGCTAGGGGCTTAGGTACGCTCCCTTACTCCCTAATATAACTACTCTCACTTGCACACACCAGTGATGGGGAAACCTTAATTATCCCAACTAGATATCTAAAAAACCTAAAAAATCATACATTAAAACCTAGATCACACCCTAGCTTTCAGATCATCCCTGATGTTTGAGCTACTCCTTGATCTTAGACACTACAGAATGTTTTTAACTTATTGTTTTTATGTTATGAAAGATATCTGCTCAACCACCATGGATATATTGTTGTATATTTTTGTAGCAAACACACATACATGTTTTAATAAATAGTATTTACTAGTAGTTTCAAAGAAACACAAAACTTGAGCAATATAACTTAATTAATGATGAAGATTATTTATTAACCCTCCACAAGCTAAGGATGTTGTAGTTTAGGGGTGAGCATAAACCTGGCTCAGCCTAAAGGCTTATCAATATCTGAAAGATTCGGATTGAGCCCAATCATCCATCGAAGTTTGAAAAGGATAGGTTATATTTTTTAGAGTCATGATAAATCAATTAAAATTAACATACAAACAAGTTTACATTATAAGAAAAGAAAGTGACATGTGTAACTTGTTAACCAATCAATAATGAATAAGTGACATATGTCACTTTTTTTATGGTGTAAGTATATTTGTAGGTTGATCAATCATTTTTCTCTTAAAAATTAATCCGATTAATATTCTAATAATTTTTATGTGCGACAAAAGAGGTTAATCCTTAAATACCAGCTGTTGGTATATATTCGCACTTCAACATTTAACAATATCGTCTTATACAGTCCACTAAGATGCACAAATGAGCATACATGACCAAAAAGAGCTTGTTGTTATAAGGGCCGAGATGCACATGCAAGAGTTAGATGATACTATTATAGTATTATGTGAACTTTTTTAGGTTTTTTAACTTTTTTTTTTTTTTTGAAGATAGGTTTTTTAACTTCCATCTTTCCAATTGAAAATAAGAACTTAAAAAAATAATTTTATACAAAAAATATATACCTTAAAAGTAAAAAAAAAACTTAATATTTATTTTTTTAATGATAAATATCCACTTAAGAAAACCTTATTTTTATTATGCATAAGAAAGAGTAAGAAAAATGGAAAAGAGGCCAAGTGCCTGATATACACATGTCCATTGTTGTTCATGGTTGTGAGATTATATGAGGGCTACATTGCTCATTTGGTTCTTGCCTTATTTTTCGTCATCAAATTGGGTTTTTATGTTTTTTTTCCTTACATTGATTATTCATTCCATCCTACATGTCCATATCAAATTGGTTATTCCTTCACTCCATAATTACTTGTTTCATCCTACATGTCCATATCAAATTGATCCATGTTAGATAAAGAAATAACCTATGTGTATATCATATTGATCCGCTCAGGATAAATAGTGATGTGAGACAAACAATGCAAACGAAAATATATGCGAGAGACCAACACGATACCAAAAATGCGAGAGATCAATTTAACAGTGAAAAATAAATGAACAATTTAGCCTCATAAAAACAATTCAAGACTATAAAAATAGAAGAACATATCACATATTTTACATCTTGTATTACCATTTTATATAACAAAATGTGAAAATTGGTCAAAATAAAAATAAAAAAGTTGATTAAATTTATCAACACGTGGAGTTATACAAAATATTATATATAGTAAATATTCTCTCTAAAAGAGATAATGAATACTATACAGTATCATACTCAATTATTAGAACTACAATGCAACACCATCCTCAAGTTGTTCTTTAACTAAGAACAATCCTTATGCGAAAGCATCATCAGTTAATCACCATCACCGTGGTAACACCAATTATTTCTCTTTTTTCTTAATAAAGATCGTCCCTTTTGTTGCGAACTGTCCTTCACTTTTTGTTTTTTTAGAAAAGTTATCTTCGTCGTTGCTATATTGTTTGCTTTTTTTGGGCAAAATTTTAGTACAAGGGAGGCAGGTGTTTGTGGTGTTTTTTTTCCCATCTAGTTGGATAAACACACATCAAAGTACAAAGTCATAATACACGTCAAAGAGCATTTACCAGAAAATAATTAAAGAATTCTACCTAGTTTTATTAATGGATAAACAGAATAAAGATTCAAAAACACAAGGAAACAAACTATTACATGCCTCTATTAAAAAAGGTTCCGGCTGCATCACCTAGACTTTGACTAAAGACTTTCGTAACTAATCAAATTAGCTAGGAGAAAACACCCTTTCAGGAAAAAGAAAAAAAAAACTAGGAGAAAAACACTTTCTTTTTTATTATGTGGTAATACTTCTTAATCAAAATTAAAACAACCACGTTTTGATTTGTTTGGACTCGAGCCCCCAAAGTGTATGGACCCAAAAGAGGGCCGCCCGAAGCAATGTGAATGCATCCATGGCCTGCTGGCTACGTCCTTTGTTTCCCATACTCAAAAAATTTTGTGTTATATTTTCAGATTTCAAGTTAATTAAAATTCTTTTCTTTTTCAAAAAGGATTTAAGTTACTTTTTTTTTTCCCAAATGATACCTAAATCTATTTTTTAATCGTACAGTTTCATGAAAATGATGAATAATTTTCGAAAATTTTTATCTTCTAACTTAATAATTCAAAGATTATCAATTTATTCTAATTTTATCCTAATAATGATGATTAAGTTATTAATTTTTAATAAAAGTTTTTAATTCTATTTATAAGATTTTATTCTAATTTTGAATTGAATGAAATTTAATTATTTTTTCTACAAACATTCTTTTCTACGAACATTCTTATTTATTCAACATTTTTAAACTCTAAAAAATAATTACGGATCTAATTTAAAAAAAAATTATATTACATAGTAGTTATATTTTCAATAACAATACTAATTAACTTTTTAGATAGAATTAAATTAAAAAAAGATATTACATCAAGGACCGAGAGAGTATTTTTTTGGGTTTATTTTAAACTTTTAATCTCTGAATTTAGGTATTCTTTTTGAATTGGTCCTTGAACTATTTTTTTTAATGTTTTATTAGATCCATGAACTTTGCTTAAACATTTAGAAATAGTCCTTTCGTTTTCTAAGTGACAACATGCCATATCACTTTCATGTTATCGATAGGTGACATGCAACGTGGTGTCACATGACACCACATGTTTTTTTTTTAAAAAAAATTAATTCTTTTAAAAATAACTAAAAGGTTAGATTTCTTTTTAAAAAATGTGATTTTTAATTATTTACAATAAATTTCTATTTTTTAATTTTAAAGAATTCATGTTGTATCACGTAATATGTTATTTATTTATGTGAAAAGTGTTACGTGATTTGCGGTTGATCATATTATCATTTATGTGATTAAATGATCAATTTAAAAAAATACTTAAATTAAAAGATTAAAAACTTAAATAAGTCTCTTTTATTTTTTATTTATTTTTTATAAACAAACAAATTTTATTAAAATAAGGATTTATTTAAACCTCTCTTATTTTAAAACCCGAAAACCGAAAATATCTACTACTGCCTTCAAATTCTTTTTTTTTTTTTTTTTTTTTAAAGGAGCCTTCAAATTCTTGATTTCATTGGTTCACCTGAAAAGTGATGATATTCTACCTACTTATTGATTGTTCAGGAGGTTGATACATGTTCTTTTTCACGTGAATTAGTCATTACATTGCTATTCGTACCGAGCAGATCAGACGAAGTCAAGTACTGCATGTTGCTCCAAATGGACAAACTATCAGATTGTTTGGGGAATTGAAGATAAGGGCGGCCTCGTCAGCTTCACCATCCACATCCTAGATCTAATCCATTAGTTTCAGATAACAAAAATATACATGGGCCAATAAAATAATATCGTGAATTGAAAAAAATACACTGTGTCCAAAATAATATTTTATTTGCTATTGATTAGTTAAATTAAAAATGACACGTATCATTTTTATTGATATACACTTGTTTGTACGTTGATTTATATGTTTATATAAAAAATATCATGTGAATATTCAAATTAAATATTAACATTCCACATCTACTTTTTTAAAAAATAGAGTAAAAAAAAATAGAGAACATAACAATTTAAGTGATTTTTTTTATTTTCTAAAAAAATAAATAAATGTACAATATTAAGGTTAGATTTGAATGTTTATGTAACATTTTTTATGTCTATATATCATTACTATACCCTTCGCATAAACCCACTGTATTATTAATACATGCAATTGGTATTAAAGTTAAATCCTTCATCATATTTTATTAGCTCTTCATCATCATCACTATCATAATTTATTAGTATTTTATGTTTTCAAAATTCTTTTGGCAATAACTTTATCGCCCTTGTTTAAAATAGTACTTTCTAAAAATTTCCCTATCCAAATTGTCAAAGTAAGACATATTTTCCAAGATCGATATAATTAAAGATAACTCATCAAGTGACCCAAGTGGATTGGCCTACTGGAAATTGGTTGGACACTTAGGGGCTTCAGGGTCAAAGGCTCGAGTCTTTAAAGACTCGCACAGTTCCGAGATGGATTAATTGGACCACAAAAAATGTGAAACCCAGACACGACCTGATTTCGACAAAAAAAAAAAAACTCATCAAGTGAATTTTGCATCTAGGGAAAAAAATTGCATATATTCAATTAAAATCAAATTTCTAACAACGTGTTAAAAGAATCCAATCAACTAATAATAGTATCGAGTCTTATAATTAATATTTTTAATTTTTATCTCATATCTGTTTATTACCAAATCCCTTATGAATATTTCGTAAGGAAAAACTTAACAGTAGAAAAATAAAGTTCTCAATATATTAAACCCAATATTTTTCAATGTAAAATTAATTTTTTGCTAGTTATTTCTCAAGTGTGTTTTTTTTTTAAACACTCCCCTTAACATAATTATCGGATAAACAATTTTTTTATATTTTCCACCGCTCCTTGTATAGTTGTATATAGGACATTGAGAACCATTAATAACACAATTTTATTTTATTTTTTTACGTGTGTGCAGCATTAGAAATTTTTCTAGTCAACAATTGAACACTAATTCATAAGGTTTTTCTTTTTCAAGGTCTTAGTCCATAAACCCATGTACATTCGCACTGTTATTTTCTAATAAATTTTAATAATATTACATGTCAATAATGTTGACATGTATACACGCAGATTTCAAATATTAATATTGCTATTACTGGATTTAATTTAAGAAAGAAAGCAGTATAATTGAGTGTGACAAATGACCTAAAACATCCAAAATTGAAGGAAATGCTAAGAGCCCAAAAAGTATATTTGAAGGGTTCTACATATGAGGAGCATACACCAATTTATTAAATACATAAATCAATAATTTGTCGTGTATATCATTGACATGCATTAATAATATCTTTTATTTATGGAAAAAAGTTTGTTTAATCTCAACCATCATGGTTGAGGATAAAATCTTAATTTTTTAATTTTTAATTAAAAAAATGTCATTTATAGTCTTTTTCCTGAGCTTTAAATGTTGAGGTTAAGAAAAAAAATGAAGAATAAATATTAGAGTTTTCATTTTTTGTGTCCTTTAATTTAAAAGGATGTGTCATTACTAATTCTTTATGTATTCATAAAAGATAAGAAGAGTACTCATGTGATATGTGTGGTGGACTCGGCCTAGCCGAGCTCCACGTGGCCCTCACTCAGGACCTGAGGACCTTTCGGCAGGCCCTCTGTATGCTTGGCCGAGCTCAAGGCTCAACGGCCGAACAGACATCAGACACGAGCCGATATCATGCTCTCACCCCTCTGTGCTCTGGGCCGAGCTCAAGGCTCAACGGCCGAACAGACACCAGATACGGGCCGACCTCATACTCCTACCCAGGTCCGACTTCCGAGTCCGACACCGCCCAGATATTCCGATACCAAGGACAGGATGACGTGTCTCACCTTATCCACAAGGACAGCTCATCCACTCATAGCTCATTACAGGCTGGCCCTACTTGGGCCTCAAGCAAGCCCATTAGGGCAACCAGCTTTCTCCTATATATATCCCCCTCTCCCTAGGGGCTAAGGTATGTCTCTCTAAACCTAAGAACTACGTGTGGCTTGATTCCCCTCTCATGGGATACGTAGGACCGGGGTCACCCTCGTCAGCTGCAACAACCCCCAAACACCTCATGTGGTGCTTCCGGCCTAGGGACATCACATTGGCGCCGTCTGTGGGAAACGGTAAACTCCGATTCCCATCCACAAAAATAAAAAAATAAGGAAAAAAAAAAGATGAGAGAAAGGTGCTCTCATCCCCTTCATCTTGATCGATACAGCACCTAGGCCAAGGGGCCGTGCGGCGATGGCGTTCTTCCTCTTTACCTCTGCTACTTTGGGGAACGGAGGGCGGTGCGACGTGCTTGACCAGGGGCGATTCCGACACGGTGAGACCGACATGTCTCCTCTCCTCTCGTCACGCACCGAAACCAAATGCGCCGCCTCCTTCTAGCGCCACCGTCAACGCTGTTTGGTGAGGACAAAGCTACAACCAAGGGACGCCGCCACAAGGCTGGGCGGATTCACGAGCCATCGGCGCCGTTTCTCCCTCCTTCCACCGCATCGCTCTCTATCTCTCTTTCCTAGTCGTCGTTCATCTTTCCACCAACACGTGAAGAATCGCCGCCGCACCGTGTTCGAACTCGAAGTCACGGTACCTTCAATCACGCCCTCACTCCCTGGGAACGGTGGCGAGAAATCAAAGCCCTCAGCCACGATCTCCACCATCCTCTTCAACCCCCAACGACTGCGAACGTGGCTTGTCCTTCTCCGCCACCGCTGAAACCACGAAGATCGTGTTCCGTTCTTCTCGCCGCCTCTATTTGCTGTAGCCACAGTCACCGCACCGTTGCGGCTGAGCTCTTCCAAGGCGAGGTGCTTGCGCCGCCACCTCATCTCATTCCTCCGTGCTCGCCGCCGCTACAAGCGGCGACCCCTGCTGTCGACGCCGTTTCTGCTACCACCGGGGTTTAACCGCCAGAGCTATTCCCTCTTGGCTGCCGCCGCTGCATCCTGTTGGCGTGGGAGATGCAGCTCTTACTGCGCTAGGGTTTCAACCCTAATGGGCTGATGGCCCATTCCAAAAAAAAGGGCCAGCAGGCCCAATATATCAAAAAAAAAAAGCATCAACAATTACCTAACGGGCCAGCAAGCCCAGGTTTTAAAAAAAATCAAATCAAAGAAGAAAAAGAAAGAAATAAAGAGGAGAGGATCGGGCTATCAACGTACCATGGGCCCAACAACTCAATACTCATTCCTATATCAGGGTAGTGTTCTGTATCAAGCCTTGCAAATTATTTTTATTATTACACGTCATTATTTTGATGCATGATTTACATTGGTCAAAAATATATCTTCGCCTGTTAATGTCATCAAATATTATTTACGACAATCAAACTTTGTCACATAATTCGAGTTTATTCTTCTCTCCTCGGATTTACATGATTTCGAAAATCATAATCCGAGTTTACCCTTCTCTCCTCGGATTTACATGATTTCGAAAATCATAATCCGAGTTTACTCTTCTCTCCTCGGATTTTCAAGGTAATTTCGGAAGACTCGCACAGTGTTTCACACTCGAGCCGATCTCTTAATCCGAGTATGACGGCTATTCTGCTAGCTTCTCTCGCTCGACATCACACTAAGGAAAACGGAGGTCGGGCCTCAAAGATCGACAAAGCCCATTCGAAAAGGACGGACTGCATACTCCTAATCCGACATACTTCAATCCTAAAAACTTCAACCCGACATCGCTCTCCTCACCTGAATCAGGGAAGAAATCCTAGTTCCCATGTTATCTTCCAATCTCATCGCCTTTCTATGTGTTTACTTTGCATGCTTCTTGATATTGGTTTACCTGGTGCACTATTCTGACATGTGCTGTTAATCCTTGCTTCTTTATAGTTTCTCTACTCGGTGCTTATTATTTGATATTCTACATGTTGCTACCCGACGTACTGCTGAACAAATTGCTTATTTGATCTTCTTGCTGTTAAATGTCCTTAAATCTCTGTCTCTTCCGTTGTGATAGTATGATAATATTTGATTTCCGTTACCTCTCCTGTTGTCATTTTTCACGAATTAAATGCTTTCATCTGGTTTGTTGACATGTTTATAAATGTCTTCTGTTATGGAGTGTGATATACTTGAAATTATGCATCTTTTTGTGGACAATGCTATCTGGTTGAACAATATCTTAAATTTCAGTATTTGCCGCTTTCATATCTGTTGCGTATGACCTGCTCAAATCATCCCGCTCTTATATTCTGGAGAATGATGGTCAAGAAAAGGGAAGGCCGAGGTGCTACGGTTATCTCTATTTTGAACGAAGCCATCTTACGATCTCTATTCTCATCTCGGCTTGGATCTTTGTTGGATGAACTGCTATGTTTGCCTCTATTATCTTATTGGCCCCACTTTTCATCTCGACTTGGACCTTCTTTGGTTTTCACAGGACCACCACGGCTTCTCGAAGGTGAAAAATTCCAAAGGCATATATTATTTCTTAGTTCATGCTTATTTCTGAGCTCGGAGATTCTATATTTTAAATTGCGCGGTTTATCGAAAAGGGAGGCCGAGCTACTATTATTCTCTTTATTTCACGTTTATATCTCACCTGCCGAGCTGTTATTATTCTCCCTAATTCATGTTTCTATCTGATCTGCCGAGCTACTATTATTCTCTTTAAATCATGATCCTACCGAGCTGTTATCATCTCGACCCTACCTTTGTGGTAGAATGGTCAATTCATGCTCCCACCGAGCTGTTAGCATCTCGACCCTACGCTGGTGGTAGAACGGTCAATTCATGCATTCACGCATACAGTTATCATCTCGACCCTACCTTTGTGGTAGAACGGTCCCCCCTGTCACCACACTTACATACATTCACGCATACAAGTCGGTACTAGTGCTACAGACAGTGCGTACGTACAAATCCTCTCATTTAGCATTAGCCACCTAAATGTTGCACGGCGCTTATATACAGTGAACATCTTCTGAGATCGGCTTATAAGCTCAGGGTACAAGGGACACCCGGTAAAGTACAGCTTGCTGTGAAATGTTCTCACATAACTTCACTCAGCAACCTCTTTTACACTGGGGCCGAGGATGGCATCCGAGTTCCCTACCGCATTCACTTATATACAATACCTTTTTTCAGAGGAAAACTTATAAGTTACTGCACTGGTCAAGGGGAGTCGTCCGAAGTCAAAGGTTTAGACAACCACATCCTATGTGCAACAACTTGGGTTGAAAGTTCACTGTCCTCAGCGAACGGTGCAGGATCCGAGCTCTCCTTACCGCATGCAGAGCACAACCCTCATCGGGTCTAAAACAACGATCAAAAATCTCTTTCTCCTTCTCGGCAAGGGGGGCAGGCAGGTTGTCAGCCAAGTTATCAACCTCGGCATTGTTGTTGTAATCCATCAGCATGCCGTCTTTAACCCTGAACACCTTGAGGCGAAGGTCGGGGTTGAGGATATTAATCTGACTCACAGCATTCCCGAAGGTGTCAAAGATGTCGTCTGCCGACTTCTCTAGGTCAGAGAGGCATTCTCGGCCAATATTTTATGGACTGCACTTTCTTCACCTCTGCATTCCTCTCCGCCTTCCGCTTTGATAGAGGTCCCCTGTGAGCCTTGACAAGCTCGTCGGTTCGCCTACAGCTTGGTGTTTCCTAGGCTCTTTTGCACAGACACCACGACCTTGCTCGGCGATTCCTTGCTTTGCATGCTTGCCCCTGGCGCTGTTGTTCTCGAATCAAAGGTTTTGAAAAGTAAGGGGGAGAGGCACTCCCGACAACTCGTGAGATTTTGTCCGACTTCTCGAATTCCGAGGAACTCAGCAGTTGCGGTTAATTAACAGCATGGATGAAGAAATTAACGCTACTTCTCTCCCATCGCCAAGGAATCTGTTCATATGGCTACACTCATAACTTCATCACCCTCATCTCGGAGCATCCCCAAATCCATTCTGGATCCCCCCCGGGACCTCGGTTAGAGATGTACCTCGCCGAGCTTGCACTCGGTTCGAGGTGTTCCTCACCGAGCTTGCACTCGGTTCGAGATGTACCTCACCGAGCTAGTACTCGGTTCGAGATGAGTCTCACCGAGCTGGTGGCGGATCCCCCCCCGGAACCTTGGTTCGAGATGAGCCCCACCGAGCTTGCACTCGGTTCGAGGTGTTCCTCACCGAGCTTGCACTCGGTTCGAGGTGTACCTCACCGAGCTTATACTTGGTTCGAGATGTTCCTCACCGAGCTTGACTCGGTTCGAGATGTACCTCACCGAGCTTGTACTCGATTCGAGATGAGCCTCACCGAGCTTATGGCGGATCCCCCCGCGGGAACTCGTTTCGAGATCGGGATACTCTTTCAGTTTCATCATCTGAGCACAAAAGAGTACTATCAACCATCCGCAACACTCTTCCAAGCAGAAGGCCACGCCTGCAAGCATGTTTCTACCTCATCACCAACTCAGCCCTGATCTGACGAACGCAAAAAGGACCCCAACTCGGCACAGAGTCTCTACGACTCTTCCCGAGTTGGGGGGCTTATGTGGCGGATCGACTTCTCCTAACCCGCCTTGCTATCCTTTGCTAGCCTTGAGCACATGATTGTAGACTAGTACTCAAACCCTTCCTAGAAGGTGGGGGGTACTTAGTGCTATGATGCTTTGTGTTATGCCTTCTTTCTCCTAACTCGGCTCGAGACTCACAAAGTCTCGCCGAGCTGGGGGGCTTATGTGGTGGACTTGGGAAAAGGACCCGAACCAAGACCTCGGAGCAAGGCTCAAATAGCCTTGACCGAGCTGGGGGGCTTATGTGGTGGACTCGGCCTAGCCGAGCTCCACGTGGCCCTCACTCAGGACATGAGGACCTTTCGGCAGGCCCTCTGTATGCTTGGCCGAGCTCAAGGCTCAACGGCCGAACAGACATCAGACACGGGCCGATATCATGCTCTCACCCCTCTGTGCTCTGGGCCGAGCTCAAGGCTCAACGGCCGAACAGACACCAGATACGGGCCGACCTCATACTCCTACCCAGGTCCGACTTCCGAGTCCGACACCGCCCAGATATTCCGATACCAAGGACAGGATGACGTGTCTCACCTTATCCACAAGGACAGCTCATCCACTCATAGCTCATTACAGGCTGGCCCTACTTGGGCCTCAAGCAAGCCCATTAGGGCAACCAGCTTTCTCCTATATATATCCCCCTCTCCCTAGGGGCTAAGGTATGTCTCTCTAAACCTAAGAACTACGTGTGGCTTGATTCCCCTCCCATGGGATACGTAGGACCGGGGTCACCCTCGTCAGCTGCAACAACCCCCAAACACCTCATGTGGTGCTTCCGGCCTAGGGACATCACAATATGCTACCACCTTATTAGCTTTTTGGATTGCACTATTCACCAAACTCTCTCGGATGTATGGTTTGTGTGAATGCATGTGTAAAAATTACTTATAGATGACTAGTTCCATTCGAAATCAATCCAAATATACACACGAAGAAGGATACTGGGAAACAAGCTAAGGAATATATGGGGTAGTAATCCCATTTGTTAAGGCCAAGGGGTGAACATTTTGACTACAATGCAAATTATTGGAATTTTAGTTTCCAAAGACTCCAAAGCAAAAGTAATTAGTGATAGTACTTTACACCATTCTTCCAACATAATAAAACCTAGCAATTGATACAATTGATCAATTCAACTGGGAATGGAAGTTGGCATATTAGATACTTGAGTGGTTCTATCATGAACTCGTTAGATATATGTACTGCTGGCAATTAGGGCGGATGCCCATGGGCCCCGCCCGCCCTATATTTTTTGTGGGCAAAACATCATTTTTTAGCCTATTTTTCGAATGGGCCCCGCCCACCATGCCTATTTATTTTGTCGGGCATCATTGGGCGGACGGTGGGCCGTCCACGGGCCACCCATTATTTAGTTTTTTTTTAAAATAAAAATTAGGAGCTACACAATTAGGAGTCGCTCAACATCTTTTGTCGAGTATCAAACTTTATTATCATGTTTTTATGAATTTTGAGTGTGAACATTTTATATGTTGTGTAATCTTAGTCTGGATTTTGAAGATAGAATATATGATTTTTATTTTATGTTCCAAAAAAATAAATATATGATTTTTTTTTAATTTAAATGGACCGCCCATGAGCATGCCCTGCCCACATTTAGGACGAGCAGGACATGAATTTTACGCCCAAAATATTATAATGGACGGGCGGACATGCCCACAAAAAAGCGGGCTTTTGATGAGCATGGACAATGCCCGCCCGCCCGAATTGCCAGCATTAGATATATGTAGGTTTTATAAGATCTTCATGTATTTTACTTAGTTGATGTAAAGTCATACTTATCTCCTATCTTATTTTGGGAGTAGACTTGTGGACTTTAATTTGTAATTTTTTTGAAAGTATTTCTTATACTTCTTCGCCTTGAAATGAATTTTTTTGTCTTATAAAAAAATACAATTCAATTCAATTAAATAAAATGCCACGAATTCTTGGGGCAGCATAGTGAAATTCATTCTTCATACATGAACAAAAGCTCACTATCAGAAAATTAAAGAAATCACTGTTATCACAAAACATACCAATAATAGTCTCATGCTTGTCAACTATGTACAGTACATGAAATTTTATTACAAAGCTTTATATATACAACTTTTTTACATAAACATATGTATTTGACATCTGTACGGGATACCTGTCTCTTTTAGTAAAAAAAGGTGGGCTTTGCAATTTCTCTTTTTTAGAGACCCACCAGTTTTTATCCAAAAAGGCAGGTGTCACCCCAAATGTCAAATACATATTTCATTTAAACATTTTCCATATATAAAAAAAAGCTTAGCTAGGCAGTTAGCCAGGCCACCAAGTTCATGCACAAAATATATCATTACTTGTTTAATTTCACTTCACCAGTTCACATACCCATCCAATATCAGGGACGGGGGCCACTGACCCAATCGAGTTCTCCCTATTAAGCTTATCGTAGATTCTTGCTCTAATCTCTCTTCCCAATTCCACCCTCACCGTAACAGGTGGGCCACTCCAACCGTAACAAGCCACGTCATCAAGTTTAACATTGCGCATTGAACTCACCATTTCCAATATTCCGGAGTTGCTCGGCGTAGTTAATAACACGCGGAGTTGCTCCGCCGTGTGAGCGAAGAAACACACCCTCCGGCGGCAACAGGTACCGTCCTTGCACATCTGGGTCCTGTAACGAGAAGGGTGAAGCCAGCATTCGAAGACGCCGTGAGCGAGGTGACACGTGTCACCCCTGTGGCAGTTACCTTTGCGGAAATCGGGGCATGCGGTGCCGGAGTAGTGGTGCTTGAGAGGGTCTCGGCGGCGAGCCTTCTCGCCGGGGTGGGCGTAGGGGCAGTCGGTCCAGTCATGTGACCTGCCACGTGGACATTTTCGGATCTTGAATTGGAACATTCTGAAATGATCGGTGGAGAAAGCATCATGGACAATATCATTCATATTCACGTGAAAATCTTCATCAACTGCCACTAATGTGTCCCAATAACGAGGGATTTGAAGGTTTGAGATCATCATTTTTGGGATAACTAGAACAAAAAAACCGAATGAATGGAGTGGTTAGTGTTGTGGGGGTAGGTTGGGCATCCAAGAATGAATGCAGAGTGTGAGATGAAGAGGTTGGCTTGTGGGTGTCTTATATAAGCAACTCTATCTAATCTAAAAATATCCGAGGTTTGATGGAGGGAGTTGTGCATTGGATTTGACTAGTGAACTCTAGTAGCTTACAAGAGGTGTCTTGTTGGTCCCTATCTTATCCACGTGTTACCCGAAAACGATGCAAAATCAACTTGGGTTTGGTAACTTGGTGAAAAAATGAAGGACAAATTTCTTTCCAAGATATAGTTGAGCAGTCATTATCCAATTAAGATTTTTTGTTTCTATTTTTACCGAGGGACATAAAAGCCCAAGACAGTAAAATAATTTAAGAAACGGGAATTACATTTGGGGGAACCTTGAGAAGATCACCAAACACTAATATAAAAAGCTCTGAGGTTTTATTATATTATTTCTCCAAAGTAAATTGCAATATTGTTAATAACTTGCAATATTGAGTAAATTGGTTTATGCACGCAAAGTAATTTAGGATACTAATGAAGGTCAAAGATCTAAAAAGCTCTCTAAGGTTTTGTAATCAAAAAATAAAAAATAAACAACAATTTCCTCTTCTAAGAATATGAGAAATAAATATTTCAATCTCATTTGAGATTCTAACGTGGATCCAATCAAGAGAATCAAACGTTAATACTCCCTTCATTCCAAGAGTATATTTTAAGGTGATTACTTCCCAATCCCTTAGTTTAGGAAGAGTTTGGTACTCTCTGATAGTTGTTCCAGTTAAAAAGCGACAAATGACATATTTTGCCATGTCAATTGCCAAATAAGATGAATGCATAATTTTGAAAATTTGCAATCAAGTCCTTAGATTCAATTTGCAAAATTACCTAAAAAATCAATTGTCCCTAATTCTCCACTGTTTATTCACTCACAATACCCTCTGTCCTCTCTTCGGTTCTCCCTCCTCCGCCTTCTCCCACCACCCCACTGTCCCCACCGTTCTATCTACACCTTCTCATTAATTTTCCCTATTTTTGTTACTGCTCATGTTTTTTTTAAAAAAAAAAAGTACAGTATGATAGCATAATCAAATCCTTTGTTTGCTGTTCTTGATCCTTTAATTTCTCTTGTATGATAATCATGCAAAGCTATACTGCACTTCTCTAGCGCTCAATATATTATGCCCAGATTTGGGGTTATACCCTTCTCTTTCTTATTTGCTCTCTGCTTATCAACATATTATAAAATAGGAGAAGCTGAGGGCATTTTTGTCATTTTTATTTTCCCTCCTTCATCCTTGCTTTTTCCTCCAAATTTGTTTGTCCGTGCATCGCACGGGAATAAATATTTATCTTAAGTTATTTTTAGTAAATTTTTATTAGTACAATTTGGATTACACATAAATATAAAAATTGCCCGCAAACATACAATTTGCATTTCGATATTATTACAATTTGCACGGGTTATTAATGTTCTTTTCAAAAGGAAATAATTTGAATCAAATATTGACGTAAAAAATATATAATGCTTAAACGACCCGTCATATGATAATTAACCACAAAAAAAAAGCGAATATAATGTTGTAATTTCAGAAATTCTAATACAAACAAGTCATAATATAGGCAAATTAATATTAAACATTTAAACAGAGCATCATTATGAATAATAAATTTTGGGTACAACGGAAAAAACGGATATATAAGTATTAAAGATGAGTTATAATTTGGTATAATGATTTAGCTTAATACAACCAAATATTTACTCAGTCATGAATTCTTATTTAAAAAAATCCAAAAACTTATACAATATGTTGCAATTTAAATTGTGAAAAATAATGATGCGTTATTTTATACTTTAGACAATATACTTATTTACAATTATGAAGTTTTAATACAAGCAAGTAATTTGAAAGTTCAAATCTTATAAACACGAATTAATTAAAAGTGTGAAAACATGTCTTATATTTTGGGACAGATGTAATAATAATGATGATGATGATGATATATATGGTAAAAAAATAGTTGCATTTGGACTTGCAAAACGAATTATTAAAAAAATGCATTTGGAATGATGAATTAAATAAAACAAAAATCAAAATGAGTTGAATTTTTTTTAATATAAGAAATTATGTTGTTAATTAAAATTAGAAATCTCATAGTTGATACATTATTAGTTAATTTTTATTAATGAAAAAGTTGATAGCTGAAACTAGATTCAAAGGTTAATGTTTATGACTATTCAATTCTAAATACATGTAAATCATTTTTATAAAAAGTTCATATTAACTTATTATTTAAAAATACATATTTCCAAAATCTATAATCAATTTATTTTTTTTAAAAAAAAAAAATTTAAACCCGTGCGATGCACGGATAAAATTACTAGTCTGTTTTAATAAGCAAGCACTACTTATTAGTACCAAGAGAATCAAACGACAAAGGGGAATTTATGGGTTTGAATTTATGACAATTGATGTTGCAAAATATACCATTTGTCATTTTTTAATTGGAATGATTATAATAAGAGGGTACCAAACCCTTCCTAAAGTAAAGGGTTGGAAAGTAATTACCATATTTTAACAGTAGTACGTAAATTGTCAAAACCGTTTTTTTTACACCTTAATAGTATTTATTCTTATTTACATTAATTTACGATATCAAAAAGATACTATAGGAAAATAAAGATTAATAGGTATGTATTGACGGTGTTAAGTTTTTTACACAATCAATTAATCATCCACCATTCATTTGTATTACTTTTAACCAAAAATCAACAATCATAAACACATGGATGGTAGATGATGATATAAAAAAAATTTACACTGTCACTACACCATCTATTTTCTCATTATGATAATGTTTTAAACACATTCTCCAAAAATTAGAAGTAATTTGGATACTATTAAACTCACAACTTTATAAGATATCAATCAATTTGATACCTTCCATCCAGTTTCTACTAATGATAGCAAATATTTTAATTCAATTCGATGCTATTTTCGATGATATAATGAGCGAAGCGAGCAACTTTTGTTTCAACTTTATAAAGGATACTGTAATATAATATTTCTGTTTGTTGTTATTTGATTATCAATTGCATGTTATTTTAATTGAATTGTAACTCAAATTTTATCATTAAGAAAGGGTTGTGGTACCTCATCTAAAATGTCACATAAATGCTATACCATACTTTGTTAATAAAAAAAATAAATAAACTTTGCAAATAAATCCTTATGATCTTTCTCGAAAAAGAAAAATAAAAAAGATTAAAACCTTCCAAAATCAAAACCAATGCAAGCGTTATTTTCTTCTTCTACTAATCGATACACAAGTTTGAGATCTCCTTCATCTTTTTCATTTCATTTTCTCCAAATCATTCAACAATAAACCCTAAACAACAACATCAAATGTCTCGTTCTTCTGTTTTGAAAACAGAAAACCGATAAAACACCAAATACCAGTTGTGTTGTTTTCGGTGTAACACTAACATATATAAATAAAGGGACTTATTAACATGCAATCTAAAATTGGATGGTTGCTATGCAACCTTTTCTTAAACCAATAAGAAGTTGTCACTTATGCCATGTCATTATTTGAAGTAGTTAAAATTAGTTTTTTGTAATTTAGTCATTTGTACCTATAGACAAATTATACAAACAACTTTAATTTTTTTTTAATTAAAAGTTATAATTTAATTTGTCTATAGGTACAAAGGACTAAATTTTTAATTTACTTTTTATGTTGGACTAAATTGCAAAAAACTAATTTTAACTACTTCAAATAATGACATTGCATAGGTGACAACTTCTTATTGGTTTAAGAAAAAGTTGAATAGCAATCATCCAATTTTGGATTGCATGATAGAAATATACATAAATAAATGGGAGGTTGTATCTTCGAACCATCACATGCATTGCTTATTTTATTTTATTTTTATTTTTTAATTTGTTCGGTAATAAAACATGTACAAATTAAAAAGAAAGTCAAATGAGATCTTGTAAGATACCTTGATAGTTGATCCTTCTTAAATTAAATTTGTCGACATGTGTTCAATTCTCAACCTCAATTTTTATGAGATCTTAGTGTTGTTATTCTTGAAGCTAGAAGGACGATTGATGTGTTTGATGTTTTTTTTAGGGTTTCATTGTTGAATGATTTGGGAGAAGTAAAATGAAGAAGATGAAGATAACTTAGGTATAGAGTATAGACTAAAATGAAGAAACGCTTGAACTGACACTTAATTTTAGAAACTTGAAATCAAATTGTTAATTTTTTTTTTCAGAAAAATCTTAAGGATTCCATTGCAAAGTTTAAATTTTTTAAATAAAGAGATCTAACATGACATTCATGTGGTATTTTAACCCTCATGTAATCATTTCATTGGATATAACATAGAGATGAGGTATCACAATCCTTTTTCATCGAAGGGTAAAGAGGCAAAATTATTATATTTATGATATGGTTTCTTCGAAAGCAAAATTATCGGCTATCTTAAAAAAAAAAAGAAACCTAATCATTCGAACATAATTACAGTTATTCTCTCAACTAGTGTTTTCCTCATGAATTAAACTTCTTCAGGGGTAGTAATGTGCATCTACCCCTACTCCAACATGCTTGTTTACCGCATATTTCTTAATATTAATTTGTTTTAAAATATTATGTTGTAAAATATATTGTCGTTTTAGTTTGTTAATAGCATTTTTTTCTCCCATGTGAATCAAATGCATATGTTTTTTTCTTCTATTGAATGAAATACATATTTTTCATTAAAAAAAATGATAATATCACTTTGGTGTGGGTATGTATCAGAATTTGTAATTTGAAAAAGTCAAGTTTTAACCAACTTAATTGATTGAGCCACAATCACAAATTGTGAAAACCAGGGTTTTAATTTGAAGTATATTTCTATCGTACAATCCAAAATTGGATGGTTGTTATGCAATATTTTCTTAAATCAATAAGAAGTTGCCACCTATGTCATGTCATTATTTGAAGTAGTAAAAATTAGTTTTTTGCAATTTAGTCAAACATAAAAAGTAAATTAAAAATTTAGTTCTTTGTACCTATAGACAAATTATAACTTTTAATTAAAAAAATTAAAGTTGTTTGTATAATTTGTCTATAGGTACAAAGGACTAAATTTTTAATTTACTTTCTATGTTGGACTATATTGCAAAAAACTAATTTTAACTACTTCAAATAATGACATGGCATAAGTGACAACTTATTGGTTTAAGAAAAGGTTGCTAGCAACCATCCAATTTTGGAATGCATGTTAGTAAGTCCTTGACTTGAATACATGAAAGGCATATATATCACCTTGTTCCCTTCCCCATGTGCAAAATTTTAAGGTAGTCTTAAATCAATGGTCCAATCAAGCTTAGGCGATAAGGTGGCATGCATTTTATGATTCTAGTACGTATGTTGCATACTTAGGAAATTAATTAAAGGAATCGCAAAGCCATTTCCACCAAACTCAACAAAACCTTGTAATCCAAGCTAAGTCTCCTACTGTACAGATATGGGAAAATGGCAATGTAAAATTAAGAAAGAAATTAAAGCAAAACATTCTTCCTCAAATTGCTAGCCTTAGGCTTCCATTCCAATTCAAGCATTATGTATCTGCAGCATAAAGCAAAAGAAAAGGAAAAAGAAAAAGCAAAAAAACTGAAAGGCTTTGCATCTTTTTCTTCTTCTTTTGAATTATTAAAGTGTACGTTCTTTATATCTAGTCAGTTATGAAATTCATTTAATGCTGTTGTTTGGATAGTATACCGTACGTATGAAAATTTTCTGTTTATAGGTTAGGCTGGTTGGCCCCACTATTTTCCGTAGTCTTCACTCACAAATTTGCCTAGCCATTGTGTGTATATAATGAACAGAGGTCTTAGGCCTTTGCTTCACAACACGATTCTCCGCAAGCACAAGCATCAGGTAGAGTTCATATTTGTTTAGTGATGAACAGATGGTTCCTAATTGTGGTGCGCAACTGCATTATAGTTGTATCAAACCTGCATTTAAACACAATTGCGATAAACACAACATAATCGCAACTATACATTAAAACCATATATTTGAACCTCAAGTTTTTGAATATTGTAATTGACATCAATATATACATTTATTTTTATCTCTGGTTTTTTTTTTCTTTGAATATATGCATATCACTATTTTGATCTTATAGAAACATTTTTCTTTTCTAATGAAGGTCTTCTGGCTATAGTTGTATTGGCTAAGAGTTCCGCAGAAGCAATGGAAAACTTACACTTAGGCAAAGAGGCAGAGGCATGCATTTCTGTTAACATCTATTCACTATTCAACTTGCATGTTTTCTTAAACAATCCAGTAACTTTTCTATGTTCAATTTTCCAATTCCGTTTCCTGATATATTGCATTCTTTGGCAGATCATGAAGGGTGTAACGAACACTGAAGATGACGACAATATTATAATAAACCCGCAGTTTGATGATGGTCTGAATAATTGGTCTGGAAGAGGCTGCAAGATTGCATTACATGATTCTATGGCAGATGATAAAATCCTTCCAAAGTCTGGCAAATACTTTGCAGCTGCAACAGAACGTACACAAACCTGGAATGGAATTCAGCAGGAGATCACTGCACGAGTGCAGCGAAAACTCGCATATGAAGTCACTGCATTGGTTAGAATATTTGGGAAGAATGTCACCACTTCTGATGTACGAGCTACTTTGTATGTTCAAAAACCAGATCTTCGGGAGCAGTATATAGGCATTGCCAGGTTAGTGTCTTTCTTATTTCTTTATGAGAAAGTTATTTTGCAGAACAAAGTTTGACAACTTTATATTTTATAATCAAAGCACTATTTCATTTTATTATGACAATCAAAATTAGGGGAGCGTACATGTTGAAACGTTATCCTTTTATCACTATGAAATTTCACATAGACTATGGGGGATATGACATTTGTGATTATTATTCTAGGTGTATGTTATTAGTTAGCATGTGTGTATATAAAAGAAAGGAAACTAGATATGGTACTGTGTAATGGAGTTCTGAAGAAAATATGAATAATTGGTATTAGAAAGCTGGCTTAACATTGATTGTTGGATTTTTGTGTGTACTCAGTGTGCAGGCAACAGATAAAGATTGGGCTCAAATGCAGGGGAAGTTCCTTATTAATGGTTCCCCATCAAAAGTGGTAGTTTATTTGGAAGGTCCTCCTCCAGGCACAGACATTCTTGTCAATACTTTTTCTATAAAGCATGCTGCTAAACCCCCTCCTTCATCACCCCCTGATTTTGAGGTTGGACTTTCAAAATAACTATATGAACTATGTACTTAATATATTTCCAATTTCATGAATTTCAATTTACACATTCATTGTTCAAATTTAAAATGTAACTATTGCCTTGATATACTTTTGTTTAATGACCAATTATTTAGTATGTTTTAACTTTTAACCACCTTAAATTGATTTTGTTTTCTAGGAAGCTCCTTTTGGGATTAACATAATAGAGAACAGTGATCTGGCTAATGGCACCAATGGCTGGTTTCCTCTTGGTAATTGTACATTGAATGTTGGAACTGGTTCTCCACGTGTAATTCCACCAATGGCTAGAGACTCTCTTGGGCCTCACGAGCCCTTAAGTGGCCGTTACATTCTTGTAACCAATCGCACACAAACATGGATGGGTCCAGCTCAAATGATCACAGAGAAATTGCAACTGTTTTTAACTTACCAAGTTTCTGCTTGGGTCAGGATTGGTTCAGCGTCCAGTGGGCCTCAGAATGTGAACGTTGCCCTCAGTGTTGACAACCAGTGGGTCAATGGAGGTCAGGTTGAGGTTGCTGATAATAGATGGCATGAAATTGGAGGGTCCTTTAGAATTGAAAAGCAGCCATCTAAAGTTATGGTTTATATCCAAGGTCCTGCCCCTGGTATAGACTTAATGCTTGCTGGACTTCAAATTTTTGCTGTTGATAGACAAGCAAGGTTTAGATATTTAAGGAGGCAGACAGAGAAGGTAACTTCTATGTTTATTCTATGTATCATATAAAACATCTATGTTCTTCACAATGAGTGCCACAACATTATGACAAGGGTGCTAATTGGTCAATTGATTTAAATGTAGTTAGTATAATTAAAATAATATGATAGTATTTTTTAACCAATCGAAAAGACGAAAACATGGATGTGAACTGGCATAAAGATATTAACCCTATATCTAATGGTTCAAAGTGATTAGCATGGATTGCGATGATACCAAAATATGTAGATCAGAAGCTTTAGCATGATAAAAACATGTTACAAGAAAAAAAGTATATTCATTCTGCAATGCTTAATCTTTTCTCTATTGTATCCACTTTTCATATGTGAAGCTTTTGCGTAATTGGTACTTTTTTCGGTTTCTAATTAAAAAAAAAAAAATTATCCCTTGCTGTTCTGCAGATCCGCAAGCGCGACGTTATCCTGAAATTCACTGGTTTGGATTCAAGCGAGTGTCTTGGAGCCTTGGTGAAAGTTAAACAATTCCATAATGATTTTCCAATTGGAACATGCATCAACAGAACAAATATTGACAATGAAGATTTTGTTGACTTCTTTGTGAAACATTTTAACTGGGCTGTGTTTGGGAATGAGTTGAAATGGTATTGGACTGAGCCACAACAAGGGAACTTCAATTACAAGGATGCAGATGACATGTTAGACTTATGTCAGCAAAACAATATAAACATCCGTGGTCATTGTATCTTCTGGGAAGTGGATAGCAATGTTCAGCAATGGATCAAATCACTTAACAAAAATGATTTAATGACAGCTGTCCAAAATCGTTTAAATGGTTTATTGACTCGCTTCAAGGGCAAATTCAAGCACTATGATGTTAATAATGAAATGTTGCATGGCTCATATTACCAAGATAGGCTAGGAAAGGATATAAGAGCAAATATGTTCAAGATAGCACATCAATTGGATCCATCTGCTACCCTTTTTGTGAATGATTATCATGTTGAAGATGGATGTGACACTAGATCATCACCTGAAAAATACACTCAACAAATTCTTGATTTGCAAGGGCAAGGTGGTCCAGTTGGTGGAATTGGAATACAAGGTCACGTAGATAGTCCTGTGGGGCCTATTGTATGTTCTGCTCTTGATAAATTAGGCACTCTTGGTTTACCAATATGGTTTACTGAACTTGATGTGTCTTCTACTAATGAATATGTGAGAGCAGATGATCTTGAAGTTATGCTAAGGGAAGCTATGGCACACCCTTCGGTAGATGGTGTAATGTTGTGGGGATTTTGGGAATTGTTTATGAGTAGGGACAATTCACACTTGGTGAATGCTGAAGGTGATATTAATGAAGCTGGGAAAAGATTCCTTGCACTTAAACAAGAGTGGCTATCTCACTCACATGGTCTTGTTGATGAGCAAGGGTACTACACCTTCAGAGGTTTCAATGGAACATACAATGTTGAAGTTGTGACCTTGGCTAAGACAATTTCCAAGACATTTGTTGTGGTTGACAATGGTGACTCGCCGCTGGTTGTATCAATCGATTTATAAGCACCCTGCTTCACCGAGGAGATCTATTTCTTTAATTTGTTACGAAATCATGCAATTCTGGTTTGGTACATTCTTTTTTCCCTAATTGCGGTTTGTTGAATTATGAAGTTCGTAATTGATGTTATGATTGTTGTGCTCAACCATTCTAGGAAAAAATAAATAAAATTTGCTGATTCTGATATTACTCAGTTGCTTTTTATTTCTGGTTTTCTAATTTTAAGGATGAGCTGAAGCAAGGAATAAATAATTTAAAAGGTAAGTTGTTTGTCATCTAACTTATGCAAATTCTTATTAAAAAAAAAAAATCTTATGCAATTGGGAGAGTTTCATTCTATTCCATTAATAAAAACAACTCCTAAACAATAGAACCTTCGTTCATTAAAAAAAAAAATAGAACCTTCAATTTAGCTGATTCCATTCTACCCCATTTCTCTCTAGCAATATCGGACAGAGGTAAAAGCAATTGAGTAATTCATTTATGGTATAACTTTTTTGAAGAGATAACAAAAATCTTAATCCGGGATCCCCCTCAAACTGAATTATTCGGCATAGTGGACCGGATACCATGATTAAAAAAAAAATACAGAACGTAAAATTTGAATAACTTGTTATCTAATCAATCGTGCATGATTTAAATTTGTTTTTCGTGAGATTTAAATTGATGACCGATTTACGAGGGGTATAAGGTGTAGTGTAGATAATCTCACCACAAAAATTATACAAATGTGAGTAGAAGTAGGCGTATCTAGAATTATTGTAGATGGTGATGGCTACTATACTAATGTCAACTTACGTGATTATATACCCAACTTTCTTTTTCGTAATTAATATGATACATGTAGAAAATAAAGCCTTTATTGACTAATAATTAAGTTGCTTAGACGCTTGACTTTTTTTTTTCTCGTTCTTGTTAAGATATATGTACTGAGCAGAACTACAAGATCAAATCAATTGGAGAATTAAAAAGAAGTTAAATAGAATAAAAGTTGGCAAAGTGATAATATATTGAACTTTCTAAATTATTATTGCATATGAGAAAAAAGGAATGGGAATGAGTTACAATGGAAAGTGTGACTCCTTGTATAGGAGAGAAGAATGGTTTGTTATCATTCATGCATATGAGGTTGAAAATAAAAATGTAACGAGAGCCATTGAATTAAAATAGAAAAGAACAGCAACAACCATGAGTTGGTCATGGTAGAGAGAAGACTATGCAGAGCTACCCCAACAATCTTCACCTTGGCTCGAAAATTCGACACTGCTGTAAAGACAAACAAGTTCTAAGCAATGTTGGAACTTAGCATTTGGAAGTGCCTTAGTAAGCATATCTGTTGGATTCTCCGATGTGTGAATCTTTTTCACCACAACGTCATTGCCGCACATTAACGACTCTGATGGGCAACCCCGCCTCCAGGTCATAGCCTGCAAACTGCCAGGAGGAGAACAACCACTCCCGAAGGAGCGACAGACTCATACCGCCGAGGTGAGATTCGAACCCGTGTCCTTGCGGACCGAGGACAAAGTCCCAAGTCAGGTGTGTCACACCTTGTTGGTTATGCAATCCTATGTTGGACTAATGATACTTTGCCACCTAACATGCAATTTTGAGTTTTTAAACAATGACTTGGCAATTGCATGTCAGGTGTCAAAGTATCATTGATTCAATATAAAATTGGGCACAAATGTGGGGTTGGTCAAGTGGTAGCTCACTTGGTCCGATCCCTTAACCAATTAGTCTCGTGTTCGAGTTGTGGGTATGGAGCAACCCCTGCCGGGAGACCCCTACCACTTAGTGCGAGCTCAGATGGGTCAGATCGGATGATTCGAATTCTGGATAAATCAGATCTGGGTAAACCGGTTGGTGTAAAAAAAATCGGGCTTACTTATTCTCTCTTATTTTTTTTAATACTACTAATAAAAGTAATTGCTTTTTTTTAATGGACATGATGATTTTTATTTTTTTTAAATTATATATTAAGAATTGGAAAGAGTATAATTTTTTATGAACTTTTTAACTTTGGGATTTCACAATATTTGGCCTTTTACATTTTCAATACATAAACATATTTTTTTTCTTCCAATTTTAACCTCATTCAATCATTTCTCTTACTCCTCATTATTTATACTTTTATCATCTCTTTCATCTCTAAACCACTATACATTAATTAATGTACACACTTACTAATAAAAATTAAATACTACTCCCTCTGGTCCTATTTATAGGGCATACTTATCTATATCACACGGATCAAGGAAGATAATTAAGTTTTTTGAAACTAAAAAATACTTTAACATTACAATTTTATTCTCTTATCTTATATTGGGAATTTCATAATGTATTATTTCACATTAATGGATAAAGGGGAAATAAAAAAAAATAGCAATAAATACTTCATAGAAAATGCAAAATGACTTATAAATAGGATAAAAATTCTTCTAGAATATGCCCTATGAATAGGATCAGAGGGAGTACTACAATTTTCAATAAGGATTAAATAAGGGCATTTTGAATAAATTATACATAATACTTACAATAATCAACATTTTCTTAATTTATGTGTTCAAGCCTAATAAACCAAACTTAATGAAAAGGAGGGATTAATAATAATGTTCAACTTTCTGATTGACGTGACAGTAACAGCCAACAGCTCATTCATATGATATGATGTAGATAGTGAGGTGATTGGCAAAAGGCCACACTCCAATAATGGCATCACTACTGTTGCCTAGCTCAACAACTGATCAAAGGGAGGGTAAAGTATCATAAATGGTGATAATTTACCACATTCAACTCATCCCGTGATTCTAGGTTTAGAGGGATTGAACAACCTACCAGTTTATGAAAACCTTCGTACGAAATACTTGCCAAATAATCAATGTTACCTGTATGTAATACTGGAGTGAACGTTTCATGTGGTCCCAGCCTTTACGGCACCACCGGTGATGCCACATGTTTTATCCATTTGATTCTTAGAAATACACAATCAATGGATGACATTAAATAACCTGCTACCTTGTGTACAATTTCTATACATGTCCGAATTTTTAGCAATTAAAAACAAAATTTGGACAATAATCCAGAGTTTCTAGCGGGCCCGGATTAACAGGAGCATAAATTAAACTAAATAAATATTGGAGTTTGGGCTGGACCATTGGTTTTTTTGTTAGTATTACAGAACAATATAAATTAAACTTTTTGTAAAATTAGTAAAGAAAAATATATAAAAGATTTGTGTTTATGTTCGCGTAAGTCAGCTCAGTTGTTAGCTGCAGGGACACCTAGGTAGCTTAGGTCCCCAGGTCCTGGGCTCTAGTCCGAGGAACCTCATTTGTAATCCAAAAAACAAAAGATTTGTGTTTATATTAGAGTGTTTATAGCATATAAATGGTTAACTAATCTTTCCTTGTTGAATTTTAAAATAATTTTTTGTTAGCTACCATTTGTGAGAAATATATATCGATAGTGTTTAATCCGTGAATTTAGGTTAACTAATAATTTAAATACTTAAAAAAATATTTATTATCCTGTTTAATTTGAAAAAGAGGTTATTATATTTTTGAAGACTAGTCTTTTAAATTGTTACCTTTATGATTTCACCATTATACGATAACATATTTGCAATTTTGTAGAAAAATAGTATGAGGCAATTTGATATTATGGTTTGTGAATGGTTTTTTTTTTTAAAAAAAAAAACTAAAGTTGTAATTGTTTAAATATTACTATTACTTTGGATGCTTAAGGACTGAGGTTAAAAAAACCTTATATTTAAAGACTTAGAGAGTACTCCCATTGGTCTCATTTATAAGCAAAAAATACACTCAACTAATATAAGCAAAAATTAACTAACTTTTTATTCCAAATACATTCATTCTTAAAATATTCTCACAATGATTTTGAGATATTTAATTCTTGTTTCATTCTCAATGTAAATTTACTAAAATAGTCTTTTTTTTATGAATTTGAGAAAACTAAATACATTTAACTAACTTCATTAATAAATGTGTAGTAGTTATTTTTGCTTAAAAATGAGACCGAGTCAGTTTTGAAAATCCTTTAATATATCATTGTTAATTTTTTTTTATTTTTTTATAAGCATAAAAATATTAGTAAGCCAAAATATTTTTATGATATTATTAAGCATAAATATTGTTAATTTTTTTAAATAAATTTTTTTCCCTTTTTTTTAATACTCCTTCCGGTCCTATATATAGGACATACTTAACCATATTCCTCGGACCAAGAAAAGTAGTTAGTTTTATGAATTCTATGAGAATATATTGTAACATTACAATTTTACCCTCTCAACTTTTCTTGAAAAATTCACACTCATTAATGAACAACAAAAAACACATGCATTTAATAAGGGCAAAAAAAAAGAAAAAACAATAAATGATGCATAGAAAATACAAAATTTCTTATATATAGGACCAAAGATTACTTCTAGAATATGTCCTATGTATAGGACCGGAGGGAGTATCTCATTGTTAATTGTTATTTAAATTGCCTTTGATGATAGATCAATGATTATGATTTCCTCATATTTATCTTTTAAGTGACAATGTCACTGGTCTCAAGCTAATGATATATTACTCGTTCAATTTAGTTTCTAATTAAATTGGCATTTTTGTTACATTATGTATAAGAAATACTCCCTTCGGTCTTATTTATAAGATTCTTTTGGGATTTTTGTTTTGATCATATTTATAAAACTTATTTTCAATTTTCAATAGGATTTAATGTATATAAGAAGTTACTAATAATTATTACTCCCTCCGGTCCTATATATAGGACATATTCTAGAAGCAATCTTTGGTCCTATATATAAGACATTTTGTATTTTCTATGCATCATTTATTGTTTTTTTCTTTTTTACCCTTATTAAATGCATGTGTTTTTTGTTGTTCATTAATGAGAATGAATTTTTCAAGAAAAGTTGAGAGGGTAAAATTGTAATGTTACAATATGTTCTCATAGAATTCATAAAACTAACTACTTTTCTTGATTCGAGGAATATGGTTAAGTATGTCCTATATATAAGACCGGAGGGAGTATTATTATATTATAAATATAAGATGTTAATATATATATATATATATATATATATATATATATAAGACAAATATAATCCACGTGAGTAGCCATGTGGCAGTCTGTGCATATAAACAGTTATATGGGTGGAGCCGTGGAGAGGAAAAAGAGAGGGAAAAAAAAAGAAAGAAAGAAAGAAAATTAAGATTATCTGCAATGCAGCACCAAAATGTCAAACCCTAATGTTTTTTTTTTTGTTTACATGGGAAGTCTGGGACAAAAATGCCAATTTTTATTCGGATAGCTGATAGCTGATATCCGAATACAAATTTTTATTACTTTTCTTATGACCTGGGGAGGGGAAAACCCTAATGCATTTTTTATTCGGATAGCTGATATTCATCGCATGCGGAAAAGTACGGTGTACTGTCCAATTAGTATTCATGCGCATATAGAAAAGTATGGTGTACTGGTCCAACCTTAAAAGTTCAGATTTTACCTACGCGTGGCAATCAAACTATATGTACCACTGGTGGTACCGTATTAATACGGGACCATGAGAAAAGCGTTCAATACTGGAGTATAGCCCAGTGATCTTCTTGTTGAACTGTCAACTTTAGGATTTCATGCTTGAATCTTGCGCTATATAAAAACAAGAATGCTTGAATCTTACGTGTAATAAATACGGGTGTACAAGTGGTAGTATACCAGTAGTCCAGTACTACTCTATTTGGATTTTTTTTTAAACATTATTTGGATCTTATTATACGTAATTTTTTAAAAGATACTATTTTTAATCCTAAATTTTCAATACTATAAATTACGGAGTACTTGATATTTTCTATGTATTGTTTATTAGTAACTTTTTAAATGTTATAACTATCTAAAAAAAATTTATTCATTCATGAGTGTGGAATTTTCAAAAATATGTTTGGAAGGTAAAATTATAATGTTATAAGATCTTATTATAAATTAAAAAATACTTCTTCTAATCTTTAATATAAGAAAAACAATGCATATTTACCCAAATGGGTTTGGCCTAGTGGAAGCATGCTAGGACCATAAGGATATTGAGAACCCATTAAACCATAAGGTCAGAGGCTCGAATCCTTGTGGAGAACATCCTTTGGGGAGACACCCCACCCATGTTGCTCTAGGTGCCGGGACTGTGAAGTTCTCCTCTACAGTTTTGAAAAAAAAAAAGGAAAAACAAAGCATATTTATTTTGATCTCAAATATAAAAATAAGTTAACTAACTTTTTATTTCAATACAATTATTCCTAAAATGTTCTTAGAAAGTAGTGATTTCATTTAATTTTGTTATATTCCCGATGCAACTTTTTTTTAAAGTAGCTTTATTTTTTTGATTTCGATTACTCTTTCTTGTAATAGAAACTGGAGAAAATAACTACTTATAGTTGTATGTGTAATTCAATTAAGTATGCCATAGATAAAGCATTTTATAGTAGAGTACTCCCTCAATTATATTCCAAATCTTTTGTCCTTTTAAACTTTTTTTTAATTTTATATCTTTTGTCATTTTACAATTTCAGTGCATAAATATTTTTTTTCCAATTTTAATCCTTCAATCAATATTTTTATTACTTCTCATTTATTCTACTTGTATATTCTCTTATCCCTAAACCACTATACATTAATTAATTGACAATATTTCTAATAAAAATTAAATATAAATACATTTTTTAAATAAGAATTAAAATGAGATATTTTAGACAAAAGATATACTCCTTCACATCGATATTATAAGTCCCTTTAACCAATTTTCACATCCTTTATTAAAAAAGTTAGTTAATTTTGATTAGTTAATATTTGCTATATTTTTCAAAAATACCCTATAATTATTATTGTAAATCTAAAAAATGTTGAATAAATTGAGTTTTTTTTAAAAAAAATAAATAATTAATACCATTCAAAATTAGAAATGTGACTTATATTGAAAAAAAAAATCTTAAAAAAAACCTTATACTCCTTTCGTTCCACTTTATTTGTCACATTAGACTTTTTAATTTGTTCAAAATTATTTGTCACTTTAGGAATTTGATGGTGTATTAATTGATTGTTTCTAACTTTAACCTTGCCTTTAATGTGTTGAAATATGTGAAATGAGTGATAATTAATGTACGTTAAGAATATTATAATAAAATTATATAATAGTTCTCTTGCAAATTGAAGTATTAAATGACTTTTTTAGTCCATGTGAAATTTATAAAATGACAGCTAAATTGGAAGGGAAGAAATACACAAGATAAAAAATATAAAATTTATCATAAATGGTCAATGATTTGGAAGGTGGCGAGCAGGAAGAGAAAATTCGGATTTTTTTGTTAACGGAAAGAAAATGAGAAGAAAGAAATAGGGAAGATGGATTATGGAGAGAAAATGAGTAGATTTTATGATTGTTTGGTACGAGAGAAAATGTGAAGAAATTGGAAAGAGAGAAAAGTTGAGTTTTCTTTCCTTTTGTTTGGTTGGAGAGAAGAGTGGAAAGAGAGAAAATAATAAATTTGTCAAAAGACAATTACACCATTGTTTTCAAAAATATAAATATTTTTTTATTTTTCATATATATCTATATTTCATATGGTGAAAGATTTTTTTTATTCAATTCTTTATTACATAATAAAATTTTAGAATCCAAAATATTATTAAAATAGTTTTTTTTATTAAAATAAAAATGTTTTATTTTTTACATTAAAAAATTTAAAAAAAATGAAGTAAATTGGAAAGATGAAAAACAGATGAGTAATTTTACATATCAATCATAATTTTCTCTTCAAAATCTCTTCATTAGAAAAGAGAAATTTTTTTGGGGCTCATATATTTTTTTATTTTCTCTCAATTTTCTCTCCTAAATCATACAAGAAAAGGTAAAGTGTTTTTTTCAAAATTTCTCAATTTTTTTTTTTTCCATTTTCTCTTGAAACAAGGAAAAGGAGCGGAGTGAGTATTGAAATGAAAAGGCGGGAGGGGGAGGATGCATAGGGAAAAGGCGAAGAATAGCGAGAGAGTAGAATGACAAATGGAGTGATGAGTACTGACATACATGGGAGAAGGCTATACCTACCTCAGGCTCAGGCTCAGGGCAAATACACACACAGCTAGCTCATGATAGTACTCCATGCATGAGGTGGTCTCTTTTTATGTCGGAAAATTGGAAACGTCCAATCTGTCTCATCACTACTACTAGTAGGAGTACTCCATATACTGATATAAGAAGAGAGAGGAGAGATAAAATTGCATATGGGCTCCACTGCCACAGGGAGGAGCGCGGGACTTTCGGGGGTCTATCGGTTTGAGAATGAATTGAATTGAAGTGGGTGTGTGAGTGTGTCATGTGGGGGCCTCAAGACAAGGACTGTGAGGCTGTGACATAGGCCAAGGAGGGGCGATATTTTAGAGTCATAGAGTTAGGCGATACAGTAGATGGTAATTGCTGAATATACTCCTATTAGTCATAAGTTTTGATCTTGTTTTGGAGCTAATAAGATTATGGCATTCCCACGCTGACGCTGCCTAGCTTTTCTCTGTGCTGCAGTTATGTGTCTGATTTTGAGGTTATTATGCTGATAACGGGAGTTTCCAGTGGATCTCACTGTGGGTGCGTCATTCAAGCTAAGTTATAGCATGGTGTCATTGGTCAAAAGCCCAACTGTGATGCCATTGTAATATCATGTTGTATCTTAGATGCACAGCATGAACGTTGAGATTGTGCACTTTATTTAGTCCAACCGGTTGCAGTAAAAAATCATGGGTTATGCAGTGAAATTTTTTCCCGTCCCGTTGGTAAGAATATTCTCTTTTCCTCTGTTTTTGTGCCGTCCTGCCCTTTGAAATTTTCCTCAACATTGTAATTTCTTTTCCCTCCCTTTGTCATTAATGTTAGCTGATTTTTTTATTTTTTGTTGAATGGTTCTTAATTCCTCCCTGAGTATTTGATAAATAGATACTCCTCCGGTTTTGTTTTTAAGAAAAAAAAAACTAATTTCACAGATAATAAGAAAGTTAGTTGAGTGCATTTAATTTCCTCAAATTCATAGAAAAATTGACTACTTTAAGAAACTTGTATTGAGAATGAAACAAAAATTAAATGTTACAACAACTTTGTAGGGATATTTTAATAATAGTTATATTGGGAATATAAAGTTTGTTAATTTTACTTATATATAAGACCATGAATTGGATGTTATTTTTGCTTATAAATGAGACCGGAGGGAGTAAGTTGTTGTGTGATGAATACATAAATTGGGAAAAAATTACTCCCTCCAGTCTTATTTTTAGGACCCTTTTGAAGTTTTTTTCTCCCACTAAGGACAATGATTAAAGTTGTTAGTGACATTAGAAATTTGAAAATTTGATGCACTTTTTCAAAACTACCCATAAAATTATTATTGGAAATTTAAAAAGTGTTGACTTAATAGGGGTATTTGTGGAAAGATGTAATTACATCTTATTGAAAATTGAAATGGAGTTTTATAAATAAGACCAAAATAAAAACCCCAAAATGGTCTTATAAATAGGACAGGAGGGAGTATAAGTATTCTCTCCTGTCTCATTTATAAGAAAAAACATCTCATTAATGATCTTAAATATAAGCAAAAATTAACCAACTTTCTATTCCCAATACAACCATTCTTAAAATATCCCTACAAAGTGGTTATAATATTTTATTTTTGTTTCATTCTCAATACATGTTTCCTAAAGTAGTCAATTTTGTAACACTCCTTGAGATTTCCTTACTTTATAAGAAAAGTAATAAGTTTATGAATACTTGGACTTGTTATTGTTGGAAAAAGATATGAAAATAAAAATTTTCTCTTCCCTTGAAAATTCCTTTTCACAAGCACTTGATCAATAATGAGGTTGACTAACAAAATCAGAGTTTGCGGAAACATAGTAAAATAGTCATATTATACTCTCAAAATATATCAAGTGTAACAAGTCCATGGATACCAAATAAATGTTATTATGAAACCAAATTCATCTTATGATACTTCTTTCAAAATGTGTATCATATAAATACTATTAAAAATAGAGATGTTATAGAGCTGGTCACTGGTCCTCTGTCCAAATATTCATCTGGCGGGATCCTCGATATCTGCACAACGGGTTCCCCAACCCACACTTTCTACACTCTGCATGCACCTAAGGGACATCTCCCTTTACTGATTCTTGTGCAAACTAGATGCACGATCAATACCTAATAAGGGCATGGAGAGTTAGATATACATATTCGCATAATCAAATGAGAATAAAACTAACATCCACAAGTCAACATGTAGCAAATCATGATGCATAACCATATGAGCACACCCGGTTAATCATAATAATTCTTTCAATGCAAGTGGCATGATGCATGATTTTCTTCCACAACTGAGGCCTCTAACAAAGTCCATCTTGGACGTCCATCCAATACACCGTTGTGTTCCCGGAACACTGACATTCGTTCCCAGAACGTAATGCCAAACCATACTTGGATAAGTAAGCATCACTCCCAGAGTGTGCACCACGTTCCCAGAACGTGTAGCAAACCATACTTGGAATAATAAGCATCACTCCCAGAGTGTGCACCACATTCCCAGAACGTGTAGCAAACCATACTTGGAATAATAAGCATCACTCTCAGAGTGTGCACCACGTTCCCAGAATGCATAAAAACCAGGTCCCGGACAGTGGCCACATTCCCAAAATGTGTCATCAAGTAGGTTGCATATCAATGTGTTCCCATAACACTAACATACGTTCCCAGAACGCATAAAAAATCAGGTCCCGGACACTGGCCACATATCTATAATGTGTCATCAAGTAGGTTATAATTTGGTACTCCCGGAGTACCCTCCTCATATTCCCAGAATATGATAAACGTTCCTACCAACCAAACCTCCATTCTATATGGATGCACAATCATCAAGGTTGGTTTTATCTTTACTTTATTTACTGTGATTTAGAAATATTTCAATTTCTCTTTTGAATGATTTAATTGAGGCATAAACTTTGGCATAAAATTCTCCTTTGAATTATTTCAAAAACATGTCATTAAACTTAGATTGGGAAAACACAACCAATGGTATTCAAAAACTTAACTTTCTATTTTTCAGATTCAGGTACTAACCGGTTACAGTTTCAGGCTAACCGGTCAGACCTGAACCATTTACCATTGTAATTCAGAAAAACCCTTTTTCTTGAATTCTCTACCCAATTCATAAACAAATTTAACATTGTTTTACACCTCAAAAACCACTGTTTATATCATTCAAAAGTCTAAATCACATTTCATTATCCAATGAGCATAATTTCCTCTTGAAATTATCTCAATACATTAAGGTATTAACTCTTTAACTGCAATTTGAACTATAACAGTGAAATCAACTTATTTTCAGATTGTTTTCCATGAAATTAAGGCCTATATTTGAGTAGGATTTATAAGACCACAATACTGATTTTGTAAACTTATTTCCTTTTGCATTTTTACAGTGTCTAACCGGTTACGAATATCGAGTAACCGGTTAGATTATGCAGTCTGACACTAAAACATGAGTTTTAACAAACCATTCTCTTCACTACTCAAATCTAACCAAATTTCAACCTTTAACAGAGTTCATATACCCTAAATAAATATGTTTAAGCACAGAAACATATCTATGCTTTCAATTTAGATACTCAAATTGCACATAATTGCACATATTTCACAACTTAATGCATCAATTCACATAATATCCAAATAAGTCATGAATCCAACATCAATATAGCTTGCATGCATCTAGATAACATTTCTCATAACAACAATTTAGCTCAGATTGGCCTCCAAGCCACTTAACCATTTTACCTTATGCCCTTTGAGTCTCTTGGTGACTCATCCTATGTTCTACCACCATTTATTCTCATTCTAGCAAATATTAAGCTCCCCCCTTACCTGAGGTTCGTGCTTGAACAAGATTTGAGCTGAGATTTGAGGTAGAACACCAAACACCCAAAGCTCATCCTCAAACCAGAACCGTTTTTGACAGGGTAGATTGATCAAGGAATTTGGAACATGAAATGGACATGGAAATTAGGGAAAATGGTCATTATCAAAACCATGCAACATGAACTTTGAAAGGAAGTCAAGTCTAGAGTAGGCATGGCAACGGGGCGGTGCGGGGGCGGATTATGCACTTCCCACACCCGCCCCCGTCTCAAAAAATTGCCCCCGCCCCCGCCCCCGTCCCCCGCCGGGTATCATAAAAGCCCACCCGCCCCCGTCCCCGTCGGGGGTCGGGTAAAACCGCACCGCACCCGCCCCCGCTTTTCTTTTAAAAACAACTTTTCTAAAAGACTTTTTCTTTTATAATATACCAACTTTTTCTTTTAAAAACAGCTTTTTTAAAAGAGTATTTTTCACAAGTGATTTTTATTAAGAGTCAAAACATTATTTTTAATATTTTTTTATTACTATTATTATAAATTATATATAATATATAATATAATATACATGTATAGTGTGAGCGGGTCAGTTTCGGGGCCGGGTGCGGGGCGGATAGTATAATTACCACACCCGCCCCCGCCCCGTGATTGAAAAAGCGGGTTTTCCCCGCCCCCGCCCCGATACCCGATTAGAACGGTTTTTCCCCGCTAATGGCGGATCGGGTTCGGGCGGGTGCCCGCGGTTCTGGTTTTTTTTGCCATGCCTAGTCTAGAGCAAGAGAAGGCTTGAACTTACCAAAATTGAAGCTCAAAGTCAGTTCCCCAGGACTGAAAAACCAGTGTAGACATACTCTAACTCCAACCTTCTCAGATTGATTTCTCCTTGCTCCAACACTCTTAACTCACAAACTTTATATCAATACAAAGCCCTTGATGTGAGCTTTGTAACAGTGTATCACTCATGTTTTAACTCTCAGAAACGAAGGAGAATTACAGGGACGAATCTCAGAACCCTAAAAACAGAGTTTCAACACTTCAATCAGAAAATCAACCCAAATTCATCAACAATTCAGGTTTTTATAGAGAGATCAGGCTTGCATGCAAGGCGACACGCGTATCCCACTAAGTATGAAGGCTGATTCGTGGCAAATCTTTGTTAATTCCAGTGATTACTCATCAAAATCCATTAATCTAGTTTCTGGGTTCATAGTGTAACCGGTTACAGAGCCCTTCTAACCGGTTACATACTGATAAAATTCAAAAATTAATATTTTAATTACTCTTTCTTCAAAAACCTTTTTAATATTGCAATAAGGTCCCAACCCAAGGACTAAATTACAATATTCACATTTTTGTACAAAATAACCATATAAAAATATATCTCATATTTTTATATATAAAAACACATAATGTACAAAAACTAAAACCTTCAAAACTAATATAAATCAATTATAAAATAATTGTTATAATTAATTTCTTGGTTATTTGGAAGACGAAAATTAGGGGTGTTACAAATTTTCCTATGAATTTGAGAAAATTAAGTGCATTCAACTAACTTTCTTAATACTTTCGAAATTAGTTTTTTTTCTTCTTAAAAATAAGACCGGAGGAAGTACTTCCTCCGTCCCTTAATATATGACACTTCTGAGAGATTTTACGTTCATTAAGAAAGTTGATTAATTTAGTTTATTTAATTGAAAATGCGAATTTTTGATATGTATTTTGAAAATTACCCATATTAATATTATTAAGAATATAAAAAATGTTAAATAAATAGGGGTGTTTGTGAAAAAAAGTAATTAATAATCATTGAAAATTAGTATAGATTCTTTTAAATAGGTATAAAATAAAAGTATTAAAAGGATATTATATTTAGAAACAGAGATAACGCATGAAAAAGTGAAATTAAGGAAACAAATTATAAGTGAGTTGTTGTATTAACACAAAATAAACATAGTTGAATAATACAAAATATTTCTGAAATTTCGTAACTCGAATCTCGAAGAAGTTATGTGTAATATTAAAAAAAAGGAAATAACAGTTGGGGAATTAGCTGATACTTCCTTCTTTAGGAAGATTTAACGTCGATTAAGAAAGTTGATTAATTTTATTAGGCTTAAATATCAAAATGGTCCTTATAATTGTTGCTCATTTTGAAATTGGTCCCTATAAAATTTTTTCTTTGGTTTTGGTCCCTAACATTATTTATTGTTTTGGTTTTAGTCCCCCACATTTAAATTGAATGGAAATCGTTAACATGACCTAACGGAATGGTGGTCAAGAGGCTGCTGCTGCTGGGAATGGTGGTCAAGCAGCTGCTACTACTAGGAATGATCATCCATCTACACAACCTGCACAGTCATGTAGAAAGAGGCTTTATCAGTTGATCTAGCCCTCTTTCTACATGACTGTGCAGGTTGTGCAGATGATTGCTCGTTCCCAGTAGCAACAACCTCTTGAGCACCATTCCCAGTAGCAACAGCCTCTTTACCACTATTCTGGTAAGTCACGTCAGTGATTTCCATCCAATTTAAAAATTGGGGACTAAAACCAAAACAATAAATAATATCATGGACCAAAACCAAAACAATAAATAATGTCAGGGACCAAAACCAAAGAAATTTTTTATAGGGACCAATTTCAAAATGAACAACAATTATAGGGACCATTTTGATATTTAAGCCATTTAATTAATTGTATTGTAAATGTGAAATTTTGATATGTATTGTCAAAATTACCCCTATTAATATTATTAGGAATCTAAAAAGTGTTAAATAAATAGGGGCGTTAGTAGAAAAAAATAATTAATAATCATTAAAAATTGGTATGAGATTTTATAAATAGAGACAAAATAAAAGTGTCAAAAGAGTCTTATATTTAAAGACGGATGTAGTAAATTAAAAGGTTCTTTACCTCATCTCAACCAACAACGGATAACGGAGTTTTCCAATGATTGTTTTAAAATAATTACTTTATTACTCCCTTTGCTCCTATATATAAGGCACATTCTAGCAGAAATCTTTGGTCTTATATATAGGACACTTTATATTTCCTATGTATCATTAATTGTTTTTTCTCTTTTTTGCCCTTATTAAATGCTTTGACTAATTATGTTTTTTTTATTAATTAATGAATGTGAACTTTCCAAGTAAAGTGGAGGGGTAAAATTGTAATGTTACAATATTATCATAAAATTGACAAAATTAACCACTTTCCTTGGTTCGGGGAATACGGTTAATGATATCCTATATATAGGATCGGAGGGAGTACTGTTTAGGTTGTTGTTGGGGTCACGTAGCAATAAAAACCAATACTAGTGGGTTAGATTACCGGCACCATAGCAGGGTCTTTGACCAATGGCACCATGCTATAACGTATCGTCATTCATTGTACACACGTGCTTGGGTCATAAAAACTTTGAACAACAACCGGATAAAGATCATCTATCTCAAAGGATATCCTATCATTTAAATTTTAAAAAATTAAAAAATAACTTCAAACTATCATGTCATTATTGTAATATTCGGTGGAATCGAATTGATTGGAGACAACGAGACAAAAAATTTGGGATAAAAAATACTCGTTCATAACGACCCTTGAAAGCAGATCACATACATCTTACCTAGAATATGATAAAGGTGGTTTTGCTGATAAATGTTTTTTAAGATTTTTAATTTAAAAAATGTTATTAGGATATTATATAAGAGAATAAAATAAATAATTTTGTTTTGAAAAATATTGAATTTACAACACAAAAAATTAGTGAATTTCGATTTCTGATGCAAGTTTTTTATTGATGTATTCCTTAATCGGTGTTTTTTTTTAAATTAACAAAAGACAAATTAAAAATTAACCAATGAACATTGGTTAGAAAATCCTTTTAAAAATTAACAAAAGATTAATTTTATCCAAAACATGAAGTACTCCCTCTAATATATAAAAATAGTAAAAAAGACATACATGTATTAATTTATCAAATACATCAATCAATTATTAAATAATTAATTTAATGAATTTTGCATTGATCAACCAATCATAATTCAAAGCTTTTAATGTCTAAGTTTTTTCATTTATATTACTTTAACTAGGTATAACTTAGGAAAATTTTTTGTCATTTTTTAACATTCTCATGGGACTAAAGGAATAATATTTATCTTTATTTCATTCATGGAATGAAATAACATTATTTATTGATATGCAGTAATATTTTTCAAAGACAATTTAATTATTTTTATTCTTTAAATAGTTAATTCTTCATCATTTGCGAAATAATAATAATGCTATGAGTAGAATAATTTCCTCCTATAAATATTTTTTTTTGTAATTTAAGATAAGATTAATGCAGAGACATTAAGAAATTATTAAGCATTGTTAAATTTTGATCAAAATAAACATATTTAGTACTCCCTCCGTTTCATAAGTTATGATCTTTTGGAGATTTCACATAGATTAAGAAATGAGTAAACGATGTAAGAATTTGGTATAATTTGACTAAATTACCCTCATTTAATAAAATAAGAACGAGTAATAATAAATGTATGACGATTATATTGAAGAGAGATAGAGAATTGAGTGATGAAAAGAGAATACAAAAAATGAGGGTATGTTTGAAAAAAGAAGTATAAATGAGTCTTGGCTTTCTAAATAATCATAACTTATGGGACAAAAAAATCTTCAAAAGATCATAACTTATGGGACGGAGAGAGTAATTCTTAAGAATATAGTAGTAGAATAATTGTTTTTTTTTTTTTAAATGGTGATAGATCAAATTATTGACTGATGATAAAACTGGAAAAATGTGTTTGACCAAGTCCTGAAAATACAAAATAAAAAAAAAATTGAAACAAAAGTAAAATGTTAAAACTAAAAAAAAAAATAAAACAGATAGAGAATAATAATAATAACCTTAAATTGAAGATGAGGTGAGAAATATTTGTTTATGAGATATATTTTCTAAAAACTACTTGCTCATTATTATAATTGATATTTTATTTGTTTATTTCTAGGAAAAATTCATTATTTATTTTGGGAAAATACAAGTGAATTAAGAAAATTAGATAATACTATTGTTATTGATAGTATAAATATAAAAATATGATATATTATTTTATAATTATTCCTACAATTATTATCACAATTTTTAAAAATATTGAATAAATACAAGTATATGTGAAAACAAATAATTAATATTATTAAAAATTGGAAAATGAATTTACAAATAGGACAATTTTTTTTCTTCCAAAGAAGTGTTTATTTTAATTGCTGGATGATATATTATCTTTGGTAACATTTTTATATAATTTGGAATTTTGGATCATATTTTAATGTATATTAATTACTTGAGCAATTACTATAATAATATTAATTACTATATTTATAAAATTCATTAATGTTACCGAAGTTAATCATAATCGATATAATCATGATTTTTTTTTTGCAAAAGGGTTTTTTTAGCCAATAATCGAAAATTAATCCCATTCGAGACGTAGAGATCACCAAAATGAGTTTTGCTTCTATCAATAAAACCTTAATAAAATAATATCATGAGTTAATTTTTTTTTCATGAAAAATATTTGGTCACTAAAGATAAAGTTCATCTAAAAAATTATTATGCCTTGAAAATGATGATTAATATTTGAAAAACTCTTGATAGCTCAAAAAAAAAAAAGAATTATACACTTCAATTTCATAAATTACAAAAATGTACTTTAGAAGAACCAATTAAGAAAAAAAACCCTATGAAGTAATTAGTAAGTTAGTTATATTAAAAAATAATACAAGTAATTTATGCTAATTAGTTATATTAATTAATTTTTTTATTTGTGAATTTATTTCTGGAAAAAAAAAATAGCAGTAACTTTTTATACTATATTATTAATTTTTTTATATTTTAACCTGCGAAACCTATTTACGCAACTAGGTGACTAATTTATTTGTATATGGATTAGACCCTTTCAATGATGATGTTTTCAACAAGGCATTCTCCACTTGCAAGAGTCCAAAATTAAATCCGTGATCACATACTTGAAAAACACATGTTTGATTCGCGTAAGACAACTCAGTTGGTGGCTGCAGAGACACTTAGGATTTTCCCCTTCCCAGGTCATGAGTTCTAATCCCAGATCTCCCATGTAAACTCAAAAAAAAAAAAAAAAAAAAAAAAAAACATGTCCGACTCATCTGTGTCACAGCTTCCACTTATCTATATTATTAAATATTACTTTTTCTCAAAAATGAACTAAGTCTTATCAACCACCAGAAGTGAAGTCACTGCCGATTTGGACTTCACCACCCTCCTCTCTTTCTTCCCAGTTCTTGCTCTTCTCAAATCTCCACCTTGTCCTTCCCCAAAATTTGGTTTCCCAGTCATCACCCAAACTCCCTGGCTAGAGCACCCAACCCTTTAATTTGTTTGCTCTTTCCTTTTAAATCCTTCAAACACACCCTACTCATCCCTTGGACATACAAGACACACACCTTTGATATAAACAAAATTTAAATCTGATCGACTTATGCTGATGACGTTGTGGTCCATAGTCCACACCATCATACTCTATTCACTACTACTCCCACTCCCTGGCTAGCAATCTTGTACTTACGTTTTAGGGTTTTAAGTTTTAGACCTTTCCATGATACTATTTATAGCAACATAGGGTTTGTAGCCATAGCTTGTTTAATTTCCAGATGTTTTTAGCTGATGAGTGAAGAGAGAATTTTGATATTTAAATTAAATTGAATAATAAATGGAGGAATACACTAACAGTAATAATAATAATCCCCTGAGCGAAAACGCAGGTCAATGTCCAAGTTCAAGGGCAACATTCTTGTACACCGCCGCTGCAGTTGGTGGTTCAAGCGGAGGAAACCACCACCACCACCAGCATCAGCAGCAGCTTCCTATCAACACCTTTCATCTTCCATCGAGTGGATCAGGTCATCACTGCTTTCAATCAGATCAAGTACCACACGACGACCCTAATGTGAAAACTGAATCTTCCACGCAACTCCTTCACACTCCGATTTTTCACTATCCTTTGTTGAGAGGCAATCTTCTTCTTCATCCTCAGCCAACTCATCAGCAAGGAGGGGGCCAAAGCTCTAGTGAAGTTGAAGAAGATATAAAAGCCAAAATCATTTCCCATCCTCAGTACTCTAATCTTTTGCAAGTTTACATAGATTGCCAAAAGGTCTTCAATGATTAATCATATTATTAATTATTATATATATATATATATATTTCGCATATGTTCCTAGCTTCCGGTTTAATCACACATTCATTTAATTGTCCGTTTTTTTTAATCAGGAAAGAAAATTTAATTAAAAATAATATACTTTTAATTGTCGATTGTATATGGGTTTGAGTACCTCCTATACTTTTTAATAAAAAATTTTGTTGGTCTAAAAAGCCAAAAAATATTTATCTAATTGTATGTCTCCATATATGAAGGTAGGAGCTCCGCCGGAAGTGGTGGCGCGTATGGCTGCGGCTCAACAAGATTTTGAGGCACGGCAACGATCTTTGGTTAGTTCAAAGCTGGAAGCTTCCAAGGACCCAGAACTTGATCAGTTCATGGTAGGGGAGTCTTATACAATTCTTTTCACACCCCGTTTACCATTTTGTGTGTTTTGGTTTTTGCTACTTAATTCTGAATAGTTTGATGATTTTGGTGGAGTGAAAATTAGGAAGCTTATTATGACATGCTTGTGAAGTATAAAGAGGAATTAACAAGGCCTATACAAGAGGCCATGGATTTCATGCGGAGGACAGAAACTCAGCTCAATATGCTTTGCAATGGACCCCTGCATATCTTCTCTGGTAACTATTTTATCTTCCTTCTCTCTTTTGCTCTTGTGGTGGATCCTTTTTCTGTAATCACTGAGTTAATAAATTAATTAACTAACTGTGTACTAGGATAATTAATCAGCCGCAGGTAATATATGAGACTGCACTAATTAAAATTTGGTCCTGATTGTCCGAATTTTATTGATATCCGTAAACTGTAGTGAAGTGAGTATTTCTGCACTCTGAGCAGCCAGGAAACTTTGACCAAATCTCATTTATCTTGGGGATGGGGGACCCACAAAGAGGGAACAAGGTTTCAGAAAACACATAACCCTAATCACCCTAGCTAGCTACGATCGAGTCTACTACCCATATACAGTACTCGTATCTCTTTTATGCTTTTTAATTCCCGAAAACTCTAGCATTCTGTTTTCATATAATATTATTGTAATATCGTAAGTACAGTAGTACTGTCCATTCTTCCCAAATTACACACGTTCGCGATTCTTGTTATGCAGCTCCTTTTTCCTAATTAAACTTCCGAGTACTGACAAAATATTTCTTCTAGGGTTTCCTAGGTTCTGTATTCTGATAATTAAAACGTCAACCTTGTTGTATATGTAATCAAATTTTTACGATTTATTAGACAAATTTCCTTACTTAAAAATGAGGTAATTAAGACCTCCTACATTATGTTTCGTGATTATTCTCTATATTATTACCAAAAAAGAACTTATCTACAAAGTTGTAGCAATTTGCATCCTTTGTACAACAAACATTTTCCTTAAAACAGGAGTATTAATTATAGAAAGTAATGAATGTTTACTGGTATGATTCATCACTGCAGAGCTCAGCTCTGAGTTGTTTTACCACAAAACAGAAGATTATTTTATCATACTCATGTTTTTTTATTGGAGTTTTTCGATAAATAAATTATATTATTAACAAGTGTCGTAAATGCAATTTTTAATTAATCAACAAAATGTAATTTTTTTTAATTCAAAACGTACGTGCACATTATACTTCCAATTTATTAAACATTTTCTGATAACAATTTACTTTTTTTTTTTAATTTCTTAAAGCATTAGCATTTTCCAAGAATAAATACCGGCAGTGAAGCAAATGATTAGTGTATTGGTTGATTGTGGCTAAGATTAATAGGAGTATATTAGAAAGTGATATACAGTATTCATTTTTTTAATTCTTAGATCAGTGTTCTTCAGGAGAATTTTTGTAAGATCTAATTAATTATAAACACATTGGATGCTCTTTCAATCACCCGCATCCCCAAGTATGCTGTAGGTTGTAAGTTTTTCACATGTCAATAAATTAAATGTGATTAAAATATAGTATGACCCGTCTGACCGTCTCATTCTCAGTGTTCCTTTTTTTTTTTTTTCCGTCCACGAGGATTAAGCCTTTTAGTGGTATAATGCTTTTAGGAGCTCGATTGCATTCTTAGTTTATAATGGAAATTTTAACAAACAGCATATGCTACTGTAAAGCAGCACTGCTACTGTGGGTTCTGAAAGCCCCGTTAATAAGGTTACCTGATATTTATTGTCTGTCTAAAATAGCTACTTTCAGGTGCTTAGTATTTCTCTTAAGATATGCATTGGCAGGTGTATGTTATATTGCCTGGGTACACTTCCTGTTGAGTAACAAATGCACCTGGATTTTCTCAGTTCAACGAATTGACAGGTCGTGTGAGTGAGCGGAGGGAACTTTAATTTATATATAGACTCTATCCTTACTTAAAATTCTCCTTTGATTACCTCTACTTTACTCTATCCTTATTATTTCGGTAAGCAAGTACCTTCAACTTTCAAGGATAGGCCAGGAGAGAGGATTATGTTAATTTATCCAAAAATTTCCCTCTACATTAATCATATATGCAAAATATATAAAAGATCAATAAGGAGTTCTAAATTTACATTAATCATTTAGTATTAAATATTTACTAATAGGATTACAAATTTACAACTTAGGAAGTAATGCATAAAGTGCAAGTAGTTCAATTGGTTAGAGCTATGGGATACAAAGTGGGAGTATGTTGCACAATTTTCCCTCCCTTTCTTCATTAAAAAATTGCTTATAAAAAAATTGTATATGTTTTTTTTTTAGCAGCTAAGGATGTAATGCATGGTGATGTTATAATGTGCTTTGGTCAATTGAAATTGTTAAGGTTTCATCTCAAAACTAATTGATAATGAGATGAGTAGTCCAAAAGATTTATAAACCAAATCTTATATCACGAGATAACAATGTGGGACTTCCAACATAAATAACTTTTTCCCCTCAATATACTGCCTTCCTTTTCTAGCTGGGAAGTATCTTTTCTAGTTAGAAGATGTACATTCCTGCACCCGATTCACCAGGTGCTTAGTTTCTTAGAAATGCTTGCTATTTTCATGTTGAGCAGATGATAAATGTGAAGGCGTTGTTTCTTCGGAAGACGATCAAGACAACAGTGGTGGAGAAACAGAATTGCACGAGATTGATCCCCGAGCAGAAGACCGTGAGCTCAAAAACCATTTGCTCAAGAAGTATAGCGGTTACTTAGGTAGCCTCAAGCAAGAACTTTCAAAGAAAAAGAAAAAAGGAAAACTGCCTAAAGATGCAAGGCAAAAGCTACTTAACTGGTGGGAACTTCATTACAAATGGCCGTACCCTTCGGTATGTATTTGTCTACTCTTTTATGGCTCATTTTCTATACAACTTAATCAACTGCTTGTTGGTAATTAAACTCAACAATATCAATGGGAGTTGACATCAAGTAGGTGAATTTTTTGGATATATATTGATCATGCAAGGGTTTGTGTATTAGTTTGAGTGATATTATGAATCTAAATAAGTGACGATATTTTGGACCAACAAGCATCTAAAGTGAAAGCCCAAAAACTGTAATGTCGTAGCCCACTCTATCATCCAAGATTTAAATAGCTAGGTCCATAATTCTAAGGAGTGATGTAGATTTGGAATTTAAATCCCATTTTTTATCCACAAATTTTATTTGATGTGTGAATATCCAAAATCACCCCGTAATTTTTCAAGAGGTACCTTTCAAAAAAAATTGTGTAGGTTGTTGACATTTTGTATCTTTGCTATTTTTTATCTCGTAAATTTTCAATTTGTAAATGTCCAAACAACATTATTTGATCTTTTAACAAGACACCATTTTTTATTCCACACTATACTTATATTTTCGAAAATAAGGTGTGATGAGAAAGGAAACTCATATATAAATATAATATTAGGACAAACCTCATCAAGAGTAGAAATCAAATTAGGAGCAGAATTTGAGAAAAGAGCACTATTTATAAGAAGCCAAATATTCTAGTAAACACTTAACCAAATTGTGAGACCGTAATTCTTATCTTTTTTAGAACCAAAGAGACCCCCAAACTTTGAGAAATGATATGCCATCTCATCAAAAATGTGTAAAAACATAAAAACAACCATCCCCCCTTTTTTTAAATTAATGCTCTGGTCGTGAAAAAAAGTCATGATCCATTGCAAAAGTTATGATGGTGTGCCTAACTCATAGCCCGGGCATTTTTAATCAAAATGATTGAATCTAAGAACAACCTCTTGCACGTACCTTGTGTTCACGTTTGTCTTATCGGTAATTGGTTCAAGACTTATAATTATGAACAAATGGAGACTTGTTAATGGGTCAATATGCACAGGAAGTATAACAATTTTAATTTTTTCATACATGCCTGAGCCTAAGTCACAATCCAAGCTTTTTTAATCAAAATTATTGAAATGAAGAACCTTAGCTCATGCACCCACGTGCCATGTGCTAATATATGCCTTTATCGTTAATTGATTCATGACTTGTCATTACAAACAAATGAGATTATTTGATTGGCCATTATACATGAGAAATATAAAAATTTCAAATTTTTAATACGATCATGAGTTAGATTCACAACTAATGACAGTGAGCTTAACTCATGATCAATGACCGTGAGCTTAACTAACGACCCAAGCATATTTCATCCTTGATTCAATCTAATAACAATTTGACAAATAATAATAATAATAATTTATTTATTTCATCTTTCTTACTTTTTAATTAAATCATCCCCTCATCAATTTACTATTACTATTATATATATATACTATAAAAACGTGGTGGTCCATGATCATTTAGTAATTTCTTATTAAAAAAAAATCTAATAGCTAGACCAATGTTGGACCTGGGACTTAGCTTGGGGGTATATATGCGTGATTGCCATGAGTCTAAAATAGCCCAGATTTTGGAAACAATCACTTATAGAGAAAGCTCAAAAATTATAAAACCCTTGCTTCCAAGATGCTCCTAAATTCTAATAGTGCTCATTTATGTTTTTCTTTTTTTTTTTTCAAAAATTAAAACTTGTTTTGATTTTGTTTGGTGGTTCCTATTTAATTTGAGGGGTTTTTTTGAACAACCGTATTGGATGAAAGGACATACTTGGTTGATACAGAAGCTCTTCTACATTTAAAAAATGTAGAGATTGGGAGGGATAATATGGTGTACAATAACATGGATGATATGACTTCAAAGAAACAAGGCTGTCTTTAAAGGAGAGTCTCCTCAAACAAATAAAGTAGTAAGTAGTAGAAATGGTGAAAATTAGAATGTGGCAATGATTCAATGTGTTGGAAAATAAAAAAGTGTCGTATAACCCAAATGGGTTTGGCCTAGTGGAAGCATGCTAGGACCTTAAGGATATTGAGAACCCATAAGACCATAAGGTCAGAGGCTCGAATCCTTGTGGAGAACATCCCTTGGGGAGGCACCCCACCCATGTTGCTCCAGGTGCCGGGATTGTGAAGTTCCCCTCCACAGTTTAATTCACCAAAAAAAAAAGTGTCGTATAATGATTGGCAATTGTGCCCAGTTGATTGTTGATTGTTTTCGTACATTATTGTAATTGATTGTAAATATTCACTGTTTCTTGGTTGAGTATCACTAATACTATCCCTTAATAATATTGTTTTTTGCTGTTAAAAAAAAAACAAAAAAACTCATTAATTAATCACATCATTTCTCTCTCAAAATAAATCCTTTTGTGATAATCCTTCAGGAATCAGAGAAGATTGCATTGGCTGAATCAACTGGATTGGACCAGAAGCAAATAAATAACTGGTTCATAAATCAAAGGAAGCGGCACTGGCAACCATCAGAAGACATGCAATTTATGGTTATGGAAAGCCTTCATCCTCAAAACGCAGCAGGTATCTACTTGGCTGATGGGCATTACAGTTTAGGCCCATAAACCATATCTTATATTTTGTATATTCGAGCGCAAGGTATGAGCTTCCAATGCAATTAATTGTAGCTAATTTCTATATTTGGCATACAGTGAAGAAAAACTGTTGTTCGATCTAGCTTGTGCTATGTGAATCTACATGTGAAGTTTCCCATGTTGGTCTTTTTTATTTTTTAAAAAAAATTATCAAGGACTTTTGCTATTATTTTCAGTATTAGTAGTCTCGGGTAACAATAATTCAAAATAGATGTTTAGTTGTTGGATCTTAGTTTTATCATGAGGATTGCGCAGCAAGAACTCTTCTTTGAAATTTTTAATTTAGTGTGTAATTTTGGTGTGTGATTGGTAATTTTACTGAAGTGGAGAGCTTCTGTACCATATTTAATTTATTAACTGTATATAATGAATACTTTATTCATCATGGAACCACTAACCAGCTGATGTGTAAACTTTTTTTTAAGCCTTCCTTCGTGATTATATATCTCACTGTCTCAGTGCTGGCATGGGATGTGTAGGGTGTCCGTGCAACAGGACCCAACACGAATAAGGATCCCAAATTTTATTTTTTTTACTACTCCTACTTATATTGAATTTTTTATTATTATTTTTATGCATAATTTTATATGTAATTTATTATTTACATTATTGCTATTTTGGAGATCAAATTTAATTTTTTATAAGAAAAAGATTTCATTCCAAAAAAACTAAAAACAAGTAATACTTCTAAAAGGCGGGTTCTGCACTGCATAAAAAACAAAACATGCATTAGTGCATGGGTTGACTTGCACAGGAATAGGCTGGTTTTTGATATTTGCAATAAAGAGCTTCACTTATTGAGTATTGTTGATGCACCATTAATGTGTTATATCGAAATTGCCCCTCTATTTTAAAGTTAGAACCACACCACTAAATGCCTCCGCCACCGGTGCTTCTCCTAATCCGAACCTGATGGCACCGCCCCACACGGCACCGGAACCGGAATCGGAACCAAGCCACCATCTCACCGGAACCGGAACCCATCGTCGCCACCTCCTTCTCCTCCTCCTCCTCCTCCTCCTCCTATCTCCTTCGCACCAACCTCCTCATTGTTCACGTCACCGTCGTTCCCTTAACTTCGCCAACTCTGACATCCACCCTTTTCCCTCCATCGCCGCCTGCTACATCTTCACTGAACCCCGAATCCGAAAGCTCCTCAACACCAACAACGACCTCCACCTCAAGATCTTCGTCTTTGAATATGCAATAAAGATCTGTGGCGTATAGGAACCGTGTTTTTTGGCAAAGGACCCTTGGCGAAGGTTACAAGTTCGCCGATGGAGATGACAATTTGGATCTGGTTGAGAGAGAAGAAGGTTTAGCCGGTTGGCTTTTGCTCGCAAGTCTGGAATAGGGATCTAAACAGCGGCAACACGTGTGACCTCCCTCTCTGAAACATGTGCGACGACAATGACGGGATCGAGCACGACGGTTATGGCACCGATCGCGTCTGTGACGGTGGGGTTTGGATTCGTGCATCCTTGGTGGTGCGGGTCTGGATCCATATTCGTGCATCCAAATTTGGCTATACCCTGTGTCGACGGAGGTGGAGATGCCGATACTGACGAAGGTGGTGCTCAGGTGCCGGTGATGGTGTCAGTGCAGGTGCTAGTGACAATGTCGACGGAGGAGGAGGTGGAGGTCTTTGAAAGTGAAACGACGTCATTTCCATAAGGGTTTTTGGGAAAATTTTTAAGAACCTGGAAGAGGAGGTTCAAAGGCTTAATCAGAGCCCTTCGTGCCACATCAGCAACAAATCAATGTCTATTATCAAACCATGCATCAGTGCAAGTTTCCTTTTCTATGCATTAAAGAATGCGCTTTCTAAAAAACAAAATACAAGTATTGGTACATAAGTTATATTCTACCAAACCCTTACCAAGATGAAAGTGTAACACTCTCCCCAACCATTCTACAATTTTATATTTGCTCAAGTCATGTAGCAGAAATCTATAATGATATTAGAGCAGCTGTGCTACATCTAACAAATGTAATTACAGTACTACGTAATTATGTTACAAAAAAATTTAAATATTTTTTTGATAATTTAGAAATCCAATTTTTTAGGTGGAACCTTTTTGTGCCATAGAAAAGAAAAAATGAGAAAATTGCATTCATTTAGCTATATTGAATTAGCCATTTATAAACCTGCAACAGAAGTATGATATATTCCTAATTTTAAGCTTCTCATTCTTGTCTGATATGTAAACGTAATCTCTTCTCTTCTTCCATTTAGTAAAACCTCATATAAGGTGAGGCATATGTTGCATATTTTGATACTTGGTTGTTCTTTTTAATGAAATCTTTTTTGTTTGTTGTTAAAAAAAAAAATTGAGTTTTTTTTCTTAATCTATGGACGGATTTTGGTCCAAAAATTATCATAATTCATCTTTAATTTATCCGTCCCTCTAGCCTATTGTGTGGAATTTGTAGAGTAAAACTCTTAGTTTATCCTGTTTTATTACAACACGGTCCAAATTTAAAAATCGCTAATGGACCGGCCCGTGGATAGCAACATTCTACTCTACAGTCTACACTATTCAAGTGCCGGTTCAATTAGAGTAAATAAATTTTGCAGGTTTTTTATGCTCTCAGCGCACATGGTTTTTATATATGGGTTATATTAACCTCAACCTTCTAATTTCTAAAAAGAATCTCAACCTATGAGTGGACAAGTAATGAGAAAATGTATCTTCACTTGTCCAAAAATAAATAAATGTTTCTTGAAATACTATGTTTAATGTTTCTCGTAAAACTTAACACAATATTTTTTTATAAAAAAATTGTTTCTTTTAGGTCCTTAAAAAGTGAGGTGGACATCATTTTCCTTATCTATATTATATACTCCCTCCGTTTCACTTTAAGTGTCTTTTTAACATCAAAATTTTGTTTCAAAATAAGTGTCTTTCTACCAAATCTAGGCAACATTTAATACTGTTTTTCCTTATTTACCCTTACATTTAATGTTGTTTTAGTTTTGAAATTTGTAATACTAGTAATGATGCATTGACAAAATAAAAATATTAAATAGGGGTATTTTTGACAAAATACACATAAAACTTACAATAATCATCATAATCAACACTTTCTTGATCTATGTGCAAAAGTCCAAAAAGACAAGACACTTAAAGTGAAATGGAGCTAGTATTGTACTTCTTCCGGTCCTTATTATAGGGCATACTTAACCGAATTACACATACCAAGGAAAGTGGTTGGTTTCATGAATTCTATAAGAATATATTGTAACATTACAATTTTACCCCCTTAACTTTTCTTGGAAAATTCGCACTCATTAATGAACAATAAAAAACACATAGATAGTCAAATCATTTAATAAGGGCAAAAAAGAGAAAAATCAATAAATGATGCATAGAAAATATAAAGTGACTTATAATTAGGACCACGAAAACTTTATAGAATGTGACCTATATATAGGACCGAAGGGAGTATTAAATTACCGGTGATTCCCTCTCATTTATTACTCCACAAAAATTATCCAGCTCATTTACTCCCTTAGCTCATTTACTCCCTTGTGTGGTCCCCACTGGCTCCATTTACTCCTTCGTAACTCCCCCTCCCATAATGGTTGCCCAAATTTCCCCCATCCCCAATTGAAATTGAAAATTCCGCCGCCCAAATTGCTCCGTCTTTTTTCTTTAAATAAATTTAATATATTAAAAAAAATATATGTTTTGGATTTTCTGTGTTCTTTTTACATACATGTTTTTGTTATTTCAATTTAAATTTTTTTTATTATATGCTTCCTGACACAGGTAATGGTCCAAACAAGTAAAATATAAAACAAAGGTGTTTCTATTATGCATCGGTTTTTAAATAATAGGTACAATTACCAAGCTATGATATTTTACACTTATGTTCTATATTTTTTCAAATGACTTCTATAAATAAAGTTTAATACTTTAAAGATTCCTCACTTTCCTATGTTATTTCTTTCATTTTTCTTGCTTTGAAGGATCGGTTACTGAATGAATAGGAAGACTAAAAAATAAATGTGAAGAAACATGAAGTTGCATTGGATTTTGGTCATTTTTAAGGTAAAATGAAATTCTTTTTTATTACAAATCAGATTTGTTACACTAAGAATAGCATTACACTTTAAAAAATAGGACAAATCGGGTTTGGTTTACCAAAAAATCCGATTTTTTTTTTTTAAATAAAAAAATGAATTTTTAAATTAAAAAATATATGGAACAGAAGGAATAAATAATTACTTAAAATCAATTTATTTTGTCTTTCATATAAATTTTATTTTTAATTTATAATGTCATTAATTACTTCTTTTTCAAAAACACTTTTATTCATTTTTTTAAAAGCGATTTTTTTGGTTTAAAAATACTATTACATACAAGAATGTTAATCGACTCCAATTTATCGACTTTTTCGTAAATAATAATAGGCTTATTTAACATTTTAGTCCATGAACTTAGGTGCTCTTTTGAAATTGGTCATTAAACTTTTTTTTTCGTTGCTTCCCTGAACTTTGTTTAATTTTTGGGAATGGTCCTTTCGTCAGTTAAGTGATGATATAGTCGACGATATGTCACTTAACTCTCACAGTGTCGACGAGTGACGTGTTATGTAGAGCCACAAGACACAACATTATTTTTTATTGAAAAAATAATTTATTTTAAAATTTATTAAAAGATTCGATTTTCTTTAAAAAAAATACAATGGGATAATAAATTTGAATTTTTTTAATTTAAAAAAATTCATGTATCATCATCTAGGACGTTACCTATCGATTTGGTAAATGTGACGTGACATATTCTCAATCATATCATTACTTAAGCGACGAAAGGACCATTTCCAAAAATTAAACAAAGTTCAGGGACCTAAAACATCAAAAAAAAGTTTAAGGACCAATTCCAAAAGAGCACCTAAGTTCAGGGACTAAAATGTTAAATAAGCCATAATAATATTGGGAATTAATTTATTAACCCCCCATTTTACTTAGTTGACCCCCCTTGTAGATGGAAAATTCCAAAACACCTTTAATTAAATTTTAATTCCTAAACTACCATCAACCTCTTAACTACCCAATCCCACCCATTCCCAAACCCACCGTAAATCCTTCTTCTTCAACTTTTCCTCAACTTCCTTCTTCTTCAACTTCTTTCTTCTTCAACTCTCTTCTTCCACTTCAACTTCTCTCCACAAACTAAGGTATTTCTTTCTTCTTTTCCTTTCTCTCTTTGTTTTTTTGGTTCTATTCGTTTCTCTTCTTCTCTGTCCCATTCTTCTCTGTCCCAATTTTTGTTGTTCAATTTGTTTTGGTCGCTGGGGGAGGGGAGATCTTGGGGTAGGGTATAGATTTAGGGGTTAATAGTTGGAGGATTTTGCTTTTCATGTGTTTTAATGCATTTTATAATGGAGTATTTTGGCTGCATGTTCAATTTTCAATTGTTGTTTTCGTTTTTTTTTTTGCATTTTGCATTCTGCTGTGTTCGTTTTTTGTTCTGCATTTTTTTTTCTGTGTTTAGGTTTTGCTCGCTGGGCCCCAGCGAGTATGTAAATTTAACATTCTTGCTGGGGTATCAACGAGCTTTAAATTTTTGTGAACTCGCTGACCCTGCAGCGAGTATTGGTAAAAATGTTTTGCTCGCCAAGAGGGCAGCGAGCGTGATATTTTCATGTTTTTAAAGGGTTTCCTCGCTAGGGCCCCAGCGAGTACATAATTTTAACATTCTCGCTGGGGTCTCAGCGAGCTTCAGTGTTTTATGAACTCGCTGACCCTCCAGCAAGCTTTGTTAGAATTATGTTGCTCGCCAAGAGGGAAGCGAGCGTGGTATTTTCATGTTATTTTCAATTTGCTGTTTATCACAAATCCATATATGACAATATTTTTCTGTTTACAGTAATGCCGAGGACCAAAAACCCATCGGAAAGAGACCGTATGACGACATCCAATCGGAGGAGACGGGTAGAAGACCGGGCTGGACCGTCACAACCCGTTGACTCATCCGATGATGAAGAACAAGAGCAGGAGCAAGAGGTGGAGATGGTTGTTCATGACCCGCAGGACACGTCTTTGCTTAAGAGTTACGATGAACACCAAGCAAAAGAAATTTGGCAAGGACGTGTAAGTATCAAATGAACCAAAATTATTTCAAGAAATATATTTTATAGTTATTTTTTTTAATTAATTTTTACTGATATAAATTGCAGGACCGATTGTTGGCCCGGTGTCATAACCATGCTTTCGATATGCCTTTACTATATAGTGTTGATGTGCCAAAAGAAGTGCGCGAGATTGTTGAGGCTTCAGGGTTGGCACCACTTGTAGAGACAGCGTATGCAATAGTTGATCGGCGTCTACTAGGTGCCTTTGTCGATCGTCGGTACGAAGACACCAATACTTTTCATCTCCCTGTCGGGGAGATGACGATCACTCTTGATGATGTTTCCTGCATTCTTCACATCCCAGTTACAGGGGTTCTTATACCATGGGACAAGCCTAACCAAACTGATGCTGCACAGCTTATGCGCGAGTTGCTAGGGATGGACAATGTTGATGCAACGCAAGAGGTCTTGGACAATCGCAGTGGGGCCATTAGGTTCAACACATTGAAGGATGTGTTTAAGAGGGCCGTTCGAAGACGACGTTATGAGATTGCTGCGAGAGCTTATCTGCTGTACTTGGTGGGGACCACCTTGTTCACATATAAGACCAACAATACAATTGGCTGCCAGTTCTTGCAAGCATTTGATGACTTGAATGCTGTAGATGGATACGCATGGGTACTAGCGCTCTGGCGTTTTTGTATGACCACTTATCATTTGCAAGCAAGGCAAAGAAGATGTCAATGGCCGGATACATGTCTTTGCTTCAGGTAATAAACTAACTAGTATTTATTTATAATAAACTAAAAAAAATGATTGTTTATTGTATACTAATTTCACTGTTTTGTTATTATGATTAGGGATGGATACTGGATCATTTCCCATCGATCGGTCCGTGTACTGTGATAAGTGATGTATATGAAGAGGATATGCCACGGGTCGCTAAGTGGATTCCTTAACAATCGGTGTCCAACTCTAAGAATCACTATCGGATGTTTCTTGAGAGGTTGATGCCTGAGCAAGTCATATGGCAACCTTATGATCCAGATCACCGAGATGCTAGGCCATTTGAGGAAGTCTCCCTTTACTGTGGTTATCTGAGATGTGGTATGATGAGGACGATTTATCTTCCGCAGAGAGTGTTGCGGCAGTTTGGATACATTCAAATTATCCCTGCTGATCCACCCGTTGGAGTTCCCCTGCTCTCGGCCATTGATGAAAGTTTTGGATAATGGCACCTTCATGTTCTTGATGATGCCACTAGAGGAGAGCCCCTGACCTACACTGGTCAGTGCGTAGATGGATATATCGATTGGGTGCACAGAGTGTCACATCCGTTTCTCTTACACACATCGGTAAGAGTTGATCGTCCGGAGGCTACGTTACTAGTAAGTGTTGTCATCCCTTTCTATTACGCACATTATTTTAATTGATAACATATTGGTTAATAGTTATGGACTTTTTTATTTTCTTTGTAGACTCGCGCTCTTCAACGATTGCAGCTGATTAATGGATATGTGGAACCATTGATTGATGAGGCCGATAATCCTTACTTAGATGCTTTCAGTGGTATACGTCGGTTGACATTGACACCCATTACTGAAGAGGTTACAGAGCCTACGCAGAGAAGAGGTGGTGTTAGGGTTAGGGGTGGGGGTAGAAGAGGAGGTAGGGGTGGGGGTGGGGGTAGGCGTAGGCGTAGGCATGAGTAGTTGGTTGACGTAGTTGATTTATGAATTGTGGTTTGACTATTTAAATTTTTGTAGACAATGTGTTAAATTTATGTATTGGCGTAGACAATGTGTTTGATTTACGTACTTAAATTTATGGTCTGACTTGCATTTCCATCATTTATTTCTTTATGTTTATGTTTGAGATTTGAGATTTGAATTTTGCATTTCTATCAATTTTTTATGTTTCTTTTTTTTTTTTATCATTTCTATCCCTGCTGATCCATCAACTATGTTTAACTATTTTTTACAAAAAAAATCATAGCTCGTCGAAGGCTCAGCGAGCTGTGTAAAATTACATACTCGCTGACCCACAGCGACCTAATTAAATTTTTTTAAAAAAACTAAGCTCGCTGAAGGTTCAGCGAGATGTGCAAAATTTGATACTCACTGACCCATGAGCGAGTTAAAAAAATGTTAAAAATAACAAAGCTCGCTGATGCCACAGCGAATTGTGCAAAATTACATTCTCGCTGACCTATCAGCGAGCTAATAAAAAATTTATAAAAAACAAAGGTCGCTGATGGTTCAGCGAGGTGTGCAAAATTTGATACTCGCTGCCACATTAGCGAGCTAATAAAAAATTAATAAAAAAACAAAGGTCGCTGATGGTTCAGCGATATGTGCAAAATTACATACTCGCTGACCCATCAGCGAGCTAATTAAAGATTTATAAAAAACAAAGCTCGCTTGATGTTCAGCGAGCTATGTAAAATTTGATACTCGCTGACACCTGAGCGAGTTATTAAAAAAGTTAAAAATAACAAAGCTCGCTGATGCCACATCGATATGTGCAAAATTACATACTCGCTGATACATCAGCGAGCTAATTAAAAATTTATAAAAAAAACAAAGATCGCTGGATGTTCAACATAAATTTATAAAAATCAACATAAATTTATAAAAAATTGGACTTAAACCAAAAATCAACATAAATTTCAATTCATCAAAATTTTGCACATAAAAGTGGCATTACATAACATTAAAATCTCAATCACTTGCAATGTCATATAAAGACTATATATAGTCGCAGGAGGTACTAATTCTGTAAATAATGCGATACGATCCATAAATGTGCCACCCCAAAGCGCTTCATCCTCATTGAAATAATGTTGCCAAGAAGGATGCACCGCTGGTAAAGGTGACCCTTCCTTCAAAATAACTTGAATCCAATGGTTTGGCTCTTCATCCGATAATCCAGCTATGTTGACATTTCCGATTATCCAAAGTCTAGGATAGATTGGTGGTGCTTTGGTGTACGGAAAAAATGTAGCACAATCCCTCAGTTGAGAGCAAAATGTAACAAGCACCACATTATACCGGTTAACAATGACATGTCCCTAGTCTGGAATAGTCATCCATTTTTGTTTAGGAACACTCCCAATGTTACCCACATAGAGTGAGTTAAGCACCTCATTATATCGAGCAATCCCACCCATTAGATCAAGATACATATCCTTGTTTTGCTTCATCTCATGAATGAGATCGGTCCACACAAGCATATAGGATTCCTCATTCTCATAATGATACAAACTAATAGATCGAAAGCCACAGTTGCCATCTCCTTTGACATCAACAATTTTCTCAATATGTTGTTGCATGCAAGAGGGGAATTGTTTTATGAAGGGAGACATAACATTGGGGTTTGGGTTTTGGGAATTTTTTTGGGAGCTTTTTTGGGAAGGGTTTTGGGAATTTTTTTGGGAGCTTTTTTGGGAAGTTTTCTTTTGGGAAGACTTTCTTTGGGAGGACTCTTTCTCGGCAAATTCCCAACCCGAGGGGTCACGCTTTGTCGATCTTTCATGGTTGCTTGTTCGACCTTTTGTCTTTGCTTTTTTATTGGGTGGCAACAAGGAGGTAGTTGCTGGATCCACAACCTCTCGAAGCTTGTCCATCAGTAACTGCTTTATATCATCGTTATTGTTATCAAAAAGATACCAAAACTTCTCAATCAAGGGTCTCGGGTCAAGTTTGGTGTTTGATTCCTTTATGCTTGTATTATCGAAGGTGAGAATCTTCCAATGATCATGAACCGCTTCAAGAGGAATTGGTTGACCAATTTTCCTATACCCATCCACCCCACATGCACATGGTAACCCATGTGTGATTCTACACTTACAATCACATATCCTGCACTTGTCAAAATTCATTAACTGTTTGTAAATAAAACCCAATGCTTCCCGGGACACATAGTACAATAAATTCTTGAAAAATGGAGTGTTCAACCTGTGATCCACTCTTGTTAAGCTTCTTTGAAAAGATTCAGTTATGTTACTATGTTGACATGTCAACATCCTTTGCATGACCACTAAACAAGTGCATAGATCACCATTGCTACCTGATAACATCCTTTTGAACTGAGAGTGGGCACCTTCAACCCTATGAGTAAAAAAAAAAGGAAAATTAAAAAAAAACACTTGCAAAATAATAATAAAAAGAATACACATGAAAAAAAATATTTATTATTACCTATTTGAAGTAGTATTTCCAAGATGCATAAAATCATTTATGAATGCATCAACGAATTTTTCCTTGTTTTCTTCCAAATAAGTCCTATTCACATACTCAAAGAGACCAATGCAATTCTCACACAAGCCTTCAAATTTCATCTTTGAAACTTCATACTCATCCTTGTCCTTAGAATGCACTAGCTTTTTCCATGCATCAATGAATTTATCTTTATTTTCATCATCGGGTTGACGAAGATAATTCTTCAAATTTACTTTAATATTCTTCTTGATGTGAAATTGACACAGCAAATGCTTTGAAGTTGGAAAAACCGTCTCAATCGCATTCACTAATGCACCCTCAAAATCGGAGACAATCACCTTTGGCATGCAAGCTTCATCTTTGATCAATCTCTTCAAATGTTGTAATGCCCATACGAAGTTTGAAAACTGCTCCGTCTCCATGTAAGAGAATGCTACAGTAAATGATTTATCTGTTGAGGTTTGTCCAACGACCTCAAGTAAAGGCCATCTGTATCTATTGGTCTTGTAGGTATTGTCTATGATGAGGACAATATTGAACAAATTCAAAAGACTAATAGATTTAGGATGCGCCCAAAAAATTTGCTTTACAACATCGGTGACCTCATCTTTCCTATACCAAGTGTCATATTCTTCATCCCTCAAACACTTCAAAAGATGTTGCATTTCTGATCTTGGACACCTTACACTTTTTCTCCACCGATTGCGTATATTTTAGATTTGCGTCAATGTAGTACAATTGGATGAATTTTCTTCTCTCAAAGTTGCTAATATGTGTCTTGGCATCACCTGATTCTTTGTCATGGTAATGATTTTATCATACTCTTCCGGTGCAGGCTTCCCTGCAGCTGCGTGACCAATCAATGATTCATATTTATCATGGTTGTGGGTGCCACAAGACACCCTCACTATCCACCCTCTGAGGGATGCCGATGGTTGACCATGTACTTTGAAAGGACAATTGGACTTCTTTGACCCGGTAATATAGTTTATATCCTCCTTTTTGGGCTTGTAAAGACCATATCTTTCGCATGAGATGGTGATCCTTTCTTTCTTGCCAACTCCTCCTCTATCCGACCTAAGGATCCTAAGAAAAAATCCTCGAGAGTAGGCAACTTCACAAACTCATTTCTCTAGAGATTCACAATCAGGAAAAACTCTTCCGGTCTCAAAAGCACTTCTGTAATCCGGAAACTGGATAGGAACTAATTCAACATCCTCAATCTTACGAGGGCCACCATCATTCATCTCACGATTGTTCTCATCATCGTTTGCTTGCATGTTTAAATATCTGTATACAAAGGTAATAACTTACATTAAATTATTTTTTTAAAAAAAATTCAGTTTGCTCGCTTAGGGTTCAGCGAGTGTGTTACCTTTCACACACGCTGACCCAGGCGCGAGCTAACAAAAAAAATTAATAGCTCGCTAACGGGTCAGCGAGAAGTTAACATTTACATACACGCTGACATATAAGCGAGCAACTGATTTTTCATTACGTAACTTGAACTCGCTGCTGGGTAAGCGTGTGTCTAAATTTTAACTTCTCGCTTAGGGCACAACGAGTGTGTTACTTTAACAAACACGCTTACCCCAGAGCGAGTTGTTGATTTTTCAGTATCTAAGTCTTTCTCGCTGCTTGTTAAGCGAGTGTGTAAATTTAAGTCACTCGCTTAGGGTACAACGAGCCTCTTAATTTTACACACTCGCTTAACTAACAGCGAGGTAAACTTAAATTATGAAAAAACAATGGCTCGCTTACCCCTAAGCGAGCTGGTGAAATTTTGGTCAGCTCGCTGACCCCTACGCATACAACAGTACGAACAGAAAAAAATACGAAAAATTGGAAAAAAGTACGTAGATTATGAAAAAAAAAGGTACCTTTATGATCATGCAATGCTTACACGATGATGGGGTGCTTTATGATTGATTAAAGAAGTGTTTTTTCTTGATATGTTATAGAAGTAGAAGGTGAAAAGTTGGTGAAGATGAAGAAGAAGAAAAAGGAGAAGATGAAGGGTTTAAGTGTTGCATGGGGTTTAAGGGAGGAAAAGGTTGATGGGTTTTAGAAGGTGGAAGGAAGGAGGAAGTGGGTAAGGGTGATTAAGGAAACTAAGTTTTTAGTAAGGGTGTTTTGGGGTTTTTGGAAAAAAGGGGGGTCAAGTAATTAAAAAGGGGGGTTAGAAAATCAAATCCCATAATATTAATCGACTCATTCCTAAACAATTTTTTAACAAGAATATTTACATTATTATATTTTATTTACATTTAAACATTATTCATATTGAAATTCCTCATAACTATTCAATAATAAATTAAAACTAATTTTAATTGTAATTTTGTGAAATATTTTATCAATACATTAAAATTATTATTAATTGTAACTTTATGAAATATTTTATCGATTTCATATTTCTCTCGTGCATCGTACGGGGTTGAGTCTAGCTATAATATATCATGAAGGGTTCTGTTACTCATTGCACTAAGGACAATATATAAATAATTTAAAAATTTAAAATTTAAAAGTTTTTTTATTTTTTATTTTAGAAGATTGATTTTACATTTTTAGGTTTCTTATACATTATTCCTAAGGTAACAAGCAGCAAAACTCCGTTATGAAAAAATGAAATTGTGCGAGACCCGGTTAAGAATCAATATCAATGGCTCAATGCTTTACATTCGATATATTGCGTCTACTCGAACGTGGAAAGGTTACCTAATCTTGTTGGCATTAAGCATACAATCCTCTAAAAGCATCAACTTGTTTGCTGCATCCAATAGTAAGAACGCGTAACTATTTAGTTTATTCATTATCATCATTACACCCCCATGTTTTTTAAATTTTTTTCTCCACGGCTTATTGGGTCTACGCCTCCGACAGATGCAAACGATTGGTGCTCATCAAAATTTTGATATTGACAAGAATGATTATGAACTTGATCAAGACATTAGTTTTAATAATGATCAAAAATAAAGTTTAATTTATGCAACCAGGGATAATGTCTTCAAAAGTTAGCCCAGGCGTGTCAGAAGCACAATGGAGACTACGGCCTAATCTTAATGCTGATTTTATGTCATTTTATATTTTTCTTTTGTACAAGATTAGCCACTTTTCGCTCAATCACTCATTAATGACCAAGCAATGATATATTTTTATGCAGCAATGATTGAGAAACATATAAACATAGGACTACACACAAACTTACATATTGGATTTTGATACCGGTCATTTGTTAAATTAAAAAAATATAAATGACAAATGTCACATCTTATGTAAATATATTTCAATGTAAGTCACTTAATCATTTTTCATTCCTATGGATAATTTTATTTTTTTATAAGCAAATAAAGATTTTATTCAACGCAAAGGATCTATTAAGCATCATAGTACACAAAGGTTTAAACATGGGTACACAATCATGTGCTCAAATAAACCAAAACCAACCAAAAATGAAATACATCTACCATTTTATGATTTATAATACATCAAACCATTTTTTTCTTATAAGATAAAAGATTTTATTAAGCAAAGAAGCAAAGGAATTGCTTCAAGCCAAAACAAGAGAACATTAAAAATCAAACTATTTTTATTTTTCATTTGTTTTTTTATCTTTCACACATCTCAAAAATCCTAAAAAAAACAAAGAATAACCAAAAAAATTTGGATGTTATGATTTTTTTCTTTATTTTTCCAAATCATTTACATAATGAATAATACCGTGGTAGCTAAACAATGATCAGAGTCGTTCCTAACATTTTCGGGGCCCTAGGCAAAATTAGAAATAGAGACCATTTCTTATAAAATAATTAATTACGTAAAATTTACTACATAAAACTTTTGCAATATAAATTACAACACGATAACATCGTAACTTTATCTTTTTTATAATTAAGAAATTACATTAATAACATCAAACTTAAGTAAGCATTATAGTAGATATTCTCCCACACCTTCTAGGAAGGGTTGAAGAAACCCACCCTATCATTTGCTTTAAGCTTGATTAAAAAAGCACATCAACTATTGAGTCATCTCTATACATGTAAACTTCCAATTTTCTTGATTAAAAAAGCACATCAACTATTGACTCCCTTTGTGGCTCTGTCCCTTTATCTTTGTGTTCCAACTTCTACGGTTCCACCTCTTTTCTTTTCCCTTTCTAGTTTTTAAATTTGATTTGAGTCTCAGAGTCTTTATTTTGTGTGTGGGCTTGTGCCTTGTGGCTTTGCAATGCCTATACCGCTATACGTTTTTTGTTTTATTTATATTTTTTTTAATTTCAGTTATAGGTATTTAAAAAAAAATTGGGCCCCAAAAAATTGGGAGCCCTAGGCAGTCGCCCCTCTTGTCCTGGGCCTAGGGACGCAAGTCTTGCCAATGATAAGCTTGATAAATCAGTGGAATAGTTAAATAGTATTTCCTCCTGTCCTTAATGCAACCATTTTTTATTAACATTTTTTTTATCATGTTTATAATGCTTTATTTCAATTTGTCAACCGCATCGATTTATCTTTACCAAAATTAATTACTTTTATTTACTAAGACTTTTTAATTTGCAGCAATCAAATTATTCATGAAAAAAATGGAAAAAACCATGCATTTTACGATTTATAATTTCAATATAAACAACAATATTAATTATTTTTTTATTCTCATGATTTTTCTCAACAAGAGGAGCTTACGTTAATGTCATGAAAGCAGTGACGATGATCCAAAGAGCGGGTGGGAGTACCGGCTCCTTTTAAGGTGTAAGGTATATATAGAGTATTTGCATCACACATCGGTTTTCTTTAACTTTTTATTTAGGGTGCATCACACATCGTTAATTCGTGGTTGTTGTAGTGGATAAGAGTTTGTAACTGATCAGTCTAGGCACAAGTTCGAATCCAAAATTAAAGGTAGTTGAGATAAATTTGAATTCATGATTAGTCTAGTGTTTATTTCCTTGAGACACTTTTTATTGTTGCACTTGCACCCTTTATTTTTAATCAACATCCGCCACTTCACGAAGAAGATAAAAAATGCATTTTTTTTAAGGAAATTTCTAAAATGCAATCAAAAATTGAATGGTTGTTATGCAATCCATTCTTAAACCAATAAAACCTTGCCACCTAAGACATGTATGCCACATCATTATTTAAATTAGTCAAAAATAAGTTTTGCAATTTAGTCCAACATAAAAACTATATTATTGTAATTTAGTCCTTTTGTACTTTTAGACAAATTATAAATTTTAATTTTTTTTTATATAAAAAAAAATTTCTTAAACCCAGAACTCATCTTCACTTCTCAAAACCCACCGCCAAAGCCATTACAATAATCTAGCTTTTATGTTGGACTAAATTGTAAAACTTAATTTTGACTAATTTAAGTAATGATGTGACATACATTTCTTAAGTGGCAAAGTTTTATTGGTTTAACAATGGGATACATAGCAATCATTCAATTTTTGATTGCATGGTAGTAACACCATTTTTTTTAAATGGTTTTAAAAAAGCATTTAAGACATTAGTGATGTCATAAGTTGATAAGAACATATGTCATGCTCTTTATGACCGGATGATATGTTAATCCAGCACTAATCAATGTTAGGACCCGTCCACGTAAAATGAAAAGAGATAAACCACCAAGCCCTTAGTCAGATACTTATAATTATAAATTTATAACATCATTTACAAAAAATAAAACAAAAATTTGAATGAGACAAAAAATTTGGAGTATTCAGCTTTTAATTATTTCGAATGATTAACATCTAGAAACGACTGTATGATCACATCATTTCACATGTATCTTAAGGTAGTGAGAATGTGTAGTGCGTGGCTACAATAATTGTAGACATGGTAACGATAGAATCATGATTCATAATCGATATATTGTCATGAATCTCATGATCCTCCTGCAACTTCATTAATAATGTAGTATGTACAATCACTTGCATGAATAACTGAGAGATTAATGAGTATGCATTGATGGTGTAAAGTTTTTTTATACTCCATCATCAATCATTTATTTGTATTACTTTAATCTAAAAGTCAACAACCATAAAATGAATGATGAATAATGCACTAATGACATAAAAACCTTTACAATGTCCGTGCATTATCCATTTTCTGAATCACTAAATAAGCACCACGCACGCAGTGGTAATAATAATGGATCTCAAACTTTATTCGGATATCCTTAACTGTACCAAGATTGCTCATATAATTACTACGGATTATTACAATACTTATCTCTGCTAATAATAAAGCGAAATCAACATGGAAAAAAAAAGTTTCCATAAAGAAGTTATTAAGATCCCAAAGTACATTTTTCATTTTTCACTTTTCATATTATCATCTATATGATGTCAGCTCATTTTTTAGTTACATTTTATGTCAAATGTGACATATCATTTACTGTATAAGCATTTAACGGATGAATCCTCAGTCCTGTTATATAAACATCATAATGGAACACCAAATACCCACACCGTATAGTATGTCCTGAGCCTTGCTTTTCTTTTCTTTTTCTTTTTTTTTTTTGGACTTCTTATTTTAATAAGTTCATATGGTGTACCGTGTGATGTCCCCAAGGAAGATGTTAACTTAACATTATGGGATGAATCCTAACGGTAGAAACAAAAAAATAAATAGATTCTTCTTAAATGAAATTTTATTTAGCTTCCCTATATATGTAGCTAGCAAGCTGCTGATGATTTAGTGAAGGGATAGTTATTTTTGTACAAGTGATTATGGGCCTTTGGCCCAATAAGCAACGCCGTCGTAGGAGATGAGCCATTGTTGCTGCTGCTGCCACGGCCGTCGCAAATTCTCTCACAAGAAGGACAAATGGTAAGGCTGGCCACCGGAATTTGCATATAAAAGGAAGCCGGTGCAGTTTTCATAGACTTAAGCTCTCGCAACTCCTTTTGGAGCCTCTTATTCTCCTCTCTTAGATCTTCACAGCACTTCTTCAGTAACTCACAGTCCACTTCAGTTTGTTTCAGTTTTGATCTGTGTACATGAACATACGTAAACATTTTTTTTTTACAGCAAAAAAAACTTTATTACCACACCACAGAACTACTGAGCATCATACACTAAACATTTTTGTTTTTGTGTTTTTGAAAGTTAAAAAGATTTATTAATGATGGATCATCATTCTTAGATTCATGCAATGTTATATGATACTCCCTCCGGTCCTATTTATAAAATTCTTTTGGGGTTTTTATTTTGGTCCTATTTATAAGACCCATTTTCAATTTTCAATAGCATTTAATTACTTTTTTTCACTAACATCCCTATAAAGTCAACACTTTTTAGAGTTCCAATAATAATTGTAGGGGTAGTTTTGAAAAAGTATATCAAATTTTCACATTTTCAATGATACTAACAAATTTACCCACTCTCTTTGGTGGTGGTGAAAAACCGCAAAAGAGTCTTATAAACAGGAGCTAAGGATTATATAAATTAACCTGGCTCTTCTGTTCTGGAACCACACCTCCACTTGTCTTGCCCTCAGATTCAGCTTCCTTGCTAATTCTTGCTTTTGACTCTGAAAAAATTAATAACAATGAAAAAGAAAAGGGGTTCAAAACACCTTTAGGAAAGAAAACCATGAACTAATCTAAAATTAAATCAAAACAAATTCTTTTTTTTTTTAAATGGCAAATCAAAAGAAATTCTAATTAATTGGACCAATTCTATCAGCACCCCTTATATGTTGCTTGCAACCCCTATTGTATAATCGGGTAACTTATCCAACAGATGACACCCAGTATTTTGCACAGTCTGATGGTTCATCGAACAAGTGCACTGAGCACTTTAGGGGATGCATATAGAATCGGCCAAATTGCTGGAAAAGTAAATAAAACACACCACCATGAACAAATAACTGATTAAAGGGGTACACATTCATCAAGTTTTGATGCAGTCTCTCTAGTTACTTTTTTTCCCTCTAAACAAAGAATTGATATTAAAGGAGAGTACAAACATACACTTACAACAAAGTCAAGAGATAACAGCTATAATGAGTTAATTAGGAGTTTACAAGTCACAGGATCTAAACACCATTGACTAAATGAGTATTGTAATGTTTGAATCATGCGCTCCTTTAATTTATAAAATAGTCGATAAGTGTTCTTGAAATGTTGAAATCTTATCTGTTTCGTTTATTTTTATAGTTTTTTTAATGTGTGTTTTGGATTATATATTAAAAAATTCAAAATTGATAATCACATTAAAAATTACTCAGTAATACATTTATAATAATACATGTATATTAATAACATCGGCTTTCAATAATGACTTACTGTTCATTAGATTCTTAAAAGGCTTAATAATTATGTCATAAGTCCTGAAGTTTCGGATACTTTTGTCAGATACTCTTATTCTTTTTTGTTCAATGTCTGACTCCCCGAAGTTACTTCTGGGTTTGTCATATACTCTTACTACCAATTCTGGCCAATTTTACTGACAAGTGACATCGGAATCCTGATCAGACGCAGAAGGTTAAACACCTAATGCCTCGTAGCCAAAGATCCTTTTTAAAAAATAAAATAAAATTAAAAAACAAAAGAACTTAATATTTTTATATTTTTAATTAAATAAAAAAATTGAAGAGAGAGATCGTCTCCGTCCGTGTGACATCACGCGGCACCACATTAACAACCTTCTGCATTTGACTACGATTTTAATGTTACATGTCATCGAAATTTACCAAAATTGGTAGTAGCGGTATATGACAAACCCAGAAGTAACTCCGGGAAGTCAAACATTAAAAAAAAAAGTATAAGGATATGTGACAAAAGTACCCCAAACTTCACGGACTTGTGACATAATTAAGCCTTCTTAAAATATGTCATATGACACATATTAAAAAAAAAAAAAAACTTATTTTTATTCCAGCAAATCCCATATTCATTGAATGGAAGAATGAAAAAACTTTTTCTTGCTTCAAGCATCATTGAATTTCACAAGAATCAAGATCGATCAAAGTGAATGATGACAAGAAATCAAATTATCTATTGCTAATAGTTAATAGTTTATTGGTCAAAAAGTTAATAAGATACCGGATTGAGAGTGGAATGCTCTTTGAAGCTATATTCTAAGACTGCGGATTGTTCTTTGGTGAGCCTAAGTTTCTTCCTGTGGTTACCATTTTCATCATCATCATCAACATCCCTTGATAGAATCTTCTCTTCCTCTATCTCAAATTCTTCAACTTCAAACCGATCTCTCTCCCTCTTATTAATGGTGCTAGACGTAGCGTTGGAAAACGAAGACACTACACTTGGAGACGAGGCCTGTGGATGGAAGTGTTCATCTGATTCAGTCTTTGTTGATACTTCATTATTATTTCCTTCACCATACTTAGGAAGTCCTAACGTAAGAGATGGGTATGCCTTATTACAATAATTTGATGGAACCTCCTCCTTTTTCTTCTTCATGCAATTCTCTGAAAATTGATCATTGAGGCCTAGACCAAGACCAAGACCAAGTCGAAGCTCTGGGTTACATATATCATTTGAAGCCATGATGTTATGAGACACGGTGGCCCTGGTGAATAAAGGTGTTTGTAGCTATGCAATCTTCGGAATATTTATGAGCAAGGAGGATATGACTTATGATGAGAGGTAGGAGATGAGAGAATGGAGAGAGTTGGGGGAGGGTGTGAAGTGTGATGAACATTTATGATTGAGCAAATGGTTCACGGGGACAAATTTATTGAGTAAGAAGTGAATAATTTTTTGGTGGAATCTTCTTAATGTGCCATAAAATATATTAAAAAAATTATAATGGTTAAATTTAAATAGAAAAGAGATATAACTGTGAAATTTATGTTCATTAATAATAGTAATTTCCGAATCAAATTTTTTTCAGATTGGACAATTCTTGAGTTTGTTTCGTAATTTTTGAGGTTGATTCTTGTAATGTGTTTCGAGAGGAATATTGTTTTGGTTGAATTATTTTATCAAGAGTTTGTTTTGGTTCAATTCCTGTTTTGGTTGATTTTTTTCTTATGTATTCTCTTCTGTACGTAGTTTAAGTATCTTTAATACATTTTGCTTATAAAAAAAAAATAAATAAAAGTTTACACATTTAAAAACTATCAAATTTTTTTATGTAAAAGAAAAAATTAATAAGAAAAGGGAAGAATGAGATATGCTTCTTCAAAGGTAAGAAATGAATCATTAATGCACTAAAGAATAAGAACGGGATATGAATTCTATGTGTATGCAGAACAATATTGTTATTATTTGCATCATAATTATTTTAATTATATATATAGAATTATCTTAATTAAACACTAACTATTTGCGTCTTACTATTAACACTGTTATGAATTGTGCAGTTGAGTATAATTCACCATAAGCTATACTCCCCCTGCCTTTTTTATAAATATTTTTAATCAAATTTAAAAAAATAAATTGAATTAGTTAAGTTTAATTAATTTTATTGATCTTTTGAAAAACTATTAAAACATTACGACTTTACCATCATTTAATATTAAAATTCTCAATAACCGATAAGAGTTTAACAAATAAAATTTTAGCATAAATACTTAATCTCATTATTTAGGTACTCCTCATTCTTGTCCTATTTATAGGTCCTCTTTTAAAATAATTTTTTGGCATTATTTATAAGTTATTGTGTATTTTCTTATTTAATGTGAAAAATTCTCTGATACTATTTATAAGTTACTCTACTTTGTAATTTTATTTTTTTTGGTTTACATGGAAGGTCTGGGACTAGAACTCATGACCTGGGGAGGGGGAAATCCTAAGTGTCCCTGCAGTCACCAACTTGGCTGTCTTACGCGGACTACTCTACTTTGTAATTTATAAGTTACTTTATAAATTTTTTCTTATTTGACCTTTGTTCATTAACGTGAAACAATACATTTGTGAAATTTTAAATAAAAGTTAAAAGGGTAAAATTGTATTGTTAAGGTACTTTTTTAAATTTTGAAGAAAAATAACATATCTCTTTAATCTTTATAAAGTACTAACCATCACATATAATAAAGACTAGAGAGAGTATTAATTTATCGTTAATCAAATGACAAAAAATTAAAGATATTTGAAACACATAATAAAGGCATTTAGGGATAACAAAAAAATAAATGATACTTATAAGTATAATTGATAATATTTGAGCAAACAAACTTTTAATTTAAATACTTTATTTTATCATGTAGGTACTATTAGGGGAAAATTAAAAAAAAAGTAGTGATAATCAAAACATTTAATTAGAACAATTAGGAGGAAAAAATAAATGACAATTATAAAATGTAAAATGAATTACAGTATTAAAAAGAGCACCAAAATCTTCTAGATTATCTCTTATAATAAGGATTAGAGAGAGTAGTTTCTTCGACAAATTGTCCTTTATTAAAATTTTGAAAAGTTAATAAAAATATATAAAAATATTTTTAAAGTTCTTTTTAACAAAACAATCAATTATAACCCTTTTATCGACTAGTCAATCATATATTATAAAGTGCAATTTTGAAGTATTTTTATTTACTATTCGAACTTTTGTAGAATGAGAGAGTAAATAGTTTTTTATAATATCTGAAGAGATTAGATAACTTATCCCTTATGTTTATTTATGGTTTTAGTCCCTAAAAGTTCAACGTGTTTTGGTTTTAGTCCTTATAAGTTATTTTGACCGGAACTAGTCCTTAAATTTTCAAACATTTTGGTTTTGGTCCTTTCCATTTGTAAAAATCTGTTATTTGTTTGTGTGGCTAGCGGAACATCACATTAACAGTCCATGTGGTCTGAGATGACACCAAATAGGTGATATGACGTGAATGATACAGATCCACAGACACAAAATGATCTAATACGCAAAATGATCTCGTGCGCAAAATTTTTAGTTCATGAACCTGAATTATCTATGTCACATCACCTATTTGGCGCTACCTCACACCACGCGGCTGCTTGTGTGAATTTTCGTTAACCATGTCAGCAAATAACATATTTTTACTAATGGAAGGAACCAAAACCAAAATGTTTGAAAATTTAAGGATTAATCTCGGTCAAAATAACTTCTAGGAACTAAAACCAAAACACACTAAATTTTTAAGGAGTAATAGCATAAATAAGCCTATTTAATAAATGGTGGACTTTATATATTTAGCATTCCCTCGAGCCTAGTAGTAATAATTGTTAATATATGAATGTTAAATGATTCGGTGAACTTTTACGCTCTCAACGACGTCACATATTAAATTCAAAAAAAAATATTTAGCATACTTTTAATTTTCAAAATAATATAAAAGGGTATTACAAAACTAATTCTGAAATAGTTAGTGTATTTTTTATAAAAAAAATTTCTCAGTATACGACGAACAATATGAGGAAAGTGATGTTTCTCATTTTGAAATTCTGAAATTCCCATCCCTCTTTTTGGCTAATAGGTTGACCAAATTTTATGCAGTTGTATGGATGTATAAATGGTATATGCTATAAATGGAATCACGTGGAAACTAAACCATCTACAGTACTTGGTTTAGAACTGCTCATTCTTTTTAAAATATATCGTTAAATAGTTTTTTTTTTAATTATTAATCAATCTTTAAATAGTTAGTGTCAACATAGCATTGATGCATAAAATAATTGAGAAGATAGGTATCTTATCAAAAAAAAGAAAAGAAATTTGAGAAGACAGGTAGCACATCAAGAAAGACAAAGGATGAGTTGAAAGGCAGCCCCGCACCCATCAAGGAAGCAAGTAAGAATGACAATTGCAAAACGAAAGCTACATCCACTTAGAGACATGTTTCTGAAGCTTGTAGACCACGTCTTTATGCTTTGTTTCCCACCCTTAATTCTTTTGCAGCAAAACAATGGGTTCAATCCACGTTAATATAGGTTTGCGGTTGAGTTATAAAAATTTGGGGAAAAAAAAGCTTGTATTAATTGTAGAATTTTTTTTAGCACCGACCTTTTGTATTGAAATTAAACACTCTAAAGTATATATGTTTTCTTAAAAAATATATAAAAAAATAAGTTTTTTTATTTTTTAAATACACATCATTTTCAATAAAAATTTATTTATTCTTAAGAACTTATTTTTGACTCTTAAAACTAAGATTAAAAAAACCTTTAATTATAACGTATCCTATTTAAACGAATTATATCTTGACCACAAAACTTAGGTGCGATCCACCTTTGTGGTCATCATAAGTTTTTTTTTCTCCCGAATTCCTTGCGGAATCACCGGTATCCCCAAGAGCATCCTTAATACCAGGGAGCCCTTGAGACTAATCCGGAGTGAGCTGCGTGGCTGGCTCTCCCAGCAGGATGTTTTTAGTGGGAATCGAACCCGGGACTACTAGCACACTTGTCCCATTCCCAGGATTTCAGTTGGTGTAAGTTGGGGCCTTACACCAACTGAACCAAACCCCGTTGGTATCATGAGTTTAAGCTTTAAGGTTTGCAGTTATATTAAATACTAATAGCAGAGATTCAATTTCTTTTTGCTATAGGTTTTTTTTTTTAAGGAAAATATGCGGTTCATTCAATAGAAGAAGATAGTATAAGCAAAATCAATGTTATCCAAACAAAATACATAATTTTCACACAAATATTATTAAGAAAAGCAAGATACTCTGCACCAACAGCATATTCCCTCTAAATGTGTGTTATCAACCTCTTCCAAAATCGGTCTCTAACATGAAATTCAACAGTCTTTATCTCCAAGATAACAATCTCATCAATGTTGGAAGTAAGCACATTTCTTTTTGATATAGGTTAGGGAATAAATATTCTCCGGTTTTTAATACTTGTAAGTTATAAGAGTTTTTTCAATATTTTTTGTTTTATTTTAATTGGTATTTAATTACTTCTTTAAAAAAAACACCTATTTAGTTAACCATTTTAACTTTAGGATTTCAACAATCATTTGCTCAATTAATAATGATAAACTTGGGTTGAGAGAGATCATAGGTCCAAATCCAATCCTATTGATGCGAAAATAATATTGGTAGATAATTTATAAGTACTTCTATAAATGTTTTTTGAACCCTGAGGCCTCCCTTAATCCGGGTGAACCGTTAGATCCAATCCATCTAAACTTTCGATTACCAAAAATAAATAAATATTTACATTTTCATTATCAATTTATCATTATTAACAAAATTAACCACTTTACTTTGTAAAGATGAATTTGTTGAAAAATAATTTTAATACTCCTTCCGATCCTATACGTAAGAAGTCACATTTAAAGAATTTTTTTTCCTTACTGTTAATCTTACTTTTGATTTCTAATAGTATTAATTATTTTTTTCTATAAAAATTTTTTTTACTCAAAACTTTTTGAGTCCCAATAATATAAGAGTCGTAATTTTAAAAATGTATACAAAATATTTATATTTTTAATGTCACTAATAATAATATTAATTAATTTTTAGTTAAAAGAGACTTAATATACACCGCGAAGGAAGTATTAAGAACCGATGTACTGTACTGTAGTAAATTCTTTAATTTGAATGCATTTTCTACCAAATTCATCAATCATCATTGGTTTACATGCATCATTTCCAACCAAAGGTAAGTTGCTTGTGAGTGAGATTAAAGTCAACTTTGGATAAGTGACTTTCCTTTTTTTTCTCTGGGATTAGAAAGAGACATCCACTACATGGAATAAGGAGCTCCAGGAACTTCACATCCAATAATTAACCATTAGTAAGAATCTCAATTTCACTAATTTTAAAAACTAAAGATATCCGGAGTAAAGAAGAGTAAAGGGGATGCTAGGAGTATTGCGTTGCGTAGTAGCGGTTTAAATGATAGTACTATAATCCGATGTATACTGTATAAAAATTAGCAAGATTTTTATCCATGTAACCTGCTCGTGTGTTTCTTGATCCTGCCTTCCCCTTCAAGGGAACACAAATTAAATAATGAATTTATAATCATTACCTAATTAGATCGTACGTTAAGGATAACTCAGTGACTAAATTTTTATAAAATAACTAAAAGTATCATATCTCAAATATTTTCGTTAAGATTTTTTAAGTGTCAATTGTGTGCAAAGAAGTCTTACTTTAAATAATAATAAATAAATTAAAGTGTATATAAGTGATAAGACTCATAAATCTATTACATTAAGCTTTTGAGACAAGATGTAATGTCAAACTCACTTATATATAACTTCATTTAATCCATTATTTCAAAGGGAGTTACTATCATGCAATCCAAAATTGGATGGTTGCTATGCAACCTTTTCTTAAACCTAGTTAAAATTAGGATTTTACAATTTAGTCCAACATAAAAAGTAAATTAAAAATTTAGTCATTTGTACCTATAGGCAAATTATAACTTTTAATTTAAAAAAAAATTAAAAGTAGTTAAAATTAGTCACTTGTGTAAAAAGGCTTAATGCAAGTGACTAAATTTAAAATTAAAAGTTATAATTTGTCTATAGGTACAAAGGATTAAATTTTTAATTTACTTTTTATGTTGGACTAAATTGCAAAAAACTAATTTTACTACTTCAAATAATAACATGGCATAGGTGACAACTTCTTATTGGTTTAAGAAAAGGTTGCATAGCAACCATCCAATTTTGGATTGCACGATAGAAATACCCTATTTCAAATCGTGTCTTATTCTATTAGATTTTTTTTCTTAATATTTGACCAAGAGCACGTATTATAATAACTAAATTAATAAGAATCACAACTTCTAAATTTTGAAAACATACAGTGAATGCATCATTTATATATATATATATATATATTTTCTTTTGCTTTTGAATTCTTAACCGTTAATGAATAATGAACTTTGAACACTAACAAACATTATTTCCCATAGACATTAACTTAGACACAGTGGACCAAACTCAAAAGCATTGTTTAAAAACCAAAGTATGATTGGGAATAATTGGGATTAGAACCGACATTAGCCTTTTGCTTGGCTTGAAGTGTAGTGGTAGTACTACATTATTAGACAACAAGAACTACAAGAGAAAAAAAAATTAATAAAAAATATTTGTTTAAAATTGAACTATGTTCTCTGCACAGCACAGTATTGATGCTGGCTCTCCAATTAATCTTGATACCCTCATCATCATGTTCCTACTACCACCTAGCTAGCAAGTTGGTGAGGAAAAATAAAGGGCATATATATGTTCACATTGATTCCATCCTTTTATATAGTTTGGTTCACAGATGTCAATGAAATGAGTGGTGCAATGTGGACATGGGATTGGACAAGCGATAGAGTATGTGGACCAACCAATAATTTTTCATGATTGGGTATTTGATTCTAAAGGAGGGTTATATATATGATGATGATGATGAAGTGATGATGGTTATGGAGCATGGAATTGAAGTTTGCTGGCAATGATGGAGGAGGGGAAGGAAGAGGTGGGGTGTTGGAGATAAGGTTTCAGATAGATATGTTCTTTGGCTTTTAGGCCAGTTGACCAGTGGGAAATTTTGTTTGTGCTCCTTGTTTGGCTTTTCCACATCCCCTCTTTAACTTTCCCTCCTTACCAACCGTCCATGTCAACAAATAAAGCCACCAACTTTGTCTGCATTTAGAATACATGTTTGGTTTTGATTGTAATCTAAGTAATCATTTGAGTACCCTTTGTGCATTATTATTGTTATTTGTTATTAATCAAGTAGCATCTAGTTCTCTCTTTTGGATTCATTGCCTCAATAATTATGTAAAACAGGGATATGCCAATGCCACTAGGCAATAGCAAACGTAACAGCAACCAAAGTGACACGACTCAAATTTCGTTGAGGGATATGATTCATGCATACAGAGAAAACACCTAAAAAAGATGAGAAAAATAGCATATTGAAAATGTTCGACTCTCAGCTAAGGTTATGTTTAATTTCTTTTATCATCGCGGGCATATAAGACTGAAAAATTATTAGTTGGTCCTGGATCATGGTGGTCGGGACTCATTTCAACCGTTTATCATCATGTTAAAAAATTTTAAAAATAAATAATAAATGATTATGATTGTCCTAGATCATAAAATCCCGGACCACCGAATAATTTCTCATATAAAATCATAGTTACATGGCTTAATTACTAATTTATCTGTATAATACCACGTGGCATGCATGTATCAGATTCTAAAGGAACTTTCATGACAATAACAATGTTAGATAGTATATTTAGGGCATTGGTTTAGAAATAAAAAGAGTAATTTTATTTTCCTATGTAGTTATGAATGGCATAACTTAAGTTTAGGCTCCTATCCTGTGCTATGATCTAAACTCTACATTATATTATGCGGAATACCATCATGCTACAGGATTTCTGGTTCCGGGTTGTGTGAATATTTACACTTTATTATGCGAATATTTTTTTATGTTTTCGGAAATGGTTTCTGAAATTTCTTTTTTCCTCTGTAAAAAATGTGTTTCCGAAAATAAGATTGGTTGAATGAAGGATGAGATGGCCATAAAAGTAGCCCTGATCAATACTCCAATGCGAATCAGGATCCGTTGTCCCAAATAATGTTCTCAGCTACTCACATTTCATTAAATATTATAATTAGTTGGGAACAGGGTTTGAATTTGAGATTAAGGATTTGGTTCCTATATATGCATTGAATTACTAGTGCATGGTTGTTTAAACTTTTAAAAGCCCAATGGTCTATCCACCTGGGCTTCAATCCCGGATCCAACTACTGTAGCAACTTCGTCATAATACTCGCTTTTTTTTTAATACTACTATATATTTTTTCCATTCATTAACTTTTAATTTTTTGTGTAAAGTTGTTACATACATCTTAAAAAATATAGCGATTATTATATATTTTATATGTATTTTTTCCAAAATATCTTGATGTATATAGAATTGTAGTATTTAATTTTTATTTTGAAATGTGTTTTTTATTTAATATATGATAGATTAGGGATGTGAGAGAGGAGGAAAAAAAATTAATAAGGAGTAAAAAAAGGATTAAATAAAAATTTAAAAATGGAAAAAAATATGACTCTATCTTTAAATTGTAGTAAAGTTATATATATATATATATAAAAGATATATTTATATATATATATATATATATATATATATATATAAGGTAAAACAACAAAAGCCAAGAAATGGAAAAAGTATTTATTTAGCAAATGCTAAACGAGTGTTTTTAAAACACTTTGGGCAACAAAAAAAACACTTTTTTAAGAAGTCAAGCAGTCATGTGCACTACTCCCTCCATTTCAAAGATAATAATGTAGTTTATAGCTGTGCATAATAATTAAAAAATATTACATAATGTTATAATTCGAGATATTTTAACTATAGTTTCGCTATGTAATTTTTCAGGTAAAAGAAAAAAACTTTATTCCCACCAACTAAATTCAAAACATACAAGAAATGACCAATTAAGAGAATTTGTCATCTTTTAGGAAGGGTTCATGTGAAGTTATGCCTTATAAGAATATAGATACCTTCCCCGTGTAATGTGTTTTAAACTAGTGAAGGGCAAGGTTACTTGCAGGGTCGTCTCAAACATTTCAGGGGCCCTATGCGAGAATAAATAATGAGACCCCTTTAAAAAAAATAAAATATTTTTTTAAAAAAATAAAATAATTTTTTAAAAAAATAAAATAATTTTTTTAAAAAAAAAATTATTTCATATAAATTAATCGTCATATATAAAATTTTTAATCTTTCCCTTTGAACCTTAAGTTAGCCAATTCACTTGCTGCTGTTCGTTTTATTCTTGGCTTTGTGAGAAGCTCTCTGAAAATCTGTTCTCTGTCTAAAATAGTTCATGCTACTCGAGTAGTTGGAGCACTAATCGAGTAGTTCAAGTATTTTTGGATAGTAACTTAATTTTGATCAAAAACAGTAAGCTTGTCTATTGCTAATATCAATTAAATTCGAAAAATTAATATTGTTGCTTCCATTTATTATTCACCCCCTAGTAAATTATTAGGCCACTTGTTGGTTTCTAAGACCTGGTAATTTAATGCAGCATTCATTAATTAGTCAATCACAAGTCATAATATATACTACTCCCTCTATTCTAATTTAACTTTCCTTTAAAAAAATTCACAGAGATTAAAAAAATCATTTAATACTTCAATTTTCAAGAGAATTATTAGATAAATTTACTATAATATCCTCACATTTTGTTAATTATCACTTATTTCACATATTTTAACTATCAAATGCAAAGTTAAAGTTGGAAAAAATCAATTCATATACTCTTGAATTCCTAAAATGGCAAATAATTTGGAACAAATTAAAAAGGGTTAAGATGGCAAATAAAGTGGAACGGAAGAAGTACAATTTACAAACATTTTCATTTATTAATGGAACTTTATTTTGGTGAATATTTTTTATACTTTTTAACTACTTTTTGGAATGGAGAGTATCTCTCAAATGAATAGTAGTTGAATATATTTTTTTTCAAGGATTAGACGTTAAAATACCTCTAATAATCCTTATCAATGAATTTCACTAATAATAAAAATCCATTGTCTTGTTGGGTGTTATCTCATAAGTATCAATAAATTGACTTGTTGATATATGATGGTGGTGACGGGACCATAGTTAAAGGATTCTGTCATCCAAGTCAAAGAATTTGATGCGTGAATGTGTGTTTGTGTAAAATGAGAGTTGAGGGTTGAGAGTTGTTTCTTATCTTGATTGTTGCATGTTATTTATAAGGTAACGAATCATGATGAGTTATTATGGTTACAAGGGAATCCGATAAGTAACGGTTTCAAGGAATAATGATGCATGAATACCATTATGAGTCGCAATAATCACAAGTTGTTATAACGATTACTTATTGAAAGCTGTTGATACCGGATTATCGGTATATCGGACTGATGCTATATTTATTGATCCGTGATATCGGCATTTATTGGTCTGTGTGATACCAATGCTTATTGGTCCAGGAATCTGGTTTGTAACACATGAAAAGATCCAAATTCATGACAAAGTAAGCTACTTATAAAGTTTGAAATAAGGAAGAAAAATATATTAAATAAAAGATTCTTGTTAGGACATTTGAAATTATTACATATAGAAAAAAAAATCTGAAGTCCACATTTATCACTCTCTTGGAAATGTAACATCCCGAATTTTTATTCCAAACTTAATTAGATTAAATCCAAGTTATAACTAATGAAAATCAGAAGAGTAAGTTAGGGTTAAGTGAAGTAATCATAGCCAGGTGTATGTAGGAGTTAAGAGGAATGTCTTAGAATTAGAAGCCATTAATATATGAAAATTAAGCAGGGTAATCGATTACATTTGGGAGATAATCGATTACTATCAGTCTGTGAGAAAACCTAGAATTGAGTTAAAGGAGGTAATCGATTACTTAGGGAAGGTAATCGATTACTTGTTTCTTGTGATAAACCAAATAATTAAGAAAATTAAGGAAGTAATCGATTACCTATGCAGGTAATCGATTACCAGCACGTCAGACATGAAAAAAAATAGAATTATTGTGGACCACACACTCCAAGCTTCTCGGAGAAGCTTCTCCTCACCACCACACATTACAAAGCTTCTTAGAGAAGTCATTCACTCCCAACCACTCATCTTCAACACATGCAAAAAAAAAAAAAAAACTCATTCCTTCATAAAACAAGAGCATTCATTCATTCATTTCTTCTTCATTCTTCTTCTTCTCCAAAGAAAAACAAGAGCTCACCCAACTTCATCTCTATCATCAACATCAAAACCTAGATCAAGAACCAAGAACATCACCACCACACGCCTTCTCCATCACCATCACAAGACAAAGCTTCATTTCCCCATCATCATCGACAACACACGCCATCCTCCCCTATCTCCTTAGCTCTTGAAACTTCCTCTGTCAACACCATGGCTATGGAGATTATCTCTCTCATGCTTTCTCCATCTCAAGACTAAGTAGAAGCAAGCACTCTTTCTCCATGTCACTCTCCTTCCTAGACAAAAGTTTCAATCACTTGATAGGAGCTTTGTTAAGGGTGTAAAGGAAGTTCCACAAGTTCAAGTTCTAAGGAGCTAGGGCAAAAGTAAAAGCTAGGGTTTTGAAGGTTTCCTTATCTCTCTTCACATTTGAGGTAAGGGGTGGGTGTTAGCATGACCTAGGAAATAGTTTCTAGTTTTTTCATAGTGATTGCTAAGGATGTGTGGATAGTTTATGATATTGAACCTTAGGGTAGTTGATATAGATAATAATTAGAGTATAAAAACGAAGGAAATGAACCCATTTTGATGCTTGTGGATATTTGTGTGTGTGATATTTGTCATGTATGTTTGAATGATTAAGTGAGATGTATGTATATATGTATGAAGTGTGAACTTAATAAGTGATGAAATAAGTTAGGGAAATAATATAAGTTAATGATGTTGAGTTTGATAAATGGATATTGAATGATGAATGTGTTTGATGAACAATTACACGAACAAAAGAAAGAATTATAATTTAAAGTTAAAGGAAAGTGCAGTTGAATTGACCATTGGGGGACACCGACCCACTAGGTGCCCTGCTAGGTGCCAAACGCCTCATTAGGTGAAACGCCCCATCAGGTGCAAACGCCTCATTAGGTTCAAACGCCCCGTTAGGCGCTGGTGTACCCAATGGATCAATTCGCTGCTAAATAAAAGAGATGTGAATGTGAAATTGAACTAAAGAAAATGAATTGACTATGGAAAAGAATAAGATAAGAATGACTGAAGTAATAAGAATGGACCTAACGGGTGATGCCTAATGGGTGCCAAACGCCTTAGCAGGTGCATCAAATCCTAGTGGTGCAGAATAATATGTTCAGTCTGTGTGTGCCTGGTCAAGTAAGACGCGTAAGGATTTACGTGCAATGATTGTGTAAGACACACGCGATGCTCGTGTGCAACTGTAAGATGCACATGGAGTTGTGCGAAATGATGAACACACACAAGATTCTAAAAGACATGTAAAATGTAAAAAGGGTTAAGCAAGGAATAAGTGAGAAAAAGGAAGAGAATAAGAAAGAAAACTAATGGAATGTTTGTGCTTGTATGAGCGTGACTTGATAGTGAATGTGATAATGTGAAATACTTGATTTTTTTGTGAATGGCTTAGTATGTCCCTATGGCTCATAGAAACTGTTTTTCTAAATTATGTGTAATGCTCTCTCCTTATTGTTTTTATACAGGTACTGAGCCCGAACTAGCACGGTCCCCGGCCGAGCAGGAGTACTCTCCCTCTCAGGGAGAGTAGATATTTATAGTATAAAACTTATAGCTTGACCTGGTTATTTTTGGGTTTGAGTATGATGCTGGTTTTTTTAAATGAATTGTAAATAATTGTTTTTGGAGATTAGCCAAGACCACTCCTCATGGGAAAGGAGTATTATTTTTTGGGAAATGCAAACTATTCCAAAAGTTGTTAATATTGCTGCAAAACTCTGATGTAAATATTTGGCATTATTTCGCACTATAGTATGTTATGCCTTGCTGGCTTCTAGTGCTGATGTAAATAGTTGATTACAGGTTTTACAAGAAAAGTAATATTTTGGAATGTTCATAAGACAAGAATGCTTCGTCCGATGTTACGGAGGATTTTTATAAGTTTTAAGAAGAAATTTTTAAATACTCAATTAACTATGGGTAATTCAAGGTAATATTAAAGTAGGGTGTTACAGAAAACGTAAAAAATTATGCTTTCTAACAACTTTTATCTACAATTAGTTTCTTAACAAGTGTCTTTAGAGCACTTATTAGTATTTGCAAAAAAAAAATATCGGTGTTAGTACATACGGGAAGTTTTTAGAAGGTTTAATAATTGCATTTTTATTCCCCCGATTTTTGCAATTTGGTCCTTCTAGTTTTTTTTCACATTTAATCTCCAAATTTTTCAATTATTGTGACTTTGGTCCGTCCATTAAAATTAACACTAACGATGTTACCGTGACAGTTAATAGACACGTGACACAATCACAAAGGCGCGCGAGTCGCAACGTGGAATTTTAAATAAATATTTAATAAAATAATAAAATAAATCTGTAAATATTTTAAAAAAATCTGAAAAAATTCTTTTATTAATATTTTTAAAGTTAAATAAAATAATAAAATTTCAGAATTTTTTTTTTAAAGATGGGTAAAATATTTTTAAAAATTATGAAAATTTTCTTTATTATTTAAAAATTTATAAAATAATCAAAAATTCATAAAAATAATAAAAAAAGTCATAAAATTTTTTAAAAATATGTAAAAAAAATTAAAAAATTTTCTGAAAAATAGTAAATAATTTATAAAAATATAAAAAAATGATTAATATTTTTTAAAAAATTCTAAAAATTTAAAATTTTCTTTTTTAATATTTTTCTGATTATTTTTTTATTTTATGAATTTTCTGAAAATTCTGAATTAGTTTTTACCTGAAAATTCTAAAATAATTCACCTGGATTAAAACAATAATGTATGAACGTAAAATATACTCCAATGTTTTGTTTACTTTAAATCTAATTTCATTTATAAACTAAATCTGCTTTTGCAGCGAGGCTTACATGGGTTAGAGCATTACAGTTTGAGAAGTCATTTATAAAATCCTTTGCATGCTTTATCTAGTTTAAATTATTCTGAATTTTTTTAATTTTCGTTTTAAAAAATTAAAAAAATTGTTTTATTAAAAAATTTCTAAATTTTCAGAAAATTAAAATTTTCGAAAAATTTGAGAATTTTCAGATAATTAAAAAAAAGAAAAATAAATTTTCTGAGTTTTTTTAAAATTTTTTTTGCCTATTTTAATTTTTTTTCTTATTTTTAATTATTTTCAGTATTTTTTTATAATATTTTACAGATTTTTTTTAATTTTTTGTGAATTTTTTATAATTTTGATGAATTTTTTATTAATTTTTAGAAAATTCAAAAACAAAAAAAAATCAGAATTTTTAAAATATTTTCCCGTTTTTTTTAAATTATTAAAAAGAACTTCGGATTTTTAAAAAAGTATTTCACATAAATTTTTTAAATTTTTCTGAAATCTTTTTATCATTTTTAATATTATTAAATATAATTTAATTATTTTTTTAAAAGAAAAATGAAAATTTCACGTAGCAACACATATGCCTCTGTGATTGTGACACGTGTACATTAACAGCCACGTCAGCACCATTAGTATTTATTTTAATGGAGGGTCAAAATCGCAACAATTGAAAAATTTGGGAATTGAATGTAAATAAAAAAAAAAATTAAAAAAACAAAATCCGTCAAATTACCAAAATTGAGAAAGTAAAATTGCAATTAAGCCTTTTTATTGAGTGTAGTTCACATAATCATATACCAAGTCTTAAGGCGTGAAAGTTGAAAGTCCCAAATTCAATCCTTGGCGCCATCATTTAATGGATTTAAATCATCTTCCCCTATCCCCATAAAAAAAATCAAAAGTACTTTATCTATAAAAAGAATTGAATATGTCGATCATTATGTGTTCAACTGTATATAACTGCGCAGTAAAGGCATGGAGTAAGCACCTATGCTAGTAGAATGGAGTATGTACTGAAGTTACTCATCAAATCTAGCTTTTTCTTTTTCTTTTTTTTTTTTTTTGATTAAAGTGGGTGGATGGATGCGTACCTCGCTTAAATTATGGAAATTTATTCACTTTTTTTGGTTTGCACCCTGGTATTCGGCCATTAGGCCGACTAATCCAGTTCGAGGGGGGTCCCGGGGTTAAGGTTTTATTCCTCTCCCAACGTTGTTGCGGGGGATCGAACCGTGGTTCGCCCTACCAAGTGCAGCCCCTGGCACCACTGCACCAGCTCGTTGGTAGAAATTCATTCACTTGAATGTAGCATCTTTTTTCTTTTAATAAAAATTTCTATCATTAAAAAATAAACTGTACAATATCTTTGGGGAATATGTAAATACTCTCCCGCATTAAATACAAGTAAAAAAATATATTTCTCTCGACTTAAAATATAAATAAAATTAATCAACTTTCTTAAATTTTATTTAATTCTCAATGTTATTTTTTTAATATCCATAGAAAATTGTTATCTTATTTAATTTTTTATTTTATTCCAAATCCAATTTTGTTAAAATACCTCTATTCTTTTATAAATTTAAAGCAATTAAATACAATCAACCAACTTCTTTAATAAGAGAAAAATTAGTTATTTTTACTTATAATTCGAGCCGGAATGAGTACTTAATTTTGTCCTCATTCAAAATATAAAAAAAAATAATAGAGAAAAGCCAATTCTTAAAAAAAAAGAGAGAGAAAGAGAATTTAAAAATAAAAGAGAGAAAAATTAAGACAAAAAAGGCAAAAAAAAAATAAAGAAAGATGTGTGAAATAAAATGATAAAAAATAAATAAAAATGATGTTTTTAATTATTTTCAATAAAAATCATTTGTGAAAAAACATTTTTTTCAAAAAATTACTTTTTTGAGTGAAAAGTTTGATAAATTCATAATTTATTCCACAAAAGTTTTCCGCAATGTCCGCGTAAGACAGCTCAGTTGGTGACTGCAGAGACACTTAGGATTTCCCCATGTAAAAAAAAAGAAGTTTTCCGCAATATAATAATTTGTCTTGATCGGACTCCAAATTGAATAACGTGGAGTATTTCTTTAAAAAACTAAAATAAAAAATGTATAAAAAACCCATGCCACCTTTCGACCGCCTCTTCAACAACTATCTTATCTTTTTTTTTTCCTTTATTTGTTCCACACTTCCACTTTTAATAAAATATAAGACCCAGTTTACCAAAAAAAAAAAAATATAAGACCCAGCAGTCAAGGAAAATTTAATAAAATATAAGACCCAGAAGTCAAACAAAAATTAATATACCATGTGATTCTATATACTCCTCCATCTCTTGTTATAAGATCCCTTTAGGAGATTTCCATCACTTCCATTAAGAAAGTTGATTAATTTAGTTAATTATATTGGAAATATAAACTTTTAATATGTATTTCCAAAATTATCACTATTAATATTGTTGGAAATCTAAAAGTGTTAAATAAATAAGGGTGTTTGTGGAAAAAAGTAATTAATGGTCATTGAAAATTGGTATATAGTCTTATAAATAGGAACAAAATAAAAGTGTCAAGAGGGACTTATATATAGGGACTGAGGGAGTATAAGATTTTTTTGGGTTTTTATTTTGATCCTATTTTTAAGATTTTATTTTAATTTTAATAGCATTTAATTACTTTGTTTCGCAAACAATATCCTTATTACACAGGACTTGCTTAGGCTGTATGGCAGGCGCAGGACATCACCTAGATGCTTAATGAAGATTGATATCAGGAAGACCTATGATACTCTAAGTTGGAGTTTTATTGAGCAAATGCTTGTTATTTACAGATTTCCTGAGAAGTTCATTGGATGGATAATGACTTGTATATCAACTGTGACTTATTTTGTTGTGGTGAATGGCCAGCAATCTTGCTTATTTACAGGGTCTAGAGTAATTGGACAGGGAGATCCTGTTTCCCCCCTTATTTTTGTTTTGTCAATGAAAATTTTGACTAGAATGTTGCAGCATGCTACCTATCATAGTAATTTCAGATTTCATCCTTTATGTAAAGATTTGAAGGCTTGCTAATTTAGCTTTTGCAAATGAGTTTGATGATTTTTTTGTAAATGACACCATACTAGTGTTTAACATTCTGATGCAGGTTTTTGAGAATTTTTTCAATATGTCAGTTCTGTATGCTAGCAATGAGAAGTCTTCTATATTTATGGTCGGTATCCCTCAACAAAGGCAAGAGGAGCTTATTAAGATTACTGGTTTTCAGAAGGGGATTTTCCCTTTTAGGTATCTTGGTTTGCCTCTGTCTGCTAAGAAATGGTCTGTTTCCACTTGCCATCTTTTAGTAGATAAGGTGACCAAGAGGATTAACTCATGGAAAACCAAGAATTTGTTGTATCAAGGCATGTGTTGTCTTATAAACTCAGTCCTCATGAGTTTGCATTCTTATGGGACCACTGTTTTTATTATCCCAAAAACTGTGTTGCGTGATATTGAAAAGATTTGCAAAGGGTTTCTTTGGGGGAAACAGGAAATAGGTCATTATTCGGCTAATGTTGCTTGGGATAATGTTTGTAAATCTAGGAAGCATGATGGGTTGAACATCAAGGACAGTTGCATTTGGAACCTTGCAGCAATTGGAAAGCAGGTTTGAGATCTGACTATGAAGAAGGATACGCTCTGGATGCATTCGGTTATGTTAAGGAGCAAGATTTCTGGCAATGAAACTCAACTCAGGGATCTGGATGGCATTGGAAGCAGATTTTAAAAGTCAGAGATAAATTAAAACCAGACTTTTGTAATGATACTTGGAGTAGGACTCAGGATGACACTTACACGGTCAAGAGTGGTTATTTGATGCTCAAAGACCATCAAGTGGCTTTTCATTTGCATAGAATGATTTGGAACAGTGTGAATGTTCTAAAACATTGTTTTATTGCTTGGCTTGCCGCTATTGGGAAGCTTCAAACTTTGGACAGGTTATGTTTTATGACTATTCCTAATTATTCCTGTTTATGTCTATCTTCTGTTGAGTCTATGAATCACTTATTTTTTGAATGTAATTGGAGCTATAGTCTCCTTGATTATTGTTGCCTCTGGATAGGAATTGACAGGTGTCCATACAAGTATCGTAACTGGACAAGGTGGATCTGCCATGCTTTCAAAAATAAGGTCTGCCGCAAGTGTGTTTTTGCTATGTTTGCAGCATTGATTTATCACATATGGGAGGAAAGGAACGGTCGCACATTCAAGAATTAGAAGAAGAGTTTGCAGCTTATTTTCAGTACTATTAGGAGGGAGGTTGCTCATAGGATTAGTTTTTGTTTTCCTAATTTTGTAGATTGGATGAATAGTGTTTTAGTTGATAGAATCAGACAAGAATTCTATTTTTTTATTGGTTATTCTTTAGACTTTGGCTGTTTTGAACCCCTCATATAAGGTAGTAAAATAGCCTTGGGTTTCATGCATTTGCATTGGTTCTGAACCCTTCCTAGAAGGTGATAATGCTTTTGTTTATGACCTTTTTTATTGTTTCCGAACTTTGCTCGTGGTAATGAATATTTTCTTTTACCCAAAAAAAAGTCTCAATAATAATTATAAGAGGAGTTTTGAAAAAATATATCAAACTTTTACATCTTTAATATCATTAACAAGTTTAACTATATTTCTTGATTAAAAAAAATCAAAAAAATATTATAAATAAGATGGGAGAGTAATAAAACTTCTAGGCAAATGCTAACAAGTGCCCTAAGGACACTTGATAAGCAACTAAAAGGAGATAAAAACCATTGGAAAATGTATTTTTTGAGATTCTCGAGAGAAGAATAAATGTTAACTTGCGATTATTTTTCCTATTAAAGTAACCTTAACAAGTTTAAGGGCACTTGTTAGCAAAACCCAAACTTCTATCCTAATTTCTTGCCTATATATACCCCCTACACTTCCCTTCACACATATCAAGGACGAGTTCCACCTCCGTGTGACGTTAAGAGCGGTTACCTCTGAGGTACCGGTGTTAAAACTGTGTGTATATATATATATATCTTAAAACGGCTTATAAAATAACCGATTCGAAAGTATCATTGAGGCCCAGCTACCAGAGACCCTCGGTGTCGGTGGGAGTCATCATCTCTCGACTCTCTGTCTCTCAGTGTCAGGTTCGCTTTTTCTTTTTGACAAAAAAATTTAAGATTTTTCCCCACTTTCTTTTTTGTCGAGACCTTTATTTTTTTTTCGAAAATAATACTACCTCCGCCTTATGTAATATCATTTTAAGATTTTAATTTTTTCTCTGTTAATAAAATTATATATCAATTTTTAATAATAGTAATTAATTATTTCTTTCCACAAACATCCATATTTATTTAACACTTTTTAGATTTTTAATACTATTAATAGGAATAGTTTTGAAAATATATCAAATATTCACATTTCCAATATCATTAAATAAACTAATCAATTTTTTTAATTGACATTAAATATATCAAAATATCTTCATTGACGGAGAGAGTAATTGAATAATAATTAATAAAAATTAACAAATTTAAAAAACATATAGATCATATCTTCTTGTGCAGAAGTCTAATTGTTACTATCTTTAAAGACCTTTTTATTTAATTTTATTTAAGGAACAAAAAAGTAATTTTATTTTGTACAATGTCGAATTTAAAATATTAAAGACAAATAGACTTAGATTTTCAATATAAGTTTTTCTTAATTGTAGTACAATGTTTTTAGTGCATTGGTTAATAATACCCTAATTACATTGGTTAGTTGCACAATTAAATGTTGAAATTATCTTTATTGCAAATCGATTTTTCTCTTGCATTTAGTAATAGGATTTCTTGAATTCCCTCTTGGCATAGAAAAAAAACGACAGAAAATATTTTTTCCTGCTTTAGTGACTATTCAAAAAATATTTCTTTCGTACCTTTCTCTCTGTGTTAAAGAATTTTTTAACATAAATTAAAAATTAAAAAATTAAAATTATGTAATCTTTTTTCATTTTATGAAGGTATATAAAATTGAGGGCAATCTCGTCAAGAAAAAAAAATTAGGCAAACCAATTAATCAAGTATGTTAATTGAAGTCAAACAAGAAGTAGCGTTTTCGAATGGGTAGACGGAATGTTAATACCTTTATTGATCCGTAACCTACTCCTGAATCAAGAATATTTAGAAAATTAACAAGAGATTAATGCGTGTGCACTAATAGTGTAAAGCTTTTTACGTTGTCAATCCATCATCTACCATGTATATATATTACAGTTAACTAGAAAAAATTAATAATCATAAATAAATATACGGATGATAAACGAGGCACTAATGATGGTGTAAAAAAGTTGTAAGTGTACTGACTATTTTTTCATCGGATAATAGCTTATCATACATGAAAATCAAAAGGTTTGTTTTTCATATTATCCCCAAAATTAAAAGGTTTGTTTATGTTTTTAGACCCTAAAAATTAGGGCTGTTTTGGTTTTGGTCCCTATAAATTTTTTTTTCTTGACTCATCCTTAATTATTTTGAAAATTTGGTTTTCCTCCATGTCATTAGGAAAAATCTATTAATTGTTGATGTGGCTAACGAAAGTACGAAACACCACATCACCATATACATGTGCAAATATTGCATGCCATCTATAAGTAGACGTGTATGATATGGATCCAGAGAAGCAAAAATGTCAAAACTCAACCCAAATATGTTTGTGGATTGGACACCGGACAAAAGTCCATTAAAGCCGGCAACCAATTTTTCATCCGTTCAATCCCCAATTCTAGTCTTCAATTTTTTTTGGTAAAAAGGGGGATAAAAGTTCAATTTCATTATCATGCAATTTTAAAATGACTTGATATCAAGGTTCTAATTGTATTAGACGGTAAAACTTTTTTTTTTTTTCCTCACAGTTTATCAGCGCAAAACTGATATTTCAGTCAGCAATTAATCTTGATATGCAATTGAATACATTTGATTTGCTAATTAGTTGAGTAACAAATAGAGAAAATACAGAGTGTATCGACAGTGTAAAAGTTTTTTAGACAATCGGTGCATCATTTACGATTCATCCCTTTATGATCATTGAATTTTAGATTAAAGTAATACAAATGAATGATAGATGATGGGTTGATGATGTAAAAAATACAGAATAGAGAAAATACAGAATGCACCGACAGTGTAAAGGTTTTTTTACACCATCGGTACATCATTCAACATTCATCCCTTTATGGTCTTTAACTTTTAGATTAAAGTAATAGCATACCCATTAATCTCTAACAAATACGCGACAAAAAGAAAATAAAACATCCTTGTTTGGTTTGCAAACCGACTTCAATATTAACATAAAACTTCCTCTGCTAGCCAGCTATACCTATTTACCATAGCAAATGAAATGCATCCAAAACATAGAAAATAGAGTTTGTGTGAAAAAATAATAAATTTAAAAATATATTACCTCACACCTTAACCCAAAATATACAAAACATTGAAAAAAAAAAAAAACATAGTAACATGAGTTTTATCTATTCACCTAATAATAAAGTCATCACTTTTTCAATTTTTTTGTGAAATTAATTTACTCGAAGGCATTGTTCGGTAATACTTCCTCTGGTCCATATTATAAGCACCCTTTTTGTGAGACAAAAAGGGTGCTTATAATATGAACCGAAGGGAGTAGTATTTTGTGTTTTTAGATAGTCAACATCTTTTATTTTATGATATGTGATATTTTATGTATTACTTATTTTTGTTGGTCATAAAAATAAATTTACTTTAGATTGAATATATTAATTTTAAATTATATATTAATTTAATATTTCTTAACAATAAAAATTAGTGGCACGTGGGATAATACACATTATGGGACATAAAAAAATGTTTTAATTTTTTAATAGGTTGTAGTTTTTTTAGCAATTATTAGGTGGTTCGGGACCACATGGCCCAGGATAATTACCATCATTCATCATTTAATTTTTAAATTTTTTAATTAACAAATAAACTATCAACGATTGAGATGTGCCTGAACCACATGATTCAGGACTAACTAATAATTTTCCTAACTTTTTGACTCGGTTAATAGGATATTAATATCGTTTGGTGAATACAAACGGAAAAGTGTTTGTAATTTTAAATTTATTTTTTTTTTAATTTTTAAAAATTAGTTTCAAAAAAGTTACTTGAAATGATCTTTGAATAACTATTAAAAAAACTTTCAATAATTCGTGCATCAATTATGCTTTTAAAACTCTACCAAAATTTCATTGATTACCTATATTAAAGAAACTTATTAATCATGTGAATAAAAAAACATTAATAAAAAAATCCATGTTACTTTAACATTAAATTAATTAACTTAAACATAGAAAAAAAATATTATGATATAAAAATATATTTTTTCATTGTACTATAATTTACGTTAAGTATAGGTTATTTTTCAATTAACGTAAAATGAATTTTATATTAAAGAATAAAATACATAAATTACTTAATATTCCCTTCGTTCCATTTTATCTCTTATTTTAGTCTTTTTAACTTATTTTAAATTATTTGTCGCTTTCAAAATTTGAGTGTGTATTAATTAATTTTTTTTTCAATTCCATACTTACATTTAACATATTGAAATATGTAAAATAATTGATAATTAATGTAGTATGAGAATATAATACTGTGGTAAAATTATCTAATAGTACTTCTCTTGAAAATTGAAGTATTAAATAATTTTCATAATTCGTGTGAAACCCCTAAAACAACATATAAATTGAAACAAATGGAGTAAATTAATCATACATTATTAATGTTAACTTTAAATTAACTAATATATTATACTTTATAAACTAGTTATTTAATAAACAAGCAAATGCCTATTAATTAATTATAATTTATTTTTTTATTGATTAATTAATGAAGTAATTAATAAATAAACAAACAAATAAACAAATACTCTTTTTAATCACAAATTAAAAATAATATTAACAAATAATAAGTAATTTAAAATTAAATAAAATATTACATATTTTTAATCATTTAGCAAATTCCAACTAATGTCCTTCTTAATTTTGATGAACCACTTTTATTATTATTATTTTTTCGTCTTCTAGATATCCACATGTATGAATACTATGACTAATTCTTCAAGTACGAATCAACCCTTTTAGAAATGATTCTCCAAACCAAAATTCTTCACATGCTGAAGAGTTCCGATGAACAATTATTATTTAATAAGTTATTAATACAATTATTAAAGTTAAAAAACATTTAATAAGCTCACAGTTACAATTTAAAACTCTTTTCTAACTTAATAACTATAATTTACAAACTCGTAACTATATATATTAGGTCACAACTATAAATCAGTTTTATCTAATAAAGTTTCAAGACACGTTTCCACCCAAAAGAGGTGGATATAGATGGATGTTAGGTAAGATTGCATTTTGACTTTGTACCGTCACTGCCAACAACGTCCTTCCTATCCTCTTGAGGTTTTAATATTAAATTGATAGCTTAGGCCTATTAAAATAAACAGGAAAATGCTAAAGAATAATTTAAAATAAGAAAATGCTAATGAATATCTTTTGGGTATTTTTTAAACAATAAAAAAAGCACTAAAATACTATATTGAGAAGTGGGATATTTAATAAATTGATAAAATTTATGTATATGTTTTTAATAAAATATATTTTTTATTGATATCTTAAAAAATATCCTAAAAATATTTGGTAACAAGATTCTTTAAAGTATTACTCATTCCGTTCCTAAATATAATGTCTCTTTGGGAGATTTCACGTCCAGTAAGAAAGTGGAATAATTTAGTTGATTGTATTGAAAATAAGAACTTTTGATATGTAATTTCAAAATTACCCCTATTAATATTATTGGGAATCTAAAAAGTGTTAAATAAATAGGAGTGTTTGAGGAAAAAAAGTAATTAATGATCATTGAAAATTGGTATAGGGCTTTATGAATATGGACAAAATAAAAGTGTCAAGAGAACTTTATATTTAAGAACGGAGGGAGTATTAAAAGACAAATGAGATTATTTTATTTTAAGAAATGTTGATTTTAAAATATCAATAATTAATGAATTTAGATTACACAAATGAATATGATGGAGTAAAATTGATAACGTTTGACATGCTCTTCAAGCGCAATAGCCCCTTCGTTGCAAAAAGAATAAAAAAAACGTTACAGTTGCTTTCCATATGCCATGTTCCTAAATATCAAACAAAAGTTTACGTGCAAGAATTGAGTTATTATTTGCAATTTGCAAAGCTGGCGTTATCCTCTGTTTCTCTAAAGTCTTATCCCCTGCCTCTGCATTATTATGGGAGTGCTCTAGCTACTCGTAATTGAAGAACTCAACCTTCCTCTCAAAAGTATAATCAAGCGCCATGATGATTCAAAGAACCGTGTGCTATTCAAGCTTAAGGAAATTGCTTCATCAAGCAGGTTCTGCTTCTTCTTCGTCCAAGGTGAGTATTAATCTCTAAGCTTCCTTTATTATATTCCTTATAAGAGCTGTATCTTTTTTCATATAAACTGATGCTTTAGCTGCATCCCCCATGAACAATGTTTTCATATTCAGCTGTCCTTATCACAAGCCGATACTGATTCCTGATCTGTTTCATGAATCATGATGAATAAGTACGTAACTTTAAAATAGTTGGCTAAACTACTCCTCTCTTTGTCTTATTTTTCGATATCAAATTGGTCTCACATTTTTTTTTCTATCATATTGATCCTATTTTTTTTCATTGTCAATTTGATCCCTATTTCACTGTGCATCTTACATGGACCAATATCAATATGATATTCATTCATGTCACTTATCTCTCAAACAATGCAATACAAACACTATCAATATGATATTCATACGTAGTATGAACATTTACTTAAGAACCAATTTGATAGCAAAAAAAAACGTAAGAGACCAATATAATAAAAAAAAAACCGTAAGAGATCAATTTGATAATAAAAAAATTAGGTAATACAAATGAGCAGTTTAGTAAAAATAGTCCCTCATGACCTTAGTATAAGATATTTTTGGAGAATATGTTTATTAAAAATATTGGTTAATTTTGCTAGTTTGATATGCTATTTTAAAATTTTATTATTAATTATACATGAAATTCTAAAAATTTAAAAATAAAAATTAATACTTGAAAAAATAATTAAATTTTATTGAAAATTGAAATGACTTTTTTTTAATTAATGAAGTATATAAATATATTGTATGTAAATGTGCTATTCAATTTTGCATGTCGCAATCATATATGTCACTAATTTTGAGTGATTGCTTCATTTGAAAATTTGATAATTAAATTAAGAAATTATATTTTTTTTAACACTAAAAATGAATGACACGTAGCTGCGGCACATCAAATGAAAATGAGACCGACTTAGACATGAGGGTGACCAAATTACATATATGTCTTTTTAAAGTTCCATATTATAGCTAGGTACATTTATTTTTTCGTGAATTATAATCATCTCATATGTATTTCATATGTATTAATATTATTTTAGATTTTTTTTTTGTAAGTATTGTTATTTTAAGATTATAATGGTTCATGAAACTTTTTTTTTATCATGTTATAAAGTATATCTTCCTTCATTAATTATAGTATTAATTCTATTTTTTTCTTAACTATATCGTTTTTTTTAATTGAAACTACATTATGTTAAACATGAATGTTTTTAGTTTTAATTTATTTAATATTTTCTTAATATTCGTATATTAACCTTAAACAACAATATATATGAAGTGGGAGAAATATTATCAAATTGATATTTTCAAATTAAATTGACGACATTTTAAATTCATTTAATGATAAAAACGTGACATTAAATTTAATTCACAGCTAGCACAACTCAAAGGGATTAATTTATTGTATTTTAATCATTGAAAAGCAATATAATATCTTGAGTATTTTCCTTTGAAAAGGTAATAAATTCAAGCAATATTTATATAGAGAATGTAAGAAGTTCCTAAGGACATTTGATAAGGAATAAAATATGATGAAAAATTGTTAAAAAATGCAGGTTTTTTTATATTTTCAAGAAATAGAGTAATAATGATTTGTTAGTATTTTTTTTTTCATATTTAGGAAATTTAACATGTGCTTTAGATTTTAGAGTACTTCTTAGCAAAATTCTAATAAAAAATGCTTTCATTGTTTTTTGTATATATATTTGTATTGCCGTTCCTTAATTTTTTTTCATTAATAAAATAACAAGCATCGTATTTAAAATGATATTAAATATTTCTATAAAAAAATGATATTAAATAAATATGATCTTATCCTTATATAACGGGTATGGGAATGTACGAAATAAATAGTATAGTGGGAAAGGGCAGTATAGGAATTCCAATTTTATACAGATAAGGCAACTGACGAAGCATTCCAAATTGAAAATTCTTTGGAACACAGTAATATTAACCCAGCTCCACAATTTTCCCATTACGGTACAGAGTTAATTAAGCCAAGATTACTATATTATTATTGTTGTAGCAGATCGGAGCTTACAATGGCTATGCATCTCAGTCCTCCTCTCTTCAGACCCCTCACCCAACTTATAGGTATGTTCATGATATATTAATACATAAGTTATGGTTATATTTTATTTATACTAATTTAATGGGTTTTTGTAGAAATTACTATACCTTAAAATTTGTATATAAAAAAATTGGTTTCCAGTGACAATGAGTATGCCAACGTGGACTGGGACAGTCTTGGATTTGGACTGATACCAACCGATTACATGTACATTAATAAATGTTCCGCTGGCCAGAATTTTGGACAAGGGCAACTCAATCGTTATGGCCACATTGAGCTGAGTCCATCTGCTGGAGTCATAAACTATGGTCAGGTACGTCATTTACAAACATTAATTTCGTGTATGTGCTCTTTCCATTATTACACAAAACTACTATTGCTCTTTGCTGTACTATACATTCTGATTCTGTAGCTGAACACAGACATATATTGATGTACGGAGTACCAAACAATAAAGTATTTAGCCTTATTAATTATTGAGGTAAATCATTCCGAACAAGGTAAAAACATAGCAGCTACACACATGCATCTGCTAGGACATGGGAGTCTATAGAATTTATCAAGGAATATCATCATTAGCATATTTCAGTTTAACCAAACTGAGATTTATTTTGATGTTTCTATTGTATGTGCGGCGCGGTAAAGAGTAATTCAGATATACAGTGAGTGATTAGTAGAAAATGTTACTTGGTTAAAGCCGATGATGCTACATGAACATTTATTTTCCAGACAAATACGGTGAATTTTAGTTTTTTTATAAAGCAAAATATTTGTACTTAACTAGGTTATATAAAGCAAATTATAGGTTAGTTGTACATCTAACATTATTCGAGATCAGTTGTTATTGAAAGTAATTTATGTGTATGCAAATCATTTGTGGAAATGTAAAAATAGGGATTGTTCGAAGGCACGAAAGCATACAGAAAAGAGAATGGGCACCTGCTGCTGTTCCGTCCAGAAGAAAACGCAATTCGCATGAAGAATGGAGCTGAGAGAATGTGCATGATATCCCCTTCTATTGATCAATTTGTTGATGCTTTGAAGCAAACTGCCTTGGCAAATAAGCGTTGGGTATGCATGCATTGTTTTTCTTTTCAGTTTCTATTCAAAATAAATGACATAACTAGAATGATGCATTGCATTGGCATGATGATTTGTAAGCACTAAGCAGGTTCCTCCTCCGGGTAAAGGATCATTGTACCTTAGGCCCCTGCTCATAGGAACCGGTGCAGTGCTGGGTTTGGCTCCGGCGCCTGAGTACACTTTCCTCGTATATGCTTCCCCTGTTCGCAACTATTTCAAAGTTAGTGAGTGGAACCTCTATTTTGTTCATTCATTCTATCTACCAATTACTTCAATTCACTTTTCACCTCAAAAATTCAAGTGGTTTATTCACGCTGCAGGAGGGTTCGGCACCACTCAACTTGTACGTGGAGGAGGATTTTGATCGTGCTTCTCGACGTGGTACTGGAAGCGTTAAAACCATTTCCAATTATGCACCGGTATATATTTCAAGTCTTTCTCTGAACTAATGAAACCAAATAAAAATCAACGACGTATGCAAAACCATCAGTAATTCAGTACAAAGTGCCAATGATACTTTTTTTTTAGAGGCAGAATGAAGATTAATTTGATGATGAGTTGGTTAGCGATAGCAACTTTCCTGAATTTATGTGACAATGTCATGAGTTTGATGGATTGATTGATTTCTCTGAATGTGAAATGATAGCAGACTGTTCAGTTCTTATCATTACATTGTTATTATTCAAACATGTATACCGAATTTATAATTTTATTAGTACTTGAGGGCAGAAGTTTGAACTTAACTAATTCTAAAAAAATAAAGAGGGGTAGATTCCTTGTCTTGAAAAAGTATTCAATTTGATTCCTTGTCTTGAAATATAGGTCTTGATGGCACAAATTAGAGCCAAAAGCAGAGGGTTTTCAGATGTGTTATACCTAGATTCAGCCACCAAGAAGAATCTGGAGGAAGTCTCTTCTTGTAACATTTTTATTGCCAAGGTATTCTGGGAATCATTTTAATTTTTCCCCTTTGATTGTAAAGATAGTTTGATGTGTATATCTTTAATTTCAAGCATGTTGCGATGCATGCAATATGACGATTGAGGAGAAACAACAAAAGAAAAATGCACATTAACTTAAAACCGGTGTTTGTAAGTTTACATGAGAATAATACATGACAGGTCTTTACTAAGGAGAGTTGTGATGTTAATGCAATGCTACAAAATTACACAAAAACTGATAAAAGAAGAGATTTGTCATCAAAAGTTTTTAACAGCATGCGTCAAGCAGTTACAGAGCGACTAGAAAGAGAGATATTATCTATATCTAATAGATCATACGATCACTTCAGAGATCAATAAGCAAGCAATCTAAGATAAGGTCGTAAAAAGAAAAGGGAAAAAGGTTTTAGATAATCGCAGCTGAGTTCTTTTGTAATTTTTTCTCTTGTGTATATATTCCAACTGATCTGTTTAAATTTAAATCAGCCAATCTAACTTGCAATCCAATTTCCTAGGGCAAATACATCTCAACACCTGCTACCAATGGAACCATTCTTGCTGGAATTACCAGAAAAAGTGTCATTGACATTGCTCGCGATCACGGCTATCAGGTACTACATATTTGAAGCTCCTACGTGATTATAGGATCTGATATTCATTCTGCATTTAGTTGCATCTTTCTCTGCATTTTGTGCTACCAAGCCTGCTGGTTTCATAACCTTTTTCTTTTAAAGTAAATCTTAAGAGTGATTGGTATACTATGTTATATAAATTTTAGCAGTTAAGACTATGGACTCTCTTCTCCTGATAGTAATTATGATTAATGGTCTTTAAAAGACAGCGAATAAAGAGATTACTTTGTGTATAAAATTAGAGTTTTCTACATCATTTTTCTGTCTGAATTATTGTATTAATTATACAATTTGGTTCAGGTAGAAGAGCGCGCTGTGGCCGTGGATGAATTGATTGAGGCTGATGAAGTTTTCTGCACAGGTACTGCTGTTGGTGTTGCTCCTGTAGGTAGTATCACGTACCAGGATAGAAGGTAAGGTTACATAAAATTGTTCTAATTGATGAACCTCCAAGATATATTATCAATCTTTATTTGAATCTGCATTTGCCCAAATTTTCCTGAAACATTAGGTTATATATATGCAGGGTGGAATATATAACAGGCCCTGGAACCATTTGTCTAGAACTGAACACTACCCTCTTAGGAATTCAAACGGGTATCATCGAAGATAAGAATGGATGGATCATTGAAATTGACTGAGTTCTTTAATGCTTTGATATCAGAAAATGTGGCTGAATTGAGTTAGTCCGCATAGTAATGTTGTTAATAATCAAGAAGTGTATTATACACAGTGTATATGGCAATATGTAAAGAGACTGAGAAAATATGGATCTGGATTGATTTATATGTAAATTTTTGTTGAAGTCGATTTGGTGATCCTTTATTACTAAAAGAACTAGCCTGCATTAAAGATAACTAGATAGTAGATACTCTTGTCAATACCCAAAAAAAAAAGGAAGATAACTAGATACTCTTGTCAATACTGCAAATAACAAAAGAAAATAAAATTGTGTTGTACTACTATGTTCTGTCTGCACCGAGAGCTAACCTAATTTTGGTGAATATTTTTGCGGTACTCTTTTTTACCTCTGTTAGAATTGTGAAATAGAAACAGAGAAATGCAGAAATGAAGTAGTTGAAAGAGAAGAAGAAAACAGTTATGAGAGAAAATATCTAAGAAAGTTTGTTATAAAATCTGAATTGTATTTTCATTAATGAGATAGAGTGATTACAACACTATTTATAGATCACAATGGATCAGATACAAGCAAGCACAGACTAACAGCTTGCACACCTTGTAAACACAAGAGTTACGTGCCGCACACGTTTGCTCAAATACAAAGAACTTAACACTTTCCCTATAATCCAAACTAGATACAACAGCTTAACAACCTCTAACTTGCGTTGCATCTTTTAAAAATTAAACTAACCTGAAAACTAAACTCGGTTAAGTATTTTTCTTATATAATGAATAATTTATGAGATCACCAACAAAGGTGTAGGTTAACTAATGAGGGAGGTCTTGACTTAGTATTCTCAAGAATATAATCTATACTATATATAAATCCAAATGGGATTAACCCATAAGGACAGATTTCCCGCCTAAACATGCATTAAAAAAGGTAATTAATTAATTACACTAATCTATAATCTACTTCCCAACTACATGGAATGCAAAGGGTCATGTAATCCGGGCCCAAAGCATTTACTTGGCCCAATGTTTATGTTTCCACTTTTCTTCTTTCCCGGAGCTTACTTTCAGCTTGGTGAAGAAAGTGAAAAGTCACTTGCTCCACCTTACAGCCATTAACGTTCTGTCGGTGAAAAAAAAAGAGAAACAATACTCTCGAAAGGCCATGGAAGAAGACCTCGAAGGTAGCTCGCAGATTCCCTTTTGCTCAATTTTTTTTATTTTTTAGTTATTTCCATGGCTCTTTAGAATCCATGTGTTGGTGTTGTTATTTTTTTACATTGGTTCGGTAATTCCTTTGTTGAACTGCAAGATTTGTAAATGTGGGCACTCTTTCAGGCAATAATTCTAATTCAAAAACTCAAGGAAACTCATGCGTTTCATTTTTGACTCCCAAGTCAGGTATACTATTTACTTATTTCCATGGTTCTTTATAATGCATTTGTTGGTGTTGTTAGGGTTGTACATTGGTTCGGTAATTCCTTTGTTGAACTACAAGTTTTCTAAATGTGGCCACTCTTTCAGGCAATAAATCTAATTCAAAAACTCAGGGAAACTCATGCGGTTCATTTTTGATGGGGAGATTGTTGGTGGGGATGATGCGGTTGATGTCGTTTGGTGCAGAGGTTAGTAAGATGTGTTTTCTAAGTTGAGAGTGACAGTGGTAGAAGGTAGTGGCTGTGTGCTGAGTTCGAAAGATGGGATTAGAAGGTAATTTTTATATTGGTTTCTCATATTGTTTATCTTTTGCTTTGTTTTCTTGCCTATTCTGATGTCATTATTTTCCTTTAATACAAGAATCTCTTCATTGTTGGATCTGTATGACTTTTGAATTGAGGTGACAGGAGAGACAATATTTGCTATGCACACCAACTGTTTGACAAAATTTGCCACTATCGAAATGGTTTAATTATTTATTCTTTAACTCATATTCTATCTTATAGTGTTCTCCTTCAGCTATTTCCTCTGCATAAGGTGTTAATAGCTGATATGCTATAAATGGTTTAAAGTTCTCAAATTGAAATTCTTGGTAGCCTCTTAAAAAATGGGATGTTTGATTAATTGATAAAATATAAATTTTTTATTGAAATGTCATATTTTCTAAATTTCCAACTGTTAAAACATGTTGATTGTTTCTTATGATGGTAGCCGCCTACTAGGCTAATTTTGGTTTCTACATATAGAGTTTTTTTCATATCTTTTTTTCTCTGTGATGTAGGATCAAATGTGTATATGGATTCTAATGGTGCAACATATAGAATTGAGAATCAAGGGACCTTTTATTTTTAATTATTTCAAAACTCTTAAGATTTTCGATTGTAAAAACGCAAATAAGCAAGGAAGATTTTCGATTGTAAAAACGCATCCGAGGAAGGCAGCGAACAAAAAGAAACGTCATGTGTGTGAGACTGATCAGTTGACTTGGTATAGTTTTATATTTTTTATTCTGATAACCTATTTTGGTTTTTGGCTTGCTCACTATCAATATTTTTAACCCAACTCGTGTGCCCTGTTTTTGATTGTTATGGTCTTATGACCACAGTTCATGCTATCACAGGTTAGTTATGGTCTTATAAACTTGGCTGCTTTGATGTTTTTCTTTACTATGTGATGTTATAAACCATATGTTTTGTTAGAATAAAATAAAACAATATGGTTTGGCCGAAGGGCTTAAGGCATCTGCACATAGATCTTTGCTTCCAGTTTTTGTAGTTGCCCATGTTTGCAGGCTTCCACTTGATGGACATAAGGTCAGATGGTCTGAGTCATCAAGAAATTCCAAACACTTATAACTTCACAAAAACTTATAACTTCACAAAAGGGATATCTGAGGATGGGACTCCTGCATTTCATCCTTATGTTGGCCAGCAAAATGGTCTGTCTGCTTTGAGGTTCCTTCGGGATAATTGCAAACATGATCCTGATGCTTATTGGGTACTGCTATTATATTTAATTTTTGCATTCTTTTAAAATTTTTGTTGCTTTAAGGTGGATTATGTGAGTTCCTTATGAAATAGTCCATTTCCCTTAATAGTGCTAGCAAGCCTGACTTCGAGTTTTGTAGCTTTATAAAGGTGCTGGTGAAGATGATATACAACTTTTTGATCTTACTGTCATTCCAAAATCCCATTCATCCAATGATTGTGATGGTGCTTCAAGCTCCATGCCATCATTAATCAGTAGAGGTAGAAGTGATGCAGTGTATTCGTTGGGAACTCTCCTCTATCGAATTGCTCATAGGCTTTCACTCTCAATGGTATGAAGAATTAAAGCTATCTGTCGTTTAATCCTGCATACACAATGTGTCTATAGCTAATTTTTATTTATCGCTGCATTGCTGCAAGCTGCTAAAAATAGGGCTAGGTGTGTGAGGTTCTTTAGAAAGTGTTTGGAATTTCTTGATGACCCAGCCCATGTTATTGGTATTTAGAGTGCTTCTATTCAAAAATCATGTTATTGACCATGATTTTTCTGCATTTTGTGATGTGGTTCTTGACCCTGTATACATGTATTTATTAGTTTTACACATTATATAATAAAATGCTGTGTAAATGTTTTGTCTTTTGAATAGGGACTTTTTTAGCTGTGCAATTGAAGATATGCTCTCTATTATAATTATTATTGGGCACCATTAAGGATTCAAGAATCTTAATTTATAAGAGACCATCAAGGATTCGAGATGAGAAAATGTGATGTGAAACTTTTGAGGTTGTTGAGAAGCTTAGACTTTCTAACAAAATGAACCTTTTCTGATATGGCATAACTCAAAGTACTGTTGGACTTCTTCATTTTTACATGCATAATCAATCTGAAATGAAAAAAAGAGTTGAAACTTTATTAAATGATGTTGGACTTACTCAATTTCTGCACTAATATGTATCTAAATTATAAATTTTAGTTAAAACCAGATTAATATTATCCTTAAAACCAGATTAAGTTGAACAATTAATTTTATCCTTAATTTTCTGCTTATTGCACAATTCTTGACTAAATGAAACACAAAAAATTGGCATAACCAATTGTCAACTCAATAATTTAGTTACCCCTGCATGATGTTTTAAAATGCTTTACTGGTGTCTATGATGATTAATGAGGTCAAATGTTTTTTGTTTCACGAAACCTACTTTTACTTTGTTGAGAATGCTGATTGAAAAACTTCCACTGAATGCATTTTTTCATAAATTTGTTTGGCTTAATAAACCTTTAAATTTGTTCTACTTGATTGTGCTCAACGGTAGTGAAGTTTAGACGATAACCATTTGTTGAGTTCTGTTAAGTTCTCAATGATAAGTTGGGAACCGACTTTTCTTTTTGTGTGGGAACCGACTGTTAATTTCACTAAGAGGAGGAAAAGGATGGTCATCGGTGCTATCAGATAATTAATTATTATTTAATTTATAATTTCACTAAGCTAATAATTTCACTAAGTTATATACATTTTTTTGGTACAGTAATCATAAGTTGGTATGGGAACCAACTGTTCTATTGTTTTGGGAACCGACATTTTTTTTACAAGTGCAATTTGAAATAGAAATTTAATGCTCCATTGACAAATTTTATCTTCACAAGAATTTGTTTACATTGAGAACTTAACCATCACTTATGAGAACCTTCGTAGTTTCAAAAAATAAATTACTCTAGCTATTTACCATTGCTGTACAACAGAAGTTATGATACAACCCTTTAAAACTCACAATTTTTGAAGTCATTCATAAGCACTTTCTGCAATTAAGTGAGACTCTCATTCCAGTTTCCATCTTGAATAAACAGTGAAGCAGGTATGTAACGTTGAAATTCAACTTTCGGCTTCTAATATTTTTTAATTGTTAAATATGTTAATTTAAATTTAAGTCAAAACCTCAACTCTATCTTCTCAGCTATTTCAATTACGTCCAGTTATAACATCAAAATACTTTTTCTTAATCAATCGATTCAATTAATTTTACCTTAATTCTCATCCACGAACACCTGAAAAAATGTTCAATTAAAAATTCATCTTTTTTTTTATCAAGTCCTTTTTGTTTCATGGTATCAACTCTATTTTCTCAGTTGCTTATAAAAAAATATTAACTGATAAGTGACTATTCCACTATATCAACTCTATAAGCTCTTACTTTTTTTAAAAAAAAAAACTTAGATAATGGCAAAACTACGATTGAAAGACTTAAGCTGTGAAGAGAAACAAGAGAGTTTCATGGTCGTGTTGATAGAATATGGAAAGTGATGCAACGAGATAATATTGTCAGATACATGCAAATTGTGTTACTGGACAATGAGGTAATTTTATTGTTACTGTATCTTAAGGAAAAAAATAAATTCGTGTACAATATATTTATTCACGACTTAACATTCTGTTTTTTTGTAATCAAATGCAGGTTGAGAAGGTACCCTGTTATATTAACTCACAAGGCACAATTAATAAGTTTCAGAAAAAACAATGATGGGCCTTACAAAGCTACAAAAAACACTTCGAGACTTAAATTTACGTATCGGACCAAAATTGAATGGAGCTAGGACAATTTAACCCTAGCTTTGAGCCTTTTGAAAACATACTTCAGCCAACAACTAAAGAAAGTCCAAAAACCGACACCCTTATAGGTAAAAAAGTAATTAATTTGTATAGGCCCAATTAATATTTATTGAATACAAGAATATAAAATTTATCCTCATCAATATAATAATAAATAATAAATAAACAATAGTAATACATTATAAATCATCATAATAAACATGGATTCATAACCATAACAATAATCATAATAAAAAATAATAATAATAACAATAATAATACATACAACTTTTTAAAACTCACTTACCAAAAATGTCATTAATTTGTATACAAATGATTTTTAAAAAATTCATTAACTTTTTTAGAAATATATATAACTTTATTCAATCAAGTTGATTTATTGATTTGTTTATGCAATTTCCTCTTTTAAAGACTAAAATTGTGACTCTCAACCGTCGTTCGCTTGCTTACTAGTTGTGTTAAATATACTTTTTATGAAAAATTTTGTCTTCGATAATGATCTTATTCAGCTTGAACAAGATTACCTTTAGTGGATGGGATGATGAGTACTTGAGTAGGCCAATTTAATTTGTCCATTTATGTGGATCGGGTTTATTTTTGCATCTTCTAATCCCATTCATTATTTCTTGGGAGTAAATTAACTACTCCCTCTTGTCCTATTTATAAAACCCTTGTGGGGTTTTTCACTCCCACCAAGGACAGTAGATAAATTTGTTGGTGGCATTGGAAATGACTAAACTGTCAGTTTAGTCCCTCACTTTGTAATGAGCTTTCATTTTAGTCCATGACTTTTCAATAATTCATTTTTAGTCCCTCACTTTTAAAAAAGTTACTCACGTTAGTCCCCGGTAACGTTTTCCGTTTATAGACTTTAACGGGGCCGTTAGTTTATAATATCGAATTTCATTTTAGTCCCTAACTTAAAATTTTTAATTCACTTTAGTCCCTCATTATATCGTGTTTCATTTTAGTCCCTAACTTAAAAATTTTAATTCACTTTAGTCCCTTACTATAATAACAATGATGTTTCTTTCGTTTTTTTTCTTGTAGTGTGACTACCATAAAAACAATAACTGTTCTTCTTGCTATTCTGTAAACTAATTTTATAGTTTCTATAAGCATTGACTACAGGCTTTGCACTTGAAAGTATTAATAGAAAAGTTTCTTCCGGAGAAGCACTTCAGAGTACATTATTTCATTATCCATATAACTACAATGTTTTAGTGCTTTTTTAGTTCTCTATTTGATAGGCTTGTGTTTAACAAGGTATTTCATATTCACTTTACACTTATGAAAATTTACACATAGTTTGGTCTCAAAACTAAAATATTGTTTGTATTGACAGATAAAACAAGCACTAAGTGGACGAGTTCGTATCTTTCTATCAGGAGTTGCTCCTTTGCCTAGGCATGTGGAGGAATCTTTGACGATAACTAGTGGATCTACATTATCACAGAGATATGGTATGACGTTTGAATATCATGCTAAACAAATTGGGGGAGTTTACAACATTTTGGTGATGACTCTTAAACACAGAACTCAATAAAATATTTTTGAATCAAAGCTAAAAAATAGCAACAAGAACAGTCAATGTCTTTATGGTAGTCACACTACAAGAGAAAAGCGAAAGAAACATCGTTGTTATTATAGTGAGGGACTAAAGTGAATTAAAATTTTTAAGTTAGGGACTAAAATGAAACACAATATAATGAGGGACTAAAGTGAATTAAAAATTTTAAGTTAGAGACTAAAATGAAATTCGATATTATAGACTAACGGCGCCGTTAAAGTCTATAAACGAAAAACGTTATCAGGGACTAACGTGAGTAACTTTTTTCAAAGTGAGGGACTAAAAAGGAATTATTAAAAAGTCAGGGACTAAAATGAAAGCTCCTTACAAAATGAGGGACTAAAGTGACCGTTTAGTCTATTGGAAATATGAAAATTTGCTATACTTTTTGAAAACTATTCCTATAATTATCATTGGAACTCTAAAAAGTGTTGACTTTATAGGGGTGTTAGTAAAAATAAGTAATTAAATTTTATTGAAAATTAGAAATGAATCTTATAAATTAGGACCAAAATAAGTAAAAAAGAGGAGTGAATAAAACGGGATATGAGATAACCTCGTTCTTATTTGCATACATTATCTACTCCTGGACATGCCTTGTCTCATAATCTCATTCATCAGAATTATCTTTGCCAGTGGATTCTTGAGCAAATTGGCTTAGCTTGAAAAGTCAAGTTATTTGACTCTTGAATCCTTCATTTTCACTACTCCATATAGTTTAATATTTTCCCCATGTTGTATTCAGTGGAAGTTCTCCTGCAATATTTCCATAATTGCACTCACTTTATGACAATTGAACCAGTTTCTTTGATCTAGAGTATGACCCCGGTGATGCCCAGTCAACTCTTTCTTCTGAATTTAAGTTGAATTATATTATGTGCTCAATACATTTGTTAGATAAATTTTGATTAAGCATATATATATATATATATATATATATATATATATATATATATATATATATATAACATTTACCTGTCCTAAGTCCTAACCTAATTGACCGATTACTTCTAAATTGGAATACAACCCATACACACGTTGTATGAATAATTGATGATTTGAAGTCAAAATAAATCGCACTATCGCAGAATACTTTTAAGTTGGTGATAAAATTAAAGATATACTGGTAGTAGTACTACTACTAATAATAAAACCTGGAGAGGAAGTTGGCTTCAGCTGTACTACTACAGATGAATAAGATTGACGAAAAAATACAATAATGCCTAAATATAAGACTATTTTGACATTTTTATTTTGTTTTTATTTATAAGATCCTATACCAATTTTTAATGATTATTAATTACTTTTTAGATTCCCAATAATATTAATAGTGGTAATTTTGAAAATACATATAAAAAATTCAAATTTTCAATACAATTTACTAAATTAATTTACTTTCGTAATGGACGTGAAATCTCACAAAGAGATCTTATATATAGGAACGGAGGAAGAGAGTACATTATTATTGATTTTTCAAACACGTAGGTCAAATCAAGCTTGGAAATTACTCCAACATATTATAGTACTAATATATACTTTCTTTAGTCTTATTTATAAGATTTTTTTGGAGTTTTTCACTCTCACCATAGAGAGTGGATAAATTTTTCTGTGACATTGGAAATGTGAAAATTTGATATACTTTTTCAAAATTATCCCCATAATTATTATTGAAACTCTAAAAAGTGCTGACTTTATATGAGTGTTAGTGGAAAGAAGTAATTAAATGCTATTGAAAATTGAAAAAGAATCTTATAAATAGGACCAAAATAAAAACCACAAAATGATCTTATAAATAAGAATACTTTGAGCATATTGACGAGTGGAGCATATTGGCTGCCCTACTTGGGATGGACTTGGGAGCTGAGACATTTGTTGTTACACTTCAATTAATTATTTAATCACCATTTCACTGTCAGGGTCAGGGATTGCTGTTACTCTTCGCTAAACCATGTTTTGGGGAGTATTCTTATATAAAAATTTGTTTTAATTTAGGGAATACCTTTCATCAAGCTCCGAGTTGCTGGCCCACTGCTGTAATTATTGGTCGGGTATTATTGATACTCTGATAAAAATTTTGTTCATAAAAAGAACAAGCGCGTACAACTCAAAAACAAAAGATAAAGCACACTCAAAGCAAACATGTCATTATAAAAAAAAAAAAAAAAAGCAAACATGTTATTTATAAGGCTTAATTGCATTTTTGATCTTTTATCTTATTTTTAAGATTCACTTTGACCCTTTATTATTTTTTTAACAATTTTTGTCTTTTATCTTTTAAAAAAGATTCAGTTTGGTCCTTCCGTTAAAAAATGTTAGATTACATCAGAATATTCTGGAATATTCCGTGGCTTCACCGGATTCTGAAACATTACTGGAAACGTCGCCGGAAACCGCTATTTTTCTCTCTCTTCTTCTCCTCCTTCTCTCTTTTTCTCCTCTTATTCTTCTTCTCTCTCTTCCTTCTCTCCTCCATCTTCTTCATGTACCATGTAGTTACTGTTATTGTCATCTCTTAATGGCATATGCAAGGTTGAGCCATATCGAAGAAGAGAAGGTGTAGCGGCTGAGAGAGAGAGAGAAAGAAAGGGGTGGCGGCCTTAGGCGACAATAGAGAGAGAAGGGTCCATAAGAAGAAGGAGAGATTTGGACTATAAGCTATAACTAAATGATAGAAAGGAGAATGAGGATAAGAAGAGAGAGAAGGAGGAGAGGAAGAGAGACAAAATTTTCCGGCGAAATTTCCAGATTCCGGCCAGGAGAAGGAATATTTCGGAATATTCTGGTGTATCTAACATTTTTTTAACGGAAGGACCAAACTGAATCTTTTAAAAAAAATAAAGGACCAAAATTATTCAAAAAATAATAAAGGACTAAAGTGAATCTGGAAAATAAAATAAAGGACCAAAAATGCAATTAAGCCTATTTATAACTTCAAATGTTTTAATGGATCTTATTGAAAGGTGCCCTAAAAATCTTACATGAAGGATCTGGTTAGAGTCGGGAAAAAAATCCCGCTTGATTGGGCCAATTTTTTTTTAATAAATCCGATATTTAAGTGGGTTTAAACTCTTAAAATATATACCGAGTAAATTTCAGATTTTTTAGCCCAATTGATAAAGCCAAAATCCGCCAAGCATTTTGGTTGCTCATTACTATTATTAAAAAAAAAAGGACTCGAATTAGTCTTAAAAAGTGGCTCGCTACCTGATTTGGTTAATTTTTTTGCCGGAATGATCCCAGCCCATCTAACTTGAGCCCGAAATGGACAAATCCAAACTTGACCAGATAGCCCAAATTACCACCTTTAAATCTGGGTGAAGTATAAGGGAAGCAAACAAACAAACAACAGTGCTTGCGGACAATTTTTCTATCTTCATTTATTAGAGACAATTTTAATGATCACAACTTTCAATAATTAATACTTCTTCCGATTTTTATTATAAGATCCCTTTAAGAATATTTTTAGTTGTAAGATTTCATTCCAATGTTGTATGATATTTACTTATTTTTTCATAAACATTTTTATTTACTCAAGAGTTTTTTTTGGTACATTTACTCAAGAGTTTCTATAATAATCACGGTACAAAGATAGTTTTAAAAAAGTATATATAATATTTATATTTTCAATATCACTTATAATATTCTAACTTTTTCGATGGATGTAAAAAAAATTCATAAAATTGGAGGAAGTACATATATAATTTTAAAATAATATAACAAATATTTATAATTACTATGCAAATAATAAAATCAAAAATGATTTAGAGACCTACAAAATGAGCCTACAAATCAACCTATACTATAAAAGGAGTGACATGTGTCACTTGCCTACCATTGATTGGTTAAAAAGTGACACATGTCATATTTTTATGGTGTATGTTAATATGTAAGTTCATTTTGTAAATCTTTATATCATCACTCTGATGAAATTAGTCACATGAACTTGAATAATTTGTACTAAAAATCTTACATCAAGGATCTGGTGGAGTATAAGGAAAGCAAGCAAACAAACAAACAATAGCGCTTACTCGCTGGTCAGTCTCGTCGTTCTTCTGTCTCCCGGCGTTTTTCTTATTACTATCTTGTTGCGTAGTTGGTCATTAGTTTGTTCACCAACCAAAATAAAGAAAAAACCATTACATTTTCTACATAATTTCAATGCCCATAGTGCTCTGTCTCTTTTGCTTCTAGAAACTTCATAACCTGTCAATTTTACAACAGGAAGGTTGCAACCTCAATAATAAGATGGATTTGAACTCATTAAGTCATACTTCATCCTCCCTTCAAAAAAAAAAAAAGTCATACTTCATCCATTCTTTAAATTTTTGGTTTTTACTTTTTAAGGATATTGCACCTATATTTAAAAAATATTAATTACGGAGTATTGTAAATTTTATATGTGTTTTGTTCAAAATATCTCTATTTAATATTTATATTAAAAATTATAGTAGTATTTAATTTTTATTACAACGATTATTCATTAATTAACATGTAATAATTTAAAGATGAGAAAGATAATAAAAATAATATTAATGAAAAATAAAAGCAATTATTGAATAAGGGTTAAAATTGAAAAAAAAATATTACGAATTAAAATTGCAAAATAAAATTATAAAATGAAAAAAAAAACTTAAAAAATTAAAAACCAAAAGTTAAGAAATTGAAAAGGTAATGAATTTTAACACGATTGTTTTTAATTTCCTCAATTGGGTGAAGTTTGGTTCGTGAATTACTGTGTCCTACGAAATTAGGAGTTAATTACTCCGTTCATGTTGGGTAATATTCTCTTTGTCTTAAATATAAGTATTTCCTTTATCCCATAAGTTAAATTTTTTTAGATATTTTACGTAGATTGAAAAAAATTAGTAAATGATGTAATTATATGATATGTTTAGACTAAAATACTCTCATTTAATAATAAAAGATAGAATCTATCAAATAAATAAATAAATAAGAGATAGAGTAATAATAAATGTATGAAGATTATATTGAAGAAAGATAGAGAGATAAATGGATGGTAAAAAAGATGATATAATAAATAGGGTATGCTTGAAAAAAAAAAGTACTCCCTCCGTCCCTAAATATAAAGCCTCTTTGGGGGATTTCACGTCCATTAAGAAATTGAAATAATTTAGTTAATTGTATTGGAAATGTGAACTTTTGATATATAATTTCAAAATTACCCCAATTAATATTATTGGGAATCTAAAAAGTGTTAAATAAATAGGGGTGTTTGTGGAAAAAGTAATTAATGATCATTGAAAATTGGTATGGGGCTTTATAAATATGGACAAAATAAAAGTGTCAAGATGACTTTATATTTAGGGACGGAGGGAGTATAAATGAATATTGAGTTTCTAAATAAACTTGACTTACGGGACAACTAAATTGCTAAAAAGACTTAACTTATGAGACAGAGGGAGTATCATCCCAAATTAAATGTGAAAAATGATAATTTAAAAAACTTAAGGGTTTGTTTGGTGAATATGAAAAGAATGAATGACAAGATAAGATAATTTATCTTATCCTTTGCTGAGCCAACAAGATAGGATGATGTATCCCGTCGACATATCGTCTTATCATGTCCGTCTAATACATGTATTTCTTTTTTTTTTTTTTTGGTGAACTATCTAGTGTATTTTTTATCTTATGTATAGAGCTAGGTTATGAATGCGCAGCATAGGATACTATGGTTTTTCTTCTCATACTTTCACACATCAACACTACTATCGTTATCCTCGTCACACTGGCATCATTAGTATTGCCAATTAGGACGGGCGGCCGGATTTGGCCCGCGCCCGCAAATGACGCGCATTTTTTGCGGATGAGTATGCCCGTCCATTATAATATTTAGGACTACAAATTCAGGCAGAGCAGGCATGCGGGCAGCCCACGTTCATTTTTTTTTTAATTTCTAAAAATAAAAAATAAAACACTCATAACCAAACAAAAAAGGCACAGTAAAAAAAATAACCACCACAACAACATTCAGATTTTTTATTTTTAAGCCAAATAATTTTATTGAAATGAAAATAAAAAGAGGGACCGAGTATAACATACGCAAACCCCAGCCAAGAAAAATGAAATGCTACTCAATACACTATATATCAATGTACTTATGTACTCATGTGATATAGCATAAGTGCATCACAGCAGAGTTTGGAAAAAGTCTGGTAGAAAGTCTTAAATTCATTAATACTATTGTTATTATCTACTATGCACCTACCACTAGACAGAATAAAAATTATTCTGTTCGTATCTTATCCTATTTTTACACTACTAGAAAATGCATTTTTAGTGATCAAATTTTGTGACCAAAATGAAAACGGTCACAAATAGTGACCGATATAGTGACTGCAATGAAAACGGTCACAAATAGTAACCGATTTAGTGATTGATATTGGGGAAAAAATTTTGTGACCGAAACAGTGACCGATAATTTCAATCACAAAATAGTAGTCACTAAATCAATAATTATTATCTTATTTTTTATGAAGTCTTAACCACCAAACAAACCTTAAAAAAGTTAGTATTTATTATTTCAAGAAAACATGTGTATTTTTAAATGCTTACAATACAGTATTAAGAAGATCTTTAAAACCAATTGGTCAAGTGGTGGCTCATTTGGTCTTTTAACCCACGGGTCTCGAGTTCGAATCGTAGGTATGGAGTAACTCCTGCTGGGAGATCCCTACCGCTTAGTTGCAGCTCAGTTAGGTCGGATCGAATGAGTTGAATTCTAAGTAAACCAGATCGAATACCGGTTGGTGTGTGAAAAAAAAAAAAGTTAATATGCTCGTATGTGGCTCTCTGGACAGCGAGGGTCAGAATGAAGTGGACTTGAAAAAGGTGCAAGAAAAATTGATTCCGGTATAAGAAAGACAAGAAGAACAAACCTTATTCTCCTATTCTGGCAGTACTGAATTTCATGAATTTTCTATACAATTCTGCCACTCCCTTCATATAAAAATATACCTAGCTAGCTACTAATAAGTTGGGATGTTGTTCTTGGAATCATGTTTACTTTATCCCCTCCCACTTTTATAATCAACAAACTCTAGCTCTCTGATTACACTCACTCTTATCTTCTTCTGACTGCAAAGAGAGAAAAATAAAAGGGTTTTCTATCCTCACTCAATCAATCAATCAATCAAGCTCAGAGCAATTAGAACTACAACAACAACAACAACAACATGGGTAGGGCTCCTTGCTGTGACAAAGCAAACGTGAAGAGAGGTCCATGGTCTCCTGAAGAAGATGCTAAGCTCAAATCCTACATCGAAGAACACGGTACCGGAGGAAACTGGATCGCTTTGCCACAAAAGATAGGTATACTATTACATATCTTACACACTCTTGATTATTCATCAATTAACCCTATTTCCTTATCAAAAAATAAATAAAAAAATTAACCCTATTTATTTTTAATGACTTTATTAAAAAAAAAATCTGTGGACTTTATTCTCTTTTTTCACTTTGGGTATCTCAAACTCGAAGTTTCGTATAATTCTGAATTACCAGGCCTTAAGCGATGTGGCAAGAGTTGCCGTCTGAGGTGGCTAAACTATCTTCGCCCTAATATCAAGCATGGGGATTTCACTGAAGAAGAAGACAACATTATTTGCAGTCTTTACATTAGTATCGGAAGCAGGTTAGTTTTTGGTATTTCCTTAATCATTCATAGTTTAGATTAGAGTAGAATTTACATACGTACCTTTATTATCGTCTAACAACATAAAAATCTAGTAATCAAACCCAAGTTACTATGACTTGTGTGAGCAGAACACTCGATCAGATGTGTCAATCCTTGTTGTCGGTCATTGTATTGGCTTAGTGCAACAATTTTTTTAATAAGCAAAGTTTTATTATGGCGGGAGAAAATTGTGCGGCCGTCAAAGATTAAACTTAGATGCTCGTATTTTATGTCTCATATATAATTTTATTAATTGAACTACCTGTTAATTAAGACTTAGCTAATACAACATGTTAGATATATAAAATTAATTATGTTTTTTTTTAACCTGATCAATGGGTTAATCTGATTTTGCTATCATGATGACCACTTAATTAGGTGGTCAGTGATTGCAGCGCAATTGCCAGGAAGAACTGATAATGATATAAAGAACTATTGGAACACGAGGTTGAAGAAGAAGCTTCTAGGGAAGCACCGTAATAAGGAACTACAACAAGCACGTAGTAGAAGCAGCGGTGTTGTTGTTAAGAAGGAAATCAATATAGGGGGTGTTGATAACACTAATTATTCCTCATCCTCTTTGGTTCAAGAAAACAGTATTACTACTGCTACTTCTACTCATCAACAGTTATATTGGCCTCATCAACATCAGATGCCTTTTCAACTACCACCATCACCATTGTCATACGTCACAAACCAAGGTCCAAGTTTCAATGACCAAGACTCCATTAGAAAATTTCTTATCAAGCTTGGAGGGAGATTCAACGATTATGATTATTATTATCAGCCTACCCTTGATGATGATAATAATAATCTTCAATTCACAAATAATGGTCCTCAAACAACACAACAAATTTATGAAGAACAACGGCAAGTAGTTCATCATATTGGTTCTTCCTCTTCTACTAATAATTGCATTAGCAACAACAACAACGACATAGCACAGCAATTTCCACAGACTAATAATCATTATTGTGCTGATGATGAGGGGGATGCAGGACTTGATATGGAGCTCTTTTATGGGGAAGACTTGTACATGGATAAGATTATAAGCACTTCTTCTTCTTCACATACTTGTAGCCGAAGTACTAATTGTTGGGGTGAGAGTACTCTTATTACTACTAGTGCAGTGATTTATCCTCCTCCTCCTCTTCTTGTTGCTAATTCCAGTTACAAGGAAGAGACTCCAAAAGAATAATGTGCTTTCCAAGAGTTGAATATCATCAGCTACCCCAGGGATGGGAGCAATAGCAGCACGTGCTAATGATCATTACTGGTACTAGCCATTTATAGCTAAATAGGGAAGCTTGTATTTGATTCCCTTCGCTTATAGATCAGATAAAAACAATATACTACTCCAGTAATCTGCTAATGGCAGTACAACACTGTTATCAGTACTATATATTTTATAAAGCTTTAGTTGTTGCGAAATTTGTAGGATATGATCGTAGCTTAGGTTGGTTTATCTCACTTTTCTTGTTGGAGAAACACAGAATTTCTACATATATACTGCATGAGCTGAGGCTCTAGCTGGCCGGAGATAAGCATTTGTCAAAAACAAACAAACCAAACTATATCCGGTATGTACTATTTTCACACATTAATGATGATTTATTTTATGCATATATTAACAAAGCTCAATACAGTAAATAGATGACTGATGAGTTTTTAAAGTATAATATCAGGGGTTCGATCATTGTTTTGAGTATAAAAAAATTTTATCGATAAAAACAAGACTTTTGAATAATCTTTACATTTCAGAAAGAATTAAAGTTCAATTATCTGCTGGAGTATAACCTTTGATGAAAAAAAAAAAATCTCATGCGTATAGAACTCTGGGCAAAATCGTATTAGGAGGCACTAGGGTCGGTGTCAATTAGTCTCCATAGTTAGCACAGGATAATGTGGTAGATGTGAGTGCGTATGTATCTTAAATGCAAGAGTGTCTGCAAAGAACATTTGACTTTTTTTCCCTTGTCCTAATACATACATAGCTATATACAGAGAGAGTTGGAAAAGTTTATTTGTATAGATGTAGTAGGGCTGCAAACCAGTGTAGGCAATTTACACATGATGATATATTGTTTAAAAAATAAATTTTTTATTCAAAAGAATCTAGATTTTTTTGCTCATTCAAAACAAATCTAGATAGATTTTTTTTTTATAAGACAAAAAAATTTAGATAGACTTTGATGTAAGGGAGAAATAGAAATATTTTTATTTTTAGTACTATCTTATAAATAAAATTGTATTTGCCGTAAGAAAAGATTCTCAGATTCTTGTAAAACAAAGTTTAGAAGTCAGTTATCACTGTAAAATAGACGAGTTCCTCTTTAACAGTACTTAATATATATAGCGGCATGCATAAATTTGTGTATAGTTATGCATATTATGTAGCTTCCACTAATGGTAGTCCGAAAGATTGAAATGCAAATGATAAAAAGTGGAGGCAAAATCTCAAAACAATTTAAACTCTTCGTAAAGGTTTGCGTGCCTTTAATTTGCTCAATCAGCAGTCAGCTAGATTTGCATTTGCTGTAATTGAGGAAATAATAGTATATCCTTTGATTTCCATTATCCTATACTGCATGTATCTTACTCCATATATCTTCTTACTTTCGACCCATCCCCAAACAAGATGAATGTATTCCGTGTTCTATGCATGTATTAGTTATTTAGTTGTTACATGTCACTTCATATTTTTTTTTTATCAACAAAATAAATTTTGAATTTAAATTTATGTCAACTTAATATTTTCTACTAGTAACAAATAAAAAAATAATTTGCTCCACTGTCTCTAAATATAAGATCATTTTGACATTTTTATTTTGTCTCTATTTATAAGACCATTTGCCAATTTTCAATGATCATTAATTATTTTTTTTTCACAAACACCCATATTTATTTAACACTTTTTAGATTCCCAATAATATTAATAGGGGTAATTTTGAAATTAGTTCACATTTCCAATACAGTTGACTAAATTATTTCACTTTCTTAATGGACGTGAAATCCCTCAAATGGATCTTATATTTAGGGACGGCAGGAGTATGAAGTAGTGGCACTTACCATAAGATATTAAATATCATCTCAGATATTTTTGACATGTATTATTTCGATCTTTATTACGGAGTATAAGAAAAAATAACTTAATAAAACTTGTAGTATTTATTAAGAAAGTTGGCTATGTTTATTTAATTTTCTTGATTTCATTAAAAAATAAGAACCATTACCTCAATTGCTTTTATTGAAAATGAGAATTTTAAATAAATTAAGGAAAAAGTTTAAGAGTATTGAAAATTTTTATGAATTTAAAAATGAATTTTCTAGAAATGATAATATTTAATTATATACGCATTGCTAAATATTTTAAGTTGTAAAATACGTAGTATATGATTTTTGATATATTTTTTTAAATATTTTTTAGAAATGAAAAATATTTAATTATATACTTGATGAATTATTGACTTTCCAACTATTCATTTTTATCAATATTATTTCTTCCGTTTCAATTTATTTGTTATTTTAAGAGTTTCACATACATTAAAAAAATTATTTAATACTACAAATTTCAAGAGTTTAAAAGGAGTATTTTACTATATTAATCTCACACGACATTAATTATAACACATTTTACATATTTCAAAATGTTTAAAATCATGGTTAAAGTTGGAAAAAAATTTATTAATGTATCTTCAATTTTTCAAAGTGATATAATTTGAAACAAGATGAAAATAAAAAAGATAGATAGTTAAAGTGAAACAAAGAAGTATTATTAACGAAAGTCAAAGTTTCTAGCTTTTAAGTATTTTGTTTTCTTACCAGCACAGTGATTTGACCTTTAACCTCTATGCACCAATCTAACATCCACATATCGTTAATGTCAACTTCAAACAATGTTCCCAATTAATTATACATTCCATTATTGAATTTCTCATTGACGTGTTTGCCAGTACAGTGAAGGTAAAATACAGTAGCCATGCTCTCATGCTTCTTGTTGACAAAATTGATAAAATCTGGATAAAGTTTTACCCAATTGAATATGATTCAAGCTATTTTATTTGTTAAATTTTACTTTTAGAAATTAATGGACCAAAGTCCCCTAACGGTCTTCCATATAAAATTTTGAAACACTAAATTGATTGGTATATGGAGAATGCATGGGATATTGGTATACTCCTATAACAAGTTTTTGAAGAACAGTTCTTAAGGATTAGAAAATGAAAAATGGAGCATATCTTGAAAATTACTATAACTTAAATTTTTTATGCATTTGTGTACATTGTCTTTTGGTACCTATAATTTTTAAAGTACTGTATATCTTAAATTTTTAATTAGTATTTTTAAGATATTTGTTAATCCTACAAATTTCCCATATTAGATTTCGGTCCGTGATTAATGCCCTATAGCTACAATTGATTAAAAAAAAATACATTACAGAGAAAGTTCGATTCAAACATTTAAGTTTATATAGTTTTCAAAGTCTAAAATTCATTATTTTTCTAAATAAAATCACTTTTTTTCCCATTTTTTAAAATAGAGTAAATGCCCAAATTGGTCCCTGAATATTTTTTTTCATGTAATCACATTTAGTCCCTGAAAAAAATAAAGACCCAAATTAGTCCTTGAAAAAATTGTTTATCGAACAATTTCGTCCTTGAAAAAAATAAAGTTACCAGAGCCCTGAAGTTTTCTTCTATGAGGCAATTTGGTCCCCTAAAATAATCTCCTGGGACAATTAAATCCCTAGAAGTTTGGACTAAATCGGGTGAAATTAGATGTATTGATTTGGGTTTCTTGATCAGGTTTATCGAGCAAGCTCAAATCTACACAATTGACGACGACTTTACGTGAAATCAAAATTTTCAAGAACCAATTTGTCTCATAGAAAAAAACATTAGAGACTATTTGGTGAATTAATTTTTTTAGGAACCAAATTGTCTTGCATGCAAAATTTTCAAAGACTATTTTAAGACTTTATTTTTTTAGGGACCAAATTTGGCTATGAAAAAAATTTTAGAAACCAGTTTGAGCCTTTACTCTTTAAAATAATATCCTAAAAATAGTACTTGTTGACAACATTTTTATCAGATTAATAGCTTCCGTCAAGTATAGAAAACAAAGGCAAGATGAAATGGGAGATAGCAGTATGATTTAGGTTTACATCATCGGTTATCACATCTAACACGATAAATGTTGTCTGTAGGCCTACCATTTTTTCTCCCAAAAAGGTGAAAGAAGTCATTATTATCCCCTCTATCTATTTCTTGTTCTATACTACTCCGTGTGTGGGTTTTATGTGTAGTTGATTACAGTTGTAATTTTTTCTAATAAATTTTAGTTTGGTTGACTATGGACGTTGTCCGGTAAGAAATGATCGTGATTTGTTAGAATTGGTTGCCATAATTTGAAACTGGTTAGCTACTGGTTTTGTCAATACTTTCACATTTTGACCCCATTAACCGAACCAACTCATTTATGCATAAATTAAATGACATAATAATTAAGCTACCTCAATTGATGATGTTAGCTATTCACAAGAGTAGTACTCCCGGTCTCAATTATAAGCATAAATAACTAACTTTATAGATATTAAGAAAAGTTAGTTGAGTATATTTAATTTCCTCAAATTTATAACAAAATATACTACTTTAGTAAATTTATATTGAGAATGAAACAAAAATTAAATGATTCAACCACTTTATAGATATATTTAAGGAATGATTGTATTGAGAATATAAAATTAGTTAAATTTTGCTTATATTCAAGACCATTAATAAGATGTTTTGTTTTGCTTATAATTGAAACTAGAGGGAGTCCTTGTCAAACAGAAAGGGAATTTAGATCCCGAGAGTGTGTATGACTAGTTGACAACCATGTTTTGTGTAGTTTGCGGTGATTCTGTAGACAGTATTTTCTTCAACGTGATCATAACTCATAAATCTATAAATAATAATTGAAGAATGGGTAACATTGTCTATAGGTACAAAATTGAACCATGGCGCATGCTTTATACCTATATCAAAATATCTGTAAAGTAAAAAGGAATATCACAAAGCCAGAAAAAACACGAGAGAACAATCCTAGAACATAAAACAAGGATTTAAAAACCTGACTTGGTTAGCTTATAATTTATGTAAGTATTACAATTAAAAATTAAGCACCAAAACAAGACAAATAACACCGGTCCGAGATTAAGGCCCTATAGCCAGGGCTTGCTCTAAACCAGACCACAGCAATTCTTTTTTAGTATTAAAACAATAATAAGTCCCCATCTATCTGGATTCTAATGCTAAGCAAATTTAAATCCGTATCTTATAAATAATTTCTATTTGAGACAGCTTTCTTTGTTTATGCAATGATAATGACACTCACTGAGAAATTTATTAAATTTTCTTCCCGCCCTTAGACCAGACAAAATTATTTTATTGTTAATCGCATTTCTTATATTGCTTCAGAATGACTGCAGAGAAATTTTTTTTTTGTGTACACCAAGGATATTCCCCAGCCGACAGGCGAAGACTAATCTCCTCCGAGGCGTAGAGATCACCGAAATGGATTTTGCCTCTACCAACAAAACATTTTCCATGCCTACGGCAGAGATCGACCCCTGACATCATGCTTAAGGAACCCAGTTATCTACCAACTGTGCTAGGCTTTGACTGCAGAGAATTCTTTAATGTTGGACAACGTACCGTTTCTAATGAGAAGAAGATAGCCGACCTTGGCCCACCATATTTTTGTGTTAAAGGATGTGAAAAAATAAGGAAATTGTTAAGGACTGTACTTAGGGTAATAATCAAGAAAGCATTTTGGAAAGTGATGAATTTAAAATATCGTCATCTCATGATCTCGAAATGGATTAGTATCATGAGCCCTCATTAATAATGATGGAACTTTGGAAATACCGTGAACTTGCAAAAGGTATTTGACTAAAAAAAATCGTGATTCATTCTTCTCCGCCTATCAACGTGGGGTTGGTCAAGTGGTAGCTCACTTGATCTCTTAATCAACCAGTCTCGAATTCGAGTCTTGGGTATGGAGCAACTCCCGCTGGGAAACCCCTACCGCTTAGTGCGAACTCAATTGGATCGGACCGGATGAGTGAATTCTAGATAAACCAAATTCGGATACCGGTTGTTGTACACAAAAAAAAAATCTTCTCCGCCTTGGTTCATGTATTTTAATATTTATACACATAACAAGCATGTCTTTTATCATGTAATCATACACACACTTTGACTGCAATGCATCATAGTATTTTTCTTTGATTTTCTTAACGGTAGGTGTGCTACGATTGCACATCAATATAATAGCTGGCCCAATCATTATCATGCAAGATTACCATTGGCACTTGCACGTTTCTTTTTTTCTTTTTTTGTTTCTTGAATAAGCAGTCAAGCACTTGCACGTTTCAATTTATGTATTTTTTAAACAAAAATAAATAAATTTTGAATGATTGAAATAAGTCCTAAATTATTGATCGGGATCAATTAATAATTTCATCTTTTAGGCAACGTGAATGATGCTGTTAAGACATAATTAATGATGTTGTTAAGCCGGGTGAAAGGTGAAACTACTCTACAAGTCTTGCGCCTTTTTTTGTTTTGGGCTAATAATAAAGAGCACTTCGCATAGGCTTCCAAAATGTTGGGTTGATAGGCTCTTACAAGGAGTTTTGATTTTTGGCCCCAAAGGTGAAATTTTGGTCTCCATTTGAATTTTTCGTGGACAAAATTACCCTTTTGCGTGTTATTTTTTTCGTCTCCAACAAGACGGAAGTCAAAAATATACATTTTCGTCTATCCGTGATGAAAATTTTCCATCTGTAGATAGACGGAAATTTTCCGTCTGCAGATAGACGAAAAAGTATCATTATTTTAGTATGTTGGGTGGAGGAGTTTAATTTTGTGGTGTTTTAATGTCTGTGCAGGTACAATTTATCCCCTACATCATGACAAAAGAATCTCAGAGGCACTCAAAGAGGAGAAAATACGGTTTCTTTCATGGCCTTGATAAGTTTTCTTCAGCAAACAAGCAAAGGTTGACCCCTTGGCAGTGGCGGAGCTTGACCAAATATACAGGGGGTGCAGAAACTGGTTGAGACAAATATTTTAATATTTGTATCAAACAATTTGCAAAAAAACTTTGTCAATTGGATTGGCCTGATGGTATTGTATCCCATGTCAAGAGATCGATTCTGTGGGGAATCGCATTGTTTTTGTAGTTTTAAATTAATAACAAATTGATAAAATTAAAGGCACAAAACAGGGAATCGAACCCAACATCCCAGCCTCAATGTCAAAATGCAATACCACTAAGCCATTTAACTTCGTATAACATGAAGTGTCAGTAATATATGTATGTTTTGCAAAAGTTCAGGGGGAGCTGGTGCTCCCACCTGCTTCCAAGAAGCTCCGCCACTGCCCCTTGGTGTGTACAATAGCGTGTTTTGAAGTCCTTGATGGTTGATTTCTATCTTATTTAAAAACCACAATAATACCTGCTAAACTTCAATATTCAATGTTGTTTCAACTTATTTGTAATCGTTGACCCTCCTCGTGTATTAGAAGTATCTGATAAGTACAACGAGGTTTGGTTCAGTTGGTGTAAGGCCTCAACTGAAATCTTGGGAATGGGACACGGGTGCTAGTAGCCCCGGGTTCGATTCCCACTAAAAACATCCCGCTGGGAGAGCCAGCCACGCAGCTCGTTCCGGATTAGTCTCAAGGGCTCCCTGGTATTAAGGGTGCTCTTGGGGATACCGGTGGTTCCGCAAGGAATACGGACCAAAAAAAAAAGAAGTATCTGATAAGCCAACACTAATTTCTGTTTGAGTCTACCCTGTATGGAAAATTGCAAACTTTGTTCAATGAAAACCTTTGGTCTCATATTTCAATGTAAGGCTCTGTTGTCTGAAATCCCTATGTTGAGCTGCATCAACCTTGTGGGTGGGGATGGCTTTTAACACATTGGAGGTATAGTATAGCTGGCCAGCCGTTGAGAGATGCTTATGGTGGTGTTATTGACATGGGAGTATCTATCTCCTCCTATGTGCTTGGCTCGGGTTAAAGTATCTCCTCCACCCAACATACTTCAGTAATGATACTTTCCGTCTCTATGAAGATGGAAAATTTTCGTCTCTCTGCAGATGGAAAATTTCCGTCACGGATAGACGGAAATGTATATTTTTGACTTTCGTTTTGTTGGAGACAGAAAAAATAACACGCAAAAGATCCACAAAAAATTGAAATGGGAGCTAAAATTTCACCTTTGGGGGCCAAAAATTAAAATTCCTTACAATTATTAAATTGGATTAGGCCCATAACATGTCGATCTACAAAACATCATATTCGAGAGCATCAACGAATTTTCTGCCTTCTCCGCTTGGATCCCAAAAAAGTAATTAATGCTAAAATTTAGAAAATTTTGTACAGTAATTCTTACTAAAAAAATAATTTAATCAAAACTTGTGATTGAATAAGTTAAAGTGATGAAGAACAACATTTCTATCTAGAAATGTTATGTAACACTTCCTTTTTTGTCATGTTTGCATGTGACATTTCACTCAGGTTAATGTTGCCAAGGATCAAATATGATGTTAATTTATAAGATAACCAAAGAATCTCTAAAAATGCAAATAGCTTCACTATGAATCATATCATGCATATTTACATTAAATAAAAAGTATAGGGAGACCGGGTACATGTGATTGCTCTCTCATTTGTCATGAAACCTACTCTGTAGAAGACAAATAAATACAATGTTACTTTTGGCACTTAATCAAAAAAACTCGCCTGATTATCTTACAATGCATATTTACAATTGCATAAAAAATAGGATAAATAACATTCAGACTGCAGAGCTCCACTTGATTGCTCAACGTCCAATTCCTATTTTACTCATCAATATCTTTAATCTGGATTATGTTAATCCACAAAATATGTAGTGCATTGCCCCTCTATTTTCACCTACAATCCTAAGAACTACGATGAACTGACCATGACATGTCTTTTTCCCTAGTTTTCTTGCCTGAAAAATAAAATGCAAACATAAGCCAAACTTAAAACTATATCATGTATTTCAAATAGAAAAAAAAAATGCCAACCATTGGATGGAAGCAAAACCTGTTTCCAAATCACCGGGAGGGTGAACTCGCGTGCTTTCCTTGTGATGACTACTAAAGCTTTCAGATTGAGTAGAACCATCAGAGAACTGGCAGTATGCTGTATGCAATTGGTCATAAATCTCTTTTGTCCTTCCGCAATGCTCATCTCTCTTATCCATGTCAATAAGAACCTATAACAAAGTGAATTAATTTTAGGAAAATGAGAGACGGTGGCATGGTGGAAAGGAGAGAGCAAGGAGTGCCTACCTGTGCTGCATTGCTATTAAATGCTGGGAGAAATCGCACCCTACAATATTGGTGAAATAGAAGGGTACCAAGCAGTAGTGGAATGGTAAATCCAGATGCAACTGTTGCGCTTTTTAGGCCAAACACTCCAAGGGCAACAACTTGAGCGAAAATCAATGAAAAAACTGTTGTGTTGTGAGCAATGGGCCAGTAATGTCCCCCGGTATCATATTTTGTAACATACACATTGAGAATCTGTAAGAAGTTGGTGTTACATGGAAGTTTCTTTTTAAACATTGTAAACATTTATTCATTCAGGATCATAAAGTTAAAGTTCCAAACACATTCAAGCCAACAACTTATCCGAGAAACAAATCAAATATAACAAAATATCACAGCGCATCATGCATAGATTGAAGTGTGCATTATTTTATATTCTCATAAGTAGCAAGGGCACCATATAACAAATAAAAGAGTAAAATTCTACTTCTTTTATTTTTTCGACAGGTACAAGGACTTAATTAAAAAAATTTAAAATTATAAAAGCAATTTAAAAATGATTAAATTAAAACTATAGAGAACAAAATCCCACGTTGAACAAAAGGAGAGTAAAACATGATAGAAGTATTGACCTGGTTTCGATAAACGAGGTATGCAAGGAAAAAGTAGAACAGTAAGAAAGGCAATATTAAGGGTGCCAGAATTGAACAAGTGAATCCAAGGAATCCAAACAGTAAGACCCTTGGAACTTCTGTATGGTATGGAAAGGTTAGAGTACCATCCACTGAATCATCGTCAAACCTGAGCACGAACCTCTGGAATATATTGCAGAAAAGAGGAAACAATTGCATGATTTCACATGCTAAGCTTGCCCAACCAGACGATAAAACATACGTTGTGAAGAAGGTAGCCTGAATGCCATGAAAAAATCATAATACAATGAGTAGTTAATTACAGGAGAATGACCAATTTATCTTCTAAAGAAACTAAGACGAGGAACCAAAGTTAAGACCAAATTTCATAGTTAAGTATTGATGAAATCTTTGATACAAGGTTCGCATAATTTATAATAGACATTCATCTACGTATTTGGGTATATCACCTGCACGGGGACTGCCTTGGCAAGTTGGGAAGGTAGTTCTGTTATACTAGAAAATACTGAGAGTTGGCTAATAATAGACCCGGCAAATACATTAACAAAGAACACATTCCAAATTGTGAAGTACAAAACTTTGTAGCATGCACTCTTCTTCCTTCCACTACGAGAAATAGACCCCTCCACTGCTGAAAATAGTATCATTACCGGAGGAACAACACATAAAAATAAAACCAAAATTGCACTTGGCAGGTAACCAATCACCACCTCACTCATAAATTTCCTGAAAAAAAGGGTTAAATTTACAATGAACTGTACAATTTTAAAATTAACAAGCTAACCTTCCATATTTGATGCGTGAATAATCATCAATAATAATTTATAACAATCTCTATTTTAACAAGAAAATGTGACTTATAAAATACAAGTTTTTAACATTGCTTATGTTTGACTCTTGTATTTTAAAGGAGGTTTCTATAGCAAAATGCCTAATTTGGGATAAGTTTTTAACTAAGCCTTTTACCTAACAAATACAATACTTTTTATTCATCAACCATTTTTTCAACATAGCTAACAAATTGTGTGCTTTCTAAGTGAAAATATTTCTACCATGAACCACTTTCCACTTTTTTATATTTTCCTTAAAAGCTCCGTTGAAGATCTACTTGGTATTTATGTAATCTCAAATATCATCTATTGTAAGTAGCAAATCACAATTATTTATCATGCATGCTTTTTCTTCCAATTCCAATCCACGTATATTGCCAAAAACATGAGCTGCACATAGAGTATAGAAGTAAATGATAATTATCCCTCGCGTATGTGCAACAACTTACTTTTGAAGTATCTCTGTCAAAAAAGGGAACATTTTCTCAAGCTTGTTTAGTTGAGTCAAGCCTTGTGCAAATGTGACAGGGATAAGGAATACAAGCATGAAGCTGACAGATGCCACAATCGTAGCTATCTTACGAATCCAAAGTTGCCTATATGGTATGCAAATGTTGGACCAGTAAACATCGTCTGGTTCAGGAGCAAGATCTGTGACCAACAACATAGGATTTGATGTTTGAAGATTTTGAGCAGCCATAAAAGCAGCATACCGATTTTTAAAGAACACAAAAGCAGCTGGACACTCCTGTATTAGAGACACCAAACGTGAGCATAAGTTGTTAAACATCACATAATATGTGGTTCTATTTATATCTACATAATGAAAACAACAAAGAGAAAACAATACATATTGTGACTACAAAAAGTTACATATTTCAATAATAAATGTAAGACTAATGTATAATCATTTTTCAGCTGACGACTGATTCATTTAGGCTAATTAACAAGTAGAAAATCTTGCAAGTATTTGTGAGTCCATACTAATAGATCCAGTGGATCGGAAATTAGGGTTAACATTTAGTCAGTCATAATAACAAGCTTGATGTCAAAAGTCACAAACCAGTACAACATATATCCTGGAACCTTGAAATATTTTGAATACTTTTTCACCACGTATTACTTATCAATTATCATTTGGAGACACATCTAAGAACCTAATAAAATCTGGATCTTCTAAGAATACCACAAATAGGAAATATTTGTTTTCTAATCACCCCCTAAATTATCAGCATATACTGTTAGGTGATGACTCATAAATGGTTTTTTTATTTCTCAAATAGTCAGATACACAAATACCCCCGCAACCTAGAGATCTTAAGGCTTGAAGTCTGCATAATCACCCAGTCAATTATCAGCATACACGATTTGTTGAAGGCTTATAAATGGTCTTTTCGAGTCTCGGATACCCCTCTCAACCTAGAGACCTCAAGGTTTGAAGTCTGCATAACGCACAGACCAACTTTATTTTGTACAAAAAATTTAATGTTAATTATGAATAATAAGGGATTAGAGAGGGTGAGACTTAGCTCAATGGTAAGGTTGTTGCTTAGTGGCCAAAAGGTCATCGATTCGAATCTTGGAAACAGTCTCCTCGCTTGCGGAGGTAAAGCTGAGTACATCTACCTTCCCCAGACTCAACTAGGTGAGAGCCTCGTGCGCTGGGCCACTTTTTTTTATGAATATTAAGGGATTAGCGGTGGAAATTCAAGACCATACCATGACACAAGTCACACGGTTTAAGTATCTTGGATTCGGGTGAGGGTATTATTTGTGATAGAAAAGTACTACTCAAGCTTAATGGAAAATTTATTGTACAACTATAAGACTAAAAATGTTGTATAAGTTCAATGTAATAAGTATGAGAATGTTTTATTGGATGAGTGGACATTACTAGAAAAGATAAGATTGGGAATGATTGCATTAGAGAAAGATGAAGTAGCATGGAAAAGATAGCAGAATCTTTTTCTAAGTTGTTTGGGCATGTGTGGAGAAGACTTGTAAAATCCCTAATAAGGAAAGTAGATCTGATGAAGGGCATCTTGATAGTTACAGGTTCAAGGAGACCGAGAAAACTGTTGATGCAATCACTAACAAGGATTGAAATTCAACTTGTTTGTTTATAGCCATGGTTTTCGATAGCACATTATAATGTTATTTGATCCATATAACCAACCTCATCTAGACGAAAAATTGTTGTTGTATGAACAACGAGAGCAGCAAGAATAACTCTTGAATGCTTAGCCAAAGGATTAACTTTAACTCGTCAAGAACCATTTCATTCCAAAAGCTTAAAGATGTTAGGTGTGCTTATCCAAAGAATGGTTTTTATTTAACAAACCTAAGAGAATGAAGTTCATTGATGATGCTTTATTTCTTCAATTTATATAACTTTACTTTTCTACATTGACATCAAAAGCCAATCAATCATACATTATGTTGGAGGCTTGAAAATAGCAAAAGATAAAATAATTAAGTGAATCACTAAAAATCAAATAGAAATGAAAGAGGTCGGTATACTAATGTCAAATCTTAATTTATTAACATGATAGTTCAAAGCCAGGCCCTAAAGAAACAAAACAAGTTCACATATAAATATTATAATTATATAAATCAATTAAAAAAGAAAATTTACCTTTTTTCTGGCATCTATATGTATGTCAGTGTAACCGCTTCTCCCGTGTACACTATCAATCTCATTAGTAATCATCTTTAAAGAATTTGTGGGTCCTCCACAAAAACAACATCGCGAATAATATGGCTTACAGATCTTTCCAAAGGAACCACCAAGCATCTTACACATAAGTTCTGCATCATCCTGGAGGAAGAAGATTAAAAAACAAGTGTAAACAGTAGTTAGGCAAATAAATGGTACAAGTTTATATTATTGGGAAAGAAAGACTCATATAAAGTTCATAAATGACAATACTATCATAAAAGAAATCAGGAAACTTTATAAACTTCCATTCCTGTAATTATAATCAAAACCCAAATGCCCATGAGGTCATACCACGGATTTCATACCAATGAAAGAAAAGAAATATGACCAAAAGACTTGCCGAGTAAATGAAATTTGGCACAATACTTTTATGCAAAAAAAATATTAACCACTCCCCCATTGCTTGAAAAAGCTTTGAGCCATGGTCAAAGAGGCTTGATAACCTTTTTACCATCTCAATGAGGATAGCAAAATGTGTCATATGTCAAAAAATAGAACTGAGCTTCTATATCAAGTAAATAATATTCTAAAGATTTGCAAGCTTCCTTCAAAGAAACAAACATGATTGAGAACAAAGTTCTAAATCAAATAGTCTAATAGAGTGCAAAGAGTAAAAGGGAAAATGAAAGAAATGTTGACACTTATTCCATAATAATCCCACACTAAATTAAATCTACCTTGAACCAAATAATGGCCATCAAATGTATATTAAATACACAACATGTTGACAATTTTGAATCACCACACTGACATAAACAAAGTAGGAGACAAAAAATCACCAAATTATTAATTTGTTTTTTTTTTTAATTTTACGTCTGTTACTGAGGTCACAATAAAGTAAACATAAATTATTTAAAGAGGTTAAGAGGCAAACCTTTATTTTCTGAACTGTACCCGATTTATACACCATTTGGTGTGACAAATATGTTGATGCATGATAATGTGAGAAAAACTTTTTCACCGTTTCATAGTATGATTCTTCTGAAGACCAAGGTATTCCTCGAACAAGAATTGCAAAATGACTTGGATTTGGAGATGATCCAATAATATGTACTAGCCGCAAATTTGCTATGCTCCTAAATTCCTGTACATAAATGCCACCGATCGAGTTTGTCACACTTACGATTGAAAATAAACTTGGTAGGTCACTCTATGAAAATATATCAAGCAGTTAATCTTGCAAGGTGGTTCGTTTCCTTACAAAGTAAAGAAGAGTGCAAGTTGTTAAAGTTATGATGAATAATGCGAGACAATGAGCCCAAAGCCTGACATCAAGAAAAGAATATAAACAATCTAAGTAACCAGTTTAAAGGTGTATTCTCGGCCTCTACACACTATTGGATGTTTGAATGAAATTAACATAATGAAACCCTCCATTTAAAAATAAGAAATAGCTCATAACACCTGGATCCATCCTTGACATTCTCAATGGTAAATACTTCCAATGACTCAAACGGTATATCCTTATGTACTTTGTCCTGACCATAGTAATTCACCGGAAGCACTAGAATAGTACAGATGATAGCAGCAACAGAAAATACTCGAATACTGAAAGAGAAGAAAGTAACATCAACAAGTTAGAAAGGTTTAGAAGCATTTAATTCTTTTTTTATTTAATGTGATTTTTAAATGGGTCATAAACAAATGATATGAAATTAACATAAAATTTTGAAACCGAAAACACAAACTCAAACAACTAAATTGAAAAGGTTAGACAAATTCACCATGGTAAAAAGAAAAAGGTGCTAAAACTCCATAAAGGGCCCAATGCAAATTGGGGTTTAGCATAACCAAAAAGCTAATATATATAGTAACTTGATGACTTAACTGGCTTACCTAAATCAATTAAACATCATATATAGTCAATATCAAAGTCACTCCTAGATCTACTCTGAGCACAAATCTCGATTCTGCTTATTTAGTTGAAAATGATTAAGCAACGAAGTTTGATTTAGATATCTTCATGCAGTAGATTCTAGGTTGGCATTTTGTGCACACAGTTCAAGTTTCATATTGTAAACTTATTGGATTGGATAAGAGAGTAGTTCAATCTAGTGGAATCCACGAGACAATATAAAGACATGCATATACAACTAAAAGAAGTTTCAATTTAAGAAGGGTTAAACAACCTGAATACAAGCATCCTGCTCAAAACCACAGCATCCATGCCACCAATAGTCAGTATTTCATCTTGAGTTGTTTCCCATGCTTTCATTACCCATGTAGGGGAGGGCACAAATCTTTCCAAGAGATCAGGACGTTTGACACGCCGAGCGGCTAGTCTTCTTCCAAAGTAAACATTAACATTGCTGGGTTGTTTCCTTAGTATTGAATAGAGTGAAAAGAGCACCACACACAGAGCGATATTAATTCCAACAGAAGTTAAAAGAGCAGCAATGTCCATCTCTGCCCACTGTATTGGAAACTTGACGCATCTCATTACCTAAGAAAAAACTTATAATACATCAAAATCACCTTAAAGAACAAATATTCCCAATTTCCAATCACGGTCAAGGATTTGAATAAGGATAAACATAGATCATGTTGTTTTTAGAAAAATAATTCATCATTGACAAACTCCCTGTATTCATCATCATATGTCCATAACTCAACCCAGATGTGATTTTTGGTGGATTTAACAAGGGCACCTGAAACAAGAATGCAAGCTACAAGCCCCAAGTATTGTAAACTTTTTATCATAATTAATACTTCAAGGGCTCGTTTGGTGTACAAGAGAAGAGAGACATCATATCCTTGCACAAGAATAAAGCTACGAGCAAGTATTAAAAACTTTTCATCATAGTTAATACTTTAAGGGCATTAAGTATTATACTCTATCATATCCTGTTCCAGAATTTGGTGAGCCAGCAGGATAGGGTAGTGCTATCTTGTTGGCTTATGCTATATATCTTATGTGTAGTTTTTATTCAATGACATGAGCTAGGTTAAAAATGAGCAAGATAAGACAGTTTCGTTTTTCTCCTCATATCTTATCATGCTCTCTATCGTATCCTTATCGCATCCTAACCACCAAACAAAATTAAGCCGTTTCACAAATACCAAAACATACCAAACAGAGATCCTATGTAAAATGTCAAGCTTTATTAATTATTTTATATATGGAAAAAAATTGATATAGCATCAAAGAAATTCTACTAAATTTTTGCAAGTGGAATTGTAGTTAAAGCTAGTAGTGTACATAACATAACATAACTAAAAGATAAGAATGGTAAAAGAAACCTAAAATAACACAAAAAAGGGTAAAAGCTAGGCAAGTAAATAACTAACAAACTAACTAGTAAAATAAACTTTAAATAACAAGAACTAATTCATATTCACATATATGGCCAAACAATCTCAAACAGTCGAGTAAGAACAACAACATAAAAAAGTTAAACAATTAACTAAATGTGCATGGAAAAGATTTTGTCTTAGTAGAGGCAAAGCTGCCACAGAACCCTTGGTGTAACGGATAAAACAAAAAAAGCAAGCACACAAAAACAACGATTGCAAAGAGAAGAAAGAAAGTACCTGCATGCACAAGAATAATGTCGTGGATGAAGATGAATAACAATTATACAAACAGTGGTGGGAAAAGCATAATGAGGAAGAAAACTTCACAAATCAGAGGAGGTTTATAGATATAGATACAACCATACAATGCAATACAAAATTAGGGAACAAATAATGAAATTTGAAACCCTAGAACGAGTATGTGGTTTAATTTATTTAACATGGAGAATGAATGAAGATGAAAATGTGTTAAAAAGAGGAATCACAGTAATTTGGTAATCTCAAAACTCTGAAGGCGTTATTTGGCTCGCTTACACTATGTTGCACGAAAATAACGGGGGTAACTGCTTGTCCACGTGGCCAACTATCATTGCAAATAATTGGCACAAAGCCTTTCTCACACGTTGCCATGCATCTCAATTCCTGAACGTAGCTTCTTCATGTTGGATGATTTTTGAATTTTTCTCAGTTTTGTAATAATTTTCTTTTAATTTTATTTTATTTATTTGTGACGTGTTCTCTGTTGCCTCATTTTACGTAATGGGCTCCAACAAGTGGTGTTGTACGCCCGTGCATTGCACAAGTAGGACAGTTTTGTGTTAAGTTTTAAATTTTAAATTTTTGGTAATGGATACATAGTCATCTTGAAAATGTAGGATTCTTCTCTCTCTCTTTTTTTTAATGCTTAAAAGGGTAATCTTGTTTGTAGGTTCCCACATCATAAGACTAAAATAACGATAAATTATAAAATTATATCGTTAGCAGATTCTCAAGAATTTAATTATTTAAATTCCAATAAATAATCTTATGTTTACAAATAAGTTGATATTAATTCAATTCAAAAATACAAAAATACAACATGATGGACAATTAATTAAGCAGGATGATAATTAAAAAACTGTTATGAAAGTTAAAATTGGAGAAGAGTAAGAAACAATTTTAAAAAAATACTTAAATTATCGAATATTAATTCACTAACAATAAACACACAAATAAATGACTCATGCACTGCACGCACGATCTTAAAACTAGTTTACAATAATTAATAATAATAATAATAATAATAATAATAAAAGGATATTTCGGTGCACTTGGGGCTCATCTCCTCTTTTTTTTTTTTTAATCTCAAACCTTTTTTTTTAAAATTGAATCCCATTGGAATTTTTCAAGTGAGTCCTAAGATATTTTATTTTATTAAACCCCCATTAAAAAGTGCATTTTCCAAGTTAGAAGAGTTCGGTCTGAAAAAACTATGACACCTATTGGTAGGAAAAAAATGGGATTTGGGATTGAAAAAAATGGGATTCTTAAACAAATACTTTTTTCTTACCCACTTTGTACTTTTTCCGCCCAACATTTTTTAAATTACCTATAACAACATTGGCTCATTTTTTTTATCAAGTCTATCAATAATACAATTATTATCAGTACCACACATAACAACTCCTTCATCTTTAATTCTCACAATCCACTCAGTCCTCAGAGTACAGCCATGACTTCCCTCCATTATCAATTCCTTCATCTGTTATATGACACCATCACCTCCTATCTCCTTACTCCATCCCCAATTGCATGATAGTGAGGACAATCACTATTATGCATGATCAAAATCAAAAAGTTAAATCTTTTGATCATGATTATTGTCACTATTGAAAGATTAATTTTTCAAAAATTTTATGATAATGACCATGATCATTATCAATAATGTTTCAAAAATCGTTTTCCAAGAGCAATTTGTTTATATCAAACATTATATTTGAAATCATACTATTTAATGTCCTAAATCATGTTCGCATATACAAGACAGACTGCAATTTAGAATTCAATGTGTGCATAATTTTATATTACTGCACTTTCACAAGAATATATTTTGGTGAAGCGAACTTTGTGTAATACAAATTGTTGATTCAAGAAGGGTATTGTGTGGTCCATTGCATAGCTAAATAGCTTGCATCTCTGTGTGAGAAACTGAAAGGCAATAATATCATGTGGAAATTTAGAATGTAATATTCAAATAACATTTCCTTTCAGGTTTTTTATTGTATTCACACCCACTATTTTCTTTTAGTAATTACTAAGTAGTTTAAATTTACTGTGACTTTTTACTTTTAACCTTTTAATTTGTTGATTAGAAATGAGAAACAAATTGTAAATTATAGTAATTTGTTTAATTAAATAATAAAGAAAGGAAGAGTGTTGAAACCTGAAAGGAAAAAGGATTATAATATGGCCATGGATTATGATGCGACTACCATGTTGAAAACTGACACCAACATCAAGCACTAAATTGAAAACTTGGATCATATTCTTTTGAACAAAATTTTCCCTTTGACATGCTTTTGCGCTTGATGTCGTTGGATCATTTTCTATTCTGTTGAACAAAATTTTCCCATAGAGACATTTATTGTAGAAAAAGATGTGACTTAAAAAAGAGGAAAAGAGAGTGGAAATGACTTTTAAAAACCCAGAGCAGTTTTTTTAGAAACCACCCACTAACCTTTTTAGAAACTAGTTAGTAGTTTAAAATTTTAGTGATTTTCCACTTTTGACCTTATTTTTTCCATAGAAAGTGGGTAACAAAGTGTAAATTAAATTAATTATCAAGGTTAATATAGGAAAAAAAAATTTACGTACATAAAAGTAGTTAGAATCTTTATAATAGACATGCTACATCCATACTAACTTTGCATACACGAAGCAGGGCTTCTATAGAAACCATAGACAGAGGAAATACAATACAATATCTAAAGTCCTATACATAGTTAACCATTCTATTTAAGCTATATATAACACTAAAATAAGCAAGGAGCAATGCAGATACTCGGTAGCAACATAATCTTTCTTATTTTTAAAGGATAGCAACATAATCTTTTAACTAACACTCTTTATCATACCCTTCATGAATTTTATTATAGATCCACAAAATCACATGATTTGGCTTTCTATTTGTGGATCCACATGAAATCTATGAGATAAAGAGTATGCTATATTGTGTGCTAAAAAAAGGTTGTGTTGCTAGTAATTTTTTTAAAAAACAAACCGTTATATACTTCCAACTTTTTGTATAATTGACATCGATCATCACTAGCAGATAGTTGTTGAGCACAACTACTTCTACTACTGCCATTGACAGCAGCAGGGATGGTTATTGAGTCGGTGAAGGCCATCATCCTTCGCATTGCAACTTGTAATGTATCTTCAGACATGTTAGCAAAGCAAATTCTGAACCACCCTGGTTCAGAGCAATGGCAAGAAGCTCCAGGAGATATGTTCAAACCAACCTCACAAACAATCCTCTTCCAAAGCTCCTTCTCTGCCTCAAAAGTGTCACACCTTAGCATATGCCTCATGTCCACCCAACAGAACAATCCAGCATTGCTTCTCAAACATCGAATCCCCGCTTTTCTGAGACCGGATACAAGCATATCTTTGCGCCTTTTCAGCCTCCTATTATTCTCATCCATATACTTTTCAATGAATTTCTTGTCCTTCAGCAAATTGGCCAAGAAATTCTGAGTTTGCGACGAAATTAAACCGAAGCTTGACATTTTTGTTGCAGCCGATACAATGATTTCGTTTTTAGAGTAGATCATTCCAACGCGAAATCCAGGCACGCCGAGATCCTTGGAGAGACTATAGACTATGTGAACGCGGTTACAGATTATTTCAGCATTATTATTATTATTGCTACTTATGAGACTTCTCTCATTTACAACCTCTGCAATGCTTATAAACCTGGGTGAATCGAACACGGTCCCTGAATAGATTTCGTCGCTTATTATGTGAATGTCTTTGTGGATTGCGAAATCGACAAGGCTGTTAAGCTCGGTTTTGGTCATGCTTATGCCTAATGGATTGGAAGGGTTAGTTATTAGTACACCTTTGACATTGAGATTAAGTTTTTGAGCTTGTTGGTAGGCTTGTTCTAAAGCAAAGTAAGTGATTCTGAAACCGTTTGAGCTGGAGCAATGCATTGGAACAATCTCAACCCCGGTACGCCATTTAAGATCTCTATCAAACCTGCCAAAATAAATGCTAATGAGACTGTTAAGGTACATTAACAATTGAAAAGTTGGATAAAAATAAAGGTTTTGTGCAAATTGTGAAAACAAAAAAAAATCCCCAAAAATATTCCTCTAGTCTTATACTCCCTCTGGTCCTATATATATAAGACATATTCTAGAAGCAATCTTTGGTCCTATATATAAGATATTTTGTATTTTCTATGCATCATTTATTGTTTTTTCTCTTTTTTGCCCTTATTAAATGCATGTGTTTTTTTGTTGTTCATTAATGAGTGTGAATTTTTCAAGAAAAGTTGAGAGAGTAAAATTGTAATATTACAATATATTCTCATAGAATTCATAAAACTAACTAATTTTCTTGGTCCGAGGAATATGGTTAAGTATGTCCTATATATAGGACCGGAGGGAGTATATAAGATCTTTTTATACTTTTACTTTGATTCTATTTGTAAAGTCTCATTCCAAATTTTCAATAATATTTAATTTCTTCTTTCCACAAATATTTTTATTTACTCAACATTTTTGTAGAGTCTCAATAATAATCCTAGGGTAGCTTTAAAAAAATATATATGAAATTTTCACATTTTCAATATCACTGACAAATTTTAGTACATTCCTTAGTGAAAAGAAAAAATATCAAATGAGTCTTATATATAGAATTGGAAGAAGTATAATTATATGAAACTTTTATATTAAAGATTTGTTTGTTTTGTAAAAACATTTTCTATTTTCAAAACTATTGATCATTATAATCATGATCTAATATTTAATTTATTACAGAGTAATTTTTATTAATTAGGAATATGACTTTGTATTTTTATTTTGTTTATTCTTTTCAAATATTTATATTGAAAATAATGAAAACAATTTTTCATTGCTTTTATTATTTCTTATAAAAAATTTGAAAATAGAAAATGAAATAAAAATGTGATATCATATTAACATTTATCACTAGTTTTTAAAAATGAGAACATAAAATATTTTCGTAAAGCAAATAAATTATAAAATTTTAACAAAAACGAGAGTTTGTATAAACTGTGAGGATCGGAGATATTTTCTTTTTCTACAATTATTGTTGTTCATCAAAAACTTGAAGTTAAGATTAATGCATTTTTTTGGACCCTTTCTTTTTTTTTTATACCAACCGATACCCGAATATCGTTTACCCAGAATTTGACTCATCAAGTTCGACCCAACTGAGCTCGCACTAAGCGGTAGGGGTCTCTCAGCGGGGTTACTCCATATATACCCAAGACTCGAACTCGAAACCAGTTGATTAAGGGACCAATTGAGCTACCACTTGACCAACCCATGTTGGTTTTTTTACCCCTTTCTTTTATGGATATAACGATCACATCTCTTGCACACTTGGGTCGATCCTAATTAATTGTAGGCTTAATTGCACTTTTGGTCCACCAATTTTGACAATTTGGCGATTTTGATCCCCTAGCTTTTAATTTGCATTGGCGATTTCAGTCATCCAATTTACAACTGGTGGCTATTTTGGTTTCTCCGTCAGTATCGTTAATGGAAGAGTTGACGGAGGGACCAAAATAACCATGAATTATAAATTGGAGGACTGAAATCGCCAAATTAAAAGTTAGGGGACCAAAATCGCCAAATTATCAAAATTTTGGTATTTTTAAATTTGTGGTATATACTTATTCAATATGATTTTTTTTATATGTATCATACGATACATATGAGAAAAATCATTTTAATAACATTAATATTTATACAATATTAAAAAGGTTATAAAAGGGTTTTTCCAATGTGTATTATATAACACATGCTAAAAAAATTCATATTTGATAAGTGTATATCAGAAATTATTGTAATTAATGCACACAATTTTTTAAATATATTAATTTTCAACGTAGACTCAATATACTCCCTTGTCCTTATTTATAAGGTCCTTTTATCAAATCCATATAGATTAAGAAAGTAGTTAGAGATTATTACTCTCAAAGTTATAAAAATAAAATACTCCTACATCAAAGTTTCAAAATTACTCATACATAAAATTCAATACAATTTAAATTGATGTTGTCATTATTTTGAACAAGTAAAAAGGTTCCTTGGAATATGGAATATAAATTGGAATTACTAGGGATATATTTGGTATAGGTTATTTAATGCTGTCGAAATATTGTAAAGTGACTTATATTTTAGAACAAATAAATCCTCAGTAAAATGACTTATAAATGAGAACGGAGAGATTATTTTGTTTAACATGTTTATTAACATGTGCAATTGACTTAATTTCACTTTTGGTCCCCCAATTTTGATAATTTAGCGATTTTAGTCCCCTAGCTTTTAATTTGACGATTTTAGTCCTCCAATTTACAATTCGTGACTATTTTGGTCCCTCTGTCAACTTTACTGTTAACGATGCTGACGGAGGGACCAAAATAGCCATGAATTGTAAATTAGAGGACTGAAATTGTCAAATTAAAAGTTAGGGATCAAAATCGCCAAATTGAGAGACAAAAAGTAAGTGCAATTAAACCTTAATTGTACTCTTGACCATTTTATTTGAATTACTAGTTGCTACACAAACTCTTACAATTTTCTTTTTGTATAAATAATTAATGGCATCTCAATTTAAAAAAAAAAAAATTTCTTACCTTCTTGATGACCGAAGGGAGTATTTGTACGACTTGTTGAAGAATCTTGAAGTACAATAGTAACAACTTTTTGTACTTCCGAAGTAGTGTGTACATCAAACTTAACTTAGTTTTTCCCATCTTTCATTTAAAAAATAAAAATGAAAATTGTACAAATTTTGAGTAAAAAAATTGCACGGTGTATTAATATTTTAAATATTTTTTTTGCAATATGTCACCTCATCATATGTTAAGTTTATTAGTTCCTAAACTATGATAGGATTTTGCTTTTCACATATAAAAAAATATCACAAATTACAATTACTTTATTTTTTTTAAAGATAAAACACTACACTTTCCAATATATTTTCATTTAATAAATAAAATATTGTAATTAGTTAGCATTTGCCATTAAAATACTACACATCAACTATGAATAATGACAAACTCATTAAACTCATTAAAAAAAAAAACATTTTTCTCAACCAACACCATTAACTACATGTTTGGTTATACGTCCAAAACACTAAAATGTGCGTTCATTTTGAAGTGTTTTTGCACGTAAAAATCAATTCTGGGACTATTTTAACGTGGTTCGAAATACACTGTAAAGGAACAAATTAAACATAAGAGTAATTCTATAGCATATCCTGTATAGACAGTACAATAATTTTAAGGGTAGGAACAGAAGTGCGTGTATGTTACCCAGGATAATAGGGTGTGGGAAGAATAAAAGCTTCCCCCGGCTCAGCAAGGCAAAACATGAGAATCTCATTTGCCGGAGTTGCCCCTGCTGCGAGGACAAGATTATCTTGACCAAATTTGATTCCATTTCCTCTTATTTTTGACATAAATCCTACCAGTTCCTGGGACCAAGAAGAAAAAAAGAGCCGTGAGCAATTTTATTATAAAAATAATATCCACAGAAAACTACTATAGTAGTAACATTTAAAAAAAAATATGTATAAAAAACAAAAATCTTGTTAATAAATGCTTTAAAGAAACATATTTAAAAAAAAAAAAAAATAGATGATGCACTGATAATATAATTTTTTTTTACACCATTTATATATTTATGATCGTTGACTTCTAGATAAAAATAATAGGCTTATTTAAGTTTTTGGTCCCCGAAAGTTGACCGTGTTTTGGTTTTAGTCCCTATCTTTTTATTTGACCGGTCCTAGTCCTTAAAAGTTCAAAAAAATTTGATTTTGGTCTCTGCCGTTAAATTTTGCCGTTATTGCTGACGTGGCAAACGGAATTTTAAAAAAAAATAATAAAAAATAATCAAATTTATTAAAAAAATAAAAAAAAAATATTTAAGTTTTTGGTCCCCGAAAGTTGACCACGTTTTGGTTTTAGTCCCTATCTTTTTATTTGACCGGTCCTAGTCCTTAAAAGTTAAAAAAAATTTGGTTTTGGTCCCTGTCGTTAAATTTTGCCGTTAATACTGACATGGCAAACAGAATTTTAAAAAAAAATAAAATAAATAATTAAACTTATAAAAAAAATAAAAAATTAACCCCCCCCAAAAAAAAAACGCCAACCCAGCCCAACCCACTCTCCCCTCTTCCTCTCTCTTCCCCATGAAACCCGTACCCAACCCCATCCTAGGAGAGGGAAAAACGTGAGTGAGAGAGATGAGGCCGTGAGACCTTGGTGAAGGGTGAGAGAGACGCGATTTTTCCTTGAGAGGGAAGAGCAGTGGCATGAGGGAGGGAGGGAGATGTGATTTGTGTTCTTGAGAGAGGGAAGAGCGGTGGCGTGATGGAGGGCGTGAGGGAGGGAGAAAGCCAAGTGATTGAGGGACAGAGAGAGAAAGAGGGGAGGGTGGGTGGGTGGGGTTGGGAACGCGTTTTGGGGTTTTTTTTTTAATTTTTTTTTTTATAAATTTAATTATTTTTTTTTAAATTTTGTTTGCCACGTTAGCATGAACGGCAAAATTTAACGGCAGAGACCAAAACCAAATTTTTTTGAACTTTTAAGGACTAGGACCGATCAAATAAAAAGATAGGGACTAAAACCAAAACACGCTCAACTTTCGGGGACCAAAAACTTAAATAATTTTTTTTATATTTTTTTTATATTTTTTTTTATAAATTTAATTATTTTTTTATTATTTTTTTTTTAAATTCCGTTTGCCACGTCAGCATTAACAGCAAAATTTAACGGCAGGGACCAAAACCAAATTTTTTTGAACTTTTAAGGACTAGGACCGGTCAAATAAAAAGATAGGGACTAAAACCAAAACACGGTCAACTTTCGGGGACCAAAAACTTAAATAAGCCAAAATAATAAAACGTTAAAACGAACCGTTTAATTCAGGATCGGAGCATGAATGACCGTTTACTTTTTATCTGCCTTATTTGAAAGCAAATTCATTTTTTTTTTGTTGGTTGGGTTATGAAAAAACAGGGAAAGCATTATTATCTTACATCTTTGAAAGCTGGCAAGCCACGGTAATCCTGGAATAGAGCAAGTTCTCTAAATATGGATACCCCATCCTTCTTCAATCCCACTACTATATCACCATTTCTTTGAATCCAAGATTCCATAAGGTCAAATGAAAGCTGCAAAAGATCGATGTAAGTCAATTTGTGCGGCATAGTAAGATACAGAGAGTGAAACACTATTCACGCACACGTGTTGGCATGTTGCTTCCTTTTTGCTTTTAATGCTATATAAGTATTCCCTTCCAATCAATCATATATCTCTAGGATTTTTTATTTTTTGAAATTTTTCATTTTTATAAAAAAATAGTTAAATTTATTAGTAACGTAACATTAAAAATTGAAAAATCGATATACTATATTCAAAATTATTTCTGTAATTAATGTTGGAATTTTAAAATGTGTTAAACAAATAAAAATATTTATGAAAAGAAGTAATTAAATGTTATTGTAAATTAAAATGAGAAATAAGGCTAAAATAAAAATCTCAAAAAAATATTATATATAAGATCAGAGGGAGTACACATATATATATATATTTGATATTGCCACACTAATTTGTTACTTAATGGTTATATAATTGGGTCTTGTTATTGTTAATGTTTTTATACTTAAAAAAATAATTATGAATGTGCATTATTATATGTTTCAGGAATTTAAAAAAAATATTTTTTTAATGGTTATTCACCACATTTTTTTTTGTATCAATCGGTACCGGATCTGGTTTATCAAGAATCTGACTCATCCGGTCCGACCCAACTGAGCTCGCACTAAGCGGTAGGGGTCTCCCAGCAGGGGTTGCTCCATACCAAGGCTCGAACTCGAAACTAATTGGTCAAGGGACCAAGTGAGTTACCACTTGATTGATGAACCTCTCGTTGATTCGTTATTTACTACATTTGACTTCTTAATAAGTGTATCAATAACACTTGTTAGTATTTACCCCGTATATATGTGTGTGTAGTATTGTTCATGCATATACTAGTATTACTTACTTATTGGCCATTGCTACATCCTACATTACGTAAAAGATTACAGTACGATCAGAACATTTTATTTTTAATGTAATCAGCTCATCACCTGATTCTCAGCAAGTCCCATCTGAATGATTCCAGTGGGATTTTGAAGGGGGTGATAAGGGTTCTTTTCATACTCTTGCCATCCTAGAAAGTAAGAAGAGTCTTGGCCATGAGAGCTCTCACTAGCTTTTCTAGACAGCATTTTCATCAAGTTGGTTCTTAGCTTTTTGATAAGATGCTCGTACTTAGTAAAATGATATGCGAGTGAGAGTGACGGATAGGAGAGTGAGGTCAAGGGTTTTCAAATGTGTTAAGTAGTGGAAGGTTTTGGAGATGTGATAGTTATAGCCAGGAGCCAACTAGGGTTGCCTATTTATAAGGGGGTAACTGGTAAGAGATATGAGTACCACAGTGAATGACAACACACTTTTTCTTTTTCTTTTTTTTTCTCAACTGGGCAGAACGCCCAAAATGACAACACCTTTTGACGTTATGGGACAAGTGGAAAACATATGATTATGTCATTTCATATATCATCTGTGGTTAATAAAAGAAAAATATTTTATTTTTTTATTTTTTACTTAAATATTATATTTTTTTTTATAACTAATGGTCTGATCACAACAAATAATATACAGAGTACGTGACACATTTTTATAGAACATCAAACAGCGGTCAATCGTCTTAACTAAAATTTTAGAAGAACTGTCACATTTAATCAAAATTTATCTTTGTTAAAAAAATTTCCTTAAAAAATGCACCAAGTTTTTATAGTAAAACATTGTAAAATTTAAATATTATTATGCTCTTTATAAAATATTGGAAATTAATTATTAAAATTTAATAGTATATATATATATATATATATATATATATATATATATATAAATTAAGGATATAAACATTTGTAACTCTCTAAAATGAAGGGGGCATTTGTTACAACTTTCAAGTGGTTCTAACTTCTAATAAGCTATACTCATGAATATGAAGTGGTTATAAACTATACCCATGTTTGTTTCTGGTTTCAAAGAAACATTATCAGGAAACAAATATTTTCGTATGAGTAATAGATATATTTTTCTCAATCATATTTATCGAGAAGCTAATCGTGTGCATATTTTTTTGCGAATTGTGGTCATGGTAGTGATTATAGTTGTACTTTTTTTAGATTGTTGTCCTCCTAATTTGTTTCACCTAGTGTGTGGAGATGCTTATGAGATTGTTTTTCCTAGGCTAATGTAATTTGTTTTCGTTGTGTTCGGGCTTTTAGCCGCCTCAATGATTATAAAAAAAAAATGCACATGCATGATTTAACCACTTTTTATTCCACCTTCAAAGTTGGGAATATATTATTCCCAAGTATTTAGTCTTAAAATTACTGTAGCCATCACAAACTTTCAAGTAACTCCATGTTACACTTCTTACATACTTCATAATTATTATAAATAATAACCAAACACATTTTCCTATATTCCTGGCTCCAACAATAACATTCATAAAAATATGATATTCAAGAATATATATAATTTTCAACCCTGAAACAAAACATCCCCTGATAGACTCAGCGATCAATCCTTATTTCAAGTTGTATTTTTACTTCTATAGCATCGGTCAGTTGAAAAAAAAATGCTGCTATGTAACTTAAAAACAGCATTCAAATACTAGCCACTAAGTCACTCAACATATCAATGATATAGTATGCAGCTTTTATAATATGATATTATATATATAATGAAAAAAAATTAAGGGGAGAAGCTGTTCTCACTTGCTCCATAAAAGATCCGCCCCTGACATCAAGTGATCAAACATGCTTTTATCAAGATCACATATGATCTCAAAATATCTCAAACTCGTAACTTATCTATTCTATTGAATTTTCTTTTGCTCGGTAAAAAAATTTGTAGAGCCAATAGGTGAATAGATGATAAAATAATTTTCATTTTTTGAAAAAAAAAAAACAAATTGACAATTTTGAAAACTAAAATCCTGAAACTTCAATTTTCAAATGTCTCATTTTTAAGTATTTAATTAAGGGTTTTCTTAACCTCAGCCCTTAGGGCTGAGGATAAGAGGTTAAAAGTGGATGCATTTTATTGAAAAATGTTTATTGATAGAATAAAAACACTTTGTATTTATCTTTTCAATGAAATGCATCCACTTTTAGCCTCTTATCCTCAGCCCTTAGGGCTGAGGTTAAGAAAACCCTTTAATTAAAAGAACCTAAGAGCTTTCAATGATACAATTTTTTTTATCAAGTGACATTATTTACTCTCGCTGAAAAAGCCCTACGCTTTGCCAATGTAATTAATTATTATTTTTTAATCATCAACATATTATAAAATATGAGAAGTTGAAGACATTTTTGTCATTTTTATTTTCCTTCCTTCATCTTTACTTTTCCTTTCAAATTTGTTTGTCCTTGCATCGCACGGGAATAAATATTTATCTTAAGTTATTTTTAGTAAATTTTTATTAGTACAATTTGGATTACACATAAATATAAAAATTGTCCGCAAACATACAATTTGCATTTCGATATTATTACAATTTGAACGGGTTATTAATGTTCTTTTCAAAAGGAAATAATTTGAAACAAATATTGACATAAAAAATATATAATGCCTAAACGACCCGTCATATGATAATTAACCAGAAAAAAAACGAATATAATGTTGTAATTTCAGAAATTCTAATACAAACAAGTCATAATATAGGCAAATTGGTATTAAACTTTTAAACAGAGCATCATTATGAATAATAAATTTTGGGTACAACGGAAAAAACGGATATATAAGTATTAAAGATGAGCTATAATTTGGTATAATGATTTAGCTTAATACAATCAAATATTTACTCAGTCATGAATTCAAATTAAAAAAATCCAAAAATTTATACAATATGTTGCAATTTAAATTGTGAAAAATAATGATGCGTTATTTTATACTTTAGACAATATACTTATTTACAATTATGAAGTTCTAATACAAGCAAATAATTTGAAAGTTCGAATCTTACAAACACGAATTAATTAAAAGTGTGAAAACAGGTCTTATATTTTGGGACAGATGTAATAATAATAATAATGATGATGATGATGATATATATGGTAAAAAAAATAGCTGTATTTGGACTTGCAAAACGAATTACTAACAAATTAAAATGCATTTGGAATGATGGATTAAATAAAACAAAAATCAAAATGAGTTGGATTTTTTTTAATATAAGAAATTATGTTATTAATTAAAATTAGAAATCGCATAGTTGATACATTATTAGTTAATTTTTATTAATGAAAAAGTTGGTAGCTGAAACTAGATTCAAAGATTAATGTTTATGACTATTCATTTCTAAATACATGTAAATCATTTTTATAAAAAGTTCATATTAACTTATTATTTAAAAATATATATTTCCAAAATCTATAATCAAATTTTTTTAAAAAAAATTAATTACTAGTTTATCAAAATTTAACTAGCTAACTTCACAATTAATTTTTTAAACAATTATAATTTGATAAGCATCTTACGTAATTATAAGTTACAAAGTCACAATTATAAACTAAAATTTCACGCTTATAAACTGCTCCCTGAATTTAGTATCTATTGTTATTTAAGTTTTTTCCTCTTATTTCATATATATGTATTATTTTTTTTACAAATAAATAAATAAATAATTTTAAACCACTATGCCCTCTCACTAAATTAAAAGCCATAAATTCATAACTCACTATCAAACTTAACTCTAAACAGCAACATTTTTAATTTTTTTATTCCCTTCTTTTTAGTTTATTAATTATCTGTTTTTCCGGATATAATATACAAACTAGTAAAAATTAATTAGTACAATTAACTTTCCTAACTATTTTTGCTTTTCATATTTAATTTAACTTTTATCTTTCCATCAACAATTGTTAACAAGTTTTTTTAATGTATACCCTATAGTATATTTTAAGAAGTGTTATTTAAACATTGCCTTAAAGTAGAGCAGTATATAGCAAAACTCATAAACCCCGAGCGTGTGGTTCAGTGGTAGGGATTGATCCACGCTTAAGTAAGGTCAGGTGTTCGAATCCTATCTTGTGCATGCAACAACGTTAAATCTCGGGGCCAGTTGTCCCACCCTTTAGAGGTGCCTACAAGCCAGCGAGGAGATTAGTCACTGCGTTCAGCGGTGGACACTCCGGTCATGGACCAAAAAAAATATAGCAAAACTCATATTTAGTAAATTTACGTCAAAAATTGATGTAAATATATATCACAAACTATTATTATTATTTTTTTAGAAATCACAAACTATCTATTCTTCAATTTTTCGTGTAAGAGCATAAATGAAAAAATAACTATTTATATTATTAATCGAATTTCTAAAAGGATAAATAAATTGAACAATTTTTTTCCTCAATAAAACAGATAGAATGGAATGGAAAAAATAATACTAATCCTTAATCTTTATTATTTTTAAATTGAATGTCTACTGTGCTATTAAATGGAAAGTAAATATATTAAATTAATTTTGAAAAAAAAAAATAAATTGTACTTTCATCTTGCCCAATTCCCTGTCTTCCTTCCTCCCCTAATTATTAGTGATGCCCAAAACTTCAGTAAAAAAAAATATATATTGCAATCTAAGGCTTTGCGGACATCCATCTTTACCACTAGTTTGATATGTACTATTTCTAGAAATTCAATGTGGACTTTTGATATGCTCAACGATAATGTTACTCCGTATTTGGATATTATAATTAACTCAAAATTCAATATTTATCATTTTGGATAAAAATATAAAAGATAATAAAAATGATAAATTGAATAAACCATAATTTTTTATCCAAAATAATAAGTGTTGGACTTGAATATTAAATGTAGATATCCAAATAACATTATTGATGTGCTTCTGTTGGTGATGCATGACGCAGTGAAATACGGTGACATAACATAAATAATACAAAGCCCTTGTAAAGAAATAAGGCTTATTTATTGTTTTGGTCCCTAAAAGTTCAGCGTGTTTTGGTTTTAGTCCCTAAAAGTTATTTTGACCGTGACTAGTCTTTAATTTTTCAAACATTTTGGTTTTGGTCTCATCTGTTAAAAAAAATCAATTATTTGTTGACGTTGTTAACGGGAACCCACACCAACAGTTATATGGTATGAGATAACGTCAAATAAACATTGTGACATGGATGATTCAGGTCCATAAACGCAAAATTCTGGGTATGAAACTTGCGTATGGGACCCTTTCGTGTCCATGGATCTGTATCATCCACGTCATATTACTTATTTGGCGTCTCCTCAAACTGTTTGACTGTTGATATGGTGTTCCATTAGCCACATTAGCAAATAACAAATTTTTCATAATGGAGTACATCAAAACCAAAATGTTTGAAAAATTAAGAATCAGTCCCGGTCAAAATAATTTATAGGGACTAAAACCAAAACACACTGAACTTTTAGAGACCAAGATGATAAATAAGCCAAGAAATAATTAAAACTTAATCTTCAGTTTTCAAGTAATACATCATCTTTGTTAATCTCATTTTGAGACTCATTCGCGCAATGGCTCATTCAATAAAAAAAAAAAAAAAATTCTGAGTATTGAATGTCATCAAGGTACTGCGAGTCTGCGACATAGGAGCTTCCCAAAGTCTCCCAACACCACAAAAAACGCAGCTAAGCTAGTGGAGTGTCTGGAAATCACACAAGTTATGAAGTGCAGGTACCATCATTGAAACCGCACATAACATTCTGCATTTATGCTAGAATGTTACATGTAGTTATCCTTATCCCTAGTTGTCTTTTCAATAACCCAAATAAGTAATTATCGAACACACATTTTGTTCTCATAAAAATACTTAGATTTCATACCAACTAAACTTCCAACAAAAGTTGACATTAATTTATTTTTTACTCATAAAAAATTAAATAGCTACTCTGTATTATGAGTATTCTCTCGCATTCTTTTAAATGACAGTAATCGTATCATCAGTATGAGTTCTTGTTTTTGTTTGATCATATTGTTGTGAACTTACAACCATGAATAACATTTTCGAAAAGTCTTTATTCCAAGAGAAATTCTACCTTTTTTTTTTCAAATTAAGAATTTATATATTAATATTTTGTTCAAACTTAGCTTTATTGGTTGATATTAAGCAAATAACGTATCAAGCATAGGAAAAGAAAGGATATTAGTAAATTGCTCTCATGCAAGACTGCTAATCAATTCAAAGATAGAAATATTATTAAAGTGGATATAATTTCCTTTAAGAAAATCTTTTCCCACAGTATGAGTCGCATCATGACTTCATTGCATGCTTAAAAAAATTAGCTATTCTAACTTTATTAATAATGAGATTGATTATTAAATATAACAATCGAATTGATTTATATTTTTTCTTTTTAATGGACATACAATTTTGGTATATATTTTTTTTTCTCCAATTTGTCCGTTTATTACTCATTCCGTCTCATAAGTAAAGTCTTTTTAGTAATTTAGTTTTGTCTCATATTCATGTTTATTTAAAAACTCAATACTCATTTATATTTTTTTTCCAAGCATACCCCTATTTATTATATTATATTTTTAACCACTCATCTCTTCTTCTCTCTTCAATATAATCTTCATACATTTATTATTACTCTATTTTATTATTAAATGGAGGTATTTTAGTCTAAGCATATCAAATTCTTATATCATTTACTCATTTGTTAATCCATGTAAAATCTCTAAAAAAACTTAACTTATGAAAAAAAGGAAGTATTAAAGTTTCATCTCAAAATTAATTAATAATGAATAAAATAACTCAATAGGCATTTGAACGAAACCACGTATTATGATAAAAACGACGTGAGACTTCCCGCATGTATCTCAATTCTCAAATCAAATAGTGGGTGGTGCGTACTAACCCTACGTGTTGGGGGCCTCAGCCTTGGCTACCATAGTTGCAACTTGATAGCTATTTGACAAATGTCCTCAGCTCCTCGTTCTAATGGGTGACCACCCAATTGAGCTTAACTCCCTTAGGAGGTGCAAGTTGGAATCCGGGGCTTCATGGAATGCAAGTGCACATTAGACTTGACTAGTAGGACCCCTATGAGCTCATATACTTCATGTCCATGTCGGCCATTCTTTATGTCTTGTTGCTTATTTGGGGATTGCCCTCTACAATCTTCCACCATGTCAGAACCTTATGCTTACTATAATGCATGTTATCCAGTTGAAACTTGAAGGCCGGGTAGCGCTACATAGATTTTTCAAGGGAGATAAAAAGACTGATGAAGACACAAGAGGCAGCACTTATGAGTAGCTCCTTTAATTTTCTCATTTCTTTACTTAAGAAAAACAAAGATCTTTCCTCGTTACTATCTTGACACACGTTCATAAATTAAAAACTAGCATAACTATTATTTTTCTAAAATATTCTTAAATTGATGACATTTTTTTAAAAAAAAAAATAACATTTTTATCCATGGTTGTCAAAAACTAGTGTTAATACGTAGAAACTTACGAATCTACGATTACCTATGGAAAGCGAGTTGAAACTAATGGAAACTTGGAATGAAGTGACTCGGGTGGATACTGGTAGACTCGTGTAAACTCGCGAGTTTATGGCCGAGTTAGCGAGTTAGCATTCTTGAGCCCTAAACATCCAATTTGGTATCGTTTTACAATATTTTTTTAGAAAAAATCTTCTAGGTCATTTTTATCTTATTTGTTGCGTTTTTGGGGTAAAAACACCCTTAAATCAGTCTTCTCTTCTTCTTCTCATTCAAAAGCTTCTTCAATCCACAGTTTTTCTTTTTCTGCAGCCCGCCCACACACCCCCCCCCCCATGACTTTCTAACTTTTCCCTTTATTGAGTTTATTCCTTTATTTTCGTTTTCCTTGTTTTCTTCTTTGTTAAGCTGGTATGATAATCTAATGAATGCTTGATTATGAGTTATGACCTTTATGAAAAGATAGGTGGCTTTATAGAAATCATTTTAAGTTTTAACTTTTATGCATAAATGCATTCTCGGTTTTTCAATTTTCTGTGTTACTTTTTAGTGTTGCCCATCAATCATAACTCATTTACTTTGTCAGTGTTTTTAAGTGTTATTACTCGGACTAAAGAGCACTTGCTTAAAAATTGATAATTAATTTTCATTAATTTTTTTTGTTAAGTATTATTATGTTGAGTTTGAAATTAAAATTACACCGGATATATTATATTATTATGTTTTGAATTTGTAATTTGAATATTTATGGATAAATTATCTTATATTACTTATTAATATCAACGAATAATTTCTTATCATATTTTGTTATTATGTTAAGTTTGAAATTATGAGTATTGATTATTAACAGGTCACATGTTATTACAATATAAATGTAATTTTTTTAGGTAAACTTGTACGAGTTTGCGAAACGAGTTTACACTCGAGTTTACTTAGGCAAAACAAGTCTACATAGACTCTCGAATTTGACAACCATCTAAAATTAAAAATATAAATTGTTAAACTATTAACCAATTCCTCTTTCTTAAAGGGAAAAATTAATAGAGGGAGTTAACCTTCACATATATAATACAATCCCTTATCCGCTTTACCCCTTATCCACTTGAGCACATGGTATGACGTACATATGAGTAATAACTAATAAATTTATGTAAACTATATTGAAAAAAAAAAGGAGACATTAATGATAAAGAAAATCCTATAAATAAAACCATAAATGTATGATTGAAAAAGAAGTACTATATATTTGAAGCTAAGGGATTGCTTAACCTGAACCCTTAGGATTGAGAATAAGAGCTTTAAAAGTGGTAACAAAGTCTTGTAAATATAAATTTTTTAAATATTTAAGATTTAGTTTTTCAATAAAACACAACCTTTTTTAACCTCTTATCCTCAACCCTTAGGATTAAGGTTAAGAAAATCCATATGTGAATAAATTTACAGTAAAAGAACAAAATATTTAAAATAAGAGGAAAAAGTTAAACAGAAAAAATTCTTTGCTTCAGTAGTTCAGTTCAACACCACTTAGAAGCGACCACGAATGTAAGTTGTGGCACACTTTTTCTGGATAAGCCTTAACTTGTTATCGACTCAAGTCACTCAACTTATGTTCACGTTTTGTAAAATTGACAATTCAGTTTTTCACAACGAAAATTATTGCGTGAGTTGAAATAGTTCTGGATTTGTTTGTCATTTCAACTTTTCATGGAATATTTTGTTTAAGCAGAGATTTTCTATCTTTGGGAAGTTATAATTGTCCTTCCCCTCGGCAGGGCAGGCACATTAAGGGAAAAAACTTGAACTATGTAGAGACTATTACCATTATACGAACTATTGCAGCCTACCTTAGCTTTCAGAAGGTAAGAATACTACGACGTGGAAGCACTCGTGTCTACCTATGGCGTGGAAGAACCAAGATTTCAGACGCAAAATGATAAGAAGCCAACGTGGAAGTATATATGTCTGGTTATTATTCTTTGTGGTGAGAATAAGGATACAAAAAATAGCATGGAGTTATTACAACCTAAAATTGGATGGTTGTTATTGTGCAATCTTTTACACTCTGTTTGGTAAGCGGAGAAAAAATGGGAAGAGAGAAAATGAGAAGAGAGAAATAGGAAAGAGAGATTATGGTGAGAAAATGGATAGATTTTATGGTTGTTTGGTATGAGAGAAAATGGGAAGAAAAGTGAGAAGAGAGAAAATAATAAATGGGTTAAATGTCAAAAATACCCTTATTTTACATAGGCACAAATAAGTGTGTGTTTTGAATTGTGATTTGTGTCAGAGCACTTGTTTTTTCTCTAATAATAAAAGAAAATGTACCCTTATTTTACCTAACAAAGAATAATATTTTCTTTCTAAATATCAAATATAGCCAAATATTTTTTTCTTACTTCAATTGTTTTTTAAATAATAAAAATTCTAATTCATATATTATTTTTTTTTTTACTTTAGTATATTTTTTTCTCTTTTTGATTATTTACTACATAATAAAAATTCTAATTCCAAATTATTAAAAAAATAAAATTAAATTATTTGAAAATGAGAGTTAGAAGAGGGAGTTAGGTTTATTATGTCTTTTTCTATGTATAATAACCCACTCAAACTTTTCTCTCCAAAATCTCTTCACTTTAGGAGAGAAAAATTTTTGGAATGGGTTCCACCATTTTTTCTCTCCTCCCTCATTTTCTCCCCTTAACCAAACAAGAGAAAACTCCATTTTCTCTCCATTTTCTTCTCCCCCAAACTCTCCTCCCCCAAAATCCCTCAAACCAAACAAAGCATTAGTAAACTAATAAAAAGTTGACACCTAAGACATGTGTGTCATGTCATTCCTTGAAGTAGTGATTTATAATTTTTATAATTTTGTCCAACATAAAAAGTAAATTAATTTAATTTAGTCCTTTGTACCTATTAGCAAATTATAATATAGATTAAAACAACAGGTGATTGATTATAACAACAGGTGTTAAATTAATTTGCTAATAGGTACAAAGGACTAAATTAAATTAATTTTCTTTTTATGTTGGACTAAATTGTAAAAATTATAAATCACTACTTCAAGGAATGACATGACACACATATCTTAGGTGTCAACTTCTTATTAGTTTACTAAAAGGTCAATTTTAGGTTGCATGTTAGAAATTTTCTTAATTTTTTCCCTAATTTATCCAAAATATTTTAGGGAGTTACTAGCATGCAATCCAAAATTGGATTGTTGCTATGCAACCTTCTCTTAAACCAATAAGAAGATGTCACTTAATTCACTTGTTGCCAAACAAAACTCTGAGTTACTAGACGTTGCGAGTACTCTGATGTCAAGCCACTTGTGAAGACAATGGATAGTCATGAATATGGTGATGCTCTACAGAAAAGTTTCTCCGATCTTAGCTTTGGTGATGATTCTAGAGGAAAATATTATGAAAAGTACATGAAGAAGAGAAATGCTAAACTTAAGGAAGATTGAAGTTCGAACAGAGTAGAGAAGGAAACTAGGATGAAGGCCATTCAGGATAGTCTTGAGCAAAGATGAATTAAGTGACAATTTCTTATTGGTTTAAGCGAAGGTTGCATAGCAACAATCCAATTTTGGATTGCATATTATTAGAAATTTCCAAAATAGTATTAAAAAAATATTGAATTTTGTATTTTTCTATAATTTTTTTTTAAATGTTTAGAGACTTCCACTAGAAAACATTCATAAGTGCATCATTATTTAAAATTAAAAAAAGAAAAAGAAGGAAATTTTTCTGAGCAAATACTCCGTACTATTTTTCTATTGAAAGCGGATTTAGCAAAATAATAAGTTATAGATAGATTTATTATCACGTCTAGTAAAAGAAAAATAACAAGAGTGAAAACAAACTCTCAAATTAATACAGTCTTGAACAATTCCTGCAAAATATGAGTTGCTATTTGTTTTCCTCCTTTATGCTCGCTCTAACTTTTGGCAATATGTTGCTGTTTAAAAAAAAATAATAATAAAAAAAAAAACTAACTTTTGGCAATTTGTTTTGAAGTACATACACTTGCCTGAACTGAAACATAACTCACGTTCTAGGTTCATTTTCCACAGCAGACAGACTGCTTTGATGCATGTGTTTCATATTGCTATAGCAATGACCAACCGTGTGCGGATCTAGATTCTTTACCATCACCAAAGGCATGCAGTCGGTGCAGTTAAGGTTAGAGTCATTGGATTCATCTCATGAGTTTTTAAATCAACACATTGTATGCACATAAAACTCATTTAATGGCCAAGATTCAGTGAAGTCAGTGCAGTCGATGTCAGGGTATTCAAATCCGTGATTGAGTCTAGATAAATAGTAACATCAAAATCAGCGCTAATTTCTGTACTTTTTTTTAGTATTTCTAGTACTCCTTTTTTTTTAATAAAATATTCTCTTTGTTTGCTGATTAAAAAAAAAAGCTTATTTATGATTTTAGTCCCTAAAAGTTTAGCGTGTTCTGGTTTTAGTTCCTAGAAGTTATTTTGACTGGAACTAATCCTTAAATTTTCAAATATTTTGGTTTTGGTTCCTTACTTTATTAAAAATCTGTTATTTGTTTGTGTGGCTAGCGAAATATCACATCAGCAGTCCATGTGGTCTGGGTAACACCAAATGGGTGATATGACGTAAATGATACATATCCACAAACGCAAAATGGTCCGATACGCAAAATGGTTCCCTACGCAAAATTTTGAGTTCATGGGTCTGAATCATCCATGTCACATCACCTATTTGGCTCTACCTCGCACCACGCGGCTGCTGGTATGGATTTTCGTTAACCATGTCAGCAAATAACAGATTTTTATTAATGGAAGGGACCAAAACAAAAATATTTGAAAATTTAAGGATTAGTCCCGGTCAAAATAACTTATAGGGACTAAAACCAAAACACGCTGAACTTCTGCCAAAAAAACACCTAAACTAGTGCCTTCGCCTTTTTGAATTGAGACGTCGATGTTAGCCTTTATCCATGTATCCCTTCAACCGTGGTAACTAACTAAGCATTAGTACTGTCACAAGGCCTGGGATTCAGACTTGGAACCAACGACATCTTTACCGAATGAAAATTAGCTAAAGCTTTCCTTAAAAAAAAAATTAGCTAAAGCTTGATCACAAAATTGTTTGATATGAATTGAAATTGGTACAACCTTAGTTTCTGCCAAATAGCTCTTGCAAAGTCCATGACAACACCAATAAACATCGCGTCTTTTTGTTCAAGAATGCTTGAGAACGAACCAATTGGTCATTGTTGTTAGTTATGGGCTGTTCAGGAGTTCAAAGTAGTAAAGGAAACGCAAACAAAAACAAATTAATGTCCTTGGACCAAAAGAAAAGCATGGCAAATTGTTTCTACTTGCACCCCACATAACATTGGCAATTAGGGCGGGCGGGCGGGCTTGGCCCGCGCCCGCATTTAGCCCGCAAAAATTGCGGGCGGGCAATTAATTTTTAGGGCCAAAAAATCAAGCCTTGCCCGCCCTAAGTGCGGGCAGGGCGGGTCCGCGGGTCGCCCGTTTTGTTATTATTTTTTTTTTTCTCTTTTTCCTTTGGTTTTTTACTATATCATGTAAAAAAAATGCGGGCGGTCCACCCGCCCGCATGCCCGCCCGCCCTAATTAGACTATTTTCTTGTATTTTGCAGCAAAAAAGAAATTTTTTTAATTTAATAGAGGCCCGCGGCCCGCCCGCACTAGCCCGCAAAAAATTAGGACGGACGCGGGCGGGCATAATTTTTTGATTTTGTCCAAATCCTTCACCCTGCCCGCAAAAAATTGGGGACGGGCGGGCGGGGCCCGCGGGCATCGGTCCTGATTGCCAACACTAACCCCACATGATAGACACAAAAGATCAACCTCCACCTCTTTCTCAGGTTGATGCAAGCTTTTATTCACATATATAAAATCATAAGTATTTCACCAATAAATATTAGTACTAACTCTAGCGACACAAAGACATAATTCTTCTGAAAAAAATGGTAATGATTGCAGTTTGTATATCTTATTAATTCTTGAGTGGACTTTCAAGCTTTATTTTTTGATGTTGAATTAATGCCCCACTGCCTCATGTATTATACGGCCTGGTTCTTATGCCACTTGAATTCCAATAGTCAATAATAGCAAACAATATTATTTATATTGTTAAAATTAAAGCATACAGAATTATTAACATTTAAAAAAATTAATAATTAACTTATTCTCTATCGAGTCCTTTATTCATTCACTGTTTAAAAAAAAAGAATATGAACAGTTTCTTGGATGAAATTTTTTATAACTTTAATTGAAATTAATTATCATAGCAATATTATTGAGGCCATTTCTGTACTCTGGAGTCTGGTCTGTTGAATAAATTTAACTGTTTAAGGTAATTATTTAGTCAAAGATATTATATCTGAAAATAATTTCATATTTATTTTAAGCAGAGAAAAAACGTTACATCAATTGTTTCAAAAAACATGAAAAGAGTACAAATAAAATAATTAACATTTTCGGCTATAGGGAGCTTCCTTCAAATTAATTACCTACAACAGTGGTAATAGTATAATAATACTACTATTTATATGTGTTTTTGCTATTGAGCACTCTTAAGCAAAGACAAATTCAAAACTCAATCAAGTGAGGTCGGAGTTGAATGAACAAATTTGATAATTTAATATATATATATATATATATATATATATATATATATATATATTAAAAGCTAACACATTATTTTATCAAAGTTGAGCATGGGTACACCGTACATCCATGAATTGACGGGTCACTAGAATAAGAAATTTTAATTATTTTTCTCATAATATAAACCAATTATAAAAATAATGGAATGTATATCAATTGTTTTTCTGTTATATGCAGTAAATTTATATTTATATTTGTACATACATGGACAGCAATTGGAGCCTAATGCAGTGCACAATTGCAAAACTCAATTTTAATAATGAGTATATTGCTATGTATGATACAAAGGGATATTGGGTTTTGGATTGCTATTATAATGTTTGCATTTCTGGGATTCTATAACTTCTTGTAATCTTTGTGAGTGTGAACTTTCTAGTTCACCTTAATAAATTGTTGTTTGCTTTTGAAAGAAAAAATAATGAGCAATTATTGTCAATAAAACAACAAGCATACATGTTTATTTTTTTTTTATTTATTTATTTTTTTAGGACAAGGGAATGAGAGATCCGGGCCTTACTCACCCTTCTCTTTCATGTTGTTTTTAAGATAGTTTTAAAGAAATTAACAAAAGGTATTCCATTCGGTTATAAATATAAGCCATTTTTTAATTTTTTTTTCTTTTTTCTAATTATAAGCTTCATTTTCAATTCCCAATAATATTAAGGGACTTACTAACATGCAATCAAAAATTGGATGGTTGCTATGCAACCTTTTCTTAAACCAATAAGAAGTTGCCACCTATGTCATGTCATTATTTGAAGTAGTTAAAATTAGTTTTTTGCAAATTAGTCCAACATAAAAAGTAAATTAAAAATTTAGTCTTTTGTACCTATAGACAAATTATACAAACAACTTTAATTTTTTTTAAATTAAAAGTTATAATTTGTCTCTAGATACAAAGGACAAAATTATTAATTTACTTTTTATGTTGGACTAAATTGCAAAAAACTAATTTTAACTACTTCAAATAATGACATGGCATAGGTGGCAACTTCTTATTGGTTTAAGAAAAGGTTGCATAGCAACCATCCAATTTTGGATTGCATGATAGAAATATACTAATATTAATTACTTCTTTTCCATATATAGCCCTATTTATTCAACACTTTATAAATTCCCAATGAAAATTATAGGGATACTTTTGAAAAAGTATACCAAATATTTACATTTTCAATACCACTAATAATACTAACTAACTTTTTTAAAGGGTGCGAAAATTGGTCAAATAGATTTATAATAAGGATAGGATGAAGAAATTTTTTTTATTTAACACATAAGCTTTCCAATAATAATTTACTCCCATTAATACCTTAAGAGTATCATAAAAGTATTCGTTCGTTGGCAAAATATATTCATATTTATATATAAAATTAATGACTAAAGTAGATAAATTAAGGACATGGTGAATTAAAAAGCACTATACTTTGGCGATATTATTTTTTTATATTGTTTTAATGCTTAAAATAAAGATACATTATATTAAACCATCCGTAAGCAGTAGGTTCTCGCCCGGCCTATAGGTGGCCAATAAAGACAAACTCTCTCGCATAAAAATATTAGGGTCTGTATATTTTTTTTAGGGATATTTTTATTAAAAAAATAAATACAAAGTCTTTTAATTCTTTTAAAATAATTTTTTTATATGATAAAAAAATAATTTTTTTATAAAATTTATCCCTTTTCAAATTCTTATCTTTAACCCTAAAAATTGAAATTAAAAAAAAATAATAGTATCTAAATTTTTTTAAAAAAGAATTGCAAGTCTCGGTTGCCTCTCAATTCTTAATGGCCATTTTCGAGCATAATAATATACCCTTTCACATGTACATTATTGACATATAAATAAGTAAGTTAAGTCACTTTTGCTTTTTTAGCCCAACATAAAAAGTTTTTTTTCAAAATTATTGTTTTTATCTTCTAACTTATTTTTGGATTTTAAATTCATTCTAAAAGTTTTTTTTTATTGAATTTGCTCCTAAAAATTACTAATATTTTTTATGTCAATTCTGTCAGTCACTGTATTCTATATATGCTCGTTAACTTTATCTTATGTGGATAACAGCCGCGTTAATAGTCATGTAAGATAAAGTGACAAAAATGCCTAACGTGAAAAACATCAAAAACATTTAAAATGAAATTGAAATTCGAAAATAACTTAAAAGAGGAAAGCATTAATTTTACCTTTTTTTACCACATGTAGTTAAAGGTCTAGCTTTGTTCATGACTAATTTTATTATTGGTTGTTGTCACTTTTAATATTTTGGAGATTAGGTGTATTACATAATTTTATTGATTTATTTTTAATTAAAAAAAACAATTGAATGGTCTTGCTAACCATATTTTTAATATACTACTCTATTTAAAGATTCAAACAAAAAAAAATCATTTGAAAATATACATATAAAGCAGCATATTAATTTATTGAATACAATATTTCTCGATAACAATTTACTTTTTTTAATTTCTTTAAAATTGTTCCCTTAAGACATAATTATCATTTTCTCTATGAATTAGCCAAGTGTCCCAATTTTTTTCCATCTAAAACTAAAATAGGTTAAGATCGAGCATGAATTGATCCGTTGATATAAAACCTCGCTAAATCCCCAGATTTTATATTAAGCCAAAAGTTAAGTTTCAATACTCGGAAGAAGTAATGAACACTTGTTTGGAGGGTATGACTCCAAAAGGAATTAGTTTGTTGCCTAGTAGAAAATACCGATAGATAAAAAAAGACAGATTTTGCCCATTAAAAAAATTTCCCAAGCACTTACTTCTGTGGAGCACTTCGTCCAACACAGGCGGGTGTATTGTTACAGTAGGAAAAGCATGTTTTTGGAAGATCGATGCTTTGGCCGGTGATTGTTTAGTTTATATATATGGGCAACCAGGAATGATGTTATTTTTTGTGATTCGAAAATTGATTTCATACAAATTAAATTATATTGTTGGAGGCAAGGGATCGTAGAAGCCAGATAGAAGGCTAGCTAATTGATTGGAGGGAACAATCTCAATAGTTAAAAAATTTACATGAAATGGAAGCAATTGCCACCTAGCCTTTTACTATGTCTTAGTCATGTGGTTATATTGTAGTGGCAGCGGTGAAAATTAACCGTGAAAGTAAACGCTTACACTCAATTAAGCTGTCTCCATTGTTGGAGGCAAGGGATCGTGCATGGCTGGATGTTGGGCGGAAAGTCTCAATAATTACAAAGTTACATGATGCATCATGCATGCACTTGCCACCTAGCCTTATGTCCATGTTCACGTGGCTATGTAGTAGTGGCAGTATCGTAAAAAACTAACACGAATGTAATATTGGGTAAATCACATTAAATTTTGACTTAACTAAAGTTCACATCCATATCACTTTAAGATTCATTTCGTGTTCATGATAAAATAAAGATTTAAAAGTTTGATTAAGTTATTGATTTTAAAAAATATATTTACATTTGATTATAGTCCTTGTATCATTTTTTTTTTTGTTTTAGTCCTTAATTAAATGTATAATTATTTTAGATTCAGTCTTTACCATAGTCACAAATCAATGAGCATATGGCGTGGTTAATATGTCAAGTGGATTCATGTCATTTTTTAAATTCATTTTTATTAAAAATCTTTCTTTTCTTTTTTTTTTTTAAAATGCCACCCTGCAATTAAATTTCGCTGATGGTTGTTGTTGACTTGTTGCTTGGTGTTGTAGTGATGTCGGCTTATTATCACTAAAGTATTGTTCTCTTATTTCTAAATATAAACGTTTGAAATGGCTTTGTAAGTGGATTAAAGAAGTTAAGTAACATAGTTAGTAATATTGAAATTGACAATATGTGGGTATACTTTTTCATAATTATCTCTAATTATTATTAAGATTTAAAAAAAAGAGTAAATAAGAGTATTTGAGAAAAAAATAATAATTAATTTGAATGATTTTTTTTTTGGGAAAAGGCAAAACTTTCATACATAAGAAACACAAGGAGTACTCACCCATATACAAACACCAAGCAAATGCTTAAAAAAATTAATAATTAATTTCAATGGAAATTGAAGTTAATGCTTATAAAAAGAGCAAAACTATTACTTAGAGGAAGTATTTCCATTCTTATCGCTTTAGTGCTCACTATGTCTCTGAATTACATGAAAAAACAATGAAGACCTTATTAACATCCATACATCATTTTCCATTAAAACAAGAGCAAGATTTCATTTTAGTTTTACTCTACTATAATGTGACACTTCCATACACAAGATCTTTGCTACAGAATACAAAGGTCTGACTGCACAATATTTTATTTAGAGCTGAAGGAAAATGAATGTGGTTTTTATTCATCAATTTGTCAGATTAATCTAGCAAATGTAATGGGATTTAATTTATATGTGAAAAAAAAGGACTATCACATTGAGTACAACGTTGACTGCTTGCCTGCAGACATAAGATTATAGCTAATTCAATAGATGAAATAGTTAACTAGCAAACTAATTTATTTTTTACAGCCAGGGCCGGTATTTGAAAGAATGCAAACCTATTGCTATCAGCAACAAAAAATTACACAATTTATGACGAATACTTTTCAAAGAATTGAATAATCTTAATAGAAGAAGGTGTTTAAGATGGAAATGGAAGGATAAGAAGCCGTTAGGAGCTGCAAATGTTACAAATGTTACCATTCTTGAAGTTAAGGGAGAGATTTCAGGTGAAATATCTGGCATTTCGGGACGTATGAGTTTGCCGTGGAAGCCTGAACAAACTTCATGGAAGCAGATTCATTCTCCTCCAAGTTAGTCTGATGGAAATACCGGACCCACCATGATGAACTCCTCATCTTAGCCTGAAGCAAGAGTGCAAGACAAATCAGTTAAATATATAAGTGATATGTTTTACTACAAAGAAAGGTTCAGAGACTAGGATAAAGGGCATTCTAACTTTTCATCCAAGATTAAAAGCTGATAATGAAGCAAGGACAAACACATGGAGTAGTAAACAAGAACATTATTAAAAAAAATGGTAAATATAATAAACAAGAATACCATTATTCCAAGGAAAAATGTACTCACCGCTCGTCCAAATTTAGAAACATCTGCAACCTTAGCTTTCAGCTTGCCTGGAAAACCTACAATTGTAGATATTATCAGATGCCAATATGCCAGTAAGATTATTGATTGCTGATCAAACAATCTTTTAATCTAGCAGCACAAACAATGCATTGAAAGCTCAAAATCTCAGAAGAAAGCATTAGATCCTTCTAAGTCCAGTAAGAGAAATCAAGTGTATGGTTCTGTTAAAATAATAAACACCATTTCTGCTCTATAAACAAATGTTATGCAATGTGCCAGCTTGAATTCAACATTTGAAAGCTTCAATTCCTACATAGATTGTGAAGCAAAGTAACTCTGGAAATATATATTCCAATTTCATTTCCCATTTTTGGTTTGTGACTTTAATAAAGCTGAGTGAGTTAGTGCTAATCTTAGATTATGGGTATAGGCATTAATTTATCGATTTCATCAAGTGCACTTACCAGTAAATATCACCATACCATCAGCTGATACCCTTGCCAAATCTGGAAGAGTTTTGTTGAGGTATCTAGAAGATAAGAAATCAACAGCATCTGAAACAATTACAAGAGAGAAAGATTTTGGTCTGTATGGAAGAGGAAATTTGATGTCAGCCATGCGCACAATGCCTTTGCGGATTAGTGATTTGCAGTTTCTATCAGCATCTTCTATATCATATGGTTCTACACCCCAGGCTTCAGTTTCGTCCTCCTTTAGCAACTTAGAGACCACATAGCAAGAATCAGGACCGATATGCAGAACTTTACGTAGGCTATCTCCATATGCCTTATGCAAAATGGGAATTGCTCTTTGGACCTCTCCGGTACACAAATAATCTTCTGCATCTGGATGTTCTGTTTATTTTAATATTTAATAAAGGACAAGCTAAATATATGTCTGTTCAAATGAACACAAAAATAGTATCATAGAGAATGATCTTTACTAAATCATGGCATTTAGGCAAGAACCAGATAGACCACAATTTCCTAAACAATTCCAAACACTGAACCCTATTTCAAGCAAACTTTACCACGACCCCTAGATATTGCAAGAAATTAGAATAGCAAAGACCACTGCAGTAATCTCAACAAGAGAAGTATCATGAAAACTATTCAGTTTATCACCTGGCCATTCCCTACAGAACAATGTCATTATTAAGCATAAAATAAGACTACTTCGAATAAAAGATGCAAATCACTGAAGCAACCCACTGCGCAACACATTAAGATGAACATATACGCACTCATTTTACGTTAGATCGACAATGTCAACAACTGAGGCAATATCTTTTATCATATTTACATTTTTTTTTAATGGATTTATCATATTTATATTAAGAATGAAGATTTCACTTAATCACTACCTTCAGGCAGTAATTGCATGAATAATGACCATTAAATAACTATTTAGAAGGAAAGAAAACTATAATTACCTTCAACCCTGCTGACAGAGTCAAAATGGCTGCTGAATCCCCCTATAATATAAATCAGAGGAAAAAAGAAATGAAGTTTAGCCATAGCAGATTGCACTGAATAGGAGAAAGCCACAAAATAACTAGTGATATTAAATAGATCAACATAAGGTAGGGCTAACAACTAGCCAAACTGCGTTGGAAGCTTCACTTTGTGAAGCCTTTTTATTAGCTAAAAAATCTACATTGCCTAATAATTATTGCCATGTTGCTCATTAAGCCTGAGTTGCTTGTGAGTTCATGGCAACCCGACCTTAAAGCACCAAAAAGAGCTCGTCTTCTCAGCGTTGAGTTTGAGCAACTCAGATTTAATCGATTTGAGCTCAATTAAGCTTGGCTTAACTTGGCCCATTGTCAGCCCTAAGATAAGGTAAGGAGTCAAGCAAGAAAAGGAAAACAACATCTCAATTAAAGTGAGAAACAACATGAGACAAACCTGAGCCCTTGTACAAATAGGCAATGACAAACAAGCCTCCCTGTAAAACTAAACTAATTAGAATCTTCCGCACTGGATATAAATCATAGTACTATTGGCTAAGTATAATAACTATTTATATGAGCAAATATTTAATGCTGTCATCAGGATTTGAACTCTGGTTCCAATGTTCCATGTTACTTTAGTTAGTGTGCCAACTAAGCTACTTCTTGGGGACAATAGGCAAAATAAGAAATCTTCATGTTAATCTTAAATCAATACATTACCACGATTAAGAGCCCAACCGTCAAAACTGGCGACGACCTTGATTTAGAAGATGAAAACAATCCACCTCCACTCTCCCCGAATCGCCTAGAAGTATTCACAGGTCTCCGCGACATCTCTATTCAATTCTTATTCTTATTCAAGACTGTCTATGAACACGAGAAAGCTATATATTAATCTGCAAGAATAGCAACCCAGGCATCAATAAATCAATAATAGGTCGATTGTAACTTTGTAAGCACTAAGCAACCACACAGTTTCACAGAGATATAATTCAAGCAGATCAACAAGAATATTACAGCTCCCTATAAGAATTGAATTGAGAATTAACACATTCTAATTTAAGCTATATCAAAAGAATCACATGAAATTGAAGCCAAGTATTCACAAAGTGCACGTGTTTTCCAAACACGGATCCGTACAATGTCATATGCTTACCAGTAAACAGTGTAACAGAATATGCATTGCACTAATATGCAAATGCTACCAGAAGCTAGATCTAAATTCTGCGCACTATTTTTTTATTTTTTTTGACACAAGGATTAAAACAAGAAAGAGAAACAGAATCAGGGTTCGTACTTGGTGGGAATGTAACTAACAATATTCCTGTTGATATGCTTTACCAACTGAAAATTTAAACGCGCATAGACTTTCTGGTGATGCCGGTTGGTTTGGACAGAAATGCTAATGGGCTTTATATGGGCCTAATTTGCTTAGGCCCAATAGCCCAATATCAGATTGTTTCGTTAGTTTGTTACGGGCTTACCGGTTACCGCCGCAGAGAGCAAGCCGAAGCTCGTTAATAATAATAACCGCTCATTTGGTGCCGCGTATAAAAAATGAGACGGAAAGTGAAAATATCCATATTCATTTTCATACAGAGATTTAGCAGCAGAGTTTTTTGAATTGTAAGTCGGTGAGAATATAAGCAAAGCTAAGAAAGAAATGTTCTTAGATTGTGGAATTGGTTATCGGAATCGTTGAATCCGATTTTTGGGAGAAAAATTATGAAGGAGGATGCGGAGAAAGATAAAGAGAAAGATCCAAAGCTATGGGGAGCCTTGCTGTTCGGTTTGATTGGCGCCACATTCACTACCTTCGCCGTGAGCTCTCCCCGCATTCCTTCTCTTGTAATTTGATTTGTTTTTGTTGATAGCTTTCTCTTTTTCTCAATTGATTCTAGGTCTAATTCTAGATTCCAGATATTATTGATAGATGATAGTTGATTGTTCTTTTTTCGCGGCAGGTCGGTCAGCTACGAAAAACTGTTGAGTGGTTCTCTGTGGTATGTATCCGTTTCTATTCCGTTACCACATAGAAATGAAGAATCATTAAATAAAAAATTCAATTCAATTTAAACTCATTGAAATCGGACTAGAGTAATCGCGCCGCGCTAGTATTCGATGAATCAAAAAGCCTATCTACAATCGCGCGAGTAATTTGTGTTTTTCTTTTACCTTTGAACTGCAGTGAGTCGACACGAAACTGATTGTGTATGCTTTATGAATACTTTGTTGCAGCTTTCTAAGGCACAGACATCTTGGAGACGAGGAAGTAGTGGTTCTTATCGAACAGCTTTTCAAGAAGAAGCATGGAGAAAGCACAATAAGCGAATGCAGGAGGAGTACGAAGAGGAGATGGAGAGAGTGGTGAGTTTTGTGTCTCTCTTACTGCTGTACTTGTTTTATTATTATCTATATATACTATGTGAATCATACATTACATTCTTCAAATTTGAAATGTGAAGATCTTCTCGGCAGTGTTTTTTTAGGAAGGCTTAACAGCACTATGTAATTGCAGGTTTTTTGCTTGCTTAAATGTTTGAGTGGCTGGTGTTATCCCAGGTATTATAGCTTGAGCAAAAAGTAATTTCCTACCTGCTCTTTGTAGGAACGAATAAGGCGTATGCAAAGTGTGTTTAATAGAGAAAGGAATAAATTCAAAAGAAGCTACGAAAGCTGGAGGGAAAATGGCCCTGGAGCATATCATCAGCATTTCCAGAGAGAAGATTGGTATTGGAAGGCCAATACATCATTCAGAGACCGGAGGACTAATTATCGAGAAGCTCATCCAAGGGAGAGTGGTAACTATGCATTATCGCATCACTACTCAGTTTTGGGTCTTGACAGGTACAGGAATCTTGGATATTGGCCAATCTAAGATGTGGTTTCATTTCATCGAAAATACTCCGTTTACTTATATATTACCTGAGGAAGTGCAAGATTTGTATTATATAAAGTGAAAATAAACGAGAATTGCATTAAGAGGGAAGGAAATGTCTGATAACCAATGTGTGATACTATTCAGGCACTTGTTTGTATGATGCATCTGGAGCAGTCAGTAATGACCAATTGTGATAATAAACTGAAACAAGTGCCTGATTTTGATATTTGCAAGATCAGTATTTGTGGATGGCTTCCATTGTTTTGCTTGAATTGTAATTGTTACTTTGTGAATACTTGAAGAAACCATGCATGAATGATGTCCTATCTGCTTAAGAAGTTAGCATGGATTTTTTGCATTTATGATTAGTCATTAAAATATAACTTCATTTTGTTGAACCCAGGTTTAGAAGAACCCCATATTCAGATGCTGAAATTAAGGTAACTTCTCTTTTTATCATATGCCTTTGCATGTTACTTACTGGTAGTGTTTTGCTAGACTAGCTATCAAGTGCTAATGCATCACACAATCACACCCATCTCGATAGAGAGTGTTTTATCTTAGTTTCCTTTCTGCTTCCTTGATATTTAACTTATGACTAGAATTAGAAACAAAAATTAATGTTATGTAATAGATGGTGGGTTTGAGTAACCATTTTTGAACAGCTAGTTTTATAATTATTCTGTTGGAAATTAGTGAAATCGTGTGAAATATAATTATAATGTCATGGTCTCACCTATGACTTGTGCCCCTGGGTAATTAAAGTTTGCCATAATGTGTGTACAAATTACCAACTGTTGGTCTCCTTAGAATGGAGAGATTCTTATCTTTTTCTTCACATATGATGTTCACATGATGTCAATTCTGATTTGATTTCCTGTGGTGTGTCTTCCTATCGGATTTTTCTTACATATTGATATTGCTGATACTATGCTCATTGCTCTCGGTGTTATCTAAATTACCTTGTTACTATGTCTTAATTTCATTTCTAAATCCCCTTGTCTTTGCAGACAGCATTTAGGACCAAGGCAAAGGAGTATCATCCTGATCAGAACCAGAATAATATAGGTAGGTGTTTGACTGGTTTCTTTCATAAGATCTTTTAATCTCAGACCATGGCATTTATTAATCACGGGTACGTGGATGTGGAACTGTTACAGTGGCTTCTGAGGCGAAGTTCAAGGAAGTGATGACTTCATACGAGGCCATAAAACAGGAAAGAAGAAACCAGAATTTGTGATTGCCTGACTCTGCCTATTGATCCTGGGACCTGAAGGATGTGAGGTATTCCAAATAATAAATGAAGTTCGTCATTTCTTCATTGAATTATCATCCACCTAAAATATGGTTCTGCTGGGAGTAAAATTCTGCAATGATTAGAGAATTAGATTATTGTATATTTATTTTTCATTTTGGAAATTCATAGAAGAAAGAGTATGTATTTAATTCCAATCAGACATGCAATGAGGTTGTGCTTAGTAGATTCCATTGAGGTTGTACTTGCTCAATAATTCACTTCCTGTACAAAAAATATAATATATTTTAGACACACTTTACTCACACTTTCTCTCTTGGCCACTAGATGAATTACACCTCTCCTTTCTTGCACTTGGTTGAATCCAATCATAACATATTTTTAGAAGGTCAGGTTTTACCATAAGCGCAACATTGGTCATAGGCATTTTCACTTTTGAGTATGGACTTGAACCAGCAAATCTGTATGTCGTTTGTTTCTTGAACCAATTCTTATTTATTAGCCAAACTATCTCGTACCATCTTAAAGTTTTATCCTATTCTACAAACTTAAGTAATTAGATTCCTGACTACAGATTAGGTGGTGATAAGGGAAAGGGGATACAAGTTTCATCTGGTTAATTTATTTGGTGCCCTTCTTTACAGTTGAGCTGATCTATTTCAATTTTGTATGGCTTTAAAGAGTTGGAGTTTATCCATGTGATTATGCTGATGATAGCAGTGGGATTATGTCTTTTCTCCTTCTGCGTAAGTAGAAGTTGTGATGCTAGTGTTTAACAAACAGGGGCGCACGTAACTCTCTTCAGTTGTAAGAAGAAAAACTGGAAGTAAATGTTTAATTAATAGGCTGCATGACTTGCCCTGCATTGAAGGTGGGACAAAATAAGAGATTGAATACGGAACCCTTAAAATAGAACAAGGACCCGAAGGCCTTCCTAATGTTGACACAGTGGGCCATGGTTCATTGCCAAAATGGATTTGTTCTTAGATACTCCTCCATTATTTGTTTTAGATGTTTAATTTGTAACTCTATATTCTTCATTGAATAGAATTAGTTTTCGTATTAATTATTGCCTTCTTCTTACACTAAAATCTTATATTATTCCTGTTAATGTGTTCCTTCTCATCTGGTTCCTTAGTGATCAAAATTTGCATATGCATATAATTGGTTTACTTGCTGAATTTGGGGTGAGTTACTGAGTTTTGATCATTAAAGTCCAATTTGTTGTCAAGTTTGATGATAGTCAATAGTAAAAATTGATCTGGGAACTATATTGTGAGAACAATTTACTATTGAACTAAATATTATTAGTCAGTTATTTCGTGTACAAACATATATGCTTTGATGGAAGTTGTGTCACGCATAGCAGTATGGTTCTTGATTCATTAGTATTGCCAAGGTTGAAGTCATATAACAATTTGCCGGAAAAGGAGTTGAAAAGGGGTGCATTGCACCGTTAGCACATTGAATACTTTTTATTTAGAAATCAATGCACCACCTATTTAAATTAATTGGACCAAGGAAGAAATATATGAGCATCTGTGATTTTATCAACTTCCAGTGTCCTACATATATGTGGGATTTGTTAATTGAGCTCAATCGAGCATCAACTTACGCCTTAATGTGAAATCACATCCGAAAAGGTGGAAAGAATAATAGAGTATTTCACATACAGGAACGTGCAAATTCATATTACTATTCCACAGGGCCAGTCGTACGTCAATATCAATGAAAAGAATAACACGAGGTCCTTTTTTCAGGCCAGGGGTTATGGATCCAAGATTGTTTGGTACAAACATTATTTGGTAGTCAACGAGTCCAGTGTTATTGCTGCTCACGACGATTTTGGTGCCTCTCATATCATCCCAGCGTGCATGTGGCTACGTATATCTCTTCTACCGTTTCCCCTGTAGGCTATAGGCTACAGCTAAATGTTACCAAAATAGTATGAAAATAATGAGAAGAGTATTAATATATTTTGAGTTTCTGACCCATTATTTTCTTACATGTAGTTAATCATAACCATTTAATTCTGCTATTTATATTTTCTTTCCATATTCTTCTTCTTGTAACGGTTCAGGTATGGTATCTTTTCATTTTTGTTGGAGCCAATTTTGTCCAAACACATATGCCTTCCCTACCAACATGAATTGGGACGAGTGGTAAGCGGCTCAGTCTCGCTTAAGCAAGGTCTCGAGTTCGAGTCCTTGTGAATGCAGAAAATTCATGTTGGGAGACTCACCTGCCATAGCCAGGCACGCGACCCGGGTCGGATCCGGATGTACCTAGGTAGTACTTAGGGAACCGGGTGGGCAACCAAAAAAAAAAAAAAAAAACCAAAAAAACATATGCCTTCCCTCCAACCACAGCTGCCGTTCCGGCTGGATTCAACTTCAACTGTGTAAGAAGTGAAATGATATAATGACAATACGATTTTTAAGAGTTAAGACAGCTGTAATTTTTTATAAAAAAAAAAAAATAATTCTAGACTCATACGACATTATTAAAAACAAGCTGAATGGATTTCGTGGTCAAATTACGGGGGATGGTTTTGTCGTAAAAGCTTAATAATGGACCGGTTGACCAATAAAGCCAATACAGTAGTAGTATATTTTATTGGCTGCTGCATGGCTTTGGTTTTACTACAATGTGTCTTTTAATATAAAGACTTCCTCATGGCTTTGCTTTTAGTAGTTGTCTTTTAATATAAAACTTCTTTTTTGATTTTTAATTTATTTATTAGATTTTATTTTAATTTTTAATAATATTTAATTTTGTTTTCCTAATTATTTTTATTTAGTTAATATCTTATTAGAGTCTTAATTATAATTATAAGGTTAGTTTGAAAAAGTATTTATATCAAATGTTACTAACAAATACTAACAAATTTTCTTGATGAATGTAAATTAAAAAAAAAATAATCTTATATTAAGGATAATTGAGAAATGTTACCCATCCATTTGCTGAAATAATTGAAGAAATAGCGAGGATTTGATGTTTTGTAATCTTTTGTCTCAGCTTGGTGCCTTTTTTTTTTTCCTTCAGAAGTTTTTGTTCCAACACGATCGAATTTAGTGGCGAAGTCAATAACCTTTTAGACGCATAATGATTTTAAGGAAATATGCTTCTTTAGCACGTGTCTAATTAAAGACAAGTGTGTGATTTTTTTATTTTTTTTTTAAAGATAATCAAGTTTTAATCATATACTGTAATCATGTCCATAAGTACCGTAGATGATATACAGTACTCCTATATATCAAAAGTCACGTAATGATTAATGACAGCTTACAAAATTAATGTATAGCTATGTCTTCTAATCTTGTTCATTAAAAAAAATGAAAATTTACGAAACAATATTTGCTCCTTTTACGTAAATGTTGTCGGTTGACACCTAAATATGATCATGTGCTTTACTTCATTATGGAAAATGACGTGTACGTTCATGATTGAGTTTTTAATAATATTGTTTAAAAAGATCAGTACAGTGGATCAAGCTTAATCCGGATGGTTCTGTGAGATCCCCATCTGGTGAAGCTTTTTGTGGTTCGAGATCACTTTGATAACTTCATCGGGACCTTTTAATTTGGGATTTATTCTATTATGCATGCAGAGCTAACCTTGGAGTATTTTTTATAGGCTTCTAAGTTCTAATTGCTACCTAAAGCCCTTCAAAAAAAAAAATAATAATTGCTACCTAAAGAGTCTTTTTAAAGATTGGAATATTGTTGAATTTGACTCACAAATGGCAATTCGCTCTACCCATCTTTGTGTTCCTCTAGTTCACAATATTAAACGCCTTACTCAGTCAATTGAGATTCGTTGAATGCATGTTTTTCGAGATGTCAAAGCCATTCCGAATTGATTAGCTAAGCATGGGCATTTTTAAGAAGTGTTGATGAGAACTTTTGATGTTGTCCCCTCAGTCTTGTGCAATCAAACCGGTGAGAATCGGAGTGAACTGCTAGAAACCTGACAAAACCAGCCGAAAATCATCTGGTCCGATTGAACCGGGAGCTGCATAAATAAAATAGTCAAAATTGCTTCTTTGGTCCTTAAGTTATTTATTTGTTCCAAAGTGATCCCTTAAAAAAAATTTATTTGAAAGTGATCCTTTAAGTTTACTTCCGTTAGCGCGATTGATCTTTATGTCAAATTTTTCATCTCGGGTCATCATCTCTAACAAAACTCTATTTTTTCCGATCAATATCTTTTATCTCCAACCCCACAAATCTCATCACGCCACCTTCTTGACGTGGTGAAGAAATTGATGGTGCAACCTAAACAATTATTGGCGAAGAGAGAGTGAAGAAAAAGAAAAAGAAAAGTAGAGGTTCATTATGTTGACCGAAAATCCTATCAGAGAAGATGATTAAAGACGGAAAAATTGACGGAATGACCAACCATGTTAACGAAAATAAACTTGAGGAACCACTTTCAAACAGGTAAATAACTCAAGGCACTGACCAATGAAACAATTTTGGCATAAAAATAAAATGTCTTGATTAAATATCAATTAAAAGTCACAATATTTGGAGTCGTGAAGTACCAGTGATACGAATACCACTTACTCAACCACTGCAGCAAATGGAAACTTGAATATACAAAACTCCAAATTAATTAAAATATTATAAATTAAATGATTTTCCCATTTATTCATTTTAAATGTATATATACACATGTCGATATGCAATTTAACGAGTGTTCCACTAATTAAATCATTAAATCATTACTTTATTGTATTTACCGATTCGATCAACCATATGATTTTAATGATGTTGATACCATGCGATTAAGTGATATCATAGGTATAATTCCTGCTTGGGTTGCTAGTTGCTGCCATGTTTCGTACATTTGAGTTTGGGCATACCATGAAAAAAAATTGTTTTTAAATTGATTTCATATGTTATTTTATTATTTTTCACATTTTTTTTTATGAATTTTGAACCTCAACCATTTTTATATTTCATCTATGAACCTACATTTTGTTCATAGATGGATTTCATCACACACCCCATGCTAATAATATTTTATAATAAATATAAATCATTATCAACTTATCATATTTTTTTTCGGTAAAAGAATAAATTTATTACCAAAGTGCAAAATTCAAGAACAAAATAAACGCCTTTCATCCTCAACCTTGCCACCTTCTAGGAAGGGTTCAAGATCAAAGACTAAGTCAATCCTTAGGGAAGCTTGCCACCTTCTATAAAGGGTTCAAACCAACCCAAGGAAAAAGAATGTTAAAGTTCCTGTCTAATCTTATCTACCAAAGAATGATTAGACCAATTTACATAATTCGGAAAACAAAAACTAATTCTATGAGTAACCTCTCTTCTAATTGCACTAAACACAAATTGCATACTTCGCGTGCGATCCATGAAAGTTCTACCATTCCTTTCCTCCCAGATGTGATAGATTAATGCTGTAAACAAGGCAAACACACATTTGCGCCTGGTCCTGTCACGAAAGGCTGACCGAATCCAACCTGTCCAGTTATGATACTTGTAAGGCCACCTGTCAATTCCAATCCACATGCAACAGCATTCAAGGAGATTACGACTCCAAATACATTCAAAGAATAAATGATTCCTGGATTCAGCAGATATTAAACAAAGACAACAATGATTAGGAATAAACATAAAAGAAGATATTCTATCAAGAGTGTGCAACTTGCCAAGGGCAACAAGCCAAGCTATAAAGCAATGCTTCTGAACATTCACACTATTTCAAACCATTCTATACAAGGGAAAATACCCTTGCTGATTAGTGAGAAACAAATACTCACTCTTGACAGTGTACACACCATCATGGGTTCCAATCCAGCTATCATTATGAAAACCATTCTGAAGTTTGTCCCTGACCTTAAGCACCTGTTTCCAATGCCAGCCTGCTCCCTGCATCGCATTACACTCCCAAAAATCCTGATCCTTAATGTATACCGAATGCACCCAGCGGACCCACATATTATCTTTCTTCATAGCCAGATCCCAAACCTGCTTGCCAATTGTCGCAATGTTCCAAATGCAACTATCCTCTATGTTTAATCCTCCAAACTTCCTGCTTTTACACACATCATTCCAAGCAACATTCACCGAGTAATGACCTGTGTCCTGTCTCCCCCAAAGGAAACCCCTGCAAATCTTCTCAATATCTCTCAAGACAGTTTTCGGAATAATAAATATAGTGGCCCAATAAGTGTGCAAACTCAATAACACTGAATTAATAAGACAACACCTCCCCTGATACGACAAATTTCTAGATTTCCAAATATTAACCCTTTTGGTCACCTTTTCCACTAGTAAATGACAAGTGGAGACAGACCATTTCCTAGCAGATAAAGGAAGACCAAGATACCTGAATGGGAATTCCCCCTTTTGGAAGCCTGTTATCTCCACAAGCTCATCTTGGCGCTGCTGGGTAATACCTGCCATATAAATCGAGGACTTTTCATTACTGGCATGCAACCCTGACATACAAGAAAATTTATTAAAAGCTTGCATCAAAATATCAACACTAGCTAGATGGCCCTTGCAAAATATCATCAAATCATCAACAAACGCTAAATTCACAAGCCTCAACTCCTTGCAAAGAGGGTGAAACCTGAAATTCCTATGATGTGTAGCATGCTGTAAAATTCTTGTTAAAATTTCCATGGACAACACAAAAATAAGGGGGGAGACTGGATCACCCTGTCTGATACCTCTGGAACCTGTAAAGGACATAGACTGCTGACCATTCATAACGATCAAATAGGTCACCGTTGTGATACAAGCCATGATCCAAGTCACAAATTTTTCAGGAAATCTGAAGGCAACTAACATATGTTCAATGAACCTCCAGCTCAAAGTGTCATAGGCCTTCCTGATATCAATCTTCATCATACATCTAGGAGAAATTCTGCTCCTACCATACAGCCTTAGAAGGTCTTGAGAAATAAGAACATTATGCACAATGCTTCTGCCTTTCACAAAAGCTGTCTGATTATCCTGAACAATGCTAGGCAAAACATAATTTAGTCTATTACAAATAATCTTAGTAATGCATTTATAAATAGAATTACAGCATGCTATGGGCCTAAAATCCTTCACATTACTAGGATTATCAATTTTCGGAATCATAACCAAATTAGTTTGGTTAATCTCCCGCAACATTCTGCCAATATGAAAGAAGTCCTTCACCGCTGCACACACATCGACACCAACAATCTCCCAAGCCTCCTTAAAGAAGCCTGAGCCATATCCATCTGGATCAGGTGACTTATCCTGATGAATAGCAAAAATCGCTTCCTTAACCTCATCATATGTAATAGGCCTGATAAGACTCAGCTGCTGACCACTATCTAGCATGACACCCTCATTCATAAAATCCAGGTCTCACTCCCATGTACTCTGAGGTGCTGTGAACAACAATTTGTAATACTCCTAAAAAGCACTACAAATATCATCCTGGCTTGTAACTGTTGCACCCTGTTCATTCACAATACTCAACACTCTATTCCTGTATTGCCTCTGCCTGATAGAAGTATGAAATAATCTCGAATTTTGGTCACCTTCATTCAACCAATCCACATTAGCCTTTTGTCTGAGGAAAGAGAAAGTTGTCTGACTAACTGACTGATATCGAGCTATAAGATCCTTTTCTTCAGCCTGCAACCCCACATCAAATGGCCTATTAATCATCTCTGTCTGTACATAAAAAAGCCTATCCTAAGCTGAACCTCCTGTTTGTCAATATGAGCAAAAGCCTCCCTATTCAGCTTAGAAAGAGACTTTCTCAACAGCCGCAGTTTGCTACAAACCCTGTACATGTTACTCCAATCACACTCAACAGACCAAACAGTATGCACAATCTTAGCAAAATCTTTGTGCTTTGCCCACATATTGAAGAATTTGAAGCTGGACCGCCTAGGCTGACAACCAGTCCCCCAATCAACCAGAATAGGGGAATGATCTGAAATCCCAAGCACCAAGAAATCAGTTTCTGCATTCGGCCATTGCACACACCAATGTTCATTCACAAGTGCTCGATCAAGTTTACAAAAAATTCTATCCTGCTGATCCTGCTTATTGCACCATGTAAAGTAGCACCCTTTGTACCTCATATCAAATAACTGGCAAGTATTCACACAGTCATTAAAATCACTCAGCGCCTGAACATCAACCGGCAAACCACCAAACTCCTCCTCATGAGAAAGAAAAGTATTAAAATCCCCCAACACAATCCACGGGATTTGAACGAAATCATGAATTCCTTTTAAAACATTCCATAACTCCTTCCTGTGTTCATAGTCATTAGATGCATAGACAAAGGTAGCATAAAAAACAATACCAGACTGCTTTATCTTAACACAACAATGCACATACTGCATCGACCAACTCATAATCTCAACATCAAACATATCCACCCTCCAAATCAGCCATATACGGCCAATCGGACATAAATCATGGTTAGAAAAAGAACCCCAACCAGAGGCAATCTTTTTCTGAACAAATTGAAAAGAGGCAGCTCTCAACTTATTTTCCAAAATTCCTAACAATCCTACATTATATTTATAATAAAAATCTACTACTACTTTTTGTTTTAGAGGGCGGTTCAACCCTCTAACATTCCAGGCAGCAATCCTATCCATTAGATATTTGCTTAGAGGTTTCCCCCTTTTGCAAACTAATAGTTTTAGATTTACCTTTACTCCGTGAAGTGACTGGCGTCCACCCTTCTTCATCATTAGCAACTTCATACACATCGTCACCTTTATCACTAGCAGCATTAGCAACTTCTTTGCCCTTCACCTCCCCCTTACTCGAAGGTGTCTGTTCAACAACCTCCTAAATGGCCCCGTTGCTAGCTCAATATTCTCCTCTGGGATAGTACCCTTCTCAAGACTATCCTTGAGTTTCAGCTTATCAACCAAGACATCCACATCCTCCTGGGTAGGTTTATTTTTAACTACCCACTGCTGCTTCGTTCCTTTCCGGCACATTTTTGCATCATGACCATAAGTAGAACATTTGGTACAAAGGATTGGCTTCCATTCATAGACAAACTTCTGACTAATTACATTCCCCTTCTCATCCTCAAAGTATACTTCATCAGGAAGGACAACATGATTTACCTCTATTAGCACTCGTTCATAATTGATGCGATTCCTCTCCTGGGTTACTTGATCCACCATAATCGGCGTGCCAACCAAACTAGCTATCTTGCTCAATGCTGCCGTGCCCCAAAACTTCAAATTCAGGTTCAGAAATTGTATCCATATAGACACACGATCAAGAAAGCTCTTCGTCACAGGTCTTCCAGTCCACGGGGCCAGAATCATAGGTTTCTTATCGAAATGGAAGACACCGATCTCTAACACTGTGTTTCTGGCCTCTAATGTGTTGAACCTCACAACAATCGTCCCATCATTGTTCATCAGGACCTTGTCTATCCCATAGCTACCCCACACCTTCTTGATGTAACCATTGATAACTGCATAGGGTGGCCTCGAACCAAGGACATAACATACTATAGCATTCTGCCAATACCGAACTTCTTGTTCAACATCACTAGCTTCAATTTTCCCAAAGGAAGATCCTTCCTTCAACTCCGGCTTATAGAATTTGAGTTTTTCCCCAGCATTCCGCAACTTAGATATATCAAAATTATCCCACACTAATGGAATTTTTGTATCAACCCCTAATATAGATCCAGCACCGGTGGAGCCATGCCCTGCACGCGCATCAGCAGCATCACCGGCGCCGGGGCTTGCAGCGCCCATCAACACACCAGCCGCACCAGGAGCAACACCCACCACAGCAGATCTGGTGCCAGGAGCAGGAGACAGCGCACCAGCCGCACCAGACACCACAGCAGATCTGACGCCAGGAGCAGGAGCCGCACCAGGAACACCCACCGCAGCAGCACCTGCGCCAGGCGCAGCAGGACCCAACGCGCCTGCACCAGACGCCTATCCAGCCGCACCAGATCGAAGCCTGGTACCTGCACCAGACGCCACACCACCAGTCGCACCAGATCTAAGGCTGGCCGCACCATCACTTTCCTCATGCAGCACAACTCTATCTGCCAATCTCCCTCTAATTTCCTCAAGGACTTCTAGTGCCTTCTCCACTTGCGTTTTTGGCAATGTGTCTAGATCAATCTCATCCAGCTTTGAAAAATCAATAACAATTGATTCATTAACCGTATGTGGATTATCCTTCTTCGTAGCAGTGTTTGGTGAACCCGATTGGGTTTGATTAGGAGGCTTCCCTTTCTTCTTTGCCATTAATTTTGGCTATTCTCATTTTTTTTTTCCTACAACATAAATCATCAAAATATACCTCTTAAAAAGAGGACCTAAAAATTAGCTAAAAAATAGATCCTCAATAAATATTTTAAAATTGTTTTTTATTATATCTTTTATTTATTATTTCTAATAAAAAATTGTTTTAAAAAAATGTAATTGAAAAGTCGGTTTCGGTTTTTTTTTTTTTTTACAAACTTCTCACTTGAAAATTTCGTATTCTTGTAGTCTGGTTAAGAAGTCGATTTGGCCCAAACCAATTTCTCAACGTAAACCCTTTTTTTAGTTTTTACATTTTATTAAATACATTTTTTATATAAATTAAAAAAAACAACTTAAATCATTATCGTAAAACATATCTAACTTATAAATAAGACCTGAAAATTAACTTAAAAATAAAATTAGAAATGATATTTAAAAAATGTTTTTTTTTTTTAAATCTTGTTATCCTTATCTTCTTTTTCTTTATTCATTATTTTTTATTATTTTATTGCACCCCTTCGAGTTATGAATTATTCACTAAATTAGTGCACAGTGATGAAACATGAACGAATAAAATATGGCTCCAACAGTGATGATAACGAACGAAAATTCATCCTGCCGAAAATGCTCTAATGTTTCGGGTCCTGTTCTTCATCATTTGGTCCTAATGCCAAATTAGTACCAGTAACTAAACGGCACTTCATTTTTTTAATGACTTTTCAACTCAAGAAGACAATACACCCAAATAAATTTCTTAACTACTGCTGCGGGCTCTTTCAAACTAAGTGAATAAACCATTTCTTCATCACAGATCGAGAGTTAGACACCTCTTTCCATATATTTTGTATTTTTGACAGGTACAATCAGACAATGACTTTAACATAAGAGAGATAGGCAGGCATTTTAAATTAATGTAAAATGAGGAAACAGACATGAAAAAGGAAAGGAAAAGCCTAAAAAAATTTACTATTAGGAACGGAGGGGAGAGGGTATATATGATTGACTCTGATTTAACATCTTATTGCTGACTTTTAAAATCTTTAAATTATGGCTATTAATAGATCAGTAAAAAGTTTTTTTAATAAATCTCAGGACAATTTATGGCTATTAATAAATCAATAAAAAAATCTTTTTAATCAAAACATAACATACACATGATATTTATCAATTTATTGAATATATTAATACAGTAATATTTTTTCAATAACAATTTTTTTCTTAAAGAATGACTAAAAACAATTAATAACATGCATTTTTAGTTCTCTCTTTTTTTTTTTTTTTTTTACATGGGAGGTCTGGGACTAGAACCAGGCCCGGCCCTGGGTAGGGGCCTTGAGGGCAATCGCCCAGGGCCCAAAAATTTTAGGGGCCCCTAATATTTTTAATAATATTATTATTTTTAAAAAAATTATAATTATATATATTTTCTGTATTACAATTATTAATGTTTTTAGTATAGTATTTTTTTTCATTTGCTCATCACTTGACTTATAAATAAATGAATTAATAAACTTTATTTTTATAACTACTCCCTTACTCACTAAATATAATAACATTTTGAGAATTTTATTTTATCCCTATTTATAAGACCTTACATCAATTTTCAAATATAATTAAGTATTTTTTTCCACAAACTCCCATATTTATTCAACATTTTTTAGATTCTCAATAATTCTTATAATAAAGGTAGTTCTGGAAAAAAATACTATCAAATGCTCACATTTACAATGAAATTAACTAAAATAACCAACTTTCTTAATGGATATAAATTCAACCAAAAAGGTCTTGTATATAATGACGAAAAGAGTAACATGAAAAATGGTTTTTATTATTTATCTAAACTTTTTTATTTTATTTCAGCTCTATTTTAATAATACCTAATTTTATTGTTGTTTTAATTGATTAAATATATAAATGTTTCATGTTTTAATTAAATTATTTTTAATAATTTCTTTTATGAATTAGGGCCCCAAAATTTTTTTCGTCCCTAGGCCCAAAATAGGTTAGGACCGGGCCTGACTAGAACCCATGACCGGGGGAGGGGGAAATCCTAAGTATCCCGCAGCCACCAACTGGAAACATTGATCAAGGAAGCAAAGTAATAAACTCACTCTCTCCCTAAATATAGGAACCTTTGATAGAATTTACGTCATTAGAAAAGTTGGTTAATTTAATTAATAACATTGGAAATGTCAATATTTAATATGTTTTTTTTTAAATTAACCTTATAAATATTATTGTAACTCTAAAAACTATTAATTAAATATGAGTGTTTGTAAAAAAAAGTAATTTATTATTATTATAAATCAGTATAACGTTTTATAAATATGATCAAAATAAAAAATTATAAAAAGTCTTATATTAAGGAAGAACAGAATGAGAGAGTAAGTAATAATTTAGAAAATATTATGTTTATTGATAAATAATAGTATAATTTTATTTTCAATATTAATTTTTTTATTTTGTTTTCGTTACTAGTAAATACCCTAACATCAAACTTTGGCCAAATAGTACAAATGAAAAATACAAGGAAAATTTTTTATTTTGCCCGTTTCTTATCCTTACACCGCTACCCTGTTGACGTTTGAAATTTGAAACGGAGGGTGAGTTTTGGTCACGTGACGATGACCGGAGCAACAAATACTACAAACATCAACGACATGCAAATGCAACATTCCTGACTCCTGCCTGAGTCCTGATCCTCTGCGTGTGATCCGCACACACTTCCGTGCATCCAAGTACTACTAGCGCTTGATCCAGTTACTAGTACACGTCATCAATTCTCATCATCAAACTTCCCCGTAATAAGTACCCGTTTCATCTCCAATTACAATCTCCTCATTTTCTGTTTATTGTATTCCCAAAATTAGCCCCGCTTCAGTTTCCACTCCTTTCCATTAAATTTGTCGGTGCCCTAAAGAAATTGAGGCCAATTTTGAACTTTCACCAATACGGAATAATCCTATCATCCTTTTACTTCCACACGGATCAGGAGAAGGTACCCCCGCAAACGCGCATTTGAATCGCGTGTAAATATTCTCAACTTGCATTTGCTAAGCAGTGCTTTTAAAAGGTGCACAATTATTAGTTACTCCTATCTTCTATTTATCTGGGATATTTTAAACAAAACATATTCCCTTCGACTCGAATTATAAGCAACAAAAAACATACTACTCTAGTTTAAAATATAGTAAAACTAACTAACTTTATTAAATTTTGTTTCATTCCCAATACCACTTTCCTAAAACATCTCTAGAAAATTGTAATCTTAATTAATTTTTGTTTCATTCTCAATACTACTTTCCAAAAATACTTCTATTTTTTATAAATTTGAGAAAATTAAATACAATCAACTAACCTCCTTAATAAGCGTAAAAGTGGTTAGAATTGCTTATAATTCGAGCCGGAGGGAGTATATTTTAAGGAATTCAAACATTACTTAAATTTTTTATACATCAATTACTTCTTATGCCTTAAAATATAAGAAAAAAACATACTCCACCCGGTTGTTATTGTAAGAAAAAATAACCGAAATCACACTTATTAAGAAAGTTAGTTTAATGTATTTAATTTTCTGACAATCATAAAAAATATGACTACTCGCTCCGGCTCGAAATATAAGCAATAAAAAACATACCTCTCTTGGTTTAAAATATAAGCAAAACTAACCGTCTTTCTTAAATTTTATTTCATTCCCAATGTCACTTTCCAAAAACATCTCTAAAAAATTGTTATCTTATTTAATTTTTGTTTCATTCCCAATGCAACTTTCCTAAAATACCTCTATTCTTTTATAAATTTGAGAAAATTAAATACAATCAACTAACCTCCTTAATAAACGTAAAATTAGTTAGTTTTGCTTATAATTCGAGCCTGAGGGAGTTCTTTTGGAAAGTTGTATTGGGAATGAAACAAAAATTAAATGAGATAGAAACATTTTAGGAATAATTGTATTGAGAATAAAAAGTTGGTTAATTTTTTCTTATATTTGGGGCCACAATATGTATATATGCATCCTTTTTCTTATAATAGGGACCGAAGGGAGTACTCATTTTGGTTTAAAATATAAGCAAAACTATCCAATTTTCTTAAATTTTATTTCATCTCAATGCAACTTTCCTAAAACATTCCTAGAAAATTGTTATCTTATTTAATTTTTGTTTAATTCTCAATGCAACTTTTCTAAAATGTCTCTAGTCTTTTATGAATTTTAGAAAATTAAATAAAATCATCTAACCTCCTTAATAAGCGTAAAATTAGTTAAAATTGCTTATAATTTGAGCCAGAGTAGCATGTTTTTCCCCGCTATACCCTTTCTCTTTCTATAATCATTAATTTTTTTTCACTACTTATGAAAACCAAGACTTATTGAATACATGCAAACATGGAAAATAACATTTACTACACTCTTGAAATTCTCAATATAACAGATAAAAAGAAACAAAAAATCTCTTCAAAAAATGACAGATAATAAAGAACGGAGGGAGTAGTCACTTAGTCGTGGACTAAAACTCATCTCAATTGTTCATACTTTATTTTTTAGCTTAAAAAATTAAAAAAATAAGTAATAGATAGTGCTAATTATCCTGAATCACGTGATCCTGAACCACCTAATAATTGCTACATTCGTTCTTGAACTCAATTCTCCTTTATTGTAATTTTTATTTAATTTCTGTTTTATTTTTTTTAATGTTATTACCTTGAATTATTTTTATTTTTTTTATAAATTTAAAAATTAAATACAGTAAATTACTTTATTAATAAGCAAAATTTTAACTTTTTTCTTGTATTATAAACTGAATACATTTTAAAACCTTTCCATGGTCACATTTTACCTGAAACGTTAATTATTTTATTCCTTATTTATTCTTATTGAATACTTTGATTATCTGTAATTTTTTATTCTTGATGGATGATGAGAAATTAATTACTCCTTCCGGTTTTATATATAAGATATTTTTGAAAAAATTTGCATCCATCAAGAAAGTGAATTAATGTTATTAGTGACATTAAACGTGTAAACATTTAATATATATATATATATTTTTAAAATTACCTCTATAATTGTTATTGGAATTCTAAAAAGTCTTGATTTATAAAGGATATTTAAAAAAATAATAATGATATGTTGTTGAAAATTGGAATAACATTTTACAAATAAGATCAATTTTTTTTCCTAAAATGATCTTACATGCATGATTATAACGAGTAAATAAATCAATGATATGATTTATAATTAAAAAATTGTTGGTTTGGAGATTATTAATAGTGAAGAAGTCCAATATTAAATGAATGTATAACTGTAATGTTGCAACATTTGTTTAAAAAAATTGACTAAACTTAACTAATTTTATTTACATGTGTGATTCGATTTAAACATAATTTATACTAATAAAAATAAAATGAAGTAAAAGAAAAATGGAGATCGTAAAAGAAAAACAGGTGCAACTACACCCATGTCGTTCGATAGTAGTCCTATTAAGAAACACGTGAGGCAATGTCACGAAACTTATCCCAATCATTTGAAACATTAAGCTTGATCAATCGAGACAAGCAAAATCTAAAAAAAAACACACAAGTAACCATATTAGTTATAGATAATATAACCCCAATTTTACCAAAAAGACAAAGAGAAAAAAGTGGTATACGAGAATCTTCCAAATTTTTGAGACCAGCAGTTACTATCTACTGTACTTGTTTAAAATTGGTAGGTTAAAATTTATTCATCCTTATCCATAGGTACGCAGTAGATTTAGGCATTGATGTTAATACAGTGTAACAGTGCTAAAAATGGAAAATAAGAAAGTGTGTTCGTTACGCTATTTGGTAGAGCGTGTCAACAAATTAAAAAGCTGAGTCGGAGCTTGGAATTATTGGCGTTACTACACTAAGGGGACTTGGTCATCTCCACAAATCATGAGGGACGGCTTTGGATTTCTCTGCACCACTTTCACATTCAATTCTTTAGTCTCTACCACCACCAAAATAAATATTGTTTCTAAAAACATTATTATTAAATTAAGGGTCGTTATTCAGTACTCACCGAAAGAAGGTGAGTTTGTATACTAACTAGTTGCTACCCCTTAATCTCGGTTATTCCTCGTGCCCAACAAACATAATTATTTCTGTTTTTTTTTTCCTCCACTGCACCCTTCCACCTGACACGTGCACCCATTGCACACTGCTACAGTGCCACCCTCGTGAAAACATGGATTTTTTTCTTTCAAATGGATAAATATTTAAGTGTTTTTTAATTGAAAACGTGAATATTTGATATGTATTTTCAAAACCACCCTTATTAATAATATGAAAAATTTAAAAAGTGTTAAGTAAATATGAGTATTTGTGGAAAGAAGTACTCCCTCCGTCTCATAAATTATGTTCATTTAGGTTTTTAATTTTGTCTCATAAGTTATGTTCTTTTAGAAACACAATACTCATTTATATTTTTTTTCTTCAAGTATACCCTTATTTATTACATTTTTCCACCACATGTTTATTCATTTCTCTTCAATATAATTTTCATACATTTATTATTACTCTCTCTCCTGCTATTAATTGAGCGTAATTTAGTCAAAATATATCAAATTCTGATACTCTTATTTACTCATTTCTTAATTTACGTGCAAGAGCCTAAAAGAACTTAACTTATGGGACAGAAGAATAATTAATTGTCATTAAAAATTTGTATATGGTCTTATAAATAGGGACAAAATAAAAGCCATAAAAATGTCTTATACTCCCTCCGTTTCAAAAATAGTGTTATTTAAGGTTTTACTATTAATTTCTTTCATTATGAAATAGTACTCTACGGGTCCAAACATTATAAATTGCTCGTTCATGTTCGGCCCAAACATAGTCTTTGTATTATTTATTTTTTCGATGCTTTGAGTCCCTAAATTTTGCTCAAATTTTGGAAATGATTTTTTCATCGTTTAAGTGGTGATATGACTGAGGATATGTCACGTCACCTTCGCCACATCAATATGTAACGTGTCAGATGATGCCACGTAAATTTTTTAAATTAAAAAAAATTATAATTATTAAAAATAATTAAAATTGTATTTAAAAAAAAATCGAATCTTTTATTAAATTTGAAAAGAAATTATTTTTATAATAAAAAATCATGTATTGTCCCGTGACTATACATAACACATCACTTGTAGATATTGTGAAAGTGACATGAGATGTCGTCGGCTATTTCATCACTTAAGTGACGAAAAGATCATTTCAAAAAATTAAACAAAGTTCAGGAACCCAAATCATCAAAAAAAGTTTAAGGAATAATTCCAAAAGAGCACATAAGTTGAGGGACTAAAATGTTTAATAAGCCTTAAAAAGATTATGCGTTGAAATATGTAATACCGCCTCTGTTTCACAATATTTGGCCTTTTAGGTCTGGGCACACAAATTAAGAAAGTGTTAATTATTGTAAGTATTATGTATAGTTTGTTTAAAATGTCCCTATTTAATTCTTATTGAAAATTGTAATAGTATTTAATTTTTATTAGTAAATGTGTTCATTAATTAATGTATAGTGGTTTAGAGATGAGAGAGATGATAAAAGTTGAATTAATGAGGAGTAAGAGAAATGATTGAATGAAAGGTTAATATTGGAAAAAAACATGTTTGTGTATTGAAAATGTAAAAGGTCAAACATTGTGAAACAATAAAAAAAGGATAAAAGGCCAAATATTGTGAAACGGAGAGAGTAATAAATGTATGGAGATTATATTAAAGAGAGGTGGAGAGATGAGTGATGAAAATGATGATACAATAAATAAGGGTATGCTTGAAAAAAGAATTATAAATGAGTATTGAGTTTCTAAAAGAACATATATTATGAGGCAAATAAAAAAGCTAAAAAGATTTAAATTATGAGACGGATTCATTTATTTTTAATATTATTTTCATTTATTTTTCCTAATGTTTAATTTATTTTTAACAGAAATAAAATTAACACAAAGACTATGCTAGTTTTTTTTTAAAAAAAAAATTATCTTAACAAAAAAAATAACACAAAGACTATGCTAGTTAAAAAAAAATTATTTAAAAAATATTATTTTAAAAGCCACCAAAAATGGGAAGAAAAAAAATTTAAGGAAAGTGGAGGGGCACATCTTTGGTACTCCTATGCTACCTGGAAGTAACCCAATTCCAGGTAACCGGTTTTAATCATCACCCTCCATTCTCCATAATGCACCACAACCATGGATTATGCAGTTAGTATACATACTCATCCACTTTTGGTGAATATTGCATACAAACCCTTAAATTAAAGGTATTTTTTTTCTTCTAAAATTCATCTTTAAGATTAGAATAAAGAATTAAAATAAAATAAAATAAATGCAAAAGTATATTGAGACAACAATTTTATCATTTTTTGAAATATTAAATTCTCAATTTCACAATACAAAATCATTGCTTAAAACCTCTTATATCCTTCTTCATAAGATTGAATTTAACATTTCTTTGGATCTGATCACTTATTCTTGCCGATTTGAAAGGAAAAAAAAAATACTAGTAGAAATTAATATAGATAGTAAGAGATCTATTGTTACTTAATCAAGTGGTTGGGGGTTCGATCCTTCCCTCTTGCGAATGTAAATGACCTCGCTGAAAGACTACCCCAAAAGGGTCAGACAATGTCAAAAGGATTAGTCACTTAGTTGCGCGAGTGGATACCTTGGAAAACAAAAAAAAAAGTTAAAAAAAATAAATTTACATTTATTAAGAAGATTAGCTGATTGTATTTAATTTTATTAAATTTATAAAATAAAATAAAGGTATTTTAAAAAAATTAGTATTAAAAATGAAACTAAAATCAAATGGGATAACTATTTTCAAAAATATTTTTAAAAAATAATATGAAGAATAAAATAAAATTTAAAAAAATTAATTAACTGTTTTTAATGTTTTAAAGTAAGAAGAATATATTATTATTTTTCTTATATTTCAAATTATAGATTCAAATATAGTGTTATGTGTTATACCCATGTATTGATGGAAGATTTGTGTGCTGGTCCAAGAATCCCCCATGATTCTACTAAGGTGGAAATTTTTATCAGTTGGAGAATTCCTCCCTATGGTTTTTGGAAGCTTAATGTTGAAGGGTCATTCAGAAAAGGCAATAATTGTTCAGCACGTGATGGTCTCCTCAAACGGGATGATGGAAGTAAGGTTCGCGCCTTCCAATGCAATCTTGGTGTTTGTAGCAATGTGCAAACTGCACTTTGGGGTCTCTTTTATGGTCTATCTACGACTGTGAATTGTAATGTGCACAAAATTCTGGTGGAGATGGATAGTAAAACTGCGCTGACTCTTGTTCAAGGCCATTGTCCGAGCTCTCATAATTGTTTCCCTCTTGTGATGCGGATTCGTTTGCTGATTCACAAAGATTGGACGATTGTTCTTCAGCATGTGTTCCGTGAAGCTAACCGTATGATCTGTTCGGTAAAACTAGTTTATAGCTGTGAGCTTGTAACTTGTAGCTATGAGCTTTTAGCTTATAGCTTATATCTGTTAAACTAACTAGCATGGTTGTCAATTTCGAGAGTCTACGTAGACTCGTTTTGCTTAGGTAAACTCGAGTCGTAAACTCGTTTCGTAAACTCGTACGAGTTTACCTAAAAAAAATTACATCTGTATAATAATGACCTGTGACCTATTAATCATCAATATTCATAATTTCAAACTTAACGTAATAACAAAATATGGTAAGATATTATTCGTTGATACTAATAAGTAATATAAGTTAATTTATCCATCAATATTCAAACTTCCAATTCAAAACATAATAAGATAACATATCCGGTGTAACTTTAATTATTTCAAACTAACATAATAATGCTTCACAAAAAAAATAATGAAAATTAATTATCAATTTCTAATAAGCAGGTGCTCTTTAATCAAAGTAACACTTAAAAATACTGACAAAGTAAATGAGTTCTGATTTAAGGACAACACTAAAAAAGTAACACTTAAAATTGAAAAGCGGAGAATGCATTTTTGCTTAAAAGTTAAAAATTAAAATGATTTATATAAAGCTACTCATCTTTTCATAAAGGTCATAGCTCATAATCAAACATTCATCATATTATCATACCAACTTAACGAAGAAGAAAACAGAAAAAACAAAAATTAAGGAATAAAGGGAGAAAGTCAGTAAACAATTACCAAATAAAGGGAGAAAGTTAGAAAGACGTGGGGTGTGGGTTGGGCGGGCATGCGTGCGTGCGGCAGAAGGACAAGAATTGAAGATTGAAGAAGTTTTTGAATGAGAAGGAGAAGATAAAACTAATTTAAAGGTTTTTATACCCAAAAAGCGTAACAAATATGATAAAAATGACCTACAAGATTTTTATTAGAAAAAAAAATTGAAAAACGATGTCGAATTGGACGTTTAGGATTCAAGAATGCTAACTCGCTAACTCGGCACAAACTCGCAAGTTTACAAGAGTCTACCAGTATCCACCCGAGTCTACCCGAGTCACTTCACTCCGAGTTTCCATTAGTTTCAACTCGTTTTCCATAGGTAGATTCGTAGATTCGTAAGTTTCTAAGTATTAACACTAGTTTTTGACAACCATGCTAACTAGGAACTGTGAGTTTGTAGCTGATATAGCTTATAGCTGTTTAGCTGACTATTTGAAATAGTGTTGTTCGGTAAAACTAGCTTTTGAAGTTGCTAAAAGTTATTAAATGACCAAAAAGGAAATGCAACATTTAATTATTTTAAATTTTCAAATTTTTTCTTTATTTATTAAATAGATATTTAATTAATTAATTTATTTATAAAATATAAAATTATTAAATTATAATTAATTAAATTCATTTTTTCTTAATTTATTAATTATGTAGTTAATTAATTAATTAATTATAACAAAATTATTAAATTATAATTAATAATTAATTAAAGTGTAGCAAAATAATTTTAAATTTTGTATCAGGGTATAATTCGTATACGAATTATTGAAAGCTAGTTTAGTTTCTTGAAAGCTACTTGAAGTAGCTTGCTTTCTAAAAACTAGTTTTCAAAAGCTACAAGCTCCTTTTTAAAAGCTATAAGCTCATTTTAATTTGTGTTCACCGAACGGGGCTAGTAGATTATTGTCTAAATCTAAAAGTTTCTAGCTAACTAAAAACTCCTAGTTACCCTTGCCGAACAGAGCCGTAATGCAGATAAGTTAACTAATGTTGCCTATGAGAACCATTTTCATTATATTTTTTATGATGTTCCTCCTCTTTTTTAGCCCCCTTCTTTTTAAGACAATGTGAGTCTTGCTCTCCCTATACTAGTTTCCAATTGGTAGTTTGGGCTTTTAGCCCATTGATAATTAAAAGAAATTAGGAGTGAGTATATTTAAAAAGTTTGAAAATTACTAGCATAAAACAATAAAAATTGAAAATTAAAACCAAAGACACTTTTTTGGCTTTTTGACCCATTGGTTTGCGCTTGGCTGTTATACGTAATAGAATGTTATGTCACGCTTCCCTGAACTTTCTCCACCTCTGCTTTCCGGTTATTGAATAACCCAACCATCTTTATAGTTTTCTTTTTAAAATAATAAAAAAAATAAAATAGTAGTACTAATTTTCACAAGAGCACATTCATAAATAAAAATAAATGTTTAAAATCACCCTTTTACAAAATTCCCTTTTTTGTCTCACGCGCCAAGATGGAAACCCACAATCCAGAACCAGAAGGAAGAAAAGAAAAAGAAGAAGAAGAAGAACGGAAGAAACTTTCAATTTCAGCTCGCACAAAAAGAACATTTCTGTAATTTTTTAATCTCCTCTTCACCTACCGCGGTTAAAAAATTTGGAACGTTCCAGTTATTATGTTGGTTGTTGTCTATTTTTATTGAAAATTTAAACGGAGTTGGTGGCAGTGATGGTAATCAAAAATTTAGATAAAATAAGGTACTCCTTATCCCAAAATTTACGTGTTACTACATTCTGATTTTGTCCACTTTTATCAATCTACAATGATCAAGGAGATGTGTGACGGATAAAATCTTACTTTTATCATCATCATCATTATTACTATCAATATTATTATTATTATTATTATTATGATAGATTATAAATTATAATAGAACCCTTTGTGAAGGTGCTTTCTGGGAAGGAAATAATATTCTATTCCGTTATATTATTCTTGTTGAATTCCAGTTATACATTTATTTATTTTTGTTAACAAAAAATTCTGAGAATCAAAGACGTGTTGAGCTGTTTCCCCCTTTTCTTTTTTCTTTTTCTTTTCCACTTTCCATGATGCAATATATGTTTCAATCTTCCCTTCTCATTTTTCACTCACCCCTTCTTCTTAAGACCCCGTTTTGTTTTGTTGCAAGGTGTTGTAGTAGTTGAACGGGGACCGGGTTCTGTCTGTTTTTTCGACTCATGTTCTCTCATTTACCCTTCTCTCTCTCTCTCTCTATCTCTGAAAACCAAACCACTGAGAGTTTCAGCGTATAAGTTTGCTCCGAATGTCTCCATGTCTTAAAGACGCATTGCTCTGCTTTCATCCCCCACGCGTCTTTCACCGTTTTCATCTCTCATTACCCTTCTCTTCTCTTCTCTCACAACAACAATGAGATCAAAGTTCTAGTCTTTTACTTCTCTCCTTCCTGTGGGAAACAAAACAAATTTAAAAAAATTACACATATTTAGAAGAAGTTGAAGTTGGGTACCTTTGTTTTTGGTTTTGTTTGTTTGGGGGGTTCTGAGATCAGAGCCAAAAGATGGCAACTTTATTCAATTGGGGTGTGAAAGAGAGTCACAGAGGAACCCCAGTGGTGGTGAAGATGGAGAATCCAAATTGGTCAATGGTTGAACTTGAAGGTCCTTCAGAGGAAGATTTTCTAATAACAGACTCTCCTTCTTCTGTTGTTAGTGGAAGAGACAAAGTAAAAGGAAAAGGGAGAGGGAAAAACGCTAAGCAACTCACATGGGTTCTTCTCCTCAAAGCTCATAGAGCAGCTGGTTGCTTAACCTCCATTGCCCCTGCATTGCTCACACTTGTCTCCGCCGTCAAGCGCCGTGTCGCCTCCGGAAGGACGGATGCCGATGCAGATGCCGATGGCGGCAGGGAGAAAGAGAACCCTACTGTTAAGAGCAGGTTCTATTCATTTATCAAAGTGTTTCTTTTTATGTCTGTGGTTCTGCTGTGTTTTGAGGTGGCTGCTTATTTTAAAGGTTGGCATTTTGGTGCTCCTAATCTTCAGTTGGATTATTTGTATTGGGCACCTGCTTTTGGAGTTAAGGATTTTTTTGATTGGGTTTATGCTTGGTGGGTTTTGATCCGGGTGGAGTATTTTGCTCCTCCACTTCAGTTTCTTGCCAATGCTTGTATTGTGCTGTTTATTATTCAGAGTGTGGATAGGTTGGTTCTTTGCTTAGGTTGTTTTTGGATCCGGTTTAAGAAGATCAAGCCTGTTCCGAAAGAAGGTGCTTTAGATCTTGAGTCCGGGGAGAAGAAGGGTTTCTTCCCCATGGTGCTAGTGCAGATACCCATGTGTAATGAGAAAGAGGTAGAGTACTCTATTAATTATAATCCTTGTCTCTTTGTGTGTTGAGTTTCAACACTTGGCAGTTGGCATTGTGAACTTAATTTTGATGATCTAATAACTTTACACTCCTATGTGTTTTTGTTTTTTTTTTTTTTGTTTTTTTCAGGTTTATCAGCAATCAATTGCTGCCGTCTGTAATTTGGATTGGCCAAAGTCCAAGTTTCTAATTCAAGTTCTAGATGACTCGGATGATCCAATTACGCAATCCTTGATCAAGGAGGAGGTTCAAAAATGGCAACAAGAGGGTGCCAACATTTTGTACCGGCATCGGGTAATTAGAGATGGGTATAAGGCTGGTAACCTGAAATCTGCCATGAATTGTAGCTATGTGAAAGACTACGAGTTTGTCGCGATCTTCGATGCCGATTTTCAGCCTACTCCAGATTTCCTAAAGAAAACCGTTCCTCATTTTAAGGTAGTTTAATTCAATGCCATTATGTTACTTGCTAGTTACTTTGCATCTTTATTTTAGCTTGATGAACCTTGGTAATGTTTAGTATTTTTTAGTCAATTGATCCACTTTATGATACTATATTGCAGGATAATGAGGAATTAGGGCTTGTACAAGCAAGATGGTCCTTTGTGAACAAGGACGAGAACCTGCTAACAAGGTTGCAGAACATTAACTTGTCATTCCATTTTGAGGTGGAACAACAAGTCAATAGTGTTTTCATTAATTTCTTCGGATTCAATGGAACTGCCGGAGTGTGGAGAATAAAGGCTTTGGAGGAAGCTGGGGGTTGGTTGGAGAGGACCACTGTTGAGGACATGGATATTGCGGTTCGAGCTCATCTTCATGGCTGGAAGTTTATTTTCCTCAATGATGTCGAGGTTTGCAACACACTATAACTCATACCAACTGTTTCTTTGTCATAGACATAGCTAATTCATTTTCAGACTCATGCTGATTTCAAGTTGTTAATGCTTCCAGTGCCAGTGTGAGCTACCAGAATCTTATGAAGCTTATAGGAAACAACAACATAGATGGCATTCTGGACCAATGCAATTGTTCCGTCTTTGTTTGCCTGCCATTATAAAAGCCAAGGTATATGCATATCTCAAGATCATGCTTTTTTTGTGACAATGCAGCGACATTTATTTTAATAGTAGTGCTTATGTTGTGTTGGTACAAATTATGATTTTGCAGATAAGCATATGGAAGAAATTCAACATGATATTCCTGTTCTTCCTTCTCAGAAAACTGATATTACCATTCTATTCATTTACCTTGTTTTGTATAATTCTTCCCATGACAATGTTTGTACCCGAAGCCGAGCTTCCGGCGTGGGTTGTTTGTTACATCCCTGCTACCATGTCATTCCTCAACATTCTTCCGGCTCCAAAAGCCTTCCCCTTTATTGTCCCTTATCTCCTATTTGAGAACACCATGTCAGTTACCAAATTCAATGCCATGATTTCCGGCTTATTCCAGCTCGGTAGCGCATACGAGTGGGTCGTCACTAAGAAATCCGGCCGTTCCTCCGAAGGTGATCTTGTTTCATTGGTTGAGAAACCGAAGCATCAAAGAGGGTCGTCCGAGCCTGATCTTGAGGAAATGAAAGAGGAAATCCAAAGGCAGCAGGCGGAAAAGGCATCTAAGAAGAAGAAGAGGAAGCATAACAGAATATACATGAAGGAGCTTGCTTTGGCATTCCTACTTCTAACAGCCTCAGCTCGGAGTCTCCTCTCGGCTCAGGGAATTCACTTCTACTTCTTGTTATTCCAAGGAATTTCATTTCTGTTAGTTGGTTTAGACTTGATTGGTGAACAAGTTGACTGAGAGAGGAAAAATTACATGACTTTGTATTATGTTCAGATCAGATTCATGCATGAATTTACATATACACGAGAAAACAAAGGGTGGACATGCAATGCAGGCCCTATGCATGAATCACTGAAGATTATGGGGGCACTGGAGAGGGTTTTTTAGTTCATGCACCCTCCCTCCAGTTTCATGAATCAATTCCACCCACCCACCCAATAGGAGACACTACATTGTGTTATTATGGGCAGATAAGAGGATTTAGGATTTGGTAAGGGGTACAAATTTGAGGCCAGTTTAGGCTTTTCATTCAATGTGTAAGTTTACCCTTCTTTTGTTTTTTTATTCATTTTGTATTTTGTAACTTTATGTGTATTCTTTTCTTGCCGGATCAATTCTTTTGTAACAAAATTTGTGGTTCAAGGCAAACCTCAATTGGAAAATTTCTTTATAGCGAAAGTCTAGTACAACGAATATTCTCTTTGTCCTGTAGCATAATCCTCCACCTCTTGGTATGCAGAATTGAATAATTTAATTTTTTTTTAAATTTTATTGTATACTTACTTACATAAAGGCAGAATAGAGGGATTTTATTTCCTGTGGTCTTGCGATGCTTCAAGTATATATCATGAATGTTTCGTGATGATAATAATAATTCAAGGTGGTCCTCAGCTCTTGCTTTTAATTTTGCAAGTGAGGTTTGTAATTTGCTATGTTCACCTTTTTTCCAATCTTGAGGTGGAAATTACAAGGAAGTACATATATATAGTTAAGCACTTAAGCTTGATAAAGAGTGTTATCGAGTGTAGGCCATTTACTCCAATCAAAAAGAAAGATTGACATCGAAGTTTCTTAGTTTTATTTGAACTGCTCTGCTACAGTGTGATGACTCGCTTTTTGGCCAGAAACACTTGTCGGTGATGGTAAGTGTGGTATTATCCGAATCAATAAAAATATATTATACTTACATAAAACAAACATAGCTAGTCGGTTGCCAACAAAAAGGTTAGTTTAGTTGATAAAAATGAGTTCGAATACATTTGCTGATGTGAGAATTAGTGGGTAATGAGTAAATATCTCTATAAAGTTCTGATTTGTGAGGCCTGATATGTTCTATCATGCAATCCAAAATTGGATGGTTGCTATACAACCTTTTCTTAAACGAATAAGAAGTTGTCACCTATGTCATATCATTATTTGAAGTAGTTAAAATTAGTTTTTTGCAATTTAGTCCAACATAAAAAGTAAATTAAAAATTAGTCCTTTATACCTATAGACAAATTATAACTTTTAATTTTAAATTTAGTCACTTGCATTAAGCCTTTTTACACAAGTGACTAATTTTAACTAATTTTAACTTTTCTTTTAAATTAAAAGTTATAATTTGTCTATAGGTATAAAGGACTAAAATTTTTTATTTTCTTTTTATGTTGGACTAAATTGCAAAAACCTAATTTTAACTAGATTTAAGAAAAGGTTGCATAGCAACCATCCAATTTTGGATTGCATGATAGTAACTCCTTGTTTTTTTAGCCTCTAGTACTAACATTCAATTTACCTAAACTTTTGTTAAAAAAAAAAAAAACATTTGTTAGATTTCAATGGTATGATTGGTTTCATAGCACATGTTTGGTCAGTTAGTTTGTTACTATTCAATGTTGAGGCTATAGTTACTCGAAGAAATTGGCTCACCAAATATTGGCTTCCATCCTTTGTATTAACTGAACAACTGTTCTGTGTCTGTCTTGTTTGAACAATCCAACCAACCCAATTCAGTGAACTTACTTCTTAGACTACTATACATACTATCAATAACCGCTAGTTACTTCATAGATATTAGTTAGGTCTAGTTTCCTTATATCATGCTACTTTTTTCTATTATAAACGTTTGTATGTAACACAACTAAGGAATTTTCGGGCGGTGGGAATAAATTACCATTCACCTTAGGGGTGTAACGGGTCGGGTCGGGTTGAGTTTTGATGAGGTTTAACACCTAATCCAACCAAAATAAATTGGGTTGGGTTGGGTTGGGTTATTCTTAATTTAAGTGTTAAAACTGACCCAACCCAACCCATGAAAATTCGGGTTGGGTTGGGTTGGGTGATTGGGTTTATGTATTTTGATTTTTATAAAATAAAAACTGAAAAAATCTAAGTAAATATAAAAATAAAATTAAAAATTGAACAAAAATCACATAAATAAGTAATTAAATATTATCCAAATCAACCAAATTACATAATTATGAACCATATTATCCATAAACTATACAGTTACACAATTTTTCATCAAATTATGATAAATTAAGCATAAAATATGTTAGAAATAAATAAATAAAATATATTTTTATTAGTGGGTTGGGTTGAGTTAATCGATTTTTAAGATAATAAACTCGTGACCCAACCCATACTTGATTGGGTTACAAAATAAAAAACCAACCCAACCCGTTAAATCGACCCAACCCGTCAAATATGGGTTGAGTTGGGTTGGGTTCATCGGGTTCGCGGGTTAATTCTGACCCACTTACACCCCTAATTCACCTAGCATTTGGTTCTGTGTTTTATTACTATTTACATTAATTTTACAAGACTTTTCTTTATGATGAATGCATTACATCGTATAAGATATAATGAATTCGATACATGTTAAATATGATAAATAAATGAACCATGTAAATAAGAACTTCATAGATTTGGATAAAGGGGATATGATTATTCTTAGTAAAGATTATATGCTGGCAACGATTTGTTACAATTTTGCATTGAACCCCACAGCTTCTTTGCTCAGTTATAATTCCATCCTTGTTGGAACACTTATGTAGGTAGCATTTATTTACTAGGTTTTTACCGTTCTGCCAAATGTTGGAATGAAAATTTGAAAGCACAATCTGATCCCTCGCGCAAGTTAACAGAGAAATCTTGAAGGTTGTAGACTAAAGAGGCAGCATGATACTGAATGGAAAGGCATGTGGCAGTGGCATATGTTTTAGTGGCCTTGTGGGGCTCTATATGTATCAAGTTGGTTGGTAGTGTCCTGTTTTCGTGCCCCCACTCCATTCATAAACAATTGACAGCATTAGGCCAGCTCAACCCCAAAACCTTTCAATTCCGTAGTACTAATATTTTAGTCAAAAGTTTAATGGTCTACTTAGCATTGAATTACTGAAATACTAATAATCATGAATTGGAGTTTAGCTTTGCTTTTTGTTTTGTACAGTAAAAAATGGAAGACTTAAAATTTAACAGCTTATGTCACACATTAATTGATTCTTGGTTCTCGGTATGGAAAAAGTTTTGTTGAAAATGTTGTATTTTGTGATCACTCAATTTTAAAAGTGATTACTTTCTGGCTTTTGATCAAGTGATATTCTTGGTGCACTTAAAAAAAATTGATTTCGCTGGTTCAAGCTTGATGTATTCACTTTCTCCTTTTACTGGAATCAATTGAGTAACATATGTGCCTTTCATCACCTCTAATAGAGTCAGCATCACAGATTGCACCTGCTAAAGTGAAAACTGATGTGTTTCATTTGTTCGTGCATGAGTCTTTTTTTCCTTTTCAAATTACGGAAGGACTTGTGAAAATGATTTGAGAGCTGTACTCATTGCCACAATGCCACTTCCACTAAGCAAATTAATTAACTAACCCAAAAGCTACTGATTTTTCTTCTTCTAAATCTACTCTTTATCTATCAACATGGATTGCCTGGATCATTAATATCACAGGCAATATATTTCATTTTCTAACAAAGAATAGATACACAGGTTGGGTGTCTCCTATCCTAATTAATTGAATGAATGAGACAGCAACTGGGTAGGGATCATATCACCCACTCAATAAATGTTGAATGCACTTTTTTGAGATGCAAAGTATATATATTTTTACGGTTCACATGAAACCTTTGGTTTATAAAAAAAGTGCCATTTGTGATTTATGTAATGTAATTTATAACTTTTTCCATTTGTCAGGGTGTGCAATTTCACGATATTCCATTGTATCTATCCTATATATAAAATCATTTTAGTGTTTTTATTTTGGTCCTATTTATAAGACTTCATTCCAATTTCTAATAGCATTTAACTACTTTTTTTCACAAATACTCCTAATAACTCAACACTTTTTAGAGTCGCAATAATAATTATAGGGATAGTTTTGAAAAAATATATCAAATTTTCACATTTTCAATGTCATTAACAAATTTAACTACCTTTCTTGGTAGAAGGGAAAAATCCTAAAAGGGTCTTACTTACAAGACCAACTGGAGGGAGTAATTGCCAACATGGACTCGTGAATCTTTTCAGATGTTCTGAAGAGTACAATTTCTATAGGTTTTAACCAGTGAGTGAGTCTCAGTCCATACATCAGAAGTCGTTGGTGTAATTTGTCCAGTTGGTATAGTTGTTACATTTTGCGAATTGTGAATGTGTGATGTTTCAACCGACAGAGCCATTTGAAAACACATGGAGTAGTACGGAGGACTTAATTATCGTTCGAGTGTAGTAGAGGCACGACTGAAAACGATGGCTGGTGTATGTTTTCTTTTTGGAGAAAGTTACTATGAACCAGGTTTAATGTAATTTACATCTTGATTAGACATTTAGGATGCATTTTACACGCAGGGAAAGTAGTACAGTAGAACAAATTCGAGTTTTTTTCTTTTTTTTTTCTTACATGGGAGGTCTGGGACTAGAACCCATAACTTGAGGGGAGGGAGAAATCCTAAGTGTCCCTGCAGCCACCAACTGGGTTGTCTTACGCGGACAAATTCGAGTTTTTTTGTCGGTAGAGAATTAAAGGTTGAGTCACAAGATTTTTTTTAATGTTACTATACCTTTTTTCCATTGTTTGATATGCGTAAATATTGAATAGGAAAATGCAAATTAACTGAAATACGGTTTGTATCGGAAAAAAAAGAAGGCTGGAAAAATGATCAGGGCAAAGGTTTCTCGTCTTTTTCTTTTGGAGTGTTGTGGTACAAAATTTAGTGGATAATAAAAAGAGAGTTACTAGCATGCAATCCAAAATTGGATTGTTGCTATGCAACCTTCTCTTAAATCAATAAGAAGTTGTCACTTAATTCACTTGTTATCAAGCAAAACTTTGAGTTACTAGGCGTTGCGAGTACTCTGATGTCAAGCCACTTGTGAAGACAATGGATAGTCATGAATATGGTGATGCTCTACACAAAAGTTTCTCCAATCTTAGCTTTGGTGATGATTTTAAAGGAAAATATTATGAAAAGTACATGAAGAAGAGAAATGCTAAACTTAAGGAAGATTGGAGTTCGAACAGAGCAGAGAAGGAAACTAGGATGAAAGTCATTCAGGATATTCTTGAGCAAAGATGAATTAAGTGACAATTTCTTATTGGTTTAAGCGAAGGTTGCATAGCAATATATTAGAAATCTCCTAATAAAAAAACTACGAGCTTTGTCTTTTACTTAGCTTTTTTTTTTTTTAAATGTGCACCAAAATAACTTTCACCAAAACTAAAACTAACAAATAATCATTTTCAAAAATATAGAGATCAATGAAGTTAGCTTTCTTTTTATCGATAAGGTCTTTTTTTTATACATACAACAAAGATTGAATCTCTAGGATTCTAACATCATGTTTAAATAATACATCAATCTAGCTATCAACTGTGTTGAGCCTTATTTTTTAGTGTTGTGTTTTTTTAACAACTTTTTAGTGTTGTGTTATTCCTTAACTTTGTAGGCTTAAATATGTAGTCGGTTCATTTAAAGTGTGTGTTTTTTGTTTTTGTCCTTAAAAAAAAGGGTCAATGTCCTTATAAACAAATTTATTTTGATTTTATTTCATGCTGTTTGTTATTATTATGTTTCACAAGTGTTTTTGTTTTTGATTTGGTGCTTATAATATTGTCGTTTTGAGTTTGGTTTATGTAATGTGTTAATATTTTGAATTTGATTTTTATAATATATTTGAATTTTGGATTTGATCTTTATCAGATTAGCACTTAACAAACCTTAGTTAACAACATAAAGTAGAATCTACATGAATTATGATAAAATAAATATTATTTTAGAAAATTGAAAATTAAAAGCCTCATTTTACGAAGATGAAAAATATAAATAAACCTATTTTTTTCTTTTAACAAATCAAATAAACCCTAAAATAGTATTTGTTGCATAAATAATAGATGATGAAATGAGATATTATATTTTTTTGGTTCCCTCCTCGGGGCAACATTCCAAATTTTAACCTCAATATCAAGTGCCCTACTATTCATAAAAATAATAACAAAACATACCAAACGATATGTTAGTTTTCTAATTTACATCATTGGTTTATTTATTTATTTTTTAAAAGGGTACAATTTGTTCATAAAAATCGGTACAGTTATAATATCAAAATAATTGGTACACGTCTGTTTTTATTATTTTTTTTTGGTGAATAATCTGTTTTTATTTTTAGTGGGGAAAAAAAGTACTACAGTACTATTATTGTCGGGATTTGATTTTCTAACACCCCTTTTTGAGTTTTTGACCCCCCTTTTAAATTTTTTTCCAAAAATACCCTCCCTTCATCTTTTTTCTTTCTTTCTTCTTCACCTCCCTCCATCATTTTCTCCATCTTACACATACTCCAGGGGGCTGGCGTATGAGTTTTTTTTGCTAAAAAAGCCCAGTACGCCAATGCCGAGGCGTACGTGTATTTTACACATACGCCCAGGCCTTGACGTACTGGGAAAAAAATAAAAAGAAAAGCTCCACGCCTCTGTCGAGGCGTACGACATGTTTTGTACGCTTCGACATTGGTGTAGGGAACTTTTTACACGAAAAAAAAAACCAGAATGGTGTAGTATGTGAGTGGTGGTGATTGTGGATGAGTTTGGGGGTAAGTGTGGGGGTGAGTTAGTGAGTGTGTTTGTGTGAGAAATGGAATGAGTGTAAGTATGTGACAGATAAAAATAAGAAGAAGGAGAAGAAGGAGAAGAAGAAATAAAGAGGGAGTTGAAGAAAGAGAAGAAAAAGAAGAAAATTGGGGGGAGGGGGGTTTGAAGAGGAAAGAAAAAAGAAGAAGAAGAAGAAGATGATGATGATGGAGGGGGTGAAGAAAAAAGAAAGAAGAAGAAGAAGGGTATTTTTGAAAAAAGAAAATTAAAAGGGGGTCAAAAACCCAAAAGGGGAGGTTAGAAAATCAACTCCGATTATTGTCTATGCAAAGAGTAGCACCGTCAAGATATACAGAAAATTGAAATTAATCAGCGGCCCCATTCAGCCAATAAAATATGCTAGCCCAAATTTGTTTTTAGAAAACTCATCGAAAATGAGCTAAGAAAGATTATTGTTTACCAACGAGGGGTCGAGGCGTCCGTCGTCAAGTGATAGCTCACTTGATCTCTTAATCAACTGGTCTTGAGTTTGAGCCTTGGGTATGGAGCAACTCCCGCTGAGGGTTCTCTACCGCTTAGTGCGAGCTCAGTTGGGTCGAACCGGATGAGTCAGATTCTGGATAAATCAGATCCGGGTACCAGTTGGTGTAAAAAAAAATTATTGTTTAATGCGCAAAATGAGTAACCTCTACTTGTAAACAATGTAGTCAAAGGTCAGCTGAACAATTATTTGTGGTGAAATTTGTTTTGGTGGTAGGAATCTCTTCTAAGATTTGTCAATTTTAGCTTATAAGTAATGAGTTTAACGGTGAGAGTTCTGAGAAAAAACTCTACATAAATATTTGTATCAGACATTTGTACGGGACATCTGTCTTTTTTGGCAAAATTTGGTGGGTCATGCAGTTTTTCTTTCTTATAAGACCCACCAGTTTTTATCCAAAAAGACAGGTGTCCCTCTCTAATGTCAAATATGGATGTGAAGAAAACATTTTCCTTTTGAGAAATAGTGGGTCTAGAAAGGTTATATGGTATTTCCTTCTATCTTTGCTATATGTCACTTTTTAGAAAATAAATATTTCCTAATATATACTTATGGTCTTATTTATAAAAAAAAAAATTGGGGTTTTTATTTTGGTCATATTTATAAGACTCATTATCAATTTTCAATAGCATTTAATTACTTTTTCCACTAACATCCATATAAAGTCAACATTTTTTAGAGTTCCAATAATAATTATAGGGGTAGTTTTGAAAAAGTATATCAAATTTTCACATTTTTAATGTCACTAACAAATTTATTCACCCTCCTTAGTGGAAGTGAAAAACCCCAAAAAGATCTTATAAATAGGACCGGATGGAGTACTTGTTTTACATCTTATTAATATGCTATTTGTTAAGATTGTGAGGATTTTTAGAAGTGTTATTCAACTCTTAACTTAGTAACAGAAAATCTTATCTTAACCAACAAGGCCCAACACAATTTGCAGATAGCCGGGTTCCTTAATTATGATGTCAGGGGTTCGATTCTTGCCGTAAGTATTGAAAATATTTTGTTGATAGAGACAAAACACACTTAGGTGATCTCTACGCCTCGGAATGATTAGCCTTCAGGTATTGGCTAGATACTTGGTGCACACCAGAAAATCTTATTTTATAGACAAAGTTTAGTAACTGCTTCAACGCTTAATAGCCCATTACCCACGACTTCGAAGCTGTTAAGACGGAAAGATTCCTCGCCAAGGTTCACCCTGATACACAGGTTGTGGTATTTGTCAATGAATCGTTGCCTTTGAATCCTGTCACAATTCTGAAGGTTGTTACATCCCTCAGTTTGTATGAGCACATCAACATGATCTTCTCATGTTTCTTCCTTTGATTTCTTCTCTTGAGAAGGTGAACCCTTCACCCAAAGAAGCATAGCATTTTCTTTCCATAAGTAGGACACATATTACGGAAGTATCCTTACTAAAGTTGGTAAAATTGGTTATATATATATATATATATATATATATATATATATGTATATATGATAGTTATTTATTAATTTCATTCATATATTTTGTATTTGAATGATATATTGGGTATGTCACCGATAACAGTTCAAACAACCCTGCTTGCAGTTTAAATAAAAGAATAGTACTATATTTGAGATTGATCAACCGTTAAACCACTTTGAGTCTTATATGTCTATTCAATTCAATAATTTCCTTGTGGCTTAATGCTTGGGGTAAACGGAAGAAATGTATCAACTCTATCGGCATCTATCTGGATAAGTTGTCTATGATTTTTTTTCTTTAAAAATTGCTCTCCTTTTATTTTTGGGTTCAAAATATTCCTATTCTCTTGTGGAACTAACATCTTGATAAGTGAAAATTATATATATGAATAAAGAAAATAAGAAACAACAATACATTGATATACAAGAACTAAAATCTAAATGAGTTAAAAAGACAGGAATCATTTTTAAATAATTGCATTCAAATAAATGATAACATAGGAATTAATATCCAAAAACGAATAAACTATATGAAAGCCAACACTAGCTAGATGAAAACCATACTAAGCTTCAAGGATCAATAGCCCGACAACAGTGTATGCATAAAATCGAATCAGTTAGGCATTAAGATCCTATACCACTAACTGAATTCTTTAATTTCCCTCCTTCCAAATTGAGTTATATATAATGTGCTGGACAATTCCAAAGTCTTTGTTCAAAGAAACAAGGCTTATATATGGATCCCACGCATTACTACTCGTTTTTTATCTGTCCTGTTCAACATGACAATTACTCAGAAGGAAGCACATAATTTGGAATTGATTTTGGAAAAAAAAAAAATCAAAATTGCAAAGAAGTCTCTGCCTATTACCATTAGGTGCTAAATTGCCAAAAGCTGCCCTGGAATCGTAGCTCATTCCATATAAGCTTTGTAACTCGTGGTCCAAAATAGTCTGCATATAAAGGTATTGTTATTATTATTATTATTATTATTATTATTATTATTATTATTATTATTATTTAAATTTGACTAAAGAGTAGCATGTTCAAATTTAAAAAAAAAAACAAAAAAAAAAAAAAAAAAACCTTATGAAAGGACCTGCTTAGTTACTATTAAAATAATAATTAATCTCTAACCGGGGACAAAGGAGGGACTTGTGTTGATGTGGTTATCATGGCGGGTAGTGTATCCTGAAAATTTCCACCGGGGAATGGGTGAGAGCAGTTTATTCTAGGAGCATCTCCATCAACATGTCTATGTCCAATTCGTGACTGGGGAATCTAATTAAATAATTGAAGAAATAAATCAAGTTAGATATTAACTTTGTACTAAAAACAAGTCATTGAACCTAAAGATTAATTAAACTGTCTTGAGTCTAGACCTACTCTTACATCTTTGGAGAGGATCCCCTCTACTGCTTCAAAATTCAGTTCAGGGTTCACAGCTGCAAGTTTCATGGACAAAAACTGCAAAATACTATATCTTAGCAAAATTGAGTACACAAATAAATTACGATGAAAATTAATTTCTCTCTTTAAAATGTGTTACACTTGCACATCATAAAATGTGTTGTTTGGCCAAGGCTATATACAGCTAATGAACAATAAATAGAATATATAATTCAATGTGGTTGCTGTTATTTGTTACACTACATGTATACTCCGTAATTGCATACCTCAACCTGCTGTTGCAATGATTGCACATAGTTTATAATCTCATCAAGCATTACTGCTTTGCCAGTTATCTAAAAGAAGTCAATCACACCAGAAAATTACTATGCAAGAAATCATCATTCCTTTATGATAAATCATATAATTACCACACATCTCAATTAACCTTGCTGCATCCTGGAACAAGTTCTTGAAGAAACCTCATTCGCTCACTAATCTTTTCTCTCCTTACCTACAAACAGAAATTGTCATAACTTCTATATTTAACAATAGCAAATGTTTTTCTAGCAATAAACATTTGCATTAAGATGGTGGTTACTGGTTACCCTTTCTGCAAGGCTATGACTATTTGTAGCTTGACCTCTCCCGGCTGTCACACGAACAAAACCTTCTTTATGAGCTTCTCCATTGTGAGAGTTGTCTTTCTTTTGCTTCGCTGGTTGCTTATCATGCAAGTTTGCACCACTACTTTGTTTATTTTCATCCAGTTCTTTCACACCATTAGTGTCGTTCTTCTCAGAAGAATATTTCATCGCATCCACTTCAACATCCTAATCAAAGTTAGGATAAGCATGTAATTCAATAGCGCACGTGTCTACACAGGCACAACCAATCAAAATACGAAAATGTGCTTTTATTGTATTTTGAAATCAATTTAATGACTAATCAGATCAGATAGATCCTGATATATAGCCTACCCAAGTTTTACTCATCAATAGCTTTCTCAACCAAATAAACAAGTGAATGAAATACAAAATAACTGATAGATATAATACAATGGTACTTAATTACCTTATTTAGACTTGATTCGAAATTATAGTCAAGGACTCGCTCTCTGCTATTTTCACTAGGTGCAGATCCTGGTTCTACCTCTTCAGGACCCTGAGGGTGCTCATTATTAATTTGACCATTTTCTATTCCCACTTCATTGCTAGGATTATAATTTGGCTCATGCCCTGTGTAAGCTACATCAACCATTTCTAAGAATCTGCTACTACCATAGGAGGGAAACTTGGGAACCATGTCTTCAAGATTTGAGTTATAATATATATGTTGAACAAGGTGAGAGGTGCTACTCATTCCTTGATTTTCCAAAATAAGAGGGTAAGATGAATTAGCAAATTCACTATAAGAAACCATTGGAGAGCCTCCAAAGTTTTGAACCTGACTCAATGAAACAAGTGGATCCCAATCAGAAGAAGCAAGCTGAAATGGACTAGCCACAGACATAGAACTAATTTCCATGCCCTCATTTTCATGTTGAAACTCCATGAAATTTTCAAAACCACTCATCTCCTGAATTCAATATAGTACCTAAACAAGCTGCTAAAACCTTAGAGCTAAGAAAGTAATGACCTATAATAATATATAGATATCAAATAATTAATCAATAAGAGGTAATCTTGGATTTAACTGTTTTAGCAACAGACCGTTGCTAGCTACATCTAGGTATATAGTACTAGAGTTGAAATAAACAAATGACGCATGATTAAAGGGAAAGAGAATTTTGACTAATAAGTTGGCTAGAGAGATATCTTAGCTTGCTGGACTCAGCAAGGAACAAATAACATTGGCAGCTTTATAGTTTATAGGACTGAGAGAATTGAGAAGGTTAAAGTAAAAGAAGCCCTTAATTGTAGCATTGACACAAAGCAAAAGGAATATAATCTTGTGGTCAGTGAGCAGATAGTACTTGTTCCTTGGAAAACCGTAGGATGAAAGCTATTTCAGAAATGATCAGGGAAAAGGGGAAAAGGCTCCCTCTCAGACAGGAAAGTGAACCTTTCAGAGCATATAGCAGTGCATAGACAAAACAATGTGATTAGCTCATTGCTAAACCAAACTGAGAATAAAGCAGATTCCCTTTTGTTCTTTGTTCACTAAAAACAAGAAAACATTTCAATTCCTCCACTCCATTCCATAAAACACAAAGCAACAATGTGATTGATGTAAGCAAGATTATGATTATTATCATATCTAGTAATGAACAATAAGGAACTACTACATGGCATCAAATTCTACTCAAAATGCTTTCATTGACTAGTGAAAATATGTTACTGGATCATTAAATGCTTGATTACATTGATCATGATTAAAAAAAATACTCCATCTGGTTCGAATTATAAGCAACAAAAAACATACTTCTCTTAGTTAAAAATATAAGCAAAACTAACCAACTTTATTAAATTTTGTTTCATTCCCAATGAAACTTTCCTAAAACATTCCTAGAAAATTGTTATCTTATTTAATTTTTGTTTCATTCTACATACTACTTTCCTAAAATACCTCTATTTTTTTATAAATTAGAGAAAAATAAATACAATCAACTAACTTCATTAATAAACGTAAAAGTAGTTAGATTTGCTTATAATTTGAGCCGGAAGAAGTAATCAAATGGTAGTTGTACAAATATCTGAGGGACCATAAAAATCAAACTTTTAATGATTACACAACAGAAGCAGCTACTGAGTTAGAAAGAGATCGAGTCTGTACCAACCTGCACGAGCTAAGAGGTGTTATGTATCATTTTGAATGACAGCTAGCAACTGCCAAGGGCTTCAGTAAATTACTCCCTCTTTGTTTCATAAGCAATGTATTTTAAAGTTGGGTTTTGTTAACAAGGGCATTTATTAAGGTTATTAGTATTGCAAAACAAATTATAAATGGACATTCTTCCATGCCTCAAGAATACAAAAAACTACACATTTCTATGCATTTTCACTCTACATTTAGCTTCTTAACAAGTGAGTCATTATAATATTCCTATATAATCATTATTAAAGTAGAAAGAGAAAGATATTGGAAGTGAAAAAAAGAGAATAGGATAAATAGGGCGTATTGAGAAAAATATCAATAATTACGTATTGGATTTTGTAAAAAAAAACTCAATTACTAAATTAGCACGCATATGACACAGAGGGAGTATTACTAAATTTCTTTTTTGTTGAGCAATGCTATATAATACAGTACTAAACAGATTCATACCAAACCAGTTGAGCCAATGAAACGAGAGGATTTGATGGAAATCATGGCAAAAATGCATGAGAGAAAAAGCATGAAACCAAAATAATTTAATAACTGCTTTCGTGGGTTGTACGAATTGGAAGTTCATAGCAAAAATCATTTCCCTTTTTTGTTTATATAAGAATGAAATGAAATGAAATGAAATGTTAAAGGGCTCAAGTGCCGCAAGTGCACTGATTTATAAAAAAAAAAAAAAAAATTATCTAAATCGCGTAAGAGCTTTCCCATTGGAGGATTAAGAATGTTTCTCCGGTTAAAAGCAAAGTTTACCAAATTTTACCCGTGTAATCGAACCCACGTTTGTTCTTATTTCATTTTTGTTGTTAATTAGGAACTATCGAAAAAGAAAATGAGAGAGAATGAATGAGAGTGGTAGTGATATTTGTTTTATTGTAAAATATTGAGATGGTGGAGTAGTGTGAGATCCATTTGAAGAATAAAAATGAGATTATGGGTATAATAAAAAAATGGTTGAGGTCCGTAAAGCTCCTATGATGAGTAGGATAGAAAAAAGATGTGATAATATAAAAAGTATGATAAGATATGAGCATAATAGATTTTGCGTAATGTCTTGGTGCATATCAAATAACAATATTAATATTCATGAGGTGATGCTAGTGTGATGATGATCGTGACAATAGTGTTAATCTTTGTGGGTAGGAGGGGAAAAAATATAATTCTATCGTACTTATTTATAATACAACTCCTTTCATAGAATAAAAAAAATACACTAAATAAACAAGGTAGGATTAGTCAACATGACATCATTATCTGATTGATCTATCAAATTTTGAATAATAACATAATGCATACTCCATTTGTCTTAATTTATAAGGCATTTTTTACCGAATCATGGAGATTAAGAAAATTAGTTACAAATAATAATTATTCTCAAATTTATAAAAAAATATATCAACATTCTCAAATTGCCCCTATTTAAAGTTAAAGACTATTTAGATTATTGTAATAATTTTTATAAAAAAAATAAAAAGATTTATTGGAATAAAAAAAATTAGTAATGATATGATGGAAACAATAGGTGTATTTTTGAATAGGATATTTTCAAAAATGTTATCTTAACATTTACAATTAACATCAAACTTTAACATCTATTATTTTGAGTAAAAAATATATAGGTGGGACTTCCAATTTATCTTTTTATTATTTTTTGTTTTTTTATCCAAAATATAAGGGGTTCAATTTGGATGTTAGGCGTAGATATTCAAATAACATTGTTGTGATATTTAATGTTGTCTAGATATTATAAAACGACTTATATAAAAAAATCAAAAAAGTGACGTGTACAATAGAGAAGGGGGAGTATGTATGTATATATACATGTGTGTGCGCGTGTGCGCCAAGGGGTAGAAATTACCGAAATAAGTTTTACCTCTATCATCAAAACATTTTTCATACTCATGACAAGAATCGAACTCCTAACAACGTGCTTAAAAAACTCAGTTGTTTATGGACTATGCTGAACCTAGTTGGTGGGAGTATAATATCTTATCAAGAGAAAATACTAGGAGTAGTGAAAGATACTCCATCTTACTTGAAATATAAGGAACAAAAATATATTTATTTTGATTTAAAATATAAGCAAAATTAACTATTTTTCTTAAATTTTGTTTCATTCTCGATGTTATTTTCTTAAAACATTCTTAGAAAATTGCTATCTTTTATTTCATTTTTGTTTCATTCTCAATGATACTTTCCTAAAATACCTTTATTTTTTATAAATTTGAGAAAATTAAATATAATCAACTAACTTTCTTAATAAACATAAAATTAGTTATTTTTCTTAAAAATCCAATCGAAAGAAGTACTCGTTTGAGTAAGTAGCACACGAGGGTTAATGGAAAATTGGAATCTAATCATTAATTTTAACTATCAGCTAGGTATAATATGCGTCTGCTACCAGTTGTCCTCGTACGGGTCAAACTTTTGGTAACCTATCTTCTTAGTTCTTACAACCCCTAATTCCCCCTGAAATTGTCGGTCATCATATTAATAAAAAGAATCAAAGTGTTGGGTCATACCGTATAAAATAGGAATGACAATTGGACTCGGACCCACGGGTAACCTCCGCTGGAAGACCCCTATCGCTTAGTGTGAGCTCAGTTGGGTCAGACCGGATGAGTCGGATTCTGGGTAAACTAGATCCGGGTACCGGTTGATTTTCACATGTCACTAACAAATTTATCCACTCTCCTTGGTGTGAGTGAAAAACCCCAAAAGGGTCTTATAAATAAGACCGAAGGGAGTACTTGTTTTACATCTTATCAATATGCTATTTGTTAAGATTGTAAGGATTTTTTGAAATGATTTTCAACTTTGACTTAGTAACAGAAAATCTTATTTTAACCAACAAGGCCCATCATAATTTGCAGATAGCTAGATTCCTTAATTATGATGTCAGGGGTTCAATCTTAACTTGGAATCTAATCATTAATTTTAACTATCAGCCAATTATAATGTGTCTGCTATCGGTTGTCCTCGTACTAATCAAACTTTTGGTAACCTATCTTCTTAGTTCTTACAACCCCTAATTCCCCCCGAAATTGTCGGTCATCATATTAATAAAAAGAATCAAAGTGTTGGGTCATACCGTATAAAATAGGGATGACAATTGGACTCGGACCCACGGGTAATACTCGCAATTGGTTTGGGTTCGAAAAAGAGACCCGTGAGTTTAAAGAATTGACCCGTCTAGGTACCCGCTCCGGGTTCAGACATGTCGAGATTCGTGGGTACCCAGATCCGTACATATTTACATATATGCATTATATATATATATATATATATATATATATATATATATATAATTTTAGTATATTTGTGTTTAGCGAAATAATTTCTTTGATTTCTGCGAGTGTTTAATGGTCATAGAGATTAATATTGAGTAGAGTGTGTAATGATGTACTCATTAAGGATCCCTCGGTCTATAAAAAAACATAGAAATTAATTTAAAAAATAATTTTTTCTTTAAAAAAAAATTGCTAATGAATACCCGCAAAATCCGTCTGAATACTTGAAAACCCGCATACTCATTATGCAGCGGGTTCCCGCGCAGATCCGGATGGGTCTGGATACAGTAATTTATGAACGGGTCCGGATCCGGGTACCCCATTATCCGGACCCATTGTCATTCATAGTATAAAATAAATAATTTTCTTAACTTCGGTCTTTAGCTTTAAGAATAAGCATCTTTAATTAAATAAGTTATTTTGTAAAAATAAAGATATAAGATTTTAACTCTCCTAAATTCTTTATTCCCTATAAAACTCAACCAATTTTTGAGTTTTTATTATCAGTCAAGCAAACCCAAAAGTTGAATTGAAGGGTTTAAAAGAATAATTTATATTAAAAATATTGAACTTCAAAAAATATTTATACTTTTTAATTTTTCATCCTCAATCACTAAGTTTAACATAACCCAAAATAAAATTATACAACATGTTCACCACAAAAATAGCAATAGTTTGTTTCTTGCTTGGTCCTAACGTGTCTCATATTTTTAGGATCTTATCAAAAAAGAATATCGGCAAGTTAATTTTTTATGTTTTTGAAAGAAGGAGAAATATGAAATTGTGATGCTTTTTCAATATTATTAAAATCGAATAAATTATCAATCTGGTCAGGATACCAATGTAATTACTGTAGTTCACTCGTTCAACTAATCGATTAAATAACGGGTTATACACACAGATAGATATGGTTCAATCTAATTTCGAATGACCCAATTTCATGTCAAGTTTAGTGGGCCTCTTGGACTAGTATTGCTTTTTGGCCCAGACTGATTTTTTTGGCCCCATTTCAAATTTTCATGGACCAAAATATCCTTAACAATGTTAACATTTCTGGTTTTATCAAATCGAAAAAGTCTTTCCGGTTTTGCTGAACCGAAATCAATTTAAACACTATTATGATTTTGCTGACCCGAAAATATGATTCTGACTTCGTAGTACCATAAATATACAGAACCGGAAATATAGATTTCAGTAGAAAATCATCGTTCGGAGAAACACAACAAAACCGGATAGTACTGCAGCTCTTACCAATATAATAATGCAATCTTCTTAAATTAAAATTTTAATCCAAAAAAATAAATAAAAATAAAAAACAGTGAATGGAATGAATAGATCTAAATAATATCTATGGATAATGGGAAACAACGTTGTTATAACTTTATAACAGATTAATGTTGTTGATGTTTTGGAAACAGATATTTCCGGGCACCTGTGGCATGATCTTGTTGTGTTGAAGTTTTTGTTTGCGAAGGCCTTGCAGAGGTGATGAAACGAGCAGAGAAGTAGAGAAGAAAATCTGAGTGTAGGCGTGTAGCGTTCGTCAAGTCGGCTTATTTAGATCTATTCATAGATATTAATCTGTTATAAATTGAAGTGCCCAATATTTCCGGTTCCGTAGTATATTTTCGGTATTACGAAGTAAGAATCATATTTTCGGTTTAACAAAACCATAATAGTGTTTAATTTGATTTTGGTTCAGCAAAACCGAAAATACTTTTTCAGTTTCACAGAACCGGAAATGTTAACATTGTTAAGGGTATTTTGGTCCATGAAAATTTGAAATGGGGGCCAAAAAGTCAGTCATGGGGGTCAAAAAGCAATACCACCGAAAGTTTAACTCTCTACTTTCTTTCCGGTTGTGCTATACCGAAAGAATTCCGATTTAATTATACCGGAAGTCTTCCGATTCAGGAAAACCGGGATTTTTTTTTCGGTTCAGCAAAATCGGAAAGACTTTTTCGGTTTCATAAAACCGGAAATGTTAACACTGTTATAGGTATTTTGGTCCATGAAAATTTGAAATGGGGACAAAAAGCAATTTCCAGTTTTTATAACATTAGATTTTGCCTTAAAAAAAAAAAAACAAACAAAACTTTGTTATCTTCAATCCAAACGCCATCCTCATCCTTATTCTTATCAATGTCTTAATCCAAGTCATAACTCATAAGGAATCCTGGTGTGATTACCTTTTATGAGAAGTGTGAATTTAAATAAATAAAAGATTCACTCACTTACTTTCCTGATATAATATAATTTTAGTCTCTTAATTTCGATCCATGTACTAGGATAATAACTTTTTTTTTTTACATTATGAATTTTTTTAACTCGATAATCTAAAACTTGTATCATTTTAAGCTTAAAGATTTTCAAAATGAGCTATACCTCTAACGACAAAATTATTTTCATATAGAGGGGCAAAAATCAAACGCTACAACACACTTAAATTTACTAAAAAAAAAAATAATAAGTTGCCATTTAAAATTGATAAATATATAGTATCAATAATAGACATATTTAACTAACAAATTATTGATCCATTGGTGTATGTTTTGTTGAATGTTTAAGTGATGTAATGGATCAAATGAGAAATGTTCAATTCTATTGAGCAACACTTGTTTAAAAATGTAATTACATATATTGAAAAGGATTAGTTTTTTGCTCATAAGTTGAGAAGATACTATATGTTAACACCGAAAATTATTAAATATATGTAATTGAAATGTTAGGCGCATTGTCTTAGTACTGAATCTAAAGATAGCAACAAAGGTTAAACTTGATTGTGCCTACAAGAGCATGTATGGTTCATTTAACCAAACATGGATATTTTATAAATAAGGACATTTTTTAAAAAGATTACAATTGGAAAAATAATTATAAATGTACACTATTTTGTTTTTTAAAATAAAAAAAAAACTACATTTTCCAATTACTTTCTACTACCTTTAATTTTTAATAAATATTTTAAAAATATTTGTTAGCATTTTCTTTATAAATAAATCATTATTAATGTTAACTAATTTTTTTTATAAGTTCGAATAAAAGTTATGACACACATTAAAAAAAATTCCCATTAATAGTGCATAGGATAGAAGTATAGGACGTTTAAAAAAAAGTAAAAAAAAATTAGAGTGAAGTACCACTTTGGTCCCTTATATTTTTTAGATGGGAGATTTTAGTCCCTCAAAATATGAAAATTCTTTTTTAGTCCCTGAAGGTTTTTTTTATGGAACACATAAGTCTCTCGAGATTTTTTTATGGGACTCTTAAGTCCGCAGTTGAGATAGTTGGCGGAGTGGATAAAGGGACTTAAGTGTTTTATCAAAAAAATTTCAGAGACTAAAAGTGAACTTCCACATTTTGAGAGTAAAATCTCTCGTCTAAAAAACATGAGGGACCAAAATGGTAGTTATCTTAAAAATTTTAAAAAAAAGAGTGAAGACTCACTTTAGTCCCTGTCGATTTTGTACAATACCAATTTGGTCCCTGATAATTTATAATATCACATTTAGTCCCTCAAAAAAAAATTCATGCCAATTTTGTCCTTAACCTTTTTTCATATCAATTTCGTCCGTCAAGATTTTCTTCCATGCCAACTTGGTCCCTCAATTTTAAGGATCAAATTGGTACATCTGATAATCTTGAGGGACTAAATTGATATGAAAAAAAGTTGAGGGACCAAATTTGTATGGAAATTTTTTTTGAAGGACTGAATGTGGTATCATGAATTGTCAGGGACGAAATTGGTACTGTGCAAAGTCGACAAAAATCAAAGTGGGTCTTCACACTAAAAAAATATAGAATGAGAATGTGAATGGGTTATTAACATTTTCAAATGGCTATTAACACTAACCATCAACCAATCATATTTTAAGTGTATGTCAATTCAATCTTAAACTTATAATTTCTGAACACAAAATATATATCTATTTGTGTTTTCTTAAATAATGTCTTAAAAACTCTGGTTAGCATTCGCATCAATGGATTAACGAGAAGTGTTAATAATTGAAAATGTCAATAATCCGAAATGCAATCATGATAATCGGATTTTAGTTTTAAAATTTAAGAATAAAAGGGTTGCTATAATAGTGTTTAATCGAATTACGTATAATAATGATAAAAGTACTTACTTTTTTTTTTATTTTTTCAAAAAAATATCATAACACTATAATTTTATTCTTTTAAGTGTTGTTGGAAAATTCATATTCATCAATAAATAACCAAAAAAAGAATCATAGATAATCAAAACCCTTAATAAAAATAAGTAAAATAATAAAGAATAAATAATACATAAAAAATGTAAAAGAACTCATGATTAAATTTTTTTTAAAAAAAATTTTAAAATATGCATGACTTATGAACCGAAGAGAGTACGAGGGAATCTAGGAACGTGATGCTTCCTCTTTGTTGCAGCACCTCATCAAACGCATTAAGGTTTGAAAACATTTTGATATATGCATAATCTGCAGCCTTGAACAAGAAAAATCAGTACAATCACGAAATAAAATATTCATAATGCGGATTGTACGTAAAAAAACAAAACTGGCAACTAGAAACAGCTGGTATGACCCCGCATTATGATATTGTTGCTCGTTAATGTTTCTCGTTTGCATTTTTTTTTTATTTTTAATATTCATCTTGACCAACTAACCTCTTGGGCTTGAATTGTTTACAATCACAAGTTTATTTAACTTTATATTAAAATTCAACTTCTTTTAAAAGAATGAAATTATAGTGCAAGAGTTTTTTTCCGTCATGGTCTTACGGCTACCATGTTATAGACTCAGAAGCTTGTGTTTTGTGACTATCTTACAAAGTTATAAACTTAAGCTAAAATTGATATATTATGATTTACGAATAGTAGCCGTTGTGATTGATTATACAATTGGAACTGAATAGATTTAGCTTAATTAAGTTAGGCTTCCCAAACATTTGTCATTTGTCAACAAGCAACAGGTGATGAAAACATTTATGCAAAAAGCAGGACAAGGCCTAATGACTGGGTTATGAAAGGGCCTAATGGGCTTGCTTCGAGTGATTTTAGGCCCGACCTTGTTAAACAATAATTTCTCTCTCAAGTGTGAGTCCTCTACATGAGATCATGTTTCTCCTCGAACATAAACTTTACGAATATTTAAGGTGGCGACTTGAGCCCAGCCTGGCAGTTAATTGCTTTTGCATGCCACACACACTTTTCTTGGATCATATTTAAACTTGTAAACAAATCACAATAACAATTACACACAAATCACAAAACTCATTATCGAAATATGGGTTCTGATATCACTCTTTTGGGTCAGTGATATAAATGATCTAAGAGAAAAATCATGTAAGTGGATTTAACACTAATTTTTAATCCAAAATCTCAAGATATTAGGTTTACGGAATTTTCAATTTATATGTTTTTCAATTTATTTATCTGTGTTGGAAATATGACTATATGGTAGGTAAGTAACAAAGTTTTCATGAGTTTATGATTTATAATAAGTCTTTTTTTTTTATGTGGGTTTACCTTTTAATATGAAAATAAAAAAAAAATTAAAAAAAAAAAAATTGTTATTGACCTGGTATACAGTGGAGAAATGTTCTGAAGGCATATTCGTGATCATATCTTGTTTTTCTCCACCACTTCTCTTTAACGTTAAAACTGGTCAGTCTAATTATTTTCATCTTCTGATTAGAGAGTCTGAGGAAGCTTATGTAAAACAAAACCTCTTCTTCTTCTCTAACTCTGGGCAATTGTAGTATGCTGTTCCAAGCTCCCATCACGAGTGCACGAGTTGGGAGTTGCTGTGTTAACCTTGGGAAACGAACGACTTTAATCGATTGCACCTCGGTCGTGCCGGAATTTCGCTTTCAGGGCAGTGGTTTTTCACGACGCAGCTTTCTGTTTAATCTATTTTTCCAACAATCTGAAAGCGAAACTTATTTTCTCCCCCATCAACAATGGCTGCTTCTGTTCCCCCAAATCACTGCCTGATCTCTCTAAGCTCGAACCTTTGGATGGTATCAACTACATGCGTTGGTCGCAGAAACTTTTAATCTTCTTTGAACAGCTTGAGGTTGATTACGTTTTGTTCACACCTGTTCCTGATAATCAACCGCTGGTTCCTGCAACGCCCTCGACGGACCAAACGAAGAAAGCTGATGAAGAGGCAAAGGCGAAATACATGAAGGATAATAAAGCTGTCCGAGGTCATCTTCTCAACCACATGACAAATGCTCTTTTTGATATTTTTGTTGAACAGAAATATGCGAAGGAAATCTGGGATACCTTGGAATCAAGGTACGGTGCTGATGATGCTGGCAGAAAAAAGTATGTGGTAGGGAAATGGATGGAGTTCCAGATGGTTGATGACAAGCCTATCATGGAGCAGATTCGCAGATTCACGAGTATGAGAACCTGGTTGCGGATGTGCTCAGAGAAGGCACGAAGATGTGTGATGCCCTACAGGCTAATGTTCTGTTGGAAAAATTTTCACCCTCATGGAGCGATTACCGGAACCATCTTAAACACAAAAAGAAGGACCTGCCACAGCAGGAGCTGATAAGTCACGTGAAAACAGAGGAGGCTAATCGTCTGAAAGATAAGAAAAATTCTGTTTCTTCAATTTCTGTTAAGGCTAACTTGCTGTTAAGGCTAACTTGGTTGAATCTTCTAGTGCTTTTAAAGACAGGTACAAAGCAAATGGAAAGAAATTCAAGAAGTGCGGATACCAGAAAAATTCCAAAGGCAATAATGGAAGGGATCAGAAAGACAAAGTGCTGCTCTGCTTTGAATGTGGAAAACCAGGGCACAAGTCGTACCAGTGCTGGGAAAGGAAGAATAAGAAACCTGCCAATAAGCCTAAAAATAATTCTGCTCCACAGGTCAATGTTGCTTAGAAAGAAGAGATAATTGCTGCTGTGGTGGTAGAAGCAAATCTGGTGGAAAACAAAGTTGATTGGCTACTAGACACAGGTGCCACTAGACATTTTTGCTCCAACAAGGATCTCTTTCAGGAATTCTATGATGTGGCAGACGGTGAACAGGTCTTCATGGGCAATTCAGCCACTGTTGTGGTTCTTGGCAAAGGAAAAATACTCCTGAAACTCACCTCTGGGAAAACTTTAGCTCTGAATGATGTGTTGTATGTCCCCTCCCTTCGTAGGAACCTAGTTTCTGGTAGTTTGCTCAATAAGGCTAGTCTGAAACTTGTGTTTGAGGGTGATAAAGTGATTTTAACAAAAAATGGGGAATTTGTGGGCAAGGGATATTTGTCTGATGGTTGTTTGTTTTGAACACTATTCCTGTTATTGCTAATGGAAACATTTCTGGTTATGCTTATATTGCTGAATCTGTTAATTTGTGGCATGGTAGATTGGGACATGTGAATTTTGGTTCAATCAAAAGATTGAAAAATATGCATCTTATAAATGCGTCTAATGAAAACGAATGTTCTAAATGTACTGTTTGCGTTGAAGCAAAATTTGCAAAGAAACCTTTCAATCATGTCACATCTAGAAGCACTGAATTGCTTGAATTGATACATTCTGACTTGGCTGATTTTAAAAACACAGCGAGTAAAGGTGGCAAAAAATATTATATAACTTTTGTTGATGACTTTTCCAGATATACTAAAATATATTTGTTAAAGTCAAAAGATTAGGTTACTCAAATGTTTTTAAAATATAAAGCTGAAGTAGAAAATCAATTGGATAAAATGATTAAAAGACTTAGGTCTGATAGAGGTGGTGAATATAGCACAAATTTCCTAAAAGAATTTTGTGATGAAAATGGTATTATACATGAAACCACTGCTCCCTATACACCTCAACAAAATGGCATAGCTGAACGGAAAAATAGGACACTAAAAGAAATGATAAATGCTATGTTATTAAGTTCTGGTATGCCTGATAACATGTGGGGTGAAGCTGTTTTGTCTGCATGTTATATTCTAAACAAAGTTCCTCATAAGAAACTAGATAAAACTCCTTATGAGTTGTGGAAAGGTTTTGCACCTAATTTAAATTATTTAAAGGTTTGGGGTTGTTTGGCTAAAGTTGCATATCCAGAATATAGAAAATCTAATATTGGGCCTAAGACCTTTGATTGTGCTTTTATTGGCTATGCTCAGAACAGTGCTGCATACAGATTCATGTGTTTGAATGATAATTCTATTTGTGAATCTAGAGATGTTGAATTTTTTGAACATGTGTTTCCTCTTACTAAAACTGTAATTGAAAATGTTACTCCTTCAAGAACTGATTTGATGAATGAATCTATCTCTAGTGAACATGTGAATGAACCTAGAAGGAGTAAGAGGAAGAGAACTGAGAATAGCTTTGGGCCTGATTTTATAACTGCTTTTGTTATTGAAAAATCTGATAAAATCAGTGAACAATTTGTTTCTGTATTTTTGATTGATGATGATCCTAAATCCTATAAAGAGGCTTTAACCTCTATCGATTCTAGTTTTTGGAAAGAAGCAATTAAAAGTGAATTAGACTCTATTTTGATGAATCACACTTGGGATTTGGTTGATTTACCTATAGGTAGTAAACCTATTAAGTGTAAATGGATATTTAAAAGGAAATTTAGACCAGATGGGTCTTTAGAAAAATTCAAGGCTAGACTAGTGGTAGTGAGATACACTCAAAAGAAAGGCATTGATTATTTTGATACATATTCTCCTGTGACTAAAATTGCTACCATTAGATCTTTGATTGCTCTTTCAGCTATTCGAGGTTTAATAATTCATCAGATGGATGTAAAGACAGCTTTCCTCAATGGAGACTTGGAAGAAGAAATTTACATGGAGCAACCAGAGGGATTTGTCGTTGTTGGACAAGAGAACAAGGTATGCAAGCTCAGGAAATCTCTCTACGGTCTCAAACAGGCACCCAAACAATGGTATGAAAAATTTGACCGTACTTTAGTAAGCAATGGATATGTTGCGAATGTCTCTGATTCATGTGTTTACTCAAAATTGTTTGGTTATGATTGTGTGATTATATGTTTGTATGTTGATGACATGCTCATTTTTGGCTCTAACTTGGAAGTAATAAATGACACCAAATTGTTTTTGTCTACTCACTTTGACATGAAGGATTTAGGTGAGGCAGATGTTTTACTTGGTGTTAAAATTAGAAAAACTGAAAATAGTTTTTCATTGTGTCAATCACATTACATTGAAAAGATACTTAGGAAATTTGATTGTTTTGATGAAATGCCTGTAAGAACTCCTTATGACCCTAGCATGAGTCTTAAAAAGAATAATGGTGATAGTGTTTCACAAGCTGAATATGCTAAGATTATAGGAAGTGTTATGTATCTCATGAACTACACAAGGCCTGATATTGCTTATGCTGTCAGTAGACTAAGTAGATACACGCATAATCCTAGTAATGAACACTGGAATGCACTTCGTCGATTGTTAAAATACCTTAAGGGAACTATAAAGTTTCCTGCTGTTTTAGAAGGTTATTGTGATGCAAAATGGGTAACAGATAATGATGAAGTGAGTTCTACTAGTGGATATGTGTTCACTCTAGGTGGAGGAGCTGTTTCATGGAAATCTTCCAAACAAAATTGCATTGCTCGCTCCACCATGTAAGCTGAATTCATTGCTCTTGAGCTAGCAGGTCAAGAAGCTGAATGGTTAAAACACTTGTTAAATGATATTCCATTGTGTGGGTCGTCTGTACCAATCTCCTTGCACTGTGATTCACAAGCTGCTATGGGAGTTGCAAAAAATTATGCATGTAATGGCAAGAGAAGACATATTCGCATAAGACATGGTGCAGTTAAACAACTTTTGAAGAATGGAGTAATATCTCTGGAATTTGTGAGATCAGAAAGAAACCTAGCAGATCCTTTGACAAAGGGATTGACAAGGAAAATCATTCAAGAGACTTCTAAAGGGATGTGATTTAAGCTTTTGGCTTGAACATTATGTGTTGCACTACAATCCATCCCTGTTTATGTGGTAGTGCTTAAAATCCATAGCCCTAGGTGTTGGGTGGTCCTTAAAAGGACTTGATGGAACAGTCTGTACATGTGGTAGTGCTTAAAATCCATAGCCCTAGATGTTGGGTGGTCCTTAAGAGGACTTGATGGAAGATTGTGATATAAGTCTAAAAGACTTAATGACTTTATAGCTCTATTTGTTGAGTGGTCTATTGTTGTTATAGACTTGATAAAGTTATTGTTTATATGAGTGTGAAGGTGGGCCGCCTTCTATGAAAGAATATGGAATTTTCTTTCTAGAGCGCTCATGGAACCAAGGTATATGCGCAGGGCCTTCAATAGCGCTTTGATTGTATCGCGGAATAGCAGAGATTAAGAAATTAATATGTGTTGTGGGGTCTCAACTTGAGAGTTTTTGAAAGTTCAAGATTTATTTCACTTTCATTAGCTATGTTGTTGCCTCATTTCACTATGCATTAATTCAATCGAAAGATATTAATGTTTAAGTAACTTAGTTTCTTCCTTTGCCCAGAAAAATGTATTTTTAAAACATACATTCATATGTGGGGGATTGTTGGAAATATGACTATATGGTAGGTAAGTAACAAAGTTTTCATGAGTTTATGATTTATAATAAGTTATTTTTTTTATGTGGGTTTACCTTTTAATATGAAAATAAAAAAAAAATTAAAAAAAATTTGTTATTGACCTGGTATACAGTGGAGAAATGTTCTGAAGGCATATTCCTGATCATGTCTTGTTTTTCTCCACCACTTCTCTTTAACGTTAAAACTGGTCAGTCTATTTATTTTCATCTTCTGATTAAAGAGTCTGAGGAAGCTTATGTAAAACAAAACCTCTTCTTCTTCTCTAACTCTAGGCAATTGTAGTATGCTGTTCCAAGCTCCCATCACGAGTGCACGAGTTGGAGTTGGGAGTTGCTGTGTTAACCTTGGGAAGCGAACGACTTTAATCGATTGCACCTCGGTCGTGCCGGAATTTCGCTTTCAGGGCAGTGGTTTTTCACGACGCAGCTTTCTGTTTAATCTATTTTTCCAACAATCTGTATCCAATATTAGGTTTTTTCACCACATCATTGAAATTTAAATAACCATAGAGAGTATCCCTTATTCGCTATAGTGGATTACTTTAAAAAAATTATTGAAAATCTCAATTCACCAGGAATATTATCTATCTTAGAAAATAAAGTAAAACAAAGTAATAGTCATTCTAACTGCAACCATAAGCAATGATACTTATTGAAGTGAAATATTGAGGGAGCTAAAATGTAGTATATATTATGTATTAAAAAAATTAAAGACTAAACCAAATATATATATATATATATATATATATATATATAACATATTTAATCTATAAATTTTACGATTTTGTAGTTAAGAAGCAAAAGTGACATACCTTAGCTTAAAAATCAAGGAACATAAATCTTTTATTTACTTACTTTGCTTGAATATGTTACTTTTCAATACATTATATCATATTTGTTCTTTAACTCAGCCCAAAATAAGATAACCCTAGATTTAAAATTTAAATGGATGAGCGTGAGGGCCAGGGACTGGTACGAAATTGAAGAACGGTCAACACTGCATAGTCTTTGGGCCCTCCCTTTGTCCTTCCATGCAATGCCTTTCTGTGCATTACTATACAAGTAGTAACTGGACCTATGTATATGTAAGAGTATTTTTATTTCCTCAATTTTTAATATCATAATGATGTTTGTTATAAAGTATTTTGTTGTTTTTTTATATAAATGGTCTTGAGCTTATTTTTATAAATCAATAGTACAAGAAAAAACACTATTCAAAGATACATATGTAGCATGAAATTTCAAATAAAAACTTAAATAGAATCATTGCATAGAGATATAAATCCTAGAAGCTAGACTACACTGTCTGCTGGCATATGCAGAGATCCACCTGAGATACGTGAGAATTGAGAAGGACAGGACCATATTGAAATGAAGAGAAGAGATTTTCGAAGAAAGAGCCATTGGGTGGTATAATCGTATATATTTAGAGGCCTCCCTGGATGAAACATGGCTCGTCCACAGGAGACATTATTCAATATTCTCTCACTTTCACTAGTTGCACAAAACATTCACAAGGGTTACTCTCGGTCCCCCTATATACGGTCCTATTATTGAAGAATAGGACACCTAATTTGGAGTTTCAATCAAGTTGTAAAATAAGATAAGTATTCACCTTGTTTCCCCGGGGACCATCTCTGCTACAATGCATGCACCCTGTTTGTGTTTGTGGTTTTTTACAGCATTTTTTCGCAAAGGGGGGACCCTGCTACATTAGACTATCAAAGTGTGTATAATTATCTTACATGTACGGTAGACAGAGCTAATAAAATAACAACAAAATAAAGAAAGGATGTATATAATCTTGGAAACTCGTGAATATTGGCTTCGGTTAGTTTAAAGAAATTATTTTCTTTTGTCTATTTTAAAATTTTTTGCATAGGAAACAATTAAAATAATGCAAAGTTGTTTGACTTGTTTCCACCATTTCATAAGTAAATAAATCTTTAAAAATAGGGAACAAAAATAGAAAAAAAAAACATGTTTTGTCAAACAACACATACCTTATTTTTTGCGTGTACATTTTCATCACATACCTTAAGTTTTATCAAATCATTTATCAAACCACATACACATACCTTAATAGTATTAAATACAAGAATGAATTTCATTAATTAAAACGATAGATCAGATGTCACGGAGCAACTACTATCCCTCAATCATGCAAAGATTTTTTTGACAATGAAGTGCTACATTACAAAAGGCCATTGAAATTTCAGTGGCTCACAGGGGAGCTCATGGGCCGATGGTTTTGACCTATGCATCCACACCTTGTCTCAAATAAAACATGCTCATTAACTAGCTTCTTACCTTTATTTTCTGTGTGCCTTATTATTCAACTTTAATTATATTCACTTTGAATTCACCTACCGCTTTCATATTCTTTAATTTCATATCCCATCGTCAAGTCCTTTCAATGTCTTCAATGCATCAATGTACGTATGTAACCCCGAAACATTTCTTCAATTCACCAAGTTTTCAACTTCTGATAAACTAGCTAGCACCATAATCCAGCTCATATGCACAAGTGCTTTAATTTCCAAAGCTGTCCTTTATGAACTTTTTGTTTGTGTTTGTTTGCTCAGGCTGTATACAATAATAAGATTTGTAATCATATTTGTTGACTAATCTCTATGGATGGAAAGAAAAACATTAAAATTGAAGTGGATCTTACTTTTCTTTCCTGTTAAGAGAGGTAGGGATACATCTTTTACTTTCCTATCTTTTCCACGAGCCTTGCAATCTTTTTGACCATCAATCTTATTTTAGTTTAGCCTTTTGTTTTTCATGCAATCTGCTTCTTGTAGTGTTTCACTTTTTAAACATGCCCTCTTTTCCTTTGTCAAAATAAAGGTTTCTTTTTTTCCATTCCACATTATTTAGTTTGGATTTTTTTTTTTTTAAAAAAAGAAATTGTTATTTGCACCGTTTTCATGAATGATTAAAGTTATACCTGAATTAGTGAACAGATTTTTGGACCTACAAAGTAATCGGCGAGAATTTTAGTTGGTAGAAATATAGCTCATTAATAGGAAATAGTACAAGTATACACTTTTTCCTCTTTTTGGCAAAAAAATGACATCGTTCGTATAGCATAAGTTGAGTATCACAAAATACAAATTACTTGTAAACTCTGCATTAAGAACACTGCTTAAAAAACCCAAGAATGGAAAAAAATTTAACGATATTCTGAACTCAAATTTTCTAGATTTTGATACATAATCAGGGCAGAACTAGAAATACATGTGGGGGGGGGGGGGGGGGGGGGCTATAATACTCTCTTTGTTCCTCTGTACGTATCAATCTCGTTTGTATAATTTATTTTCTTGTTTATTTATCAACTTTAATTTTTTTTTTTTTGTTTACATGGGAGGTATGGAACCCGTGACCGGAGGGGGAAATCCTAAGTGTCCCTGCAGCCACCAACTGGGCTGTCTTACGCGGACTTATCAACTTTAAATTTTAAGAGAGTATTGATTTCAGTTTTTCACTTTACCCTTATTTAATTTCTTGGTTAAATAGAGAAAAGAAATTAATAAGAGCCTATTAAGAAAAATAATATAGCAAATATTGTATGTCACGATCATATATCGTTTATTCTTACTGAATGACTTACTGAAAAAATAAATAATTAAAATAATAAATTATATTTGTAATCAAATGAGAATTAGTGGTACATAGGACGCAAAATGACATATCAGATGTGACAAATATGGTAACAGCACTTCCTACCGTTGCATTAATAGTGAACCTCCTTCATTTACCAAATGCAATTAATTAGGATTCTGATTGAATTATAACTTCATAACTATGTTGATTAATTGGAACAAGAGGCTTTGGTTTATTAATGATAAATGATGACCGCTTATCAAAAAAAAAAAATAAAAAAATGATGACCACTTCAGTCAGCTAGAACCCAAATAATCTGCAATGACATTCTTTTTTGTTGGTTTTATTAGTAATTAGCTACTCCCTCCGTCCTTAAATATAAGACTGATTTCACTTCCACTAAAAGAATGAAATAATTTAGTTAATTGTATTGGAAATATGAATTTTTGATATGTATTTTCAAAATTACGCCTATTAATATTATTGGGAATCAAAAAGTGTTAAATAAATAGGGGTGTTTGTGTAAAAAAGTAATTAATGATCATTAAAAATTTGTAAAAATCTTATAAAAAGAGACAAAATAAAAGTGTCAAAAAGGTATTATATTTAAGGACCGAGGGAGTAATTATTGTGTTCAATGGTATATATGAGTACACTGTACTTCATGCATGTACCAAACTCCACTCCTTGTAGTGGGTTCATTACCTTTTTTAAACCACCTGAACACAAGGGGAAGCAATTGGTTAATTAAGAGATCAACTTTTTTGAAGAAACTGTAGCAGATTAGGAAGCTGGATTCCCTAAGCCGATCCCATCATAATAGTAGGAGTATGCAGTACAACAATAGCTAAAACATGTCCTTTTCTTATGTTAATTGAAGACAGTGTTATAAAATTAAATTTGATTATTATTAACGCATAATTAGGGGTCATATGTAGAGAAACAGCTATACCCAACTTGAGTAGTTTGGAACTATTTCCAGCTTTCCCGGCAATGATTCCTCATTGCCGTCCCAAATTATGGTCAAGATTCAAGAAATCGAGCACTAATACTTACCACACGAGGGAGACACACTCGCACTCACACACACACGTGGGAAAGCATGCACTTGATAACTTGATGGACTTAAGTTGTGTTAAGGCTCTAAAGCATTCACACCAAGACATGGAATCACTTTTACATTATACCAATATCTCTTTAGATCACAGCAATTTGGATTATAAGTTAAAGAAATTTTTAAGCATGTATGGAATTTTCTTTAATTTTTTTTGTTTAAAAGAAGAGGTGTGTCCCCAAGTAATCATGACAATTCAGCCAACCAGAAACTTTCATGCAAGAATCTGTTATATCATTCACCTTTTCTTTTTGAGCAAAGAAGAATGGAATGGAATATTAGTCGCCCTTTTTTTTAAAGCCTTTGAAGAAAGCTGAGATAAGAAAGGTTTATGCAATGATAGTGTTATGCATATTGAGGAACACATGAGCAACAAAACGAGATGATGTGGTCAAAGAAGAGGAGCTCTTTGCATTATTGGGAAACATTTAGATGGTTTTTGTACTTAGCTGGACCTAGTAAAGATGCAACTACTAAAAGCAAATTCAATAATTTAAGGGCCACTTCCATATTGCCAAACATCATTTCACAGAATTTAATCATTATTAGTCCACTTCTTAATTAGTCCTTTCATTTCCCTCCAATATGCATATCTCTAATTCCATCATGCTATAGCCAAAAAAGGCTATGCTTGTAAAGGCCATGTTACACTTGCTACATAAAGATGACAAATAGGTGGCCCCAACCATCCTTTCACCAATCCACCAAATTCCTCCTCTAAAGTCTTAGCAAAATAGATATGCATTTTGTTACTGCAACAATTTCTTACCATCCCCATTTTTTTTTGCTATTACATGCAGAACTTAACATAACATGGCAAATAAAAAAAAGATTAATATCCCTCTCTCTCTCTAGGTATCATTCCAAGCAGCAAAAACTGGCAAGTGCGAGAGAGAGATAGCAGCAGCTGGCCTAAACCAAGAATTAACACCACCATTACCAATAGTGTTGTTACCAATCTTTGTTTCCAATGGAGGCTTTGGAAAGAGAAGTGAGGGACCAGTTTTATCAGGGCTGGCCTCTCTGGAGCTGCTCAAACTTGTGACTAGAGAGGAATGGTTTGAAAAATGAGTCCCTATCTTGGTAGAGTCTTCCAGCATGGGCTGGCCAGAACCAACAGAATCAATCCCGATGAGATCTTGTAGGGCCATAGAGAAAGCAGAGTTTCTATAATTTCCTCCACAGTTGATAGTTTTTTGGTCACAGCTATTATTATTTGGCTGTTGTTGATGTTGTTGCTGCTGAAACATAACCATCTTCCAGTCTGAACCATTTTCATTGTTGCTGTTGTTTCTAGCTTGAACTGCTTCCACATTGGTTTGGTTTGATACAACATTGTTGTTATTATTGTACTCAATGGCCTCAGTTCTTGGATCATTATCTTTGTTTCTCCTGGCCAGCTCACCAGCAAGGAGAGTGTTACTGGCCATGATCCTTTCAACATCGTATCTTGATATGTCGAAGTTAGTGACTGCATTCACCCCTCTGAATTTGATTGCAGCTACATCATATGCTTCTGCTGCTTCCTCTTGAGTGCCTAAATTTAGTTCAAGGATCATAGAACAACATTAATTTCTTTTATGACAGTAAGAAAGGTGTTTAAAAAAATTTGAACTTTCCTTAAACCATTTTTGCTAAGATACCATTTTTAAAATATCTAAGAGAACAACAGCCTTAAAAAAGTGGCACGTTGGAGTTCAAAGCAGCACTATAGTTAGCCTTATAAAAGCAGAAATAATATTCAAACAAGATGAACTATGAAATTCTTTTAAACACGCTAGCTCTTAATATGTACATAAACTTTCCATAAGTCATTGTTCTAGTGCTAAAATCTCTTGTAAACTATTTAGTAAATAAATGACAATATGGAGGGACTCACTGAATGTTCCAAGGTAGAGGTCTTTGTTCCCAGCAACTCTGCCTATCCTTGCTTGCCATCTTCCATGTTGATGGTGCCTGCATAATAACATCAAATCAAAAAGTGAACATAGCTCAAATCTAAAATCAACCAAGTGTTTCTAATAAGTCTGAAAAAGGAGCAAGAAAACCACACATACCTTGTCACCCCTCTATACATTGAAGCACCCCTTGAAAATCCACTGCTTTTTCTGTAAGGTGAAATTGAAATTTGGTTATAATGATAAACACATAATTAGATTGGTAGCTTTTGCAAACATAAACCAATTATCCTATGTATGTAAAGTACCTTCTCAAGTGAGCAACATATTCCTGCCTGGTCATGCCTTTCATTCCTTCAAGTTCCGTTTGGTAATTCTCCAACTGCCAAAGTGAACAAAGAGAATGAGATTCCATGGGAATATTCAAGGCTCGAAGCAAATATAAAGTATAAATATCAGACACAAAACTGAAACATACCGGGAAGTTTATATGGGTCGAAGGTCCCCAGTACTTAAGGGCAGCAAGATCATAGGCTCTAGCAGCTTTCTCTTCCATATCATAACCCCCTTAAAGTTCAAAACCATAATCAAATACACAATAATTAGTAATAGTATTAAGAAAGTGGAAAATGCAGGCCAATAAGGGAAAAGACTTACCCAAATATACTGCAACATGCGACCGTTTGATTAAATTCCCATCCACAAGAACAAACATATGACAGTTAGTTGGCACATGTCAGATTACCAATACAATGTGACAAAATATTTTATTGGGAAATAATAGTACTTAAAAAAAATGCTTATTAAGTATTATGTTTGGTCACTAACCTTGTCTTCCTTTCCTGGTCTGCCCTTCCTTCTTGCAGCTATTATCCCACAAATGTGCTTCATATCTACCAGTCCACCTATGCCTAATACAAAACAACAAAACAATAAGAGTTCATCAACAATTTATAGAAAAATAAACTCATGATGAAAGCTTTAAAAAGTACAACAAGTACATATTTTTTGTTTCTTTGAAGAATTATATTTTAAGAAATAGAGGTTTAAAGTTGAACAAAGCAAATCTGAGTATGAATGAACTAACCTTGTGACTCCTCTATACTGAGAAGTTCTCTGACCAAATGTGTCAATAGATTTCCTATGCACTGGTTGCTTCTGCCCAAGCTTACCAACCCCTCTCTTTTTGGTATCAGCAGCCACAGAATCAGTTCCAGAAGGTGAGATCTGCCTTGGAACTGTTACACAGCTGGATTGAGAGCCAGGACTCATGGATAAGGTTAGTGACTGTAACTCCCCACACCCTACTGTGCCAAGAGACTCAGCAGCTCCACCATCATCATTCCCCATGTTACTGCTGTTCATCTGCTGCTCCAAACCATGATGAGTTGAGTATTCTGCCACTTGATGCATTTGAGAGCCACAAAGTGAAACATGAGTTTCCTTGTTGGTTTGTTGCTCCTCTAATGGTGCTGCTTGATGATACATTCCTTGGTGAGTGAGAACTGAGTAATAAGGATGTGCCTGTTGTCTGAAGTGTTCTGAAAGAAGGTCCAGTGAATGGTCTCTGTTGGCTTGAGAATCATGATCATTTTGATGGTTGTAGTAGATGCTGTCTAAGCTTAGAGCCATTGCCTCTCTTTCATGGTCTACATATTCATGAGTCCCCATAGTTGCACCACCACCTAGAAAGTCCTCTAGTTTGGGTGAAGAACTTGGCATCATCACTTCAATATCATGAACCAAAGCCACAGCATATAACAATTATTAAAGGACAATAACAGACATAGTATAATAATAATATATTCGAAAGTACACATCAGCCACATACAAAAGCATATTCTGAAGAAAATAATAAATAATAAATAATAATAAATGAAAAAGAAGCTCTCAAGGTAGGAAGCCAACCTTGTGTTTGGGATCTAGAGAGAGCTTCCATGATGCAAAGAGACCCATCTGACTTGAGAGGCATAACAGTCAAAGGAGAATGAAAGACACTGTTATCACCATAAGAGAAACCAGAGTGAGAAGGGGACAAATAGAAAGATGTGGGAACAGTAGCAGAAGCTGCAGAAGTCTGAGCTTGTTGTTGTTGTTGCTGATGATGGTAGTGATGATGATGATGATGATGGGAAGAAGGGACAGAAGAAGAAGAAGAAGAAGAAGTAATAACATCCATTTTCATGTGGGGTGAGAGTGAGAACCCCAACCAGTTATGATGATTGTTTCCATCATCAGTGGCTGTGTTACTATCATTCATAGAAGACTTCATCTTACTTGGAAAAGGGGTTTGAATTTGTTACTAGAATCTCACACTGCAAGGTAAAGATAATGATTGCTTGGCAAATAAACTAACTAACTAACTCATCATCACCATCATATCTAACAAATTTGCTTGCCTTCTTCTTCTCTGCTGCATATTATTATAAATGGAAGACTTTGTTTTTTCTTTTTCTTTTTTTTTTGTTGTGTAGCTAGCTAGCTACTTCTACTACTAAGTTGAAGTAGTGTTTTCTTTTCTTTCTAAACCAACTCACTCAACTATATAACTCATCGTTCTATGTGCTAGGAAGTTCAATACAAAACAACACAACAAAACTGGTCTCTTTAAACTAAACAAAAAGAATGAATTCTCGGCAAGCGATGCTGGGGAGCACCCACTTCATTCCATAGGGATCTGTGTATGAGAGTGAGAAAGACCACGTCTCTTTAATCTTTTTCTTTTTTCCTTTTTTCCCCTCTCTTTTTCTCTTTGTTTTTTTTTTAATTTTTTCTAAAAAAAAAAGGTCCGGTATATCTATAGTACTAGTAGTATAATATAACAAGTAACACCCCCACCTTGGTTTTTGTTAAACCCTACCTTAAACCCCAGAATCAACACCGTAACACTAAAAAACTAGTAAAAAGAATCTTGAGAATGATGAGGGAAGAAAGACTACCCCAGAATGTAAATGGTGGGATTAACTATTTTAGTACAAGCTTCTGAGTCTCTCTTTCTTTCTTTCTCTCTCTATCTGTGTCTGTGTCTGTGTTCTGTGGCTTGGAAACTTGAACCACTGTTGAGTTAGGCAGCTAAAAAAATCTAGTGAGCATGACACGAGAAATGGGGCACTAGATTGAGCTCCTGGTTTTTAAATGGGAACTCAGAAAGAAAGGACTCGGATTTCAGAACTCGTTTAGCCAAGAACTGATAAAAAAAATGCCTTTATTTAAAATGCTAGTTAGTTGTACTTAACTTACCTTTATACACATACTATATCTTATACTATGAATCTGAGGCTAATTCTAATTTGCTCCTCCCCTTAAAAATGCTTCCCCTTGTTATAACGGTCGGATGATGTTTAAAAACTTTCAACGGACCACATTAATTCATGGTTAACCAAATGATAGGTAAATGAGCATATTCACATCAAGCCTGTAGGTGTTAAAATTATATACAAAAGTTACGTCTTAGTTGAGATTTAAGGGTTAAAAATTAATACAGACGTAGAGGTTTAAAAAAAATTAATACATACGTTAAAGTTTAGACGTAGGTGTTAAAATTATATACAAAAATTACGTCTTGGTTGAGACATAAGAGCTAAAAATTAATACTTACGTCTTGGTTGAGACGTAGGGGTTTAAAAAAAATTAATACATACATCAAAGTTTAGACGTAAGTATTAGAATTATATACAAAAGTTATATCTTAGTTGAGACGTAAGGGCTAAAAATTAATCTACGTCTTGGTTAAGCAGTAAGAATTTTAAAAAATTAAACATATTTATTATATTTATTTATTATCAACAGTACGTCACAGTCTGAGCGTACCAGGGTACTGAAATAGAAGCCAATAGTGGTGAAATAAACAGATAGCATAAGGAAGAAATCAAAGTGGTGCCAGTCTATATATATATATATATATATCTCCCTACTATTACCTTTTTTTTATATATTTATTATTTACGCCTCTGTTTGGGCGTAAAAATGTTATAAATTTTCACCTTTATGTCTAAGATGAATCGTAAGGTGTTTTTAAAACATTTAGCTCCTACGTCTTAGCTGAGACGTAAGGGTTAAATTTAAATTTAATTCATTCTTTTAAAAAGCTTTATGTCTCAACTAAGATGTAGGGGTTAAATTTTTTTAATAAATATGTATTAGAAATCTATATTAAAAAATATTATGAGTAAATTTGCATTAAAGAAAAAAAATTGACTCATACCTTTTAGATGAGAGGTAGGGTGCTTTTAAAAAAATTTAATACCTACGTCCATGTCAGGACGTAGTGTGTTTCAACGTATGGTTTGTAAAAAAATTATCCCTATGTCTCAGGTGGGAAATAGAGTGTTTAAAAAAATTAATTCATATGTCTTAGTTGAAATATAAGGTATTAAATTGGACCAAATTACCGAAAATAATAATATTATAAAGTGGACCAAGTTACAATTTACATTTAGCAGTGGAAAATCACATATTAAAAAAACTTCAAGTGGAGCAAACTAGAAAGCCATGAATCTAATAGATTTTCATTTGTCAACCGTGTGGTGCAAATTGAGGGAGATAGTGGTCTCTTTAAGTATGTAGTGCAAATCAATATCATTTATTTTAGTATTTATGCTTAAATGTGTAACCAACATTTTCAAATTTACATTGCATAACCTAGCTTGGTGTTGATCGAGATATTTTTTATTAAGCAACATGTTAAAAGTTCTATCATGTTTTGTGCATTTAAAAAAAAAAAAAATATATCATGTTTTTTTTTCAAGAAAAAAAATATCATGTTTTGTGTATAAAAAAACCCGTGATATTTTTTTATCAATTATATTACTCCTCTTGTATACACCGCAAATTTTTTAAAAAAAAAAAAACATATCGAGAAAAGATCCTATTAATCTTTTGATTATACTCCATTAAACTTAAAAAAAAAAAAAAATACTCCGTAGCATTCTTACAAATTAGTTTTTTATTTTCAAAACGAAGTATTATTGTCTATATTTTTATTTTATTGTTCCTCTATCTTTATTATAAGCCAAATATTATAAGATATAGTAGCTCGTATAAAATCATTTTCATTTTTATTTTGTCTTTATTTTAAAAACCCTATACTAATTTTCAATAATAATTAATTACTCCTTTCCATAAGCACTCCTATTTATTTAATACTTTTAAGATTTTCAATACTATTAATAGGAGTAATTTTGAAATTACATTTCAAATGTTCACATTTCGAATATTATTAACTAAATTAACAAATTTTCTTAATAGACGTGAAATCTATCGAAAGGACCTTATATATAGGGACAAAGAGAGTATTGATTTTTTTATTTTTTTAACCTCAACCCTTGAAACTTAGAATAAGAGACTTATAATGACATGTTTTCATTAAAAAAAATAAAGATTTAACAATTAAGAATTAAAAAACTTGGATTCTCATTGAGATTTGACAACTTTTTAACCTCTTATTATGTGGCTCAAGTTAAGTAAAATTCTTGCTTTTTTATAAGCCATTTTACATTTTCTATGAAATATTAATTATTTTATTCTTTATTTATTATTATTGGATATTTTGAATATTTCTAATTTCTAATTTTTAATCTTTGATTAACGAGAAACACATTAGATAAATCGATAATAAGATTAAATTAAAATATCGTTCTTTTCAGGAATATTAATTAATGGAATAGTCTAATAAATTAAATGAGAGTATAATTATAATATTATAACATTTGTTTTAAAAAAAATTAAATAATCTTAACAAATTTTATTGATTTATGTGACTGAGTTAAATCTATTGACTTATACTGTAATAAAAATGGAACGGAGTATTATTTAATTTTTAATTGATTTATTTTTTATATTGATTTTACTTTATTTTATACACATAATGGTTAATCTGCCTCAATTTCAGAAAATAAATAAAAAAACCATTATTAAACCATTTTTTTAACATCTAACATTGTTCGTTAAATGATATATATTATTTAATAGATAAAATTAATATAAAAGATGAATTTGTTGAATAGCAACAATTTATTAAATTTATTAAAAAAAATTATGTAATTGATTTTTAACCTAAAAATAACAACAGATCATGCATTATGATAATTTTGTCATGTAAAATTACACTAATTTTTCTGTTTCATTATAATGATACGAGATAATACACGTGCACAAAGTTCATTATTTTTGTCATTAAATATTACTCTATTCTTGTTATAAGCTCTTTTTCTTTGTAACAAGAATTGGAAGGAGGGAATAGTGGTTTAAATAATTTACAGAAACAAAGTAGCTAGCAGGGCCAATGCATAGATTTGACGGGGAAGGACGTGTCTGCCCATCCCGTCACTTCATACAGTACAACCATTCTGCACCACTCTGCAAACTCTTTAATTTCCTATTCTAATTTATAACTCATTGCATTGCTTCCAATCAATCCTCAACTTCATACTGCTCCAATTTGCTTCACCCTTTATATAATTTTTTTAATTTCTGGTTCTTTCTATTTTTTTAATTTTGTTATGCATTTAATTAGTTAACAAAAGAGGGAAAAAAATAAAGGAAAATAAATAATGAAATCATAAAGGACAAATAAGTGTTACAGTACTGCTACTGCCTACTAGACTGGGGGCACCATGAATAAATGGGTAACAACCCATCGTCCACTGGTCGATGTGGACAAAGATTGAGAGGTTTTATTTTTTCGTGAGTCAATATAATCTGACCTGTGCTGACTATTGGAGCCAATCCAGTTTATCCTTCGGTGCCTATGACAACGAAATGAGTGAGTGAGTAAGTGAGTTGTGATCAATATCTGAATCAATGTCAAAATTCCAACATTAATTAAGGAAGTGATGAAGACAATTACTCCGTACCACTCAATGTGTAGGCTGGGAGGGAAACAAGCATACTTACCTCAATATTAAATAGGGTTAAGCTGTCCTAAAAACATTTCTCAATGTAATAAAAGTGTTAACTAATACTTTAATAACACTTGTTAAGAAGTTAAATGAAATAAAAGATTATTGAAAAGTGTAAAAAGAGGGATTGAAACTTATGATATTTTTTCGTTCTTAAAAATCTTTACAAATATCCTAAAATACTCGTTAACAAAATCCTAAATTTTTTAACTTCAACCTTTAAGAATGAATATTTTTTAAAAAACTAAACATATATAATTTTTAATTTCTTAAATACACAAATTTTTCATCAAACATTTTTACTTTTATTAAAATAAAAAAAATCAATCATATAACAATATTATTTTATTTATGTCAAATATAAAAACAATTATATATTTTAATGACTTTTTACTACAATTAATATTTTAATAAATGCTATAAGACCATTTGCTTATAAAATAACAAAAGAGAACACAAACAAGTGTTCTTAATTATAATATTGTTTAATTAAATAAATAAAAAACGTTAACATGCAATTTATTTAGAAAATGTCACATTTAATAAATTCATAGTCAATTTTGTAGTATTTTAATTAGAACTGTCAATTTGGGTTGACCCAGTTTATTCGAGTCAATTTATTTTTCGGGCTAGACTAAGCTGACTCAATTTTATATCGGGTCAGTCATTTTACTAACCCAGTTCAGCCTATTAGTTTTTCAAGCTGGCCTAACTTGACCCATCGGTAATTTTTTTTCTTTCCGATAAAAAAAATTAATTCAAAACAAATTAAAATTTCATAGCATTCTTGATTAAAATATCATTATTAAACATAAAAACAATAAATGGAAAGTTAAAAGTCTCTATCTCATCTTAATTTTATTATTCCTCAATCATATGTAATAGCAAAATATTACTTCCTTCATCCCTATGTATAAGACCTTCTTGATAGATTTCACGTTCATTAAAAAATTTGATTACTTTAGTTAATTGTATTGAAAATGTGAATATTTGATATGTATTTTCAAAACTACCCCTATTAATAGTATTGAGAATCTAAAAAGTGTTAAATAAATAAGGGTGTTTGTGGAAAGAAGTAATTAATTGTCATTGAAAATTGATATAACGATCTTATAAATAGGGACAAAATAAAAATATGAAAAAAATCTTATCTAAAGGGACGGAGGTAGTATATCATATTGAAAAAAAAAAGTTTGGACCAAAAGGACCAAAAAAATTAAGTTTAAAAATATTAAGAAAAAAACTAACGTATGTTATCTCAAAACTTGTAAGAAAATAAGTTTACTTGTGACAGATTAATTGACACTCACTATCTTCATCATCAGTAACATTAGTGCATTACCCATCGGAGCGATGGATTACACTTAACACTGATTGATGGAGGTTGCGATGGTTGTTTCTCTGACAGTAATGACAAATGGATCCATGGGATTTTGCAACAAAATTTTGCTTACTACAGCTTTTACATACAGCAAAGAGCTATAGGGGATTCTCATATAGTATAGGTCCTAATGCTATGGTAACGGATCTAAGACTCTTGTGGAATGTACCTTATTCTATCTCTCTATTTGTTCAAATGCTCATTTTTCCGAATATCTCTACTGGTTCTCTTGGTTGCAATACTTTTGTTGCCCATCGTATTATCTTCTTCCTTTACATAAATTAAAGGATTTTGGATAGTTCGTTTTACTCACACCATGAGAGAAGGAAACAAGCTATGGTCGCGGAGTTTTCAGCAAACAAAAGCTTGGTGCTAGCTTGAATATGGTTGCCATGTTATGGACGATGTGGATCACAATTTGAAGACTTTTTTTGTTTCATGATTATGTAGTTTACTTTGATCTTGTTTGTTTCTGGCCGTTAAGTTGTCTTTTTTAAAAAAAAAAAAAAAAAAAAAAAAAAAAACTTATTATAAAATATTTATTTTATTAACTAAATTAAAAGTAGATTGCTGTTTTAATAATTTATACCGTATTGATAACTTGAAAGATCTAAAATAAGAAACGATGGGTGATATATGATAATCATTTGAAAGGAAAAATACCACCATATAGAATTATTCACAGCTTGTACTCCCTATGAATAAAATTTGTACTTTGTTCAAGTTGGGGCACTGCCTGTACTCCCTATAGCTATTAACAAAATTTTCAATTTTTTTTTTTCCACAACATCATCAAATTTTTAAGAAATCACTACTATAAAGCTCATGCCCATATAACACCAGATAATCGTAAAGCTGTGATAAATTTAGTTGTGCACAAATTTTTGCCTTAATTTGGAGACAAACAAAAATAGAAAACTGAAATTTAATCTTTTCTTCTCCTCTTTTAGCAATATTTTTTTTTTTGGATAAGACCTCTTTTAAATATGATATTACGATCTCAAAGAGCGTCCTAATCCTATGGTAAGATGATAAAATCTATAAACAGGAAAACTCGTTACTTTTTCTATTGTCTCTGAGTGTGTAGTCAACACCTACTTCCAGACAAAAAGTGGAGAGTGGGTCTCTCAAAAGCTTGAAATATTCCAGGAATGATGAGCAAAAGGGACCCAAAAACAAACTTTATGCGGAAAATTTTAATTTTACTTCTTACTCTTATTATAATATTCTGTTAATCTTTAATCCTTTATTAATCGTTTTCCTCCTCACATAAAATCATACTAGGTGAAGTTGAGGGGTATTTTTTACTTTCCCTCCATAATAATTTTTCCCTCCAAATTTGTTTCTAATCCTAGCCATCCATTGCAAATAAATCACATCCGTTCATATCCCTCCTAAATTTCATTATAATCTTAGTCATTCATTGCAAGTAAATCACATCCGTCCATATATTTTTAATATTTTCATTTTCCTTTCATTTTATGACTGCTTACCATTGAAACAGTTAGTATTTTTCATTATTTCATTTCAATGTGCGATGCAACAAATGCTATTCTGACCGCTTACAATTGATAGTCGTGAAAAGCTTGAAAAGTGACAAGGTTACATTAAGCATATGAACAGAATAGTTAGTAATTTTTTTTAATTGGTAAAAAGCCTTCCTTTCAATTAGTATTTTTTTCCATTTTTTTGGGTATTTTTAAGTGTTTGAATTTTGCTCAAACATTTCTTAATACAGAGACTTGAAACTTGATTGTGCACAAAAGAATATCAAAGAATGTGAAGAAGTAAGTGAAATTCTTTTCAATATTGCGTTGATCTTTAACACAATATTTCTTCTCAATATTTCTTTTTTTTTAATAATATGTTGATCATGAAAGCCTTCCTTTCAATTTATCATTTAAATTTTTGTTTAAACATATTACCTTGATGGTTTCAATGAAATTCACTTCTTTGGTGGTCAAACTTACAAGGCAGCCCATCAGATTATTATGCAAATTTTTTATTTTATCAAAGCTACTATGTTCACCATCGTACATTTCTTGCCCCTCTAGGCCTCTACAATCTGCACACACACACATATATATATATATATATATATATATATAAATATATATATATATATAAATGCTTGGTCATTTTGTTTTCTATTTAAATCTTATTTGTTACCGGCCTTTCGTCTTTCAATGAGATTTTTTTTTTAATTTTTGGTATCAAAATGCCACTTGCAAAAAAAAAAACGTATAAAAAAAGAAACCTTGGTTGTTTGAGCATATCAGCATATATTAAAATAGGTGAAGTTGAGGGGTATTTTTTACTTTCCCTCCATGATAATTTTTCCCTCCAAATTTGTTTCTAATCCTAGCCATCCATTGCAAATAAATCACATCCGTTCATATCCCTCCTAAATTTCATTATAATCCTAGTCATCCATTGCAAGTAAATCACATCCGTCCATATATTTTTAATCTTTTCATTTTCCTTTCATTTTATGACTGCTTACCATTGAAACAGTTAGTATTTTTCATTATTTCATTTCAATGTGCGATGCAACAAATGCTATTCTGACCGCTTACAATTGATAGTCATGAAAAGCTTGAAAAGTGACAAGGTTACATTAAGCATATGAACAGAACAGAACAGTTAGTAATTTTTTTTTAATTGGTAGAAAGCCTTCCTTTCAATTAGTCTTTTTTCCATTTTTTTGGGTATTTTTAAGTGTTTGAATTTTGCTCAAACATTTCTTAATACAGAGACTTGAGACTTGATTGTGCACAAAAGAATATCAAAGAATGTGAAGAAGTAAGTGAAATTCTTTTCAATATTGCGTTGATCTTTAACACAATATTTCTTCTCAATATTTCTTTTTTTTATAATATGTTGATCATGAAAGCCTTCCTTTCAATTTATCATTTAAATTTTTGTTTAAACATATTACCTTGATGATTTCAATGAAATTCACTTCTTTGGTGGTCAAACTTACAAGGCAGTCCATCAGATTATTATGCAAATTTTTTATTTTATCAAAGCTACTATGTGCACCATCGTACATTTCCTGCCCCTCTAGGCCTCTACAATCTGCACATATATATATAAATGCTTGGTCATTTTGTTTTCTATTTAAATCTTATTTGTTACCGGCCATTCGTCTTTCAATGAGATTTTTTTTTTAATTTTTGGTATCAAAATGCCACTTGCAAAAAAAAAACGTATAAAGAAAGAAACCTTGGTTGTTTGAGCATATGAACAGTTAGTATTTTTTTTATTTTTTATTTTTTAAATTGGTGGAAAGCCTTCATTTCAACTGAAATTATTTCCTTATTAAGTATATTTTATTTCATTATCTGTCATAAATATTAAGCATATGAACAGTTAGTATTTTATTTATTTTTTTTAATTGGTAGCTAGAAAGCTTTTTCATTTTTTTTTTGGTATTTTTAAGTGTTTGAATTTTGCTCAAATATTTCTTAATACAGGGACTTAAGACTTGATGGTGCACAAAAGAAGATCAAAGAATGTGAAGAAGTAAGTTAAATTCTTTTCAATATTGCGTTGATCTTTAACACAATATTTCTTCTCAATATTTATTTTTTTATAATATTTTGATCATGAAAGTCTTCCTTCCAAATTATCATTTAAAATTTTGATTAAACATATTACCTTGATGATTTCAATTATTATTATTATTATTTTTTTGGGTATCAAAATACTTCAAGTTGCCTCACAAAAGTTGTTGTAAGTTGTAACATGCAAGCTGTTGGCATTTTTACCCAATTGTGGATGTTGACACGAATCCTCTTTCTTGCTTTAAATTATTCCTTTAATGCCCAAATAACTGTAAACGTGTGTGTATAATAATATTTCTTTTCAATCTTGTGTTGATCTTTAACACAATATTTCTTCTCAATATTTCTTTTTTTATAATATGTTGATCATGAAAGTCTTCCTTTCATTTTATCATTTCAATTTATTCAATCACATGTAAATAAAATTAATGTTTAATGTTTAAACAAATGGAAAGCCCTTAAAAAAAATGGGAAGTAGCAAAATTTAAGATCCGTGCATCGCACGAGCAATTTTCCTAGTTATACAAATTGCAAGAAGATGAAGTTTTATTATGAATTTTTGTCCTCATCAATCAATATTTAATTTATTTGATAGTTCAAATCTAATTAAACTAACTTGCTCATAAAGAACTAACGAGTTTTTATATGAACCCAATTTTTTTTAAGGTAAATAAACATGGACTATCGTTAAAAAAAACTTAATTTGAACGGGTTACGAAGAAAGATAGGAGGAATAGAATCACATCCTATTCTCAGAAACATATATACTTCACCTATATATGAAGGACGTTAAGCAACCAAATTTCTTGTCCTGTCTTAAAAACAAAAACAAAAAAAATATTAAATGATTTAGCTAAGTTTCTTATATGCTTCAATAAAAGATAACCATTAGACAAGTAATCATCCTCCCTTTTAATCGCAACAATCTAACCTAACTTGCACATCAAGAACGAATTTTTATATAAACCCAAAAATAAGTAATAATAACTCTCTTACAAAAAAAAAAAAAAAAAGTGATAATAACTCTAATATGTATTTCATGCATATCGACTATGTATCATGTTTTATTTAAAATCAAAATAAATTTAGCTTTCCCAAATCATGAGTGCAATTAATTTTATCATATTTTTATACGTTGGAAGTCTCATATCGCATGTCTCATAAAATATTATATGGTTTGAATATATATTGGGCTACTCCTCTCATAGTCAATTGATTTTGAGATGGAATCTTAACAATTTTATTAAGAATTTGATGTGAAAACCATCATAATGGTAAAAATCTTTTGCTCATACCTTGCGGATCGATATTCTAGATAACCAAAAAAAAAAAAGCCTTAGGTTTTCATGCAATTTTTTAACTAATTAATCTTGATTTTATATGATTGAATTTTTTTTATTTTCCTTGTTCTCATTATTTTAGCCATATAATTTTTGGCAGGTAAAAGCATATCTTTGACAGTTTTTTTATTGATCTAATTTTATTTTATTCTTTTTGCTGTTAATGGGCAAACAAAACTAGTGTACATGCAATGTAGTAATTTTTCTTTTTTTTAAATGGTAGCGAGTGATTTTTGCTGGGCAGGGGAAGTTTTTGTTGGGTGAAAAAATTGTCGACGCAGATTTTTGCATGGTCGTCATGGAGACAAATTTTCTAAGGGGAATGATTTCGGTTTGAACCTTAATGAAAGGTAGTCAGCCCCAGGCAGTTAAGGAGGGAAATGAAAATACTACATACTACACTATGATGCATGATGAGAGCACAGAGGTGGGAATGAAGGAATGATATGATTCTTTGGGCTATTATAACCAAATCATCACCTACCAAATCCATAAACATTAAACTGTGGCCACAAAACTGACCCCGCATTCCACATACATTCTCTCTCTTTCAAGTTACAATGTTAGGCTTTTAGCGAAGCACTTTACCGTGCTACCCTGCCCATCACAATTCACTTCTGTTCTTTCACTTTCACCCACCTTTTCAATTAGCAGCAAATGTGGTAGACTTGGTAGGTTGCGCCACATTAGTGTATTGCTGTAATTTCAATGTCACTTTTAAAAAAGGAAATACGATATTAACATTTTTCTTTTAAATAGTAGTAAAGAACTTGAGTACATTCATGTTATATGCAGTTGATATATGACTGATAAACACGTGAAACAGTACGCATTAAAGTCATACCAAGTGGTATTATTTTGAACAAGCAGGATAAAAAATTGTCTTAATTAAGTAGCAAAAATGGTTCCTCGATGTCTTCCGGGTTTTTTTAATTGTTAACAAAAATTTATAAAGGAACGCCATTGGGTTGGTACCAAAAATATATACTCCCTCCGGTCCAATTTATAATACCCTTTTGAGGCTTTTCACTTCTACCAAGAAAAGTGGATAAATTTGTTAGTGACATTGGACATGTAAAAATTTGATATATTTTTTCAAAACTACCCCTATAATTATTATTAAATGTTATTGAGTATAAGCCCACAAATGTAACTGTTGTTTAAAATATTTATTACATTTTTTAATTTCAGTTTTTAATTTTGAACCTCAAATTTTGAAAATATTCCCAGACTATGAGTATTACTATCTTATTTTTTTCCTTGTTTTCCCACACTTTCCAAACTCATCATAACTCTCGAATTGACATTTGCCTATCGCGATTTTTATTATCTTACCCTCTTCACAAAAGGAAACCTCAACATCGAGAATGGGATTGTTGTAAATTTTTACAAATTAGCATTAGAAAATTCTGAAAATCCTTTTCGATTGGGGGTTAACGAAATTTTGTGCAAATTGGTTTCGGATTCATGGGTATTGGAATGTTTTATTTATTTTTTAATAACATTGAATATTCCAACACATCTCTTTCCGAAAACCAAATACTCCTTGCATACGTGGAACACGAGGATAAATATATACTCTTCCCTCCCTCTATATATATATATATATATATATATATATATATATATATATATATATAATCATTTTAGGATATTTCATGTCCATTAAGAAAATTAATTGATTTAAGGATTTTCTTAACTTCAGCCTTAAATACTGAGGATAAAACAATAAAAAAAGTATATTTGTATTGAAAGAATAAATGTTTAATACTTTAAGAGTTAATGGGTTAGTTTTTCAAGACTTTTTTTTTTCCATTTTTCTACTTCCCTTAGGGCTGAGGTTAAGCAAACTCATAAATTAATTGTATTGGAAACGAAAACTTTAGGTATGTATTTTCAAAATTACCCCTATTAATATTATTGAAAATCTAAAAAATATTAAATAAATATGGGTGTTTTTGGGAAAAAAATTAATTAATGGTCATTGAAAATTGGTATATGGTCTTATAAATAGGGATAAAATAAGTGTGTCAAAAGGGTCTTATATTTAGGGATAGAGGTAGTATTTATTTTCCGACATACAATTGTTTGAAAAATGACAAGTGGATGTAACCCACATGAGCACATACCAAGTCTTTAATTTAAACCCCGAAAGTTGGAAGCCCCAGATTCAATCCTTAGGAATGTTATTTGGTAGATTATTGGTGGTTTAATTTTCCCTCCCCTTCAAAAACTTTGCCCATCTAAAAAAATGTTTGAATAAATTTGTTAACATTCAACCCGAGTTTGAAAAACGATTTCTGACTTTGGTTTGTTTGAAAAATACACAATAACGTAGTGCAGAATAAAGAGGTGAAAAAATCAAGGAAGATGAAGATGAAGGGGATGGAAAAAGAATACGAGAAAATTGAAAAAAAATGGAGAATGAGTTGAAGGAAAATGAAAGGATTGATCGATTAAGGTTTAGAAAAATGAAAAGTGTGTAGGGTTAAGAGGAAAAAGTATTTCTTGATTATGGTCTTCTGGATTATCATCTTGTCTTTGGTCTATGCCAATAATAACTTGACATGGATAAAAATAAATTTTAAAAGTAAAAGAGAGAAAAAAATGACTTAATAGTTATTTTTATTACTTGCTAAATTATGATTGACCCAAACTAAATGGATGAGATAATGATGTAGGATCAAGTAATAATTTCTCAGTTTAAAGGTTGTGGTTTATTTTTATCACTTCATCCATGGTCCAGATTAATGATAACATATAACACGTAATAAAAATAATTATTAAGTCATTTTCTCTCTTTTAAATTTTATTTTATTATGTGTCAAATTATTATTAACCTGAATCTTGAATGATGTTGTTGTCTAAGACCAAATAATTATTTCTCGAGTTTTAGAGGTTCAGAGGAAAAAATATGACTCAAAAAGATATTTTGAAAATTTCTATATCTTTTAATGAGATACAAAAATAATTTGGTGTGGCTAAAAAAATAAACCTCATTCTTTAATTGACCAAGCCAACCAAAACTCAAGCAAAAGATTTCGACCATAGGACCATAATTTGGGTTTGGTGATAAAAGCCCATGAGTATTAGAATAGAACGTATACATGATTATGATTTTTTAACACGGGTAAAAATTAGGAGTTAAGATACCAAATTGGTCCTTATAAATATTGATTTTTTGAAATTAGTTCTTAAATTTTATTTTTTGTCCTTTTTTTTATTTCATTTTAGTTTTGGTCCCGTCATCATCTTTGGATGTAAAAGACTTAGTTATTTTTTCGGTACTTGAAATTTAGGGTCATTTTCTCTAACTCTCCGAAATTATTTCATACTTTGACATATACCCTATCACCAATTTTGACCAAATTTTGGTGACATCGAAATTCTAGTCAGATTCAAGGGCCACGTGACAGTGTGTGAAAATATTTTTTTTAAATTAAAATATAAAAACTAAAATAATTAAAAATTTTGCATTTTTAGTTAAAAAAATAATAAAAAAGGGATTGAAGACAGATGTCATCTTCGTCCGCGTGACATCATGTGGCACAATGTGACTAACCTCTTGCGTCTGACTAAGATTCTGATATAATATGTCAGCAAACTTTGATAAAAATTGATGAGAGGGATATAAAACAAACCGGGAAATAACTTTGGGAAACTTGACATTGAAAAAAAAAACAAGGGCCTGTGACAAGTGATCCCAAAGTTTAAGGACTTACACATAATTAAACCGATGAAAAATGTTAAAGTGACTTAATAGAATAAGAACCAAAACAAAAACGAAACAGAAAAGCAGGGGTCAAAATCTCCAAACAATGAAATATGGAGACCAAAATCAACATTTAATATTTAAGAGTATCCTTGTATCCTCTATTTTATATGCTTTCGTCAGTTTTATCTTTGATATTAGAAAAATGATTGAAACACCTACAAAATCAACCTACACCATATAAAAAGTGACATGTGTGACATGCTTACTATTATTGATTATTTAACAAGTGACGCATGTCACATTCTTGTGGTGTAGGTTGATTTATAGGTTAATTTTTCCTTGCTCTTGATATTATTGTAGTTATACAAATATTTCTAAGATTACAAAATTACAAAATTATTCACATCAATAATCTTTGACAACCTAAAAGTAATAATGTAAGGACACAGATGACATTTTATTTTAAAAATTAAAGCTAAAGGTAGGAGCTTTTAGTATTAACATACATTAAAGTTTTAAAAAAAAATGTAATTTTGGTTTATGGGTGTTTTTTTCATACTCCCGTATAAATTTTATGATTTAATGTTCCTCCTTTTCCGGTGTATGAAAATATATATTACTTTACTTTTTGTTTTCTCATCTACCCAACCAATCCTATCACTTCTTCTTTGACAATCACTTTTTTCCAATGATCCACGTTACCACTTTGACCCCTATTTTATGAAAATGCAATGACAACAATATTGTGGTGAGCTATACCAAAACTATAAATGGGTTGAGGTCAAATGGTGAATGAAGATTCAGGTTAAAAGTTTAAAAAAAAAATAATAATAATAAAATTTCATGTATAAATTAAAAACTTAAAAGATGTATTGAATATTATTGAAAATGAAGCTTCAAAGAATTTCCCTGGTTTTATTTTTTCAAAATTTTGTTTGGAAATTTTTCTGGTGTATTTTTAGATTAAAATTCATTTTTTTTCAAAGCTAAAGGATTGTGTTACATATTTGTACTTATATGCTTTGGGGACAATTAACAAAGATTCATTTTAGATTGAGTAAGTTAACAATAAAATACTTATAAAAAAAAAAGATAAAATTGAAGTTTGAACAATAAAATAAAGAGTAAAGGGACACTCTGGTCCCTCAAGTTTTTCGACAGGGACACTTTAGTCCCTCAAGAAATTTAATTCATTTTTAGTCTCCATGTTTTCCAAAAGTACCAATTTAGTCCCTCATGTTTTTCAAAAGTACCAATTTAGTCCCTCAACGAAGTGGCTAATGGAAATAGGACATGGACTAAATTGGTACTTTTGGAAAACTTTGGGGAATAAAAATGAATTAAATTTCTTGAGGGACTAAAGTGTCTCTGTCGAAAAATTTGAGGAATCAAAGTGTCCCTTCACTCTAAAATAAATTATCATGTCCGATCCGGCCTCTCACTTGTTCTGTTAAACACCAAATGAATCAGCTACTGACATTGATAGAAGAAGCTAAGGTAGGAAAAGTGGAAGAAGGAACTAGCAAGACAAAAGTGATAAACACTGTTCAAATGCACAGAACAGATGAAGCTGCAGCCATGCATACGGAAAACCTGCAGTCATTAATAAACATCTTCAAGGACAGATATTCCCATGGATCTATCTATCTATCTAGCTAGAATTTATTTGATAAATATAATATTGACGTAACTTTGAATTGAATATTATATTCAAATTCAAAGTAAGATATAAAATTTGCACCTAACTTTATTTCGAATTCACTAGCTATTCAAGATGCTTTCTTCAGCGAGCAGACTGACAGCTGCACTCCCATGCCCTACTGTCTTCTTTGATCAGGATGGACTCCTCTCGGTGAATTATGCTTGAGGCTCTTTTTTTCTTAGGAGAAAAAAGTACATATATACTAGTATAATTACTACGTACTCTTATATTTAAGAACTCAAACTATTTTGTTTTTTTAGTTCCTGCGGATTAATGAGTTTAATTATGTGTTATTAGAGTGTATCCAAATACCGAATCCATTTATTTAATTTTTTTATTTGACTAACTCTAGTGATCTAATTTAACTAGAGTTCTTGAATTGAATATAATGTAAAAATGATATAACATATAATGTGATAATACATAAATCATAATGTTATGCTTAAGAATAAATTAGTTTATCTTTAATTTATGTTTGTCATATCATGAAGTATATATTATGGCTGTTCATGCAATGCACTTGAGATGCGTATGCGATACACCTGTGGTGAGGTGTGTTTGTGAGATGCACATCAGTATCCAAAAAAATTTTGTAACATTTTATTTATACATTTTGCCAAAGAGTTCTTCTGTACACGGTCCTGGTTATTTATTTAGTATTTCTCTCTCTTATTTTTAATATAATTTCTTAGGGATATTGAAATTGATAATAATTGAAATTTTAAAAAATGTCAAATAAATATGTGAAAAGATTGGAAGAGAAGTTTATGAATATGACAAAAAAATTTACAATAAAGATTATATTAAAGATAGAAAGGGTATTTATTTCAAGAAGTGATTTGATAAGTATTGAGTTGAGTCCTGTCCAATTGTCCATGCAGGAGCATAGGCCCAGCCCAAAAGTGTAGGCAGAAAAAGAGTACATTAAATGAAAGAGGAAAGGTGAGTAATGAGAATCACGTGAGATGCAGAAAATCCAAACAAAATCCGAAGCATCACACGGCAGAAGAAGGGAAGGACTAAGGAGGACGTCCAACAGAAAAGAAAGTTGGATTATGAGATCACTGCCCCCTGCAGCCGTGATGGCTACCCTTCTAGCTGTATTAAGCTGTTTGTGGCCCTCTGCTTTTTTGCTCCCCACTCTGCCATCATGTTTGGCTATTGCAATTCTATATTTATTTCTCAAAATCCCTCTCTTGTCATTCAAATTGGTCTATTTGACCCACCTATTTCCCTTGGCCCCCTATAACATACATAACCCACACTTAACCTTCTCTTGCAACAACCGCATATGTTGTTCCATTATATGTATAGAATTTTAGTATTACCATATTTACAATTTTTTTTTAAAAAAATATCAATCAAACATAACTAAACGGTAACATATAATGCTAGAGACCAAATGTTAATTGGTATCAATCATATTTTGTCAAGGTTTCATCTCAAAATCAATAGAGTTAGAGAGCAGTAACGTCAAAGAGAGTGAGGCGGATAAAGGGCTTTGAACATGATACCATGCTAAGATTTTATGTAAAAACTTAACCAATTAACTATGAGAGAAGTAACCTAACAAATATTTTTAAAAAAAAATAAATAAATGATGTGCTACCTGTAACACATTTCATTCATGAGGTTCAATAAAAAATAAAAAAAAATGCTGACAAATAGAAAATTTATTCATACTCTCTGATGCTTAAAAAAAATAAAATAAAATTCTGATTACCTATTGGTCAACAACTGTGGTAAAAAAACAAAAAAGGAAAACTCTATTGCATGCAAAAACTGGGCCTTTAACTCAAATCCAATCCAAGTCTTCTTTGCTCTATCTAGTTACAGCCTGTGTTGAAATGTCAAAATCTAAGCTTGCATGTCTTGTCACGATCACCTTAGATTCTCTTCTCTCTCGGCTAATCAAGAGAGAGCGTTTCTTTTCTCTTTACATTCTTTCTTTTTCTTTTTTTTTCCCCTTTTAAATGAGGAGAGAGAGAAGGAAATTAAAGCTGAGACACATACATACACAGCAAAATATAGCTTGGTGAATGCGTTTGATCTTTGTTGGAGAGCCCACTTTAGCTTCGGGTCCTTGTCACAAATGTCGCAATAAACTAAGATAAATACTGTGATGTGAGGAATCCTAAAAAGGGTATTGAAAATCAAGGTAGATGAACAAAACAAACCACATCCTAAGGCACCTATTGTAGCCTATACAAATTTCCAAAAGAGTGAAAAGGATATCATTCCTCATTCTTGGAATTTGGAAGCTAAGAAGTTGAGACATGTAATATTTCCAAGTCTATAGGTTGTTCTTAGTGAAAGTAGGGTTCAGCTTCTTGCACAAAAAATAAATTATGCCCTTCCCTTGTCACGACTCTATAGATACTAACAAAATCCTTTAAGTTTGATATGTATGCTTCCATGGTAATGTATGTGTCTGGTTTTATATAATTGACTTGCATTATCATAAGCTTATTAGTGGAACAAGACTATAAAAAGGTGTTTCTTTTTGTGGTATTATAGGTTTTTAAGAGCAAGCATTTACTGACCTGCATGCTGCCAGGAATGTGATGAAAAAGAAAGCCAACCCCACAAACCATGCTGGTATTAGAATAGTAGAATAGGAAAGTAGTGGGGATTCCCATTAACCCGAAGGATATAACATGTGTTTTCATCTTTTAATGGATGTAGTAAACACACCACCAACTCTACTAAAATATACTTATTCCTCCTATACTTAATATACTCCCTCCATCAAAACATTAGGTTTTTTACAATTTCAATACATAAACATATTTTTCTTTCCAATTCTAACCTTTATTCAATCATTTCATTCTCTCCTCATTAATTCTACTTTTATCATGTCTCTCATCTCTAAACCACTATACATTAATTAATGGACACACTTACTAATAAACATTAAATACTACTACAATTTTCAATAATGATTGATAGGGGCATTTTGGACAAATTATACATAACACTTACAATAATTAACACTTTCTTAATATGTGTACTCAGGCCTAAAAGACCTAAAGTTCTGAAACGGAGGGAGTAATATCTTATTAAAGAAATTCATGAAAATTAAGAAAACTACTTAATATTATTGACATTAATAATATTTGATATATATTTTGTTTTAAATATTCATAATTATTATTAAAATTCTAATAAATATTTGTATAAAAGAAATAACAATGCCATTAGAGAGAGTAGATCTTACAAGATAAAAAGAAATTATAATATAAAAAGCTTATATAAAAAATGGGATGAAGTATATTATCAAAATAAACTAATGGCATGTTTGGTCACGCGTAGTGCTAACAATTCGGGCGTGCGGGTATTGCCCATGCTCATCAAAAGCCTGCTTTTTTTGCTGTCATGCCCACCCCCGTCCATCAAAAGGCCGCTTTTTTTGCGGCCATACCCCCCATCCCCCCCCCCCCCCCATGCCATGCCTGTCCATGGGCAACCCATTTAAATAAAAAAATTTTAAAAAAATCATATATTTTTTTTTTGGAACATAAAAAAAAATCATATATTCTATCTTCAAAATTCATAAAATGTAGACTAAGATTGCACAGCATATAAATGTTCATATTCAAAATTCATAAAAACATAATAATAAAGTTTGAGTAATGTAAGTGAAAATTAACTAAATTTTAAGTGTACACAAAACATAAAAATCAACGCTTCTTATATAATTAAAAAAAAAAATCCTTCCTGTGACCCTATATATAATACAGTATCATTTAATAGATTTCGTGTCTATTAAAAAAATTGGGTTTGGCCTAGTGGAAGTATGTTAGAACCATAAGGATATTGAGAACTCATAAGACCATAAGGTCAGAGGCTCGAATCCTTGTGGAGAAGATCCCTTGGGGAGACACCCCACCTATGTTGCTCCAGGTGCCGGGACTGTGAAGTTCCCCTCCACAAAAATAAAAAATTGGTCAATTTAATTAATGATATCGAAAATACGAATATTTGATATATATTTTAAAAATTATCCCAATTAATAATATTAAGAATTTAAAAAATATTAAATAAATAAAAATGTTTATAAAAATAATAATTAATTGTTATTAGAAATTAATATAAAATCTTATAAATAAATATAAAATAAAATTTTCAAATAAGTGTCTTGTTGGAGGGAGGGAGTAACATGATTATGGCATATTTCAATCCCTTCGGAGGACTTGTCTACTATACTAGCATGTGCTAATCGAAATTATCATAACCCCATGATTGTACAATAACGTAATGTAGTCCTTTTTGGGTGGAATAAACCACCCCGTCCGGTAAATTGTTGTTACTAAGACATCAAATCAAATATTTATGGTAATCTGTCTAAAGGAAAGGAAAGGTCAACCGTGAATAATACAGTAAAGAAAAGAGATAAGTTTGGCAGAGATAAAAACAGAATCTTGACAGGATGAGCGGTAAAATGAACAAAACCGAGTAGTATCATACTCCGTCCATCCCATCTTTTTTATAGGGCATACTTAACCGAATTACAAATATCAAGGAAAGTGGTTGGTTTTATGAATTCTATGAAAATATATTGTAACATTACAATTTTACCCCCTTAACTTTTCTTGGAAAATTCACATTCATTAATGAACAACAAAAAACACATAGATAATCAAAGCATTTAATAAGGGCAAAAAAGAGAAAAATCAATAAATGATGCATAGAAAATATAAAGTGACTTATAATTAGGACAAAAAAATTTCTAAAATGTGACCTCTATATAGGACCGGAGGGAGTACTTCATCTGGACACTAGAATCTACAACATCTCCCTATAGGTGATGACAATAACATAGGGGCAGTTTGGCAGAATACAGAGTAGAGAGTGATTTGACACCGCAAGCACCAAGCACAGCTCAAACGATCTTTCCCGACGGCTAGTCACAGAGTGTGCAGAAATTCAACAGCCTATTCTATGCATCCCTATAGATATACCATAAACTATATACTATAATATGCTTATCACGTCATTCCAATCCCTTTCTTCTGCACCGTTCTTTCACGGATCAATTGCTAGTAATTTTATTCTGAAAAACTCATTCGAGTAATGTTTTTCTACATCAAAATTTCACATCCAGATATCGTTGGGGAAAAGAAAAAAGTTCAAAACCAATTCTCTTTTTTATTATTATTTTTTTTTTTTAGAAGAAAACCAATTCTCTTTATTATGATTTCAAATTTCTTTTGCACATATTTTCCATAATGGAAGTTGTCAATACTTTTTGCGCAAATAATTTTAATTTTTGGTTACTAGATGGAATACTTGAGTGTATAAGTTGGTAAATATAGCATATAGGAGCATATAACTTCAAACGTTTAATCATGTCATGGAAAAAAAAAATATTAGTAAAGAAAAAATTGATTTAGAAGATAGTTAATTAACAAAATTAATATTTGTCTATCAACAAGGCTCGGCACAGTTGTTAGATGATTGAGTTTCTTAAACGTGATGTCAAGGATTAGATATCTGTCATCGATATGAAAAAAGTTTTGTTACTAAGTACAAAATTCACCTCGATAATCTCTACGCCTCAAAAAAGATTAATCTTCGACTAACGATAATCTCTGTCAGCTTAAGAATACCTTTGTGCACAAAAGAATTAATATTTGCCTATTGGGCAAGGGATAACCCAGTGGTTGGTGCACATTAAAAAAAATAATAATAATAAAAATGAAGCAGGCTTAGGGCTCTAGCTAGTGCAGAACTAACGTCAAAACTATATGAGCACAAAGACGTTTTTCCTGCTTTGCTACAAAGATCATGAATCAGATTATTGAGTAAAACGCACAAACTACATTAGTATTATCCAGGGGAAATATGTCAAATGGGTTGGCCCGATTGGCTTTTGGGATGTCCTGATTGGCCCAGACAGGGTCCAGCGGGCTATCCGTAAAACACAGTTACAAAACCAACATTGTCAAGGGCAGGTCTTAGTATAGTCCAAGTACTTTTCAATACCTATTCATAATAATCCATCATCATAAATTTAAAAAAAAAACGTTTTTAAAAAAAAAGAATAAAAACTATAATAATGGTTGATGACATAGTGTAGATAAATGATTTAGGCTGAAAATATTACTATCCCTTCTTGTTTATTTGCCAGATCACACAAAAAGATATATCCTTTATTGATTATTTTATTTTCAATAAGATTATGGTGTTATTTGCCAATAGGTTCTTTTTCTTTTTCCAATTATTAATTTTTCTTCAGTTCTTTCGTAAATCAATATCTTATTGCATATAACTAAATATGGCAAAAAAAAAACAATTATTATACTATCAAATTTTTAAACAAAAATAAAAAAAATAAGAAAGATAAATAGAGACGGAAGGAACATTATCCTGTGTTATCATACGGCGATAAACGAATTTAATTATGCGTAATTGATTCAAAAAAAAATTACGTTAAGAATGATGTCCATCACATTCTGAGTTTGGAGTTAAGCTACGTAGTATATATATTTTGGTAAACAAATAAAATTTCTATTGATTATTATATTTTTTCAAATTTTGATTTAAGTTTAATAAAAAGAAACATAACTAAAGATTTGAGGTTACAAATAAATAGGAAAAATAAAGAAAATTAGGTGAAGGAGAATGGTTGTTAGAGCCAAACCCCTAAGAAAATCGTATCGAAAAAACTAATTACATTTTCTCTACATTAAATGCATTAAATTTCCATAGGAGTTTTAATTTACTTTTAGGGCAGGTTACCAAAAGCATTTTGAAAATTGTTTCCTGTAGTCGAGACAAATTATATATACTCGTCAAAATAGCTTAGATTTGTAAGTTGCAATGCGATCATACCATTTTTAAAGTACATTATAGGAAAGCACAGTACTCCCTCCGGTTCTATATATAGGGCATACTTAACCGTATTTCTCGGATCAAGAAAAGTAGTTAGTTTTGTGAATTTCATGAGAATATATTATAAAATTACAATTTTACCCCTCCACTTTACTTGGAAAGTTCACATTCATTAATTAATAACAAAAAAACATAGTCAAAGCATTTAATAAGGGCAAAAAAGAAAAAAAAACAATCAATGATGCATAAGAAATATAAAGTGCCATATATATAGGACTAAAAATTTCTTCTAGAAGGTGCCCTATATATAAGACCAGAGTGAGTAGCATTTTGCTGGTTAGGTGACAAAGGTAATATACTACTCCCTCCGGTCCTTATTATAGGACATATTTTAGAAGGTTTCTTTGGTCCTAATTATAAGACGTTTTATATTTTCTATGCATCATTGATTGTTTTTTCTCTTTTTTGCCCTTATTAAATGCTTTGACTATGATGTGTTTTTTGTTGTTCATTAATGAGTGTGAATTTTCCAAGAAAAGTTGAAAGGATAATATTGTAATGTTACAATATATTCTTATAGAATTCATGAAACTAACCAACTTCCTTGGTCCGTGTGATATGGTTAAGTATGTCTTATAAATAGGATCGGAGGGAGTAATATTATTTCTCTCTGTGGCATGTGGCATGACAAAACTTGATATCCTCGTCTCCCTTTTATAACCACGAATGCATGAACTTGTGCTACCTAATTATACGTACATTGCAACACCTTAACAACATGAGAAAATGGGAAATGCATCGATAATGTAAAATTTTTTACATCATCCAGTACATCATCCACCATTCATCCGTTTATGGTTGTTTACTTTCAAATTAAAATAATACTCCCTCCGTTCCATATTATCTGTCACTTTAGCATTTTTAACTTGTTCCAAATTATTTGTCGCTTTAGGAATTCGAGGATGTATTAATTGATTTTTTCCACCTTTAACCTTGCATTTAATGTGTTGAAATATGTGAAATGGGTGATAATTAATGTACTTTGAGAGTATTATAGTAAAGTTATTTAATAATTCTCTTGAAAATTGAAATATTAAATGACTTTCTTAATCTGTGTGAAATTGCTAAAGTGACAGTTAAATTGGAACGAAGGAAGTACAAATGAATGGTGGATGATTGAATGATGGTGAGTACATACTCATTAATCTCTGACCACATTATTGTGAAAACAGTCACATTAAATAGCATCAATACTCGGGTGGATACACATCTTTACGCTCTCTAGGCCATTGATTCATCGTATGCAAATACCGAGTATGCAACTTAAAAACAGTCCCATTAAATAGCACCAATACTTGTGTTGATATACTCCCTCCGTTCTTTATTATAAGAAAAAGGATGCATACATATTTTGGTTTCAAATTTAAGAAAAAATTAACCACTTTTTATTCTCAATACAATTATTCCTAAAATGTTTCTAGAAAGTAGTGATTTTATTTAATTTTTGTTTCATTCTCATCCAAAAGTAGTCATATTTTTTTTTATAATTTTAAGAAAATTAAATACATTCAACTAATTTTCTTAATAAATGTAATTTCAGTTATTTTTTCTTATAATAGAGACCGAAGGGAGTAGTCTATAAAAGATTGACCTAAATATCTTCACAATTATCAAAACCCTTGATCCATTAACTATGCTTGTATAAACACCGATTACTAACTCACAGATAATTCCAACGACCTGATAATCTGCATATCTTGCAATTGATTGCAGACAACAAACTTGAAACTAAAGCAAGGCACATAGTAGTTACTCGAGATAGTGTAGATTTGGCAGCATATATAATTTTATTTTATTTTTGTCAATGACAGCTTAGCTTAATTACAATTCATAGAATTACAGTAGTTAAATTATTTACTGTCTAGGGATGTGTAAAACAAATGTATCACTGCGACCATAAATGGTGCGGTAACATGCTCTATCTATCCTTGCGAGCATCATAGGCTTGTGACAATAAGCATACGTGTGAATCAAGACCATGCTATTGTTGTCCCCGTTCCAAAAAGAAAGGTTCAAATCTTGATAACAACGTTAAATATTTCATTTTTTTAAAGGACCGTGCTATAGTTTCCGAGCATTATTCCCATTTCACCCTGCATTAGACTAGCAGCAATTTTAACAGAGCACCTCACTTCTTTCTTTCTCTTTATAAAAAAGGTGGAATTGGAATCCAAGCATTCATACACACGCATTAATCCACATACAGCATCTATGAAACAAATGATAGCATTCCTACTTGCTTCCCAGCATGTGAAAGGAAAATGCATATCAAGAAAGAGAGGTGCAAATTACTAGCGATGCAAATGTTAAAGGTATGTGATAGTAAAAGGGGGAAACAAACCAAATTGCATGTTCTGTGAAAGGAAGAATAACCATAAAAGTGTTACATGAAATTAATTTACAGAATCCTGAATCCTCTACTAATAGAACACAATAGCTAACCCTGACAGGTTGTTATCACCACATAATTATGACACATAACTGTATCTTCACAAATTTGAACAACGAAGTAAAAGCAGAATGATTAGCTTTTACAACATCTAGCAAAGAATAATACCAACCCTTCACAGCCCATATGCAGAAGTCAGTGAGTATTTACCTGCAGGAATTAGGGCCCAATGACCCTTTCAGTCTGCTAACTAGAAACTTCTCTTATGCTTTCCTTCAAACTTGAAGAATTAATATTGGGCATCCTACTTTGAGGCTGTGTCATGTGAACATATCCATTGGTAGTTAAATGCTGATCAAATTTCAAATTTGTTGCAGGCCCAAGAATGCCATTGTACTCCCTGGCTCCAGGACCACTACCTGCTATTCCAACCCTTCCACCCATATAGACAGCATTTGGCGAAGCATTGGCATAAGGCATCTGATTTGCTTGAGGACCAACTATCATTGGCCCATACCAGAAGTTCCTAGAAGCATCAGGAGGAACTGCATATCCATTCCCCCCATACCCACCCATGGTGTAGCAATAACCATAGGGGCTTGATCCGTAGGCCAAAACCCCACCACTGCTATACCAAGGCACAGGTGCAAAGCCAGGGGACACGAACCTAGGACTATAAGGAGGGTAAGAATGAGAGGCTCCTCTGTCACTCCTATTATATCTTGGTTTATTAAAACCATCAAACCCATGGTTCCCATCTTTTGGCACAGCTCTTTTCACCTCTACCTGTCTACCATTCAAGTCATGAAAACTTTGCACCACCACATTTTCAACAGATTCTTCTGAATCAAAAGTGATGAACCCAAACCCCCTAGGTCGATGAGTTACACTGTCCTGCATAACCACTACATCCGTTACCCGACCAAACCTCTCAAAGTATTTCTTAAACTCTTCCTCAGATATACCAGCAGATAAACCTCCCACAAATATCTTTTTAGTCCTAATGCGGTCACCGCTACACTCATTGCTACTATAGTTATTCACCACTCTGGTCTGTATTTGGTTTTGGTGCAGCTGTTCACTTCTTGGTATTGCTTTTTTAACTTCTACCTATAAACAAGCAAACAGAACTAACCATAAATCAAACAAACCCACTAAATAAAAACAGAAATATAAGAATTAACAGAATTATTTTTTTTATCATGTTTTTAAAAATTTGTAAAGAACCCTATATTTTTATTCATGATACTTTTCACTTCTACCTATTCTACACACACGTGAAGAAGACAGAACTAACCATAAATCAACAAACCCTTCAAAAATAAACAAGAGTATAAGCATTAGTAGGGAAAAAAATCACTTTTTTTAAAAAAAAAAATTGTAAAAAAAAAAATCTATTTTATCTCAAATTACTCTCTTACAATTCAAATAAACAATGAAATTCAAAATTTGAAACAAAGAGAAAAAGAAAATAATAAATAACTGACCGTTCTTCCAAGAATAACATGGGTGTCATGAAGAGCTTTATCAGCTGCAGAGAGATCAGAGAAAGTGACAAACCCAAAACCTCTAGGGTTTCGAGTGATGCGGTCTAAAGAAATAGTGGAATCCAAAACGGTACCGTACATAGCGAAGTGATCTCTCAGAACGTCGTCGGTAGTTTCGCGCGAAATGCCGCCAACGAAAAGCTTTGTTTTATCGGAATCCATCTTTGAATTTCTTTGTACTGTACAGAAACCCTAAATCCCCAATTCAATCGCGAACCCTAAATCCCTAATTTCGTTCACTCTCTCTCTCTCTCTCTCTCTGTTGTATATACCACTCTCGTAAAAAGTAACTAACCAAGCACTGTAGTACACCACTTAACTTAACTCCCTTGGTCAAAACATCCTTCTCCGCCTAGGAGTTTGGAGGCCCAAATAGGCCTACTGGGTCTTTGGGCCCAAATACGCCCAAACATCCTTCTCGCATCCAATGTGTACTTATTGGACCAAAATTTATACGGGAATATAGCTAAAAACGAACAATTTTTTTAAAGAATGACTTATATCTTAGAATTGAGGGAGTAACTTAAAACCTACTAACCACAAAATCGGTTACACTCCTTCTCAGATCTGGATGCAGAATGTTGACTGTCAAAATCAGCACGACAACGACTACATGGAACCCAGCAAACTGTTGATACTAAATCTTAGTGGTAAAATAATATACCATGCTTAAAAAACGTGCCTTAGAGTATATTTTACGTTTGTCCACGCATATGCATACACCATCAGGACTATTCGTCCCTTTAATTTCACTAATTAACTTTGATATATTATGTTCAGAACAAGATTTTCAATATGTATATAAGGGAATGTACAGTAAATATTCTCAACTATCAAGTCATATCTTCCAAAATGAATCAAGTTCTTTTGTTGTTTCAACTCTAATTTATAGGAATTTTTCATGGTTCATAATTTCTCGTATACTTCTTTTTTCTGTTCTTAAATATAAGATTTTTTTTTTAAAAAAGTTATTATTTTTATTAAAAATAGTTAATTTTGTTAGTGATATTAAAAATATAAACATTTAATAACATACTTTTTTAAAATTACTCATATAATGGTTATCTGGATTTTAAAAAATGTTAATTTAATAAGGACATTTTTTTAAAGTAATTAAGTATTATTGGAAATTAAAACATAATATTACAAACAAGACCAATTTATTTTTTTCAAAAGAGTTTTTTTTTTTTTGTCCATATTCCTTGCGGAACCACCGGTATCCCCAAGAGCACCCTTAATACCAGGGAGCCCTTGAGACTAATCTGGAGCGAACTGCGTGGCTGGCTCTTCCAGCAGGATGTTTTTAGTGGGAATCGAACCCGGGGCTACTAGCACCCGTGTCCCATTCCCAAGATTTCAATTAGGGCCTTACACCAACTGAACCAAGCCTCGTTGGTTTTTTCAAAAGAGTTTTACATGCATATAAAACCGGAAAGAATACTAAATTTTAATGTTCTTTCTTTGCTTTAATAATGCTTCTCTTATCCGTTTGTGTTAGTCTTCTCTTCTCGATTTATAGTTCATTTTAAATTGGGTCATCTACTTCTTATTGAATTTGTTATTCTCTAATCTTCTTGATCCAAAGAGAATGTAATTTGATTTATCTCGGCCTAATGGAACATGTTAGATAAGTTAAACTATTAGATTTGTTACTTAAGTTCTTTTTAGGTTAAAAATAAGTCCTACCAATTGAGCCTTCTAGCTTTGTGGTCTTAGACACGGTTTAAGAATGTTACTACCAAGTCAAAGGTTCTATTTTTGGTACCAACAAACAAACAACAAAAAATAAGTCCTTTAAATTTGTATTTTGTTCAAGTAAATCTGGTAAGTTGTAATCGTCCAACAAATTTGTCATTTTTATTTATTTTTTTTAACAGCAATTTGTCATTTTTATTGATTTTTTCTTTTAAATGACACGTGTCACTTAACGTATTGTGCCAAACGTTAATATATTTTTTTATGGTGTCACATATCACTTAGAAAAAATATTAACAAAATGATAAATTTATTAAACAAAAATAACGTACAAAACTAAACTTATTTATAAAAAAAAAAACTCAATAAAATAATTTTTCACCTAAAAATAACACAATTAATCAATATAGCAGTTTTGTCTATCGTATACGAGTATGAAATCTTGCAAGCCATTGAGCTACACAAGTATATTAAGTCATCCACGACATAATCTTAACATAAAACTTACCAGACTTTGACACATCAGTATTACATTATCATTCAGTTATAAAATTCAATTACAGATTTTTCATATCTTCCATATTTTATCACTGCAGAGTCTTAACACCAAATTCACCAAACTCATACATCAGTATTACGTCGTCATGTACTTTCAGGCACAATTTCATTTATATAATACTCTTGTAACATAATTTCAATAATATAAATTACCTACAATTTATAAAAATAATCCTAAATAATATTTAATTATTAAAATTGAATAAAATTTACCATTACAATAATTGAAATTAATGGTAATTACTAAAAATTATAATTGCATGAAAAAAAATACAACATAATATTGAATAATGCAATGGAACGTTACTTCAACAACTCTTTATTTGAAATTATTAATTAATTAGTTTGTATATAAAAATATTTATTTTTATTTATTCATTTTCCCATAACAAAACAATATATTTATGAATAAAAGAGAGAAAACATATATTTAAGAATAGTATTATTATTTCTAATTATTATTTATTATTATTAATTTATTGTTATTAATATTTGTTTATTGTTAATATTATTTATTTATTAGGGTATTATAAAATAAAAATAGATAAATGACAGAAAAAAATGGGTCCCACATTGTCTTAAGTTGAGTCTCTTATTTTACAGACTCAACTTAAGAATTTCCATCAGATTTTGGAATCTTCAGAGAGTCTGGTAAAAAATCTGATCATGTTAAGACTCTCCTTTGCTTCAATTTTAATGTTTTGTTTGTTTGCGCGAAAGAAAATGAGAAGAGAGAAACATGAGAGAGATAAGTATGGAAGAGAGATTACAGGGAGAAAATAAGTAGATTTTGTAGTTGTGTGGTAAAAGAGAAAATATGAAGAAATGGGTAAGATAGAAAAATTGAGTTTTATTTTCTTTTGTTTGGTTGAAAATAAAAATGGGAAGAGAAAAAAAAAATTTGTTAAAAGATAACTACACCCTTATTTTACAAACTAAAAATAAGGCATATTTATGGTTTTAGTCCCTGAAAGTTGAGAGTGTTTTGATTTTGGTCCTTGAAAGTTTTTTTGACCTTGACTTATCCTTAATTGTTTTGAAAATTTGGTTTTAGTCCCTGCCAATAGAAAAAATTCGTTAACTGCTGATGTGGTTAATGGAACGCTACATCAACATACATGTGTGCAAATGTTTCATGTTTCGGTAGGATGATGTGGATGATCCGGATCCGTAAAAGCAAAAGGGCCAATGCCCAACCAAAATGTGTTTGTGGATTGGGCATTGGCCCTTTCACCTTCAAAACAACAAATACTCCCTCCGTTTTATACTTTATTTTCTATTTCCAATACAATCATTCCTTAAATATCTCAATAGAGTGGTTGTATCATTTAATTTTTGTTTTGTTCCCAATAAATGTTTCCTAAAGTAGTTTATTTTTTTATCATTTCAAGAAAATTAAATACACTCAACTAACTTTCTTAGTAAGTGTGAAATTAGTTTTTATGGCTTATAATTGAGACCGGAGGGAGTATGTCCTAACCCCCCCCCCCCCCCCCCCCCCCCGCCCCCCGTTTTACATGAAGTCGTTATAGAGTTTTTATTTCATGTTTCGTATATATTTTCTTTGTTTTATAAGTTAACTTCATTTAGACTCTTACACTTAAATTAAGAAATGAGTAAATGATATAAGAATTTGGTATATTTTGACTAAGCCACCTTCAATTAATAATAGGAGAGAGTAATAATAAATGTATGAAAATTACTCCCTCCATTTTAGAACATTAGGCCTTTTAGCCTTTTTTTCTTGTTTCAGGACATTATGCCTTTTACATTTTCAATACACAAACATATTATTTTTTCCAATTTTAACCTTTCATCCAATCATTTCATTCACTCCTCATTAATTCTACTTTTATCATCTCTCTCATCTCTAAACCACTATACATTAATTAATGGACACACTTACTTATAAAAATTAAATAGGGGCATTTTGGATAACTTATACATAACACTTACAATAATTAACACTTTCTTAATTTGTGTGTCCAAGTCTAAAAGGCCTAAAGTTCTGAAACGGAGGGAGTATATTGTAAAGAGATTGAGAAATAGGTGGTAAAAATGAAAACAATAAATGAGAGTATACTTGAAAAAAGAAGTACTCCCTCTGGTCTCAATTATAAGCCAAAAAAACTAATTTTACACTTATTAAGGAAGTTAGTTGAGTGTATTTAATTTTCTTCAAATGATAAAAAAATAGACTACTTTAGGAAACATTATTCGGAATGAAACAAAAATTAAATGATACAACCACTTTATTGAGATATTTTAGGAATGATTGTATTCGAAATAAAAAAGGTCGTTAAATTTTGCTTATATTTGATACCACTAATAAGATGTTTTTAGTTGCTTATAATTGAGACCGGATGGTGTATGAATAAGTATTAGATATTTAAAAGAACATAATTTATGAGACAAAATGAAAAACCTAAATGAACATAACTTACGTGACAATGAGAATATTATTGTTCTTTTATAAAATCCAATAATACATAATTAATACTCCCTTCGTCCCTAATTATAGGACCCTTTTGAGCATTTTTACGTCCACCAATATTATTAAATTTTATATTAAAATTAAAATTGATATGTTCTTTCGAAAATAACCATCTACAATACCAATTATTATAATATAATAAATTTTTTTCATTTTACAATACTTAATTTTAATGAGTTATGTGAGGGAGTACCAGAGTTTATACATTCACTGCACTTGTCTTTTTGTTCACTCCATACCTCCACCGCTCAAATCATTAAGTTTATTACAAAGTTGTCAAAAATTTTATATATTCCAATAAATTTTTTTTATTTATTCTCACAAAATTTAGATCATAATGATTAAATGTAAAGATAATTTCGAAAAAATTTGCAAGGGGATCTTATATTTAGGACCAAATTTCTTATTCAATATTTGTCTTATACTACCTCCTTCCGTAAATATAAAGCTCTCTTGACACTTTTATTTTGTCCCTATTTATAAAGTCTCATACCAATTTTCAATGATCATTAATTACTTTTTTCCACAAATACCCCTATTTATTTAACACTTTTTAGATTCCTAATAATATTAATAGGGGTAATTTTGAAATTACATATCAAAAGTTCACATTTCCAATACAATTAACTAAATTATTCCACTTTCTTAATGGACGTGAAATCCCCAAAGAGAGTTTATATTTAGGGACGGAAGGAGTAATTAGGGACGGAGGGAGTATTATTTTTCCCAACACATCCCTATTTATCACACTCTCTTTTTCGCTTTCAATATTTTTTTCACTATTTAATACAGTAATGATTATATAAGGGTATTATAGTTGAAATACGCTAATTTTTATATTATTTAATCATTTCTCAAAACTCGTGCATAACTTTAAAATACTCCATCCGATCTTGTTTATTAACAACAATAACACAGATTGTATTGAGAATAAAAAGTTAGCTAAATTTTGCTTATATTTGAAACTACTAATATCATGTTTTTATTTGCTTATAATTGAAAGCGGAGGGAGTACATTACATATGAAAGAGAGAGAGTATTTCAAAATAAAATACAGTACTTTATTTGATCTCAAATATAAAAAATTAATTAGCTTTATAATAACTATTAATGAAATTAGTTGAGTACTTAAATATATTTAATTTTCTCAAAATTATAACAAAATAGAATACATTAGAAAATATGCATCGGTTATGAAATAAAAATTGAATGATACAACACATTTACTGCGATATTTTTA